>CM031985.1:4103261-6503261 GCA_018804465.1 Populus tomentosa
ATAATCGCATTGTCATCCCTGGGAAAACATTGATTTAAATGAAAAGAAGCGGCAGAGAAAAACCAAAGGTAAATAAAAAAGGGAAATAACTTGAACATGTATAGGATGGAGAAACACATACTATCCTGTTTATAACGCTCTTCCTCGTATTCTAAGACAATCTGGTCTATTCTCCGTCCAATAAGCTGTAAATAGTTCCGAATTTTCAAAAGCACCTGCAAGAAAAGGTTGAACATAAACTTCTAGCATCCAAAAAATACCACTACACAACAGCCTATCAGAACAAAAGATGCTGTACCTTTTCCTTTGGAAGGTCAGCGCTGGTAGTCTGCAACTTGTTAAGACGTTTCAGGGTTTTAATTTCATAAAACATGACTTCTTCACACCATTCCATCCATTTTACTTCCTTAAACTGCTCACATAATTCCTCATTGTCTGACATCTCACCCTCCTCTTTACTAACTGTTCAACTCTCTGTGGTCTCTGAGGCCTATTCTTGCTCGTTTGTACACTAACCATTACAGACCCAGGCTTCGCTTTCTTGCCCCGTGTCCGCCGAAACAGAGATGTTCAGAAGATTCTCTCTCCCCTTCTTAGAGGCCTTCCGACCCCCTTTAGCATTGCTTTCTTTCCACCAATAGCCTGCAAGTTCCTGATTGAAAAGGGCTGCTAGTTATCATCACATAAAATCCACCTCACTTCAATGCAAATTATCAATACACAAAATTCACCACACTTCCAAATTAGATATGTGACAGAACTATAACGAACAATTAAAAAAAGGCACGCATGCAAGTTCCTGATTGAAAAAAGAAGTGCTCGTTATCAGTGCATAAAACCCACCTCACTTCAATGCAAATTAGATATGCGACAGAACAGTAACTAACAATTAAAAAACAGGCAAGCACTTGCGGAATTACTGCCATCTGATACAAGAATATCATAGGCAACGGATGATGAAACTTCAAGTTTTAATCTCGCACAATTTTGACAGTCAAACTTGGAAGCTTGTCAAATTAAATATACTTGTGTCTTCTGTGACAATTGTTTAAATGGTAACATGGAGTTTAACGATACAAATAGCACACAACTAAAATAGGAAACAAAAATTTGCAAGGGCAGCTGAAAATATCAAGACTTAAGATTGCAAAATTTTGGCTGTTAAACTAGGAAGCTAACTAAATTAATATACTCCCGTCTGTTGTGGCAATAGTTAAATGGTAACTGGAGTTTAACAATATAAACATAGCATACATGCATAATGGAGACAAAGCTTTGCAAAGGTTACAGCAAGTGACTGGATGAAAGCATAAAGAAAGCCCTGTTTTCCAGTTTTCGCATTTCCGTCTTTCCTAATGATAGCTTACCATCTCCAGAAGTGCATTAGCACGATCCTTCAAATTTGGAGCACGTGGTAAAAAGGTCTCATGATGCTGGAGTTCTGCTGGAGCAATCTTCTTCGAAAGGCCAAGCCTTTCATCTAACCGTATCTTCTCCCAATTGCCAAATCCATGGTAGTGTATTCCCAGAAGCAATCTCGCATCATCAACTAAGGAAAACACCATAATCAATCAGCGAAAGGAAACAAGTCGATTATTATCCTCTTAAGATAATAATACAAAAGATAGGAAATGCATACTCTGATTCCAGCCACAACCCTTGGACCAGTTTGAAGGCTTCAGGTACATCAACACTCGAAACTGTGCTATGGGATTTTCATAACGACTAATTCGCTTTGCTAGTAGCTGAAGTTCTTGCACACGGCTCAATAGATCATTTGCCTTCACAGGGACACCAAAAAAATCCAACAAAGGACCCTAAAGAAAATCCCATTTGAAATTGTTGAATCAGAACAGGTAATTATGGTATTTGACCACAAACATATTTATGAGATGCAGCACCTACAAAAAGTGTGCATAGCAAGAATAACCAAACCTTTGGGTCCAGATTTCCAACTTCAACTGCTTCTCTACAACCATCAACCAAAGCATCAAAAAGCTCTATCTGTGCATCAGGTGGAGCTGCCGCAACTGTTCCACCAACCTCCTCAGCTATCAAGTCTATTTGGTTCAAGTTCCCAAACTTAATCACCTAGTTCAAAAAAATAAATAAAAAATAAAGAGAAAATCCAAACTTTAGCCAAGCATGGCTAGTAGAAACATCTTCTAATTAAAATGAAAACAAAAAAAGGGATGAAAGAAGCCTGTCTTATAAACTTCCACCAGAAGCACTCTAAGCTTGGCCAGTTCTCACATTTAACCAGTTTAATCAGCATGGCACTTCCACATATTGCACAAATTGGACAAGTTATCAAAGATCTTCCAAGTAGTGAGAAAAGGGAAAGAAGTTACAGGGCTCATATTTCCTTCCAGGTACCAATATAAAAATTTCATTGAACTAATAATTGTTTACTAATACTTTTGTTCCCACTAAACTATCAATTAAAAACGAATTGTGGTAGAGTCTTATCAGGAATAAGAATATTTCCTGCTGTCATCAAGCAGCTGGAGTTGGATTCTCCAAAATTTGACGGAATTGAAAGAATCCACGTTTCTCAGATCCTATTTTCAGGTTATCGATGTTGCGATTACATTCAATTAGATTACTCGCAGAAAAGTAAAAATTTGCAAAAGAGTGTATGACAATGGCAGAACAGATACATAAGAAAACTGATTTTGACTAGTTAAATTTGTCTTGCAGGTATAGAAAGAAAAATAGGAAAAAATAAACAATATCCAACCAACAAATTCACAGAATGAGAGCGAGGAAAAGGTTAAGAACCGATCCCCACATTAAGAAAAGATGAATGCACTGATTATATAATATGAATTAAATTAAAAAACTCGTGAAGTTAAGGAATCTGAAAATATGTGTTTTTTATCAACATTTCCAACAAGAGAAAAGATGTAGATATACAAAGTTCTAGACTGTCTTAAAAGGATTTGTTTTCACTTTTAACAATCTCTAAAATTGAAAGATAAATTTGAAGCATACCACACGAGAAAAGCGTAAAGCATCTCTCTTAGGCAGATTTCCATGAGACCATTCTCTCACTTGGAAGGATGCTCCCTCGATCATTGGTGCTAAGGGGGCAGAATAATCTGCTTTTCGACGCTTGTGCACTCTCTCCTGTGGTTCTGGTGGCTCAGAACCTTTCTTTTTCCGTTTGTTACTTCTCCCAGGTTGATTATCCTCTGCATAACTCTTAGTATTTCTTGCAGCACGAGGAGCTAAAGCATCCTAAAGGGAGAAAACAAATATCACACAAATAAAAATATGATAATTACAAAAGAAATGAAATGAACATCACTAGCCATTCAAAAAACATGTCAAGCTGTCATCTATAAAGAATTAAATCAAATTCAACAAAAGAGATGCATACCTCAGCTTCAGCTACAGCATCTGGTTTTATCCAACGACTCCAGAAACTCCCATCATCTTCGGCACAACAAAAATTTGCAACCTGGATGTAATCCACGAATAAAATAATCAGCAAACTTAATTGTGACAGAATCAATAAATATGACAACACATCCCCCCTATGCCAACCACAAGAGGGGAAATAGATTTGTCTTTTGTGCATTTTCTCTCTTCCTCGAACTTATAACCATCATTTTCTTTTTCCCAAGCACCTGGTTATTAGACCCAATAATACAAACTATTTACTTTAAGTCAATTTAATTCAAAATTGATACGGTGTTGCAAACCTTAACACAATTTTATAAACTCATAAAAGAGCATACTCATTTAAGATTTTAGACCTTCAAAACTACCCTGATGTAAATGTAGCAGCAGAACCTGGATACAATCAAAACAGAAAAGGTACAGAAATAAGCAGTGGAATTCCAACATAGAAAATAATGAATTATTTACTTGCCTTAAAAGCACCTAACAATTCATTCCCTTGCTCTCCCCCAGCTTCCTTCTCCTCCACTTTCTCTGCTCTTTCAAGAATTTCATCAATATCCATACTTAAGAGTCTTTTCTTGCTTTCTTCATCGTTTCTGTCCTCTTTAAAGAGTTCCTCAGCCCCGAATCTTAAAATTGATGAGAGCTCATTCTGCAATCAAGGTGAAAAAAAGTGTAAGTGCAATGGTTCTAAGGGACAATAGTACAGCAACTAACAGAATGTTAGAATGCCACAATAACCATACATACAAGAATTCAGCCTACAATTGAATACCAATATTTAGGATTAGAAACATAGAACAGTACCAACAAAAAACATGAATTATGGTTTGATTATGTTCTTACTTTATCAAAATAACTCCCTTTTTTTGTTTCTTTCTTTTCCAATCTACCCTCTGCATTTAGTTTTTGGATCACCAAATGGTCGAGAACCTATAAAGAGCAAATTTGACAAAAAACGTTATGCAAACTAATAGGGTTAAATACTATTATACAACATAACAGAAAGTCAACATATTAGATGTGAGTATCATGTATGGATACTATTATATGCAAATGAACATGACTGTTAGGATGAAAGAAATGAAGTGCACTGATAGAAATCGACTCCAAGAATCTACCATCTTCTTCTTAGCTCTCTCTAGGATATCTTCCTCAACGCTTTTGCTTGTCACAAATCTATAGATGTTAACAACTTCTTGCTGCCCAATTCTATGAGCTCTGCTCATTGCCTGATAAATCATCAAACAATTAAGCAACATCTGTTTCCTCTAAACTAAATAATTCAATTGATAGAAACAAAGATCCATGATGGTAGTAGAGACTAAAAAAACATGGAGTGAAACAAGTTTTCATTCTGCTTATAACCTGTAGGTCATTTTGAGGATTCCAGTCTGAATCAAATATTATAACTGTGTCAGCAGTTGCAAGGTTGATGCCTAAGCCGCCAGCCCGAGTTGAAAGAAGGAAGCAGAAATCATCACTACCAGGTGCATTGAAATGTTCCATTGCTTGCTGACGCAACTCGGCCTTTGTGCTACCATCAAGCCTTTGAAATTGGAACCCTCTGAGTGACATGTATTGAGCTATTATATCCAACATTCTGACCATCTGCAGCAGTTGACCAATGCCACAATTATACCTTTTAAGGTAAAATAAGTTGATATAATATGTCTAAGACCAAGTTTTTCAAATGGTCACGGCACCCTGCTAAAATCTCAGCAAGGTGTCAGTTGAGGCTAGTACTCAGTGTTTGATTCAATTGTGAGGTATAACGGAATTTTAGAAAGTGGAAATGAAGATGCATCAAGGAAGTTGAGTATCATCAGTTCACAAGTAGACAGCCCTGGTACTTGGAAAATGCCTAATCAATTGCGTACATCCACTAAACAAATGATGAGTTTCCATATCCAGTCCAAATTTGACTACATAGGCAATAAATCATGAATACCAAGAAAATGCACACTAAAAACCATCGTTTACCCTCATTACAGTTAATCAGCTTATCCACATTTCACTACGATGCTGACCCAGAATTGAAGAGATCATAATATCATTTATAGCTTCTAAGGGATACCTAAGTAATTTACAGTCAGAAAGCATATCTATGCAAGGAGAATAACAACAAAAAAGCTAATGAAACAAACCTGGGAGAAAATAAGGACACGATGTTTTGTCTCGTGCAATCTGACAAGTAGCTTGTCAAGAATAACCAGCTTTCCACTGCTTAAGATAATCCTCTCCAGTTTACTGCTATCATTGGTACTGATGTCCCCACCATAACCATGATCCGCACTTTCAAATAGGAAGGGGTGGTTGCAGCATTTCTTCAACTCTACCACAATATTCAGAAGTGAAACCTGGAAACATTAAACAACTAATATTATCAGTTTTCAACACAGTAAAAAACAACGTACAGCTTCAGTCACTTCTAATCCATATACGAAGTGCCTCTAATGTTTGACTCAAAATTCAGTGATGTCACCAATAGCTGTTAGAATTACTTTCCATGCCTAAAGTTCTAATAATATTCATGATTTCATCGAAGACACTAACCTGATTGCCACGAACTCCTTTGTTCAGGTCATGGAAGTTACGTTCCAAAATCCATTTATAGTATCTAAACATATGCAAAAATCAAAAATTACAAAAGCTGTCAAGAAATAATCCAGAAGAACATCACTTTATCACAAATGGAAAACATCGCTCACTGTTTCTGGAGAGGAGACATTTCAACCCTCAGAATGCGCTCTATTTTGGGAGGCAAGGATTTCTCCACATCCTTGATAACTCTTCTGAGAATGTGAGGCCTCAATTCCATGTGAAGATTAGCGAGCTACAAAAAACCATAGAAACTTAAATTAACTAAGTGTAGAAAAATATGTGTGCGCGCACCAACTGTGAAGAAAAAGAAAATACAACAGTGTTATGTACCTCATTTTCATTAAAAGAGCTAAGATTCTTATAATTGTGAACAAAATCATCCTTACTCCTGAACTTGTCAGGATCAAGAAAATGAAGCAGAGCCCTGGCACATTTTGAGAAGAAACAAAAATCAATTAAACCAGGCAAACAGCAACTGAGGGAGAAAACACTAGAGAGGAAAAATTAACCAAAAAAGGGAAAAAATCAACAATGAACTTTCTTTGAACAAAACAGAGCAATGAAGACAGCTCTCATGTAATGCTGGCTTGCAAGCCATCATAAACAATCAGCAGAACCAACATGCCAATGACCTCCTAATGAATTCCATTTTCAAAATATGTGCGAAAAACAGATTTGACCAACATAAAAATATCACAACTAGTATCAGCAGTTTTCCCCAGACAAAGGGTGCTTATTTCACGCATGTTTAATAATGTGCCAAAACAAATAGTTAAATGAAAGAAAATACCAAAACAAGTGAACAGAACATGTTATTGCACCAGCAGCTCTTATCTGAAGAGTTGGTAAGATAAGGACTGTATTTAAAAAACAGAGTCTATGCTATAAACAGTTTCCTAAACTTTACAGGCCTTCATAGTTATCGTATCTGGGGGGCAAATTTGGCACAGGATAATTCCTGAAGTTTGAATGCAAGAACAATAACAGTGAGTTAGAGGAAATGAATAAAAACCATAGCTCTTCCACACTGTTCTGCAATGGAGTGCCAGTAATTAGCAATTTGTTCTTGGTGCTAAATTCCTGCAAGAAAAAGAAAATGAATTATCCAAATAACAACTAAATCAACCAATCACAGCATACATACAAAATACTGAGCACCAAAATTAATTGTAAAGTGCCATTACCAAAAGAGTTGTGTACAACTGCGCTTCACTGTTCTTTAACCTATGAGCTTCATCAACCATTAAATAATTCCACTTAATCTTGGACAGAACAGCCTTGTCCTTAAGAACAACTTCATATGTGGTCAACAGAGCACTGAATTTTATAGGCTGGCCAACTCTCTTATCATTGTAAAATTCGTATTGCTGACAAACCTGAAACCAAGGCTAGAACATGAATAAACACAACAAAAAAAGCTATAATGAAACAAAAAAAAACGATAACCTACAATTGAAAGTAACACCTTGCAACATGAGTCAAAAGAACATAACAAATATTGACAGGGTGAAAACCAAAAACCTTTTCTATCTGGGTCTTTTTCCCAGCTATCCCATTTGTTTAAAGACCCGGCTTATTTTAAGACAACAGGTTAGATTTTTAATCATGCCAGTGTAGCCAAAAAAACCTTGTCTCAGAAGGCGACAAGGGAGAGGAATCCCAACTCCATATCTCATCACATAAGTGTTTCACAGACAACCAAAACTAATCTACTATGGATGCTGGAGAATGCCACCACGATGCATGATTTTTCTAGGTCATGAAAAGAAAATGTTTGATTAACCAGATCATGAAGCACAGCTGCCATCATTAATTACAGCGCTTTTATTCACGGACAACTTCAATAACTCCCCCCCCCCTCTTTTCTGTCTTGCACTGAGGTAAGGCCTGCCTCCAAAGCTTCTCAAGGATAAGAAAATCGTTACTGGCATACATACACAGCTGGGCCTGTTTGGGATTGTGGTAGCGGTTGCGGTTCAAAGTGTTTTTCGCCTAGAAATGCATCAAGATGATGTCTTTTTATTTTTTAAAAATCATTTTTGATATCAACACATCAAAACGATCCAAAAACACTAAAAACTAATAATTTTAAGCAAAAAAAAAAATTTTTTTTTTTGGAAACGCAGTCCAATCCGCGTTTCCAAATGGGCCCTATATCAGGGCTTTTGAGCTTTCCCGCTCATTCCCCATATCAAGATTTTTTGGATGCCTGAGCTTAAATAACATGGACTAGCTTTAATAACATGGATTGCTTGATAAGCAGCAATGTTTTTTAAAGAAGAAAGTATCTAGAGAGAAAAAAGTACAGTACAGAGCTGGAGAACAAGACATCCCTCTAAGAAAAAAGCATAGATAATCTAGATCAAAGTGATAAATATTCCAATCTCTTTTAGCATTCCCAAGAGAATTGAGCCTAAAAGGACTTGCTGCTTGACATTGAAAAGAAGCCAAGAAATTAAACTAACTTTCAGGTTTTAAGACTTTGATGACTTCTGGAACTCTTTGGTCAAATTCTTCTAGTTTTTAATTTACCAGCACTGACAACAATAAAACCAGTACTTTGTGCAATCTTTGCTCCTTCCTGCAGTTATAATTGACAGAATCTCACATGATCGACAGTAATATAACTATAACTTAGACAAATATTATGATTTTAAGATCCGAGAATCTAATTTGAATTGCACAAAACAATTAAAGACCAGATGCCGGTATAAAGAAGGAATTAAATAAATAGATTTATCGCAAAGACATGAAAAAATGACTAACCTCTCGACTAGCACGAGTACCAACATATACAATAACATTCATATCAGGAAGCCACTTTCTAAATTCTTTAGCCCAGTTAGACAAAGTTGATAAGGGTACAACAACAAGAAATGGTCCGGAGATCTGCTGAGCATTCTGCAGTGAGAAAATATGTAAGTTTCGTAACATGATCAGTTAACATGGTTTAAAAATATTTTTTAAAAATTATTTAATGCAATTAGAAGGGATCCCAAGAATAAAACAATTAGAAAAAAAATACCGGATTAAAAAAATAATTAAACAAATTCCTTGGGTTGTTCAAGAAAAGAAAGGGCTTTACCTGCAAAAAACCAAGCATGGAAACTGACTGAACTGTTTTTCCGAGACCCATCTCATCAGCTAAAATGACATTTGTATCATTTCTCCAACTAAGAATGCAAGTGACTAATTAGGAAATGTACCAATGACATTAGGTTTCAAGTTAGTCAACAATTTTCCCTTCAAGCTAAAGATAACCATACCTGTTAACTAGAAAATTCAAACCCTCAAGCTGGTAATCACGAAGCTTTCCTCCACTCAACCATTCAGGCTGTTCATCAAGTTTCCTTAAACTTGCTAAGAGAAAAGGAAAAAAAAAAACGCACATGCATTTAAATTTATTTGCACCATATCACACTAAACATCATGCAGAGAATTTCTGGTGCGGCAAAGACTATAGCTAGTTTTTTTCTTTTACAGAGAATTGCCCGCATAAGGTTTTTTTTTTTATTTGAATAAAGAGGTATGCTAGCAGAAATTGGAATTAGAAATTGGAATAAAACAAAAGGATATTTGACTATTAGAACAAAAAAAACTGCCTACAATTTGCTAGTAGGACAGTAACATAAAGCAGCAAAGCGAAAACAATCCTCAGTTTTCAGAGCAGAACTTGAGCTTTTTAAATTACAATGCCACTCATTTTGCAGGTTGTAATTATCCAACTTTTCATCTGACACACAGTCCCAAAAAACACTAGCTACACCAAGTCACAGACCTTTTCCTTTCTTGCGCTGTAGATCCACCATTTTCCCCTGTACAGCAATTGCAGCCTCACGTGCCTGCAAAAGAAATGGTAGCTACAAATGAGTGCTACTTCGTTCATGTCGATTGCAAAGCCATAATTTTCTAAGAAAATTGTAGACCAAAAACACAAATTATTTGTGCCAGACCTTGTACTCGTCAATAGCATCTTGTGCAAAAGCAATATCTACATCCTTTTCCCTGCACCACACATCATTGCCTATTAAGTAGCATAGCAACTCTCACAAACACCTATGCATGCATCACTACTTCATCAGTGGATATCTAGAGGCTAGGCTAATTTCACATGTATGTTGTTGAATCCCATAAGCCAGGAGATATGACCACGTCTAGGATGTGATTATTAACAAAAGGTACATAAGAATTTCAGAAGTACCACCAAAAAATCACAAGACTGGTATAGTTTAGAATACCAGGTTGCTTCAGCATAAGATAGTCCTCGCCACTTGACAAAATACTCCGGCACGACATTACCAGAGCTATCTTTAGTAATTCGATCAGCAATAATTCTCTCCACCTACAAAAACATATGAGCAACTAACAAGAATTGGAGAGTGACATGAAGATTTGTGGAATAGTGTAAGATTAAAAAAAAAAAAAAAACTGGTCAAAGACTTCTAAAACAATGCTGCAAGACAAACCTGACTATTTTGCTTGATTAGATCCAAATCCATTTCCTTGCTCACGTCATTGACCTCAATCTGATAGATAAAAACCAAACATTTGAGGATAAACTAAACCATCCCAACTAACCAATTTGCCATGCAGGTTTCTTTTGTATTGAAGTAAAATATGTAAAACCAGAAAAATAATTCTGATAAAGGAATAAAATATGGAAGGAACAGTTCCATGAATTAAAATGCAAATACTGTTTTCCCAAAATTAAAAATTCAAAAATTTCTAGTTAAGAAACAGAAAATGCACCTTCAGCAACGGCAAACCAATTCGAAAAACTTAGATCCAAAATTAAAGGAAAGGGTAAATGCTTTCTGAATTCAAATGAATGAAAGACAAAAAACAAAGGCACATAAATTACCATTCAGTATATTTTGGTTAGAATTCAGTATTTTGTCATCCTGTAAGAACTAACCAGCTTATTCATAATGTAAGAAAAGATAAAAAAGGATCAAATATGTCTTCCAGTTATAAGTGCCCCTCAAATATCATCACCAGTGTTGGACTTGCTAAACCATCTTGACAAAATGATCACCTGATTTTCAGGAAACAAGGCAATTAAATGCCAACTGTATAACCTATTCAGTCTGGATCCTTAGAAATAATGATCTAGAACAGCATGTGAAATTACTGAGCCACAGAAGCTATTTCATTGTTATAGAAAAAAAAAATCTGTGCATTTCTCGTAATTACAGGTATCTCACATTCAGATCAGGCAACAGATGTAAATTATTATGAGTGTTTTCATATCATATCAAAACCCTTTTAACTTGTAAAGCAAAAGGTATACCTCCTCACGTGTAAATGATCTCCTGTACCTCACATCTTCCATCACTTTTTTAGTGTAGTTCAGTACCTTCTTAAATCCACTTAGCTGGTGACACAACAGCAGACAGTGTAAACAACAGATCCAAGGGGGGGAAAAGGAAAATTTTCAAAGCAGAATAAATTAAACCTAAACAAAAAAATGCATTTGATTATTAGAGCTTAAATTGCATGCATAAGAAACAGAAATAATAGCAATTATACATTTTGTAAGTCAGAAAATGATTTCCATTGGCAGTGCATATGTGACTGCCCTTTCCACTTTATCAAGAACTCCATTTCTTTCCAATCAGGCACAGAATCAAACAGGTAGCTTAACAGAACAGGCTCCGTTGATCTATTGTTCCTCATTGCATCTTCAGCTGTGCCCCTTGGCTGATGCCACAGTACCCTTTCAATGGAGTCACCATCTTCTTCTTCAACTTCATCCTATTTTGGAGAAGGCAAGTAAAATAAAGAATAACAATAGCATACCAAAACTTGTGACCTAATGAGAGAATCCATTAAAGCACTGAAGCCTATCTTGTAGTAGAGATTGATTTTCAAAATGTTTTTCGCTTGGAAATGCATCAAAATAATGTTTTTTTTAAAAAAAAAAAAAATTCACTTTTGGCATCAGCACATCAAAACAATCTAAAAGCACAAAAAAAAATAATTTGAAGCTAAGAAAAAAATCATTTTTTTTTCAAAAGCATAGTTGGACCACAACGCTGAATGGGGCCCTAGAATCCTTGAACTATAACATTAGGACCAATTTAACCTCATTGATAGGATTTTGGCCAAAACAATTAAATATAAAATATTTTGCTAAACATGGAAACGCATGGATTCTACAAGAATCTCCTAGTGCAAGTGTCCCCTAGAGAGCATACATTATTTTAAGAGTTTGTCCAGCTTAAAAATCACACAGACACGGCAAACCCAGCTTGCTGGCTAGGGCAGGAAAAAGAGAGGCCTAATAACAAACAAACACACGTGTAAAAACAAAGTTTTTTTGAGTTAAAAAAAAATTACTTTCACTTTCTAGGGAGTTCTGGAAAACTTGCAAGAACTCATGCAACTTCAATTTTAAGAACTTGATGAAAAGAAATATAAGAAGCAAACTTACAACATATATACATATGTATAAATATGGATCAAAACAAGCAGAAAAACTCATACATGCAAGCCCTAATCTATAAGATGATATTTCTAACCAAAACAAATATATCATAAGATTTTTCATCCATGTAAAAAAAAAAACGAAGCATTGTAACATCGTAAATTATATTATGATAAACTGCACCTTTTGGGCATTCTTCTTTTTCCCTTCACCAATCTCTTCGCTTTCATCACTTTCAACATATGACACCTTACGAACTGACCTCCTAGAAGTGCGAACCTCATTGTTTCTTCCACCAATGTTTGTTGACATAGTGGACCGAGCATTAGATTTGCGGAGATGATCACCTCTTTGAGTCATGTTCTTGAAATCTTTGTCGCTGTCAGAATCCTCTGCCGAATACTCATCCTCTTCAAATGATGTTTTCCCTCTCTTTTGTCGACCGGAAGCACGTAATGATGTGTGCTCTCTGGCAGATTTTGTATTACACCCACCTTTACCCTGTTGCCTGCCCTTAGGTTTTTTTGTGTAATACGAATCATCATCATCTTCATCATCTGAGATAACCCAATCATCACTGTTAACTTCTTCATCTGAATCTTCACTCTCCCCGTCTTTATCCTAGTTTTGGTGAAAAGGCACTTCATCAGGGTAAAAAGAATAGATGTGCAATATTGGTATGAACTTTATTATCTGAATCCACAGGCTCTTCTTGTCATGCCTTGCAGCATGCACAAAAATGTAAGTGTGCCACATTATAAAAATAAGGCAATAAACTAACAGAAGAATGTAAGGTTAATAACAATAAATTGGACTTAAGAACAGCAGATTGAAATAAAACATCATGAAAATTGCCCTGACAAGACCAGTGATAAACCCACGTGCTGTACAAAATACAAAGGCAATGAACCATACTTCAAATAACAACTATGAAATTGCAACGACAATAACCTTGCCCCCCATGTGACCACTCAAGGCGCCATAATCAGGGTCAAAATCTGCATCATCAGGATCATCTTCTGCTAGCAATATCAAAAAAAATTCAGCTCCAACATTAAACAGCAAAAGAAATTACCAACTACTAAATAATATTCAAGCATCTCATAACTTGTTTTAGTGAAAATGGTATTGAAACCTAACAGAAAATGCAACAATAACAAAGAAATTACCATCTTCATCTTCTTCCTCATTATCACCATCACCATCATGATTGTCATCATCAAAACCTTCACTGTTGTGCAAACCTCTAGACCTCCTCCTGGACACATTATTCTTGATTGGTACAGGCTTTGATTGCAACCTGGAGCTCAAATCAACGGGTTGGCTAAACCCCCTACAACGCATCAAGTCACTTTGATCCTCCCCATCCTGCTCATAGTATTCATCAGACAACATCTCATCTGCAGGGACATCAGAATGGCCTTTCGCACCCCTACCTACTTCTTTTTGTCCCTCTTCATCTTCTGATTCTAATCTACCATCCCTTCCATTTGACACATTATCTTCTGACCCTTCTGCATTTCTATCCTCTGACTTGGAATCCTGCCTGGAATCAGATGCCCCAGGAGTAGCCATGGGTTGACAGTCCTTCCAAAAACTGGAACCCCATTTTCCAGCCACATTTCTCCTTCCAGAAGGTTGCAACTCTGAATTACTCACACCAGCACAATTGTCAGCAGCTACATCACTCTGCAACCTCCCTGCAGCATCTGGTTCGCTTTCATATTGCACATCCATGTTCATATCCAGTTCTCTTTCACTGGAATTCACATCTACATCCTCAATGCCTAACATTCTACCTGTAGCCTGACCTTGCACTTTTCCTTCTAGGACACTCTGTGATACTGCTTCAGTTGTATAGTTCCTGCAAAAAGCCATCCTCTCACATGGAATTTCAAAGGTAATTATTTCCCGCCTTTCCCTATCTGAAATGCTTGCTGTGAATTCAATGCTGCAGGTAACTTTTCTGTTGTCTCTTACAATCTCCCTCAAGGCCTGGAAACAATAGAAACCAATAATTAATTAAAATCAACATACAAATAATAAAAACTAAAATTGCGCTTCACAAAGGTGTAAGCAAAAAACACACTATGAGAAAAAAAATTGTCTTCAAAAAGAAGAGTTTAACTTTTAACCCCATACTCTTCACTGTATTAGCTAGTAAAAATACAAAACCCAAAATTGTAAGAGAATAAATTTCTTTATGAAGTGAAGATTAACGGGTTCTTTTCAGATAGCAGATATCTGAGTAATCATATCTTGATAACAAAACCTCGTTCATTCCACAATACATTCACTAACTAGGACTGAAGAAGATTCTGATCACAATTTAAACTGGCAACTGATGGTATTCAAAAACTATAAACTAAAATCGAAAAAAAAACACTTCACTTAAACCAAAACCAATGGAAAAAGACTAAAGACAATCAGAAACAAGTTCCTAAGAGTTCAGATGATACTAGAAATGAAAGAATTATCAGAGCAGGCTCAATACAATCAGAAACCGTAGCGAAATAATCACTAAACCCATTAACAAACAAAACAAAGGATGGAAAAAAGTCAAACAAAGCAAAACTATAGATCCATGAGTGAAGCCGCAAAATCAAATGACTACACACTTAAACCTCCAATTTAGAAACCCTAAAACGATCAGGAAACCCTAAATTCGAAATCGGAAACGTTGAATTCACGTTAGTAAACATCGAAAAGAGAAAATCGTGCCGAAAATTGCAGCCTATTATTAAACAAGAAGCTAACCTCAGTAAATGAAGAACCAAACTGATTTATCTAGCTAATTAGGTCAAGATACTTTAAAAAAAAAAAACAGGAGAGGGTGCGCAGTCTAATATCGGGGCACCTTACAAATCGCCGGCGACCAATGAGTTTGAAAAAAAAAAAAAACCGGTGTCGTTTAGGATGTTTCGGTTTAAATGTTAACGGATATGGATTTTTTAGTATAGGCGGCGGTTGTTGCTTAGATGCGCCGAGGTTAAGAACGGTTCCCGATTGAAAGGAAGACGACGAATCGATTTTGGGATTGATCGTCGATTGGTGTCCGTGAGAAAAAGGAGAGAGAGATACCCACAAGGTGTTCGTTTTTTTTTCTAGAGAGAGAAAATTAAAGATTTGTTTCTTGTGTTTTTTTTTTTTTTTTGGGGAGAGGGAGTGCAGAAATAAAAAAATAAGAATAATTGATTTCGGTTTTAGAGCTTTTATTTATTTTGGAGCAAAAACGTGTTTATAGTTAAAAAAAATTATAAAAAAAATATATCTCTCTTAGTTTTGTGTATTTTGGAGCCAATGGCATGAGCCCACCTGGCGATTAATCGAACGGTAAGCGTGAGACGAGTTCTCAGGAGTGGTGTCCGCTGCTTTCAATTTCAAGGGTTGAAAAAATAAATGCAAAATGGGGGTTGAGCACTTGAGCTGAGTGAAGGAAAATGCCCTTGCCGAGTTTTTCTTGCCCTCCGGAACGTGGATGCCAAAAGGCTGAAAAAAACATGTAGAAATTTAATTTTGTAGATATTGAATCAATGTTACTATTAAACTTGATATTTAATATTATAGAAAATAATTTTTTTAATAAAAATATAAAGAATTCGTGATAAAAAGTGAGAACAAAATTAACAACATACTAAAAATGCTAAGTGTCACTATTTATATAGACATAAAACAATATGAATTGAAATAATATAATGGCAGCTTAGCTCTTGACACAAATAATTGCAAGGACAACGGGGAAGGAATGAGGTTGTCTTATTACTGTGATATATTTGACATTGAAGAGATGGTTAAAGAAAAAATAGTCAGCATAAGTTTTGATACAACTACATACCATAGGGAACAAGAACTTAGCGTTGGCACTACCTGCACAAGAACACCTAGAGTTGGGGATGCATGGTCCTTGCACGAGACAGACCCGAGCGCTACCTATTGCCTGAGTCTTGGCAAAAGGCCTTGTTGTCAATGGCAGCCCCACCACTAAGTGATGCATGAACAGCCCAAGTGTCACGTGACGCTTCTCATTATTATTATAATATTATTGCTTATAATAAAAATAGTATTATTTATATCACAACTTATAATATTTTTAGTATTCAAACTATTAATTATAAATAAAATAATAATATTTATAGCACAAATAATACTTTTTTATACAAATATTTTAAATTTTAATAACAATAATAATATTTTTTAATGCAAATACTATTCATAAATAAAACTATTTTTTATATTAATACTTTTAATTATAACGCTCGTGTCTGAATGCGTCCACACCCAACCTCAATTTGGGTCTGGACGCGTCCACACCCAACTTGGGGTTGAGGCACACGGCCACACCCAAACTCGAGTTGGGTTAGGACGCGTCCACGCCCACGTCCACCCCCAAATTGGTTATGGACGCATTCGTGCCCAACCATATGTATTCATATAATAATATGTGTTATAGATATTATTTTTTTTCTCTTGTTATTCAAGGTGTTCATATCAAAAATAGTATTATTTGTATTATAACTCAAAGTATTGATATACAAAATATTACTATATGTTGTAATCATCCTTGAAATTATTAATATAATTATTTATGTTATAAATATTATTATTTTTATTATAATTCTAAATATTTATATCAAAAACAGTATTATTTGTGTTACAAATATTTTTATTTTTATTATAACTAATATTATTAATAAAAAAAATAATAAATTTGAAAAAAAATTATTTTTTATATTATAAATTTTTACAGTAGTTTTTATGAAAATAAAAAGTAAGCTCGCCGCATAGCGTAGGCATCCAACTAGTAAAAACTATAATATAGACGTTTTAGTACCTTAGAAATAACAATTCAATTCTCGTAAAACTAAATACATTAACTTTACTATTTTATTTAATAAAATTGAATTCATTGCAGCAATAAACACAGTTTACTATGAATTGCTAAGTAAATTTATCTTTGTGCCCCTCAATAGAGAACTTAGAAGGCTGGGATATAGCAGTAATTTGGTCTTTTACATTGACTTATTAGTCATTAAAAAAAAATAAACATAGGTATTATTGTCTTTTTATAATATTTTAGAATGTAAAAATATTCTTCTACCTCTAAGGTCAACAAAATTTATACCTGCTAACCAAGAGTTTGTTTTGCCTTGCATAAATTTTTAAAACAAGTAAAATACATCTTTACCTTTAGAAAATACAAAATAACTTCTTTGCATCCAGGGGTGTTTTGGTATTTTTCACATTGGTTTATTTGATATTTCTAAGGTTATAGGAGGTATTTTAGTAATTTAACATTTATTTTTAATATTAAACTCAAAAAAATATATTGGCACGTGTTTTTCACCCGTTAGTGGTGTCCGCACTCTTTCAACGACTCGTGCGTTGCCACTATTTGTCCGAAAATAACCTTTTACCGTGTCACTAGAAGCGTCATCACGTGTTCTTCCTTCCAGTGTGGAGCGTGTTGGTGGTGAACCGATAGTTTGTCCCTAATGATCATTTCTTCTTTCTTTTTCCTACATTCTCTCTCTTGTTAAAATACATGTTTATCCTCTTTTCCTTTTATTTTTCAATTCCAGTCCTTATGTTTATTATTGCTCATTATCGTCCTTCGCTCTTTTAAAAAAGATTTTTTATTTTTTCAATTCAGTCATTAAATTAAAATTTATCATATATTATTTTCTTCAATTTAGTATTTATTCTTTTGATTTGTCATTTTTAACCCTAGATTTTTTGTTAACGTTTTATCTCCATCCTGCAATACTACTTGAATACAAAAGGATCCTTTAAAAGTCTAGACTTGATCTCCCCTCTTTTCGCTTGATTTTCTTTAGACTTGATTTTGTTACTTGCATATCGTATAGTGTTTTTGCTTGATTTTCTATTTTTTGTATGTAATTTGAAAATACCAATGAATATTGTTGTGGTTTTGTAGAAATGTTGGGATAATTTTAATTTTTTTTCATATGATTCAAAGCCTAAACAAGATATTTTATGGTTTGATTTTCAAATCAGGGATTAAGAATAACAAAACTTATGGCACTTTTCAATCTCCTAGTTTTTAATGCAAAAAAACCAAACTTAACCGAATCAAACTGGCTTGAACTAAATTAGGATTTGGTTTAGTTCGAGTCATATTCTCAAGAAATATCATTTCTTGGCTCGATTGGATTTTTTAACTCATATCAGACTGAACCGAATTATAAACACCCCTAACAACAACAAACAATAAATAGAGATCTTGTTTGCACCAGTATCAATTCTTCAACTAGTCTACAAAGCATTTTAAGATATCATATTTTGCAAATGGCTATAACTCTTATTATTTCCATTTTAATATTGAAAAGAAAGAACACTTCTCTTTTCTATGAAAAAGCTAATGATATGACATTCTTTAGAAACAAAATGTTGAGCATGACTCTAAAAGGCAAGGGTTTTTCACATTGAAAGGCTTCATTGTTCATCCTCCTGCACATTGTTGTGGACAGGTTGTGTAAAATTTTTTATTTTTTCAATGTGGTCCTCAAACTTGTTTTTGCCGATTTAGTTATAATTAAAGAATAATTGATTTTGATTCTTATGAAATTATGGGATTGAAAAAAAAGGGATCGAAATAAAAAAGATGTCAAACATGGGTGGCGTACCATAAGTTTCACAAAAGAAGCATTTTGGTCCCTTGACTTTAAAAATCATGCAAATTGTATAATTACAGTACCTTAGTATTTTTCCAATTTAATTTTGATACGAAAGTTTATTTTTTGTTATTTTTTAGTTCCTGGTTGAGAAAAGAGAGAGAGATGTCGTCGGATTCTGGCAGCATAGAGAGAAAAGTGTTGTTGACACAAATTCAACCCACAAAAATGAATGATATTTATGTTAGATAAATTTGGGCAAATCAGAAGACGTGTCGTCTATCTTAACAAACAACATATCGTTTGATTTTTTTCCAATAAATTTAATATGATCTCTATTTCTATTATCTTTTCTTCAATAAAAAAAAATTACTTTAATAAACAAATCTAGTAAATACAGTTGGGTAAATATCCTGTCTTTTGTTATTAAATATTTTGATTTATATATGTCTCTTGATTTTTCAAGTTTTATTTTGAAATATCATTGATGATTTTTTATTTGTTTATTTATACATATAATTCTTGATTTATTTGATTACATACATAACCTATTCAAGGGACACAAAATATATTGGTTTCCTAATTCAAGGGACATTATCTCCATTAAAAAAATAAACATGCTTCGTGTGTACCGTGCACGTAATACAGTCATTTTAACTTCAACAACAACGAATGACGAAAGGAGGTATCACATAATATGTGGATATAATTCGTTTATTTAAAGATGAGATCATAATTTTAGAGATTTGAGTTGGAAAATAGGCCAAAATATAAAGACAACTTGATAGCTGTTTCAATGTTGGTTTATATCATAAATATACTAGTAGGTAAGCAACAGTTAAATAATGAACACAATTAAAAAAAAAACACATGAACAAAAAAATTTCCATACCAAGTTACCAGCAACCCCCAGACTTGTGTTTTACTAGTGTGTGTGTGTGTATTTATCCTGAGACACAACAAAAAGAGGGAGAGGGAGATTGAAGTCGGGTGGTTCGAGAGAAAGGTGAGAAGGATATGTATTTATTTTTTTTTGTTTGATTTGGGTGAAAAAAAAGTTAATTGAAGTACCAGTTATACTGCATCAAAACTCTTAAAATCGGTGCAAATGTGTGAGTTTGCATTATTTTGTTGAATTTATTTGAGTTGAGTTCAGTAGTACTAATTTTCAAGTTTTTAATTTAATTTTACATATTAAATACAAATTAATTTATAAAATCATATAATTTTACTAATAAATTTGTAATTTTAACAATCTTGATTATAATAATTAATAATATCAATCATAGTTGTACGAAAAAGAACATATTCATGATCATCCAATCCAATTAAACCAAGTTATAATCACAAATACCTTACTTGAAATGTGGTTGTCATGGTATAATCACATAAATTATAAGAAACTAAACATATGGCTAGTTGGATAAATATTTTTTAATATAAAAAAATAAAATATATAGGTTTTCTCAATACTTTTTTACATAAAAAAATATAAATGTAAATAAAAAAGTTTATATATTCATTTAATTCGATAAATTAAAAATTATTTATGCCAATAAATACAAGAAAATACTTATTAATGATAATTAAATATTAAACTGAAAAATAAAGAAATAGTGTGAGTTGAGATACTTAAGCCGTGTTTGATTGCAGGAAAGTGAATTCCTGAAATTCACTTTCCTGCTTTTCCTATGTTTGGCGACGAAAAAGGAAAATAATAAAAGGAAACTGAATTTCATTTGCCTAGAATTAATAACGTTCTCGAAGGAAAGTGTTTTTCTTCTGTTAAAAAAGAAAAACACTTTTCTTTTGGACGTGCGCTAACTTGCTACAGTGGCAAGCGAATTATAATTCACTTGCCACAATAGCAAGTGATATAATTCGCTTTACTGTAGTAGTGAATTAAAATGCAAAGCGGAGATTACCTGTGGGTTTTTGATTAAATCAAAGTTTAATTAAGTCCTTAAACTCATTAATTCTTCAATTAAACTCTTGATTTCATTAATTAAAATAATTTAAATTTTAATTAAATTAATTCTCCAATTAAACCCTTGATTTAATTAATTAAACTAGTCAAGAGTTTAATTAAATCTTTAAACTTCCAATCATGTTGCCCTTAACCCAAATTTTAATTAATCCTTCATTTATTTTATTTTTATTTTTCATCATCTTTTTTTTTAAAAAATAATAAAAATAAAAAGGTCAAAAATTGGGTTATGACAATTGTAAGTGATTAAATATTTTATATATATTAGATAAACTTGAAAAAAAATTTAATTCATTAATAAATTATTTTCCAGTTCATTTTCCATAACACAACCAAACACTGGAAAGTATTTTCCAGTTCATTTTCCATAACACTACCAAACATCAAAAAATACTTTCCCGGAATTCACTTTTCAGGAATTCACTTTCCAAAAAGAAACTACTTTCCTGCAAACAAACGGAGCTTTAATATCATAACACAAGCTATGTACCCCGTTGGTGTTTGGTAATTTTTTTATTAAAATCAATTTATTAGTTAGTCATACAATAATAGAAATACATACATACATATATATATATATATATATATATATATATATATATATAAAATGATTGAATAAAATTATAAAAAAAATATTATACAAGATTACACTTAATATAAAACAAATGTTACCATTTTACATGAAAATCAATTAAAAACAATATTATATTTAAACAATTACTAAATTAAAAAGTTGAGAAATAAATATAAATGCAGATGTATGATATCAAAACATAAGTCATGGATTTAAATATATCAATAACCTTATTTATTCGAATCAATGTTTTATTTGAAAAATAAAAAAGATATGCACAAAAAAAAGATTGAATAAAACTAAAAAAAATTATAAGCAGTGCTACACAAAAAAGTAATACCTCCTAGTATCAGATTTTTTTTGAAATCTTATTCATTAACAAAGTAAGAATTAAATCATGTTTTATTAAAAAAACATTTAAATTTTTTGTTAAATTTTAAAAAAATACCTATAAAAACATCTTATATATCTTACTAAACCCATCAATGACTTCAAATAAAATAATAAATAATCCAACAATACAAAATCAACTTGAATAAATAAATAAACTTTTAAGCTCAAATCTACCATCTCACTGTAAAAAACACAAATAACATTTAAAAAAACTTTTTTTTATTAAATTGAACTTGTTAATATTAAAATTAATATTTTTAATAATTATGATCAGTGTTAACTTAGATTTTCTCTCCTTTTACCGAATTCCGTCCCCTTTCTTGTATCCCAAACATATGATTGAAAATAATAATAATAAAGTTCTAGATGGATTTTAAAAATAAGGCACTGAGGGTTAATCATTTAAAAAGTACTTTCTGCTCCAATCCCAAAATTGCAACCTAGTTTTTATGATTTTCTCACCATGATCTCCTTTCCTTTAATTTTGTCATCAGTTTACGAATCTAAAACAATTGACCTTTAATCCGTCAACAAAATGATAAATTCATCTAAATAAAAAAGTTGACAATCAAAATTATTTGAATTAAGCATGCAATGTTGCTCGAATGCCAACACCTACTTTCATAGTGACATTTGAATCTCCTTAGGGGTCTTCTATTCATGAGCATCACGTGTTGGGACAAACCTTTAATTTGCCGTTAATGACTTTTTCTCCCCTCTTTTTTTTTTTTTTCTTTGTCTCGATTCTCATTCCCTTTAATTTTTTAAAATATCCCTTCAAATTATTTTTTATTCAATGTTTTTTTTTAAAAAAAATAATTTATAAAATTAAATTTATTTCAATTCCATCCTCATTCAATGTTTTCATCTACCATATTTGATTCTTATTCTTTTGATTGTTAATTTTTATTTTTTTATCTTAATCGTTTTTTTAATTTTTTTAATTTTTAATTTTGTCCCTTGTTATTTGATTTAATTTAATTTTTATACTCAATTTGATCCATATTATTTTGATTGTTATTTTTTTATTTTCTTGATTTATTTTATTTTTTTATTTTGTCCCTCATTGTTTCATTTCATTGATTTTTATATCAGATTTGATCTTTATTTGTTTAATTGCTATTTGTTTTGTTTTTTAATTTTGGATAATTGAAAATTTTACTTCGTGATTTTTTCAGGTTTACCTTTTATAGGGTAACCAATCTTATAAACCGAGTTACGAGTTTTGAAAATTAGCCCAAATTGATTTTGATTTTTTTTTCTAGATTTTTTTTTTAATTTTATCCTTCAACATTGAGTTATTGGATCTTTAAGTTTTTTATTTTTTAAATTTTTTTCTATACAGTTATCCTTATTTTGGATCTCAAGTTAATCAAGTTAACCCGGATTAACTTAGAGTTTTTTTATGTTTTTTTTTCTTTTGAGTTTGACTTTTCATTATTTAGTTTGCTTCGAGAGTGTACCTTCATTATTTTATTCAGCTTCTTTTGTATAGAGTTTTCTTGACCTCCCAAATTGATCGCGAGTTTAACATGCTAACTAGAGTCATATTTTTTTATTTTTTTTAAAAAAAAAAATTCAATTCATCATTCAAAATTTAATTTGCTAGTAATTAAGCTTCAAGGTTTTTTTCTTTGTTTTTCCCTTTGTTAATTAATCTCGTTTCCATTTAATTTCCGCTATGTTATAAAATAATATTATAACATTGTTGATATTTTTAAGAATATTTAGAGGATATATTTTTATAATATTAATAAACATCTTTTTTTACTAGTCATTATTTATTTTATTTTTTTACTATCATTTTTTTTATAACCATATTATTAAATTATCTAAATTTATTAAATGCATTTAAATAAATGATCCAGCCAATTTTTTATTTTTTATTTTGCTTTTTTACAAACATTATAGTCACTTGGAGTAAAAAAATCTGACCTTGTCTTGTCTACGCGCAATCAGTTTTCAAACAGTGTTGGCCCTTGTTTATGGCTCAAAGTGAGACACCTGAACATGCCGGCATAGTCTCGCGGATGACAAGAGGACAAGTTGCAACAACATGGCACCTTTTTGCTGTCAGAAATGATCAAATACACAAACACAGCACCTTGAGTACAAAATCTTATGACATCAAGCGATGTTTCTATTTTTCTTAGGAAGATTACAGACATCATGCAAAATTTCTGACAAAACAGCAAACTTCGTAAATACACAAATACAGTATCTTGAGCACAAAATATGATACCAAGGGAGGTTTCTATTTTTCTCAGGAAACAAAATTTCCAAAATTTAGAGAACTGGCGAATCATAAAGACACGGGATGAGAAAAACCAGAGAAGGATAATAGTTAAGACGGTACAACACCATTACCACCGATGAATTCTCCTGTTGCATCCCAGGGACGATTTTCAAAAGACTTTCCAATGATGCTGCGCTTCTCGTTTATAGAACCATCCTCACGGCGATATTCTGGAAAGTAATCCAAAAATCCTTTACTGCCTAGTTCATCAAGTCCATTGAAGAGGAAGTTTCTAACCAAGTCCTAAGGATTAGATGTGAAGTGAGAATTGCATCAGTAATTGGTGGCAAACAATGTAAGAAGATTTGTTGAGAGTGATTATACCTTTGCAAGCCTTTCTCCAATCAACCTTTTAAGAATTCCATGGCCAGGATCCTGCTTCCAGAATTTGCATTAGCAAAACATGTTGGACCAGAAAAGAGAGAAGTTTGAAACCGTGCCAAGAATCTATCTGCTTAAATACTGTAATTATGGAATTACAGTACTATATAAATGATATATCTATCTGAAGGTACCAATATGCCTAGTCAGTTCTGAGAGTCCGAGAAAGAGCATGTGTTTGGATAGGGCCTTAATGCTAACAAGTCTAGGTACAAAGTTGATTCTTTTCAGGCGTTTTCTTTCCTAAAACTGGGTAACCGATTGGAGTTCATCCTGCCTTGAAGCTAAAATCCCTCTTCAAGATGTTAGTTGCCCGGACAACTTTTTGCGGCAGAAAGCATCTGTTTCATTTTTTTATTCATTTTATTCCAAATGAATTGCGAACTTAATTAAAATAATATAGAAATCAAGCATTTTTCTGTCTTTATTTTACTTCAAGGAACCAAATTTCTCATACAGTTAGTCTAGAGATGGCAATTTCGCTCAATTACGACCCTTTTATTTTTTAGTATTCAAATGACCATTTCTAGTCTCTAAAGCTAAAATGCAAGGGCTTAAAAAAGCTTATCACTGCCCAGCTGTTTGGCACTCAAATTACAGTCACAGAACTTACTTGAAACATTTTCAAACGAAGAAAAGTAGAAAATTGAAGACATGCCATAATTACTTCCAAGCATCTAAGCTTTTTTAAGTCCTACAGCCAATGAGAAGAGACTGGCAGATATGATGGGCCACATGAGATCAAAAGGGGAAAAGGACATTAAATAATCACCTTTTCTCCTCTCCAAGTTAGATACTTATGTTGTGCTTCACGATTGCATGTATTATGAGATGCATCTATCTCCTCTGGTGCTTGGTCAATCAGTTCAAGCCATGCCTAAAAGAGAAGAGGAGAATGATATTTGAGCAGCTAAAATTGGAATTCTACATTTTATTTGATATATGAACTACTAAATCCATGTGGATTCTCATCCCGTTTCCAGTTTATAATTTATATCTCATCATTAGCATATTAGCTTGAATGTAATTTAGAGCAGAAGCTTAAGCCGTTAAGCAACCTTGTAGTACTCTGTGAAAGCAGAATATAAAGCATCATAACTATCCTGACTTGGAGGAAACTTGGTCCATATCACGATCGGTGAGAAAAACTTCAAGGACTCGCTCGTGAGCTTTCCTCCCCAAGGAAAAAGCTGCATGAAATCTGTGTTCAGTCACCATACCATTAATTTTAGACTGGATCAAGAAACAAATAACAAATACCATTGTGTTTAATGTTCCACGAGAGGCATTGAAGTTACCTTGCTGTACTTGAGGCCTAAAGGAATTAATCTTTTAAAGTACTTTTCCTTGTAGTCTCTTTGGTCAATGACATTGTGCAAGGGGTTGAGGTCCCTACAATGGGTTAAAAGTTCCAGAAACCTTAGCACGTCAGTAATTAATTCCAGCTTATAGGAATAAAATCTCAAGTTCGATGCCAAAAACAAAGGACAAACGATTGTTCCTGGTTGAAACAAACCAACAAAAGAAGGCATGCATGCAAATCAAACCAGAAAGCGGTATCGTCCCTGAAACAGTAGAGAGCACTAAATCTCCAATGATGAGCTTCATTTCCTTTTCTTATTCCATATCAGATTTGCGCAGATAAATTTTCAAGAGAAATTCTAAGCAATAGAATGAAAATAGGAAGCTGAACAGGGAAACAAAAATCCAAACAGAAGCAGAAACAATTTTCCATGTAAAGAATAAAACAGGGCTTAGAAAAACACAGAGAAAGGAAGAGGAGGGAGCTTACAACACAATGATGTTTATGGTGGCAGTGGAGAAAAAGTTGGCACAAAATATGGGTACATCAAATTCAGGTCTTGCAAAAACAGCAAAATCTAAAATCTGCATAAATTTTCAGAGGTCAGTTATTACAGAGGGAAACAAAAACATTCTACGCCTCCATCAAGCCAAAGAAGTTTTGTGGTGCTAGATAACGTGCATATAACAGTGATGGATACCTTTTGCACAGGAGGATAACAATTTAACTTGAATAGGATAAGAGCATATTGCACTCATGCTGCCATGAGCCTTGTGAAGAATAAAGCTAAATAAATACGAGAAGCATTCCAAAAAAATCTCAATAATTTTCTTAAGCTATAATAATAACACACATGCCAAGGATAATTAATGCCAAGTACAGGAGATACTTTTTATGCTGGCAGACAAATGAACACAAAGAAAGTCCAAATAATGGCAATCAGTAACTTAGCTGTAAAATGTATAATCGCAACAAAGAACTCAAATTAACATGATGCACTCATGAGTTTTTCCCTCTAACACTTGAGGGTGCAAAAGTACATAAAAGCAACAAGCTTGCTATAGAATGGTACCTGCATTGCTTCATTTTCAATGCTCAAACTACGTAGGAGTCTGATTTTGGGAGCTTGGAATGAAAGCATTTGAAGCTCTGTTGTTCCATCCATCGCAGTCATGGAATTATATTTTTCCTAGACTCAAAAAAGTTGTTCTTGTGATCCATGTATGTAATCATGAAATAACATTTAAAATAATTGATTGTTTTTCAGCTGCCAAAGAGTTCGTTTCATAGAAGCACAAAGAATTTATTTTATTTTATTTTATTTTGTTGTAATTCAGTTTGCAATGAGCAATCAATAACAGAACAACCACATGTTGTTTTTCCTTCTGCAGAAGCTAGAAGGCACAGTCATCTGAAACATAGTACCGAAATAACAAAGGGTTCTTGACTCTAGGGTAATCGAGTCTGTACTGGTGTCCTGATGCTGTATAACCCTTGATAGCAAATTGGAGAGCGAATGGGAAGCTATTTTCAACTTTACAACCATCAAATTCCGTTTTTGCACAACGACCAACAACGAGTACAATAGCCAAAATATGCAAGCAAATCAAAACGGAATCTTTTGGCTTAGATATGAAGCATCCACTCTGCTAAAAGTTGCTGAAGAAAGACGCTCCATCCCTTGCTCAAGTTTAACTCACGTTTTTGAAACAAAATTCGAAGATGCATAAAATAAAAGAGGAATTAAGTTTTAAAGTAAAAAAAGAAAAGAAAAGGATGCGTGTATAAGCCCTTGGAGACCGAACAAACGAAACGACGAAAACGCGCATCTTACTAAAAAGTATGGCCCAAGAACGGTAAGAAGATTATACATATAAAAAAGGATTAACATAGACTTTGAAGGATCAAATGGCCCAAACCATGACAAATCACAGAAACATTTCCATGGATCAGTCACCTCAATTCCCAAGTTACAGACCAAAAAAGTTGCCAAAAGCTCCTAAATAGTTCAAAAGCCAAAACCCAGCTTCATTTTCAACCCTCTGAAACCCAAAACTGAGGATTTAAAAAAAAAACTGAGGAGAAGGGCTCAATTCAAAAGGCAACCCATTTCTGCTTCCAGGCAATGGAATCCATAAACACAGCAAGGAAGAAAGTGAAGTAATACCTGAAGAGGAGAAGGGACCAAAAGGGCGTGTCGTTTGGTTTCGTCGAGAGCAAAATGAATGAACTTGTGGTAAGAAAAAGAACCTGCAGAGACTTTCAAGACACGATGAGGTTTACACTTCTTGCTTGCGAAATTAGTGGTGATGCTACTAGAGATTAAGCTGCTGCTTAATAGTTGAGGTTTTATTAGTGAAGAAGATAAGCGCGCAGTCAGCAGAGAAGAACAGAAGTCCATTGAGGTGAAGCTTTCACTGAAACTCTTCACACATGAGCTCACCATTTTCTTCGACAAAAGTGCTTCGGTTCTAATGTTTACGGTATTCTAACATCACATGCTGTCCTTGGCAACTACTTTACTCCATTTATCTATTCTGCACCTTATTTTAGGCATCGAAATCGATGTTCCTTTCTCTTACTTGCTGTCATTTTTTTTCACTCTAAATCTATAAAAATATGGTAAAAATATATTTTATTTATAGATTTAGAGTGAAAAAAAATATTTTTTATTTTATTGTTATTTTTAACATATATGGTAAAATCATGCCTAAACCCTAAACAAAAATATATTTTATTTTAAAAAAAATTGATTATTGAATTTATTGATTGTATGGAATTTACTAGTCAATTGGCCGTGATAAAGCACAAGTGAGGGAAAAAAAATGTTAAAAAAAAACATTAGTGATGTGTCTTCTGAAAAAATATAAATTTTAATTATAAATTAAATAATATTTTTATTTGATATCAAAAAAAAAAAAACATTTGGTCTATTTAGGATAATATACGCTAACCTGTAAAATTTATAAAGATAGTATTAAAAAAATTAAATAAAAAGCTTAATCACTAATTAATTTAATATTAAATAACAAAATTGATAAAAAAAATTATTATAAAAAAAACTAAGTAAACTCATGATGTAAGTCATGTACTATTAGATTGTGTAAATTTTTATCCCAAAGTTTATTTTTTATTTAATAATATAATAGTAAAACACATGATATGTATTTCTTTATGAAAGAACATATTTCCTAAAAATTAAAAAAAGATAATACCATGGAGTCGAGATAACAAAGATAAATTATTAATAGCAAAGAGTAAAATTATAATATTTTAGGTTCAATTAAATAAAAAAAATAGACCATCAACGATAAAAGATGAAATTATATTAAAAAAAAAAACAATCATGGACAAATAGGGTATTAAACAAAAAAAAACAAATAATAACTCAAATATTATGAATTAAACTATTAAGCCGGCTATCAAAATATAAAAACAATTAGGTTCAATGATTTATTTTATCACTTTTTTAAAAAACAAAACATAAAATAAAGAAAAAAAATCTAGATTGCTTGGGCCCAAACATCAAAATAAAAATAGTATAGGCGCGTGGGCTTTCTAGCCCAACCCACACACCCAAGCTTATTTTGTTTTTTATTAATATTTTTTTAAATACATGGAAGACCCATCCTATTTTTTTAAAAAAAATTAGCAGATAACACATTTCTTGTTTCTATAAATTCCAGTGAAAAATGCTATAAGTTACTTGATATAAATAAAATATATTTATTAAAATATTTATAGTATGCTAAAGTCCTTGGTCAATAACAATAAAATTTAAACAAGTATTATTTATCTACTTTAAATATTTATAAATACAGTATATTAAAAAAAAATTACTTAAAAATATATTAAAATAGTTTTTAGATTATTTTTACCTTTAAAGTATTAAAATTATATATAAAAAATTTATTAATTTAATATTTTTAAAAAAAGATTCATGTTAGCTACCAAAGGCATCATTCAATAGGTCGAAGGGCATCAAGTCAAATATGAAATAGCCCCCGTACAATGGCTAAATTATATTTATTATATCCAAACTAACCTGTTGGGTGAATCTAAAATTTGATGGTTGAATCAGTCTGAATGAATAAAAAATCATGGTGGGTTAAAAACCGATTGACCAGTGACATGAGTGATTCAGTAAAACCTGCTTGTTTTTTCTTTTGATTTTTTTTGGAAATGTGTTTTGTCTCTTGACTAAAAACCCATCATGTATATAATTGGTTATTAATTTTTTTTAAAGTTTATTATATAAATATTAGATGAATATTTTATGTTTTAAATTATTTAAAACTCTTTAGTATATATATTTTATATTCATAAGAAAAAAAAATTTAATATGAAATTTGAAATCTTTTAATATATATACTCTATGTTTATAAAAAACAGTTTTTTTTTTTTAAATATAGAATAAAAAACCTTTTTGTTTAAATAATTCAACTTAAAAAGAATAACATATTAATACGGTATTTTTTCAATGTACAATAAAAAATCTTCTAAAATAATATTTTAAATTTTATTGTTTATAACATGTATAATCTATATTCACATAATTTTTTTTTTAATTTCTTCATATGAAATATTAAAATTTTAAATATTTTTTTTTAAAAAAATTTCAGGTTGATTCAGGTCAACTCGTGTAACTCGAGACTTGGATTCTTGGCCGGATCAATTCCCGGATCGAGTTTGATAACTATAAGCTATACCAGGACTTGTACTATTAAAGACCCTGTTTGTTTATGTATTTTAAAAGTATTTTTTAAAAAAATTGATATTTTATATTTTTTTTACTTTAAATTAATATATTTTATTTTATGTTTTAGATTATTTTGGTGTGGTATGTAAAAAATAATTTATAAAAAATAAAAAAATATTATTTTAAAATATTTATAAATAAAAAAACACTTTAATATATAATTATTACCACAATCCCACACACCCTTAATTATCATCAAATTTCTTGATCTGTCTTTTTTCCTGCCTTACCAGGGAGAATTAGGAGCAGTGTTTCAGGTGTATCCTTGAAATCTTCCCCGGCATGAATTGATTTTGACAGCCACACTGCGAGCTTGTTTTGGTGCGGTCTGCTTGCAAACTTTCTACACAGGTATCAGTTCTAGGAATCTGTGTAAATCTCTTGAAGGACTGTTCATCTATTTGGTGAGGGCAGGCAGCTTTCCTTCGAAACATTTCAACACCGGAGGCTCTTTTCCTTTTCAGGATTAATGCGCCGGTACAGTCGCCGTGGATATTTCAGATTAGTGCCGCTGCCAGTAACTCGAGTATAACTGATACTGTTCCTGTACAGTATCAGGAGCAAAAAAGAGTATCTTTTTCGCACTTGCAGAACACATCCCCTCAGGTGGAAAGGCATTGACGGAAAAAGCTGCTCTGAACTGCATTGCTCACTGCTGTACCTCGAGAATGCAAGTTAGCATTTTCGACAGGCTGAGGAAAAAGCCAGGAGAAAATAATCCAGAAGGGGAAGGGTTGTGGGAGAAGGATCAAATTGGAGCAAAGGATTTACAGTGCCCCTGACATTAGAAAATAATCCTTATTCTGTTTTTGTTTAATATTTGTTAATTCTTCTTTTACATTGTTATTTTTTATTTTGTAACTTTTTATCAAATTAATTTTTATTTTAAATTTTCCTCTCTGGATTTGTTAGGAATGGAGAGTCATAGTTTTTTCTAATTGGGTTGAAATAGTAAAGTTGAAATAAATCTTACATTTTATAAAATGTATCAAAACAAAATAAAAATAAAAAAGAAATTAAACCTGAAATAAAAATAAAATAAAATAACATTTAAATAAAAATTAAAATAAATAATAAATTTAAAGATTTCAAAAGAAATCAAGATGACAAACATGCAATAATAAAAAACAAGAGAAATAAATTAGAAACTTAAAAAAATAGGAAGGTATCAAAGATTTTTTTTTTATCAAGCGGCTTTATTTTTTAGAAGAAAAGAAAAGAAAAGATGGAGTAGATTGTTTGGAAGTGTAGTTGCGGTTGTTTTTTAAATAATTTTTTGTATCAAAATACATGTCAATAATATTTTTTATTTTTAAAATATTATTTTTAACATTAGCATATTAAAATGATTTAAAAATATTAAAAATATATTAATTTAAAATAAATAAAAAAATTTAAAAATTTAAATTTTTTAAAAGCTCTTATAGATAAATGCTCTAGAATCAACCAGATTTTGCTGCTGCTGCTGCTTCCTTGACTAACACACACGTTAGCTAATAATTTAAAATATTGTTGAATAGATACTTAAGAATATTTAAATGGAAAAATAAATGCAAGCAAAGACATTCAGTGTGCATATGTGGGGGCAGACACCATCATTTCATAAAATTTTAAATTATTTTTGAATTAATTATTTTTATATTTTTGAATTATTTTAATATATTAATATTAAAAATAAAATTTTAAAAAATATTATTTTAATATATTTAAAAATAAATCCAATATTTAATTATAAACTGTGTAAATATGGATATTGAATGTTAGGTATTGAATGTTTCACTTCCTTCACAAATCCAAGGCGTTTTTTTAAGGAAATAAATCACATAAGAAACAATTAGTCATTTAATTTATAGATTTTCCAATTTGGCACATAAAGTTTAACAATTATAATATCAAACCTTAAATGTGTTATTTTATTGCAATCTTGACTTTCTGCTTTATAATAATTTGTTGAACCACTAACTTGAAATATAAGACACGTGGGAGAAGTGGCATGCTAAAGTCGTTGAAAAATATTATTAATTTCGAACACTGTATAACTCTGCACGTACCATTAGAAGCGTATGGAATCACCCGACAAACACACGCGTTAAATATTTCTTTTTAAAATATATTTTTATACTTCTTAAAATATTAAATTATTCATAATTTGACCTGTTCTTGTTATAACTAAGGTGCCATTTGATATTATATCTGTGGCCGAGGTTCAACCATAATCAGCAATTTTTTATTGATAGGGCTATTATTAATTGTGGTTGTGGCACGTGTTTACAAGAAACAGTTATTTACTGTTTCTTGTGTTAAAAAAACCCATAAATAATAGAGTTGGCTCATTGTTTATGAGTTTTTTTTAATGAACAATGAAGCATGTTTTCATTATTTTGGTTGGATTAATTTGATTCAAAGTTAAAAATATATTAAATCAGGTTTAACCCAACAAAATAAAAAAATATTTTTTATTTTTAATTATATTTTATTCAAAAAAAATAGTGTTAAACATTATTCAATAACACAACATAAATTAAACAGAAATCGTTTGATAACGTAGTATGTACAGAATTTGATCTCAATTTCAATTTTATTCCTGATTAAATTATCTAATATTGTTGCGCTCTTAAAAAATTTACAAAAAATTATTGTCCTTATCAGATGTATTTCATACGTGATGTAATTATAAATAGTTAATGAAATAATAAAAAATATTTTATATAAATTATTATTTATTTTATAATGTAATAGCAATAGTTAAATTATTAATATTTAAATTAAAAATCATCGATATTAATATATATTTTTTAAAATTATTTTATAATTTTAATTTCAAAAATATTATTAACCAAACATATTAAATTATTTTTTATTTAATTTTAATTTTAACTACATTTTTAATCGAATATATATTTTTTAAAATTAATTTTAATTAAAAATATTTTTTATAAAATAATTTTTTTAAAAAATCAGTTATTGCTACTGGAATACCTAACACACTGCTACGAAATCCTGGTAAGGATGCACTGTCCTCACTCCTCAAAGCAGCAACCAATAAACACCCATGATCCCACGGATAAAGGATGTTCCAAGAACTCATTAGAACCGACAAACAGGCGACGAGGAGAAGACGAACCTATAAGGAGACCAGACACGCAGGAACAGCAAACCAGAAGGAGATCAGTCCGTCAGAGACAGCATGAAGACCACACAAACCTGCATATATATCCAATGAAATCCATTTAAAAACCAGCAAGATGGTCTCAAAGAAACCAGCATAAAAGAACAAGGAAACAAAAGATAACGAAAAGAAAGCAACAAAAAATGGGCAAAAAGAAGCACCAGCAGGAACAATGACAGAGAAATAGAATGAACAGAAAAACCAATGAGCCAGACCTAAGAGGGAGGCATGATAGAGGATAAAAAGGAGAAGCAAATGAACCTAACAACGCGACCCAAGCCCAAAAAAAAAAAAAAAAAAGAGGATGTGAAAGCATGGGAAGCCCTAGGACAGCACTAGCATGATATAAAAAAAATAAAAAACAATCAAACAGAACCTGAAATGATAAAAGGGCAAGTAAAGGCCAACTAAAATGAGCAAAAAAACTAACCAAACCAGAAGAGTGTTGAAAATCACAAACTTGTCACCGACCAAACAGCTTGTGAGCGCCAAAAAAAAAAAGAAGAGACCTGGAACTGGAATTCCCCTGTCAACAGTCTAGATCAAACGTCCAATCAAACCCAATAATCAGCAGCTCTTCCAATGTTAAAGAGCGAAGGGCCAGCCAAGTGGGCATTGCATTTAATGCATGATCATGACCCCAGGTCGTTTTCTCTGAGGCAACAGACACGACCGGAAAAAAATAACCCCACCCCCAACCATGCCAAAGCCTGCCCTGCAACCTCAAGCCGCTGCCGAATCCCATCACAGCCAGTGTACAAGAAGCTGAGCACACAACACCCAAAAAACCCAGCCCTCCAGGGCTCAAAAGGAAGCACCAACAACCCAAGGCGCGATGAGAGCCATGGAAAGCCGCACCATTAAGAAAAGCAAAACCAGCCGAAAAAAGAGAAAGTGACTGAACCACACTGAACGCTGGATTGATTGAAATGTTAAGTGATTATTTTTGTTTAAAATATTTTTTATTTAAAAATATATTAAAATTTTTGTTTAAAAAAATATTTTTAATATTATCATTTTAAAATAATATAAAAAAATTAAAAAAATTAATTTTTAATAAAAATAAAAAAATTAAAATTAAAAAAACACAATTACGTTCTCACAAAAATCAAAATCATCCCACAGCCTTGAAAAGATGAGTTATCTAGAAAGGTAAATCTATCTATTTTGATGTTTTAAAAATATTTTTAAAAAATTTAAATTTTTTTAATTTTTTATTTTAAATTAATATTTTTTGATGTTTTTAGATTATTTTTTGATACGTTGATATAAAAATTATTTTTTACAAAATAAAAAATATTATTTTGATATATTTCTAAATAAAAAACATTTTAAAAAACAACCACAACCATACTTTCAAGTCTTGGGTATTATTTATCTTTCCGGAACAATGATTTTCCAAGTTATGAAATTTTTTTTAAATTTAATTTTTTTTATTTTTGAATTATTTTGATATATTAATATTAAAAATAATTTTTTTAAAAATAAAAATAATATCTTCATATATATTTTTTTAAAAAATAAAACAATTTATTTACATATTCTAAAACCCTCCTTTATCTACAGTATCCACGTAGTATTTTTCCATACCGTTTAGAGTTTTGTTCTTGTTAATAATTGTTAATTGTTCACTGGACAGGATGTGCCTTTGATACAAAAAAAAAAAAAAAAGGGAGAAGATGCGCCAATATGGTACGTGCATATGTAACGACTGAATCACCATGTTTTTTGTTCACCCAACATCAAGATTTGTCACCCATGTTAAATGAAAAGTTTACACGTGGTACGTGCATATCTAATCCCAATTTCCCTTACTATCTCCCCCCCTTTCAGACATGGAACAGCAGCAGCCCAACATGTTCTACAAGATATATAAATATACAGACTCAGCTTCAATCTCTCTCTCTCTCTCTCTGCTTCTGGCTAGCCTGTTTGGTAATTACATGATGGAGCAAGAAGGGTCCTGATAGGGGTGAATCGGATAAATATAGGTCTGAGGCATGCTTCCACCATACACGGACCAAGCAAACGGCTGCACTGCTGGCTCTTCTTTCTTCTCTCCCACAGCTTCTACACTTGCTAACTCTGCGTAGCCTACTTTCTTTCTCAGCAAATTTGTAAGTTGTACTGCATCAACTCCATCGCCTACCACCTCTATCTGGCTCTTGTCTTCTCCTCCTAGACCAGCAGATTCAACACCTACAGAATCACCAAAAGATATATAAACCCGTCAACAAATTGATCATCTGAATTTGCCCACAGATGCATGGTTTCTATTAGGTATTCCGATTCTAAAACTTGTGTGCATGGAAGGTTTTGTTCAGTACCTGAAAGCCCAACTGCAATCTGCAAGGCTTTGGAGTGGGACTTCGCTCCCTTCCCCGTCACCTTGATCACTATCTTTTGCTGCAATAGTTTAGCATAATTAATCAATAACAAGAAAGTAATTAATACACATAATATCTTCACGAACAAGCTAGTAATATACTTGTGTTCTGATCACAAAACCATACCTTCATGGTCTTGGTTGTTGGAAAGATGGTGATATGAATAAGGAGCTCTTTACAGTCCAGGAGACACCAAAAGTGATGGTTTTGGTCTTTTGGGGAGGTTTTGAAGAAACAGAGGAGGAAGTAAAGTAATGCTCTAGTTGTTTGAAGATGGAAATCTGGGAGGCAGTTCTTGCTATTTATATAGGAGTGCATGGGTTAGGTTAGAGCATGCGTGAGGAGATTTCTGTGGGAGTTCTCAAGGAGTCTCTGATGCCGAGCCGCTCTTCTTTCAGTTGACAGAGTAAACACACGGCATTGGGTCCTGCTTGTCAGTTATCAACGACCTAGCTAGAAGACCTGATTATTTTAATCACCAAATGAAAAGGAAACAAAAAAGAAAAAAAAGAAACAAGACAAGTAGGCTAGATTTGTTTCGGATATTAGAAAACACCGCTGGTTATTTTTTAAAACTTTTTATTTAAAAATAAATTAAAATAATATTTTTTTATTTTTAAAATTTATTTTTTATACCAATATCTCAAATTACTAAAAAAAACTAATTTAAAATAAAAAAATTAATTTTAAAAAAATATTTTTAAACACAAAAGTAAACCATCCCTTCTCATCTCCGTACGCAAAAACATCATGTTTGTTTCATGAAAAGTAGTTTTTGAAAAATCATTTTTCAAACTTTCTTGTGTTTGTTTGTTATTAGAAAAGTTGGTTAAGGGAAAACACTTTCTGATCAACTAAAAGTACTTTTTAGTCAATGGAAAACACTTTCTGGTCAACAGAAAACACTTTTCAATCAAAGAAAAATTTGACTTAGTTTTCAGGAAAGTATTTTTCCTTTTAGCTGTGTTTGTTTTCTGAAAAATGGTTTCCGGGAAATCACTTTCCAAACTTTCTTGTGTTTGTTTGCCATTAGAAAAGTTAGTCAACAAAAAACACTTTCCAGTAAAAGAAAAATTTGACTTGATTTTCATGAAAGTGTTTTCCTTAAAAATTTGGGCGGAAAACACTTTTTAAAAGTTGTAAAAAATTTAGAAATATCATTATTTGCTGACTATATCAAATTTGATCCTCAAACTTTTGATTGCTATATATATATATATATATATATATATATATATATATATATATATTTCAATTTTATCTCTTAAAATTTTATTTTTATATTAATGTTGGTCTTTATTTTTTATAATTTCTATTTACTTTTTCCTTATCATTTTGTTATTGAAATTTTTTATCTATCAAATTTGATTCTCATTCTTTTGATTGTTACTTATTTTATTTGAAATAATTTATGAAATGTTGATTATTAATATTTTAATTTCTTCATCTTTTATTTTTTTATTTTTAGATTTGATCTCTATTATTTTGATTATTATTTATTTTATTTGAGATAATTTATGAAATTATATATATTTTTAATTTTATTCTCATTCAACCTTTTAATTTGTAAGATTTGTACCTCATTATTTTAATAAACTTGAGAAAAATAAAATATTAATAAGTTATTTTCCAGCTCATTTTCCAAGACATAACCAAACACTGGAAAGTGTTTTCCAACTTATTTTCTATTACACTACCAAACATCGGAAAATACTTTTTCGGAATTCACTTTTTCCGGAATTCACTTTTTAAAAATAAACTATTTTCCAGCAAACAAACGGGGCCTAAGTGTATTTGGAAATGTGGTACAAACCGCGTTCCCTTAAATTTTTAATTTTTTTATGTATTTAGATCATTTTGATATGCTGATATTAAAAATAATATCTAAAAAATAAAAATAACTTTATTTTAATGTATTTCTAAATAAAAACACTTTAAACTACCACCACTATCATAATTTTAAATACACTCTTAAAAACAAGTTGGTTTTTTTAAAAAAAATTTGTAAAACACACAATTCTGCGAGATATTTTCAAAATAAAGTTGTGGCATGATCTAATCCGCGTTGCTTTCGGGTCCAATCCTTTTAGTTGATTGAAGATAAGGAAAACAGGGATCCACAGTTCATCTTGCAAGCAATACCGAGGAAAGAGTATGCAAACCAAGTCGATTTTTAGTCTTTAATAACACTTTAATTGCCCCTAAAAGGGGCCAGGGAAAATGTGAACGCTGAAAAATCAACAGCAGACTGCAGCAATAGTTAAATTGATTAGGTGGCTATCATTATCAACATGTTTCTTTCCTTTTCTGTGTGGTAAAAAAAATATATATATATGAAAAAGAAACACGAGCGGGCAAGGGACAATTCAGCTGACTTAATTATCGAACCCCTCCTCTAGTAAAGACGACTTATTACCCTTGTTATTATATCATCGTAATGTGATGCATTACGGGTCAAATGAAAAAAAAAAATAACATATAAAAAAATTATCAAGGTAGTGGTTACGTTTTTCTAGAGTAAAAAAATTAACACTGTGTGGGAAGGTTCATTTAATATAATGTAGTTAGTTTGATGAGTTTAAAAATAACTTGAAAAATTAATAAAAATATTATTTGATTCATAAATATTTAAAAGAATTTTTAAAAAAAGATATAATATTAAAACAATAATATAATAAATTAATTTATGTCAACCCGAGTTAATTTAATATTTTTCTAGAATAAAGAAATAAAAAAATATCAATTAAAAAAGTAAAAAAAAATTAAGTCAACTGGATCAACCCATCAAACTAACAACAAGAGTCATGATACCAAAATAACTTTATAAAAAACAAACCAAAATAAATCATGAAACTTGAATCCTAATTAACTTAATATTAAAGGTTTTAAATAAAAAAAATCAATTAAAAAAAACAAAATAAACTCGAGTCAATCGAGTTAACCCAATAAACTCATAATACATATAGGTTATAAGATCAATCTAATCACTTATAAAACAAATTATAATAAATTATGAAAATTACTCTCCATCAAATTAAATATTAAAATATCAAATTATAAAAAAAAAATATTATTTTTTTTAAAAAAGGAAAACACTCTTGAAAAATCAACAGCAGAGGGCAGCAATATATATATATGAAGAAGAATAAAGGACTTCGTATTTTATAAAAAGCTGTGTGTACGAGTGACTTTTTCTGAAATGAAACACGAGCGGGTAAGGGACAAATCAGCTGACTCAATATCTCGAACCCTCCTGGGCCTCCTCTGGAACAGACGACTTCTTGGTCTTTTTATTATATCATCGTAATGCAATACATTACGGTCAAATGAATATTTTCTTTTTAACATTAAAAAAAAATATATCAAGGTATTGTTGACCTTTTTCTAGAGTAGAAAAATTAAAACAGTGTAGGAAGGTTCATTCAAAATGATATAATTAACTTAATGAGTTTAAAAATAATTTAAATAACAGATAAAAATATTATTTGATTTATAAATATTCAAAATATATTTTTTAAAAAAATAATATTAAAAAAATAATATATTAAATTAATTTAGATCAATTCAAATTAATATGTCAAATCTGCAACCTAGATTAAGAGACCATGATAACTATGTATAAAATAAATCAAAATAAATTATAAAATTAAAAAAAAAAATTGAGCTAACATGTCAAATATATGATTCAGATCATAAAATTATAATAACATCATAGAAAGTAAACAAAAAAAAAAGACTTGAATCAACACGAGTTAACCTACTAAACTCACGATCAAGGTCATGAGACCGTGACAACCTTATTGAAAGCAAGTTAGAAATAAATTATAAGTCTAGTTTTCCATAAACTCATTGTTAAATGTTAAAAAAATAAAAAAAAAATCAATCAAAAAACATGATACAATAAAACGACCCCAATCATAAAATCAAAATAATCTTATAAAAAGTAAATCAAAATAAATTATGGAGCTTAATTCATAATCAACTTTACATTGAATGATTAAATTAAAAAAAATACCAATTAAAAAAAGTAAAAAAAAAACTCGAGTCAACTAAATCAACCCGTCAAGCCCGCAACATAAGTCATGACACCGAAATAACTTCATAGAAAGCAAACCAAAATAAAATCATGAAGTCTCATTCTTAGTCAACTCAATGCTGAAGGTTTTAAATAAAAAAAATATAAATTAAAAAAAGATAAAAAAAACTCGAGTTAGCCCAACAAACTCATCATACAAGTTATAAGATCAACCTAACCACTTATAAAGCAAACCATAATAGATTATGAAATATAATCTTCAATAAACTAAATATTAAAGTATAAAATTACGGAAATAAATATACATTTAGAAAAGAAAAGAAAGGAAAAACACTATTGAAATAAATAATATTTTATACGGTGGTTCATAGTAAAATACCTTCTCTTTTAGTTTATACTACTTACTATTTGACCCGTGTTCCTTTGTGATTTGAATTTTTTTTTATACAAGAATGAATATGGAAGCTTTTTCAATGTGTTTTTTTATGTAAAAAATAAAAATTGAAAATAAAAAATAATATGTATAGATCTAATAAAATAAATTAAGAACTATGTGTGTTAATATATAAATAAAAAGTTTATAACAATAAATAAAGCTAAGAATTAAAAAATTAAGAGCCGGTTACAGATCAAGATATTTGACCTCGCAACTCGAATATTTGACATGGTTAGGTTTAACAACTTTATAAAAAAAAATTATCTAGCTGATAATAAAATTGGAGACACATGCAATTGATTAAATAAAATAAAAAGGCGAAAAAAATAATTATGGAAGGTTACACATCTTAAAAATATTATCTGAAAATAAATATTTTTAATTTTTCCAAATAAATTTTATTTATACAAAACATAAGAAAATAAATGAATTAGAACAATCTCTCAAAATATTAAATGGATAAAAATAATCATTGTTTAAAAAATACCAGATAAAAAAAATTAAAAGAGAGGATTATTAATTCAAATATAACTTTTAAAATTATTTTTTAAAAATACATACAAAAAACATTAATTAAGAAAATATTTTACAAAAATAAAAATAACTACCATTAAATATCTTTGATATAAACATTAATAAAAATCAAAAGTGGTTGAGCTTAGGCCGAAGAGTTTGGCCCAACAACTCTTCGGCCCAACAAGGACTAAGATGTGCATTGAGCACAAGAATATTTAAATGTGTTCTTTAGCTTAAACACGAGGCTATGACCCATATTATATCAGGTATATATCTAACACTTAGTTTCAACCATAGCACTATAACCCACAAGTTATTTGGCACATGTTTAGCATCTAGGCTTAGGGCATGTTGCCCAAGCCCACGAGGTGTTGGATACACACCCAACACCTACCCGAGTCTAAAAGGTGTCAGATATAGATGATTTTGGATGTCACTTCTAAACCTATAAGTCACTCAGTTTGGGTTTATAATTATCATTTGGGCTCAAATCATGTTTTTAAAGCCCAGACTTGGGTGAACTAAAAATATTTTTGTAAGAAATATATTATTATTATTAAGTAATATTTTAAAAGGCATGGAAAAATTACTATAGCTTTTCCACGCCTTTTACTTTCCTATATTTAATATATTTACTTATTAATATATTATAATTATAATTATTATTTATTATATTATATTATATAACTGTTTTTTTTTGTATTTTTAATGAATTTTGTCTGTTTGATTTAGTTTGTTAATTTAAATTTTTTTATTTAGTTATCAGATTTTCATGATACGGATCATGGGTTGATGGGTTAACCTGGTTTGATGAATTAACTCAGATTTTTTTAATTATTTTTTTTTTTCATTTAGTTTAGTTTATTAAAGTTAATTTTCTTTTTATTTAATTATTAGACTTTTATGACACGTATTCTGGGTTTGACGGGTTAACTTGGTTTGATGGGTTAACCTAGTTAATTTTGGGTAAACCCGTCATTTTTTTTTTATTTAGCTATCAAACTTTCATGACATGAATCTCAGGTTTTACGGGATAACTTGGTTTAAAAAGTTAACCGAATTAATTCAATTTTTTTTTCTTCATTAGTTTTTTTCTTCCTGTTGATTTTTTTTAATTAATTTATTTAATTATCACACTTTTATGACACAACCTTATAACTAGACCTACATTCAATATTCTTGAGTTCAATGTTGCAGCTAGACTCACTTAAACTTGGGTCTTGCAAGTTTAATGTTATTATTAATATTATAAATATGTCACGTGTTGCAGCCAAATCCAAGATTCTTAGGTATAACTTTACAGAAAAACCCGAGATTTTTAAATCTTAGTATTTTATGATATTTTTTATGTAAAAAAAAAACCCGAGGCATCGCGCGGGTTATGTAACTAGTTTTAAATATTAAATCATATTTTCAAAGCCCATAATGGACTGACTAATAAAAATATTTTTTCAAGAAATACATTATTATTATATAAAATATTAATAAATACCGTTTCATTATGTTTCAACATCAAAATTAAAAACTATAAAAAAGATAAATTCCTAAAGATTATCAAAAACTGAAAAATTAATACTCGAATGCCCCGCTTGCATGCGGGTTAACATCCAATAAATAAATAACTTATACATAATAAAATAAATATTATTACATAATTAGTATCATCCTTTTCTAAGGCAGAAACCGTACCCAACTATTAAATAAATTCTAACATTTGTGATAAAAAATAACTTAATTTTTTTTTAATTTTTAATTAATTTTTTAAATATTTTTAAATCATTTTAATGCACTGACTTTAAAAATAATTTTTTAAAAATAAAAAAAATAATATTTTAATATATTTTTAAATAAAAAATATTTTAAAAAAGGATTTTGGCATCTCAACTCCTTATTAGATTCTTGAGTGACTATTTATAATACTGTTGATTCTGAGTTTGCTGGTCGTATTGATGCAAGTAACGAAGCAAAAGCCATAAAGAACCCTTTCAGGAATCTCTTAAGACGGAAGAACCTCCCCCAATTGATAATTGGGGCCCTGGGAATCCCAATGTTTTTTTTTTTTTTATTGAAGCTAGTATTGAAATGTTCAGCTACATGGTAAGTCAGGCTCGTTTAAATCTTTAGCTTATCTCTAGGGCTTGAATACTAACTCAATTGTTTAATCTGCAGGTGGCTGTGGCAGTAACTCTGGCCCTGGAGTTCGGACAAGGAGAAACTCTCTCGAAAGCAACCAGCGTGTTCCTAGTCGTTATCATTTGCTTGTTTTGCTTCGCTTATGGAAGGTCTTGGGGTCCTCTAGGGTGGTTAGTTCCATGCGAGCTCTTTCCATCGGAGACAAGGTCAGCTGGACAAGGTATTGTGGTCTTTGTCAACATGATCTTCGCAGCATTGATAGCACAATGCTTTCTCGTGTCTCTCTGCCATCTTCGTTATGGGATTTTCTTGTTATTTGCTGCCTGGGTTGCTTTCATGGGCCTTCATCTTCTTTCTCCTGCCAGAAACAAAGCAAGTCCCAATAGAGGAGGTATACCTTCTCTTTCAAAACCATTGGTACTGGAAGAAAATTGTAGGAGATGGCACCAATGATGATGAATTGGATGGAAAGAAGGGACAAGCAACTTAGAATACATCTCCAAAATCGGGGAAAACATCTCCTTTTCAAGTTTATTGTTTAATTTTTTTCCCCTCTAGACTACAATTCTGTAGATAATCTCGTCTTTGGTTAGGCATTTCTATGGATAAATATACATTAAATCCCTAATAATATTTTTTAGCCAAGCATTTCTGGGAAAGGTTTTCCACTCATTTTCTTTTCTTGAATTAAGTTATTTTAAGAATGAAATTTTCGTATGATCAAATTCACATATAAACCGGAATCTGTGGGGATCTTACAACACACCTTCAATTAGATAGAAAAATATAAGGCAGGCTTGGATTCAATATTTTTGAACCGAAATCCATCACACATAAAGAATGAAAGAGAAACGAATTTGAGAAAGGAAGAAGAGATCTCTAAAAGTTCTGTTGTGTCCAGAAGGGATTCCTATTTCTAAGACCATAACCGTTATGAAGACACTATACATCTCCCCAGTTGTAAAAAAGTATTCACCAGCTTTTCATCAACATATGTAACAAGGTTGATGCAATCTTTTATGCTCACAAGATTTGTGCAGATGCCTGTCTTTGATGGTTAAAAAGAAATAAAAAAATGCTATGCCAAGTTCTTTGGGAATCTGAAAGGGAAAATAATTTGGACTGAATTTTTTGCCAAGCTAATTTCCATAGTTCCATAGAAATCAGGGGAGTAAGACATCAATTTCTCAACAAGTCTTTCCTTTACAATAGGTACTCCGATGAGAAAACATTGGCGCACTAGTAGTTTTATAGCAAAGATAAAGTGTTATTCAATTTTCAATACAAACATATCTCAACTGAGTTGATTTCATAAATTTGACCCTTGGTCCAATGCCAAGCTTCGGCTGCTACAATTCTGCTAACCTCTCCAGCAAGCTTATCTCCTGTGAATCCAAGTAGAAATTCAATAAAAAGAAGAGACATGTGAAAGAGAAGGAGATATCAGAAAGGTTGGATGCAATCATGCAAACAAGGGCATACAGAACGTAAGAATTAGCCACTTTCAACGTGTTATGGAAAGATTGACAGAATTGGGTCCAAAAGATCAATTAGGAAATAGTTCTGACGTTATCTATTTCATGATCAGCTTGAGAAAACTAAAGCGCCAGACTTTTTCCAAAAATCCATTTTGGTGTGATGAAAAAAGAATGGATATCAGAGGGCAATGGTCAAGAAAAAACACCAGAGAAATAAGCCAACAAGATAGTGTTGATGCGTATTATAAGCCAATAGCATTATCCTTAAGCTCGTATAAAAAAAATTTCTGTATCATGTTTGTTTGAACCAAGGAATGTAGTTTTATGACAAAATCATTGTTGGAAAAGGATGTATTAAATTCCAAGCTGCACTCTTCACATCTCAAATGAACACTAAGAAGACGTCCATTGCCCATTCTGCCGATCGTTTAGCTGTGGGGCGGAGTGAGGATTTTTTTTTTTCCTGGACTATTAAATAAATATATAAATAATTTTTAAAATTAATTATTAACTCATGTACATAAATTTTTAAAATTAATAATAAAGTTTTAATTAAAATACACTATACAAAATATTAAAAAATAAATTTGAAAGTGCATAAAATTAAAGTGAAAGTAAAAATAAACTCATCATTAAAGTTATAATGTTTTGTGGAATATAATTCATCTATAATTGAATCTGAATCGATATTGTAACAACCCTTCAACCAGGATAAAATAACAATTTCATATCAACTGGAAAACAAAGTAATTAATTTTTTTCCCTCTTTTAATTCCTTCTTCCTTCACTTGATTCTTCCCTAGATTAATGTTTTATAAGTTGGACTTCGTTAGTTTACAAGGTTATTCTTTCACTTCTTATTTTTTTGTTTGGAATTTTTTTATGTTTTTCCCTTACTTTTTTCTATTTCTCTCTCGCCTTTTTTTTTCTTCTTCTTCTATTCTACTTCTGCTCAGTCGGCACCATATAAAAGGAAGGAGGAGCTGATTTGTTTTATTTTTTAATGGTAAATAACAATTTTACTCTTAATGAGTCATTTCGCTTTTATTTGACAGCTTTTTTTTTTGTTAGCACTACCAAGCACCGTTCATCCTAAACTTTTAACTAGATTTTATTCAATATATTTTAAGATCACTCGTAAAATTTCAACTGAATCTGATGGTCGGATTGAAAATTATATCCAATAACGTAAAACTGATCAAATTTCTAAATTTCTCCAAAAATTCTGAAATTTTAACCTAAGCTAAACATCATATTAGAAGGCTCCACACAAATTTTCAGAATTTGTTGATAACTTAATTGAGAATAACCTAAGCTAAACATCATATTAGAAGGCTCCACGTAAATTTTCAGAATTTATTGATAACTTAATTGAGAATTATAATTCTTTTTTTACATAAAATTAATTAAAAAATATTGATAAAATCTTGATTTAGGTACCTTAGTCTTTGCCATGCCTCCGCCTATGGCTATAACACGGGACACCAGTCTCCTTTCCTGATAGTATCTTATTCACCAGAATGTAAAGCATGTGCCTCAATGGCCAGTGGGTGAGATAGCTCAATAGTGATTTTACAAATTATTTCAATAGCGCCTCAAAGGTAGGTCTCATGACATGGTAATCCTGTTTGCATGTACTCTGTCACTCCTGACATGTTTGACAGGTGTAATCCTTAAACAAGCGCTGTAATATTTGATTGCTTGTGGAGTGTTGCACCTGACTTCACAAGTTCACATGCTTGTTTTTGCTTTTCTTTTAGGTGGCTACCAGTGGGGATGGTGCTACTACTGTTTCTGCCTGACTTCACATGTTTCTGCCCAGTGATGTGGTCAGCCATGCATTGATAGCAGAATCAGTTAGTTGGAATACCCGAAGCTTTTGACTTGTTCATCACTTGTGATCATATGATGTCAGGAACACACATCCACCACTAACCCATTCCTGATCATATGAGTGGACTTTTTTCTGGTCTGAAACGAGGAATAAATCCCATGAATTTCCGTATTTGATTGCTAGAATTGATATAATTTTTCTCATGTTTTCCCGGCAGCAATGGATATATCTTCCGACCTTACAAATTTGGCAGGACTCTGGTAGCAGTGATACCTGCTGGAGTAAAATCCATATTAGATATTCCCAGAACCCTATAATATTTGGTAGATATCATCTTTTTTCACCCCATTTATCATCAGAAGCAATTCAACTTCAGCTGTTCATACCAGTTTTAAAAATACAGGAAACTCAGGGCATTTGTGTTGCCGCTTATAAGACCAATGAGTTTCCTGCATTTTTCACGGAGAGAAGTGGTTGCGAGGTACACCCTTTCTCATGGCTCACATTCTCTTTTCAAGCTCCATCTGATTTCAATTTGCAACATGTGAAAATGGTTAAATCTGTTGGTTCGTTGCATTGTATACCCATTTTCTGGGATTGCATCACTTGACAACTTTCTGCCTGAGAAAAAGAAAAAGAAAAAAGAAAATGTGTTTACAAAGGTACATTGACTGGTTTATGTGGAGTGAGGTGTCTCGGTTCTCCTCCTAGAATCCGGAAACTGGACCATATCGGTTAGGCTCGCTGCACCTACCAGCTACAATAGCAGAGTCCACCCTACCAATATTCCAGGCTAATTTAGTCTGCATAGAGCTAAATTTATCAAAATCTTCAAGGAGCAGAATCTAGGAGATAGGTTGTATACAAGATGAACCCAAACAAGACTGATCAATCTTAGCATGCATACAAGAGAAACCCAAAAAAGATTCATTCATGAAAAAGCCCGTGACCTTAAAAATAACTGGTAGAATATTGTTGATTTTACACTGCACTAATGCTTGTCTGCAAGGCTTCAATTCAACATGTAATTTCATCGAATCTAATGAATATTTCTGTTCTATTTATGACAAATAATATAGGTACATTGTCGAGTAGACACCCCAGAAGACACTGTTCATCTTACCTTTATTCCACCCCCAACCCCACCTCTATGAGAATGAGAAGAATTGTGAGTGATTATGTTTTCCTTTCTTTCTTAATAGCAGAAACTAACTTGAAACTTAAGCTTGGATCTGGAATCCTGATTGCAGTTCCAATCCCTAAAGAACACACAGCTTCTGGAGGCTTAATTGAGTCTGCTATATATACAAAGTGCCCTTAGAGAAGCTAGGTTGGAACTTTTTGGCTAATCCTTTGTGTTTTGTTTTCAATTTTTTTTGCTATTTATTATGTATTTGGCTTTTAGTTTTACATCAATGAAAATGGATCCTTTGGGACAAGAATATAACCGGCATTGCTGAAACTCCATTCTTGCTTGCAGAAGTGAACGAACTCACTGGAGGAGCCTCACTGGCATCTAGTTATCCTTTCTCTTGCTCTTAACGCCTGATTTTCAAATCTGGGAAGTTTTATTTTCTGGCCATGAACTTGACCTAGGTAATCTTGCGCTCCAATCCATTTTCATAATTTTGCTGTTATCATGGTTTTGTGAAGTTGATCTTAACTCAAGCTTAGACATTGCACTTGTGAAAAACAATGCTCTTGCTGGTGATAAGATTGCAGTAGCCTTGCTCAGCTCAATGAACATCCTAATAGAGGTAATCCTTGTGTTTTGTTGATTTCTTAGCAACAAGTACAAGAAAAATAACACCCAAGAACTTTTCTGGGTCTCCATTACCTTGTTAGGGTTGCTCTAGATCAACTTGACTGCCATTTAATTCATCAAGTAGCAAGATTTATAGAGCTTTGTTCACAAATCATTTTCTGACTCTGATTATTAGCTACGATGGTCTCTTAACAACAGGTATCCGCAACAGTACCTGTACCATTTTGAAATCAATGAAGTAGAAAAAGAAAATGGAATGCTGAAAAGTCTTGGAGACAAGGACTCGGGCACATGAAATTAAGAAGATTTTAACTTACCAGAATCCCAGATTCCTCTAGATAGAATATCAATTTATGCTCCATTTCCTTCCCCATCTCCCTTGGTGGACCTTAATCATGCATTCCAGACCCTAGTTAGGCTGTCATTTCTGATTAAATTGATGTCTAATTTTTGGCAGTTGATGCTGAGTGGGCGTCATGCTCTCAAAACTGGCTTCACGTGGCAACCAATAATCTTGCGAGTTGGAAACTTATTGGACTCTTCCTCACTGATACATGTGCGTGCTCTCTCATCAGGTGGCCAGAGTTGAAAGCTGGTTGAAACCATAGTTAGAAATTCTTAGGTCAGTGACTATTCAATAAGTTGAAGTTCTGTTCTGTTTCTCTTGACTTCTTTAAGGTACTGCCTCGTAAGAAATGCCCTCTGAATCCATCTAAGAAATCAAATCAGGGCCCTCTGTTGGGGTTGTTTGTATTGCATTGGATCGACTTTTCACCGGCAATTTATTTTATCTGATTTAATTGTTGATATTTTTTTAAAAAATATATATAAACTCAATCCATTCAATTTTGTTTGGACTTGAATGGGTTAGAAATATCAAATTAGAGTAAGATATTTGTGAATATTATTGATATATGAGAGTTGGACATATTATCTTATTTTTTAACGATTTTAAAAAAATATCAAGTTAAAACTAAATGAGACTCTTAAAATACACATATTAGGAACAACATAAAAATCATAATAATTTATATATAAAAACAAAACAAAGATCACAAACAAGAATTTTATCAAATAGTTTATGAAAATAAAAATTCAATCTGAATTCTTGAAATTTTATTTGTAAAATGATTGTAATCGTAAAATTTATATCATTTCATCAAATCAAACTTTAAAAGAAATAACTATAATTTTTGTAAAAGTGAAGAACAAAGAGGAAAGAAAAAAAATTAAGAGTGAGAGGAGGCTGGGAGTGTGAAGACGAGAAAGGAAAAAAAAATCAAAGAGAGGAGTGAAAATATTATTTATACTAGGAAATCGGGTTATTTACGTTAGATTATAAAAATTGGATCGGATTCAGCTGGTTTTAAAAATCTCAACTCATACCCGATCCATGATATTTATTTATTAGGTTTTTTAACTCATAATATCTATATTATTCAACTTTAACAGGTAATTGAGATTAAATAAAATAATAGTCTTCACCATGGAAGAGCTTCAATGGCCATCATAGATTGATTGGTTAAAGATTATGTGTTTTTTGATTTGGATTGAGCGCATTCCCATGAAGAAAGTCCAGTCAAGAAATGTATGCCCATCTTGTGATGTTGTCGGAGACTGTAATGCCCCACTGTGAACGGACTAGAGCCCATTCTATGAACTTTAATAAGCAATCTACCATTCACGTTACTTAGATTAAGACACTGGCTTCTAGTTTAAGAGGATCTGTCTTCTCCGTCTTCTCCGTCCCTTACAATGTTCTTAGAGATGATCTCAAGGGAAAGAAACTCAATAAAAAACATCTTAACCTAAGTTTTCATCATTATCAATAATCTTACGTTGTTTTTTTTAAAATTATATTGATAATCAATACATATCATAGTTTTGTATAGGCTCTACATGAACATCATTTAATATTGCAGTTTAATTATATTGTTTAAAATCTTTGAACTTTTTTTAAAAAAACTTCAAATTAATGTTTTTTTAGTCCGGACAAACTACTTCTTCTGTTTTTTTCCCCTCCTCGTAGCCCATGAACCAGTAAAACATGAGTCCAAATTGGAATTCTCTACTTTCAAACTAAATTAAAAGGGAAATCTGTCAAGTGTTGAAGATTTTTATCTTTACTTTGATTACTGATTTAATCCAAATGTGGTCGACAAGAAAGTTAATCACCTCCCGTAGGTTTGAGGAGATAAGGACTTACCAAAGTCTAAAAACATAATTCAAATGCGAGTAAGCGGTAAAAACTTAACATCAATGATAAAAACTTAAAATTAAAAAATTTGTTTTTTTTATAATTTTAAATTTAAATTCTGTAATTGTAAATATTGATAAGCACTAGAGAATTATCTAATTATTAATTTTACAATTCATAAAAATTAATCAAAATACATCCATATTAACTAAAACATCCTTTACGTGAATAGAAAAAAAAAAAAAAAAAAAAAGAGAAGGTCTAAAGACAGACAAAAGAGTTTTCTTAATAGGTCCTTCTCTTCATTACGTATAAGGCACTCAATGCGGGGATATTTTTAATGTATTGATCTTCCTCACACCAGACAAAAACAGCTAAGAAAGCAATACAAATGTCCAGAAAACGTTCATCCTTTGCGAACAACTCCAGCAAGCTGTGTTTGGACCAGTCTCTTCAACCTTTTATTCATTTGTTCCCATTCAACCACTCACTCTTACCTTGACCATCAGAGCTGTGGAAGACGACTCCAGTCTTGTTTATTCTTTAAAGTTAGAAGGGGAGATTATTGGATATATTGGGTCTCTCTGATAATTCTTTTCCTTGCAGATCTCAACAACAAAGCTGGCTGTGAGTCAGGATCAGGCATGATTAAAGTAGAATATGAACAGAGGTTCTGTGCTGCACATGATGTCGCCTCCTAACTCCTAAGCCCTAGCTAGCTTCTAAATCTCTCCCTCTGGCGATGTATAGTGGGGTGCAAGCTCCATTATCCATAGGCTTGTCCATTGTTTAATAATGTAAACAACGGTCCATTTGGAAAAATCAATCACTAGTAACGTGTTCTTCAGGGCAACAAATGCATTTACCCTAAGTTTGTCGTCATCCATGTGCCCTAGCTTACTGCACTTGGATTTTATGACCACAGTGGGTATCCATCTTATTCTTCCTCACTTTTTTTTTTTTTCCTTAAAGATGAAATTAAGGTATCTGGCTGCTAATTATAAAAAGGGCTCCTTAGATATTTATTATATATATTTTTTATTTTAAATTATTTATTTTTTATGTTTTCAAATTATTTGATATGCTAATGTTAAAAGTGATTTTAAAAAAATAAAAAATATATTATTTTAATATATTTCAAATAAAAATCATTTTAAAAAGCAATCACTATTACATTCTTAAACACCTACTAAATAAAATTATATTAAATTGATTTGTGAGGGTTCAATCATTTTTAGATTTTGAAAACCATGAGAGTTTTTATAATGTTTAAAATGGTGTTGTATATTGTTTTTAAAATAATTTTTTATTTAAAAATATATTTTATTTTTTATTTTTTATATCAATATATCTTAATCATAAAAAAAACTAAAAAAATATTAATTTAATATTTTTTAAAACAAAAAAATAATTTTAAAAAACACTTGAAAATAAAAGAAAAGGCTATGCCACCCGGCCCGAATGTCTTTTTAGCTTTTCAGACGAAGGCAATATATTTTAATCATAGGAATTAATTAAGGCTGATTTGCAACATTTCAACATTGCGATCTTTTCTAACAGCATTTTAATATTAATGATACCTTTTTCTTGTTTCCCCAACTTTTGAGCTCAGAGATATAAAATTGAGAGAGATATTGCAACGTTAAAAAGGGGGAGACCGTGGCTAGAAGAAACAGTGCGCTGTGTTTTGGAAGTCACAAACTTTGTATAACGTCGCAATCCAATCACTCAAATTCAATGCAATTGATTTTCAAGGTTGTCGGGTTTCTAGCAAGAGAGAGACAGAGAGGGGGGGGGGGGGGGGGGAGATGTTTTCCATACATTTCTTTTGTTTCCGTTTGTTCTTTCATGGAGCATTGATATATTCCATTCAATCCAAATAATTCACACAAGAGATGGCGTGCAAACTTTGATCATGTGGCACCTTCTTGTTGATAACGAAGCTTGAAACCATTGATCTAGTGGGATTCTTTTTGAAAAGTAATGTGGTTTGCTAAAAGTTTTGGTAGAGTTGAAAAAGTACTTGGAAAGTTATATGGTTTGAACAAAATTATATTTTAGAATATTGTTTTTATATAAAATTGTTGCTAGGAATATCAATCTTCTTTGATAATATGTTTTTATACACAATTGTTATTTCAAATAGTGATTGTTTAGTCATATTTCACATACTAATTTTATAAATTAAGCTAATTCAAAATTTCAAAAAAATTCAATTCCTAAAAGATAGGATTCAAGATTTGCCGGTCAACAAAAAAAAAAGAAGATAAGTTGATGGGTGAGAAGAGAGAAATGGAAGAAAGAAAAAGAAAAAGAAAAGGTAATAAAGACACACTGAGGATTCATTTTCAACACATTTAATATCATTAGAAAGATTTTGACGGGATGATTCTAATTACACCTTCAAAAAACATCAAATTATATTGTAATTAATCATAAATTAACAAAAAAAAAACCATAACAAATTATGATCATGTTTAGTGGTCTTTCATGATATAGTTAACATCGTCTTGTTGAGATTTTTTTTAAAATACCAGACATATTAAAAATAAAGCTCTGGTATGTTTCTTGTAACTTATTTTTTCTTGATCATTGGATCTTGAATTTCATTTTTTATCTACGGAATCCTTATAAACTTTTGAGTTGATTTTTTATATATGTTAATTAAATCTAGAAAGATATTATTTTTTAAATAACTATTGTTCACAAGAATAACTGTTGTGTTCAACTATATTTTCAACAACAATTTTGTTTAACTATTATTCTCAACAATAATAATTGTGTTTAATCTATTCAAATTATATTATTTATCTGTTATTTTTTTTACCATGTTACTTTCCTAAATTTTTTATCAAATTATATTAAAAATCTAAAATACCTGATATAGCAAGAACCAAACCTTGTATCTGCACCATTTCTAGTACAAACATGTTATCTTTCTAGCCGTGTTACTTTCATATAATTTTTATCAAATTTTATTAAAATTCTAAAATACCTTATCTAGTGTCAACCAAACCTTGCATCTAGACCATTTCCAGCAGACATATTTTAGCTTGAAGAAGATCCATTTTTTCAAAATAGATTTTTAAATGGCATGAAACCAGATATGACCCTGAGGGAGGGCAGGGCAGGGCAGGGGAAGGAATGGTCAAAAATGATAATAATTGTGAGAAATAGGGATGGGAAATTTTGAATTGTAGTTAGGTTAGGGTTAGCTCTTGAGATTGCACAAACGCCAACCACCTAGAAGAGGAGAAGAAGAAGAAGAGATAAATGTAGTATCTAGTCTACTTTTGGATGTTTCCTTAACCCCCTTGTCTCTTTGTCTTTTAATGCAACAAAGATAATAGTATCAAATTGTATGGTCATTGGCGTTGAACAAGACAACAAAACCAGGTTTTGGATGCATCCATTGTTTCTTGCTTGCAATTACCACACTTACCCCACTAGGAAACAAAATCGAGAGCATGCATTGTTTGTCTTTGTTAGGGTGTGTTTGGACTTTCATCACCTTTAGGAATATTATATAGGCTTACAGTCCTTTAGGTGACCCGGGATTTCCTATCCACCTAACGTTAAGACAAAAAGCCATAAAAGTGGAGGTTTTTAGAAAGAGAGAAAGACAGGCAAGCTTGTAGAGAGAGAACCTAACAGGGGGGGGAGAGAGAGAAAGTAACCGACTACCAAGTTAAGAAAGAAAGAAAGAAAGGCTCGCCTTCTCAGATATTCCATGCTCCACTGTGGATAGAACGACAACAAATCATTAAACGACAAAAAGCAGACCTCACGCATTGTCGACAACGTAGCCGTGTACTAGGCTGTGATCTCTTAATTGGAACCAATTGACTCTCTTTGTCACAAATTAAAACCACAGAAAAACAGAGAAAGCGAGGTCTTTTATTTCATAGAGAGGTTTTGAGGAGGGAATCCTTGGAGTTTTCATGTGGGTTTTTGATCAATTGCAAAACCCAGTAAGGATTTTCATGCTCTTTGTTTTCTTGGCTAGGTTTTTTAAGTAGTTCTTTTTCTATGCTTTTTTTACTGTTTTAATTTGGTCCTTTCTTTGTGGAATTTAGCTTAATTGGTCTTTGTTTCTTAATCCCAGTTTAGCTTTCTTTTGAGATTTCTGTATACTTGTTCAATCTCCCTTGGCCGACTACAAATTGATAGTAGTTACTTTCATCAAAATCCTCTGTTTGATTGATCCATTGGATTTGTTCTTATCTTCAATTCTCCCGGTACAATTGGTGAATTCATTTTTTGAAGTTCTATCCGAGGGTAAACAATCATTTCTCATAGTTTGTAATCATGCAAATTTGATTCTTTGCATGAAATCATGTGTCGCATGCTTGCGAATCCTTGATTTCGCTTTTCTTTCTTTGTGAAGTGAATTTCTTAAACCCATCTTTTCTTGTCAATTGTATTCCTCCTTGGCTCCCTAATTCCATAGCTGTTGTTATTGAGTATTTTAGTGGCTCCGTCAATGTATCAAGATGATGGATCATCTTCTGTAACATCATCACCTCTCCAAGTTTTCTCCACGATGCCAGTTTCACCTAGCATGGGATCACCATATCCCTGGGTTAGAGAGCTAAAATGCGAGGAGAGGGGTTTGTACTTGATCCATTTATTGCTCACTTGTGCAAACCACGTTGCCTCTGGTAGCGTTGAAAATGCAGAGATTGCCCTTAGTCAAATCTCCCATCTAGCCTCTCCTGATGGGGATACCATGCAGCGCATCGCTGCTTACTTTGCTGAGGCGCTTGCTCGTAGGATCGTCAAAGCCTGGCCTGGTATTGACAAGGCCCTCAACGCAACTCAAATAACTGTGGTTTCTGAGCAAATCTTAGTTCGCAAACTGTTTTATGATATGTTTCCATTCATGAAAGTCGCTTTTGTGCTGACGAATCAAGCTATAATTGAAGCCATGGAAGGGGAGAAAATGGTTCATGTAATTGATCTTCACGCAGCTGAACCTGCTCAGTGGATTGCGCTCCTTCAAGCTTTTAGCGTGAGGCCTGAGGGACCACCCCATCTGAGAATCACAGGGATTCATCCGCAGAAAGGGGTATTAGATCAAATGGCTCACAAGCTAATTGAAGAAGCAGAAAAGTTGGATATCCCATTTCAGTTTAATCCCATTGTTAGCAAATTAGAGAATCTTGATATTGAAAAATTGCGTGTTAAAACTGGGGAGGCTCTAGCTATCAGTTCAATTCTTCAATTGCATTCTTTTTTGGCCTCTGATGATGAATTGAGGAAGAAATCTCCATCGACATTGAAGAATTCAAATGGAATTAACATGCAAAGAGTCCTTCAAATGAATCAAAGCACATTAGGGGAGCTGCTCGAGAAAGACACGGCTAATGGATATAGCCCAAGTCCTGACTCCGCCTCGTCATCACCGCTATCTTCAACTGCTTCAGTGAAGATGGATTGCTTCCTTAACTCCTTGTGGGGTTTGTCACCGAAACTCATGGTGGTAACTGAACAGGATTCTAACCACAATGGATCAACTCTTATGGAGAGGCTACTGGAGGCACTATACACTTATGCCGCATTATTTGATTGTTTGGAATCTACTGTATCTAGAACATCGATGGAAAGGTTGAAGGTGGAGAAGATGCTTTTCGGAGATGAAATAAAGAACATTATAGCATGTGAGGGAGCTGCTAGAAAGGAAAGACATGAAAAACTCGAGAAGTGGATCCAAAGGCTTGATCTGGCTGGGTTTGGAAACGTGTCTTTGAGCTACTACGGCATGCTGCAGGCAAGAAGGTTGTTGCAAGTTTATGGTTGCGATGGGTACAGAATGAAAGAAGAAAATGGAAGTGTAGTAATTTGCTGGCAAGATCGACCTCTGTTTTCTGTTTCAGCTTGGAGGTGTAGGAAGTAAGAGCCCAAGGTTGATCCGTTGGTAGTGAGAGTTTTTCTTGTTATCCCCCTTTTGTATGGAAGAATTTTGTTCTTCTGCAAATGTATTCTGACTGGAATGATTTGAAAGCTCTTTCCATACTCAATATTCTCTCTGTTTTCTCCCTTCTAGTTTGCATCAGTCAAACACAAAATCAAGGCTCAAACTTGTATACTCGATTACCTTCCTATTAAAATACGAAAGACTTACATGATTCCTGGGCATAAAATGTAACCTATCACTTCCCACTTCACTAACATTTGACGATTAATCTATATATCTGCATTGGAAGATAGAAAAATGACTTCAATTGGGAGTGCAATTTTCACCCTATTTTTCCAGTCCTTGTTTCGTGTTTTGAATTTATTATGAAAGTAACGATGCTTGCAAGAAATGTACTGTTGCTGGATGAGCAAACTGACGCCACACACCAATTTTCGATTATTGGTGTCTGAGCACTAAAAAAACACCTCCCCCCTTTAAAACTGGAGAACTGGCGGTAATGAAATCCTCTCGCAAAGACAGACAGAAAGAACAGGGAGGGGAGTCCACTCGAAAGAAGACAGGTGGTGTCTTACATTCATTGCTTTGTTGATTAGTCAAATGGAAAGTAGGCATGCACTCTTACCAATACACTTCACATCGATGGGATGACAGATGATTATGAGCCGATGAAAGCAGAGAAATTAATACAGCTTTGGAAGCCACTATGGTGGCACTAGCAAGTAGTCATCGATATCATTTCATGTGTGAGGTCAGAGGCGAGGTGTGCGTCCACTTGTTGGGTTAGGAATCGTGCCTTTTGGTTTCCTGACAGTCACTGCTTTGCTGGTTGCACGTTATTACAGGTGTCGAAGAACCGTTCCAACTGGGCGGCAATGAACCGGTGAACAAGAGCTGCAACCGAGTAATGAAGCAGATATTAAGCTGTCAGCTGGGGGGATGAATGTTGTCTTAGAATTGGGAGGCATGTCATGAGAAATCCCGCATATTGTAGTAGTTACTATATAGAAAAAAAGAAATAGATATAAAGAGAGAAGAAAATTTTAAAAAAAATTTAATAGGAGAAGGAATTTTTATAGTTTTTTTGAAACAGAATATTGTTTTCATTCTTATTTTTGTATTTATCTCTAAAACATATCCAGTAATTTTAAGTGGGTGGTGATTAGTTAGCTATATGTTGGGTGTGCTAATGAGATCATTGTTCTTGACATCTGCAATAATTATTTTATAAGAAATATTAAAATTAGTTATAATTATGTAAGAATGGGATTTGAACAAAAACATTTATATATAGCACAAATGCTTTAGGTACAGATATAAATAAAAATTGTATTCGAAGATCTAGCATGATTACACTAACAAGTATAGTTTCTACAAATCCTTTTATTTTAAAGTCTCCCTTTTCAATATATTGGAGCCAAAAGATATAGACACAAATAAGAATTTTATTTTACCTTCTTTATAAGAAGTGTTTTTAATTTATGATGATGTTTGTTATTGCATTTCAAAATTTTTTCTGAAATTTTTTTATTTTAAATTAATATTTTTAGTATTTTTTATTGTTTTAATGTGTTGATATAAATATATATATATATATATATATATATATAGATGCAATTCCAAATAAAAAAGTAATTTTAAATTATTTCCTATAAAAAAAATTGAATATAACACAAGAAAAGGTTCATAGATTTTTGTTATTATTTTTTTATGTATTGATTATTGACCTGGTTTATTTTTAAGCATTTTTTAAGTTTTAATAGTCAACATAGTAAGGTCCCATGTAGGCAAGGGCGATTTAAAAAACTTATTTAAGATTTTATGTGATGTGTAAAAAGGTATATAATGAGAAAACAGGACTGATCCATTTTTACATTTTTTTTCCAGCAATCTTAAAGGCGCACACTTATATTATGTATTTAAATAAATTTAATAAATTATATTGCTAGTCCTGAGATTTAAACTCATAAAATTTTAAAAAATAATTGTATTAATAATTTTCTTTAATTCGTATTGAAAGAAATTATTGTCCATGCCCTGATCCTTTCAATAAATATCGAGTTTAAACGTTTTTATAGTAATAATAATATTATTATAAAAAAACCTGGCCCGGTTGTTGCAGTTTCATACCAATCAAAAGAGAAGGACACCTATCGATTAAGATTTTATATTCCATTTTACTTGTTTCGTCATTTTTTATTATTATTATTAATATAAGTGTTTGACCAGTTTATATGTATCTTGATTAATTTTATAAATTTTATAATTAACAATTATATAAGCTTCTAGTGACCATCATATTAACAACCACATGGCTTAAATTTAAAATTTCAAGAAAAATAAATCTCTTGATTTTAAACTTTTACTATTTACCATGTGATAAATTACATAACATCATATGTTTGATGAATATTAAAGATATAAATATAAATAAAAGGTTTTAATCTACTTTTTTACCAAGGGAGTCCTTTTTTAAATCAGAAAAGTTTGTTGAAAAGTACTATAAATCTTTTCTTTTAAAGAAGTCAGGGATAATATAAGAAAATAATTAAGATTCTTCTATAAAAAAACAACGAAGTTTGAATTCAATAATTTGTTCAATTTTGATTAATTGTTTTTATTATTTTTGGGTTTTAATTACTCGCGGGGTGCATAAAAGTTAAAAATGTAAATATGAACAAAACTTTTTATGAATTATCTTGTTTGAATGAATCTTCTTTTAATATTAGTAGTGATTGTAAAAAAGAAATAACAAAAGAGTTATGAATCTTTTAATCTAAAATAATAAATGATAACACAAAACGGTAGCAAAGAATCTCATGCATGCATGCATATTCAAGGTTCTAATTTAATAATCTGATAAAAAAAACTGTTTTTTATGTTTTTTTTTACTTATTTTAGAGATGTTCAGAGTCTAAATGGTCAAAATAAAGTGATAATAAGGTGCTATATAGGTTAGAATTTATTTAACAAGCCTTTTGTATATTATTTAAGATTTTGTGTAATATATGAAGAATGTGTATATATATATATATATATATATATATATGACAGGATTAATTTATTTTTTAGAAATTATATTAATATTGAGTCCATTTCTTAATTGGAGATGGAGTTGAATTTACATATTATTAATATTAAAATATATATTGTATTGAAATATAAAAAAGTAGTAAATATTTTTGTTCTCATATGTAGCATGATTCCTTTCAGTTTTGGCATGTAGATTTTTTTTTTAAGGTGAGATGATATATTTGGTATTTACCAATAATTTTTTCTTAAACAGCAAACGCTTTGTACTTTTCGTCTGCATATAATCAGATTATTTTTAGTTTTGGCATGTAGAGTTTTTTAAGATAAGATAATATATTTGATATTTATTGATAAAGTACTCTTAATACACACACACACACGCGGCATATATAAGGTGCGGGGAAAATATCATGGCACTAGAGAGAGATTACGATGGATTGTAATAATAAATTAATGATCTTGCTCTTTATAAAATCAGATGAAATCAGATGAGAAGATTAAGATCAAGAGTAAAATGATATTTTATGTATGATCCATTTGACATTTTTGTTTTGAATGGGCGTAAAAAAATATTTTCATAAAATATCCTCACTACTTTTAAAACCAAAAAATTAGACAATTGATCTCTAGAGTTTTTTTTGTGATTTCATATTTTTTTAGAGGTAAATTAATTTTTTACAATAACTAAAAAATAAATAAACTTGCTGGGCACGTGAGAAAAGCCGCGGTGCTTTGGCAGCACGCGAGCCAACAAACGACGGTTAAAAAGCCATCATACGACAGTTAAAAATCTCCTTTCATTGTGTTATTCTATTCCTCAAAGAATCCTCTTCCTCACCAGACAATGTGTGTTGGCTTTTGGTTGTCGGATTGTCACCGAAGTTATTTTCTTTTTTTTCTCTTCTTTCTTGAGATTGACACTTGATATTTAAAATTTCAAAGCAGTCTCCATGGTTAGGTATATCCGAGTAATTGTTTTTATTTTTTTAATTGTTAATTTTTTATCAGTGACTTTTATAAGTTTTTTTTTTTATTGCACCCTTCAATCTAGATCTTTTTTATTTTTCAAATTTAGTCCTAGGTTTTTCTTCATTTATTTCTTGCCTCTTTTGTAAACTTTTTATTGTTTTTAATTTTATTTTTTAATAGAATCTTTTATTAATTTGAGTTTTTTGCTCATCTTTTTTATCTCATGATGTTAAATTATTATTTTTAGAATATATTTTATGATTTTTTTTATAGTGTTCTTTTAATTTTATTATTTGACGAGTTAATTCAAGTGGATTTACATCTATTATTTTTACTTTTAATTATTGTTTTTTCTATCACATCTTTTTATGTGGTTATTTTTTTTTATTTCACCTTTAATAATTGATTTGTTAGGATCGAATTTCCTATTTTTTTTCATGTTGAACGCAGTTTGCATTGAGTGAATCTTATTTTTTTCTCAGTTTTTTTTTATCCGACCATATTGCTAAGTCTGTGTATGTGTGTGTAGTTACGAATGAAATCGCATTAATTTATTACTATTGCTAGGAACAAGTCATGATAAAAAACATTTTTTTTATTCCAACGAAATGGTGAAATGCCTGCCTAATGCCAAAATTTTGATGATATTCAATATATTATTACTATCACCTCCTGCATCATCGGCATGAGGAGATGTTTTGCAAAATCGGTATGTTTTTTTAGTGTAATTTCCAACCTGTCCATAAACAGTTGAAGAATGTTGGGAGGTTGAGTTCTTGACAAGGCAGTGAATATGACTTACTAAATGATATTTTATTTAAAAAAGGAGTGCTCGGTCGATTGGCTCACATCATGCTTACTCAAACCATCTCATCTAAATTTCTATTAATTTAATTATTAGATACAACCAGCGTTTTAATGCTTTGTAATTGTATTTATTTATGTATTGGGGCTCCAAGTTATGGTTTATCACTCAAGGTACCACCCGTGTTGGGTGGTAGAAATTGGAGCGAAAATAAAATTAGTAGTCTGGAATGCTGAGCACCTGTCTATGATTGCTGTCCAAACTTAAATTTGCAAAAAAATATTTTTATTTATTTAAGATTTTTTATGTATTCATATCTTGATATATTAATATTAAAGATATTTTTTTAAAAAATAAAATAAATATTATTTTAATATATTTTAAAATAAAAAAAATATTTTAAAAAACAATCATTACAATACTTTCAAACACCCTCGACAAATATTAAAATTTCAGTAGTCTTTCAGGGAAATTTATTATTATTATTATTATTAGTATTTGGTAATAATCAGATAAAGAAAACCCTTTTGACAGGCATGAAAAACGATTATATATACTGCCAAGCATATATCTAGGTGTGTGTGTGTGTATTCAATTTCATATACCACACAGAGCCTCTCTTTCACTCAATTGTCTCATACAAACTTAGGAGGAATGGTGTAACCTGCAAAAAAAAAAATGTATTAACTCGATGACAATTTATGAACAATGAAGGGGAAATAGTTATGTATATTAAACTGTGAAATCTAGACAGTACTGATAGACTTACTTCCGCAGACAGTTAATCCTGGCGGGATAGGAAGGCCACAGGTCCGGGCAACATAGACGGCCTTCTCCATGCTAATGGCCTTTTCCACAGCTGGGGTAACAAGCTTGCACAAACAAGGAAGGTCTCCTAACGGGACTTGTTTCACCGCTTGACAACAAGCGTCAGATGGTGGGACTTTTGGGCCTGGAATTCGAACGAATCGGGTGCATTTGGATATGAGAGGAGGAGAGTTTCTTGGCATGAGGCTGCCACCTTTTGGTTGCCCAGAATATGGATTCCGACGATCACCAACATTGCCAGGGCCAATACATGACGACGATGAGTAGCAGTGGTTGCCATTTCTTTCACAGTTAGGTCTATATGCCACTGACTGCTCAAGGCTAGGGTTGATCTTGAATATTGCTTGTGAGTTGTGACATATCTGATCCAAAAGATGGTGTTATATAGATGAAGGGGCTGTGCTCGCTTTGATTACCTCTGTTTTGCATTTTAAGGTATTAATTATTGCAGGAATCGAAGAAAAAAAGGAAATAAATCTGGGGTAGTTGGGTAGTTTTCCACTTAATATTTAACTATGGATTTTGGAATAAACAGGATAGAATTTTTATTTATTTATTTATTTATATGGGTGTGCGGGTCAGCTTGCGCACACCACGACTAATTCCATGACCCATGGAATATCTTGCAAATCCAGTGAGCATGTAAAGTACCGTGGGGGTGACAGATATACACGTTGAGGCTTGAACCCAGAATACAGAGACAAGAAAACCCTTATTATCGCTGGGCTATAAGCCTCGGTGTGATAGAATTTTCTTTCTTAAAAAGACTGAACTTTGCATAAAATCTTCCAAGATTATTTTCAAAAACATGGTGGTTTGAGATCTTTATTTCCATAATAGGGTATTTTATACGTACATGTCATTTGAATATATGTTTTCTATTAAGATAAATTTCAATTTGTCCTCGGAAGTGAATAAAAAATATAATCTACTTTTTGACCAAGGATTTTTTTTTTAATATTAGTAAAGTTTGCCAAAAAATATAATTTTTCTTTTATAGAAGTAAGAGATAATATAAAAAAATAATTAAGGTGAAATGCCTGCCTATGGCTAAAATTTTGACGATATTTAAGATTTTGATCTTGCTTGTTTTAATGTTTAAAAAACATTTTTTTAAAAAAAAAAAATTATATTTTAAATTTATATTTTTTTTAGTGTTTAAATCATTTTGATATGTTGATTTTAAAAATAATTTTTTAAAATAAAAAATATTATTTTAATATATTTTTATATAAAAAACATTTTAAAAAACAACCGGAATTATAAATACTAAATAAACCCAAATTTTATCGCTAGCACCTTTTGCATTGTCGGCATTATTGGTTGTTATGCCAAAATGATAGTTTTCTTAGTATAATTACCAGCCTGTACATATACAGATGAAGGTAGTATTTGGGAACGCGGTTCAACCTGTGTTCTTAAAAAATTTGAAAGTTTTTTTTTGGCTAAAATTGAGTGCAGTTTATACTTTTTGAATCGTTTTGATGTGTTAATGTTAAAAATAATTTTAAAAAAATAAAAAAAAATCATTGACATGCATTTCAGCATGAAAAATTATTTAAAAAACAATCATTATCATACTATTAAAAACGCTTGAAGAATGTTAGGAGGCTGGATTTTTTACAAGGTAGTGAATTACCGAAAACTAATTCACCCTGTAATAACACTGTTCATTGTAAGAGAGATTCATATTTATTGGAATAATATAATTATGATTTTGCCTTTCCTTTTAAAAAAATTTCAACTGATTATTGGGGGTAGTGTGATTTTTTCGTAAAATTCATTAGTTATTATCAAATTAATTAAAAATAACTTAGTATTTTTATATTTTTAAATTTCTAAAGCATAAAAACAAAAATAAAAGAATTGGTATTCACTATTTTGGGGCTTTTCATATTTTTCAACCTAATTGTTTTAGTTATAATCAAGTTATTGATATATAATTTGGTATTTTAATAAATAGAAACTATAATTAAAAATTACAAAATTTATTCAACTGGTTGTTGGCATAAGATTCATTAATTATTATTAAATTAATTAAAAATAACTTAGTATTTTCTTATTTCTAAAGCACAAAAAAAAAAAATTAAACTAATATTCACTATTAGAAGCTTTTCATATTTTTCAACCTGATTTTTTTTAGTTATAATCAAGTTATTAAAAGGTAATTTGATAATTTAATAAATACAAATTATGATTAAAAATTATAAAAGTGACCCGCATATGTAACATACGTGTTAGCATGTGGGAGATGCCCCCAGTCTTTTAACGGCTTGTGCGGCAGCTCCTTGCAATCAAAAATTTCCTTCCATTAAAGTGTTCAGATTTTCATAACATCTTCTTCTTGTTTGAGCAATGCATGATTTTAATGTTAGGATTGTTTGTCGTCAAAAGTGTTTTTTTCCCCTTCTTTCTTTTCTCTTTTCTCCCCTCAAAATTCATGTTGGCCATTTAATTTCAAAATTGTTCTTTTATTTATTGAGATTTCAACTTCGATCCTTTTTTTTTATTTCTAATTTTTGTTCCTGATTCTTTTGTAAAATTTTAATTTGTTTTTAATTTCATCCCTCAATCTCAGTTTATGATATATTTTTTTTTTTAATTTGTCCTTATTTTTTTTCTTCTGTTAAATTGATTTTTCTTTTCAATTTCACCCTTTAATCAATTTTTTTTTGTTATTTTCTAGTTTATTTTTATTTTTATTTTGATCTTCATTCTTTTAGTTGCTATTTTTATTTCGAATCATTTTATATAATAGATTTTGTTTTTCAGTTTCATCATTCAATATTTGATTGGTTGGGAATTGAACTTCATGATTTATTTAGATAAGGTGCTTCCGGTATAATGACTTGAAAGATTAAAAAATTAACACAAGTTGACTTTTTTTTTTTGCTTATTTTTCTTTTCGATTTCATCATTCGACATTGTTTTTTTAAAAATAAAAACTTTGTGATTTTCTTCATTTTCTTTTATATACATTGGTTTATCCTAGTCTGATGACCAGGACTACAGTTTTGAAAAGATAACATGAGTTGACTCAACCTTTTCACATGCTCATTTTTTTTTCATTTTTTTTTTCCGGTTCCATCCTTTAAAATTTAGTTCTTTTTTAAATTAATCTGTCTTATTTTATTGTTTTGACTTTTACTGGGTTATCTCATTAGCATAATTTAGGTTGTAGGGTTTGGTCATCTTACCTGGTTTTGATTTTCTTTAAGGTTTTTTTATTTTTTTATTTCATCCTTTAACATTTAGTTTGATAAAAATTAGGTTTTATGATTTTTTTTCTTGTTTGTTTTTAATTGGGTTATTATTTTATTTAATTTCATTCCTAGAATTAAGCTACATTATTTTTTTCTCTTTTGAAAAAAAGGATTTTTTTCAAGTTATCATGAAAACTTTTTTTTATTTAGTCTATTTATTTATGTTATTAATTTTTTTATTATCTAATTTAAATAAAATCAACTTATTTATCTCACTCAAGTTTATGATAAAGTTACAATTTTTTTATTCTTTTCTTAAATATGCTTGTAGTGTTAAATATTATTTTTTACATACAAAAATCAATCTGGATAGTGGTGTAACCCGGGTCCACAAAACTATTGATTTGCTAAATGATATTTTATTTAAAAAATAGGTGTTCAATTGATTGGCTCACACCATGGTTAATCAAACCATCCCATCTGGATTTCTATTATTTTAATTATTAGATACAATCACTCAATTAAAAAAACAGCATGTTAATGCTTTGCAATTGTTTTTATTACCACTCATGTGGGGTGGTAGAAATTGAACGAGAATAAAATTACTAGTTTGGAATGCTAAGAATTTTGAAATCCCAATCTTTCATGTGAAATTATTATTATTATTATTATTTCTTTTTGTAATAATCAAATAAAGCAAGCCCTATTGACATACATGAAAAACGATTACAATGTCATGCGTATATATGCAGTTGTGTGTATATTAACTCGATTTCATATACCACACAGAGCTATCCTCTCTTATACTCAATTGTCTCAAACAAAATTAGGAGGAACGGTGTAACCTGCAAAAAAAAAAATGTATTAACTCTATGACAATACAAGAACAACGAATAATGGGGAAATTAAACAATTATGTAAAATTAATTAAAACTGTGAAATCTAGACAGTAATAGATAGATAGACTTACTTCCACATACAGTTCCTGCTGGGACAGTAAGGCCACAAGTTCTTGCAACAAAGACCGCCTTCTCCATGCTAATCACCTTTAGCGCAGCTGGGGTAACAAACTTGCACAAACAAGGGAGGTCTCCTACTGTGACTTGTTTCATCGCTTGACAACAGGCGTCAGAGGGTGGCTCTCTTGGGCCTGGAATTCCAACGAATCGGGAGCATTTGGATACGAGAGAAGACATAGTTTCTTTGCATGAGGCCGCTGCCACCTTTTGGTTGCCCAGAATATGGATTCCGACGATCACCAACATTGCCAGGGCCAATACATGATGACGATGAGTAGCAGTGGTTGCCATTTCTTTCACAGTTAGGTATATATGCCACTGACTGCTCGAAGCTAGGGTTGATCTTGAATATTGCTTGTGGGTGTGACTTATCTGATCCAAAAGATGGTGTTATATAGATGAAGGGGCTGTGCTCGCTTTAATTACCTCTGTTTTACAGTTTAAGGTATTAATGCAGGAATCGAAGAAAAAAAGGAATTAAATATTCTGGGGTGGCCGGGTAGTTTTCCACTTAATATTTAACTACGGATTTTGGAATTAACGAGATAGAATTTTCTCTGTTAAAAAGACTGGATCTTGCGTAAAATCTTCCAAGATTATTTTCCAAAACATGGTCGTTTGAGATCTTAATTTCCATAATAGGGTATTTTAAGCAAGACGGACTATATCACTTGTACATGTCATTTGAATATATGTTAATTTTCTTAAGATAAATTTCAATTTGTCCTCGGAGTGAATAAAAAATATAATCTACAATTTGACCAAGGAGTTTTTTTTTTAATATTAGTAAAGTTTGCCAAAAAGTATAATTTTTCTTTTATAGAAGCAAGAGATAATTAATATAAGAAAATAATTAAGGATCTTCTATATATATTGGCCTTGGCAAAAGGCCGTTCAAGATTAATGTTGAGTCCATTTCCTAATCAGAGATAGAGTTGAATTTGCACATTAATGTTGACATATATTTTTGTACTGAGATGTAAAAACTATAGTAAATATTTTTATTTTTAAATATAGTAGAAGTACTATATTGTTTTTAAGGTAATATGATATATTTGGTATTTGTCAATAAAGTTTTTTAAAATACTAAATATTCCTTTTATTTTATATATAATAAAATTATTTTTAATTTTGGCATTTAGAATTTTTTAAGATGATATAATATATTTAATATTTATCGATAAAGTGCTTATATATATATATATATATATATATATATATATATATATATATATATATATATATATATATATATAGGGTCTTTGTGAATGAAATCTCATTAATTTAGAGGCGATGAACACCTTTTCTTGTTAAGAACAAGTTATGATAAAATGTATTTTTTTTTATATTCCGACGATATGGTGGAATGCCTGCCTATTGCCAAAATTTTGACGATATTCAAGATTTTATCACTGGTACCTCTTGCATTATCGGCATTATTAGTTGCTCTGCAAAATCGGTAGTGTTTTTTTTAGTATAATGACCATAAACAGATGAAGAATGTTGGGAGGCTGGATTTTTTACAAGGTAGTGAATTACCGAAAGCTAATTCACCCTGGAATAACACTGTTCATTGTAAGAGAAATTAATAATATAATGATGATTTTGCCGTTCCTTTAAATTGTTGGGGCAGTGTAGTTTTTTCACAAGATTGATTAATTATTATCAAATTAATTAAAAATAACTTAGTATTTTCTTATTTCTAAAGCACAAAAGGGGTTAGTGTAATTTATTCTTTTTATTTCTTGAAAGCCAACCATTGGATTTGATTATCTTCCCTTACAGATTAAGGATGTAAACTGAAGCATCGAATGGAGAGCTTGTAGAGTCCCATCTTCATGAAATCGGTTCCTGAAACCTATTTACTTTTAAGTTTTAAGAGTATTTTTTTAAAAAATTATTTTTATTTTATTTTTTTAAAATAAATATTTTTTTAATATTTTCATATTATTTTGATATGCTAACATTAAAAGTAATTTTTAAAAAATTTAAAATATATATTATTTTAATTTATTTTTAAATAAAAAATACTTTAAAAATTAACTATAACTATATTCTCAAATAACTTATAATCCCTCAAGTTCAATGATGTAATGGATTACGTCTCTTTGATAATCAGATGTAATGGATTACGTCTCTTTGATAATCAACATGGGAAGCAAATAAGGTTGAATTTTAGCACACATGAAAAAAGTTAACAGGAAAACAAGTGGTGAGTAACTCTTGTTCATCAATAAAAATATATTTTAACTTAATACAAATATTTAAAATGAAATTTTATTAATAAACATTAAATAAAAAACATTTTGAATTGATCATGATTAACCTGAATTAACTTGCTACTTTGCATATCACACCCTATATCGTGACGGCCTTAAAAATTAATTTCTTATCATGGAAAAAATGGATTTCTGGTATCATATTCTTTAATGGGGGATGGTCTTGTTTAAGGAGTCGCTACCTAGTATTATGGTCATTAGGAACACTAACTGGTCAATAAAGATTTTATGATTCGGGACTGGTTACGTAAAAGGGAAGATATTATCACCCCTTAAACGTTCTGCCTGAGACAAACTGCATTGCTGGTTTTGTCTTAAATTGCTAAATGTTTATTAGTTTATGCTACGATAATTTGCTTATAATATTCCTGGCTCTGGTGCCAGTGAATATTAAACTATGGATAATTTCAACTTTGATGTCGATAAATATTACGTAGCTATAAAATAAATTTAGATCAATTTTTTTATTCTTGACTCTAGCGTCAATGAATAAACACATAAAATAAATTTATTTTTACACATGCACATATTTTTTATTTTTTTCCAGCTAAATAAAATAAAATACAATGAATAATATAAATTTAAACCGGTATTTTTATTCTCGACTCTGGCATTAATGAATAAACCAATAAATTTATAATATTTTTATTCATACATATACATTTTATTTTTTTATTTTTTTTAATTTTTTTAAGCTGTAACAAGCGAATTATAATTCACAGCTACTGTAGCTCTGTATTATAATGCAAAGGAGAGACGAAGAGACTTTCCTGTTTCAGGTGCTGCCGAAGGCGAAAATGATGACTGGCCAGTGTTACTCCGCTCTGTTTCTGCTTTTTGTCTACTCCTCTGGTTCTTGCCTTCTCTATTTTCCTGGTTGCTAGAGTTATGCAGGAGTTCTACCGTCCCTCTCCTCTGTTTCACTTTGCCTCTGGTTTTCTCTCTTCGTGCGTCCTCTGTCTTTCTACCCTCTCTCTGCCTGTTCTTTTTCTCCTGTTCTCTGGACTCAGTGTTTTTCCGTTTGTTTTTGTTCGTTCCTCTGTTCTCTCCTGCTCTTTTTTCGTTCGTGCTCTGTTTTCTGCCGGTTCACTCCCTCTCTATTTTCATCTTCCACTCGTTGTTTCCCTGCTCGTTCCTTCCCCCAGTTTTTTCTGTCCCCTTGTGTTATTCCTCTTCCTCAGTTTTTATTCGTTTCGTTATCTCCCCCTCTGTTTTCTCTTCTTCTTCTTCTTCTTCTTTTTTGTCTCTCCTTCCCCTTTGTCTGTTCTTTTTCTCTGGCTTTTATCAAGCCAGAGAACGTGGTAATCATTTTTGGGAATGAGCCCACGTTCGTCCATGCATGCTTCAGCAAAGAAAAGAAATGAAAACTGAGGAGGTCCACTGCATCGTGTCCCACGATCTGCAGTTACAGACTTCCTGCTGAAACGGTCTTGGGCGACGAAGAAGGTGGAGCATCGTGGATTCAGAAAACGCCACCGTTCATATCTGAAAATGGCTATTTTCAACTTGACCTTGAACTTCTGACATTTAACAATTAGGTCCCTGATTTTATTAATTAAACAATTTCAAGTTCAATTAAGTCCCTAAACTCCCAATTTATATTGTCTTGTCCCAAATTTCAATTTATTCCTCATTTTTATTATTTCAAAAAAATTGGATTATAACACTGCATATCAAGTCATGAGATCATATTAATTTTTATAAAAAATAAATCAAAACAATTTACAAAATTTAATTTTCAATAAACTCAATATTGAATGATGAATGTGGAAAAAATTAATTAAAAAATTACCAAAAAAATGATTCGAGTCAACTCAAATTAACATGTTAAACCCGCAATCCGGGTCATAAAAACGAGATAACCTAATATAAAACAAATTAAAATTAATTCATAAAATTCAATTATCAATTAATTCATAATTTTTTTTTAATGAACTTGTCATATTTACACCGTATTAATAATTATATGTGAGATATTTACCTTTCATTAATGTATATGTAAGGGATATTTCCCCTCATTAATATTTGTACAGGAGATATTTATTTTTCATTAAAACTATTAGGGTAAAATTACATTTTAAAATCTTCTCTTCATAAAAAAATAAAACTCATAAATTATAAATATCTCATGAATCTTTCAAGTTTTAAATTCTCAATCTTTATTATTTGCTGCATATATATTTTCAAAGCATCTATCCTTAAAATATTATTTTATTTTTATAAAAAAATATGTTTATTTAAATATTTAAGACTCATCTCTATCAAATAAAATATTTTGTAGGTGCTTGTCGCTAGTTACTTTAGCTGGCTAGACACCAAGTATTAACTATCAATTATCTTGATCATAAATAATAAATTAAATCATTATAATCAAGAAATTAATCTATTATCTAATATACAAGTCTTAATTGGATTTGCTGCGAGATAATCATATTTTTTTTTAATCTAACGCGTCATTGAAGGCAACATTGATGAGAGGAAATTGTTTAAATTATCTCAACTCTCTATTTTCATCCCGTCGTACAAAGCGGTGTGCTCCTGTTTGTGTTGCCTAGTTGAAGGCACCATCGATGGCGAAATTTTTAAGCCAACTCAACCAGCTATTTCCTTTCATTCATAAAGCGATAAATCCCACAATCATCTCGTAACGAATTTCACAGAATTTACCCAATGAGACTAATTGTGAGCAAGATTTATGCGATCTTTCTTACAGGGAAGAGGAACAGAAAACTCGATGTTTTTAATGTGAAACTATATAATATTAAAGATAGGAAATGTCTCTGCCATACATCTGGGCTTTTAGTGAGGGGGTTTTAGTTATTAGATTTCAGGCATGGCATCTCCTATATATTCTTCATCTCAAACAAGAGGAGGAACGACGTAACCTGAAAAACGAAAGAGAAAAAAAATCAAGCATCAATCTTAACCTTGGAAAATTGGCATTGCAGGAAACTTAACTCTGAAAAACAAGAAAGAAAAGTAATGGGAGAATTGTACTGTATATTTAAACTGTTTAATCTTGACAAATAATAGTAGACTTACTTCCACATTGCGTTCCAGCTCGGACCGTAACTCCACAAGTTCGAGCAACATAGACCACTTTCTCCATGCTAATCATCGCTTCCACTTGTGGTGTCACAAATAGGCAAACACAATTGACGTTCAAAGTCTTGATCACTTGACAAGACCCCAGAGAGGGAGGTGTTTCCGGCCCTGTTTTATGAACGAATTGAGAGCACCGGGCTTCAATGTCAAAAAAGCTACCTCCACACTGGGCTGAGACCTTGTGGTCAACCAGCAACCATGCCAAGGCCAGTGCATGACTCTTAGTGCTTGCCATTTCTCTCGGACGCTGTCTTCTGTATCTCAAGGTTTGATTTTGAATGCTGGTTGCGGCATGCATGCATGCATGCATGCATGTGTGTGTGTGTGTGTGTGTGAGAGAGAGAGAGAGAGAGAGAGAGAGAGAGAGAAGATAACATGAGCTTATAAAATAAATGCATTTAATATATATATATATATATATATATAGAGGGAGAGTTGGGAGGAGATAGGTCTTTCAGCTATCACTTTCTTACATGCTCATGTTTATTTTTATTAATTAATATTTATTGTTTAATATATATATACATACTTTAAATATTTTACTTTTTTATTAACTAATAAATAACAGTAGATAATAGATACTCATTGAATACTCAAAATCTAATGAATAATTTATAAATATCTAATTTTTTTATCCAATAAAATATAAATATCAAAAAATCCAATCTGGGAAACCTTTGTCATCCCGGAAAATGCATGTTAACAGAGCATATGATAAAAAGGGAAATGAATAGCTGAGTGGTTACGTGTGTATATCAACTGCTGATAGTAACAAATTAAGTAGCAGGGAGGAAAAGATCAAGTAGAAAAATTTTGAAGGGCATTTGGGCCTTTCTCTCTTGGTCTTCCAATTTGGGCCTACTATAGTAGTTTGTGCAGCATTTTTTACAGTAGAAAATGCATGGCTTCCTGTATGCTGTTGCTGAGCACCTAGCGGGGCGCATTCTGCCCACGACAATTCACCGATCAGCGACACTTTTATCAGCTAAATAAATCGCCACCCCGTAACCAGCTCACCTCGGTTAAGATCCCTGCCACCGGAATGAGGCCCGGCACGGTCCGTGGCTTCTTGTCTCTCGCTTCTTCTCTATTTTTATAAAAGTGCGTTTACATGTATTTGATAAAGAGTCCGTTTGTTTGCGTGGTTGTTTCTGCGTTTGAAACAACCACAGCAAACACAATGTTTGGTTATATCAAAAATACAATTTAAATTTAGTGGGCTCCATAACAATTCACGTTTCCCGCGTGATTTTTCCGCAGCAGCTCTGAGCTGCTTTTTAATGTTGAGGTCTCATATGCACAGTGCAAGTGAATTGCACTGTTCATGTGAACAGTGCAATTCACTTGCACTGTTCGCGTTTTTTTTTTCAATATATTTATTTTCTGTACATTTAAAAAAAAAACTAGTTTAGAATGAATTAAATTTACTTATATTATCATGTAAATAATATTTTTTTCCTGAAAAACTAGTTTAGAGTGAATTATTAAATTCACTCGCATTGTAATATCAAATCAATTTTATTCCTGATAATATTTTATCTAATTTTATTGCACGCTCAAAAAATTATAGAAATTGTAGTTCTTGTCGGATGAATTTTGTACGTAATGGAATTGTAGATGGTTTAACGGAATAATAAAAAATATTTCATATAAAGTATTATTTATTTCATGAAATAATAACAATAGTTAAATCTACAACATTTAAATTAAAAACCATCAATATTAATATATATATATATATATATAATTATTTTATAACTTTAATTTCAAAAGCATTCTTAACCAAACACATTAAACTACTTTTTATTCAACCTCAATTTCAACCACAGTTTTAACCAAACACCTATTTTTTCAAACCAACCTCAATTAAAAGTACTTTTTATAAAACAACTTTTTTCAAACCACAACCACAATAGTTACCGCAATGCCAAACACACTCAAAACCACGTGGTGTGTACTGCTTGAAAGCATTTTTTAACGATGAGCATTCCACAAAATTATCGGAAAAAGGGAAGAGGTAAATTCGTACCCTATCAAATCTTTCCTCTTTCCATATTTTATATTGTGTGTTGTATTGTGGTAGTTGTTGTGGTTATAATTTGAAAAAATATATTTTATAAAAAGTATTTGAGATTAGCTTGAAAAAATAGATATTTAGTTAAAACTGTGATTGAAATTGAGATTGAACAAAAAATAGTTTAATATATTTGGTTAAAAATGCTTTTGAAATTGAGGTTATAAAATAATATATATATATATATATATTAATATTGATGGTTTTTAATTTAAATATTGTAGATTTAACTATTTTTATTACGTCATAAAATAAATAATATTTTATATAAAATATTTTTTATTGTTCCATTAAATTATCTACAATTCCATCACGTATAAAATACATTCAATAAGGACTATAATTTTCAGAAATTTCTTAAAAGCGCAACAACATCAGATAAAATATAATCAAGAACAAAATTGAAATTGCGATCAATTTTTATAAATACAGCGTCATCAAGCATGCTTCATTGTTCATGAGTTTTCTTATCACAAGAAGAAGCAACAAACTGCTTTTTGTAAACCTGTGGTTGTGTTACAGTTAATGGTGTGACCCATCATTGCAAAATTATGGTAGGAGCATTACCAAGCAATAATATTTGTGATTGTGGATGAACTTTACCCGTAGCCACAATACGAACGGCGCCGAAGAGGTGATCGGCTAACAGGGGTTTGAAAATCTAATTGTTGTTTTTTAAAGTAATATTTATTTGGAAATATATTAAAATAAATTTTATTTTTTTAAAAAAATATTTTTTATATTAACACATAAAAATAATATGAAAACACTAAAAAATATTAATTTAAAGTAAAAAAAATTAATTTTTTAAAAAAATATTTTTGAAACAAAAAACAAATATACAAGGATAGGAGAGCTAAATTTTCAGAGTGTGTTTGGCAGTGTGGTAGCGGTTGCTTTTCAAATAGCTTTTCGTGCCGAAATACATGCCAATGATGTTTTTTTATTTTTAAAAAATTATTTTTGACATCAGCACATCAAAACGATCCAAAAAGTACAAACTACACTTAATTTTAGCAAAAAATAAAATTTAAAATTTAACAAAATAGAGGTTTGACCGCAGAGCCAAACAGGCTCTCAATATCCTTTCATTCTGATAAAATGACTTGCTTGTGATTATAGTATAAAGATGAATGCGATCGTGGTGTGCGAGGGTTGGTCAAAACGTATTCCAATTAAAAAAAATGCATTATATTATATTATATCATATATATAAATAAAATAGATGAGATATTCGTTGCAACAACCAGCTCTATTTACACAAACACAATTGGTATCGTGGATTTAACTATTCACGTGAATTGTGTATTTTTTAAATTTAGCCATTAAACTTTAATTTGAGATTTCATTCTCTTCGAGGTAGCACTGAGTCCTGTTCACACAGCATACAATTATCATGGATTTGAATGTATATTCATATGAATATTGCAATTTTTTTCGGTCATTGAACTTTAATTTGAGGTCTCACCCTCCAATGTTACAATATAATGGTTTCTTTCGCTCGTGTTTCTTTAATTTGCACTATCTCTGGTGTATTGAGCCTCGAGGGATGTTTGAAGAAGAATTTGGTTTTGATTTTGTGTGGTCAAAATTTATTTATTTTTAAAATAAAATGACGAGGATTGTATTTGATTAAGAACAAAAACATATCTCTTGTTTGGATTTTGATATAGAAATCTTCAATTTCATTTAGATTTTCTATCATCTTGTTCTAGTTTTAAAAATTCAAGTTTTGATATCAAACTTTATTTTCTTTGTATTTTTAATTCTTGTTTATCAAGAAAAAACAGATATACAAAAAATAAAATTATAAATTTATCCCTATATAAATTGTTATAAACAATTATATCATGATAAAAAACCACCCTTATTTTTGATATCTAATTCAAAAGTTTTATGACTCAAAGAGTAATTTCTTCATCACAACTTCTATTATAATGAATAGTTTTTTTTATGCTCAACAATAAATTTCCTTTCCTTCTAGATTTTTGTTAACTATAAGTTATTGGTCATAGGACAAATCTAGAACTATTCTCAAATCTCAATACTTTAGTCCGGAACAAGTGTTTATTTTTGAGGTATGGTAAGGTGAGTTTGAGTCTTTTCATGTAAGTTTTTTAAAATACAAATCACATTTTTTAAAAAAACTAAAAATATTTGATTTTTATTTTAAAGTTTTATAAAAAATATTTCAAAAACAAACATATCTTTAAATATATATTATCTATTGCTACTCCATAAAAGGGAGATCTTTCATATATATAATTATCGTGATAAATCTCACGTGAATGAATGAATATTTTCAGTTTTAATTTTTTTTGAATAAATTTGAAGTAAAATTAAAATATTATTTTAAATAAAAAATATTTTAAAAAATAATCATAATTACATTTCTAAACAGGTGAAAAAACGTAGAAGGCCCAAAACGGTGTCCATAGACTCGTTTAGGGTTGGGTCATCGACCCAGACCATTAAACCCTGCAAATCCCCTCCTGTCGTTCAAAAACTCCTTTCCTCCTCTCCGAAAAGAAAATAAGCTTGTAGTTCAGGAGAGGTAAAGAAAGCGAAAAAATGAGCAGCTGGAAAAGTCTCCTTCTTCGAATCGGCGACAACTGCCCCGACTATGGCACCAGCTCCGACTTCAAAGAACACATTGTTAGTACTAAAACACTCATTCTAATTTTTCGATTTATTGAAAAAACCCTAGGTTTCCAAGATTTTTTTTTTTAAAACCATTCTCTCTGTTCATGATTTTTTAACTTCGCAGGAAACTTGCTTCGGTGTTATTCGGCGAGAGTTGGAGCACTCTTCTAACGATATTTTATCTGTAAAGTTCAATTCCTTTTTTTTTCTTTAAATTCTACTACGAATTAGCTGATTTTTTTTTGTTTGATTTTGAACAAGGAAACGCTGATTAATAAGATTGTTTTGCTTTCGGATGCTGTTTTATTTACTGTGATTTCTTTCCAAATGACAGTTCCTTCTCCAGTGTGCTGAACAGTTGCCTCACAAGATTCCTTTATATGGAACTTTGGTATTGTACTCTATTATGCTGTCGTTTAATTTACTTGGATGTTAGAATATTTCATGTATGTCAAATCGTGGCATGTATTCTTGATTATCTTGAAACGGGGCTGTGTTTTTTTTTTTTGTCTCGTTTTTTTTCCAAAAATGCATTAAGAGTAGTGTCTATCACCTTCCCGTGGTATGTTCCTTTTGCAGTTTCTCGAGTCTGCTTTTTATGGACAGGGGCTCTATTAGCTCGTCTTATGCCGGGACTAGATGAATGGAACCAAGGATGTAACCTGCAAGTGTCATGATGATGATCATGGTGATTTTTAATGGGTTACCTAGCAAGTTAGAAGAATTAGGTGTGGACCTTGTTAGCTACAAAGTACTGAAGAAAGGAGTTTGAATAGAAAAGTGAGGACCTCATGGTTGCCAAATCCATTTGATCTTCTGAAAGATTACTCCAATGCTTTTTCTATGATGAAGTCTATTCATAGTTAGAACATTTACGGATGTATTTCGGCTCCTGTTAGCCCAGTGGCTTGACCTATTTAATCTAACATGATATAAAATAAAAAGATGATAAGAAAAGACTACAAACTCCCACTTTAACAGAGCATACACTTTGAGGGAATAAAACTTAGCATGATACTGATGAGCTTATTACAAATGACCAAAAGTAGATGAAGAAGAGCATCAGTACTGAAAAAGACTACTGAGTCTTTTCCCATGCTAAGTTCTTTTTCTTCCTGGTGGTAGAGATGCCTCTTTGGTCATTAAACATCCCAATAAATGTAAAAAACATGCGCAGCTTGCAATGTTACCTGTATAGAATACCAATCATCTCATCGTTTTCTGTTTTTGCATATTTCCTTTAGATTTTGACTGGTTTTTTGCTTTGTTGAATTGGATACCCACTGTCATTTACGTGCTTCTTAAGATGAAGCTGTACTGCAAATACAGTGAATGACCTGCTTGTTCTCATGGTTCTCTCTCTCTCACTCCTCCTCACACACTTACAAACACACACAGGTTGGCCTATTGAACTTGGAGAATGAGGACTTCGTGAAGCAAATGGTGGAGACAACTCAAGCTAATTTTCAGGTGAGCATACCTGGCCTGAATAGGCTGTGATTATACCAGTTCAGTTTGAAATGCCCCTGGTAGCCTGATGAGATCTAAATGCTTGTATATTTTTTAGGGTTCATACATGCCTATCATTGTGCATATGGTAATTGTGCCTGTAAAAGTCATCACATGTAGTGCTTTCTTCAAATAAAAGCTTCAATTGTTAGATATTTTTATAAAAAATTATGAAGAGGGCCTTTATCTGGTGTCACTGCTTATTAGCACTAATTTAATGGGTTATGTCCATGTGTGTGAGAGGTGAGGAGAGACTCAAGTGTGGGATTTATAGCAAAACCTTGTTGATGCATCAATTATGTTGCGAGAGGCTATGTTGGAATTATAAAAGCTATGCTGCATCATGTTTTGTTCTTGTTTAATTCTATCCTGCACTCTTCTCACTGATGTACTATTCTTGTAAATGACCTTTCTTCTCTCCATGTCTGAACGTTTCAGGATGCCCTAGATTTTGGAAACTGTGACATGATTCGCATTTTGATGCGCTTTCTTACTGTTATGGTACGCTGATTTAGCTTTTCCTATTCAATCTTTCAATGCACATCTATAGGTTATTGCTTTTGCAAAGAAGATCAGGAGTGTTCATAATGTTTTGCTAGGGTTCATTTAAATCAAGCAGTCAGAGAATTTCTTCTCGGCCTTTCAGGTTATTGGTAACACTGGGTGATAGAAAATAATTAGGCAGTGAAGTAGATTTAGCTAAATGTGTTATGGCGTTCATGGCATCTTGTGTTTTTATTTTCTTTTTCAATTCTGATCAGAAACTTGGCAAAATGATTGTATTCTTTGTTGTAGATGTGCAGTAAAGTTCTCCAACCTTCTTCTCTGGTAGTTGTCTTTGAAACACTCTTATCATCTGCTGCCACAACATTGGATGAAGAGAAAGGAAATCCTTCCTGGCAAGCCCGTGGGGACTTTTATGTAAGCTGCATTTTATCCTGTCTTCCATGGGGAGGATCAGAGCTTGTTGAGGTAATGCATCTCTCGGTTACATCATTGGTGGTTAGCTTAGGCATCTCGTAAGGCATCTCTCGGTTACATCATTGGTGGTTAGCTTAGGCATCTCTCGGTTACATCATTGGTGGTTAGCTTAGGCATCTCTCATGCCATAGAGTCTATTTCATCAAGCATGTGTCAATTAGATTTCACATTCCATCATCTTAAGTTCTCATAAAAAAGTACTTGAATCCATAACTATTTATTTGTGTTGAAATGAATATAAAGGGCTCATTGGAAGATGCTTACTTGTTGGTGTATTCAAAACTAATATGGTTATTGGGATCCTTAATCAATTAACTCTAAATTATAAATTCTATTTTATCATGCATCTTTGTTAATTTGATTTGTGTCAAATTAAGTTCTCAGACCAAGTACTTGTATTCGTGGTCATGATATATTTTTCTCAAAATGAATATCAGGCACTGCTTGAAAGATGCTGACTTCTTGGTGTGTTCGAAACTATTATGGTTGTTGGGATCCTTACACAGAATGGACACAATTTAGAATGTCAGACTGTTATGTTATGTTAGGTTAACTATGAAATAAAAATGCAAAGTTTTGAATGTTAGCATTTGATTCATCAAGCTGTATTTAACTGTAGCATATCACATGGAAGATGTTTGTGCATGTGGTAATGAATGCATGAAACTTTCATATGTTTTTAACCGGAATTATGCTTCTTAGATAAATCGTTAATTAGACTTATGTTTGGTGAATTTGAATCATGTAAGCCAGTATTATATAAAAGTTCTAAGAAAATTTGGTCTTTAGAATACCAAAGTGACCTTTTTTGTTCAGCAGGGACTTGTTGACAGGTCTTTGGTACCTCTTTTCTTCTTCTTAATCTAATTTCTGTTTCTTTTAAAGTTACAGAGAAAATGAATTTCCCTTTACTCTGTTGTAATCTTTTTTTTTCCTGCCTTATTTTGCATATACCCATCCAGTTTTGGGTTAAGGGAACTCAATATTATATGTGATACCTGCCTCTCCTTTCCCATTGCTAACAACCACATCTCTGCGCAGCAAGTTCCTGAGGAGATTGAGAGCGTCATGGTTGGTATAGAAGCTTATTTGAGCATTAGAAGGCATAATTCTGATACCGGATTGTCTTTTTTTGAGGATGATGATGAATCTGGGAGGGGTGTTGTTGAGAAGGTATCATTCTCTTTTGTAGTTACTTTATGCTGTTATCACATATATGCAAAAGTACAAACAGGTGCATCTTAACCAATCAGAAATAACAAATGAATTTATGGCAAAGTTTGGCTCCTTTCTAGAGATCCTGTTTTTATTGAAACTATGAATTAAAGTTTATGTTCCACATTGTATTAATGCAATATCTTTTTAATTTTCTGAGTTGTGCTTGTTTCTTTTCCATCTCAACATTCATTCTGTATGTTTTGTTCAGGATTTCTTGGAAGATTTATGGGGTCGGATTCAAGTACTATCTAGCAATGGATGGAAAGTAGACAGTGGTAAGCTCCCAGAATTATTTGTATCTATTTCTCATCTCAATACTTTTCTTGCAATTTGTCTTTTTTGATATCATCAACTGTATTATCTATTTCATTGCGGTAGTAATGATATAGCTGTCCTCAGGTTATTGTTGGTCAGATCAAGATAATGTTGAATATTTAACACTAAAGGATAATATAGGAAGGAAAATATGAATTCCTTGGAAGAAAAATTTAGAGAACATTGAACAATCTTAGTCTAATAAAATTATATTAGTGTTTACCTTTATCTAGAAAACATTGAACAATCTTGTTCTTTTTCATTGGAACCAGGGGAGGGGAGGTTGAGGTTGCATTCTACTCATTTGCTATGCCATGAGGAATATGTGAAAAAAGAGTTCTTAATAACTCCTGAGAATTGCAGAAAAAATCCATAAGGATGAAATTAGCCTACCCAATCCTTACAAATTTTGCTTATAAATGAAATTTTTTTATTCATTACAAATTTACTTGTGGACAGAACCTTATTCACAACAAGCAACTATTGGGTTCATGTTCTCACACAAATTAATGTATGCAGTGTTCCCATCTGATTACCCTCTTTGAAATCTTGATAACATTTAAATGCTGTATTTCATTTATGATTATTATTTCTTGATGTAGTGTGAAATTTTGAGATTTTATTATTCTGTTATTTTCTTGCATTTAACACAATTTTTTGAATTCTGTAGTCATATGGTATCAATACTTTCCCTTATTTTTCTTCCTCTCATGATTCCGTGTTTGATTTATGCCACATTACACTTTCTAGTACCCAGACCTCATCTCTCCTTTGAAGCTCAGCTGGTTGCTGGGAAGTCTCATGAGTTCGGGCCCATCAACACTCCTGAGCAACCTGAGCCACTTTCAGAAGTCTCTGGGGTACTTTATGGTAAACAGAAGCATGATGCAGAGTTAAAGTATCCTCAAAGGATACGCAGGCTTAATATATTTCCTGCGAGTAAAATTGAGGTACCTTACTTTTCATATTGTGGATGCTCGTACATGTTAGGATGCATATAGAAGCATACATCAAACAGCAGGAAGGAGATAGCTGTCATGATTTTTTCATAACTCAGTGATTTCTTTTGAAACATAAGAAGGTCATTTGTAGACATTCAATTATAAAGATGACCTTCCAATGGTAATTGAACGTGTCCCTCTAGCACCACAACTCTTCTTTATGTTGGTACCTCACTTTGCACATGATCTTTTCCTTCAAACCTGTCTTTGGATATTCTAGTGGAAGGAAACAGTATGAGTTTCTTTTTTAACCTGTCTATATTTCATGTGAGTTTGGTATGCTGAGGTTTCCCATTATAACATAAAAAAATGACAATGGGACTGCAAGTATTGAAACCAGAATATTGTAATCTACTTTTGGGAATCGGATGGCTTTTTTGTTCCTCTCTGTAACTGAAGAGAGTGAACTATTTGTTTAGTGTTGGAACTTGTTTTTTCTTTCTTTCTTTACTTTGTAACATGTTTGCTGCTTCACAGCTACAATTTGTACTATGCTAAAGTGTTTTGACTGATTTTATTTCAACAAAAATAAGCACTTGAAATTAGATTTTTCATTTTGTGCCACATTTAGTTTTCCTTGTTTTAGTAATTTTTTTTTAAACTGCATTTTCACATTCATTTCCTTCTTTATTTGAATAACAGGATATGCAACCCATAGATCGCTTCATTGTGGAAGAGTACTTGCTGGATGTACTTTTGTTCCTCAATGGATGGTTTGTATAATTCCATCCACCCATCCTTCTACATTATTTATTGCTCACTGTTTTAAACTTTTCGTTAATATTATAATGAGTAGGCTGCTGTTCCTGGATCTATTGGATGCATTTGAATATCTATACAAAATAAAAGGTGTAATAAAATATGGCTAATCCAATGACTAATTCTTTCAAGTTTCAACTTGTGGAGATTGATATCATCTGATTTTTGATGTTACGTAGATGAGTTCATATGTAGCATGAAAGTCTCTAACCAGCTATGTGCTAGCCTATCACCATGCCATGGATGTTTCATGTTTGTATATGGAATTTTGTTCCTGCAGAATTTTTTTCTGGTCTCTTATCCTTGATTGCTAGCGTACATCCTTGGTGCATTATGTGCTTATATGAAGTCATAAAGTAATTAATTCATTTTCCAGGGGTAAAATTGGGTCTGGGGTTCTCCCTTAACCATTTTTTCAGGACATGGGCACCTGTCTTTTTTTTTTTTTTTCATTTGTGCTGGTGTTGATCAGCTTGATGTCATTCATGTTCCTTACTCCTTATCTCTTGTATTTGGACTTGTCTCAGATTTTTTATTTGAATCTCTTGTATGTTCAGTGTTAGTTATTTTTTTTTCTTGGTTCTTGCAAAGCTAGTCGAAAGGAATGTGCTTCGTTCATGGTTGGCCTGCCTGTACCATTTCGTTACGACTATCTCATGGCAGAGACTATTTTCTCTCAGGTAAGATAATTCTGGTTTGTGTTTTTGATGAAGTTCATTGACAATTTTATGCTATATCTTCTTTTATCTCCTTTTGGTCACATGGAAATCCCAAAGATCCTGTCACAAGTCCTGTATGTGTAATGAAACTGTGAAGCACCTGTGTTTGCAGATCAGTTACTATACTGTCTAGTTGGTAATGCTAATTGTTAAGAATATGAAGTCCCAGAAGTCTGGAATTGGTTTTCTGATGCTCAAAGCCCTCTTTAGTCATCAATGCCAAAGTAGCTGAGTGCCACAGGGTGAATTCACCAGTTTAGATTTTCATTTCCCAATCTTACCTTTCCTTCTTTTTGTTGTCCACTGCATGCTTTATATCATTTCCCTAATTTGAAACCAACTAAAATAATTTCCACAAAATCCAAACATCTAAATCTACCCAACTTGGCCATCCAATTAATTTGACCATATTAGATTCTGTTCTTTGGAAATAAGTTGAAATGAAATATAAGAAGTGCTATTATCATGATGTACTTTTCTGAATTTGAAACACTGGATGCTTCTCCTGCTTTAATTTTTTTTATAAATATTCTCTCTTTTGGAAGGAGGGGAAACAATGGTTCTGATGTTTAACTGTGGGGTCTTATAATGTTGTGCAGTCAAATTTACTTTTACCAATGGCTAATTAATACAACATGAACCTTTGTGTTTGTTATCATCGATTTTGTTTGTTAAATTCTCTCATGAAACACCATCTCTATATTGTTCTTACAGTTACTTTTGCTACCATTACCACCTTTCAAGCCAATATATTACACACTTGTGATAATGGACCTTTGTAAGGTAAGGCAGTTGCTATTAAGTTCCACTTTTTTCTTCTTTTGCATTTGAATGCAACGTTGATTCTATGAGAAAGCTCTCTAGAAAGTAAAATTTTATTTCATTCTTCATTCTTTCTGACAATGAATTATGCTTGTTAGGCTCTTCCTGGAGCCTTCCCTGGAGTTGTAGCTGGTGCAGTTCGTGCACTTTTTGAGAAAATAGCTGATTTAGATACGGAGTGTCAGACAAGGCTCATCCTTTGGTTTTCACACCATCTGTAAGTCTACTCTTTGAAAAGTTAGTGAAAGAGAGTTAGGTATTCTTGCACTCTCTATTGGAGGGCGGGGAGGGTGGAAGGGGAATATTGGTTTCAAATGAAAGCCAGCTTTTGATTCTTTATTGGATTTGCATTGTATCATTATATAAGTTAATGCTTATTAAGAGGGAGACCTTGTTATAGAAAGTCTCAAATAGTAATTTGAAGCTATTTTGACATGACTAAGATTTTGATATTTCAATCACGTTTTGGATATCTTGCAAGGACAATGTAGTGAAAGTTTCAGTTGATTGTTATTAGGGTTAAGCTGGTAGGATTTAGAGAATTAGGACATAAAGATTGAACACAGATTTGAATATTATATGAAGTAAAAGAAAAACATGGCAGGGATTATCTTCAGCTAAAACTTATGCATCGCACTTTAGGGGTTAAGGAATCATTCCTTAATAATAGCATCACACTTTCAAGAAACCAAACCAACTGGCTGCACTTTTATCCTAAATTCTGCAGCATAAAGTCTAGAAGCATATTTATTGGCTTGGAATATTCTTAATCTGAATTAGACTTGGACTCCTAAATAAGAAACATAAATACTCCTACTTTGACCAGGAAAGGGAAACCTAAATAAGAAATCTAAACCTTTTCTATTGGAAGATGCTTTATATATTTCCAAATAGCTAGAAAATTCTCCTTTGCAGGAAATGCACTGAAATTACATATCTTCCCTTGCTTAAATATATAGTTGAACCCCCTAGATGCATCTGGAAATGGCTTGCATCATAGATAAATTCTGCCATGCCAGTTGGATTTTTCTCGGTTTGAGTGTGTTTTATGATGTTGTCCTGATTTCACAGGTCAAACTTTCAATTCATCTGGCCATGGGAAGAGTGGGCTTTTGTTTTAGACCTACCTAAGTGGGCCCCACAGCGTGTGTTTGTTCAAGAGGTCTTGGAAAGAGAAGTCCGTCTGTCATACTGGGACAAAGTTAAGCAGGTATTAGGCTATTCTCAAGACTGTTATTTCTTTTACCACAAGTTTCCCAAAGGTCTTTGTATTTCACTCTAAAGGTTAAAATTTGGACAATAGGTGCATGCCATGGTTGAGACTATAGCACAAGACTGTTTACTGTCAATTTCTTACTACTCTAAAATTACCTGTTCCAGTTGCATCTTTTGTATAGACTATAGCATCTATAATTTTCAACCATTTAGAAGCTGTCACCTCTGCAATGTTTGCACATCATGACGAGCTCCTACCCTTACCCTTAAACCTTTGACAGGGTTTCATTTTTCTTATGTCCTGAGTAAGACATTAAAATTTAGAAAGCAATTATGCTGTTACACTTTCTTTTGGCTTATCAGACATACTGTTGAAAAGCCAACAGATGTTCTGGATAAAAAACTTGGTTCATTACAGATGTCATCAATTTTTCCCCTTCAAATCATGTTCTTCATGTGGGTGAAATGGAAAACCTACAATAAATGGTACAAAGTTAAATCTCTCTCTCGCTCATGTTCCCATGTTACCTTTCTCATAGTTTTAATGGTTGAGATTTCTTCCTCTGGTTGGCATGATGCTACTGTTGATTAACACTTTTCCTTCATATTATCTGTCTGAATAGAGCATTGAGAATGCACCTGCTTTAGAAGAGTTGCTTCCACCAAAGGGTAGTCCAAACTTTATATACAGCATCGAAGATGGTAGAGAAAAAACTGAGCAGCATGCTCTGTCTGCAGAGCTCAACAACAAGGTGAAGGGAAGGCAAACTGCTCGAGAAATAATCTCATGGGTAGAAGAAAGTGTATTTCCTAATCATGGATGGGACGTTGCCCTTAAAGTGGTTGTACATACCCTTCTTGATATCGGTTCTAAAAGTTTCACTCATTTGATCACTGTTTTGGAGAGATATGGCCAAGTATTTGCACGAATTTGTCCTGATCATGATAAGCAGGTCATGCTGATAGCTGAAGTTAGTTCATATTGGAAGAACAATGCTCAAATGACTGCCATAGCAATTGACAGAATGATGGGTTATCGACTAATTTCTAATTTGGCAATTGTGAGATGGGTATTTTCTCCCGCAAACATTGAGCAATTTCATACATCTGATCGTCCATGGGAGGTATGTTAACAGTTCTTTTTGCTGGTTTCTTTCTTTCTTGCTTTTTCTCCTGCTGCGATGCTCCATAATTTATGTTCTGTACCAACTTTGAGCCATTGTATCTTCCATGTGATGATTGATTTTAAGTTTAAAATTAGCAAGGGATGATCTTCCATTGAATCGTTAGAAAACTAGATGTGCCAATTTGAAAACTGTAGAACTGAATTCTTCAGGCAAATGGAAAGTAAAGATGAAAGACTTATACCAGTGATTGTAAGATATACTTTCTGCTTGAAATATTAATGCATGGAGGAGGTATCAGAACTTGCCTTTATACCTCAAGTAAGGTTTCACCCTCTGGTATGAGGAAGAAGGAGAGTTAAAGGAGTGGTAGAAAACAAGGAAGAAGGTGAGCCCTTTTTATCTCAAACCTATTTGGTCGAGAGAAAGAGAGGGAAGGGGAAGAGAAAAGGGGACCTTTACTCATTGTCCTCCTTTCCATTGCCAACCATTTTGGGAAAGTTTTTTTATGGTTTTCAAAGGAAAGATAATCTCTCCAAGTAAGCTCCCTTGTATGGAAAGGATGGAGGAGAAGTGATCTCCAAATACTCATGATGAAGCTTTCTTGACTTATAGGAGTGGATTTCTTATTGGAATTTATTGTTTTGATTATAAAAGATTCAAAACTAAAGGAGGGTATCCACAATATATATTTGCTGGGTTGATGTTAACTTTTATACTTGTATTTCTTGCAGCTGTTGCAACAATCTCTTATCTTATAAGCAACATTTCAAGAGCTCTTGAAAGTTGAAGGCATCTGCATATTCATAAATCTGCAAACTGTTTTGGTATTCTTTTGAAGCTGTATGGCTGTTAATGTTTCCCTAGGGAAAGCCTGTATGTTATATTCAAAGTGAAAATTATTTATTGGCAAATTTTATTTGTCACTGAAAACTAGCTCTCACTGCTTGTGTTTACATGTTTGTGTACTCTTTATTTTTATGATAGAATCGCACTTGCTTGTGTTCACATGTTTGTGTACTCTTTATTTTTATGATAGAATCACAATTGTCGTTCAGCTTTGATATGTTTTCATTGATAAGCTTAAGGGTGACCAAAACTCTGCTTCTTGTAGTCCTTTAGTAATCCTTTCATTTCCTTTAAGATCTTTATATCTCTGAGGTTTCATGGTGGGAATTCAACAGACATATATAAGATTTCACCGTGCTTCATTATCATTTCCCTGCTCTTTCCTTTTCTAAGTAGAACATTTTCCCCACTTCTGGATTTGCTTTTTCTTGCTAAATATTTTTGGAACTGAGAAGATTTCATGTGTTTTTATTAACAATCTCTTTAGATTTTTCTCCTTTTTTAATCCCCAACTGTTCATTCACAGGTTCTTAGAAATGCTATCAGCAAGACTTATAACCGTATATCTGATCTAAGAAACGAGATATCATCTCTTAAGAAGAGTGTTGTATCAGCTGAAGAAGCAGCGACAAAGGCAAAAACAGAGTTAGATGCTGCTGAGTCAAAGCTCTCTCTTGTGGATGGTGAGCCTGTTCTCGGTGATAACCCTGCGAGGTTGAAGCGCTTGAAAGCAAATGCTGAAAAGGCAAAAGAAGAAGAGGTGTCTGTGCACGAGTCTTTGGAGGCCAAGGAGGCTCTTCTTGCTCGCGCCCTTGATGAAAATGAGGTAATCAGCGTGAGATTAGCTGTAATTTTCCTCTGTTTGGCTGCTTTTAATTCTTGTTAGTTTTCTTATGTTGCATAAACTATCTGATTCATTTATGCCAAACTAGTTTGGTTTCCTGAGCATGGCTTGTCACCTCGGAATGGAATCTTGGTTAGAGTTTTTGTATGGAAAAAGAAAATATAGGAAGCTCTCTTTTCTAACAATGATTTGCATGTGCAGGCATTGTTCCTCTCTTTGTACAAAAACTTCTCAAATGTGTTGATGGAACGTCTACCTGATCCATCTAGAGCTCGAACATTGCGGGAATTAAAGTCAATTCAAGCAGATGAAATGACCGTTGATCTCGATGAATCATCAGTAATGGAAGTGGATAATGAGAGCGGGAGACCCAACAAAAGGTTACCTCCCCCTCTTGCTCTTTTTCTTCTCCTCCCCTTTTCTTTTCTTTGCTTTTGTTTTTATCTCTGCATTTACTTTTCATTTCAAGAGCTATTTTGTTTCCCTCGACTATGGCAGTCAGTCGAATGGAGGAAAGGAAAGCAACATCTATAATGTGGGAGAGAAAGAGCAATGGTGTTTATCAACTCTCGGCTATGTCAAGGCCTTTGCAAGGCAGTATGCTTCTGAGGTAAATTTAGTGTAATGAGCTTCTATTCTTTTTCTGACTTCGTAGTTTTTTGGCATTTGTCTGAGTTTTATGTTCAGATATTCTCTCTTTCCCCGCTTTGATAGATCTTGTACAGCTGTTGCAGAACATTTTTACTGTAATGGGTGGGAAACAACTCAGAATTTAGCCATGCCCCTTTGGCTGCTAAGCAGCATACATTTTGTATTCAATTTGACAAACTCGTTGATGCCGGTCTTAGTTTTAGAGATCCTGTGCTTTTTTATATTTAAATTTGTTTACCCTGATGTAAGAAATCTAGCTCATCAAAAGCTGTTCTTTTTGCTGCAATGGGTCCTCAACTGGAATGATTTGTCTTTTGTTCAGTCCTACTAAGAGAATGTCATGACAACTGATGCAGCAGCAGTCTGTGATAGAGCACTGCCAAATGGTCTGCAGAGGAGCTTAGGGCTTATTTGCCTAAACTTATTTTAGAAATTGGCACTTGGTAGATCATTAGATGGTAGCCAAGGCAGTCTCTACTTTCTTTTAGAAATGCAGATCAGTATCTCCATAAAATGAAAAGGAACACACACACACCTACAGAGGGAACGTGATATGGACAAGCAATATAGCTGGATGTGGTCGCAGCATTATAAAAGTCGAACAGAGATATATCTTTGTTATGCACTCTACACTTTACTTGATTCATTAATGTTCCATCCCTTCTGTTTCATCTGCACTTCCTGTTGTGAAGCATTGCCATAAACTATTTAACTTCTGAAAATTTGGATCTTCTTGGCAATTGAAGCCTGGGAACATTGATATCTATTACTGATGTTACATACAGCATGTTTGATACCAGCGAAGTATTTCTATGAAACTTCTCTATCTCATACTATTTCATTGTTTGGGTGCACTAGCCACTGCTCTTTATGTGCATATCATGAATTCATGATGGTCATAACTGTCATTCATATTTTTTCAGTTTAAATGTATCGTTAAAGATGATAAAGAACACAATGGATGCCTATGTTTCTGATGTCTACACACTACTTTGTTTGCAGATATGGGCTCACATCGAGAAGCTAGATGCAGATGTATTCACAGAAAATGTGCATCCTCTTTTCAAGAAAGCAGTTTATTCTGGTTTAAGTCGGCCAATCAATGATGTGTCATCTGGCTAAAATTTATCTCAAAATTTTATCCTGCATCCAAAATTGATTAGTGTTCATGACTAAGGCTATTGAAAGAAAATTGAGTTTAGGCTTCATATCCAGGGCAAGCTAAGTTGTTTTAACTATGTTTTTTTTCCCGGGTCCAACCTGCGAGTCTGGTAGATTAGGGAGAAGCTAACCAAAGCCGCATATGTGGGAACCTAGGTCATGAGTATTCTGTATATTAACCATGTAACATCTTTGATATTGTTTGTTTTCTTCAATGGTGGTTTTGGTACAGCTTTGACACGGTTGCATTGAGCTCGTTTTTATGTTAAATGCTACCTCCCCCGGTAACAGCCGTCTTGCTTTTGGTTTTGGTCATTAATCAGTTCAATCGGTAGTTCATAATCTCATGTTTTCCTTTTGCTCAGCAATCACAAGGTAGGTGTTAATTTTAGGCATGGTCATTGTTACTCTGTTGAAACGGTAGACAAATAAATGCCCACTTTGTGCTGATGCTTTTCTGTCTGCCTCATCTTCGCCATTATTGCACGCATTTTATTGCTGTTAACCGGGTCGTGATTTAGGCCAGTTTTTGTGCTTGTTGATATGTTATTGGTGTCTCCTCATTAAAAGATTCATCATGGACCATTTTATCATCAGTTGACGTGACAATAACTTTTAGGGACCTGTCTAGCGTGTCCCATGTTATGTTGTAGTATCAGAAAGCACAAACCTTGGTTTCATCTTTTTTTTTTTTTTTTTCCTGAAGTGCATTGCAAATGAATGAAAGCATGATAAGTTGTCAAATGATGCGAAACAATCGATCACGTTGTCTGGTCTTGAGATGTACGATATCAGGTCACGATATTATAACATCATTTGGGAAAGTAGGAGGGTTGTGCCTGTACGCATGCTATAGTCGAAGCACAACAAGATCCTCCATGAAAAGAATTGGCCTCTCAATGCGTGTGGTTGGGTGTCCGTGGTGGCTATATACGCGATCGATGCTCGATCAAACTCAGGTCAAAAGCTCGTTGCATAGACCGAGCAGTGGTTTTCGCATCCTAGTGAGCAGACTCTCTTTGAAGCTCATTGAGAACAGCCTCAGACTTTCGCTTCAGTTGTGCACTTGATTCAAGGATTGTAGACTTGGAGTTGAGATCAAATGTGAAGGTGGTGCCTCTCGAAATCGCGAGGGAGTTGTGCCTGAGGAGAAGGAAGACGGGGAAGAAAGATTCACATGAAAATTCTATTTATTTTTCTGTTTTAAAAGTATTTTTAAAAAAATTAAATTTTTTTGATATTAAAAATAATTTTTTAAAAATAAAATAAAAATTATTATCTAGATATATTTTCAAATAAAAAATAATATTTTGGTTGTTCAATAGTAGAAATCTCAGCTAAACAATACAATACAGTTTTAATTCATCACCTATCAAAACAGGGTTTGCTCATGGCATGCAAGCTGTATTTAAAGCGTGGCAAGGATTCACAATCTTCGTGGGGGCACAAAAATGAGATACTCATGAGTGAGAGCATTGATAATTCTGAGGATGGAAAATAAACAGAATTGGTTTGTTTTCTACAGCTCTACCGGTAGCTTCCCCCCAAGGGAAAGGGTAGCAAGAAAAGAATATTTGCCACTCCCTTGATTCGATTTCAAAGCATGTTATTTGCTTTCAAGATCAAATTTACTTGTAGACAAGTAGATAAAATACAAAGCAAACACTAAACAAACACAAAAATATTTTATATCACCCGAGTCTAACCTAGTGCTTGTTAGACGCGGCAAATTGTTTTTATTATAAATAAATAAATAAATTATTTAATACAATTTCAATTAATTCTTTTTTTTAAAAAAAATATGGAATAGAAGCATTAAAAGCTGCATGGACTCTGAACGAAGCATCGTTTGTCACCACATGAAATCCCAAGATTTTCGTGTTCTTTTTTTATTTTTCGTGATTGATGGAGTAGAATACCGAAGTTGACCACTATCTTACAAAATCGTGACAGTCAATGTGAAGCGGAAGTAGAAGGCGGCTATCCATCCACTCCTAATCCCCTTTTCTCCAAGTTCTTCCCTTTCATATTCTGAAATATTGGGTGAAGACAGGTGGCTGCCCCTTCAACTCCGTCACTTCACATTGAAGACTCGAACTTGGCTGGAATATGAGAACATAAGCTTTAATTTTTGTTTGTTTTTATATTTTAAAAATATTTAATTTTAATTTTAAATTAAGTCTCAAGTCTCAAACACACTCAAAGCATGCTTTCCAGCCTCTTAACAAAATCAACTCCCTCCTGTCCTTTATTACAGCAGGCTTGGATTTGAGTGATAAGGTGCTTCAATTCAAGATTTTCTTTAATTATTTTTTAGAATTGATTCCCAAATGTTACATTGAATGTCTAAGATTTTATGCTTTAGGTTTTTAAAAGAATTTTTTATTTAAAGATATATTAAAAAAAATTTATTTTAAATTTTTTATATTAAAAAAATACTAAAAAATTATTAGTAACTTGATATTTTTTAAGAAAAATATATTCATATTCTGAACGTAATCTAAATAAACTATGGTTTGAAATAAAATGGTACACGAGCATCATCTAAAGATTCATATTTTGAACGTAATAAATAAATCATTACATGTATCTAATTACCTAATATATCATTTATTTAGGATTTTTAAGATTTTGGTTTTTTTTTTAACCTTAGAGAATAATGCTAGTTCATTGGTTTTTTCCTTTCTATGCATAATAGTTACAAATCAATCTTATTTTACTTGTGAACAAACCTTAGAATTAACATTTTGATTGTTTTGGATTTATTTCTTTTTATGTAATAAAGTCCTAGGTAGTTATAAGATATATATATATATATATACACAAAAAAGATATGTATATATATATATATATATATTATTATCTTTTTTGTCTAAACTACCCACTAAACACCCAGTTCTCCAACGAGAGAAGAAAAGTCACTGCTTCTCTCTCTCTCTCTCTCTCTCTCTCTCTCTGTGCACGTTTGAACCACCTTTTAGAGAGAGAAAATCAAAGCAAACCACCCTCTTTCTCTCCAACTGTCTTAAAAAAAAAGAAAAAGAAAGAAGCATCCAAGCTCATGTTTTTTTAAAGAGAGAAAGCCCCAACAAAAGTAATAGCCAAAACCCAGCATTTCTCATTCTCTCCAAATTCGAACTCCTCAATGTTTTTTTCCCGAACAGAGATCGAAGTAGGAGAAAAAAGATTATGGAGTTTGTAGGTAAATCAGTTAATAAGAAGTTGAATGGGTTTGGTGTCTTCAAAGGATATGTCAAATCCTACGACGAGTCGTCTGGATTCTTCGAGATCAAATACGAGGACGGTGATTTCGAAGAGCTTGATTTCTCTAAAGTTGCTTCTCTGTTAGAAGACGAGAAAGAAGCCGCCGGTGTTTCTGCTGCCGGGCCTGTTGGCCCCAAGCCTCGTTTGGGACGGAAGCTCAAGAAGCGTCGGCGTGCTGAGCCTAAGAGGCCTGAGAGCGGAGAGTCAGGTAATTCTGGGGTTGTTGAGGCTAATGGGTATTTGGATATGAATAGAAATGTTGATTTGAATGATGGGTTTGTCGGGGATTTGAGGGGAAATGTTGATATTAATGTTGATTTGAATGAAACCCTGGAGAAAGGAAGCGGGGCTGTGGAGGATTTGAGAGAGGGGGTTTTTGATTTAAATGCCGGGTTCAATTTTGATTTAAATGAGGAGGAAGAGGAGGGTAATCCCAATCCCAATCCTAATTATAATCATAACAATAATAGTAACAATAATAACAATTTAAGCGTTGATTTTGAAGGGAAGAAGAGAGGGTGTATTGACTTGAATTTGGATGTGAGTGGTGATGTGGATGAGAATTTTAAGGAGTTTGATTTGGAGTGTAAAGTTGTAGAGACCCAAAAGAGGAAATGTGGGTTTGATTTGAATTTGGGGATTGATGAGGAAATTAAGGATGAGATGGATGTTGGTTTTGAAGGGCAGATGGAAGAGACTACAAATTTTGAGATTCCAAGGATGGAGGAGGTTGAGAAAAGTCATATAGAAAGTGCCATTCCTAATGGGAAATTGCAAGGAGTTCATGTCTCTAATGATTCGTGTTCGGGGTTGGTTGAGAGAATCGAGGAGGTGAGTATTGTTTCCTGTGAAGATTTTAGGGCTTTTGATTCTGTTGGAGTGGTGGATGTTAAGGATGTCAAGGAGGATTTTCCAGAGGTGATTGATTCAGCGAGTGTGTATAAAGAGGAGAGCAGGAGTCCGAGGAGGGGGAGGAGGAGGAGAAAGCTTCCTGATAATTTGAACTCTACTCCAGAAGTGACTGTTCTCTCAGATGCTAATGCTGTTGGGGATGATTCTATGGTGGGGAGTGGTAGTCGGAGGCGTGGGAGGAGGAGAAAGCTTGCAGATAATTTGAATTCTACTCCAGAAGTGACTATTCTCTCAGATGCTAATGCTGTTGGGGATGATTGTATGGTGGGGGGTGGTAGTCAGAGGCGTGGTAGGAGGAGAAAACTTGCAGATAATTTGAATTCGATTCCAGAAAAAATAATTCTCTTAGATGCTAATGTTGTTAGGGAAGATTGTACGGTCAGAGTTGATGGGAACCTTGGTGATATTGGAAGTTCATATAGAGAGGTCAGTGCTAGTGCTAGAAAGAGGAGAAAATTTTTGGATAATGGGAATTCTATGCAAGAAACAACAGTCTTGAGAAGAAGTGCTCGTAGAGGGTCAGCTAAAAACAACATGCTAAACGATTTATCAATGTCTCCTGTAGTTAGTGCATTGACGGAGGACAAACCTGTTAAATCACATCATGAATGGCCTGAAGAGCCTGTGGTTCTTCCTCCAAAGTTACAATTACCTCCTTCTTCACAAAATTTAAATTTGAGTGGAATTCCAGTACTTGACCTATTCTCAGTTTATGCCTGTTTGAGGTCATTTAGCACTTTGTTGTTCTTAAGTCCGTTTGGGTTGGAAGAATTTGTGGCAGCACTGAAGGGTAACTCTCCAAGTTCTTTATTTGATTTTATTCATGTTTCAATTTTGGAAACTCTAAGAAAGCATTTGGAGCACCTTTCAAATGAAGGTTCTGAATCTGCTTCTAATTGCCTGAGGTATTCTTTTTGTTTCTTCCTACCTTTTATTTTTGTTGAAGTTGATTTGGTTTTCATTTGAAACTTGGGTTTATTAGTATTTATTGTCTAAATTGATTATCAATGTAGGAGCCTTGATTGGGGCTTGTTGGACTTGATTACATGGCCTGTTTTCATGGTTGAGTACCTCCTGATCCATGGTTCAAGGTTGAAACCTGGATTTGATCTTAGTAGATTGAATCTGTTCAGAAGTGACTACCACAAACAACCTGCATCTGTGAAGTTGGAGATGCTACAGTGTCTTTGTGATGACATGATTGAGGTGGAGGCCATTAGGTCGGAGCTTAATAGGAGATCTTCAGGAGCTGAACCTGACATGGATTTTGATCGAAATATGAGTCCTGGGGCTTGCAAGAAAAGGAAGATTGCGATGGATGTCTCGGGTAACTCATGCCTAACGGAGGATGCTGATGATGACTGGAATAGCGATGAATGCTGCCTTTGTAAGATGGACGGGAATTTAATATGCTGTGATGGTTGTCCTGCTGCATATCATGCAAAGTGTGTAGGTGTTGCCAATAACTCTTTGCCAGAGGGTGACTGGTATTGTCCTGAGTGTGCAATTGATAGGCAGAAACCGTGGATGAAATCTCGAAAGTTGCTTCGTGGAGCAGAGCTATTGGGAGTTGATCCTTACAACCGGCTATATTTTAGCAGCTGTGGTTACTTGTTGGTGTAAGTTTTTCTTTTTGATCATGGATTGGTCATTGGTGATCATTCGTGATGCTATTTTTGCTATCTTTATTGTTTGAGTAGCTGGCATGTAGAATACAGGCTCCAAAGTATTTAACAAAACAATGAAAGCAATGTAATGAAGGTCCGTATAGTTGGTAGTTTTCTGAAACTGTAATATTTGAAGAAGTGTTGAAGTTTGTATATTCTTATATTGGTTTAAAAATTTAAGATGATCAATATCTCAAGGCTACAAATTTATATGACTAATTAATTGGTAGTAGCCTTAAGATTTCTTTTCACTAGTCGATGGCATTGTCTAGCATGCCATTAACAATAACTTTACACTACTGATTTGGTATAGTTTTCTTCCTTTACCTAGGGAGACAAGTTTGTGATTGTGATGATATCCCTTTAATATTAAACTTGCGTGGTCACAGTATTTGAACTACAGTTATTTTATGATCCATCTGCATGTGAGCTTGCTTCAGCAAATGCATATTTTTTCATGTATTGTTGACCTTGCAGGTCAGATGCATGTGACTTCGAACTCTCATTCAATTATTACCAAAGGGATGATCTTAGTGCTGTTATTGAAGCGCTACAGTCTTCAGAGATGATTTATGGTAGCATTTTGGAGGCTATCCACAAGCACTGGGATATTCCTGTTACTTTGTGCGGAGCGAGCAATTTGAGTTCAGTAAAGCATGCAACAAGGTTAGACATGAGCATACCTGCATGTACGTCGGCATCTTTAGAAACATGTGCAACTAAAATTGAGACTGCTGATGGACAAAACCTGGAAAAGTTTGCTAATAGATGTTGTGGTCATCTTGATTTTGAGTTTTCAAAGTCTGTTGTGAGCCCGACATGCATGAGTTCTGAAGGATCAGCTGAAACCACCCTAATCAATTTGGGGAACCAGAACTTTCAGAAATGGCCAGACTGTTCTAACAGATCTGCTGGCTTCTCAAATGAAACTGAGGTTCCAGAAAAGTCCCCTCTCGTGGGAGACTTTTCTATGACTTCCAACATTTTGGATGTTAAACAAGAAAAGAATCGATGCTCTCCTCCCACCAGATGTCCTTCATCTGCTGTAAAGGCAACAGATGAGGTCACATTACAGGTGCAGCCGAGAACTGAGTACATGAACTATTACAGTTTTGGTTATACATCTGCTTCAATTGCAGAAGTGCTATTGTCTAAATCATCAGACAAGACCACTGAAAACTCCATAAAATCTGACGAGGAAATGGCTTTAGCTCAGATGAAGGTCATTTTAAAGAATTCCAACAGGTTCCGATGGTCAAGTATTCCTAGTTTAAATGCTGAAGTCCAGAAAGAAAAATGTGGATGGTGCTTCTCTTGCAGAGCTACCACTGATGAGCCAGATTGCTTGTTTAATATGAGTCTGGGTCCTGTTCAGGAAGGGCCTGAAAGTGAGGTGATCAGTCTCAAAACCAAAAGAAACAGGAAAGGCTATCTTGTGGATTTAATATGTCATATTCTCTTGATTGAAGATCGGCTTCAGGGGCTGCTACTGGGTCCATGGCTGAATCCACATTATACCAAGCTTTGGCGTAAAAGCATTCTTAAGGCATCTGATATTGCAACAGTTAAACATTTACTGCTCAAAGTAAGGACTTCTCTTTTACCTTGACGGTCAGCACTGAGCAGAATTGATATTGCATTTCATTTCTTCAAGATTTCTTTTAGTCAAGGTTGAATCCATTTCAAGGTTCAAACTGACATGCAGAACCTATCTCGTTTGAAAGCTTTTTTACCCTGCTCACTTGATTTTAAAATGTTATTCAAACTTCTATCTTTCCTTAATCTGGGTTTCAGCAATAATTTGATTTAGGACAGCCAATGTTGTCTTTGAACCAGGATTTCTTATATTTGTTTATTGAATTTATCCAGTCTCATTCTTAGCATAACTAGTCGGGGTGGTAGTCCTTGACTCCTTGGTCCAGAACAGACCAAGTTAGTCCAAGCTGTAACAATCTTTACCACAGCTATTCTTTGATGCATTAGCTTAAATTCGTAGTCATATGGCTAATTGTGCAGTTAGAGGCAAATGTGCGGCGTCTTGCACTTTCAGCAGACTGGGTGAAACATGTGGACTCTGGTGTCACGATGGGATCATCTTCTCATATTGTGACTGCTTCCTCACGTGCATCATTAAAGAATGGGATTGGCAGGAAAAGGGTTAGGTCCACAGAATGTGAGTCAAATCCTTGTGCAAATCCTGCCAGCGGATTGGGTATGTTTTGGTGGAGAGGTGGTAGGCTTTCTCGACGGCTGTTCAATTGGAAGGTTTTACCTTGCTCCTTGACATCCAAGGCTGCCAGACAAGGTCTGCAATTTTTCTTCTCTTCTTTTTCCTTTGGGGTGTAGTTTTTGCTTTTCAGTCAACCGAGTATTATTCTGAATATGTTTAAACTTTGAAATTCTGCAGCTGGTTGCATGAAGATAGCGGGCATATTATATCCTGAGAATTCAGATTTTGCAAAGAGAAGCAAACATGTTACCTGGCGAGCTGCTGTTGAGTCATCAGTGACTGTAGAACAGCTTGCTTTGCAGGTACGGTACTCATTTTTCTTTTCCCTTTCAATTTTTCTTGATCATGGTAATCACCTTCATGGTTTGTTTTCTCAACCTCATCTATGTGGGTAGTGCATCTAATTGCAAATGTCAGCTGTATGATTACAATGTCTGTTTTCAGCTTCCTTTCTGCTGGTTCCATCTATTTATTTTAATTGTATGACCTTTCCAGGTTAGAGAGTTTGATTCGAACATTAGGTGGGATGAAATTCAGAACACTCATCCTTTGTCTATGTTGGACAAGGAGCTTAGAAAATCGTTCAGGTTGTTCAAGAAGGTAATTATTCGCAGGAAGTGTGTAGAAGAAGAAGGGACAAGGTATCTTCTTGATTTTGGCAAGAGGAGAAGTATTCCTGAAATTGTTTTAAAAAATGGGTCTATGATTGAAGAATCCTCCAGTGAAAGGAAGAAGTATTGGCTAAATGAATCTTATGTTCCCTTTTATCTCTTGAAAAGTTTTGAAGAGAGAAAAATTGCTCGCAGATCTAGTAAGATGAATTCTGGGAAACTTTCTGAGGCTAGTGTGTTAGTGAAGAAGCCCTTGAAGCAAAGAGGGTTTTCTTATCTTTTTGCAAGAGCAGAAAGATCTGAGTACCATCAATGCGGGCATTGTAACAAAGATGTTCCAATCAGGTAATTTAATTTTAAAATGTTGAATTTTTTTTTCATTTACCGTACACTGTTAAAATTTGACAGCATGATTACTTATTATATGCACCTGTTTGTTTAAAGTCATTTGTGTTGGTCGCTTTTGTTCCTTTTAATATTTGTTTCTTTGCAAATATTAATTTCCTTTCTTATGATATTTAACCAGGGAAGCTGTCTGCTGTCAGAATTGCAAGGGTAAGCAGTTCTTCCTTATAAATGCCACAATAATCACAGGATTAAATCTGACATTAGGCACTCACTCTCCTTTTCCATTTAAGTTTTATATCTTACAAATATGATACAATTTTTCAGGATTTTTCCACAAAAGGCATGTGAGGAAATCTGCTGGTGCCATCATAGCCAAATGTATATATACATGCCACCGATGTCACTATGGGAAAAATGTGAAGACAAATGCAAAAACAGTGAAGACTGACACTAAAAGAAGAAGAAATAGCATCAAGAGCACAAAAGTTCAGGAGCAAAAATCAAAAAAGGCCACTGTAGTTAGAAATTCGGTGCGACTGAAGAACAGTAAAAAAGCATTGAGGGGTTCACAACCACTACAATCAAGAAACAAGAAGGTTACTGTTGTACCTCTACGTTGTTCAGCTAGGAAAGCTAAACAGAAAGCATTGCAAAACAAGAAGGTTGTAGGACGCAAGAGAGGAAGACCATCCAAATCCAAAAAGGGGGCAAATAAGAAACCAAAGAGAGGTACTTTGCTGCATAAGAAGAGAACAGATACTTGTCATAGTTACTGGCGCAATGGTCTTCTGCTGTCTAGAAATTCAGATGATGAACGGGTGACACATTTTAGGGAGAAAAGCCTTATTGCCCCATCAGAGAGTGCCATTGATGATCAGCCCAAATGCCATCTTTGCTGTGAAGCAGGATATACATCTATTTCAAATTATATTTCTTGTGAGATTTGTGGAGGTAACTATGTTATTATTCTTTATGTCCTTTTCCATTTAGCTAAATTGAATTATTGGAAACTAATGAAAAATATATTATCTGTTGATACATTAGGTCCCCCCCCCCCCACCTTTTTTTTTTTTGCTTTTGTTTTTCATAGTAATGTTTTCACCCTAACATGCTTTATGCAGAATGGTTTCATGGAGATGCATTTGGACTTGATGCGGAGAACATAAATAAGCTCATTGGTTTTAGGTGCCATGTGTGTCTTAAGAAGACTCCTCCTATCTGCCCGCATGCAGCAACCACAAGCCATGAGGTTGAAATAGCTGAGGTACAAAATGATGTTGGGACTGAATTACCCAAGGAAGAGACTGATGGTATCCTTCATCAAGAGGAGGATCATCCAGGTTCACTTCTTGTGTCTGAGTCTGTTCATGTAGAGGGGCAATTAGGTACTGCTCTGGATTCAAATCAGAGTTTTGTGTCTGAGTCTAAGTTGGAAGCAGAATATGGGCATGCACTTGCAAATGTGATTGAGAATACTGATGCAATTCAAACTTTGTACGAGAATTTGAAACCAGATTTACTAACATCACCTAATGAAAGTCATATGGTCGAAGAGAACACAATTAAATCAGGAGATGATGCTATTGTAACTTCAGACGAGGCCGCACAGCTCTCTTCCTGCAAGGTCGGTGTGGATTTGATAGAAACTGGATTGGCTGCATTAGGACCAGATGGTGCAAAGGATAGCTTAACAACACCCTCCCTGAAATCACCAATTGATGGATCCTTTATAGAAACCATCAAGATGCAACCACAATCATTCATGGCATCAAATGAATTGTAAGATGAGAGTGAAACAATTGTAGATTAGGTCCATTGTATGTCATTTAACTGGTGAGACAGGAATGGTAGAGCGTAGAGTTATTTTCAAGTTCAGAGTTAACTGTAAATCTTCTAATGTTCCTGACATTCATGGCAGAAGTTTATAAAATACACTGAGAAGATTCTTTGAAAACTAAAAACAAGGAGTTTATTGGAGGAGGTAGTTTCTCTAACAGCTTTCAATCTCTATGAAGATTGCTCCATGTCATTGCTGTCTTAAAGGATGGAATTTACTAAGTTCGTGCTTGGGAAGCATGTGTAGGAGCATCTTTTACCAGGTCTGATGGCATTTTCCTCTCCTTTTATATATATATATATATAGTTTTCTTTTCCGATAGCTAGCAAGTAGGATTAGGTTAATTGGGAGAGCTTGAGGCATGGAATTGGTAGCAACAGGTTTCGTGAGGGTTTATGAAGATTAGCACATTATTCTATAACTAAGTGAGTTGTGGTAGCAGTTCTGTATTTGGATTTTTAACCTCATTTTTTTCAGATTGATTTTCTATTGAAAAGTAGCTGTTAACTATGTAAGCTCGTGTAAATATAACTAACATCAATATAATCAAATGGAATTCATATGTGCATGTTTATTTCAACCACCTTGAATTCGTATTATCTAGTAGAATTGATTTCGTATGAAACTGAGGAACACACACTTGCATGTAGTTACGTGGATATGCACACACCTGTTTATATGGAACACATTAGATATGGTAGAATGCTAATGTGTATGCATAGCTCTGTGTGTGTGTGTGTTGCTTGTCGTTAATTTCATGTAGATACGTACTCCGAGTGGAGCAAAATTGTAGGAGAATTCCAACTTTTTTAAGCATGTCACGCAGCGGAATTGAACGGCTCTTTCTGGTCTTCCATGGTCCTTAGGTTGTTGACCATTTTCAGCAAGGTGACTTTAAGAGAGAAAGATGCTAGGAGTAGAGAGAATCACATTATGTCCATAGATAGATACACACACACACACACACACACACATATATATAAAATGACGTAATATGTATAGACACGAGTTATTATAGGAACCAATCCTAACATTTTATTAACTCAAAATAATATACACAAATCCGTTTGTATGGGTGTATGCACTGTCATTCTGTCTATCCACATAACTTGCAACCTACAATCTTTAACTTGAAGGGATATTTTAGCCAAATTTTCTCTCTGGAAACAAAAGAATCGAGAAATCAATAACTCAAACTCATTATTTCAAAACCTGACTTGACCTGGTTAACTAACTAGGAGCCTAAGTCGGTTGAGCTTCAACAAATATAAGGAAAAATTTGATTTAGTATGATCCGGTTAAAAATTCAGGTTGTTCTGTAACCTGAACTGCTCAAGAAAAACCCGATCAAAATTCGTTGATTTCTTTTTTTTTCTTTTCAATATTTCTATTTTTTTTTTATAAAATAAAAAAAAATAACTTGATTCAGGTTAATTTACCTAACCTGTGACTCGTGAACCTGCTTCAAATTGGATTTAAAAACTATGTTTAAACCAAGCATAAATGATAATCACTTATGACTAAACTGTATTAATAATTAATATTTTTTTTTTATTGTTACATCAAAAGAAAATTATATAAAAAACGAAATTCACAAACCATTAAGGTACATTCAATTGTACATGATGCAAACCCTAATTGCAAACCTCTTCATTTACGCATGTCCAAATGCTACTCTAGTATATCTAATGATAGTAGGCTTCTTTGGATTAAGTATTTTTCTCCTTATGATGATGGTGTTCATGGTACCATTATAGTAGTGATTTGGAGATAAACTTGATTGTGGTACAATTGTTAGGAAATAAATCTTGAGTGCAACTAATAGGTGTAATGTTGGTTTTGAGGTGGATGAAAATAATGACAATAATGGTTAAGAGTGCAAGGTTAAAGAACATAAATATGCTTGTAACGATAAAAATTGGAATGATGATTATATTCCATTAGATTTAGAGTTTAAGTTAGAGGAAAATCTAACATTAATAAGGATGATGATGTGATTTAAATGTAAAAAATTTAGGGTTTCGGTTGATATATCTATATATTTTTAAGAGTATCAAGTATTTAAAAAATAAATATGATTATAAGAAAGAATAGAAACTCAGTAATGAAAATGATGATATTGATTTAAGTGTCAAATCTAACTATAATGATAATGAAAACAATAGGGGGAAAACAAGAAGAAGAAAATTGTTATTCAACCTTTAAATTCAAATATATAAAACTTATGTTTTGATTTATGAGTCCATAGATTTTCAAGAGTGTCAAGTATTTAATAATATAAATCAATTCAAAGATATGTCGAGGGTATACAAAGTTAGACGTAATTGTCAACAAAAAAAAAAATTAATCAAAATGATATATATATATATATATATATATATATATATATATAACTTGTTTTTATTGGCTTTAGTTTATGATATCTTAATAGCATCTCTTTTCTCATATTTGTTATACTTTCTATTCTTAAACTCGTGTCGATCCCATTTGTTTTATTGTATATTATTGACAATTGATGTGGATGGAGACATATATCGATGATGTTAGATTGATGATAGAGATGTATGTAGGTGTCTCTTACTTGTTATTACGAAGAAGAAAAACTATAATGGTGATAGATGATGAATTTGATTTCACGGTGTTTATAATGTGATAGTTGGCTGGTATTGAGAGATGATAGTTAAAAAATTGCTAAAACGATGATGGATGTAGAAATGGTTGAATAAGAAAGAAGATGATGAAATTGTGTTCATAACAAGAGCGGAGAAGATGATAGATAAAATCGATGATAGCAAGAGGGGAGAAAGGTGATAAAAATTCACAAAAATAGTAGTTGATGCATAAAAGTGGAAGGTGGAAGAAGATAAAGGAAGAAACTTTGTTGCATTTAAAGATAAAGGAGAAAAAACTAAACTCACAAACCATTAAGGTACATTCAATTATACATTGATACAAACCCTAATTGCAAACCTCTTCATTTTTGCATGTCCAAATACTACTCTAGTATATCTAATGATAGTAGGCTTCTTTGGACTAAGTATTTTTCTCCTTATGATGATGGTGTTCATGGTATCAATATAGTAGTGATTTTGAGATAAACTTGATTGTGGTACAATTGTTAGGAAATAAATCTTGAGTGCAACTAATAGGTGTAATGTTGATTATGTGATGGATGAAAATAAGGACAGTGATGGTTAAGAGTGTAAGGTTAAAGAAAATAAGTATGCTTGTGACAATGAAAATTGGAATGATGATTATATTCCATTAGATTTAGAGTTTAAGTTAGAGGAAAATCTAACATTAATAAGGATGATGGTGTGATTTAAATGCAAAAGATTTAGGGTTTCGGTTGATGTATCTATAGATTTTTAAGAGTATCGAGTATTTAAAACATAAATATAATTCTAAGAAAGAATAGAAACTCGATAACGAAAATGATGATATTGATTTAAGTATCAAATCTAACTATAATGATAATGAAAACAATAGGGGAAAAACAAGAAGAAGAAAAATGATGATTCAACCTTTAAATTCAAATACAAAAAACTTAGGTTTTGATTTACGAGTCCAAAGATTTTCAAGAGTGTCAAGTATTCAATAATATGAATTAATTCAAAGATATGTCGAGGATATATAAAGTTAGATGTAGTTGTCAACAAAAAAAACCTATTAATCAAAATGATATGTTATCATATATATATATATGACTTGTTTTTACTAGCTTTAGTTTCTAATATCTTAATAAGCATCTCTTTTCTTGTATTTGTTATACTTTCTATTCTTAAACTCGAGTTGATCCCATTTGTTTATTGTATATTATTGATAATTGATGTGGATGGAGACATATATCGATAATGTTAGAATGAGGATAAAGATGTTTGTAGGTGTCTCTTGCTTGTTATTACGAAGAAGAAAAACTATAATGATGGTAGATGATGAATTTGATTTCACGGTGTTTTTAATGTGATAGTTGGCTGGTATTGAGAGATGATAGTAAAAAAATTGCAAAAATGATGATGGATGTAGAAATTGTTGAATAAGAAAGAAGATGATGAAATTGTGTTCATAACAAGAGTGAAGCAAATGATAAATAAAATTGATGATAACAAGAGGGGAGAAAGGTGATAAAAATTTGCAAAAATAGTGGCTGATGCATAGAAGTGATAGGTGGAAGAAGATAGAGAAAGAAACTTTGTTGCATTTAAAGATAGAGGAGGAAAAACAAGTTTTCTAATTGAAAATTTGTAACGACAAGTTAATAGCAAGCATGTAATATTTTACTTGTAAGAGTTATTAAAATATTAAATCAATTATAATGATGAATTAGTAATATTTCAAAACTTTTTCATTATTGATTTCACTTGTTACTAACTCACCGTGTAAAATGTTATCAACTAGCTATTTAACTCATGTTTCGTTGTGGGTTGTAAAATTTTTTATCTAAAAAATACTGGGTATGCAAGGCATTTTGATTTTTTTTTTTACGTTAAAAAATCAAACTATATATCAAAAAGTCTATACAAGTATCTAATTAAATAAATTGATAATAATCTATATAAATAAATGAAAAACAATCGTTAATAATAACCAAAAGAGAAATTGAAAAAATTAAAAGATGAATATAGATCAAGATATTCAATCACATAAAATAAGATATTTATCCAATTATGTTTACTAAACTTGTTTATTTAAATTAATAAAAGATAAACTACAAAAAAAACTGTGATCTAAAAGATAAATACAAATGAAACCGATTGAATAAACTCATATCCTAAACAAATATTACGCAAGGCTGAACTTATATTATAATAATATCTTGAAAAATCAAATACAAACAAAATAATTTTTTAAAAACTTATATTATAAAAAGACATGCAAAACTCACGATTTTAGTTATGAGACCAAGTACCCATATAAAAAAATTAAAGATAATTACAAAACCAATATTTAAAAAAAAAACTAATATAGAACAATAAGATTGTACGAAGCTGAATTTCTAACAAATTAAATGTTGAAAGATGAAATTAAAAAATAAAATCAATCAAACAGAAAAATTAAAAAATAAGGGTGGAAATAAAAAATAATTAGAGGGCAAATAGAAATTTTCAATTAGAAGGTTTAATTGAATTGAAAAATAGCTTTAACAAAAAAGAAATGAGTCAAATTTGAAAAAATATAACAACAAAAACTTTGATTAAATGATAAAATTAAAAACAAAAAAAACTTAACAGAATGACTAAGAAAAAAAATAAAAATTAAAAGAATAGGCACCAAAATAAATAAATAAAAAAACATATAAGAAATTGTAATTCAAGGACTAAATTGAAAAAAAAACATAAAAATTTTATAAAAAAATTAAGAACAAAATAAGAAATCAAAAAAATAAGGACTGGAATTGAAAAATAAAAAAGAAAAAAAAACCTTGCACTTTATTTAGTAGGAGAAAGAAAATAAAGAAAAAAAAAACCACCAATGACTATCTGTTCACGATATGCCATCACACCCCGTACCATGTCAAAAAGAACATGATGACACATTCAAATAAATGATAAAAGGTCAGGTTTGACCATCGAGTGACGTTGATCGAGCTGTCTAAATGATGCAGACATCACCAATTTGATAGTACGTGCTTAACAAGTGTCAATATCTTTTTCAATTAAAAAAATAAAAAATTAACATGAAAATATCAAAATACCTCCATGACCATATTAATTACCCTAAAAAACCCGTGTGAAAATACAAAAATAACCTCGAATGGAAAGCTTATTTTTTATATTTTCTAAGATCAAACATATATTTTAAGCAAGAATGGAAAACCAAAAAACTCTTGTTTAAGAGCCCAATATTTTTTTGATTATGAGGGTAAATAATTATATTCATTGTTTAAAAGTTTATGAAAAATAAAAATAAAAATCTTTTGGTATTTTTGTTGATTTTAGTGGTAAAAATATATTTTTACTATTAAAAAATTAAAAATTACTTAAATATCCTGAACAATTTATTAATAACTAATGAATTAGTGGAAGAGACTAAAGCACCCAATAACCAAGGCTATCATTTTTTTTTACATAAAAACAAAATAATAATTTCACTGAAATAATTTATAGTAATATATGCCTAAGCTAGAATGAAACAGCAATGTCATATATATTTTGTTAAATTATTTTAATATTAGTATACAAAATATAATTTTTTCTCAAATAAAAAGGAAAAACGTGATCATATGTAATGGTAATTTTCCCATAAATAAATGCATGTCATCCATCACACCCCACAAAAATTTACGAGAGAGAGAGAGAGAGAGAGAGTGCAGTAGAGCATAAAACATGATCATCAAAAGCAAGGGACCAAAACCTATCTATAAGTATAACAGATCATGTAACAGATAAGAAACCAAAAGGCAAAGCATATAACACTTGTGATTTTCAAGTCGAACACAACAAAACAATGCCATTCTCTCCCACATCTCCTCCTCCTTCTTCACTCTCTACCCTTCAATCTTCTACTCCTGCTCTTTTTTCTTCACTCAAACCACACTCCCATCGTTTTCCTCCCTCTTCTTTTTCTTATGCTTTCAACCCCAAGAAAAGACTCTCCCACACTCGTCGTTTTCGCGTTGTTGCTGCAAATGTAACTCTCCAGTCTGGCAATGGTGCTGTTGCTGTTGATGCTACTCCTAATACTTCCACTGAGAAGCTGGACTCATCTTACTATGGAAGACAGTACTTCCCTTTAGCTGCTGTTGTTGGCCAGGTCTATACTATACATATCTCTCTCTCTCTCTCTCTCTTCAATTTTGGTAATAAAAAAGATTTATTCCTTTTTAGTACCAAATTTGCCTTTGCTAGTAGAAGGTCAATTGGTTTTTAATTATTTTGTTTGATTGCTGTTTTTTGGTGGATATCCTGAAATGGGTTGGTTCTTGTAAGCTTATATTCGTTATGTTGTTATGGATAAAAATGAATGAATTAATGCTGAAAGATTATTGAAGGAACTTTGTCATTAGATTATTGAAGGAACTTTGTCATTAAGTTGAGAGACTTTGGCTTTTTGAAATTTCGATACTAAATGATTTAAGCGAGTGATTGTTCTCCATAGCTGCAGCAGAATGCCATTGGATGTGTGTCGCCGCATATGATTATGACAACTAAGTGTGCAGTGCGGCATTGGTTGTGTTTAATTTGGAAATTCATTTGATAATTGTAATGTTTGGCTTATAAATCTTTCGTTAACATGTATCTAATGATGTCAATTGTGTCATAGGATGCTATCAAAACTGCTCTTTTGCTTGGGGCTATTGACCGTGAGATTGGTGGGATTGCTATATCCGGAAGGCGAGGAACAGCCAAAACAGTTATGGCACGTGGGCTTCATGAAGTTTTGCCACCCATTGATGTAGTCGTGGGTTCAATAGCAAATGCAGATCCAGAATGCCCTGAAGAGTAAGCTCAATGATTGCTTGAAAGATTTGTGTGCATGTCTATGTGTGTTCTTCCTTTTCCACATACAAAAAAAGAAGACAGCATTTGTTCACACAGACAACTGCTTTTGTTTTTAATCGCCTTAAAAAGGAAGATTTTTTGCTCTGAAGTCATATTGTCACTTTAAACACACAAAATGATATGCTATCATTTGTTCAAAGTTTATTATTTGTCCACTCCCCACTCAGAACAACTTTTCCTTGATTTATGTGATGTTTATTAACGCAATGCTAGCAGTGTGGGAAATCTCCATAAAAAAGTGGTTATTTTATCTGTTTGTTCACGCTCAGAAAATAAATCCTTAACCAGAAATAGTTGCGGTTGTCTACTCAAGATCAACTAGAGGTATTGCCTCCTGTCTAGTTTTCTATGTTGTAGTTAATTTAAGGTTATTTATTGTTAGGTTCTGGCTTTAATTCTTGGTCTGGTGACTTACTTGATAGGAGAAAAGCTCAAGGCTGGGCCTAGATCATAGCCTCATGTATCATTTTTCCCTTTTAGAACAAGTGATGCAAAACTCCATAATTTTTGTTTGTAAATGATAAAGCTGGAGATGCCATGTGATTAAGCAGTCAATATTGGCATTTAAAATTTTAGCGTTGCCCTTCAATAAGTCTAAGATATGGATTTGGAAGCTGAAGCCTTATTTACTTCTATTCCATGCCGAACAAATATCATGTAATAGGAAAAAAAAAAAAGGAGTATATAAATTGACAGATCTAATTTCTGTCAGCAATCACATGGAGCTGCCAAATTTATGTTGTCATGAATCATAATGTTAATCCCCTAGGTCAAGGGAATTTTTTTGTTTTGAACTGTTAATTTTTTTCTCTCTCTCAAAATGACCCATCTAGCCATCCTTTCTGAAGGTGGGAGGATGGTTTGGCTGAACGAGTGGAATATGATTCCAATGGTAATATCAAGACCCAAGTTGTGAGATCTCCTTTTGTTCAGGTCCGTGTCTTGAAAAAAGCCTTAGTAGTTTAGATGGTTTTCATTACTTAGCAACAACTCTCGTCTATTCATGCACAGATTCCTCTGGGAGTTACTGAGGATAGGCTCATTGGATCTGTTGATGTTGAGGAGTCCGTGAAAACAGGAACAACTGTCTTCCAACCTGGCCTTCTTGCTGAAGCTCATAGAGGTGTTTTATATGTTGATGAAATTAATCTCTTGGATGAGGGTATAAGTAATTTGCTTCTTAATGTGTTGACCGAAGGAGTTAATATCGTGGAAAGAGAGGGAATTAGCTTTAGGCATCCTTGCAAGCCACTTTTGATTGCTACTTATAACCCAGAAGAAGGTGCTGTTCGTGAACACTTATTAGATCGCATTGCTATTAATTTGAGGTATGTGCCTTCATTTAAGCAATGGAGTAATTTCCTCCTCATTAATTTTTCTTCTCATCATTTCAATAATGACACAATTCTTCTGCAGCGCAGATCTTCCAATGAATTTTGAAGATCGTGTTGCAGCTGTTGGAATTGCAACACAATTTCAGGAACATATTAATGAAGTATTTAAAATGGTTGAGGAAGAGACTGAATATGCAAAGACCCAGGTACTGTCCAGCAACGACTTGTCCTGTGAGTTGGCCCTCCAATAGAAAAATTTTAGGAGTTTAGCAAAACAAAAACCTTGGGAATGGATGGGTGTAACCCAATGACAATTCCCCTCTGTCAGTTAAGAGGAGGTGTCAGGTTGTTGTCTATGATTTAATGCACTCCAGTTCAAGTGGAGGTTATAATTTCCCATATTCCTATAACAACTGATATTGCTTGGCTAAACCAAAGACTGGACAACCTACTTGGAATGGCTTCCTTGTATACTTAAGGGCAGAAGATTATTCTTTGAAGGAACAAATAGATACTTCTATTTAAAGGCATGTTTATATGATTATCTGAAGTAATTTTTTTACATAATAGAAAAAGGAGAGAGCATTTTTTTGAATCTACCATTGCATTTGGGATGGCTAGCATGCTCCATTTAGTACTAGCCCCCAAATCACAATCAGTTATGACTTTGTATATAACTTTTCTTCCATGATACTGTATTTTGTGGTGCTACTGCTAAATGGTTCTTTGTAGCCATTGTTAATAGTTAATACAATAATATACATAATTAGCAAGCCTGACTTTCTAGAAGGCCTCTCTGTCAAGGTTTCTAGGAGATGATTTATTTCTTAAACATATTAGATGTGCTCACATAATTTATTTCTTATGGTAATTGAATTACCTAGAACACCATACAGAATGATGAAAGCATATCCAAAATTTGTGGGTCATACATTTTGCTTCATTAAAATGCAAATGCTCATTGTTATTCTGATGAATATGATACTTGGTCCTTATTGCATTTTGTGATGCTGCAGTATGGATATTTGTCCACAGATAAATTACGCAATGTTTCTAAATTATTTTTCCTGCAGATCATTTTGGCAAGGGAGTATTTGAAGGATGTTACTATTAGCAGGGAGCAATTGAAGTACCTTGTTTTGGAAGCGCTTCGAGGTGGTTGCCAGGTACTGGGATCAAGGCTCTTGCTCAATATTTAGAGTCTTCTTCTGATTTTCCTCCCTCCCTCTCCCCCACCTCCTAAACCCTCTCTTTTGGAAAGCAAAATCAAGGAAGTCCACAGATCATCTCCCTTGACATCCTTTATACTTGGACTCCTTAACAAAAACCTTTATGTTGGTGTGTTGTGCCATTATGGAATCATGAGGATGTTTTGTGATGTTCATGAATTCCCAATTGGCTGCAGATTGTTTTCTTCTCTTTTCTTTTTGAACTTGTTCTTCTTACTTTTGAGCTGCTATGAAGATCTTCTAAATGTATATTATGAATGGCAGGGACACAGAGCTGAGCTCTATGCTGCCCGTGTTGCAAAATGCCTGACTGCTTTAGAAGGACGTGAAAAAGTGACTGTGGATGACCTTAAAAAAGCTGTAAAGTATTTTTTTCTGAAACATAATGCTCATAAGTAATGAGAGAAAAATGAAAAGAATTGTGGTCATTGCTTGCGATGAAGATTCACTGATATAACCACTTCTATTCAAAGTTTCTGAGACAGATTTTAACCCTTTTATAAAATTTTTAGCTCTTGTTATCATCATCCCTTCTTATCTATTTACTTAAATGAACTCTTTATAAGATTTGCATAAAGTTTATTAACTTCTATTCTGATATACCATCTTATGCAGGTAGAACTGGTTATTCTTCCCCGTTCAATAATAAATGATAAACCACCTGAGCAACAAGACCAACAGCCTCCACCTCCACCACCTCCTCAAAATCAAGATTCAGGGGATGATCAGAATGAGGAGGAAGATCAAAAGGTTCCTTAACATTGATGAACTTATTTGTTTGATGCAGAAAATTATACTGGTCTTTCCAATATTATATTTTAAAAATCAAAAAGGAAAGACAAGAAAACAGATTGTTGTTTGGTGTCTTCCGACTTATTGTTCATCTCTTCTTTTTTTACCTGGAATATACTTGTTTGAAATATGATTGTTCTTTTCTGTAACTAGGATGACGATAAAGAGAATGAGCAACAGCAGGAACAAATACCTGAAGAATTCATCTTTGATGCGGAAGGAGGGTTGGTTGATGAGAAACTTCTCTTCTTTGCACAACAAGCACAGAGACGCCGAGGGAAGGCTGGGAGAGCAAAGAATGTGATATTTTCAGAGGACAGAGGACGATATATTAAACCCATGCTCCCAAAGGTTTGTACCCTGAATCTCTTCTGCCTCCCCTGTCCTCCTCCTTTTAAATGACAATTAAATTCCACTTCAGGCCAGTGTTTTTTTTTTTTTTTGTCTCTGTAGAATTTTACACGACTAGACATAACAGTATAAGGAATTCTGATCACTTTGTATCCAATATAGATTATGAATTAACAGTCCTTCTCTAAAATCATAATAATCTGTTTGTCCTTGCCCCACTGAATGGTTTGCTTCATCCATTTTTCCTGAATTCCTCATTCAAGGGTCCTGTAAAGAGATTAGCGGTGGATGCAACCCTCAGGGCAGCTGCCCCATATCAAAAATTGCGTAAAGAGAAGGATACTCAAAAGAGTAGGAAGGTTTATGTTGAGAAAACAGACATGAGGGCAAAGAGAATGGCAAGAAAAGCCGGAGCACTGGTAACAATGGATTCTTGTATTATTTGCATTTATCCTCAACTTCCTTTTGAAAAAAAATGATTCTGCCTCAAAACAAAATTCTGTTGCAGTTCTATATATTTATCTTTGATTGTATTTCAAAGTTATGATTAGTGTGGTATACCATTCTGTGAAAGTTCTTGATTCAATTTTTAAATTTTAGTTGTCATCTTTTTGCCATAAAGAGAAGAAAGTAAACTTCAAAACATAATGTTTTTTCTTAGAAGTATAATGGAATTTGAATCTTAGAGACTTCAATCACACTATCAGATTTTTTGTCTGGTAATAATAATATATAGATTTCAACCACTCTGAGCTTAATAGGATTGGTGCGTTGGTCTAATTTCTGTTCCATTGCTGTGAAAGGGTGCATTTGGTTTAAGTTCTGTTCCATTATTAAGGGAGGGAGTTTTGGTGCTGTTTTGATTTCCCTAACATTGAGAGAGAAAGAGGGTAAAAGAGCTCCCTTGAAGTGTTAAAACTTCTGATATGTCTGGATTCTCATACACATAGTTAATGACAGGTAATATTTGTGGTTGATGCTAGTGGGAGCATGGCATTGAATCGAATGCAAAATGCAAAGGGTGCAGCACTAAAGTTGCTTGCTGAGAGTTATACAAGCAGGGATCAGGTATATATAATTAGCACATCTGTCATGCACTTCAATTGTTGTGAAACCTTATACTTCAAATTTCTACTGATTCTTCTATGTTAAAAGAAGTTACCTCCTGATGGCATCTAGCACTTTTAACTATCGAATTCTATTAACACTGTAAACATCTGATTCTTTCTAACTCTTTTTCTGGTCAATGTGAATTAGGTTGCTATTATTCCTTTCCGTGGAGATGCTGCTGAAGTTCTTTTGCCTCCTTCCAGATCAATTTCAATGGCAAGAAAGCGCCTTGAAAGGCTTCCATGTGGTGGTGGTTCTCCCTTAGCTCATGGCCTAACAACTGTAAGCAGATCTAGTTTATCTCCCCAGTTTGCATCTCAACAAATGAATTCCCATAAAATGGGAATTTTTCTGTTACTGAATATTTCAATTTGAGCTCATGTAAATGATATGCATAAAATTCTTCGTGTGTTTTATATTGTGAATGACATCCCATGTATATACTTGCTGAAAACTGATGCCATTATCTTTACTTTTTTAACTTCTGAGCTGCTATTCCTTTCTGATTTATTCGTGAAATTGTTAAAAAATTCAACGTGCAGCACTTGTTTTTGTTGCAATCAGCTTTCTGGAATTGCATGCACACATCCCTTATTTTGTTTCCTGATTCTAACTTTTATGAGCTTGATTTTTTTATAGGCTGTCAGGGTTGGGTTAAATGCAGAAAAGAGTGGTGATGTTGGACGCATAATGATTGTTGCAATAACTGATGGCAGAGCCAATATATCACTAAAAAGGTCTACTGATCCCGAAGCTGCTGGTCCTGATACTCCAAGACCTTCAGCACAAGAATTGAAGGTAAATTTTGAGCTCTGAATAGTACATGTAGCATATTGCCAACTGCAACGCAAAAGCTTCTAAATGGCACTAGAAGGACAGACCCCACGCAGGAGATTGCCTAATTTGCTCACTCTGAAATGATCGAGACTTGTCTGATTTTAGACTATACAAAACTTATTCTGAGTATATGCAACCATCCAAATAAGCTTGTTATAAAGGGATGCATAATTTTCTTGTCACCACTTTTGCTAAAACATAATTTATGTTGGACGTGAAATTCTAGATCCCAATTCTTGATTTACAATTTATCTGTGTGAAGAGGTGCATAGAGAGGCAAATCTGCAATCCTAAAATTTTGCTACAGTTTTTCTTTTCTGTGATTGTAATGCATTTTCTGTATGTCTGATGAAGGATGAGATTCTTGAAGTGGCCGGGAAAATATACAAGGCAGGGATGTCTCTCCTCGTCATTGACACAGAAAACAAGTTCGTTTCAACTGGTTTTGCTAAAGAAATCGCAAGAGTTGCTCAAGGTTTGTCTACTTGAGAAAACTCTTTAAACCTTCATTTTCTAGAGGGCCATAACAAATTAATTGTGCTAGCAAATCTTGCTCTACAGGAAAATACTATTACTTGCCGAATGCATCAGACGCAGTTATTTCAGCCACAACGAGAGAAGCTTTATCAGCCTTGAAGAGTTCATGATTTTAACATTCTTGATCACCCAAATGTCGAGGATTGTATCGTGTATCCCACCCGATGGAGCATGAAACTGACAAGTATGTTTAACCATGTAGAGAGTTAACTTTTTGGTCTTTTTCTTCTGTTAAATTCTGCATGTATTCTCAGTTGTGGAATAAATTCATTTTTATCTTTTAGAAATTAGAACACCTCCTTCTGATAGAGTTTGCTATACCTGCATCATGCATGGCCATATATTAATAAGGAAATCACGACCTTTTTTTATAGCTACATCAAGCGGTGCCTGACATGTTGGTTCTGGAACAGCGTTCTTTCTTTCCAAGGACAAAATTTGTGAAGACTAGCGAAAGAAATATGAGGCACACAAATTAGTCTTCAACACTTGAAGAAGTTGACATGGAAAATCACATTGTTCTAAGACCAGACAAATTTTATCTGTTTTCTTGAGAAGTCATGTGTGTCGATCACAGCAGGTTTTGGCTATTGGAGACTATAGTCTATTGGAATTGGGAACCTGTGATGAAAAATTATGAGATTTCATAATCTTGAAAATCTTTTAATTTATCAAAAAGAAAGAGAGAGGTGAGGAGCTATTATATAATTTATATTTAATTTTCCTGAGTTTCATCTTCTCTGCAGGCTCCCAATCCGGCCGTGTGGAAAGACTTGAATTGCATTTATAAAAGTGTGCTTAACACTAAATGGTGAATTACTAGATCATACTTGAATTAGTGACTTTCCACAATAATAATAGTTTTTAATAAAACCAACATATATTAAAATTCCTCGACATTTTGGGAATGAACGTTAGAATGCTAAGGGGTTTTTTACATTGCTCCTCAAAATATTTTAGGATTTTTTTTATTTTAAACCTAGGTTTTTTTAAAAAAAAATTATTCTCCAACATTAAGCTTACTAAATATTGGATTTTAATTTGTTTTGATTTGCTTTTAATAGAGATAGAATTATCCATGTCTCATGACCCGGGTCACAAGTTTTGCGGGTTAATCATGCTAACTCAAAATATTTTTTTGTCATTTTTTTCAATTGTTTTTTTCTCAACTTTATCCTTCAACATTAGGTTAGTTGAAAATTGAGTTTTATAATTATTATTTTTTATTTATTTTCTATGGGGTTATCATGATCTCATGATTCAGGTTACTGGTTTTGTTAGTTAACCAGGTTGACTCGAGTTTTTTTATTTTAATTTTTAATTTCATCCTTCAATATTGAGTTGATTGAAAATTTATTTTATATCTTTTTTTATTTGTTTTCTATGGAATTAGCACGATCCCCTAACCCGAATTTAATGAGTTGATTCAGGTTGACTCAAATTATTTTGTTTTTTTTTTCAATTTAATTCTTTAGCATTGGGTTGATTGAGAATTAGTCTACATAATTTTTATTTTTATTTTATTTCTATGAGCTATCACGGTTTAATGACTTAGGTCATAGGTTAGGCTAATTGGCTCGGGTTTTTTTTCCCTTTTTTTAGTTAAATTGTTTTCAATTTTATCTTTCAATAGTCTTCATAATTTGTTTCGGTTTATGTTTTATAGGGTTATCCTGGTTTCATGATCATGGTCATGAGTTTAATTGGTTGACTCTAGTAGTTTTTTGTATTTTTTTTTAATTTCATCTTTCAACGTCAGGTTAATTAAGAATTGAGTTTCATAATTTATTTTTATTTGTTTTTTACGGAGTTATCCCAATCTCATGAATCATATTTGTCAGGTTAACTCAAGTTGATTTAACTTATTTTTTTAGTTGAATTTTATTTTTAATTTTATCATTCAACATTGAGTTGGTTGAAAATTAAGTTTAATATTTATTTATTTATTTGCTTTCTATAGATTTATTAAGATCTCATAATTTAAGTAACGAATTTGATAGATCAACCTAAATTGACCAGAATCAATCTAATATGTTATCATTTTAATATTTTAAAAATACATTTTGATCTTTTTTAGTCAAATTGTATTTCTATCGGTTGTATAAATTATATTTAGACTTATTAAGTCAACTAGATCATATCAAGTCAATCCCTATATAGTTTTTTTTTTTTCAATAAACACATTAATAATACCTTAATATTGTTTTTACATCCATAAAAATATTTGATTTTACCTCTAGTGCAGGCAATAATATAGTATATTGCTCATTTGTTTCATAACCATGTTCATGAAAAAAAAAAATATATATTGAATTTGAAGTGCTTGGACAGGAAAGACCCATAATTTTAATAATGTTTCTTTCTTTAGGCTGCAAGGCCCAACCCAACTATAGTTAAAAAACAACAACAATAATAGAATATATATATATATATATATATATATATATATATATATATATATATATATATATATATATCAATTACTCCGACAAAACAAATCTCAGAGAGTGCGAGTGACGGAGTTTCCTCTCTGCTCCTGTCCTTTAAATTTTCAATCTTCGATTTTCCCGCCTCACCTCTGTTCCCGAAACGCCCAATCACACAATAATCCTTTTGATTTCCGAAAGAACAATTGATTAAGGTAAATCTACTCACTTTGCTTTATTATTTTTATGATTTATTGACTAGTTGTTTATGGTAATAAAATGTGCTAATTTTTGTTTCAGGGTTTGAAATTTTTTTTTTGATGGAGGATTTGTATAAAAAACTCTACGCTAAGTACGATAAGCTTAAGGTGTGCTGCTTATCTTTTCTTTTGCAAGACAAGACGAGAGATCTTCTAATTACGAACACCCATTTGGTTTAATTATGTAATTCATCGATGATTCCATGTTTGTTTGCAGAAGAAACAATTGTCAGAGTTTGATGAGCTCAACAAAGATCAAGAAGTCAAGTTTTTGAATTATGCCTCTGGTATGCTTTTCTTTTCAATTTATGGTTTAATTAGTGAAGAAGAAGCCCAATAAAACCGCAAAAATCTTTTATTTTTTTGTTTCTCTTGGTTCTCTAGTGCTATTCTTTGTAAATTAATGCCAACAAAAAAAAAAAATGGTCCCTGCAGTTGCTGAAGAAATGATACAATACTTGAAAGATGAAAATGACAGGTTGCGTAAACAAGCCAGTGATTTGAGAAGTGAAGCTGCTTCAATCAGGCACCCAATATTCCCCCTTGTCCTTTCCTAAGTTTTGTGGTGGTTCTACATGTTTTTCCTTCACTATAATTTCAACTCATTCATTTTATTTTTCTTGCAGGTCCACCATGGATGAACAATGTGCCGAGTACCAGAAGCTGTTAATGGAAGAGAACCAGAAAAGTAAGGAACACTATAGTGCTTGACGAATGCCAAATTTCCTTCCTTCTTCTTCTTGTTTTTTTTTTTGAGTGTTTTTAATCAATTTACAAGGCAATCGTCTAGGAAGGCTTCTACTTAATGGTGAACTCGTATGTAATATATGTTATAAATATTAATTTCATATGGCTACACCATAAAAAAGTATCCACTTTCTTTTTTCTTTTCTTTTCTTTTCTTTCCACTTATAACACCCGTTCAATATTTGTTAGCAACAAATAATTATTTTGAAATTTGACTCAATGCAGTGCAACTCCGTAATGTGTTGATGGGTTATCGTCACTTTATAGTGCCAACTTGAAAATTCTATTGCATTACTATCATCTGCAGTAATATAATATCTGATATGAAATTACTATGAGAGTGATAATAATCTTTACATATGAAGCTTGGAATGGAAACGGATGGTTTGGATCCATGGCCAATGGGATTGCATATGAAGCATGTAACTTTTCAATAGTAGCCAATTTTAATGGCATCTCTGTATTTTCTAGCTGTCAGTAGTTACATTTTCAGGTGGCATGCACATTGAAACTGCAGAAGTATCCTTGACCCCAGCCATAGCAAGTGCCTACTATCTAATGAAAATAAAGTTCATGTAACACATAATTTAACTTTTTAAGAAATGAAAGTGGAAGCTCAACCTCAAGTGCTGATGGTAAAAATGGCTGATCAAACCATCTACCTAACTCAATATTATACCTCTTGCTCCATTGCATGTGAAGAAAAGACTTGTAGCTAAATATGTTACTGGAAGTATCATTTACTGACCTTTTTGATTTAGAAGCAAAGCTCTAGTTGCTCTGACCAAACCTTGTGGCTAAATAATCGTACATCTATTTCATTACTGAGGTTTATTTATGGCAGATAAAATTCTTAATGAAGAAGTTGAGAAGCTTCAAAACCAGCTTCAATATGGACTTCCTTGCAATTCTAAGGACGGAAACAATGATAATGTCCAGCTGAATATGCTTGAAACTGCACAAGTTACACCAGAAGAGAGATCTATTGCCTCAACTAGAAGAATGGTGAGAAAACGTAGCCGAGAAGCTAGGGAGAAACTGGAAGTAGAAATTACCCATGGTGGTAATGATATAGTTGGATACAATGATATGGAAGAAAAATCTGCCAAGCGCTCATCCAAGGGAACTGTTTCCTGTGGGGATCTTCCAAATGATCAGCAGGTATTGTCCGTAACCTACATTTGTAGAGTGAAAGCTGTTACTCTCCTTTTTCCCCCCTCTAACTGTTCTGGTGTGGCTGTCCAGCTAGAATCCTGTGAAAGAATTTTATACAGATCAGGTTTGTTTCAAATGCAAAATTTTCTCCCATTTTCTTTGTCAATTTTTCATGTTGTATCCATCTATTTATTGTTTTCTTTTTTTCCTGATTAGCTGAAAGTGGCCCTGCAAACTTCCAGTTTCAAGCTCTTCTAGAATACCTAGTAGGCATGAAATTGTCTGCTGTTAATCAAAATGATGAAGCTTGCATTTCAGCTCTGCATCAATCAAGTGGTAATTTCAGTAACAGATGCAAATATCAAATATTTCAATCCTTGTTTAATTTTGATTTTTCTGTTAATAGTTTGGACTTGGTTTTATTTCAATACTGATTCAAGCATAGGTGAATCTAAGTTTTTATTAAACATGTAGATATGCAAATAGGCCGTAAAGAAATCTGTTTATAGTTTAGCAATCAGTGATTGAAAATCCAGCTAAGTCTGATGATGAGTTATTTAGTCCTTTCATAGTATATGCTTGAAATTGCTAGTCCTGTTTTAGTTTCTGATCTTCTCTGAAGAGTTATCATTCACCAATTTGAGTTTCCTTCCAGTATGTTATATGATATGTCCATTGGATATTTAGCTATTTAGCTATGCTAAACTAAGTACATGTTGTCGTTAGATTCTAAGCATTACCTAACGGATATTTGAGTTATTTTCAGTTTTAATGATTGCTCTGTTGGGTTGCATTAATTCAGCACAGACAATTTTATCTTCAAAGTTTTTATGCATTTTGACACATGCGGGACTCACATTGAGTTTCCAAACACTTTGGTACTTATGCCCAATTTGGAAGCATGATGGATACGCACAATACCTTTTTTTTTTTCCTGGAAAAAAATTTGTAGAGTATGCTCTAGAAAGCAATGTGCTTTGTTTTATAAGAAAAAAACATGGCTGGTTTTGTGAAAGTGGAGGAGCCTGGCCAAGTTGGTAGACATCAATGGCCACAATGATATGGGGATTATGGAGTGAATTAATTACTGTCATCTCTCGTTTCCTCATTCTAACATGATAGATCAGTAGGTATCCGATTGGAGAGATGTAAATTATACGGTTTCAGGTTGAAAGTAGTCCAAATTTTGGAGACCAAAGCAGGGAGTGGTAATTGGTTGATTTTCTTGAGTGTCTTTGGGAGATAATCTGCTGCCTGGATAGAGATGGCAGTGAAGTGAGAGCTTCGGATAAAACAAATGTTTCTTTAGATAGTCACATGAGCTCGAGTAGCTAGTTTCCACGGGATGCATTGATTTTTCATTCATACTTCATCCTTTCACAGTGCATGTGTCCCTGTTTTGGGTAAACTGAGAGATGGTGTCCACTGTGAACGTCATGAATTTGTGTTACTGCTTTATATTTTGTTTGCATTAGTTCCCAATTAAATTTTTGAATAGATTTGATGGCTTAGGCCTGAAGAAATGTGTACCATGTTCAACCTAATCTGGCATCTCGCTGTGTATCTTCTCGTTGTTCACTCAACATTTGACTAGAAACTTGTGTTTCTGTTCTCATTTCATTTTCTAAACATTTCTAGCATCTGTTATTCATGGCTGCAGCTTTGATTTTTGTTTATCTAACAGGTTATGCATTTACGCTAACATGGATGAAGAACGAAGCTGTAGAGGAACCAGAGCTGTTATATCGTGTGTTAACATTAGGTACATTTGAGAGGGTAGCGCCAGAGTGGATGCGATCGGTCCTGATGTTCAGCATGAGAATGTGGCCAATCTTCTTTGAAAGATTAGCCTGTGTGATCAAGCTCCGTCGCTGATTGTGCTCTCGTATTCTTTTCTTGTGGTGCAATTTGCTGCTGTATATGACTTGGGAAACCGATGACAAGGTAAAATGTTACCAATGACATAATTCTAAAGAGAAAAGGAAAAGAAAAGTTGTGTACTTAAAAAAATTCAATTGTCTATTAGAATTGTGGAATTAGACTAGGTAGGCAGCTTGAGACCTTTCATTCCAAATCATCAAGGCGATGTTGTCTTGGCAGGGCAAACATTTCTCTCTCTCTGATGGATACTTGTCATTGTTTTATGATGGTTTTGAATTGATTTAAGATTTGAAACTAAAGTGTTGCTATGCTAGGCTCTATCTTTCTAATAGAGAAATGTGATGAAAGATTTTGTTTGTTTTTGTATTTTAAAAATATTTTAAAAAATTTTAATTTTTTTAATTAATATTTTTTTAGTGTTTTTAAATCATTTTGATGCGTTCATGTTAAAAATAATTTTTTAAAAATAAAAAAATATTATTTTAATACATTTCTAAGTGAAAAGCAACAACAATTATATTCTCAAACACGCTTGTTTTGATGCAAAATCCAGGTCAAGAATATTATATTACTATAAAACCAAGAAAAAGAATTGTGGTGGCACCAGACTTGAAACATTGTTTATATATTTGTATGATCATATACAATGAAAAATAACTCAATTCGTTATTCTTTGATCGGGAGATTGAGTTTATAAAATATATTTTTATTATTAGATTTTAATTTAATGTATTTTATTAATATTTTATTAGTTAGTTGGGTTTAAGCCCAAATTTAATTTTAATTAGGATTTTATTATTTATATATAATTTTTTAGACATTACGAGTTAGTTGGTAATGAATTGAATAAAAATTGGAAAGCTGTAAACTTTTACGACCATGTTGTTTTTTCTTCTTCAGCTCTCTCTCTCTCTCTTTTTTTTGGCTTCTTTTTAGCTTTAAATCTCTTGTTTCACATAAAATTGGATATGTAAGCTTAGAAGTAGTCTCAAAAGTTGTTGCTTGTTTGGCAACACAGCTGGACGAGTGTAGTTAAAAGAATGTTTTAATGTTTTTAATATTTAATATTTAAAATAAATTTTTTAAAATAAAAAAATATTATTATTTTAATATATTTTCCGACCAAAACAAGCATAACTACGGTACCAAATACTATCAGAGCACTACATTTCTGATCTAGCCTGAGACTTGGATTAGAACTACTAGATTCGAGGCCATGAACACACCATGTTTGTGTATTTTTCATGAATATCCTCAAGCAAAACCAGTCGTGTACTTTTAAGTAAAATGAATCTCTAGGAGTTTCAGGAACACTGTCGGAACTCTGGGCTCTAATTAACTGACAGATCATAGTTAAAAGACCAAACAAAAGGTGATATCCATAGTTTCTGGATTTCTAATTTTGATCAGATCAATTAAATTAATTTTTTAAAAAAAAATTAAAATAATATTATTTTAATTAAAAAAAATAAAATTTAATGGGTGTATAATAAGATCTTACCGGTCAATTTACCAAATCAACCGGATCATACTAGATTTTTTTTTATTTTTTTTTAATTTAATCCGATTTCAACTTTAAATTAGTTGGATCTTGAATTGATATGTAGAGCTGGGTTCAATTTCAAAACTATAATGATATCCCACTCAAAGGACTCTGCACAGTACCACACCACGACCAAAACGAAGATGCCCTCATTGGTTTGCAAGTGTTCACATGGAATTTATTAGCTGTTGTAGGATTCGGCATTTTTTTTGGCTCTGTAGGGATGATTGAGGCATCGGTTAAAACATACCTTCTTCTTTTTTTCATGTGTTATACCATTGGTTGAATTTATTTATTTTATCAACGTTTAAAAAATATAAAAGTATTAGAAAGTTGAAAACATGACTCATACCAATCAAAACACTTTTTAAATAATTAAATGGTACCACATTACATGTTATATTTTTTAAAAAATAATGAATTGATGATATACTAGATAGATTCGGACCAATTATGATCACCTTGTGAAACTCACAACATGGATATGAGATGGTAATAAAATCATAGAACTCACAACGAAACAAAATAGAAAGATCAATTACAACAATCCAAATATTGATGAAAAAAGATAAGAAAAAAATTAGAAAAGAGGAAAAAATGACTTAAGCTAACCTATATCAATGGTCGGCGCAACATCTTGGAACGAAACAAATTTTTCAACCTAAAAAAGAAAAAATTAAGGCAACGCTAGGATTTTCAAAAGAAACCCGAGACTTACCAAGTCGATTAAGTTTGGTTAATCCAACAATATATATAAGAAAACAACCCCAATTTAATATCATGAAAAAACAAGCAAACCTCGAAAAATCCTCTAAACCAAAGTTAATCTTTAAAAATCACAACCCATAAAATCTCAAACTTAAACTATTTATTGTAAAACTCAACTAAAATTAAATCTCAAGTCAATTGGATTCTGAATCAACCCTCCTAGAATGGCAGGGTTTCATAACTTAGTTGGGAGTAAAGAATTATCCACACAACTAAAAATACTTCAAATAATTTACCCAAGTTCTATTTCTTAAATTTTTGAAAATGATTTTCTTTATAAGAAAAAAAAGTGAAGGTCTAGCTAATATTAAGTAAATATTAAACCGCATGGGTTTTTCAGTGTAGCTCATCCATAATAAATATGTTTAGGGCTACAGTTAAGTTATCTTTTTTCCCTTTATCCTTTAATTTTTGAAGCTTTACTTGAAGGATAAAATGGTTTTTGCACACGACTAATTTGTCATTCTTAATTTGTTTGGGGATAATACTGTCTTTTTTTTTTTTTTTTTAAATAACAACACAATTACTATGTTGTCTTTAAAAGAGTAAACAATCAGAACCTTTAGTTTAGGGGTCGTATAGTAATTTCAATTTTGTCATGAATAGTTGAATTACACAAATACACTTACTATGCAAATTTGCTAGCCTTGGCTTCAGGGGTTTTATTGTCATTTCCTAATGGTTTTTTGTTTTTGTTATTTAGTATTGCATTTTCATTTCTTATAATCTTATGAACAATTGAATTATTTTATTACCCTTGTCATTCAAAATTTTTAGCCTTGGTTTCAAGGAGTTGGTTGTAATTTCATAAGAGATTTTTTGTAATTATTGTTTAGTCATAAAGGCATTGTTTATTTTGTGCACATAAAAAAAAACTATTAACACATGCGATTGACGACGGTGGTTGAAATCAAGCTTTCACCATATTATTTAATGCTTCTCAAAGTCTTTTTTGTTTCTAGGTGGCGCGTGTATAGTAATGAGGTCTGGTTTGATTGTGATTGACTTTTATTTTCTTTTATTTTCTTTCTTTTCCTTTTCTTTCTTACTCATATTGCATGTTGGCCGCGTAAAAAATTATATCAGCCCTTCAATTTCTTTTCTCTTTTGATTCAGTCATTCTTTTTTTAATTTTAATTGTTTTATTTACATTGATTGTTTCTAATTGGATTTTATTTTTTATTTTATCCCCAGTTGTTTTATTTTGTTAGTTTTTTTTTTATTAAATTTGGTCCTCATTCTTTTAATTGTTGTTTTTTTGTTTTCAATTATTTTCTTAATTTATTTGTTTTTTTTTCAATTCCATCCCTGAGCATTTCTTTTCATTGAATTTTTATATCAAGTTCAGTACTAATTTTTTTAATTGTTATTTTTTAATCATTTTCTTAATTGATTTGTTTTTTTTTTTTCAATTCCCTCTCCAAACATTTAACATCATTTAAATTTTCCCTTAACATTTAATTTTAGTTGGTTTTATGTTAAATTTAGTCATAATTCTTTTAATTGTTATTTGTTTTGTTTTGCATTGTTTTTTTTATTAACTTTTTTTTTAATTTCATCCCTCAATATTTGTTTAGTTAAGAATCTTGCTTCTTTATTTTTTTTAATTTTGCTTTTAATGGGATCACCCTAGTCTTGTGATCCAAGTCATAAATCTGAAAGATTAGTCCAAATCGACTTTAATTTTTTTTTAAAGCATTTTTTTCAAATGTTTTTTTTCAGTATTTTTTTGTTTTGTTATTTAGGGGGTTATCTTAATTTCATATTCTAGGTCATGTGTTTGATTTGTTCACTGGGTTGGCTGCCGAATTCACTCAAGGTTTTTTTTAATCTTTTTTTATATATTTTTTCATTATATCGGTGGGTATTCATTCTTTTTTTTTTTTCTTATGTGTTTGGTCTTTCATAATATTTTTTATAGTATGGTTTTATTCAATCATTTTTGTTTGTATTTATCGTTTAAACCATGTGTTTTTTAGGGTATATTTATTTTTTTATTTATGTAAATAAAAAAATAATAAATATAATCAGGTAAATATCTCATCTTTACAGTTTCTTTCTCGGTTATTATTAATGACTTTTTTTATTTATATAAATAGTTATCGATTTATTTAGTTAAATGATTGCATAGGCTTTTTAAATAATACTTTTATTTTTTCATGTAAAAAAACAAATTGATGCATACCTAGTATTTTCTTAAAAACAATTATAAGTTGCATACCAAATTCATGATTTAATTTTTTTTTAGTTTTTCCTTTTTTTTTCTTTACACTTTTTTTGAAAAAAAATATATTATTTTTTATTCTTTACACTTAATCTATTTATACTATTTTTTTCATTTTTTTATTCCTTTGTAAAAAAAATTTGGAAATTTATTCTACATATTAAAAAAATAGTATTTCACTGTAGCAATTGTAACATTATTTTATTTTTTAGATACGTTAAAAACTAGCATGAGATCTCAAATATTTTTATTAATACATATAATCTTTATTATATTTTATTATATATAAGCATCAATTTTATAATTCATGATTATATTTTTTACTTGATGTATAAAAACACATTAATAATATTTACACATTAATTATTTTTGCATTGAAAAAGAAAATATTTAACCAATAGTTAAATTAATTGAATAACATGTTAACACTTTATTGTTTATATTCATTAACTCAAATAATTCTCATATACGTTTTGATTTCTAACTAGAATTTTAAAAAAAATTAAAATACTTGCATATTTTTTATTTTTTTTCCCAAAAAAAATCGTCAGGGGGCTTTCGTTTCCGATATGTATTTTTTAAAAAATGAAAAGGATAATAGACGAAGCCATGCGTATTTTATTTGCATACAGCATTTTCCAAACCAGGAAACTAGCCGTTGGAGATCGATGAGAAAAACGACAATTCAAATCCGGACCACCGTCATTCTAACGTTCGAAAATACACCAAACCCTACCCAAAACTCTCCTAAACGGTACCGTAATTGGCAATCTCAACTTCTTATAAACCACAAATGCATGGCCTCTATCGTCCCTCTCTCTCTCTCTCTTGAAACGTTCTCTCTCTCTATAAAAAAACACAAAGAAGAAGAAGAGACAAAGGAAGAAGAAACTCAAAAACTCTCTTGAGTCTCTTCTTCTTCTTCTTCTTGTTTTCTAAACATACTTCACTGATCAGTTTCTTTATTTGGGTTTTCTTTCTTTTGGATTCTAAACTAAAAAAAGAAAGAAAGAAGAGAAACAATGGCAGCTATTAATGGGTATACTCCGGTGGCTGCTCCGGCAGGGACTACCCCATCAAAACAGACTGTCCCATCGGCAAAGACTGTTGATACACAATCCGTGCTTAAACGGTATTTTTTTTTTCTTGTTTTTGCGCTTGATCTGCTCTTCTTATTTGTCAAATGATGCAACATATCACGAATTTTATGTGGATTTATTTCATTGGTTTTCTTTTCTTGTTTATGAATGTGGTTTGTGATCTAAGATCAGATGATGTTTGTATTTATAATGAGTATGGTAGCATTTAAGCTATTGATTTTTATGTAATTGGTTCTTTATCTAAGAGTGATTTTGAATGAATCAATTGGGTTTCTTTAAGTCTGATTATTTGTCTTAATTGGTTATCTGCTTTTCATTAGCTAATTGATTGTGTGATAAGCTTGATTTGAATACTCGTCCTTTTTGCTATAATTTGCTTGAGGTATTTCACGGTTTAATTTGACTGAACTTTTTTTCAGAATTGGTTGCTCTGTAACCTGATCTGGTTGCTCATTTTCTTTTAATCGGCTTGAGAATTTTAAGGGTTTTTTTAACTGATTGTCACCTTTTTTTTTTTTATGAAATCAGGTTGCAATCTGAACTGATGGCGTTGATGGTAAGAACATCGCAACCTGTCTTGTTGTTTTATCTCTATTGTTTTCAGCAACAAATCAATGATTAAACTTGTTGATCTGAGAGGTTTCCGATAAATTTTATTTTGTAGATGAGTGGAGAATCTGGGATATCTGCCTTCCCTGAAGGGGACAACATATTTTGCTGGAAAGGAACGATCACAGGAAGCAAAGACACTGTTTTTGAAGGAACAGAATACAAACTATCGCTTTCCTTCCCTAATGACTACCCTTTCAAGCCACCAAAAGTCAAGTTTGAAACCAGCTGCTTCCATCCCAATGTGGATGTCTATGGCAACATTTGCTTGGATATTCTTCAGGTAAAATTATTAATTATTTTAGTTAAAGCTTGTGGCTAGTGCATTTATTTAACTAATTAAGAATGTTTTCTAAGATGCAAATTGGCTGATCAATGATGTTTGATTGTGTGTTCTAGGATAAATGGTCATCTGCCTATGATGTGAGGACAATATTGCTATCAATCCAAAGTCTGCTTGGAGGTGAATCTTGTTTTCCGTTTTCCCCTTCTCTGGTTAATGAAAGTTTGTGATTTAATTGACTATTAACATTGTTTCTCTTTTCATGTTATGTTCAGAGCCAAACATAAGTTCACCTCTGAACACTCAAGCAGCACAACTTTGGAGCAATCAAGAAGGTTTGTTTGTTGTTACTTTGGATGTTTTCCTACTTTGAAGTCTGGATTTATTTATTGCTTGGAGTCTGGATAACACGTTTACTATGAATTGGTGTATGTATAGCTTGGAGTATGGATAACATATTTACATACTTTTGGTACCTTGTGTCTGTTGCAGAATATAAGAAAATGGTGGAGAAGTTGTACAAGCCTCCAAGTGCTGCATAGAAGGAAGAGAAAGGTTTCCAAAATGAGTTGGTTACTTTACTGTTTATGGGTGTGGTGTGGTGTGGTGTGACTGACTCAATGGATGAATGATGATGAATTAATGAATTCTCTATTTTATTTTTTTCCTATCCTCTTTGCAAAGTGTGTAATCCGTGGGACATACATGGTTCAGCATCCCTATCCTGCTTCTTGTGCATTTTGAGAAATTAGGAAAGAGCCGTGACGGGGTGGTTTTGAGACAATCTTACTGAATAATGTTTTTTTTCTATAAGCAATGGCATTTTTAATCTGAAACAGGAAACTATATAGAATGAAAAAGGAAAGAAAATCCATGATATTTTTCCCTTCAATATATAAAAAAATGTTGTATTTTTTCCTTATTTTACAACAAAAAATTAAAGAAACTACGCATATTTAATCTGAAATATAGAAGGTTAATGGTAATTGCTATGATAGTTGAGAAAAAAACATGACAAAAACAACAGCCTCGCCGCACCAGGGCAGTGCGCAGAAATGAGGAAAGACCAGAAACAAAAGGAAGAAGTGAAGACAAAACACGACATGGATTTTTATGTCTTCTGGTAATATTATGCTTTTGCAACAATGTCATGAACATTCTTACCAGAAGGAGCTCGAGAAAGAAAGAAAGAGAAGTTCTATTTGAACCAGAATTGTAGTTAGCGTACCACTATTTAAATACAAACTAAAAATAACAGATCCAAAGTTGCGCTTTCCTCTCCATTTACGTTGTGACAGGCTATTATTGCTTCGATGATGTGAGCTGCCTCAAGTTGTACTTGGACAACTCCTTGTACTTTTCAATAACCCCGATCAAGCACACAGTCTGAGAAAATTACATGCCAAAGTTATCAAGTTAATCGGGCAAAAAATAAATTAGCACCATAGAGCAAACATCTCATCAAGGCAGTCAAACTCTGATTATTATTTTTTCCCTATAGGTACTAATTAAACCAATAATAGATTATACACGAAACAAGTAATTCTAGTGATTTGCGGTAAAGAATACACATCACAAGTGTAAGAGGCTGAACAGACTTGAAACATGTAGAGTCTTACGAAATAAACAGACTGGCCAATTAATTTGACCAGATGCATGATCACTCATAGGCATCAGGAGATGTAACGAGATGTAATGGTTATAAAAGTTCTTCAATATTGTTGCTGATAGAGAGCCTAATAGCATCTTCTAAAAGATATAACCAACAAACACGATTCTAACTTCAAAATATTGCAAAACTTGGTTTTGTAACAAATGAGCAGTTTCTGCAAAAGATAAGTCATGGCAGGGAAGAGAACAGATTCTTACCTTGACAATTTCAACTACAATTGTCTTGTCGGGATTGCCAAGATCAACTTTATGAGGCCCAGGAACAGATTTTGCCACTGAATTTATAATTTTCATCCTGTCAATGCCAGAATTTGCTCGGGCTTCATACATTACTGCAAACTGCATTGAAGAAGTGGTCAAATTGTAGTTTGTGTTGCAAGTATGAGATGCAACTCTGTTGGTCCTTGTTGACTCAGTTCAATCAGTGAAACTCAGATTTCTTATCTCCTACGATTTCCTATATTCCACCACAATTACGATGTCAGACTACAGGGGTGATTTTAGCAGTGTAGTGGTTGCTCAGCTGCCATATGCTATATGAGAATGGCAAGCTATTAAAAGTATTATTCATGTCTGATTAATTGAAGAAACAAAACTTCATTTTGGATCATTATTTAATTAAATTTTGATGGTGTTCAATGCCATCTATTTCCCCATTGCCAATTTCCCTTGGATCCCAGCTTATGTAATGCTTGGTCCTTGTCAAAGGGAGCTACCTCAACAGCAACTCCTGAACTAACCGTGTCCTGCAGGTCTGAGAATTTCACAGAATAAATGGAATTTTATTTAAGGTTACTTCAAAAGTGGTGCTAGAGCTAGCTTATTAACACAAAAGTGATGCATGAAATCAATGTATTCAACATGGAATTCTAAGAACTTTGATGAAGCAAGCAACAAATTCTTGAGTATACAGATTTAGATTTACCCCTTAATCCAAATGAGCATTGTTTCCCTTTTCACGGTACATCTAACATGATTTTTCAGTGCAGAAAGCAGTTCTTACTGTTGGGAAATTAAGCAGGATTATCATCAGCAAGTCTTATTCAAAGGGTTCTAAAGGTCAAACAGTGTTTTTTGTAGGACTTAGTTTTATATTTTAGGTTTTAGAACTATTAGTTTAGGAAGAGGAAAAAAAAGAATCACAAAATACTATATCTAGGCTACCTCTTGGCTTGATTTAGACTATGAATCAAACCTCCACTAAAAATCAAACCATACAATGAAGTTGGACCAAGACTAATGCTACATTGTTAGCATATTTGAAGACTCAACTCTTCCCAAGAGTGTGCCCTCTGCATTCCAAGTTGTCAAGCATTGCTGAATTGGATGGTGAATTTTATTCATCACAAAGAAATTAGTTGAAATTGTGAATATGCTACTCAAACACTTCTTCTACTATTTGTTTTATAATTCTCACTTATGGAGCACCAGAGAAGTAGTGCCAGTTTACTTTTGAGGTAAGTATTAATGAATAGATAATTCTAGGTACCTTCAGTGGATCCTGAGTATCCACAGGAAAATATTTTTCAACAACTGGTGCAATCGCTCTTGAGATTTCCTCTTCTGAAGCATAGCATGCAACTTCAATTGGTAGCATTCTTATGATGAACCTATATATGAACAGATAGTACAACTTTAGCATTCTGAAATGATGTCATTTTTTTAAGATGTAAAAGTTCTTGCTTTTTGCAGTACAGAAAGCCAATTTGGTATATATGCACCAAATGTCACACACAGGTTGATGCCAAGCATTTTGGATGGGGAAATCCATAAGCATTGGCCTGAGGCTGAAGTACGGCTCAAAAGGGGAGAATAGTGAGCACTGGTTGGAAGCTATGTCTTTATAAAATTTAACCTAAGAGGTCAGCAATTCATAAACCTTGACATGTGTTTCCTTGTTGACGCAGCAGATGTCATTAAACGTTGGACAATATCTTTGGGACAAGGGTCTCCATCTATCTTGCGCATTTGAATAAAGGCAACACCATTACAACCAGAATCAAGGCTGAGAAAGCGCCTCTGTTCAAGCAGAAGAAAAATTCATAATCAGCGTAAGAATATGATGATATAACCAAAAATAGTAGCAACATAGCAGGCAGAGACCACCCTTTTTAACCATGCTCACCATAACAACAGGAATTAGTGAATTCAACAGATAGCAAACTCAACATGAAAGGAGATCAGTTATCAAAAATGAAAAATGTAGCATATCTGAATAAAATACTCTCAGAATTGCAAGGAGTAAAACTACAGTATCTGCTACAAACATAAGAGCACCCAAGTTCACCATGCCTGATTGCAAGATAAACAGCAATTTATACCGCTGTAAAGTTTGTTCATGGAGTTGCATTTCATTCTACAATAGGCTACGGGGAAGCAAAAAGCGTTTCCTGCTATTTCCTACAATTTCCATTTTCCCCATCTGGGCCTAGAAGAAACAAAAAAGGTAAGCTGAGAGGACAAATAAGACAAACAAATGAAAAAAAAAGGAACAAATCATACGAATGTGTCACCCAGTATACTTTCTGAAAGTAAAATCAGGATACAGATTATGTGTTTCAATTCTAGGGTGAAGGGAAGGTAATTTCGTTAGATGGTACAGTGCACTGCTTGTATGTCTTTTATCTTCATTTCAAGCCAAATCATTGTACTTTCAGTACAAGCAAAACATCCCTATTGAGTACCTACCAGCACATCTTAACAGCATTGCAATGTGGTGGCCCTGGTGGGTGTGAAGTTAGTGAGCAAAATGAGAAGGTAAATAATCTATAGAGATACCAAATAGAGGAGAGGGAGATAGAGAGCTAAGTACAAATACAGGGAAGAAAACGAAAATTGAGCTCAACAAAAGAACACAGGCAAAAGCTATAGAAATTAGGCCACCAGTTCAATTTCTCTGATCAACTCATTTAAAAAATTATTTATTTTTCAATGGAACATCAGTAAATGGAACACGGGCAAAACATTGCTCACCTTGTTCTTATCTCCAAGTTCTTTGAGTTCATCCTCAATAAGCCTATCAATGGATTTCTCCTCCACTTTTTCTTGGACAACAGACTTTGGGGCACATGTTTCTGTGCATTTCTTCTTTGCTAGTGGCCCCTCTGCTTCATTTGCTTGTTTTTCATCATTTTTACAACCCTCTTCTTGATTAGTCTCTTCTGTTTGATTTTCACTGTTTTCATTTTCTACACTAGGTGATCCTACCTTTTTGTCTGTAGGATTATCATTCATGGCATCATTGCCTTCAGGGGCTTCTGATTTGTTCTCATCTTCCCCATCTTCTTCATCATCATCCTCTTCGCCATCTCCTTCATCGTCAGAATATGAGAACTTGATCTTTTTATTTGTAGGTTTATCAAGCAAATCTGCAAGCTTCGCACTAGTATCCTTCCCATAAGCTAGCTCTTCATAAAACTGCAAGAAAAAAGTGCAAATACCAGCAGCTCAATGAAAGAGTACATAATTTGACCTCGTAAATCAAGGGAAAGGTGCATTCACCACATCTAAAAGCACTCTAAATTATCGAATGTAGTGAATGCATTTCTCAGACATTATGATAACAGAAAGAGCAAATCAAAAAACAAAAATCCCACCCATGACAAGCAGAATTCTTGTAGGAGGAATTTTTTAAGATACTATAAATTTTTTCTTCGGTCCAAAGTTGTTAGAGGAGTCCTCCCTGTCCGTAAGGACTAGCCATAATGAATTTTACTCGGCATAAGAACTCAAAGCCATGATTTAAAAGGGTAGCCATTAATGAATACTACTTAGAACATAAAAACAAATCTTTCTCCCATAGCCACCCATTTCACCGCACCTATATTTTCACAGCTATGTGAATCGATTTTCCATATCTCCTGCTTGAATTTTGCAACAAAAATGAAAAGAAGAAGGAAATAAGAGAAAGGAGCATACAGAATCAATAACGTTAATAGCCTCACGAGAGGCTTGGCGCTCCCTACCCCCATCACAAGTGATAAAGAAGCCTTGAACTCCTGGGTGTAATGGGTAGGAACCCTTCTTCCTCACTGGTTTCTGCAGTACAGAAACACATACAAAATACAATCAAAAGAAAGAAAAACAAATTGCATATAAATGAACAAGTGCATTGAGAGGAAGTAAAAGAAGGATACATTGTGAGGGAGATAGCGTTGCTTTCTCTTCTTGCTGTTGGTAGTAGCACTAGCACTGGACTTCGGCTTGTTCTCCGTTGCCATTATTTGCTTAAGCTGTGCTCGATGAGGGTTTCTACTTTCTAGTTCTATTTCGTCGGACACCAAGAAGACGAGAAACACTTGGAGTTGGGCTCAGATAGATTTCTTCGACTTCGGAGTTAGGCCCAAACCCACCTTGCCGCTTTGTGGCCCAAAATTGGATCAGGATTGCATTATTGATCCAGAACTGCAATTTAACACCTTAACAAGCACACCATCTAAATTCATAGCAAGAAATGGTGAGAATGTCTCGCAACAAAACAGAAACGTCTCTGTAATATAATAAAATCTGCTACTGGTTCCAAGCTGAGTTCAAGAAGAAGACATTTAAAAGTATGAAACTGGAACTAAAATAAGAGCGAGCAAAGGTGTCAACTGACCTGTTGATTGCGAATCCCTAACGCGTACAGCGGTACAGGGAAGAAGGAGGAGGAGGAGAAACCAGAGGGGCAGGGAAAACGTGGAAGGAAGATGAAGAAAAAACCCCAGAGGGGAAAAAGGAGAAAAAAATTTGGACCATTTCTCGATTTGTGCGTGTCATCCTTGCGCAGGGGCCATGCTAATCTTCTCTGTATTGTTCCAATTTTATCGGATGTCTCCTAAGAGACAACAAGTTCTTGCTTGCCTACGTTGATAAAAGCCTTTCGTCCATGTAACTAGTCGCTGTGGGATGTTGTTCGATCCCAACTAATGAACGTCACTCTCTTGGTTTATACACGTCATCCTCCTCACTTGTGATCCAAGAAATAAGGCTATGCCGCAAGGAAGGACCCCAGAAAGAGACCCAATCGAACAAAAACAGAAGGGAGGAAAACTCAGAACAGATATGTGTCCTTCAAGCAGGACAACAGGATACATTAGGAAACATGAAGTTCCAATCATCAGACATGGAAGCTCTAGAAATCCTATTCATTTCCTCGATTCCACCTTGACATATTGAATTATCAGGAGAGGTTCCATCCCAACCCGACCAATCGATCCTTTGAACCCCACTCTCCCTTTTCCACCCCTTCCATTTATTTTTTCTCTCTTGGAGCTCTGATTTTGGAAGTTTTAGGGTTCATCAATTGTGTTAGAATTGGAGGGTTGTTAACCGATTATAATCCAGGTTGCTCTGCTTTGGTATTATAATGTTTGTACCATTTCCAGTCCTTTCTTCTAACTTAACGAGATCAATTAATTTCCCACATGTATTTCTGTGTTTTATGTTCCGAGTGTGGATAAATGTTTGAACTTTACACATAAAAAAATAAAAAATATTAACAACTCATCCATTAAAGTCCTTTCTTCTTCTTCTGGAAGTTCCCGATCCTGCTTCTTTGTTCTTGCCGTGCGCCAACACATCCATTTTAGCTATGTCCTAAAGTCATTTCTATGTTTGTCTTTCTCATTTATATAAAGATGGCGTGAATGAGCGATTTTGATGGAGAAGCTCTGCCCTTGGACTGACTGATGCACGTGTCTCTTTACTTCCTTCATGGCGTGCAAGCTTCTGGCTTCCTTCTGATACTGGCTCTGCAATTCTTGCAGAATGGATAACTACGTGATAATTAGAGATAATTCTCTTATGAACACAAAGAGGGCATTTACACACATCATACCATATTGCAAGCTTTGCTGAGAAATGTAGAAGAATTTGCAGGGCCCGGGCTCGATTGACGAACCAGTCATCAATAGAGATTTGTATGTAATTTTTTCCTACTATTCACGCTGTCTTATTCCATTCTATGCCCGCGACAGACTATAGGAATATTGACAGCTATCCGCTTCTTTAGCATTATTTTCCCAACATATCTAGCCATAATGTCCTATAAGCATCAAGAACAAGGTGAAAAAAGAAAAAGGAACAGAAGCTAGAGATCACAGGTAGGATGGTTATAGAAAGCCAAAATTACACTTCATTTACCACTGAAAACTTCGACATAAACAAGGACGACAACAATATTTTCAGCTATTAACATAAGACGACACGGAATTCTTGATTACAAATAGATGGATTCTAACCAACCAAGATAACCAAACAGGCATCGTATTCAGCCGGAGATTTCAATAGCTTTCTTGACATCAGGTTTCTTGACTTCCTCCTTCGGCACAGTAACAGTAAGCACCCCGTTCTCCAAACCAGCCTTGACTTGATCTATCTTGGCATTCTCAGGCAGCTTGAACCTTCTCAAGAACTTGCCACTGCTACGTTCAACACGATGCCATGTATCATTCCTGTCTTCCTTCTCCACGTTCCTCTCCCCGCTAATTTGAAGCACCCTGTCATCTTCAATCTCGACTTTCACTTCCTCCTTTTTAAGCCCCGGGAGATCAGCTTTGAAGACATGGGCCTCTGGGGTCTCTTTCCAGTCAATGCGAGTGTTAACGAAAGCTGAATTCTCACGAGGGATGAGGGAAGAAGAAGGGAAAGGGAAGTCCTTAAATGGATCGAAAGAAAAGAAAGGGTCGAAGATGATGTCTCGTGATCGGTTGTTGAAGAAGCTTGGAATCATTGCCATGATCGATATGTGTTATTTGCTTTGCTGGTTGGTCGTTTGCTGAAGAATAATCGTTGTGAATTGCTGGTGATCGGTCTTGATGGGGAGGGGGAATTTATAGGAAGCAGGAGACAAATCCAGGGCAATCGCGATGGTGCGATTCACGAACTTTCTGGCATGCTCCAGAATAATTGAGGCCTAGAATTTTTTGAAGCCCTAACTTGGGCAACAACTTACAGGTTAATAAGGCCCATGAAAGCCTTGCTTGGGCTTCAACTCTTTGCAAGCATCAAGGGCTGCTATATTCTTTTTTATAGCTTTTAGTAGACTTTTTTTTCTTTTGGTAAGCAAACTTTTAGTAGACTTGTTAAGACTTATTTAATGCATTTATAATTGATTAAGTGTCGATTACAATCAATCTTTATTTTTATTCAAAATTACCATAAATACTTATAAACTATCACAATAAAAAATACCATTTATTTAATTCAATATCCTTAGAAAATATTTTATTTTTATTTTTTAACTCAAATCAATAATAAATAAAGTTTAATAAATACATTTAGATAATACGTATTATGAATTTAAGTTATAAAAATATTTTAAAAAACAGTTGCTATTATACTCACAAACATGCAGAAAAAAGCATCACTATTGTAGATATTATGAATTTGTTTAATTAAAGAATGAATAATTGTTTTATGTGCATAATAAATAAAAGCTAAAAATAATATATGGGCGGGTAAATTATATATAAAAAAAATTATTAACGCCAGTTAAAGACTGGAGTGAAAAGTTGATATTTCTTGTAAGAAATAAAAAATAAATATAAATACAAATATTTTAAGCATATATCCTTTTCATTTTACATTGTATATTTAATTTTTATCCTTGCTAGATTTTACACTTGAGCAATGACGCAGGATAATTGTCAATGCTGATTTTTATTTAATTCTGCAATAATTAAAATAAATATCCACAAAAATCTGAAGGATTTAAATTCTACATGAGCAAATGAGTGTTTTTCAAGTCAACGTGGTTTTTTAATAAAAAAATCAAATGAGTTTAAATAAATATTTTCAAGAATCCCCATAATTTAAATTGAGTAAAAAATCTATTTCTCGAGGTAGAAGTCCCATTTCCTTATTAATTTATTTTTTTATTTTGGCGAAAAAAATGCTTTTTATTAGTAGCATGTTGTTTTAAAATAAAACTTATCATAATATAAAAATCAAGTTTCAAAAAATAATGTCTTGATAATTTTTATGTGGTTGTATGAAAAAATCAAAAGAATAATTAATTTGTAATAAATAAAAATATCAATATATATATATATATATGTATGTTATTCTCATTGAATATTCATGTTCAATCTTTTTATATTTTTTAACATATTAGGCTCATAAATAATTATTAACAAAGTTATTGCATATATATAGTCATAAAAGGCTCAAATTTTATTTAAAAAGTATAGTATAATCAGACAATTTATTAAATAGCATTGTAATTGTAAATTCAAAGAGGATTTTATTTTAAGTTAAGAAACAGTGTTGGTGGACTAGCCCTTAAAAATAAAACCTGGATCTACTTGTTTATTTATGTAAGGCTAAGTCTATGTGCCTGGATTTATTTATTTTTTAATTGAATAGAACACTCATCGTCTGTTTAATTTAAAAAAATTATAATAGCCAACGTGTTATTTACTTTAATATTTTTTCCGCCGCCATCAACTATCATAAAATAGGGTTTGATTTTTGAACCCAAAAAACCCAAATTTTTACCTATTTTTATTTTTAAAAAATACTAGAAAAAACATACTACAAACTTAAATAATCTCATTCCCAACCACAAAATAAACTCTAATATTTCCTCTAACATGTTATAGAAAAAGGTTAATGTCTTGTTTTCAAAATTAATTCCTTGTTTGTTAATTATTTATTTTTATAGTTAAGAGTTTAAATAACATTACCTTGTAATTTTTATTAAATTAAACTAGATTTCCTTTTATTTTACACTTTAGCTAAGTAAAAAATTGGATTTGAAGATTTTTAGATTGGCTTACCTTTTAGGTCGGTTTTCTCGACACTATAAAAAAGTTTTTGGTTTATTGTTTTTATATTTTTTTAACATATTTTTGTCAGAAATATTAAAATTTATTAATTTATTTATAATTAATACATGCTTGTGATTGTAATAAGATTAGAAAAATAGTTTTCAACTAGAGAGATGATTTTGTTATTCTTATTTCAAATCGCAAAATATTTTTTTTATATATTTGTTATGATTGCTTTTTATTTTGAAGGCGTGGATAGGTGCGTGAGAACGTGTATAACTAGTTAGATCACACACTAATTAAACTGTTAAATTCGCCAAAAAGCTATTGTGAAGAATGAACAATAAAAATACAATAAAATGTAAAATTTAAACTGCGCTTAGGCGACTGGTAGATGGGGGAAATAAAAGAAAATTCTTAAATATTTTTCCAAAAAGAGAGAAAGGAAAGGGAAATTATATATATATATATATATATATATATATATAAACAGATGGGGGTTAAAGAAAGAAGGTTTGAAGCTCTTTTATTACTTTAAATAAGACTGAATCTTATAGAACAAGATGAGAAATCGGCCGCTAGTTGATTCTTTAGCATTTAAGGGATTAAAGCTCTAATAAACATGCTGAAAGATAAAAAAAAATGTAATGTTGTCTTTTTTAACAGGAGATTTCAATGGTCTTCTTGGCATCAGGTTTCTTGACCTCCTCCTTGGGCACAGTGACAGTAAGCACCCCGTTTTCCAAACCAGCCTTGACTTGATCTGTCTTGGCATTCTCAGGCAGCTTGAACCTTCTCAAGAACTTGCCACTGCTACGTTCAACTCGATGCCATGTATCATTCCTGTCTTCCTTCTCCACGTTCCTCTCCCCGCTAATTTGAAGCACCCTGTCATCTTCAATCTCGACTTTCACTTCCTCCTTTTTAATCCCCGGGAGATCAGCTTTGAAGACATGGGCCTCTGAGGTCTCTTTCCAGTCAATGCGAGTGTTAACGAAAGCTGAATTCTCACGAGGGATGAGGGAAGAAGAAGGGAAAGGGAAGTCCTTAAATGGATCGAAAGAAAAGAAAGGGTCGAAGATGATGTCTCGTGATCGGTTGTTGAAGAAGCTTGGAATCATTGCCATCTTCTCGTCTTTGTTCTTCTTTATGCCTTCGAAGCAGGAAGTGTTTGTAATTGAGAGATGAATTGCTGTTGTCGTGTTGACGATGATGAGGAAGGAGGGATAGGTTGGGTGATTTATACATTACAAGGGGGAAGAAGAGAATTCTGGTAGTTTCATCTTGGGCTTCTCTGGATCTTTCTAGTACTTTCTCGAATCTTTCAAGGCTTTATTGAAAGATCCAGAACCTGGTTTTCAAGAGAGCAGGATTTTGAAACTTGAATATAGAATTTAGGCCCATCACGCATACGGACTTTTATTGGCATTTATTAGGCCCATGTCAAGAGCTGCGTGTATCAAGCTTTTTTAATGTTTGGCTACTTTTTTGAAAACATGGTTGAATAAATTCATTTTTCAGTTTTAGATAAATAAAAGTGTTTTTCGGTTTAAGAGATCAGAAAATGCTTTCCATGAAGTATCAAAAAACTAAAATGATATATTACTTCATTGTTTTTTATTTTTTTTCGTGTACACGCTCAGAACAATAATATATTAATAAAGTACTTGAAAGTATAATATTTTTTAAAAATAACAAATTAATAGCATATCTGTATAGGAAATAATATATTAGGATATAGCAGTATATAGCATAAAAGTACATTAATTTGATATATAATAGTTGCTAGAAAATACATTTGAATACAAAACATGTTATATTATACAATAATAATATATTTTAAATCTCATAGATTGTGTTATAGAATCATAATAACATCAAAGATAAATTCATTTTCAATGTTCTCCAAACATTAGAAAATATTTAATAAAAAAAATTAATAGCTCGAAATGTATTATTTCTGAACTTTTTTTTTTCATTACATCTATTTTTTTTTTAATTTAATAAGTTAAAATTTATTATTTCTCAATTTATTTTCTGATACATCCAGAGATCATAAAATAATCCAGAGATCATAAAATAATCCACGACTTATTATTCATTATACAATCAAATATATAATTAGATTTTTTCTGAAAAAATATTCAACAAGATTATATATCTATAATATTATATTTTAAATATTTATATTATATGTAGAGATACACTTTATAAAATGAACCATACATAAATATTATAATTTTTTTATCATCATTACACTAATTATATCGCGTTATTTCACAATAAATTATCAAAAAATTACATTTAATGTTCTATACATTATACACAAAACAAATTATTATATTTTATAACTTATCTTTCACGATACTAAATTATTTTTTGACAAATAAACAAGTCACCAATTTAATTAATTTTTATTTATTTTTGATCAGGAAGAAAAAATAAAGAAAATATTGTTTGGCGTTTGAGGTGTGGGACACCATGAAAAAGAAAATCAACCATCAAATAAAAGGAAAAATGGGGGAAAAGACTTTTACATGTGTGCCTGTGGGCATTGGTGGAGCTGTGAGGGTGTGGAAAAGGATGGAAGGATCCCATGGATGCATCATGCAGCTTGTAAACTGTCAACGCGAATGCTTTTCGTGTTTGATGACGTAATGGATGACTCCACGTGGCTATGAAAGCTGTCAACGCTTGCTGACGAGGGAAACATGACCATCGAAGAAATCTACCCAAAGATTACGATGCCATCACCACCACCACCTTGTCACATCACCTTCATGGTCTCTGAAAGGAATTGATAATTTGATTCTCTTTACCTTACCAAGGTATACATTGTTTTTTTAAATATTTTTTATTTAAAAATATATTAAAATATTTTTTATTTTTTTAAAATTACTTTTAATATTAATACATCAAAATATCTAAAAATACTAAAATAATATTAATTTAAAATAAAAAAATCAAATTTCAAATTTATAGCAATACTACCCATTTTTTTTCTTCATTTTTTCTAGGTAATGATAATTTTAGATTGACTTTACTAACTGAGATAATCTGGAAGAAGTAGACGGGAAAAAAATTAAAAAACTTGATTTACTCTTAATTTGAAATAATAAAATTTTAAAATAATTCATTTTTAAAAACATAAAAAAAAAATTTGGATTAATCTTAGTTTCCTCTATTGATCCACCATCTTAGCGATAAGAAACTTATTTAAAAAACAAACCTAGTAAAAATTATCAAAGTTAAATAAAATAAAAAATATATTAAAAAAATCGAGTTATTCTAGGTTAACCCAACAAATATAAAACTTATATTAACCTTATAAAAAAAAAACATAAAAAAATAAAAAATTTATAAACCTAATAGCTCATTGTTAAATGAAAAAAATAAAAAATATTTTAAAAAAAATTAAATTCAAAATAACTCGAGTTAACTTGATTATTTTATAATTTAAAATAATTATATATAAAAAAACAAGATAATAAAAAAAAATTAAAAAAAAATTCATGAACAAAATCATGTATATCTAGCATGGTGATGGCGAAGGCATGTGGGTGGTGGCGGTGGTGAAGTCAACAAGTGATGGCAATCGGAGGAGATGGATGGCAGGGCTGCCGACCAATGATAATGGATGGAGGAGCGGAACTTGATGGTCATTAAAACTCGCCATAACCACGAGATGTTTGGGCCCAACAACTGCCAAGAATTCAACACTCATAATGTCCTCCAGAGTGTAAAAAGTCCTCAATCATTTGAAAGGAGGATAATTTGTAAAGACAACTCGATAAATAAAGAACACTTTTCACATAGCCAGCAACAATATACAGAAGACCTGATTGAAAAGGAAGGTGTTCAAAAAAAAAAAAGAAGAAAATTAAGATACTATTTGTTTCATATGTTTCATAGAAAATAATTTTTCAGAAATTATATTTCAATTTCTTTTTATTTTTTATTCATCATTAAAAAAAATTAATTTTTAGATGAAAATGTTTTTAACTTGGTTTACACGAAATATATTTTTAAAATATATTGTTATTTATTAATTATATCAACTTTTATTCTTATTTTTTTTTTTATGTTTCTTATTATTTTTTAAATTAATTTTTTTTTTATTTATGATATTTAATCTATATATTTTTATTATTATTTATTTTATTTAAATTAATTTATATTTATATTTATATTTTTTTATCCTTAAAATTTAATCTTTATTACTATTTATTTTATTTAAAATAATTTATAAAATTACATCATTTTTTCATTTTTTATTAATCAAATCTAAACCCCGTTCCTTTAATAAGCTTAAAAAAATTAAAATATCAATAAATTATTTTTCCCATTGTTTTTTATTAGGCTCACAAACATTAAAGCATAATTTACTTCTCAAAGACTTAGTTTATAAAAAAAACTTTCTAAAAATAAACAATAAAAATAGCTTAAGATACAATGAGAATCATTAGAGAGATGACATTTTTTTCTTTTTGACAAACCCTTTTATATATATAAAGATATTGAAAGAATTCTACATTTACAAGGGAGCTACATGTATATAAATAATATATATTTATAGCAACTGTACGTTATCCAGACTGCCGGATGAATATGCGGCAGCAAGGAGAGCTCCGCCAATGCCTGATCCATCTTCTGTAACTTTAAGAATGACGTGTTGGGCCACATCTTCTCCCAATATTTCATTAAGGGCTTCATGCAAGTACTCTCTGAACATTGTATAACTTGTATATAAACCCCCTTCAATCGCAACAACTGTTCTTCTCATTTTTACATCACTTCTACTCCTTCCACCAGTGATGCCTCCACTTCCATCCCGTCCGATCTTCTTCAAGATTCCCACTATGCCAGCAGCTGCCAGTCGAGCAGCCCTACGTGTCACAACGTCACATACTCTTACAACAAGTTTCCGGACCTTCAAAGAGACCTCTGAAATCTGAAATTGACAGGTGCACAGGAAAATAAAACCGATATGGTCAATCCATAGCAGCATTCAATAAACACAAGAAAGGAAAACATGAGCGATCCATCTACCTCCAGGGTTTCTTTCAAGATCTTATCTACTTCTTTCAGTTCAGGAGAGTCGTCCTCATGCATTGCAGCCAGCAAAGGTGTTCTGATTAACAATAGAGGAAAATGAGTAAGAAATTAAAGAGAAACAAAGCTTCAAGTGACAATAAGCATAGAATATCAAGAGAGATGACGCATTTATACAACAATAAAATCAACTCCTAGTCCACCCGAGATTTGTGTGTGTATATGTAACATACTGCAAAATAAAGGGGATTGATAATCTGGAGGAAACAGGTCCAAATATATCCGAGTCTTGCGACATTCTGAGAATAACTCTCCGAACAATGTCACCTAGATACATTCCTGATATCAGTTTCTCAAAACCCTGCAACAAAATCCAACAAAAAGCATTGAGCAGGTCCTTTATAGTAATAAATAATAAAAACATAAGAAACTGCTCCTTACCTGATCATTTGGGTTAGGGCTTTCCAAATCCAAATCAATATCATAAGAAGTTCTTGGCAAATGGGATGACCAGAAATTTCCCCATTCCATGTTAACAACCTAGTAAAACAAGAGAGAAGCATAATGTGAGTAAGCAAATATAATAATGGATCATTTTTCAAGTTAATCACAGGAAAATGCTTGAACGAGACAAGAGCAGTACCATGCATCCCGAAGTTGTAAGAAGACCTTGACACTTTATGATGGCATCTGCCCGCTCTAAATAACAGGCATTAGTACCGGTTCCAATTATTACAGCAGCAACAGTGTCAGCATCATCATAATGTCCAAGTGCTAAGGTTCCCGCAGTATCATTTACCTGTTCAAAACAAAGTGCACCTCTTCATTAATACATTAAAAAAAAAAAAAAAAACTATAGGAAAAGGAAAGTACTATTGTTTTTTTTTTTTTTTTGGGAGGGGGGGGGGGGGTGTTAAAAAGGCTGTCCAATGACCCACCCTCCACAACTAAAATTTTTTTAAAAAAAAAACTATTGAGAAAAGGAAAATTTGAAATCAACAAAAGGATCCTCCACAAGCTCAAACATACTGGTGTCTGTGCATTTATACATGCATGACTTGGTAATTTTTAAGTTCTAGATCAATCCATTAGAGATGTAAGATGAACTTTATTTTGCATACAGTACAACATCAACTACGAGCTATTCAAGATCCTGGTACGAGTAAAACTCCACCAGTTACTGTAAAGCAGGTGTTTTTCTTATGATAAAGTACCAAAGATTTTCAATCAAGGAAACTTCATGCGAGTAAAACAGATGGGGGAAATCTTCGCAAGCAGTCTGCGATAATGGTCTAGATCTTCTTTAGTTCTGAGAATGAAATTATGGTTAACTTTGCAATGCCGGCCAAGCTATTCAATTCAGAAAGTACATGACCTATGGAAAAAACTTAAACTGATTCAGAATAGTATACATGTTTGACCACTTAACAGTTACTATTCAAAAATACTAAAGCATACTTTTGACTGATAACAGTAATGCCAATTGAAGTACACCCCAAAAAGCATCGACTTTTTATTTATTAAAATACCTTCAAATAGCAAAAACCTAATAGTTGAATTGTTATATTGGGTAAAGGGAAATCAAATATCAACGTTGCTTCCATAAGAGAAGAAAGTGCTTACCAATACTGCAACACGCATATCCAAACCACTCCTGACTAATGCTGCTTCTAAAAGTCCAACCACCTCTTCTCCAACCTACAATCATTTGTGCAATAAATCAGTCTGTAAAAAAAGGAAATGAAACGAAACGGAAGTTCACTTATAATAGTCACTTGAATAAAATGTATAAACACTTCCAGATTGGCTAATAGAAGCATTATCACTCAAATTATAATATATTTATGATAAGTGATTTAATTATCAGGCCAAGTATATTTAAGATTTTTCCTCATCCTAAAATTACATGCAGTGAAAAAACACATCCTAGGTGCTCCAATACTTCACTTACTGCTCCTTAAGAACAACACAAAACATGTGTAGACATAATGAGAACAGCAAAAAGGCGCCAGAAATCCAACTAACAATTATGCAGTCAGCATTTCAAAGTTTCCTTGGCAGACATCATCTAGCTTACCATATCTTCAATGGCAAATCCTTTTGTCCATTTGATAAGGATCCCCGAACGAATCGACAATTGTTTCACTGGAAAAGAAAATGCAAGCCCAAGCTCCCTTGCTCTAACTGAAGAAGACTCAGAACCACTTTCTTCTTTTTCAACGAATTGCTTTAAGGTTGAAGCAATAAAATCAAAGAGATCCTGTAGCCAAAAAATGCACAATAATTGCCATACTTATCAGGAGGTGATCTCTTATCTTTTTTCTTTTTTTTTTCCTTTTCCAAAAGCATGCCCTAAGATAGTGAAATATTTGCAGTTAAAACTCAGTCACCTCACTTGTGCTTGTCATCAAGTGCCGGGGAATGGGTCGTCGCTCCACATCTTGAGACAAGATTGAAGATCTTCTACCTCCTAGCTGAACCCGCAAGACCCTAAAATTAGTACCCCCAAGATCTAGAGCATAATAAGTTCCTATCTCACTCCTGACAACAACATCAGAAATCAATTTACCAATGCAACCTAAGCAAACAATACAAATATAGACCGCATAATTGAAAATTGATCCAACTCTAATAATTGATATAAAAAAAAACAATTTAAAAAGCACAGTCACTGCTTATTTGGTATGATTTCCCCAAGCAAGCTAGTAATTATACATTCACATTACAAATACCATACATGCCAAATGTGAAATTAATTGGATGTCCATATCTATCTCATTTATATATCACAAATGGGGAAAAACTTTCTTATTCTTATTCGCTTCAGAAACTTAAAATTGATATACATGGCATGCAAGGGTAAAGGATAAAAAACACACGAGCTAAAAAGGATGAGTCTCAAATGATTTATGCAGGATAATAGAAGAAATGGTCACCTCTGGTGTAACTTGATCCTAACTCTTCCAGCTAATATATGATTCAAAGACAGGTACAGGAAACAGGCTAAAGACTATTAACAGCTGTAAACACACCCTCTCCATTCCAATATCTAATCTCTGTCATTGCGCATGTTTTCAACAGCCAGAACACCTCAAAAAGAAAAAGGGGATGGAGCTAAATGGAAAGTCTGCCAGTGTTAGCAATTGACACTATGAACTCCCTTTGAAGGCCCGTAATGCATCAACACTATGTTTCTAAATAAATCTGCGCTTTAACATAAAAATTGCAATTATGTATTTGCATCGACAAACTATTAAAACAATTGTTAAATCAAGAGTCGGGTATGAAAATTCTGTTCATTGAATACAACGCAGATTCTGTCCTTCGTTGAGCAACCAATCTCATCCAATTGGAAAAGAAGACTAAATGAGAACCAACATATTTCAATTGAGGAACCTAAACACGTAGTATTTCTCAAACAGTTCTATAACATTTTAAATCAGAATAGAAAGGAATAGAAAGAGAACATTTAGATTCTATAAACTCATGCTTTTGTTTGAGAAAAAAATATATTCCCAAATCAAGTAGTGAGAAGATCGATTCATTACAATCAAGTTTTGCAAAACAACAGATAGCAGGACATGAATATATAATTTAAAAGCGCATGCGTTTACAAATAAATCCAATTCCAAAACCACTGTACCAGAATCATCTAACCGAGTGAACCCCCAAAACACTTTAAAAACAAACTTATACAACACAAAGGCGAAAACAGCAAATAGACTGAACATCACAACAAAACAAAAATAAAAATGGAATAACCAGACACTTTACAGTGAAAAAATTGGCAGAAAGCGTGAAGAAACAAGAAAAAGAAATAACACAAAGAAAGACTGTCCAAGTTGCAAGAAAACATGGAAAAAAAAAGTTCAAAAAGCACTCCAAACAGCAATGGGAAACAAATGGCCAAACTGTATCAGATTTTAATTAAAGATAAAAACAGTAAGAGTAAAAGCAACAAGAACACCCCAGAAAACGATCACGAGATCGTAATAAAATAGGGGAAAAAAATATCAAACCACCATAAAAATGAAATTTTCAACCAAAACTATCAAATTCAAGATTACTAGGCATACAAATATCACCGAAAGAAACTAAAGAGAGAAGTACCATTCAATTAATTCCTAAACCAACCAGCGACGATGGATCAATCAAGAATCAAACAAAACACAGAAACACGCGCAGACACACTAAAAGTAGGACCACATAGTATCTCTCACAAGTCACAACCAGTAACAAAAACAACAAGAGAGAGGTAGATTAGATTATGGATTATTATACCCCGTAGGCAAATGGTCAACAAAAGTGAGTAGCATTTTAAGCTTCGAGCCACCTTCAGACGCCAAACCAGCGTGCATCTCCACAGCCATAGCATCCACTACTTGCCTTAACCTCCCAACTGGTGTCTCGCATGCTTCTTCTAACTCTCTCAACACTCCTACCACTCTCTTCCACTTCCTCCTACTCCGTACCCTCCTCCCCACCACCACTCCTGCCACCGCACAAGCCGCCGCAGCAACAGCAGCCGCCACTCCCGCCGCCACCTTCCCCATCACGCACCAATTATCCAACTATACCGCTTGCCAACTTATCACTGTACGCTCACCAGTCCAAAAAAACAGAAAACCGACGCCGTTTCATTGTGAAACATTGCAACTTTGCTATGCAAATGAACTATCTGAATGAAACCCAGATAGGAAAAGTCAAATACTTTATGAGGATTCAGCGGCGAGAGACAATCGCCGGTGAAGGTGCCTATTTGTAGATGAACAGTTCGAGGAAAGGCTTAAAAGACTCCTTTTTTATAATAAGATTTTACAGGTAAGTGTTAGGAGGAGTTTTTTTTTTTGTGGGGGAGAGAGAGAGAGAGAGTGGAATGGTTTTTTTTTTCTTTTTTTCCTTGACTAAAGAAGCGTTGGAAAGCGAACTGGACGCTACTTATAGAGGTAATAAAATGACAAATCTGCCCTCGTTAATGCTCGAAATTGACAGATTATTGCCGAGGATCTTCTTGTTGATTTCATTACCGTTTAATGAGAATTTTGACTTCTGGGCGTGGCTGCTTTTTTTGTGGGGTTGGTGCATGCAATTGCCATTCGAGTTTAAGGATATTACAAGTAAAAAAAACACCAAAACCTCTCATTGTTTTTCGAAAGGAGAAGGATGGTCGGTGTTGATTGCGATTGACTCGTTTGATTAAGACCCTTTTCCGATCTGGAGACCGGCACAGAGGGCTAGCCGGGCTGGCTACGTGGATAGGCAGAAAATGCTTGTGTTCTTTTAAATCGCAATTTACCTGTGTGAACCAAGTTCGTCGTATATGATTTTGACTCGTGATCTAAAATCACTGAGTTCTCTGCTCATATAACTCGTGATCATAGCATGCCGATCCTGTGTTCATCATCCACAATATAACTATTGTTTTGAAGATAGTCATGATATTGATGACAATTGGGTTTGTGTCAAATGGTTTTTGCAATTTATTTATAGTATGTTCTTCAAGTCACGACCATCTCGTTCATTTTTCCTTCTTTTTTTTATTTGTTTTTGTTTTTTACCATGCTATTAAGGAGGGTTAATGATGTTTAATATTTACTAATACTGGAATTCAGTCTCTTAATTTTTTTTCCTTTTTAATATAAGCATTAACTTTATTGAATTCAAAAGTAAGTTCGATATATAAATCACATTCCACAAGTTTATTTAAAAATATATTTTTTTTAATATCAAGCATTAAAAATCATTTAAAAAATTAATTTTATATTGTTTAAAATCAAATCATCTAAACATAGTTTTAAACGCAAAATTAACTTTATAAAATGTTTAAAAGTATAGTAGAAATCATAGTTTAAAGTATTTTTTGTTTAAAAATATATTAAAAATATATTTTTTATTTTAAAAAAATTATTTTTATTATATCACATTAAAATAATTTAAAAATATTTAAAAAATATAATTTTAAATAAATAAAAAAACTTTTTTAAAAACATGTTTTAACTCAGATACAATACACTGTCTCAATTAGCAGCTTTTGTGCATCAAAATTCATGTGTGCCCGCGTGCTTAAATTTATTTTCAAAGAAAATTAAAGAAGCATTTCTTACCCGAATTAAAGAGGAGATTATAGCTCAAGTCCCTCTTCCTTGCACAATCACGTGTGCAGACAAAGAAAGAGAATGAGTTGAAGGGGCAAAAAAAAGAAACATGATGAGTGTGTTCCTGTTTTTGGTCTCGGATTACAAAAGTTTCTACCGAGTTAATTCGAGAGTGCTTCCTTCCTAGCTCGACTCGCCATCCTTCACTTGCGACCTGGTTGGGACCGATTCAATGAACCCAACAAATTAATGAATTAATCATCACACGAGACGACAGCGTTCGAGGCACACGACAACAAAGCAGCATTTTATTTATCCTGTAATAATATTATTAGTTTTTTTTTTCAAACCGAAGAGACCAGAACATAAGAATCGACAACGACGTCAATGCTACCAGGCAGCAGCAAGTAGCAGTTGGTGTTTACAATATTATGTGGATTCCAGGTTGGTTTCGAAACTTGTATCGTCTGTCACAGCTAATCGTCTCCTTTTCTTCACACATGCTGACATTCATGAGGGGAAAGAGAGAGAGCATGTAGCTAGCAAATCTTGAACCATGGCCGCGTTCATCGCTCTTGAAGGCATGCTTCTTCACTGCCTTGCTCAGATCTCTCCTTCCCAGCTCAGATGGCAACAGCAAACTTTCACAAGTCTCTTTTCTTTTCTAGGCTTTTCACCTCACAGTAGTTTTCAGATCGAGTGTTTGATACCGTGATGTATGGTATTTTTAAAAATATTTTTTTTATCATAAAATACATTAAAATATTTTTATTTTTTATATTAGTTTATCAAACTCGTCAAGAACACTTAAAAAAGCTGATTTTTCTCTATTGAAACACATTTTGAAAACAAAAACTAACTAAAAAACAAAAGCTGTCGCATTTCTGAACACTACATTAGCTATAGTTTGTGAGGCGGATTTTTTGGTTTTAGAGTATGTTTGGGATGGTAATAACGGTGATAGTTTAAAATTATTTTTTATATTAATATATTAAAATAATTTAAAAATGTATAAAAATATTTTATTTTAAATTAAAAAAATCAAAATTTAAGCAACGAACACTCCTAAAATATCTCTCTAAAGTTCCAGGTTTAAAATTGACATGGAAAAATAATTATAGCTTGAAAACTTGTCTGGAAACACTATTGCATTAACTTTTAAAAAAACTCGGGGGCAAGGCCATTTTCGTAACTTAACAGAATATCAACAAGTCCCGAAACACCAGACCAGCATGTAAAAAAGGGAAGGGAATGAATAATAAATAATATTATATATAAAGAAATACTTGAAATAGATTTATAAAAATATGAAAATTTATTTTCTATTTAATAAATAATAGTAAAACCTGAAAGCCCATTCTTATTGTCATTCCAGTACTTGATTCTCAGGGCAGAAAACAAAAATAAAAAGAGATCAGACTGCGACGGTAGTCACGTATCCTTCGTACATGCCAGCTGTGTCCCGCTAATTCCAGCTGTGCTTGCAGCACGACCAACAGCTACCATCCTCTGCGTGCGTTCACGTTTTTATTTCGATGACAATTGAACAAGATTTAAGAAAATTATTACTTGCAGTACAGTTGGAAAAAACCAAAACGACATCTCAGCACTCTTGTGTGGGCATCTCCAAGAATATGCTAAATGAAAAGTCAAGAATAAAAAATAATATTAATTTGACTTTTAAAGCTCGTTTTACATGTTCGAGGAAAACAACGCTGTTCAAATTACAAAAATATCATTTTAAAAAATATATATTATTCCTGCATGAATGGTAAAAAAGTCAAGAATTTACAAAAATAATTAATTGAAATTGTGATTTTTTTTTTTGTTTTTTTTAATTTATATTTTTTGATTTATTTCTTATAAAATTATTATAATTATTATGGATTTGACAGATTCATATGAATTGATATGAGTTGTTTTTTAAAATTTTTTTAATTGTATTTCTTTTAATTTTATTATTTAATATTAAAATTGATTGAAAATCATTCGGGTTATTTTTATATTTATCAAATAAATAAGGTTAAATCATGTTATTAAATTTTTTGTATATCAAATATATTAAAATAAAACCAATTCTTCCAAATGACATTTTACAATTGGAATGCATGTAAGAAAATCATACCTATACTATTTAAAAAATTACATTATATGTTTGGTTCTTCTAAATAAAGGGATGCTTTTATATAAGGGATTTTAACAAAACAATGTCATGTAATGATGTTGGCAAAAAGTTAATCACGATTAAATAGTTAGTTAGTAGTATCACTCAGTAATTGCTAGACCTAAATTTTAAAAAATATGCATTGTCAAGTTATAGGGTCATTTTACAGTTTATACATTCAAATTAGATCAATTATTTTGATTAAAAACATTATTATTTTGTTTTATTTTAAAAATAGCATTAACTCAATTGAATTTTGATTAGATTTAGTTGAATCAACCATGTTCTTGTTAAATCAATACAATTTTTTTTATTTGAATTAAAACTTGTTCTAGGTTAAATTTTAGATTAAGAATTCTCTAGAACAATATGTTTGATCGAACTATATTTAATAGCTAAAATAACATGTTGATTCACATGTTTCTTAAGTTTGAATTCTTAATCATAATATGAGATTAAAAAATTATTTATTGTTGCTAAAACATGTAAGAAAAAATATAATGTGAAGACACCAATTGAACATGACTTGTTTAAAATGGGATTTAGAGTAGACTTAATTTCAATGAAAGAGAGGTATCCACAATTATTATTATTTTTTTTTTATATAATTGTGGTTGTGATTATAGACATGCTTGGAAGTATAGTCGCAATTATTTTTTAAAGTATTTTTTATGTTGAAATACAGTAAAATAATATTTTTTTAAAAAATATATTTTTAAAATCAACGCGTCAAAATAATAAAAAATAAAAAATAATAATTTTTTAAAAATACAAATATAATCACGTTTTTAAATACTCAAACACTCACTGTGACCACAAGACACATGTGTTCATTACAAGGGCCATTCTCTCTGATGTATGTTAAGATCAACAACATGAAAGTTCCTCGTAAGCCATGGCCTTGGAGAACAGTGGAAGGCGGCTCTCCGCGGATGATGAAGCCTGTAGATCTCTCGGCTGGCTGAAATACAGCCGTGACCGTGGGGGCTAAAATAGAACCTATCGCGACTCGCGAGAGTTTAGAAGAAACAGAAACTATAATCTTTTTATTTATTTATTCATTTATTTCGAGTGGTGAGCGATGACTGCCGTCGAGACTAATTTGACCGCGCGTGCCTATTTAAAAAGTCAAAATCAATGAATGATCCATTGACTGTACAAATTACCCTGACCCGGCAAAGCAGATAGCTAAGCTAGAATTTCCATTTGATTTTAAGCACGTGATTTATGCTATACAGTCCCCGATGTCTGTTCTCGCGGGCCCACAATAAATTACAACTCTCCCATGTGTTTCTAATTATATACATAATACTTTATATAAATATTATAATTATTAAGCGATTAAAAAAACACCAAACACATGATGCCACATCACTTAATAAATACATTTTATTAAAAAATTCAATCACTTGTAATGCTATGAATAATTAATCAATATTAGCTATTTTAAAAAATAAGCTATATTAGTGTTTAAATAGTAATTAAACCCAACTACCTAATTAAAATTAAAATCATGAAACATAACTAGAAAAAAAATTCAAAAACTAATTAAAAATTATTAAAAATTACATGTGTTGCCATTATCTTTTCCATGGTTATTCTATCAAATTTCTTAATTTCATGATACATAAAAATATATATTTGTTTTTATTGTTGTGTTTGTTTTTAGTGGTGAGACTTACCATTAAAAGTAAAAAACACACAATAAAAACATGAATTTATTATTTCTGTTATTGAATTTTTTTATTGTGAATAATTATATTCCACAACAAAACCAAAAACAAATACACCCCTTCTATACATGGGAGTGTGGAAAAATACCATTGATCACTAAAAATACATGTCTGAGATTTGTAGTGTCTCTCCTTTAACTTCGCAGTGACTAGTATTTTTGCTGACGTTTAAAATTTCTGATTACCTTTTAGACAATATAATTAAATTAAGAAAAGGCTGGAAAAAAATATCAAACGACTTGGAAAACAAATATATTTGCAACTTTATCATGGGCCTCCTTGTGTTTTCTTGTCGTCTGTTCCTCCTTCATGACAACTCTGTATTCTTGCAAGCCATCGATTATATGTTTTAGAAGGTGGCGATTGGCTAAGCCAGTCAATAATATTCGGAAGACAAGATCATTTTCTTGAAAAGTATCAAGTGCATGTTCGTATATAAATAATACGTGTAATTAGCCAGGCCAAGCAATTTTTCATAAAATGGGTGTATCAAGTGCAAGCGACTTTCATGTTTTTTTTATTAATTTAGATATCATTTTATTTTTAAAAAAATGGAAATAACTTCAGTGCTACGGCAGCTAGCACCTAACATTCCATGCTCCATGCATTTAAATTAACCCACGCGTATTGATTAATTGACAATTATATATCCCTGATCCGGGAGCCTGAGAAAATTGACCGGTAGCCTAGGAAAATAGATCCGTGACTTCTATTTTATGATCTCCTATTTCAGCACTCTTTCATTCCTATCCAATCACCGCCAAGAAATTAAGGAAAAAAACAGTATAATATCTTGTCAGTGTCAAAAAAAAATAAAAAAACTTTTTCCAGTACGTAATTACTATATTGATAGAATTGTCAAAGGAAACATGTTGTTGGCCATATGCTTGCAGGGAATTTTACTGCCTTATATATATATATATATATATATATTTTAAAAGCCCGTTTGAAATATTCATAAACTAGTTAACATCTATATTAATAATAAAATATTAAATTTATTGATTAATTGTCATAATTCTATTCCATCCTAAACATAATACAGCAACCACTACACATAGTGTAACAAAATTCTATATGTAAATAAATAAATTTAAAGTGGGTTATGTTCCTAGCCTCGAAGATGTGAGCTGAAGGGTAGTTTGTGTACACTCATGGTTTTAGAAAACACACATCGCATTAAACGGCGTGGTTTTGGTTTTCTATGATGTTACAAATTGTTTTATAACGTGATAGAGCATTCTACAAGCACGATACCCATAAGAATCATCGTGAAGTAACAATTATCACTATGTCAAGTTCATAATTAAATTTGCAAATTTCGCACTATATATAATCTTTTTTTAATGTATCTATCTTTAGATGTTTTAGTTTTAAAAACCTTGTACATGATATATATAATCTTGATCATCATGACATCAATTGTCCACCTCTCGCAGCCAATATATTTTAACTGTGCTTAAAATAATGGTTAAATTAAGTTATTTTTTAGAGTATTTTTTGTTTTAAAATATATTAAAATATTTTTTTTATTTTGAATTTTTTTGACACAAACAAATTAATATTTTTTTTAAAAAAAAACAAAACAATAATTCCACTGCTACGCCAATCAGTGCCTTAAACCCATAGAAACGGAGCCACTAGGCCAGCAAGCAATAACCTAACAGTAGGTAATACTAATACCACATATTTTTATATTCGTCTTCCTCCTCCAGGAGCCTTCACCTTCCATGATCATAATTGGCTTGCTTGACCAGTGAAAACTTGGCATTACTGCTGCAAACCAAATTTGAATTTGCGTAATCCAAGTGTATATAAAGTGATCCAGCCATTACGCATTCAATTTTCAACCTTTCTTCTATCCTCTGTTCCTCACCAAAATATCTTCCCGCAAACCCTGATTTGTGCTACTTTTAGCCAATTTCAAACCATTTTTTGTTTTTATAGATGAGATTTTTCCTATCTTTTGTTTATTTTATAGTGTCAATGACCAATCTTTTCAATCTAATCAGCAAGTATGATTCTTTCTCTGAAGGAGAGTCTTATGTTCCAGATTTAGAGAGGATTAGATCATCTGTTTTGAGAGTTTTAAGATTTTTTCATTTTTTTTTTAATGTGGATATCTAGATTAATTTCTACTTATCTTAACTAATTTTATAAATTTTAAAATTAATAACTATATAAATTTTTAATAATCATCATACTATCAATTATAAAATTCAAACAACCATGATTCACCGAAATTATGAAGGTTTTTATCATAACCTTTTATTATAATTGTTAGGATGTTTTATTTTTATCGATTGAATATTAATAAAACACTATTTTTTTTTTCTAAAAATATAGTGGTACAACCATTCAAACGTGTACAATGGTACGTCCAATCGTCGCCGCAACTTTTGCAGCGTGCTTATGGGCAGGACATCTTTTATGGTGACATGCTTTTTGAATACCTTTGCCATTTCTTTATCAAGTAGATCATATATACTCAATCCATGGAATTAATGCCTAAGAAGGCAAGAAGATGGTATCCTTTGCAGTAGTATATTTGTTTCTATAGTGCTGTGGGGTTGCATGATTGCTCTACTCGGCAGTCCAATGTTTGTTTTCCTCAATCAGTGCCTTTTTTTTTATTTTAAAAAAAGAACGATAAAAAAAGCGTTGTATAAGAAAAAGAAAACACCCCCGTGTCTCAAGTGGACTTATAAAAGTATTCCATGTCCAAGATTTATAATTTAATCCAAAAAGAATGGGTACGATCCGAACTAAATGGATTGATAGTTTTAGATAATTATTTTACTCAAATTAATAATATATAAAGAATAAATATTATCAAACCGATTCAAAATTCACTTTAATTAAACTTGAAATATATATTTATATGATATAAATATACATGTAAAGCATTTAGATTTTTTCTTCATACAATATATATATATATATATATATATATAGAGAGAGAGAGAGAGAGAGACATAAAATACACATGTATACTATTTATCATTTTATTTTTTAATATATATATATAAATACTTCAAATATATATTAATGATTATATTTTTATTGAAGAATAAATAATAAATAATTAGACACTTGAAACTCGATAAATAATATATAAATATTCATTTTTTTTATCCTATAAATAATAACTATGACATGGACATAGAAAAAAAAAACCATTATACCAATTTCCATCCCTATCCATGTCTTTACGTGTCTCCCCAATCTATCTATACGTCCAGAACCAACAAAACAAAAATGGTGGAATTACAAAACAATCAAGTTTATAAAAAGAATGAAAGAAGAAGAAGAAGAAGAAGAAGAAGGAGATGGGGCTAATTTAAGGACGTAATTACAAAAATTAATCACTCTCTTAATTAAGGTTGTATTCTCGCACTTGATGATTTCCAGCTAGGAACCGAACCTACAATGGAGCATGGACCCGCGCGGCTGTCCCCATGCTTATTAGTTTTACGCCGCCCCCCTGAAAACTGAAAAAAATAAAATAAAATCATACCACAGAAAATAGGAACCATCATTTCATTAATAGGTCGAAATGACCATGGCGGCTGCTGCTGCAGCATTATTAAATCATGCTTGTTATATAAAAATATTATAAAATTAATAATAATAATCGAGACACAAGTCATAGGATGAAAGTGAAGTTTAATGATAATATAATAGACTTACACAGGGCCATGGAATTGAAATTAAAGAAAAGTCACGACGTCCTCGATCTTGGTCATTTCTGGAGATCTTGATTTATTTATTTTCTTGCCGTTCCTCGCGTTTCAATGATTCGTCCCATGGCCAGCGAATCCCATTGGCTGGATGTGGGGTTTGGACTGGAGCATGCTTTTGTTTTTTTAATAATGAGTCAGTGACAAATATTGCTGATGATAATCCTCTGTGACATATGCTATGTTGAATCACTCTCGGAGATTATTCTATTACTATATGCTATATTCTATACTCTTGGTCAAGAAAATTAACATTAAGAACGTGCTTTCATTAACCCTTAATCACCTTCTTGATAATTAATTAACTTTATTAATGATTCGAATAAGTTGCGAGTGTCCACGCATGAAAGCAGGGTTTGGGTGTCGTTTTGATCTTTTTGTAAAGAATTGAAACCTATCCCTGAATGAAGACAATTCGAGGAGTTGCCTTATTGCCGATGGAAAATAATATGATATGATTACGCTTTTTGACAGGATCTAACCCCTCTGATCTTCTCAACTACCACCCAATTATTCTAAATTGCTTTCAAGTTAATTAATATTGGTGAAAGTTGGTGAAAAATATTCATTTTCAAGCATTCATGGTTAAACTAAGCTAATTGGGCTATAATCACACCACAAAAAGAGGGTGAGCAATTCTAGACTACAAAGGTGGTGTTTGCAATAAGATTTAAATATATATTATTTGATAAAAAATTAATTTTTTATATTTTTTTATTATTTTAATACATTAATATCAAAAATAAAATCAACAAATATTAATTATTCAGTAAATCCTTGAAGCAGCTTTCAAACAACATGTAAACTCAAGGATAAGGCTAGAAAAATATTTGATTATTTTTTTAATATTTTTGAATTGTTCTAACATGTTAGTATCAAAAATAAATTTAAAAAAATAAAAATAAAATATTATTTTAATATTTTTTAAAATAAAATATATTTTAAAAAATAATCATTACTATACTTTTAATCACCGACTTAGCTCTTATTTGACATTGTATTTTAAATAGGTTTCATCCACTTAGTTCTTATTTGACATTATATTTTAAATAGGGTTTGGTAAAATTTAAAATTTTTGTTTGAAATTATTTTTTTTTATATTTTTAAATTATTTTGATATATTAATATAAAAAATTCTTCATTGACTTGGTTACTGTCACGGTGATTCGCACACATGTATAGGCAAAACTCCGTTGACTTGGCTCGAACCCTCTCTCTATCTCCCTCTGTATAGAACGAGTGAAAGAAAACTCACAACAACCTGCCGACCAAAAGTGCACTTTTAATAGCCTGATATATCTGGTGAAGTTAGTATATATCCAGGTGTTTTCCAGCTATTTCCAATCATTCTGGTAATTTCACACAGTCAAGAACGTGAAAACACAAGATTAAATAATGGCAGGGGGGTGCAGGTCACTTTCAGGCCATCTGTGCGGTGACCGAAAGACAGGTCCAGATAAAAGAGAAACCCCGGCCCCAACTTGAAGTTGAATATTATTCTATTCCACTCGTGACTTCAATTCGATTCTGACCACTGCTACCTATCAACAATCGTTTTTCTCTAGCTTTTGCTCCTCCTCTTTCTTCTTTCAAGAACAAATCATCAACGAGACTTCACGCATTCCCACTACACAGGGCGGCTGGCAATTGTTTGGTGAACAAGAAGTTCGCTTCCAGGGGAAGCTCGCATCTAGGGAAAGTTTATTAACCTAGCTAGGTTTTCTTTTCTTGGTTCACATATATATATATGATATCTATTTTACGCGTGCCCCCTTTTAATTTGGATCAAGAACCTAGCTAATGGTGTGGCACTGTGGAGAAATTAATCTTTTAACATTCAAGTGATCAAAGCAATGGGTGTGTGAGAGCAACTTTCACAATATCTGACTAGCTGGGAGTAGCTTTAGGGTTCTTACAAGGCATCGATACTAGAGTATTTTACAAACTTGCCCCAACAAGACATCAACAAATTAGTTAAAGTAGATATGATCTCTCCAATATGCTGGTTAACTTCGAGTTAGCATAAAATGTCATCGCATCCGTCAGCTTTTGTGTCTCATTGATCAACAGTACTCATCAAATAATACATGCAAGAAAACAAAACTTCACAAGTTTCATAAAACTAATTACCCCGCAAAGAGATTGCTCTCTGATGGTCGGTACCTAATCACAAGCTTTGCCCTTGAACATGGTCACCACACACCGACCACTTTTTTCCTGGTCAAAGCCATTTCCTACCTCATTTCAAGCAGTTTTTCATGCTGCGTTTGGACAAAAGTTTTGCACTGGTGGGGTAGTGAGTGGGTCGACGTCCCTGAAACTGTTGATGGTTTAATTATACGGTGGGGTTTTTTTTCTTGCTCGTGGATCTATGCAAGAGAAGGACTGGTATATGCCCGTGTGCGTATGGTGTGCTTTGGTCAGTTTGACTTGCTAGAAATGAGGTAATCTACAATGATGGAAGCCTGGACCAGTTGGTTTGTGGTCTCTGATTTACAACAGTCAACAGGGTTGCTCATTGGGTGAGGTTCTTGGACGAGCTCTCTTCTGCTACACTGGGGATGCTTTATTGAGGAGCCCTGACTGTGTTAAGTCAGTGTCTGCTTTGAAGTGGAACACAGACTGTATCAGGTATAAGTGGAGTATTAAGGATCATGAGTTGATATATTCTTCCTCAGTTCTTACTGGCACTAAGCATTCTAATGAGACTGGAATACTAGCAATCAAAAAAGCAGTTGAGATCAGTGCAGATCTTTCATCTTTAGCTCAAACGATGGACTGGCTTTTTCGAAACGCACTGTTCAAATGCAGCGAGCAGGTTGAACAAGAGCGCAGCATGCTTTCGATAGTATTTTCAACTCAGTTAAAGCTTTAAAGGCAGCAGCTTTTATCCATGCGCTTAGAGAAGCAAGTGCTTTTGCAGATTATTTGGCCAAGGAAGCAGTAAGTCGTGGCGATGATCTTACTATCTGGTTGTAAATGATCGCTTCATTTCCATGTCTAACCATGCTCTTAATGACTGCATGCTTATCTTAACAAAATTAATCCCGACTTTCATAAAAAAAAGGTCTGATTAAAGCGATAGGGCCTTTTAGCATCTGACATCCCATAATTAGTCTTACATGATATAATTGATTACATGGATGAAGAAAAAAACATGTTATACTATATTATATAAAGTTTCGGTAGACAAAAGATTTAATGGACAGATGTTCTGTAATGATTATAGCTGTTCAAATTCATTGACATCCTGGACGTGCTTACATAATTCCAACGATACTAATGTCTGCTACCTAAGTCCAAACTAGCTCGACTTGAGTCGTTTCAAGGGACAAGAGAATTCAAATCACTTGTCCGCGTTTAAATACTACGAACCAGCTGTGCTGAAATTAAATTTCATCAACCTCCCAAATAAATAAAAAATAAAAGATAATTAATTAATAATAAAATATATTACTCAACTAGTTAGATTTTGAGTTTATTTTTTATAAATTATCAATTCAAGTTTCATAAATTTAAAGATTACAAAAAATTACATAGTTGTTAATTTTAAAATTTATAAAATTAATCAAGGCACAAATTAGCTTAGACATCACGTTAATGTTAAAAAATAAAAAATAAAAGATAATGTAAGTTATATACACTGTTCATAGTTCTTTTCTTTGTTAGTTCCTTGTTTAAGTTTTGAGATTTCACTTGGATTGTTTTAAGGGATTTGAGATTATATCTCTGTGTATTTAACGAGAATATTATTATTTAAATTAAATTACATCCAAATACATGAATTAACCTTCAAGTCAGGTTAAAAAACCCAGCAAATCACAACATATATATATTTGGCACCATTTTCCATTTCTTATCGCTTTTGCCTTTTGCGCTCGTCAAAAAAGCATCTACAATTCTCATCTTTCGATACTATATGTGAGGGACCATTTCTAATAGATCTGCTTAACTATCACGAGATAACATGCAGGACCATTTCCATATAAAAATCTTTAAACTTTTATTTCATTATCATCAGCACGCATGTACCATTTCTATAACTCTTTTTTTTTTTAATCCTCCATGAACTTGTAGTAGCATGTTACTAACCTATTTATAACATGATTCAAGATTTGGATCATAAATTAATTGGTTAATTTAAATTAATATAAAATAGCTCTGTATCAAGATTTTTTTTAAAATAAAATAATATCATTTTAGAATTAACAAAATATATATCAATGAATTCTTACTTCATTTGATTTTGATTGAATTACAATTTTAACCATCAAATCTTCTTAGTTTAATTAAATTAACTTTCTTATGATTTTACATCAAACTTAAATTGAATTGGATTTTTATAGTATGTTAGTTGTTGCTTTTGAAAATATTTTTTGTTGAAAATAAATTAAAATAATATTTTTTATTTTTTAAAAATTATTTTTTATATAAAAACATAAAAAAATAAATTTTAAATAAAACATATATAAAACACCGTTTCAAAAACATTAATTAATAAAATATCTTCCTGGCTAGGTGGCAGAGGAGAGCCAAAGCTGCAGGGAGAAGCCGAGCTATGGTTGGCTATAAAGCGGCTTATCAAAGGCAGCTGTGCGTACGATCCCAGTCCCATCAAGGAGTCGCTGTCTACGCACGTTGCTAAAATAACAGTACGTGTCAGAATAAGCTGTCCAGCTAAATGGGACCACCGGAGTTGTGGATGCGACACGTGTTTGTATCCCCATTTTGACAGCTTCCATCTATGATTGAGGGACCACATCAACCCCGCCTCTCCCTAATACTGGTTTCCTATTTTGCCCTCTCGTACTCCGTGCATTTTTTCACTCGTTTTGCCGCGTGCCAGATCGGATTGGAATTCAGGTGGTCACGTGATCGGACATATCACCAAACGTTTTGCCTCTCTTTATGCATTTGCTTATTTATGTTTCAATTAGACCATAACTTTCCCGTGAGCCTCCACGTGATCAAAATGTACTCTCTCCTCTGGCCTTTTATTAATTACCTCCTAAATTAATTTTAATTTATTCAAATATATTTAAAAATATTATATCGCAACTGTCTTGTTCTGGTTAGATTTTAAGCAAATTTAAATTAAGATGGAGTAATGAAGCTTACTTAGATTAAGTGTGTATTTTGGTGTAGTGTATTTTTTTAAAATATTTTTTTAATTAAAAATATTTTTTTTTTATGAATACATCAAAACCATATAAAAACCCATAAAAAAAACAATTAATATGAATCTATGACATTAATCTAGACATCAACAATAAATAATAAGAACATATTTGAGAACTCGGCTTGCGGCGTGTTTTTAAAAATTTTAAATTTGTTTTGTTTTAAAAAAATTATATTTTGTATTTATTTTAATATATAAATATAAAAAATAAAAAAAATATTATTTAAATATATTACTAAATAAAAAATATTTTTAAAAACATTCACTACCATAATATTATACACACCTTTTATATTTCAGAAATAACACAAGCAACTAAATTAGCAGCAGCACCGTAACTTATGGAAAGCTATCACCGAGTGTGTTTAAGATTCATTACTATCCATTATCATAAATACTAGCATTTTTGCTTTGTTTTATTTGTTAAAAAAAATATTATAGAAATGGTTAATAAACATGTTTAAAATCAGTTAAAATTAGGAGTCCCTCGTTTTTATAATTAAAAAATTGTTGGAAATTATTCTCTAATTGAAATAAATTGGGAATAAATGATAAATTGATATAAAAAATTTTTGGTTAACATGTTTTGTAAATCCAATAAAATTTAATTTCATGTTGAAAGATTACAAGATTTTCTTGTAATTTATATGTTAGGAAATTAAAGATCTCAATCCATGGATCACCAATATTTTTAAAGAGAAAAGGCCCCACACAAAATGAGTTGCACGGGCACGCATTCTTGGGTCTCGAGTTTGGGTTTGATCAAGCCTGGGTATGGAGTTTGGCTAAGAACGTATTTGGTATTGTGGTAGCTTTTATGGTTGCGGTTTGAAAAAAGTAGTTTAATAAAAAAATACTTTTTGTGAGGTTGATTTAAAAAAAAGTTGGTGTTTGGTTAAAACTGTGGTTGAAGTTATGGTTTTAAAAAAACCAGTTTCTTGTATTTGGTTAAAAATTTGTGGTTGAAAAAAAACAGTTTTGTGTTTGGTAAAACTGTGGTTTAAAAAGCACTTTTCAAAAAAAATAAATTTTTTTTTCTTTGAATGAGTATGTTTTTTATGTTTTCAAATCATTTTGATGTGCTGATCTCAAAAATAATTTTTTTAAAAATAAAAAAAATATTATTGACATGTTTTTTTGAGTGAAAAACACTTTGAAAAGTAACAACAACCACACTCCCAAACACGTAATATGGTTTGTGTTTTATATTTGTTTTGAATTAATTAAAAGGACATATATAGACACATATATATAACTCCAAAACATAGGTGTTTTGTAATTATGATTACATAACAAAATAAAAAATCCTTATACATGAATGTACTCCTTTATTGTTCCATCAAACTATTTGCAATTCCATCGCGTACAAAATCCATACGTGAAGGCCTTTGTGAGCCTTGAACGGATATCAAGTAAAAAGTCATTTGAAATTAAATTGGGGTTGCGAGTATACTAAAAAAAAACTGCATCATCTTGCGATCTCCTTCTAATATAATTATGTAGTGCCATTGATGCAACTATAATCTCAACTTGTGTTTTGTATGGATAAGCAGACATGTTTTGTAAAATTTTCCACCTCTGTTTCCATACCTCAAAAGAACATTCGATCACGTTACGTAGTGACGAGTGTACACGATTAAACACTTCTTTCCGACCACTTGCTTGGCCACGACGCCTAAATTCTTGGAAGTGATACCTCTTGCCTTTGTAGGGATCCAAATATCCATACTCGTTTGGATATCCAGTATCAACCAAATAGTATTTTCCTGAAAAAAACAACATTGTAATTTTAAACAAAACTTAAAAAAAAATTATATTCCTTTAATTACCAAATCTTCAATTTAGTCAAAATCACAACCTTCTAGAGGTTTTGGAAATTGAATATTGCTATTGTCAATAGCCTCAAGAAAAATACGCGTATCATGTGCACTGTCTTCCCATCCTGCCCACACGAACATGAATTGCATGTCGAAACTACATGCAACCATGACATTTTGTGTTGGTACACATTTTCTTTCAATAAATGGAATTTGATTTGCAGATGGTATGCAGACACGAACATGTGTTTCATCAATTGCACTGACACAATTCTACAGGCCACAAAAACATTTAGTACTCATAAACATTTATAACATATTTCATACTCCTTTGAATAATTTAATTAAACTACCTAATTATATAAAAATTCATCTTACCTTGAAATGTGGTATAAATCTTGGATTCATTGCAATTTCTCTTGGTGTGCTCGTAAATTATGGATCTTCTGGTTTTATGACTTTCACAACAAACAAACATAATGATTTAAGCACTTCTTTAAAACATCTACTAATAGTTTCACCTGAATGCTGGAATCTTTCCTGCACTTGTCTATTTGACGCCCCAACTACTATTGTAAATAGCAACATTGCCACCTTTTCAATAATGTTCATTCTTCTTGACAGTTTTAAGTTATGGTGCGTTTCTAATTCAGTGCACAAACTCAACAAAGTGGTTGCGTCCATCCTAAACATGTTAACACTTCGTTTTCAATGCCCTATTAAAACCTCCATCAACCAACGCATCCCTGTGTTATACGAAACCATACGTGGTTCTTTATACATATAATTAATACAATACGTGTTTATAGCTCCAGCTGTGCATATAATTAATTTTTTCATATCACAATGCCTCCTTATAATAAATGTATCGTCACCATCACTGTCATCGTCAACGTCATCATCACTGTCATCGTTACTATCGTCGGTGTTGTTTCCATTGCTGTCATCTCCAGCACCAGAAAATGCGGCACCACTACCTTCACAACTAGGATAATTAATGTGGTCTACAATTTGGTTCATTACATTATCATAATTGCCATCGAAATCCCCATTAAATATGTCATTAAATCGTGAATCATCCATAACTTCAATTACATGGAAACCAAAACAAAATTATATGTTGTTAATAAAAATATTTAAATAATTAAATATCATTAAAAAAAAAGTATCAAATAGTTGGTGCAACATATGTTTTTTATACCTATAAAGCCAACAAAAACAGTGTTCCACTTGCTTGTATGAAATGCAGATGAAGTTTGACATATTTGTTATGAAGTAAAAAAGAGCTTTGAAAGTTGGCTTACAAACAATCCTCTTTATATAGAAAAAACTCTTTGCTTTTACAAGTACAATATAACATGTATAGATAGTAAATGTTATGTTTACAGATAATATATTCTATATTCTGACATATTTTTTCACCTTTTTTCTCACTTTCTTATTCAAGATTCTTGGCACATTTTTTTTGCTTTTACTATCACCATGTTAGTGTACACCCACCCACATGTACAGAAATCATCAAAAGCATCAAATATTTGTATTTAACTGTACCTGGAGATTCAATTAACACCTCACAAAATAAACACATTATATATATATATATATTTCATCCAACACCAACACTGAAAATGGAAAATTCCAGCAGCTCAAACAATGAAAAATTGGCAGTAGCACATTCTAGCAGCTCAAACAACATTTAACAAGGCATCAACTTTATTCTCACGGCAGAAAAGGTAAAAATGCATATTATCACACTGCACAAGCACACGACAGAAAAGAAAACAAATCCATCTTATCAAACTGCAGCTGCACATAGTGTCTCAATTACTTGCAGTTTTCTTATCACCTTGCAGCACCCATCAACTCACAGCAGAAAAAGAAAACAAACAAATATTCACACAGTAGCTGCACATGGTATATCAACACAGTGAAGGAAAATTACCAGCAAATTCAATCCAATGGTCAACTATCAAACATTAATAAAAACAGAAGTGACAAATTTAATACATTGATAAAATACTACATTAAAAACTAACAATATTCTCATACAAGTATATTAGCTCCCGAAAAGCAGTTTAATATAAATACAATAGTAAACAAATTACCGCAAATGGAAACTTCCACATATCTCATCACGAAATGTGGAAGAATACAATGACTCGGGTTAAACTTCGACAATTGAAAAAAACGCTTTTTAAAAACCAGCATCCCATTATTCTGCAGCAATAAAACAAACTTATATAAATACATTAAGCAAGTGAACATAGTTAATATCTTAACGATTAAGAAAATGTAATAATACCATGTCAGCTAAGCACGTTTAGTGCGTGCATACATTCGTTGCAGCCATCTGAACTTCTGCTCCTTATCACCCATACTAGCCCATATTTCTTTTTTCCTTCTTAAACTCAAATACTCCGTAGCAAAGTCGTGGAACTCATCGTCAATTGAAACTTCAGGAATTGAGTGCAGCTCAGCCATCACCTAGGGAATACTACAACCTTTGCAATCCATATTAATAGACGTCGAATCACTCTTAGTTGACATACTCTCAAGTAGATGATTGCACCTTGTCAGCAGCTGAACACCAATTCCAGATGTTTTCTTCTTTCTACAGCGCATATCATAATGATCTCGTTCTTTTCTTTTATCGCTGCTTTTTGTATTGCTGCTGCTAGACATATTTATCCCTCCAATCATTCGAGCCATGTCAGTTTGGAAATATAGAATCACATCTTCCTCCGAATCACCACTGCCCTCTTCCAAACCATCATCAGCAATGTCGGCATTACTTGTACCAGGATCAACACCATTGCCCGCAGGTACATCTGATGAAGGAGCCCATGCAAACGCTCCAGTTGCGATAATGTTGGAATACATTCGGTCAAATTTATTCTTCAAAGACGGCTCAATACCGATATATTTGAATTTTTTGGCTCCTCTAATTTCCTGCATATAAATTAAATCAAGTAATGAAGGATCAAGACTAGTAAAATTTTAGGGTTGGAATTTGACAATAATAAAAGAAATTGTTAGGATGACAAGGAATGTACCTGAATTTTTTGTTTCCACCACTCATCGCTAGCTGCAATTGTGCCTAATTCACTATTCCAGCCAACACCAGTTTCAGAAACCATCTTATTCCATATCCTCCAATCCTTTTTGCATCCATCCTATTTGTTTTTCAATTGTGTTTTAGTGAATGCATGCCCAGTTTGTTCTTTGAATGATGTTATAAGAAATTTTCACCCTGTTTTATCGAAATGAGTATTAGGTCTCATTTCCATATCAATTGCCTTAATGCATATATCATAAAATATATGCAACATGTCCTTTGTCCAAGCAGCCTTATCAAAAGATTCAAGACCTTCCATGATATCTTTTAACACATTTAACAAAAGTTTGAAATCAATAAATGATATCAAATAAATTATGGCACATACATAAATCATGGACTAAAACAATAATAAAACACTCGATGTTCAACATTTTTACAAAAGCTGTGTGGTTAGCAACAAACATTAACCATGCATGTATTTGAATGAGAATGTTCACGTTAATTTTTAACTATTCAGAAAACTCAGTTTCAGCCATGATATAATATTTGAATTATCAAGCAGCACTTCATTGCCATCTTGCTGTTTGGAAGACAAAAACATAGGGAAAAAACAAACAGAACAAAATATATTTGCTAAAGTACATAAACAAAGAACAACAGACAAGCAGTATATAGAAGCAATTAAATTTTGCTAAATTCAAAACAATTGATGAAGGCAGAGTAAACAGAAGACAATCAACAACAGCTATGAAATTTGTCAATTATAGAACACACGGTAATTGATCATGCAGGCACACAGACATGCAATTTTTCATCTAAAAAAAAGAAAATGAAGATGGAGATAAGGCAGGAACTTACCTCGTCTATCTCTTTAGGTGTCCATACCATCGCAGTTCTGCAGCTTTGTCCTACAAACAGATACACAATGGAGACCCAGAAGATAAATTAGATTTTGAGCTACAATTACTATAAAATTGACATGGGTAACACAGTACACAAAAGCATCACAGAAATGCAGGTTTTCAAGTACAAAAAAAATTAAAAACACATGCAAAGCAGAAGACAAGCAGAAGAAGCAATGAAATTTGCTATAAATTCAAAAAAATTGACACAGGCACAGTAAATAAAACATAAACAATAACAGCAATGAAATTTATTGATCAATTCAACAATTATAGTGTTAATAGTTCTTTCGATTTGCAATGGATGGATTCCAAAAACGGTGGCTAGTACCATAAAGATAATTCCAGAACAGTTTTTGGAAGTAGTTCTGAAGAGACAGAACGCATTTTTTAGTTTATTTCATGAATGGAAAATAAAGGACTTTGCAGCGGTTTTTCCTAGCAATGGGATAAGTATGCATGTCTGTTTGTAACTTGCATGGACTGTGAGCAGTAAATCTAAAGTTGTAATCGAAACATTTGTGTTGCATGGAAAAAATCGAAATATTTCTGTTCAATATAGCTTTAAAAAGTTACTGTAAATCTAAAGTTCAGCATTGCATGGGAATTTTTGTGAAAAATAAAGGATGATAAAAACTAATCTGCTAGCTGACGTAAAGGATGATAAAAATGAAATAAAAAATCTAGTTACTATAAATTATTATTATGTTTTACCTAAAATTTTTAGTATATTTTGTAATTGTAATATCCTCATATTATATTTAAAAAACTGCACCTAGCTAAAAAGTTCTAAAAGATAATAATAAAGAAACAATAAAAAATAAATGGATTTGTGGTAGTGATTCATTGCACAGTCATTTTGCATAAATAAGATAAAAAGAACAAATTCCAATCAAATCGCAAGTAATAAATAAATAACATCCACTAAACAAAGTTTTTATTCATAACAAATCCATCGAGTTTGGGAAAACACATGATATTCATTCAACGTTCATTGCATAATAAATAAAATACATGGAAAAAAAAAACTCACAAGCAACAAAAAGTCTCTTCTCTCAGTAGACAGAAGTTGTCGAAAAACGCCTTTCCTTTCCCTTAACTTACTCCGTCCTCGTTTTGTTCAAACCTCAAACTCCACGCTCCTTCGACAGTTTGTGTTTGAATGGAGAGAGAGGAAAAAGCGATCTGGCGTTGGTGTTAGGGCAAAAGAGAAATGGGGTTATAACAAGAGAAGAGAGAGGAGAACAATTTGGGAAAGGAAATTGGGGTTTTTTAGTTCGTCAAATTGATCTGCAATTGTAACAGAAAGTTTGGAGGTTGGGGACCATAATTTTGGAGGTTAAGGTTACTGGGAAAGTTTGGTGGTGAGAGAGAGGTAAGGAACCGAAGGTTAAAACTGGGCGTAACATTGATGATCTACAACGACCTTTTGTGAAATTTTGGGTTTGTTGTGACCGTTGAGAAATTGGATTAATTGCAAATTGATGAGGGACAGAGAGAAGTTGGGAAAGTAATTGCAAATTGATGAGGGATGACAGAGAGAAGTTGGGAAAGTAAAAAAAAGCAATTGCAAATTGTCGGTGATGAAAGAGAGGAGAAACACATGAAAAGCAAAAGATAATTGCTTTTCACTTTTTACAATTGAACCGCAGTTTCTAATGGGATCCACGTAAAAATAAACTGTGTTTTGAAATTAACCAAACATGTGTTTTACTGCTTTTCTCTAAACCGTAGTCGCACCAGTTTAGCCAAACACCATCTAAGTCTCGAACTTGGGTTTGAGGTGAAATATTTTTTTTGTTAAATAAATAATTACTTTTTGCTAGTCTATTTTAAAATTATGTATGCTTTAAAATAACTATTTGCCCGTCAAGAATTAATTTTTTTCTAGCTTTTTTTTTTTTGCCTCATTTATGAATAAAGAATCCAAACAATTTTTTTAAAAACTTGAATAGTTTCTAATTATATAGAAAAAAAAGATTTTAAAGCAAAAAACTATCATGGTTTTGTTTCAAGGTGGGTAATTAAAGCCAGTAAATGACAAAAAATAATTATGATAATTATTTTTATATTAGTTTTTCTTTCAAAACTCATTGCAAGAGATTGGAGGAAGGGTGTTTTATAAATATTCCGAGACCCTTCTTCACCTCAATTTCTTAAGTTAAAGTTTAACTGCTATTCCAGTTTGTTATGTCCATGCATTTCGTGTTTTTTTTTATATATATATATATATATATATATATATATATATATATAAAAAAATAATATTGAATCGATGCTTATTAAGTATATACCATATGGAACTAAACAATTAAGACATGATTAAATCGACTATATTAGCTATAAAACTTTAATCTATTAAATTGCTTACTTTTTTTTGGTTCTTCTACATTTAAATTAGTTGTTTTATACTTGCATTCGAGAAGCTAGAAATTTAATTAAAAGCATCTGACCAGTGCTTATATGGAGATTTGTTTTTTTTAAGAAAAAGAATTGATGAAAAGATCATTGCTCTCAAAACAAAATAAAAATCATAAATGATGAAAATGCATTTTTATAGGATAAAACATTTTTGCCTCATAATTTAGATGGTTATAGTTCTTATAGATATTTATTTTAATCATCACAAAAATATTATTTTTTTTAAATTTTAAATAAATAAATTATATTTGTATGATATATTTATAAAATCACCGGCACCTAGCAAGCAGGATCTGCTTCCAAGATAAAAAAAGAGTGGCTTCTTCCGCCTTTCATGGGCCAATTACCAGGCTCAACAAATTACAGCCCATAGAGGGTAGCTTTTCCTTCTCCAGGAGGAGGATGGTCTCCGGAAAAGACCGACGAGGATGAACTCAATCGGCACCTACATTGTCGAACCCGACTCAAGAGGCCATAGATAGAGAAAGCGAACATGACACGAGGGCTGGCTCGAAGAGGACCGGAATAAAGATCTTAATACTGAGCCTGCACAGCCTGATTCCTTTCTCACCTGAAAAAGATTTTGACCTGAACAAGCCCCTCGAGGAACGGTGACAAAGAGGATCGTGCGCCTATTGACATGCAAAATTCAGGGCAAGAAAAGAAGTATATTATTGACGAGCCAGGAGCTTTATTAGGGCAAATTATCTAATTGACGCTTCTAATGCAAAATTTAGGGTGAGAGAGTCTATTGGATGAACTCTTTTCCTGCCCTCGTTCTTTGAAATATTTCACTGCCCTCATCCAACGAGGCAGATCTTGTGTGTAAATTGTGAGAAATCGGCAACAAAAAGGACTGAAATGAACATTATAAAAAAGTTGATGCACTTAAAGTTAAAGAGACCATGTGGATACCATATCACCATGTCATCACTCACCATAAGATGCCACATCATTGCTAACGATAAACTGATAACGGGATAAGAGGGAGATGGCCTGACGTTTAGTCTTTCCATTTTTAGGAGAGAGCAGAACATCAAATGTAATGGCATTTGTAATGATAGCCAGACAAGCTCTGTTTCAGTTGAAGGGCAGCACGAGTGTAAAGGGTTGCGTTAAAGAGTGTAAACATGATAATTCTAACAGCAACGTTGTTCAACTTCCTGAGAAGACTCGCAACTCAAGCGTTCTTGTACTGGGTGGAACGGGTCGGGTCGGTGGGTCCACTGCCACTGCTCTCTCCAAGCTCTGCCCTGACCTTAGAATTGTGATTGGTGGTCGAAACAGGTAAATTTAACAAAAGCCCTTGTTTGTTTTCTGTTTGATTTCTGAGAAAGTGACTAAAAAAGAAAAATAAGAAGTGAGGAAATTGATGGTAGGGAAAAAGGTGCTGCGATGGTGGGTCAATTGGGGAGGAACTCCGAGTTCACTGAAGTCAACATTGAGAATGTAGACTCATTGGGAGCAGCTCTGAAAGGTACAGGAATCTTTTAATGATCAGAATTGCAAAGCCATTATTTTTTACTTCTGTGTTTTCAAGTATTTGCTCATGTTTTGAACATACATATCCTGGGTCATTTTATGGTTCCATCCGGACTTAATTGGGGACAAGAAAAAAAAAAGTTTTAGAAGGTTAAGAAGGCTTCAGCAAGGATAAATTTTGCAACTATTTTTCTTTTCACTGTGCTTTTTGAGTTTTAAAGATATCTTGCTGTTCATGATTGTGCTTGATTTATGTTATTTTAGCCCTCCATATATGTTGAGAAGACAAGTTCCTGTATCTCATTGGAGTTCTAAGCGTGGGGGTTGACTTCCATTTGCTTCCTCCCTTTTGTAGAATTTGTCTCATAAATCATGGGGTTCTACATTTTTCATGGAGCCCAACGAGGTTTTGTCCAGACAAGATTTAGATTCAATATCTGTAAGTTTGGCCAAGCTTTAGGAAACAAGCACACCAGTTGTAATAATTAATACCTCCCAAATGAAAATCTCGGCTGTAATCCTGCTCAAATGAAAATGTAATGAACTGAACAGCTTTGTTCTGGCTTCTCAGAACTTCCAAGCCTCAAGCTGTATTAATCCCTCTGCAGATGTAGATCTTGTCGTTCATGCTGCAGGGCCTTTTCAACAGGCAGCGAAATGCACTGTACTTGAAGCTGCCATAGAGACCAAGGTGAGGAAAGGTAAACATTATGTTTCTGAATGTCAACATTCAGGTTAGATTTCTTTGTACAAGTGAATGCTTATTAGGCCTGTTTATAATTGTTATATTATCTCAGGAGCTGTCTTTTTGCCCTTTCCTAACAGACAGCGTATGTTGATGTTTGTGATGATACAAGCTATGCATTGCGTGCAAAGTCCTTCAGGGATAAAGCCTTAGCTGCAAATATTCCTGCCATAACAACTGGTGGAATCTATCCAGGAGTGAGCAATGGTATGATTACCAGCATTCTTGCTTGGTCATCATTTTTATTTGCATACTTTGTCCCCTGTATAAAATGCATTTCTGTATTTGCAGTCAAAACACACTCATCACTTATCATTTTGTGAATTTAAGGAGCATATCTTATCATATAAACCATGTGCCTCTGGATAGAGTCAAATTCAAAAAGATTAATTCCGGCAGCCCCAAGTACATTGTTTCATTGCTTTGAGATGACTTTTTTATGAAAAAAAGAAGAAAAGTTATAACTCAACGAAGCTTTGCAGTTTGAGTTTCTGAACATTCTTATGACTCATGCTTGTATCAGCTGCCAGTCTCATGCAAACCCACCATTTGGGCCTTAAAGCTAGCAAATGCCTGAAGAAAAACATAATTACACTAGCATAGAGTAGCATCTTATAAGTTACATTGATATAGAAGTGGTGGATAGATCATAGATTACATCATGTGGAAAACCACCTCACATTCAGCTACTGTACTTTTATTCAACCCTACATGCTAATTTCTACCACTATCATGACAGTCATGGCAGCAGAACTAGTACGTGCTGCGAAAACTGAAAGCAAGGGAAAGCCAGAGAGGCTGAGGTAATTTTTTTCTCATCTTAGAACTTAAACCAAAGAAAGTTTTGACTAGTCAATAACTCCTTATTCATCACCAAATGCCACTATGGGTTCTCTTACAATTTTAGCATAATGTATCATCCCTTGAATGTTAACTATCCATCTAGAGATTCTTGGCTTCCCGCCACTTTAGGTTACCAGTATCCGCAGTACCACCTCAGTTCTCTAATATAAGTTCTGATGAAGAGTGGTGCTCATCTCCATCCATAATTTCTGGTACCCCATAAATTTTTCCTTGAAGTGGAAAATGTGCGTTTCATTCTGAAAGCACTTCTTCTCCTTAGCCATGCCATCAACCTCATAGGCCAAAATCTTCATTTTCCTTTCTGATTTTGGTTGAAAGGAATTTGGTCCTTGGTGGTATCTTTAATGCTTATTTTTGAGTTAAGGCATATCATTATGAAACTCCTTTCATTCCAGTAGAAACTAATCAATTGAATTAACATGGAAGTGGCGCATCTTTGCTGCTTGGTAAATGGTGATCCATTGCACGATGCAATAAAGCAGCTATTCAATGGTTTGTTTTAAAGTTTATGCTGCTTACACTCGAATTCTCTTCTTCTCAGGTTCTACTACTACACAGCAGGCAGTGGTGGTGCTGGTCCAACCATACTAGCTACTAGTTTCTTACTTCTTGGTGAGGAGGTTGTTGCATATAATAAGGGTCAGTCTCAACAGCATTTTACAACCAGCACAATCCTCTTCAGTTTCTACTGTAGTACTCGTCTGTTCAACACTTAAACAATGGTAATGTTTATTGAATCAGGAGAAAAGATCAAACTAAAGCCATATAGTGGAATGCTTAACATCGACTTTGGAAAGGGGATCGGAAAGCGAGATGTTTACCTGTTGTAAGTGTCTGAAAGAAATTTCTCTCAAATCGGAAAAAAATCAACGTGCCAGTTTCTAGATGCCAATTCATCTATTTAACAGGTCTACAATCGAGTGTTGAATGAGCATCATAGATTGGGATGGACCAATTTTGATCATAGTTATATCAGTATTCATGCACCAATTCTCACATCCTTATTTTAAATATTTACAAATTTCCGTGTATCTTTCTGGCTTTGGTGAAAACTTTTGTTTTCTACACCCTTAACTATTGCAATTAATCGAACTTGGAGAAATTATAGCCTTGCCAATGCCACGCTTAGAAAGTTTAGTCACTATTTGTGTCTTTCAATGGCTCAAGACCATCGGTGGATGAACTGCAAAACACTTCATAATCAACATTTCATTTCCTCCTTGAATCAACTATGAATAGTCTTCTTCTGTACATCAGCCTAAGAGAATTTCCTCTATTCTCATCTGGAGCTTCTTCCTTTCCTTCCTAGGATAGTTTGCATCCTTTTCTTCTTTCTTCAATTCCATGATCACATACTTCTTTTTGTCAGGTTCTTCTTAGTTTGTAGTAATGTAACCCTTCTATCCCCCGGGGTTCCCTTGGGGTAAATTGACCACAACTACATTGTAGTTAGTACTCGTTCTTTTTTTCTTTTCTATGGTTTGTGCTTTGCTCGTTCTTTAGCATTTTATAGTTTGTAAACCAAAACTTATGACAAGAATGTTCTACAATGAAGCTCATCCATGAATGAAGCAGTCTTCTGTTTTCCTAAAAATTTTCTAGGGTTATATTATTGGAAGCTAATTCATTTTTACTGGATCCAAAATAACATGTTGCACGTATCACATGCATTTAGTTTTTTTCTTCTTCTTTATTTTTATCAAATGCATGTAGTAGTATATTACAACTTTGAAAACTGTACACTATATGGTTAATGTCTTCTGTTGAAAAGAGCCATTTGGTTTCTGTCTTGATTTTTTTGTAAATATTGTAAAGATCCTTTGCTTTCAAAAACTTTCAACTCAATATATATCCTTATCTCCAGGAATTTACCTGAAGTTCGAAGTGCTCACGATGTCCTAGGAATACCAACAGTCAGTGCTCGATTTGGAACTGCACCATTCTTTTGGAATTGGGGAATGTCAGCCATGACAAATCTTCTGTCTCCAGTATGCTCTCACCTAATTTCCATAATCGAAATTACCAATACCACTAATAGTTAAAAGTGTAGTTTGATGATTTCATAACAAGTTCATTCTATTGCTTCTGAAAATGTTATCAATAGATATTAATCTATACAAAGAGTTAATGATAAACTCTGTTGTTCCTTTTTTTTTTATATCCAAAAATTGGCAGCTTGCCATATAATTTGCTGTGTTTTTTGCAAGTGAAGGATCATTTGATAACAACTAAAGAAATAGGGGCATGCCTAGATACAATGTGCTATGCTCTTAAATCTTAACATTGTAGTTATAGTTATAAACCTTGACTAATTCTTTGCAGGAATTTCTGAAGGACAGGACCAAAGTCCAACAGTTGGTTCAGTTGTTTGACCCTCTAGTCCGAGCAGTTGATGGGATTGCTGGAGAGCGTGTTTCAATGAGGGTGAGATGATGATTTTGATGATGATAAAGAAAGCAATTCATAGCTGATTATATTTACTTATTTGTATTAGGAAAAGAGGATGGTGGAATGCACTGAATGTTAAGCAAATTATTCAACAATATGTTCCACTTCATTGTTAATTTTCTACTCATTGGACAGGTTGATTTGGAGTGCACAGATGAGCGCCATACACTTGGTTTATTTAGTCACCGGAAACTCTCCGTGTAAGTCCCGGGTTTCAAGATAATTTTAGCCCATTCAATTGAAACCAGCATCTAAATGCTTCTGAAAAAATATGTTAATTACAAAATGCTAAGCTCTTGAAAATCCTGGCTTTCAGTTCTGTGGGAAATGCAACGGCTGCTTTTGCTCTTGCAATTCTTGAAGGTAGCACGCAACCAGGGGTCTGGTTTCCCGAAGAGGTATGTACAAGAGCTAAATGATTTTATTAATACAAGTTCTATATTCAAATGTTACAAACTCATTTTCAAATTCTCTATATAGCCTGAAGGAATTGCAATTGAGGCAAGAGAACTTCTTCTGAATCGTGCAACAGAAGGAACGATTAATTTTATAATGAACAAGTAATTATACTAATTCAGAACGCAATTCCCTTCATTTCTTTCTTTTCTTTTTTCCTTGGCCTTGCGTTAATGTTTCTTTATTCTACAGGCCACCTTGGATGGTGGAAACAGACCCAAAAGAGCTTGGATTAGGAATATACGTGTGAGAATCCTCGGAAAGCTATCCAAGCCTACTGCATTTTTCCCCCTTGGTTTTGCTACTATACACTTAAAAGGTAAGATGTTCCAGTGTCAATCCAGCATTTCATAATATGTCAGTGTCTGAATTCTCAAGTCCAGGTTCAAGAGAATTACACTAATCTGACGTTTACTTTCCAGGTATTACAATTCAGGACTCAGGTGGTGGAGATTACAGATTTATCCGGAGGTTTTCATTTAGCACTAAAGGCTGCAGACTGTTCAGAGGTTTACTCTTTTGAGGATATTCATGAAAATAGTAAACCACCTTAATGAACTAAGGAAACAATTCTAATTTTTCACTCAAGTATAAGTTGTAAAGTACGTACACTTTGAACACGTTTAATCCTCTGATTACGTGATCGAACCAAGCTTTGTACTTACTCGAATATGAAGAGAAAAAGGGTTTGAAGAGGTAGCACTAGTGTAAATTCTATTTTTAAAATAAAGCTCGAGTCTGATGGCAAAATTCTCCGGGAATCCAAAGATTAACCAGACTTGAAAAGAGAGGATAAAAAAAAGAACAAATGAGAGAAACAAAATCGGTTGCTATGACAAAGCTGACAATCAGGAAAGTATCTTATATTTCTCCTAATCTTTACCCTGAAGGAAGACATCACAAACTCGATACAGCAGCAGAGGGGAGAGAAACTTTGCTTAGAGAACATGTAAGCAAAGAAATACATATCAGAAACAAAAAATATTGGTGAAATGGGATGATTATGAACAAAGAATGCTTCTACAATGCCAAGAATTGATTTTGGACACTGATTTATGTTCATGCTCCTTATTGCCATGGGATGATTATGAACAAAGCATGCTTTTACAATGCCGATAATTGATTTTGGACACTGAATTATGTTCATGCTCATTGCCACATCCTTACCAAACCTGGAAAAGTACATATCCTGTGTAGGAAGAGGATTCTGTAATGGATAGTCATTGCATGTATGTAACAACTAAAACCAACAGGATGGAAGTGCTTCTACAACTATCTACAAACTTTCATGGTTATCTACTAGCTTCAGAAGAAATTGAGCCATGTCATGCCTGTAACTAAAAGTAACCCCCGGCCCGCTAAGAATCCATAGCTTAAGTAACAGTTATCTTAATTAAGGAAATTGTATATCTGATAGCTATTGTTAGCATATCTATTTGAAGTAGAGAAAAGTTAAGCATTAATTCAGATGTGTATATTTGAAAGGATAAGCAAGTTGCTTCAAGCTACCGCTTCTCCTGCTAAACCCGGCCTCTCATCAGTTGTGAGTAATTTGGTATCAAAGCCACAACAACACTGCAAAAACAAGGGTCAAATTTCCTTGAAATAAACTACTAACCATTGCTCAATAAGAGTACAGACAAAGTACTGTTGTTTTATTAAAACACGACTTCCTGCATCTATGGCAAGGGTCTCTGGCAAAATGAAGCATATCCTGCTCCATTAATTCTATTATTTTTTTGTTCAATGGCAAGGCAGGATATCCTATAGAACGATTTTAAGAAAGCATTTTCACCTAAGATAATATATTTATTTTATGTTATTTTATCAACAAATTAACTCATTTTCACTTCCTTCTTTTTTCCTATCCCAATCTGCCCTTCTGCCACTTGACATGAGATAGCAGCCATATTATCCCTTACCCCTCTTTTAAACCTTGTCATGAAAATGACCACATTAAAAAAAATATATATACAAAATAGGATACGCCAATAGATAGAATTGAAGACAAGGTATTCAAATGGAAATTTAATAAAAGGTTAGGTACGTGGAAATGGTGTGAGTTTGGGCATGCCACTCATAATCAATTTACATACAATCACTAGACGAAATTAAACAAAGACCAGTACATCTAGGATTCACCTAAAGAATTCATCTAACCAAAGTCCCATATAATTTCCAAGATATTGGTTTAGTTTCTTGATTGCATTGTCAACTTTTCATCTGTACAAAGCCGATGCATTTACACAACTCGGACAGTTAGCAATCTCCTTTCTCGGTCTCAGATTGCATTTAAACAGCATGCCTTTTCTTTGTTTGTGCTATTTGATGTTTGTCTCGCCCTGCCCCCGTGTTTCAAACAAAACTCTTCCAGAATTCAACCTTCACGCAATCTGACAATTACCTGTCAAACTTTCAATACAAACCAGCTCTCCTGTACCAAATTAGCTAGCATGTGAGAAATCCACGATTTTTGGAAAGGTTTTCAACGGTTACGCAGTTCTCTGCATTTAGGTTGTCAGTTCTTAAGCATTAGCAGGTATGATTTCCCATCTGCAAGACCTCTGGATCAAAGCCACGTACAGATGCCGGCCAACCACCAGACTTGTTGCCTGACTTACAGATGGACTAACTTGATCAGGAATCTCGAGATTCTTCTTGTCATTCATGCCACACAATTGTCATCAAAATCTGTTAAATCAAGTGGATCCTGGCTTTTCATTGGTTGAGTTACCGACCATGTGACCTCCAAACCCCCTTCCAATGTCTCCTACTACTGCTTTCAAATGGATAATTCTGAGCTTCTGTATGTGTTCTGTATGTGCTGCTTCCACTTCGTTTCTTTGGGTCATTCCTCATCGCTTCTTCAAGATCATACTGTGAGCGCTGCAAAACATTGTATATTGACCAAATAAACACCGATTTTTCTCACAGAATGGAAATACGAACCACAACATACCAAGGCATTAATAGGTGTGCAGCAAAATAAGCAACTTATCCTCCAAATGAAGGGCACAAGTTATGCTAAGCGGTAAAAGAAATCACAATGATTTGTTCCAGTTTTTACATGTAATAGCTGAATTTATGAGTTTAAACATTTTTATTATATTTATCAAAAAGATTGGGCAAGGCCTAACATGAAATGGCAGGCCTGTATGATCTGCAAAGGAGTATTAATGGCATGATGATCTATGATGTTAATTACTGTGCAGCCAGTTAGGTTGCCGTGTACTTTTCCAGGGAACGCACATAAGAAAAGTAAAAATCATTATTCAGGGCAAAGGGAGCTACCAAATGGCCGAGCCAATACTAAAACAAAGGATACTTCAGAACAGAAGTTTTTCCCCATTTTGGGAGGGCAAACAAAGGATTATCAGATTCACAGCAATATTAAAAAGCTGAGCCAATAGAAGATGTCGAAGTATAATAGATTGCATAATAGAAACATGCATGAGACCTTAGCAGGGTCTGAAAGCATGGCATATGCCTCTCCAATCATTTTAAAAAGTCTGTCAGCATCCTTGTGGACTTCTTCTCCTATCTCCTTCCACAGGCCATCATCTACATAATCACTTCTTGCCAAGGACTGACCAGCCTACATCAATAACCAATGTGTCAAAAGGGTGAATCATAATAAGCATATCCATAAAGTAGAACATGTAAGAAACCTTGTCAGGATGGTGTCTAAGTGCAGCTTTGCGATATGCCTTCTTAACTTCTGATGCTGAAGCAGAAGGTTCAATTCCCCTGCCATCATAATTTGATTGGTAAACAATTTTATACCCCACATTTTAAATGAGTCTTAAATTTAAAGCAACAATGTGATAATAATAATAATAAATAAATAAAAGAAGAAGAAAAGTAGAGCAACAATAATAATTTAGTCTCTGTGATTTTGAAGCAATTGTAGGTGTCCTAGTTTCAGAAATCATAAGTTAATTACCTAACCAATATTATTGTTGTTGTTGTTATTACAAAGGAAAGACAAACCCAACCTGAGACCTATTGGAGGAGGGAGACATGGATACCAATTGAGTTACAAACTCATTGGAAGGGGTGGGGCGCAAACCAACATTTTTGAAAATTCAGTAAAGCCCCTTCAGATTAGTATATGTTTCATATAAGCCACTATAATTTTATAATTTGGCCCTCAAAAAACGTTGTTTTTTGTTTTCTTCAAAGCCCTATCCCCCACAACTTTAGTCACCCTCCACCCCTGCTCATTGGCTCCTTACCCAGCATCGACTGTTAATTTACTGAAATATTGGTTTGATATTTTTTAAATACCCAAACAACCATTTTAATTTACTTTACAGCCTCATTTCTTTCACCCAGCCCTCTATCCCACTCTCTAAAATTCAACAATCAAATTCTGAATCAAAAATCTCAAATCCATTATCAAAATTCATAATTTGGTGTAAGAGTGATTCTTTTTTTCTTGTCTCTTGTGAGCCTGGGATGTCTTGAGTTTTGTTACGCAGTTTAGACCTATCTTCTTCCTTGATCTTCAATTTTGGATAACAACATATATGGTTTTGTGGAATAGGAAATAGGCAAGGCTTGCAAATAACAGAAGTGAGAAATTAATAGAGAAAGAGAGAGGGTCTTAAGGCTTTCAGTTTTAAAATGCTTCGTAGTAGTTTAATTTAGAGAGAGAGAGATGAAGAAAAGAAACTTGGGTTAGGGTGTCACAAATGAGATTGGAAAATCTGGGTGGGAAGGAGGCGTGTTTTGGGAACAAATATTATTAAATTAATGACAACACGGCATCTTGATAAAATCAACAGTCAACTTACAGACGAACAGAATTATAAACAGGTTTTAAAAGGCAGGCTAAATATAGGATTTTTTTAAACCAGATGCAACTTAATCACTAAAAGTACTGGCACCAGATGACGACGACAACGACGACGAGATAGGGACTAGCTTAACCTCAGATCATTTATTTCAACATGTGCTAAAAAAGAGTGATCATAGATCATATATCTCTCTACCACATGCAATGGAGCCACACAAAAGATTACTCTCTGATACAGCAAACAACTACCCTCCATGATCAAAAGATTGAATAGAAACCATTCATATTCCAGCAAATGACAAGACATTATAAAGAGATCAGAACATATGGAACTTCTAGGATCAAAAGTGACTTACAGAATGAGGTACATATTCAGAGGAATCTCCTTTCTGGCTTCTTCTTCTATGGTAGAGAGACGTAGGCGAGCTCGTCTTAGATCATTTGCCAAGTTTGTTGTTCTAACAGAGTGCCCAAAATGTTTAGTTTTCTCCTCTGCTTGCTTAATGAGAATAGCTACCACTCTCTGAAGATCATTAGCTGCTTGTCCATAATCCCTTATCATCTCATATAAAGTGGCTCGTCTAGAGATTGCCTAATAAAGCATGGAGAGTACATCACCAAAAAGGTTGTTCAACTGAAACCAGCATGATTTTGGCCCTGAAAGTAGCTAAATATACCACTACTCGGCCTAAATTCTCAAACATATATTAAGAAAAAAACCAGTGTTTTCCAAGAAATTTGTCATTTTTTTTCCATGGATACGAAATTGTGCATCCAAGGTAGAGCAAATGTGCAGATATCAATTTAGCAATTCAGTAAATTGCACTATCATAAACCTGAATTCTTGAAGCAATTTAACAAGGCAAGTAATAAAGTCGGAATGTAATTAAATTATCTTGAAAACATGTCAATTTCAACAAGTTCCACAACTTAACTCAAAGCCAGCAATCTTCTTCAGATTGACTTTGGCACCAGAAACAAAAAGAATAATGTGCTGAATCACCATCGTAATCAAGTACAATTTTAAAGCTTCAGAATATAAACTTTTGATACCCAGACAGATTTAAGCTCTTCCAATTTGAGCAAATCAGAACACTGAGTGTTTTCTCTTAAGAGCTAATTTAACCTTTTAAGGCTCCGTTTAAATTTTCTAGTGCTCTAACCAACACCATAAATGATCTGGTTCAGCTAGGAACTGATAAATTGCCAAAAGGTTCCATACATCGTTATGCCAAAAGAAAAAAAAGAGAGTAAAGGATGACTTCAGTTTAGAAGAAAACCTTCAAATAATTTCCATCAAGAGCAATTGCCAGGCTGCAGTCTGCTATAGCATCAGTGATTTGGCCCAGTGCTTTGTATGCAGCAGCTCTATTGCAAAAACAAATGGCTGCAAAAGGCCGTGATTCTATGTTACGGGACAGAGCAGCACTGTAATGTTCAATAGCTTCTGAATGCTTTCCTGCTTGAAATGCTTCATTCCCTGCTGCCTGCAGTTAGTCGTATTTATTCCATAAGATAAGAGATTAAGATACGTCAAACACTATTCAGGGAAAAAAATCTAACACAAGAATCCAATACCTTATGGCGTAAGAGTTCTTGTACAGTGGCAGCTAAGGGTACTAGTGATTCCTGTGTTTCAATATCATTCCTGGACAAACTACTGAAGATACAATGCTTTTAAAATCATTCAAATAAACAAAATCAGAGATATGTGAGGCATATTACTTACCTCCTTGCAATAGAAGTAAGTTCCTCTTGCTTTTCTAGTGAAACAATAGCCTCCTCTAGTCTTCCAAGATGGAAGTAAGACTTGAAAATGAAGTGGCAACGCCAGATCATAAAGGAAGTGTCCTTTGTGAGTTCAGGACCAAGATTTTCTACATGGTAATCAGCATGTAATGGAGGAGAATTCTTCTTAGCAGAATCAAATGTCTGCTCACACAGTTGAATTAACTCTTCATACTTCCGCAGCTGCTAGATGACACAAAAGTTAACCAAGCTCCCACCATCTTTTTGTTGTTTATTTGATTCTTAAATAGTGAAATTAGTAAACACACTCACGTAGGATTTGATGTTGGGCTGGATTGGCATAGCCAGTGCCAGCCCAAGTTGTGGTTTTTTGGCAACCAATGTAAACTAATCACTTACCTCATATGAAATGAATTCTAATGATACAAAGAAAATGAAACATGTAGCTTGCCCCAGATAGTTTGGGAGAGGTTCACTTGGAAAGAAACTAATAGAATGCAGTTCACTAAAAATGAAGTTTCAAAGCTTCAGTAAGAAAATTACAAACCTTGAAAAGTGACTCTGCTTTCATTTCAAGTAATTTTTCAGAGTAAGAACTTATCGACAACCCCTCAGCAATTACTTGTAAGGCACTCTCTGCATCATTAGGTGCTCCCCGTTTCAGAAGTAGAGCGGCATGTTGCATGCACTCAGACACTTTCTGCCAGTCATGAAAAACAGTTAACAGCCACAAAATAGGAAAATCATATATAGTCAGTTTAAAACCAAAGCTTCTTGGCCATGTGGTTTGTGGAGCTGTAACTCTAAACCACTCGACCATGTTGCAAGCTTTGGTAGCAACACAGCAACAAGATACAAGTTCAAACGTGGATGGCATCCACCAATTTAATCAGAATTAAGTCATATTAATTGTGCATTTCATGCCATTATTCAACTAAGGGTACATGTACAGGGACAATTAGGCCACAAACTCAATAAAATATCAATTTTAAGGTCTTATTCAAACAAAACAAATGAAAAGAAAGATTACCTGTGCCTTTTGCAGCCCGTCAGAGGCTTCTACAGCAGCTTTTTGGTCCACACAGACATCAATGCCTAACTGTAAGCACCTCTTGAAATATTGCACTGCATCTTCAACTTCCCCCAGAGCAAGGTAACAACTTGGGATAAAAAAAAAAAGGAAAATAAGCACAGCACATACGAGCAAAACTGCATTTACAAGGAGCTGATATTCAAAAAAATCAGAAGCTAATGATTGAAAAAGGGAATTGGCCAGAGAAAAACTGATTAAAAGTTTAATGAATTACATAGAAGCAAGAGAAGTAAAACTTTAAATCATTTATATATTCTGTGTTTACATCAACAAACAGCAAGATGCTAACTCAAGCACACAATGGCAACACAACTTCTGTGTCAACTTAATGAACTAAAATGAGGAAAAAGAGCATATTAAGGCAGCAGTTACCAACTCTTAAGTACAAATAAGTTGAATAAGAAATTGAGCTAGCAGTATGTGCATGAATACATAACAATTAAATCATCAAGTCATCCAGAAAATTTATCAGAAACAAATGGTGGAGCTTACTTTGCAGCTCTGACTTGCACCCTGAGAAAATTGGGATCAATTGCAGTAGCCATCTTACAGTCTACTAGTGCATCTCTCATTCTTCCAAGAGACATACGGGTAGCCGCACGGTTGCTATAGCACAACATCAATGCCCTGAGACAGCTTCTAGATGTCTCAGTTTTAGAAACACAATTTACACCTTTTGTGTAACAATCCTCAGCTTTAGACAAATCCCCGCTAGTGTATGCTTGGTTTCCCCTAAAATAAAAGGTATGAAAAACATAAGAGCAATAAAATCTTGCAACCATACAGTATGGTTACAGAAGCAAGAGGTAGGTAGATAAAGAAGAGAATATATTCCAAATAAGATAATTTTAGAAACAAAATTGACATGAAGTTGACGAGAATTTATCTTACCTTATTCGCCACTTCTCACATGCTTCTTGAGCTGCAACAGATGCAGAAACAGACCCTTGATTAATCTCCTGTTCTCTAAGCAGCTCACGGGTATCCCCAACCACATGTGAAGGACCAGATGAGCCGGCTTTCTTGCTCCGTACAGGGGACAAGGGTGAAGATGGTCCAGAAAATGGTGTAAATTGCAAAGAAGATGATGCATATGAACCTTTGGAATTAGCACTGGAATTGAAGGAATCATTATCAACTTTAGCCAGATTCTTCTTTTTGTGATGACGTTTTGGAGATGCTTGTGCAGTAGAAGAGGCAGCAAAGGTGAAGCCCGAACTGACAGCATCTTCTGAACTCACAGCTGAAAAAAATTGTGTCCTGAGGTCACTATCTAGATTTGCACTTGAACTGGCTTCACTTTCTGCTGAAGTAACCATAACATCATTGATAGAATCTATTTCCTCATTTGCAGATTTAAAGCTTTCAGTTTCAGCCCCAGAAATAGACTCTTCCAGATAATTTTCAGCTTCAATATTTTTATCAGAACAGTATTCAGAATTTTGCTCTTTAGTTTCTCCGTATTTCGTATCCTCTTCATTATCCATTTGCTGTGTTGCAACAACCAGATCTTCATCTATTGCATCATTCAGAACAGCTGGTTGTGAATCAGTTGATTGATGTTGATTATCCAGAGTGAAAGATTCCTCCGATACAACAGAAGTTTCCCTGGAATTTCGAGCATCAGACAACGTTTCCTGGTATGGTGAAATATCCATTGGTGAATAAGATTCGGAAGCCTCTGGAATTTCTTGGGAACCACCTTCCCTATCAACAAAATCTTGACCTCGCCACAGAGGGACCTTGACAGGCTGCCTCAACTTTCCCCTTTTCTTCTTCACTTTCAAGTCTTTAAACTTCGTACTGAATTCCATTTTCGGATTTGATCCTGTGAAAATATATCCTTTGGGATTTGGTGTTTCAAATTCTACAAATGGAGACCCAGCACTGTCTTGCTTGCTTGTAAAGCTAAACCAACCTGTCTTCTCAAGTCCACCAGTAGGTGGCACCCTGAACGCATTCCCACCAGCCAAGCTACTGGATGAGAAGGAATGCGATGGCCCTGCAACTCCAATTGATTGTGCATCGACTTTTGGTTGATCTATAGGTACTTGAAAGCCACCAACATCTGTACCCTGCATTCCTCCTTCAAAAACAAATTCCGTTGGATCACCACAATCATGGAATTTCTCATCCCCCTTATTTACAGTTGGCATGAAGATTCGTGATGAAGAAAAGCCCATGTCAGTTTGACTTGAATATTCTCCCTTCACACTTCCGAGGTTCAACTTGCAACCCCTCTCACGTGAAAGTATACTCTCATTTTCTCCACCCACATAACCGCCAGTGCTTTCCCTGCTTCCAAAAGCAAAGCTATCCTTCTCATTGTTTACATTATAAGTATCTACAAAGTCCTTTATGCTCAATTTCTTGATCCGATCAGGAAGTGCATTCTCTGAAGCATCAGCAAAAATATCACTACACTTTTCACTACTTTTTAATCCAAACTTTTTGATATCTTCAGCTCGAAAACTACCACCACCCTTAGTGGCATCCCCGGCCTCTTCAAAATTCAATTTCTTCTCTAACTCATCTGATAGCACTGACCCCGCGTTTCTCCCAATAGAACCGCCTACATTGTCACCACTCTCAAACCTAGCATTTGCACTTAACTTAGACTCTCCATCTACAACTTTCTCCTTATCATCAATGCTCAGCTTCTGCATGCTCTCATCAACACCAAAACTCTTATTACCATCACTCGAAAAAACAAAACCACTCTTATCATTCTCATTTACATTAGTTCCACCTCCAATTCTCAAACTTTTAAAGTCCTCTATAATTCCCTTGCTGGAATCCGAATTAAAACCCACATTACTTCCACTAGCTCCAAACAAAAACGCCTCATTACCACCACTCCCAGAATCAAACCCAGTTGAACCAGAACCGCCCAGTTCAACACGACTCGTATCAGGTCGAAACGGATTGAAACCAGACCTCGCCCAGATATCTTCATTGGCGTTAAAGTTCTGGGGATTTGATTGCCTCCTAACTTTTACCAATCTTGGCCTCGAAAGACCACCTTTGGCTGACGATGATAACGATGATCGAGAGCTAAAGTTTGGATCTTGGTTACTAAATTGGGTTGAATTTGAAAACCCGGAATTTAAATTACCAAAATTTGATGGATTCATGCTGGTTTCTTGTTTTGATTGGGGATTTTTTTGAAGTTAGATAAGAATAACAATAAGAGGCAGATAGAGAATGAGAAAGCTGACCGTTGATGTAACTATTAGGGTTTTGAATCTGAGCTCCGGTTTCTAGCAACGCCGGTGACATGTCAATGCAGAAGGAGTCATTAAATCGAACGGTGGAGAATAGGGTGGTGGAAACTTGATGATCAAAGAGGTTTTGTAGTTAGTGGAGAAAATGATGGGGCTTTTTTTCACATAAATAATTGGGCTCATTAATTAAGATGTTTTTGTAGTAATAAATATTTTGGGGAGTTTTTAATTTACGTGGCTAAATATTAGGAAGATTAATTGTATGTAATTTTTTTGTGTTATATTTTATATGTATGGTGCTGGTTTAGTTACCCTTATCTAAAGGAATTTGAATGGATTCTTTTAAGGTTTTAAATTTTAAATTTTAAATTAGATTTAAAATACACTTAGTTTTTAAAATAAGGGAAAACTAATTAATATTTGTTAATTGGAGTATTTCGGATTCATTTGTATGTTAATTAATTTTTTTTATATATAATTAAAAAGTTACAAACCTTATTTTAATTTTAATCTCATGATTTAAATTTAAAAAACTTGTTAACAATTATATAAGTTTTAACTCAAATATATTGATTTTATAGGAAATAAAGTTGTATTTTTTAAAAATTATTTTTATATATTGATATCAAAAATAAATTTTTAAAAAATATTATTTTATATTTAAAAAAAAACAATTTAATAAGTAATCTCCATCATAATCTATAATGAAAAAACCTTTAAATTGAACCTGGAGAGAGAGAGTTTTTATTAAGAGTGAACTAATATTATAATAAAATCTTTACTCAATTCTTCCCTTAAACCTTAAATGAAGACCTTTTTTAAAAAAAGATATTGGATGAACTATAACTTGTAATTTGAAAAACTCAATATTAATTCTTTTATATATATATATATATATATATATATATATATATATATATATATTGTTGTAACTTATATTATTTTCAAGTACACGGCAGTGTCGTGTTTTTGTAAAGTTTTAATTTTTTAGATTGTTTTGATATGCTGAAATTAAAAATAAAAATAAAAAATCATTTTAAAAAACATAAAAAAAATTAACTATAATATCAAACACTACTTTAATTTTTTTCATTAAATTTTCATCAAAAATTAGTTTTTTTTCCATAAAATACCCTTCATTTCTAGTCAATTTTTCAAAAAAATTTTACTACAAATGAAACAACTTTTTAAACAAATTAACAATCAACTTAGATCAACAAACTATTATATAATTTTCAAAACTAGAAGAAATAGCTTACAGGATGTGGAAAAAAAAAAAAGAAAATTATAATTATACAAGTGTCAGACTTTTAATTATAATTATATCTTAAAATTTTATTTAAAAACTTAAATTATTGGATTAAACGGATTCTATATCAATTTTCAACTATTCAGTAAAGGTATAATTAAAGACAAATGATATAAAAAATTAATAGAAAATCTCAATGTTTATATCTTTATATCATATATAATTCCAGTTATTAAGCTCTTGATTTTGTCTGGGGTCCTCACTTGACTCTTATGGTGGTCAGAAATTCAAAGTCTGTTGTAAGTGGAATAGTCAATAGACTAGCTTGTAAACATCGGTTTTTGGCAAGGCTCCATGAATTTCTTTCTGTTAATAAACTAGTTTGTACGGCAGACATGCTTGAGCTTCCGAGTCCAAAAGACTTTGAGAGCTATTTGCAGGCTATCACTTAATCACACACCTTAAGAACTACTACCATGTATATATCGCAGTGATGAGCTGACGGCTCACTTTTTTCATCAAAACTCGTTAGCCTTCAGTTTATGTTGCAGATGCACAATCCGTAGGGGGTTTGCTGTGGAAACAATTTGCCATCCGATCAGGAAGTGAATTTATGATCCAAACAGAACACACTTGAAGCCCTGAGAGGATCAAACAGAGAAGTCATCCTCGGTGTCCCCAGTGACAACCTTCGGACCCTTGCTGACGCCTGAGCTGCTAAAACCTGGATCCAAAACAACGTTGTAGCCTACTCGTCCACTGTCAGGTTCCGCTACATTGCTGTTGGCAATGAAGTACACCCTGGAGATGCAAATGCACGATATGTTCTACCAGCAATGCAGAACATGCATGATGCAATAGTATCCGCCAACTTACAAGGTCAAATTAAGGTTTCAACGGCGATAGACACAACTTTGTTGGGCATATCCTACCCTCCATCAAGAGGGTCGTTTGGTGACAGTGTAAATCCTTACATAAGCCCTATCATCAACATCTTAAGGACCGATGATGCACCGCTTCTTGCAAATGTGTATCCCTACTTCAGATAGACTGACAATCCACAAAGCATTGATCTTAACTGTGCCTTATTTACTTCACCAGAGGTAGTGGTGCAAGATGGTCAATATGGATATCAGAATTTGTTTGATGCATTGTTGGATGCTCTTTATGCTGCTCTCGAGAAAGCAGGTGCCACAAATTTGAACATTGCTGTATCCGAAAGTGGTTGGTCATCTGAAGGTGGAAATGCAGCAACAGTTGGCAACGCAGGAACTTTCTATAGGAATCTAATTAATCATGTGAAACAAGGGACTCCCAGAAGATCTGGACGAGCTATAGAGACATACTTATTTGCAATGTTTGATGAGAATCTGAAGGCAGCAGGAGTTGAACAACATTTTGGTCTATTCCTCCCCGACAGACAGCCCAAGTACCACCTTACTTTTGGTCGATGGAAAAAATAGTGTAGTGTGCTGCACCTAATTACTGTTTGAACAGGAGTGTTTGAGCTCATATACTACTTGTGATGTACTGCCAGGCTTACTCATATAATGCAATAAACTTATTTGAATTCTGCAAATTATTAATTTGATGTTCAAGCAAGTTTCTTGATCCTCTCAAGCGTATACAAACTGGAAGGTTTGCTTCAAATTTAAGGAGAAAAGGAACAGGGGAGGTGCGTTAGCCATGTATCCTGACATGAGATTTTAAAATACTGGTCATGTTCAACAAGGGGTGCTTTCTGCATTGTTTTGGATCATCACTATTTTATTTTTAAGGGTGTCGTTAGTAAATTTATGAGATTTTATACAGAATAAAATATTTTCCTTTTTTAATTACTCTTGCACGCGATTCATATTAGTAAATTCATGTGACTGGTTTTGGTAGAAAATTTATGCTGTGAAGTGTAAACTACTTTAATATGCATTCATTCGATCCCTATATCTTCGACTATCTTGTCATAAATGTTCGCCGAGAGATCGCCTTGCAGTCTCTCTATATATACGCCTAGAAGCAGCGGAAGCTTTAGAATCTAGCTTCTCCATGGTATTGCTTTTTGGCAGTCCTGTGGAAAAGGCAAAGGTATGGCTGCATATGTATATATATGAGATGCTTTTAAAGCATTTTTAACTCCATTTTACTATTTTTGTGCACCTTGCGCCCCTCCTAATTTGAATACAGCATCATTCTTCCACTAGGTATATGGATTGTTTATTAATTTAACTAATATTGGCTATTATTTCAATCGCTAGGATTTTTCTTTTTGAGAGAATTTAGCTCTCTTGATCGTGGTTTATATTTGATTAGATTACTAGCTCAAAGGAGCAATAATTGTCGTGCTCATAATATTTTGATGCTCCCAGTATCATTTTCCTGCAATTTTGATGTTTTTTATTTTAATAATATTGACAACCTCGTACACTTTGAAAAACACCCGCGTTAACATGCTCTCTGACATTGTGGTGATAAACTACATGATTTTCACGGCTGAAAATGCAGATATTTAGATGGCATACGTACAAAATGATGTTGTAGGGATAGACAACATTTCTCCCAATTTGTAATTTGCATGAAGAAGGGTGAAAACAAAATGTGAGATTTTTCTAGGAAACTAAAACTAAGCAGAACATGAAGCAAATTTAACGATCTAATGCATAGGTTTCCAGCTGCTAGAACATACGGATATTGTAAGGGCATGCAACATTGAAGCAGCTCTCTAGGGGACTATTCTCTGGACTTTTCGGCCAACAAGGCATTGTATTCCTCTCTCAGGCTGTTATATTTGTCACTCAAGCTCTTGAAAACTTCTTTTTTATCCCCTGAAGGTCCCTTCATTTTCTTCTCCAAATCAAGCTTCACTGAATCAATTTGACTCTTCAGTTCCTCAATCTTTCTGGTCTTCTCCTCGTGCTGTCTCTGCAGTGCTTGCAGCTCGGAAGAGTTTTTGCGTGCATTTCCTAAAAGATTACTCGAATGTTACCAAATATTACACAAACATCAATTGCCAGACAATTTTATTAATCTACACACCTTCCTGTTAAACGTTAAAAGGGCAGGCATAAAAAGGCACCTGAAGAGGAATTGTTCGAAGGGTCACTGCTGTTGTCCATGCTCTAGAACTAAGCTAATTCCTGAAGGAACAAACCGAAAGAAATTTACTACTAGTAGAAAAATAGCGTGATATAAAATGTTTCCAAGGATTTGTCACCCTATAAATGTTCCTTAAATTACTCTTTTTCAACTTTCTCCATCATATCTTTAATATTGTTTCTTAATACATGTATATCAAGCGCTCTGCCTCCAAAAATTCTGTGTGTCGACCAGGTTCCAATTATCAAGCCAGAAACTCCTCGTAGAAAGTGGCTAAGTTAGATGGACATAAAAGAAAGATCTCAGCCTGCCTCATGGTTTCCAACAATTTCTTGATCTATGTACCTATTTTTTGTGTTTAGTTTTCAACCCTGTTTTTCCATGGTAATGGTGCTTTTATCTGTCATTGCTCAGAAGAAAATTTAAACGCGGTTTCTTAGAGTATTGCGATAAAAGATGAGAAATTTCTTTCGTCTCAAAAATTAAAGCAAATGGTATGATCATTACTACTAATAAGAGATCATATGAAATTGCCTGTTAATGAATGGACTGAGTGCGTGTTAAGAGAAGAAAACTCATTGATTCTTAAGACGCGGCCCATCTAGTGACCTAACTGGGGCATGTCCCCAGCGTGTCGAGACAGGATTCTCCTGTTAGACACATAGCCCATTTATCAACCCAAAGGCCTCCATTCGGAACCATTACTCGTAAGTCATAACAAGTTTATGAAGAAGAAGAAGAAGAATTATTTAGAGGGCGGGGGAGAAATTAAGTAGAAGGTGTTTGATCTTTGGTTTTATACGTAGAGCTTAAATATTTCAGCAAAACAGTGAAAAGCTTCTTCATTAATGTTATATAGACTGACCTTGGAGGTGTCACTGTGTTATCCAAGCAAAGAGCTGCACTCTTCTTTTCTTTGTGGTGGCCCTTTTACTGTGAAATATTGTGTGATAATGAATAGAACTTCTTCTTTATATACAAAGCATAACTGACCATGGAAGGTATAGCTAGCTAGGTAGAAGAACATGGGGAAGCCGTGAGGCAAAATCCAAGAACAACGACAAGAGGGCATCTTCCTTTGACGGAAGCAGAATCCTAGCCGTGGGTTCTGGTACTGATATTTGCTACGCCATTGATGTTAAAGTCTTCTCTCAGACTCATCACATCTCACAGGTCTCGAACAGTGTACCATCGAGAATCAGAATATAGTGCTTGTTCGGAAGGGACAGGAACATGTGTTTATAAAAAGCAAAAGAGCAACTTCATAAAGTTGTATTGTCAAGTAGGTAAACTTTGCTTCTGTTATTACAAGAGAGTTATGAGTGCTGTCAATTCATATCTACAAAGCTGTTGTGAAGAAAACGGAGAATTGTCATTTATTGTTCTTACATCCGTTACTCTTCTAATTTTCTAAATTACGATCCCCCCCAGGCTTCCTGCTTTCAAGAGAGTTGTTGAGATTTCGAATTGAATGTTTTTTAAAATAAATTATTTTATTTAAAAATATATTAAAATAATTTTTTTAACATCTTTTATTTTTCATGTTAGTTTATTGAAATTATAAAACCCTGATTAAATTAAAAAAACAAACATTAAAATATTAACTTGAAGATAGAATGAGTTAACTTAAATTAAAGATATAAATTAAAAGACAATGCATGAAATTAAAAGAAATAAAAAAGTATATAGCACTAATTGTTAGAAAAGAAAAAACAAATTGGGATAAAAATAAAATAACTAAACAAGTGGGGTCAATATATAAATATTAAGAGTTTGGGCTATAAATATCCCATTTTCGGCAGCAATATAACAGAAAAGGGGGTATTCAAGTTTCATACATAAAAAAAACAACTGAGAGGAAATTTAACAAATTAAATGGGTTTTGATAAGATTTAGGTTAGGTGGCAAGGAAAACAACTTCAAAACAAGAATTAAAAGAGAATAAGTGAAAGAAATTAAGGATTTGGAGAGGAAAGAAGTCGATCTAGAGAGGGAAACAAGGAGTGTCAAAAATATTTTTGACTAGTTGAGGATCAATCTCACTTTATCACAATGTAATAGGTTTTAGACTCGATTATATAAGTTAGATTGAATACGATTAGGAATTTATGTATAAATTGCAAATTCTAGGTTAGGATTCATGAATAAAATTAGAAGAAATGAAAAATTAGCCTTGATTAATGTAGTTGGGATAGAAATGAATGAAAACAACTTAGAATAATGAACAATTGAAAAAAAATATTATGGTGTTATGAAGGGTGCTGGTACCGACCAAAAAAGAAAAAAATTGGAAAATTTTCAAAACAATACATGAATGTTGTTTAGTACTAATTATTTTAGCATGTGTTGAAATGTGAAGAATAAATTGAAAAGAAATATGAATATTGTGTTTAATTTGAGATGGAAATTTGGGTTATGCTTTGAATTAGAAACATTGCAAGTTTGTAGGGAATTATGGATTTTTTATGTTATGTTAAAGTGTTATAGATGAAGGAATGTAGAAAAAATGAATGTGCTTTCGGTGACAGAATTTTAGTTATTTATAGAAGTACGTGAGAAAAATAATTAATTGACTTTTAAAGATACAAGGTTAATGATATTATAACTTACATAAAGGAGAAATAATTGTGTTGAATGATGAGAAAACAAATAAAAGTATTTCGTTGTATTTCAAAAGAAAAAATTGTAAAATTGTACATCTTCATTGCCTAACTTCCAGATGGGTTTAGGACTCAAAGGTGATGAAAATTAGAATAAGTTTCTTTATAAAAGTTGAAGTTTTGGACATTAGCTTTCCAACAAAACTTAGGGAGGGTCGGATTAAATATTGTTAGACAGTTATTAGATGTTGCAATAACAAGCATTTTTTGATGTGTTAATGGCAGAACCAGATTATCTTCCTTTAAGTAAAGTCATAGGCTTGTATCTTAGATTTTGTTATAAACAAACTATACACAAAACTGAATTTTATAATTTTATATATGGTTAAAATATTGACAGTCATTTTTAAGCGATCAAGTTAAGTTGATTATAAATAGCTAACTTTAAAATTTATTTAGGACTTCTTTTAATATAAGATTTAATGATGGAAATTATAATAAAAAAATTATAAATAAAGATTAAATAGTTAATGATGATTAGCTCGTACTAAGTTATTTTAAGTCAAGAATAAAATGACTGTTTATGAAGTTTAGTTTTAAAATGTGTTGAGAATATAATATCAAGTGATATTGTTCCTGCTAGTATAAGAGAGGCCACAAGACCCATTCAACGAATGGGGATTGTTTTCACGTGTTCAAATATTAGGTAAATGCTTAACACTTTAAATTTAAAGTATTATTGAATTAAGAATATAATTTTTCTTAAATGTATCTTAAGATCATTGATATATGTTAAGTTGTTAAAGAAACTAGTGATCATGATAATGAGACCAGTGTCTGGTTAATAAGAAATTGAAGAAACTAGTTAGCGTGGTAAATGAGACTAGTGCCATGTTTAATGGATAATTAAAAAAACTAGTTACCTTGGTTAATGAAATTAGTAACCTGGCTAATGGATAAAAAATTATAATATTTTTTTAGTTAATATGATAGTGCTCTAATTAATAGGTAATTGGAGAAACTAATTCTTGAGTTCATAAAACTAATATTTTGTTTAATAGGTAATTTGAGAAATCCATTAATGCAGTAATTGAACGAATGTTTGGCTTGGGTTAAAGAGTACAATTGTATGCCCTTAAACTATATACAACTTGCATAGTTTAAAGGCATGAAAATGTAATAATAAATATTTATTGTGTATAAATTGATTCTATTGGATGTTATATAAATTTTCAGCTACCTCGCAGCTTCGTGTCGAGTAATAAATCTTGTTCTTGTAGTATTTTTTATAATAAAATGCATATATTGCTATGTAATGTGATTTTGTATCAAAGAAAAAGTATTTGAATCTAAATTAAATAATATTTTGAATCATGTCGTAATTAGATTCATCGTCTCATTATTTGTAATATTTCTTGAATAATATAATAATTGATTGATTTGAGTAACGTTGAAGATGAAGAAGAATAAATTTGATCTCGTGTTGGGTTTATTATAAACAAGGAAGCCCTGAATGATGGGAAAATGTTAAAATTTTTATTTGTAGGTTGTGAAAATTGGTTGAGTTGATAATTTTGCATTGAAAATTTTTAAAAAATATTTTATTGAAATTTCTATGAAAATAGATTTTTTTAAAAAAAAAAGAATTACGTGCCTTCAAGAATAATACAAGATGTATACATGGAATACTATGTGAGATAAAAATTGAGGTCATTATAAAATTTATTAGAAAATACAAAAAAATCATTAATTTAATGTTTTTCCAAAGTAATTTTTTTTAAAAAAAAAAGTATATAGAAACAGAAAAATAATTTATGTTGTTTGCAACTTTAATTATTGTTTATAGATGAATTAATGGAGAGACACCTTCAACTAAATTTAGAAATGGTCTTTAAAAAAAAGCTTTTTGAAAGGCAATACATGCCTTATTGGAGTGAACATATCACAAGTGGTTTAAACTTTTTCAAATAAGGATTACACAGTGCATGTTTAATTTATTCCAAAAAAAAACGAGAGTATGTGTTCAATTGTTTAATAGCTTGTGAATATATATAAATTTCATAGAATATCTTACTTATGTTTTTTAAACTTATAGTCTAGCGAGTTAATTCAATGATTTGTTAATTCAAAACTTAGTTCGAATTGAAATTTAATATAAATGGTAGGAATTGACATAATCAAATCTAATTAATCATTAATTTAATGGACAGTCACTGTAGTTATACTTAAAGTTTGGCTTGACTTTCAAAATAAATAAATCAAAACAACAACATTCTATCTTTTTTAAAAAATACTATAACCACATCAATTTTTATTAATAAAATCAACTTAAATTAACTGATTTAATCAATAACTCTAGGCAAGCCAAGTTTAATAAATTTACATCCTTAGGTTGTACAAGAAAACAAGATAGCTTCTTTCCTCCTTAAAGCTAATATAACCTACCACATGTAAACTAACAAGGGACATGTGAAAAAAAAAATCTGCAAAAATAATAAATTGTTTTCTTGATTTCTTTCGAAGAACAAAGTGTTCTCAAGTCATTTCACACATCAACCAGAACTGAGTGTATTTCCAAGTAATTTTAAAAGAGTTCTCCCTGCATCTTTCCAATATATTTATAATAATTTAATAAATTCTCAATAATAAAAATGTTTGTGTAATTATATAAAAAAAAAAAGAATTGAGGAAGGTTATTTATTTCTCAACAAGGTTCGGTTGAATTCGGCCCATAATGCGGAATAATGATAGATGATGGACCTGCCGTTTGGAAGAGTATGGGCTTGCCTTTACGTGGCTTGGAAGAGTATGGGCTGGTATCTATTGTTTTTATGTTTTTTATTTGTAAATATATTAAAATAATATTGTTTTTAATTTTTAAAATTTATTTATAATATCGGAATGAAAAAGAGATATAAAAAAAATAATTTTTTATAAAATTGCATTGGAAACGTGAAAACAAACTGTCAGAACCTAAAACTAGACCGCCATCACTGAAATTTTGGTTTTGATGCCAAATTTCCAATCCGCCTTTTCACGATCTGATTGGACACGCACTTATTAGCGCTGCCGTCAGGTGGGCTCATCACTGCCTAGTTTGGATCTGACCCTCCCTCCCGTATGAACTTTTATTTTTTTCCATTTGTACAGTGCTTTAAATAATCATCTCTTCAAACGATGAAGTCATTTTCCCTGAAACCCAAAAAGTATACAGAGACTCGTTCGAAGACTCCTTGACTCTTACCAGCCCTCCTATTCTAGGTGATGTTAAGAGGGTATCCATCCAGCAATGTTTAGTGACATTTTTCTTGTTTCTGGAGATGAGGGACGTATCATTACATGATTCAGTTTCTTGAACGTATGGAGAAGGTTTTCAAAGTAGATAGAGCGATGGCTTTTTCTTTTCTTTCATGGCAATGAAAGGCAGGTGACCATGCAGCCAAGACGAAAACAAGGTTAGCAAGAGAGCCTGAACGGTTGGAAGATCCCTGTCAATTAACCTCATTGACAATCAAAAACAAAACCAGATAATTTAATGGAGTGATGTAATTGTACCAGAAGTGGGCACCTAAATTACACAGAAAGGACATGTTAACATCAGAAACACACACACAGGAAAGGACAGTCAAAGCCATCTGAAGACTAAAGGACAAGATATCTGTATAAATCATGAAATTGATACCGACCAGTCAACTCCGGTGGTCCATAGTCTTCTCTGTGCACGCTGGAGAAAAAAATAAACTAGTGCTAACATAATCCAAATATGATCTTATGAGAGGGGAAAAGACTTGGGGCTAGCCTGATGGAGACAATTAAAATCATGGAAAATTAATTAGCTCGATACCTTGCTCGGAAAGCTAAACTGAATGCAAATTCTCAGGTTAAATGATTTGCTCATAGCAGCCACCATGGCCAACCTCAATCCATGGATGCATCGTAAATGATAAGGAACTCGTGTCAATGAACAACCCCTTGGGCCACTGATTCTGACATCCTCTACATGCATCATTTATCACATAATTCAGGTAGATTTTTCATGAGGAGACAATGCTGGGACTTGATGGAACTCAAAAATGTGGAGTTCCTGAGGAAAAAATCTGATGACAAGGGAGAGCCAGGAGCACATGCAGAAATACTGTATTCTACGTAACACTACCAGCGCAGTAGGGATCTAATATTAAGAAACCATGAGAGATAAAGACAAAACACTTTCGACAAAGCTGATAAAGAAATGAGCGGGATACCCTGAGGCATCTTTATACATTGTCAGCACCCATGTGACAAGAGTGGCCTATCCCCACATGCGGACCTGAAGAAATAAAAGGCGACAAAGAAATGTCCCCTGAGAGTGTGCCTTGATATTCTGAATGACAACCAAATTCCAAAATCACATTTTTCAAGCTTCGTTTTTACTTCGATGGAAGTTCTAAACTTCGATTAACAAGAGCCAAGTAGCAAACATTATTAGGATATCCTACTCAACTTGGACGCATGGTAGCTGAGCATTGAATTCTAATCTTCTTGGCACCACCGATTAAAAGAATGCTTAGTGTTCAAGAATCAAAAGACAAGGATGGTAAACGATTGTAAACATGTATAATTGTCATTATAACAAAGAGGCATGATATTTAAAGTCCAGCTATATAGTCTGTGGTCCTGCACACGACCTACAAAAGGGCAAGTAGCAAAGAGAAAACCCTACTAAAACTAGTTTGTCTGTCCACATCGTATGTAATATGCAGTTGCTGTTAGTAAGTATCGTATTGGTGACAAGGATGGCTATCTAGCTAAGGTAATCTCTGCGATTCTACCATTAAGTGCAGGTATCATATAGGCTATACATCTACAGTTCCTTCTATGTGCTTCTCTATTTTTCTGCATGGACAAACAAACAACTCAGCATCATAAAGAAATCAGTTGAACAGATGATAACCACAGAGCTCAAATGAAGGAATAGTGCCTTACCCTAGTAAAGTTGGTCTCTTTGGCCACACTATCCTTTATTACCTACAAAACATCAGGCTACACATCCCAAAATAAAACCAATCAGAAAAAAGGCGTCCATTAGAGATAACATTCGCTGCAATTGAGTCAAATTATAGCAAGCAGATAGCACCTTGGCATTGGAGCTCAATGAGAAGCCTCGTCACTGGCAGAAGTGGCGGGCACTGATGCATCATTCTCAGACCATGAAGAGACAGATAACCCATTGCTTTCTTTGGCTTTGGCATAAGGGAACAATTCAGGGTGCTGATTCTCAGATGATTTTGTGAGGTTATTGGGTTCCACGTTGCTTCCATGGCTACAGAATACAAACCAGAAAATGAGGAAATACAACGAGAAGTGAGAGGGGGGAAATTAAGATCTAAAGAAGTTTGATACAAAAAAGAACAATCAAAAGTGGCCTTTTGATATAAAAGATAACCTTCCTGAGTCTGCAATTCGATACCTTTCAGTGAAGCTCTCCACCTTGCAATTAACATTGTCATTGTTCTGAATGTAAGCTGCATTCACTTCATCCTGAAGATTCTGTTCAATGGCAGCAATATAAGTAGATTTAGTGGCACCTGATAAATTCCCTTTGTCTGCCAAAATAAAGTTACGTTAGTAGTGGGAAAGCTTCTCCATCATTGACATAATATGTTTCAAATGCTAACCTTCTAATGTGATCTCGTTCTTGCCATTGGATGTAAGAATGTCAGTTTGATTGATGGGAGTATGGTGAGCGTGCATTGAAATGGGAGCACCAACAGACAGACTACGCTGGTGACGTTGTACATAATCTCCCCTCAAGTCTGGAAGTTGCAGGTTAATTAACCTTCTTCCCTGGAGTTCAATAGCTTGCTGCAGCTCTGCCTGCTCCTCCAATTTCCTTCTCAGCATAATTTCAGGTGTATTGTAAAGCATTCTTGCTCCTGTAGAAGGAAGTGAGATTAAATAAAGATAATTAAAGAAACCCGTATGATTTAAATGTGGAAAAAAAAATCCAAAACAAATAAATATTTTCAAAAAACATCAAAAGTTAATGCTTGTTTGTTTATTTTTTACTCACCAAGGTGAACATCACGTAGCTCTCTAGGATCAAAACCTGAAGGGCTTGAAGTAGGTGAAAAATTCCCCCTCTCCAGTAACTGTTGCATCCTGTTGTTGTTTCATTGGCAAGTAAACCATAAATGCCAGACATAAGACACAAAAGGAAACAGCAACAGAGAAAACGATACCATACTTGTTTGCTACTTTTCCTTTCTCTTTGTATGGCTTGACAAGCACACGTGACTCGCAGATATAATGAGGATTTCCCTTCGCCAATATTTCCTTCACGGTCTCTGGGTGGACAAATGTAACAAATCCAAACATCCGCTTCTGCTGGTATGGAATCCTAACATCTTGAACTGGTCCAAAAGAACTACAAAAATAAAGAAATCATTGTAAATACAATACTCAACAGTGACCTCAGCAACCAAAAAATAAAGCAAGATATATCACAATTTTTTGCCTCTTCCAAAATCATGTTTCAAAAATTTCTAGAGAAGAGAGCTCTATATCAGACTAAATAAATACAACTAGAAATCACTATTTTCATTCTTTGATTTATCAAGAAGCATCAAGAGACTCGGAATTCTAGATCATGTCCCTTCCAACTCCGAACAAGACTCCAAACACACTGGCACACGGTCTTCAAACTCTCACCTCCACAGCTTAGCAATATATTTTCCCTTTCCTTCTTCATATAGACAAACAGCTTTTCATTTGTTTGTTTGATTTTTTTCAGATGGGAATGAATATCAGATGCTCTTCTATCTTTAGCCAGAAATGGTAGAAATATATTATTGTTTTCTTTACTCATCTATTGTTTCCTTCCAACTCCAGAGAAGAACTAAAAACACACACTGGCATACAGTCTTCAAGCAATATATTATTGTTTACTCCCTATCATCAGTCCGAGGAATGCACTGATCACAGAAGCCGTCCCTTGAACCAAGAAAAAATTTGTGACAATTGGCAACGTAAAGTTTACCGGTATTCTTAACTTTTAACTATAGGAATTTTCATCATGTACAATTCACAAATTATACTTAAGTTTCGTTGGTATAAACATGTTTTCATCTTTTTGCGGGCAATCTAATCAGTTCCTAGCACTTAACCTCTAGGTACTACTTATAGAAGTAAACAACAATAATAACCAAACTGGATTCTTTGAGAAGGGCAAGTGAAAAGTGGTAATTTACCAGAAATAATTCGAAACATCTTCATCTTTGAAAGAGCTGTCAGCCGGGAATGTCAAGTATATCTGTCTGGATGCTGAATTTGCCTTTTCAGCCATTCCCATTGCAAAAAAGTCATTTCTTCCACCACGGAGCCGACTGAAATTGCAAAATTCGTTACCCATCATAGCTGCTGCCGCCCCCAATCTGCAAGTACCAGACATCCACAAATCGCACCATTACCCAATCCCGAAGTAAAACTCCAATAACGCGTCAAATTCATAAGAAAAAAGTGTTTCTTGTTAAACGGAGAAACATATGCATGAGTTCCATCAAATCATCCAATTAGACTGGAACAGCATCCAGACAAGAAAAAGAAAACCAAAACTAGCTCAATTAAAAAGATGAATTTCTCTCTAATCTTTTTCCTATCTATATATCCTCACTATGACTATTTTTTTCTCTACCTCCCTCAAAAAAAAGACTCGTTCTTTCTGTGACCAGCCAAAAAATAACAATAAAAGCAAACTGAAAGATGGAAACACTCAACCTATCGCGTACCCTTGGTCTCATCTTGTATGTTAATAAGGGATTGCTCAGGTGAGCAATAATGTCCCGAGATTAACAGGTACACCGAATTAAGACCAAGATTCCACCAGTAGAACAGATTGAAATTGAAAATCTAACACGTTATACGAGGATACGGCATGCTAAAAGCAAAATTAGTAATCTTGAATTTACCTATCGGTTTTATTCTGTTGCTGCAACAGAAAATTCATGTACTTGTTATAAGCCAGCCTTTGCTGCTGCTGTTGCTGTGCAGCCTTCATTCTCATCAACTCCTCTTGTTGCTGCAAATAGAGTTCCTCCACTTCCCTTGGTGAACCCACAAGAACACCACCACCATTGTCCTCAGCCATATTTTCACCACCATGAACAAACTTGCAACTTTCTCCATTCTTGCAAAACCCTCTAGCAAAATACAGACAAGGCTTATACCCGAGAACAAACCCCCCATCTTCAGCACCAAAACACGCATCACTCTCTGAAAATCTCCTTCTATGCAAATGGCTATCTCCATTATCAACCGGATAACCACCCAATTGAACCCTTTGGTCCATAAAGCCCTCATTTTTTGAAGAGGGGTCATCAAGAAACGAAAGATAATCATCTAATTGATACTCATCAGGGAAGTCAACGCTATTATTACTGCAATCACCACCGTCATTACCACCATTCCTCGAGAATGGTGGCACTAAAACAGAGCCAAAACGTATATTATCATAGGACAAAAAAGGACTGGACTTTGGGCTAATTGAAGTGTTAATGTTACTATTATTTGGCAACCCATGAGCAGGCCAGGGATTTGGAGGCGGGTTTTTTCCAAAATCAAGGAAAGAATCATTATTTGTGACTCTTGGGGAGGATTGTGAAAAGGGATTAGTGTTATTACAAGGCCGTGCTATGGGATTGAGAGGCAACGGAGAAGATGGTGTAGAAGGTGTAGAAAACGTGTTTGTAGAGAGTCCAAAGTGGATTTTGGCCTTAAAGACTACATTTTGCAAAAGGGTTTCAGGGCCAAAGGCTAAACGTAACAAATCTTTTTCAGAAGGGACTTGTATGAGAATAAAACCCATAATTCTAGCAGCGTTTTCTGGATCTAAACTCTTGAGTTTAGTTAGCAGTATGTTAGTTATCTCATGAGCATCCATGGTGGTTTTTTTAGGGTTTTTTTTTCTGGTTGGTGGTGGTGGTGGTGGTGGTGGTGGTTTACAATTACTTCAAGAAAGACATAAAAGCAGAGGGACGTGTGTGTGGAAGTTTTGGTTTTGGAGGTTTTTGTGTTCTTTGTATTTTTTTCCTCTCTCTCTCTGTTTGTTTAAATAGCCCAGAGAATAAAACAGGGAGATCTTGAGATAGGGTTTTGAAGTGAAAGAAGCGGGCTTGGACTTGGAGAGTGAAAATCTCTCTCCTTTTCCTGTATTATTTATTCCGTAAAGATCTCTTTCTTATTTTGAGTCCTTCTATCTATGCTTCTCTATTATTGTTGTTATTAGATTAGGGGATCGGCCATGGAGCCTTATCGGGACCACGTGCTAGGATAAAAATATAGGAACCCTAGTCATTATATTATACAGTATACAATGCAACCAAAATAATAATATTATTTTTCTTTTTACTTTTTATTACTGTGCATTTGTCTATATTTTATTCTTTGCAGCATTCTTAATGATTATACAGTATAAATATAAATATAAGAATATCGTTTTTCTTTTATTTTTTAGTTGATTATTAAATTTTATTCTTTTTAATTTTCGACTCAGTTAAAAAATATAATAAAAATTAAAGTTGAGATTGAAGGCAAACCAACTATGCATATAACTCATTCATAAAAACTAGTTTTTTTTTTTTTCTTTTGTTTTTTTATGTCATGCATGAACTTGTCAAACACTTTCTTTCATCATTGTGTGTTGCGTTGTTGATGTTTTATGTGTTGAATGTTTGAGTATATGATATAAATTATATTTTAAATTGTTTTTTATTTTAAAATTATTAAAATAATTTTTATTTTTTAAAATTAATTTTTAACATTAGCATTTCATAATAATTTAAATAAAAAAATAAAGCTAAAAAAAATTCATAACTTTTTAAAATTGTGGTACAGTCACAATATCAAATATACTTTTCAAAATTAATGTATTTAACATTGTATATAATAGCTTTTATAATTGCATTTTAAAAAGATAAATTCAAGAATACAAAGATAAATTATAGTTTTTTTATTATTATTTTGAGGTGTGGTTTTAAGTGAGATTCGTGTAAAATTATGATATGTGTTGATTGGTTCAAGTCTGAATCAGAATGCATACTATACTAAAAAAATAAATTGAGCTTGATAGAATTTTTTTTTCCACTAAAAAAACTTGATTAAGATTAAAGATTTTTTAAATTTTATTTAATTTTTTTTATTTTTTTATTTTTATTAGTTGAAGAGTGTAGTGATGCTAAACATCATCTGGAGAGGTTATGAAAATATTTATTGTGTGTTTTGAGGTGAAAAAAAATTGAAAAATAAGTTTTTAAGATTCTAAAACTTGGCATTGACTTTTCGATCACTAAATCTCAGCTTCTCAAAAGAGAATCATTTACGAATACAACAACATGTCGTTTATCTTGTTTAAATAAAATAAAAAACAAACTACTTGTTATTTGTTTATTGAACAATAAAGAAAGGCAAAAATCCTTGAAGAGGTGTGGCGTGCCACACACGCTTGAGCTTATTTATATTGGATCTCATCCTTCAATACCCAAATCATAGTTCTCAGATACAGTTGAAAGTTTAGGTTATACTTTTGATTGGGTCATCTTATTATTTAAATTATTTTTTAAAAAAATTAACAAGGTCTAACCAGGTCTTTTCAGATTATTAGGTCAACCTATCATATCAATCGAGTCATGTTAGGTTTTTCTTTTTTTATTTTTTTTTATTCAGTTCGGTTTTGATATCAAATTAATTCATTAGATTGAATTTCAAAACTATATCCCAAACACCTCAACTCTTTTGATGTTGGTCTTTGATTATTTTTTTTTGTAAGAAAAACTTGAATTCTCATTAAAATTACTGTAAATAAAAAATTTAAAATATTATTCAATTTTGTATAGTTTTCAAGTACAATACTAACAATAATTTAATGAATTACGTGCATAGATATTATATTTTTAAATATCAGGCATGGAATAAACCATCAACATCTATTTTTCACGGAACAATGCATTCATAAAAAAATATTTTATTGATACGTTATTTTATGAACGAACCGATGTCAATTTCATAAACACTTGTCACCTATCGTGAACCTGTCCAGTCTAAAACCAACCGCGTCAGGGCGGTGAGTTTGTATTTTTTGACCTCCGGGCCACCATCCAAACTTGCCCGCCGCATAATTGTCAATTCAATTTCTGATGATAGTTACAAAACCCTGTCCAAGATTCGCGTTCCGAGATAGGTAGGCCAGCTCAAATCAATTTTTCCTTTCGAGTTTTTTTTCTAAAAAAAATAACAACTTTAATTTGCTTTTTGAAAAAATCCGATGAATTTAGATGTCATGTATTAATTTGCTTCGTTGATTAAGTTTAATAAAATCAATTCATACTTAGTTCAAGTGAATTTTAACTAAAACTCGATCAGGCTCGCAGCCTTGCCAAAAGCGACTAATCGCCTCCTTTCCTCCGCCGAAAGATGCTTAGCCAGAAGCGACGAAAGGGGGGCGTCGGGAAGGCCGACGACTACATGACATGAGGGGGATGCCCGAGTCAGGGAAGCGTTGAGTCTTTTACGTCATATTCACAAATTATGAAATTAACCTGCTGAACTAACCGAGTCAAAAAATACTGATTTGATATATGTATGATGGTATATTATGGTACCAGAACATTTCATTTTGGGATCCCATGCATGTAATATAAAAAATTAATTCAAATTAATATTTCAAAACGTGTAATTTTCAACTCAAATCCAAGACATAAATTAGCTTTAAATAGTAAAATACAAACAAGATGTCAACTATGTAGAAAATAAATTTAAAAGTTCACAACATTTCCAGACGTTTAAAATAGATTAACATGCACTCAAAACAAAGGAGATGTCAAAAAAAACATCGAAGGCCAGGTTGAAAGTTATAGTCCAGCTAGAAATAAAATTAGAAATGCTATCGTCTATAATTATTTAGCCATGAACATATATATAATTTAGTCTCTGTGTTTCTCGTGATCTTGTAAGCTAGTCTTTCTGTTTTTAAAAATCACAAATTAGTCCTTCAATCAAAGTTGAATGTTTTTTTAAAAAAAAAAGTTCATGAATTATCATTTTTAAACACGCTTTTAATTTCACGCTTGGTAGATAAAATCAGAAGTTCTGATTATAAAGGAAGGACATCCAAGAAAAAAAAGCAATTTAATTACGATGAAAACCAATAGAATTTCGATTTTTTCCCTGTTCTGGTCCTTGGCAAGATGATCGGAACACACTCGGAAAATCTCAGGCCAGTTTCTGGTCGAGATATTCAAGACAGGCTTCCAAACGAGAAGAATCTTTGCTGTGTTCTTTAAGGTGGCACGAGACATTAAAAATGATTAGATAAAATAGATTGACAACTACGTTTTTAAGTATTAAATAAAATACTCACTACAAGTTTATTTGATTCGATAAATGATGGTTTTTTGAAATCTGAATCCCAACATTATGGCGCATTAAAAAGATGAAATATCGAGTAAAGATGGAAATTAGTTTTTTCATGAGAAAGGGCCAAGAAAATGTTGATTTAAGATTTCTTGTTTCCATGAAGATGTTAATCAACGTTAATTAATCCTTTTTATTTTTATGTTTTAAAAATATTTTTTAAAAAATTAAAAATATTTTTATTTTTTTACTTTATATTAATATTTTTTTAATATTTTCAAGTTATTTTAGTGTGCTCATATTAAAAATAATTTTTAAAAAATAAAAAATATTATTTTAATATATTTTTAAGTAAAAAATAATTTAAAAAATAATCAAAGCTATACTAAAAAGATAACATGAAAAAATTTACAAAAAGATCGTTCACAAGGTTAATATAAAAAGAAGATATATATGATCTTCTATAAAATGATTTCATAAAATTTAACTAATTATTCAGATTATGTCATATTATTGAGAAAGAAAAATTCATATTGTCAAAAGATTTCATACTATTATTTATAGTATGAAATGAGTCAATTATTTATTTTGATATTTTATTAAATAAAAACGGTGATATTATTCCTTTATTAGTCAAAAATTTTGATTTAAAAAAAAATCATAAACATTCAATAAAAAATTTTTTCATTATTTTTAGATGAAGGATTTAAAATTTATTGATTGAAACAGCTGATTGCAGAGTTAGTCATTAAGACGTTTCAACTCATGAATATATATCTCGAAACTATGAATGAGATATTCTCGAAACTCACAGAGAAAAAAAGGGATATGCAAAGAAAATAAAAAAATCAAACTTCATTGCTATTTCAAGCAAAAACAAGAAACACAAAAAGATTATCAATTTAATATATTTTTAAATCAAAGTTATTTTATAAGAGAGTTTAAGAATACGCTAGTAATTGTTTTTTTAAAATATTTTTAATTTAAAAATATATTAAAATAATATTTTATTATTATTTAAAAAATATATTTTTAATATCAATATATCTAAATAATAGAAAACACCTATAAAAATTAATTTTAAATAAAAAAATTATTTTTAAAAAAACACAGTCCAAATTGCTCGTAATGCATTCAAATACAAAACACAAACTATTATTTTTTTATTAATCAAAAATTTTGATTTTAAAAAATATCATGAACATTCAATAAGAAGAATTTTTATTATTTTTAGATGAAGGATTTAAAATTTATTGATTGAAACAGCTGATTGAAGAGTTGGTCATTCAAACGTTTCAACTCATGAATATAGATCTCGAAACTATGAATGAGATATTCTCGAAACTCACAGATAAAAAAGGGGCATGCAAAGAAAATAAAAAAATCAAACCTCGTTGCTATTCCGAGCTAAGAAAGAAACACCCATGGTTTAATCGGCACCACACTGGAAAATAAGAATCTAACCATTATCGAATTTTTCTCGGCATAATCATTGTTTGGTTAAAACTTGGATTTTTCTGCTAAAAAAACCACTCTTGTGCAATAATTTCATGTAATAATGCGATAAAGTTAATAGTATAGAAACTTATATTATTCAAAAAAACATGATAATATAGTGCAAGTATTTTTTAAAAATATTTTTTATTTAAAAATATATATTTTTTATTTGTAACATCAGTATATTAAAATAATAAATAAATACTAAAAATTATTAATTTAATGTATTTTTAAGTCAAACTCAAATTTTAAAAAAGTTTAAAAATATATTACTGGCTATATTTTAAAATGTTTTTCTCTAAAAAAATATATTAAAATAATATTTTATTGTTATTTTCAATACCTGCATATTAAATTAATAAAAAAATATATAAAAAATAACTTTTAAAAAACAATGTTCCAAACTACTCGTAACGCATTCAAGCGCAAAAACAAACCATTACTTGGAAAAGGACTAGAGCGAACTTGTCGGTAACTGGATGTCTACAGTAGTTGGGCTGGTTGGTTTTCAACAGCTTTCGAAATTTCAAATCGAACTGATATGTACTAAGAATAATTTAGAACCGAGACAACTTCAATTTTGCTGGATAATCGAACGATTTCTTGTTGAGGTCGTAGAATTTGTTTTCTAAAGAGCTGCATCTACACCAGATTAGCTCTATCCTAGGCCTGACCTCATCATAGACACGACGAGATACATGAATACGTACATGTACATGTATTGACAGAGAGAGTGTACTGTTTCTCGGCGGTATCTGGTATACCCATCTATACACCGGAAAAAAAAAAAGACGACAGGACTTGTAGGAGAAGCAGATTTTGTTACATGGTGAAATAACAACAATAATAAAAAGAAAAACATAATTTAGAGAGTTAATTGTGACTTTGCGTCTGTATCTGATTACAACTAATTAATTTCTCCGAGCGGAGTGGTAGAAATTAAAATTAATTTTCTGCTCCAGAAATAACTTATTTTCCCATCAAAATCTCCCGTCCCATTTACCTCTTTTTATGTTTTGTTTTTGGTAAATATAATAATCTGAAAACAAACATAAACTTAACCACATGACTGAGTTATAATTGAATTTTTTAAATACAGGGATTAAATATATAATTTTTAAAATATACAAATAATTAATTAGTTTTATTTAACTATCAAAATTAAAGTTATAGTTAACTTTTTTTATAAAAAAAAGCATTCTATTATTTTCTCCCTTCAAAAAACCCTCAATATCGGTACATTCTAACTAGGTTTCTTATGCTAGTTTTTGATACTTGTTATTTAAGGATTCAAAATAAAATAAATAATAATAATTAAAAAAATGATAATTAATTCTGATATAAAAAAATTGAAGAATATTGAAATTAAAAAATAATAATTTTATAAATCATTTAAAATAAATATTAATAAAAACAAGTACTAAATATGAAGGAATAATAAATTAAAGGGTTATATTGAAAGTTTGAAATTTTATGCGTTAAATCAAGAAGAAGAAGAAAAAGTCGCTAACGTCGAACTAGAAGTCCTTAGATCACACACCCCATCGAAAGAATTCGAACACTACTCTGAAAACTATTATTTGACCACTAAACCACCTTCCACGAAACCGCCCAAATAGCACAACTTCAACTCATTAAATACACGTGCAATACATGAGTGGATCACTTGTTTTTAATAATATTTATATTTACTTAATTATGAAAGTGACTCCTCTAAACTTCATAATAATAATAATAATAATATAAAGTGATGAAAAAAATCCTAAAATTTATTTTAGTCGATAATCTCAGTTATTTTATCATTTAGAATGCAAATGAGTCTCAAGCTTTATATTTTACATTTTAAAAAAATAAATTTTTTTTTTTCAGATTAATTTTTTTATATTTTTAGATTATTTTAATGCATTGATTTTAAAAATAATTTTTTAAAAAATAAAAAATATATTATTTTAATATATTTTCAAATAAAAAATATTTTTTAAAAAAATTATAATAATACTGACAAACTTAAACATAGAAAAAAATATACATGAATTTCCCAATACTATATATAAGTTTCCATGACACGTGTACTTTCAGTTGCTAAACCTGGAATGACAAATACATATACAAATTGAGCATCGTTAATCGTTACACCGGTTGATCCACTGATACCATTTCAATTGATTTTAAAAAATCTAAAGTTGCTACGTATAAATCAAACATGAAATAAAAATAACATAAAATCTATTTAATAATTAAAAATGTTAGATTAGAACAAACTATTTAACATGATATCATTCTAAGTAATTAAATTAATAAAATTAAATACAGCATAACAATATACATATGTAAATTTTAAAGTCAAGATAATCTCACTAAAGTTACATAAAATAACATAAAATTTATTGAATAATTTAAAATGTTAGATTAGTGCTGATTTTTAAATTATTTTTATCTAAAAACTATTAAATTAAAGTTTTGTGTATATATTTTTAAATATTCATGCACTGATATGAAAAATAAAAAAAATATAATTTAAATAAATTCACATTTAAAATTTATTTTAAAAAACACCCAGGATGCATTGACAAAATGCTTTCCTTTGTAACTTAACATGGACAAATACATGTTCTGAAGCACGCAGCTTGCCCTTCCATTTCAAGAGGTCGACACATCATTCAAAGCAACTTTTCTCGCTCTTGTGACTTGAAATCACATGATAGATAACAACATGACTAGAGTGATCAATTCCGGCAGTACGTACCGGTGTTGTCATCCATAACATGATCTCTAGATGAAGTGTTCGTTCGTAATCTGGCATTCTCAACATTTGCCCTAGAATCCAAAAAAAAAAAGAAAAAAAAAAGAGGGAGAAGATTTGCATGAGGAGTACGAGTGGATCATCTTAGCCAAACCTGCTGCCAGATAAGATTATCTTTCTCCCTCTCTTGCTGGCTCAATTGTGTGTGATTTGTGTCTATCAATGATACATTATGTGATTATGGACATTGCAGTTGTCTTCATGTAGAAGGTTTGAAGAAAACACCGTAGAAAAAGATAAATGAACATATTTTTTTTTTCTCTGAAAAACCTTGAAATCCCGAGTTGCATTTTTGCTGACAGGAATCAACATGTTATTTGTATTGGAAAAAAAAAAAACACAATCCAAATAAATATGGCCATGATAATTTTGGAGGAAAATACCTAGCCAGGCCGAAGGGAAAGTTGTAAGAACACTGATAATTGAATGGTTCGTGGTGGTCCATGCTATGATCAGAAATTTTCTTTTCTCGAGTAATGCATGTCTAGTTATTGAAAGGATACTTGTCTCGTCACTGGGGTAGCGTTTATTTATTGTGATAGATGAGATAATTAAAAACAATTGAGAAAGGGAAGAAAAAACAGAAAAGAATATCTATAAAATTAAGTTCGATAATAAAATATATGATAAAGTGACCCTTTTTTCATGTTATTAGGTTATACGGAGAAGATAAAGTAAAATATAAAAAATCTATTTTATTTTTAATATGTATTATTATTAAATTTATATATTTTAAAAAATAATTAGAGATTTACATATATTTTGTTTTGTTTTAGGTTAATCATAGTTGACCTATGCTTATCCTCATGGTATGTGATCTGGGTCTTATCCAGGATCAATTATTTAGTCAAGTTTTAAAATTACGATAATAATTACTTTTATTTTTATATTAACTCAAGTCGAGGATTGACCCTGCTCATGACCCGATCCTTGCCCTGGGTCGATCATGAAACTGGTCCTTAAAACTATAATAATAATCACTTCTATCTTTGTATCTATTCGAGCCAACGATCAACCCCATTGTGACCGAGGCCATGCCCCTAGTTAATCCCCAAATTAGTTTTGAAAACCATGATGATAATTACTTTTGTTTTTATATTGACTCGAGTCAACGATCAACTCTACTCCTGACTTAAGTTCCGTCCTAGGTTGATCCCTAACACGGGTTTTAAAAACTATGACGATAATTATTTTTGTTTTTATATTGACTCGAGTCAATGATCAACTCTATTCTTGACTTGGGTCTTGTCCTAGGTCAATCCTCAACCTGATTTTTAAAATAATAATCATAACCATATTTATTTTCATGTCGACTCAGGTCAACCTGACTTGTGACCAAGACCTCAACCAGTGACTCGAACTTTGTCATTGATCGACTCCCGGATCGAGTTTTAAAATCATGACAATAACTATTTTTATTCTTACATATCTTCGTTAAATAATCCTGGAATTGAGAGTTTCTTACAATAATAATTCGAGGATAAAAAAATAATAAATATTATATTTGAAGACATGTTCTTTATGTACTTCTAGTTTTTCAAATACAAAAATTTAATATAAAATTATCACAGAGATAGATTTATTTTTTTTATTCATCTTTGTTTCTTTAACAAGACACATTTTTATTTTTATTGTCCTTGTCCTTTCCATTACAAGATAGAAATCAAACGCTATCTCAATATGTATGTGAGATTGTGATGTATGTATTTTTAAAATAGTTTTTTAATTAAAAATATATAAAATGATTACTTTAATTTTTTTTTATTACTAGCATCTGAACATTATTTTTTTAAGAAAAATAAAAAATTATCAATTTGAGAATTTATAATACCAAAATACTTTTAAAAAACACTCCATGTTCTGATGTTTTTCGTTGATTATGGATATTGTTTTTTATTTTTTACTTTAAGAAGTCTGAAGTTAAAAATCAAGATCCGTTTGAAAAGTCGAGGTAAAACACGTGTTTAGTTTACTATGAAGTTGATATCTTCAATAAAACAACACAAAGACTATTTGTTTTCAAAAAACATCAAAACTATGTTGAATTTTGGTTTAATCTCTATATTTTTCCGGAGCTAGATTTCATTGCCCCAGTGATTCTTAATGTATAGCCTCAAATTTTTTTTATTTTTTTTTTCATGTTTAAAAGCTGATTTTTTTTCTTCACATCCGGAGGACCAGAACATCCAAGGAGAGTTTTATTTTATTGTACAGTACTAATATTCTTTCTCCTTGTTCGATGTGCCCATTCTCCATCAGTCCCATCCCCTTCGTCTCTCTCCTCTCAATGTGCAAGCAACTCCTCAAATTTGCCGGTCCTTTTTTTTTTTTACCTCTCAAGAAATGACTTCCCAATTCCCATGAAGATACAGAATCTGTTGCCCTAGATCCCAAACAAACCATCGTCAAAGCTACATTAACGATAATATAAAAAAAAAAGAGCACAAAAGCAAAATTATTGTGTCATGGCGATCGAGACTTTCTCAGCATGACACCTTACATATGGAATTTCGACATGGAAATTATTATGTGTCAACAGGAAAAAACGGTAAAATCTTCCCGCAAGTAAACTCACAAGAGGAGAGGACAAAACGATCAGCTTTTGCAATCATGCGATTTAAATTCCAAGGTCGAGTCTTGTGAAGGTTCAAATAATGGTGCACTTCAATTTCATAAAGGAAAAAAAGAGAGGAGGGTGACCGCCTGTTTTTATCAAGGATGTTAATTTTATTTTGATACATATTTTGTTTTATTAATTAGAATGAAATATTTTAGTTTTAAAATATTTTGGTATATTATTTTAGAATTGTACTGTTATATATATATATATTTAATAAACATAATTCAAATGCAAGATAAATTAATTATAAATTATACAATACAAACACAATATCAAACAAATATAATTTTAAAATTTAAACTATTTATAAATAGTCAAGATTAAATAAATATTTAACTTAAAGTAATTCAACTTAAACAAAATATTAAAATATTATGCAATTAAAATATTTTAAATATAAAGTTAGGTCAATGTTATTAAAGCTAATGAGATCCAAAACATCTATTGTTTTGTTTAAATTCATACAAAGTATAAACTTGAAAAAAACAACATGAATATAAACTATATATATTAGTGATAAATCTAATTTAAAAAAATTAATATTATTGTTAATAAAAATAGTAATAATAATTTTTAATATTATTATTAATATCATGTTATTAAAAATAGTAATGAAAAATAGCTTTTTATACTTTAATGGTTTAATTAATTAAATTAAATAAAATTTAATTTAATTCAATAATTTTTCAAGATCAGAACGAAATATGTGGAATGAAATTGGAACATTTTGAATAGAATTTAACTAAAAAATCTAAAACGGATTTAGATTTGAAATGAGATGAAAATTATTTTATTTTTTAAATTTTTTTAAATTAATATAAAATATTTTGATCAGATAAAAAAAAATGAAATTACAAACCTTAATTTATATAGAAGAAAAAAGGTCAAGAGGAAGAAAAAAGGCCGAGGACACCGGGGACAGAGAAGAGAACGACTCAAGAAATATTAAAGAAAAAGAAAAAGAAATAGCCAAATTCATCAGGAAAGAGGTCCATTTATCTTGTCAATTTTACAGCACTCACGACTCACGAGTTCGAAGAATAAAATCCAAATGCAACGCCATGTGTAATAAATATTTGACAAGATAGGCACGTGTGCCTTAACTATAGCGAAGACAAAAAACGAGAAGATTGCTAGCAACCCTCTTTCTTTGATAACACTCTCCAGTCTCCTGTCTAGGGCTAGACTGCCTCACTCGAGCTGCAATGTCTAAAATAACATTTTTAAATTAAGCAGGAAATAACAACAATGATAATATAGCAGTGATGGGTCAGAATCATCAAATATATATTTGGTTAGATAGCTTTCTAATGTCATAATTTCACTAAAATATGTTAAAAATACTCCATCAAAGTGATAAAAGGATTAGTTTTTTTTATATGCATTTTTAATCCATGGAGGTGGTGAGTTGAGTAGTTGGACTCAGTAAACTGGGGGGTGGCATGGACTGCAGAAGAGTCAAGCTGTCAGGAGTCTGCAACTGAGAGAGAAAGGGAGCGAGCGTGTGATACGCTCACTTGAGTCACTGCTCCCTACTCACCGGCTCACTGCCCTTTCTAGCTTGCCGAGCAGTGCACGTTCTGAGCTGTTTTTGCTGACTAATCTCCCTCCTACTCTGTACTCTAGCTGTAGTGATGGAATCTTTCTTGAGATTTTAAACTCAGATTTACCCATCAAAAAATAGCAACACCTATATAATTTGCCGCAGTGCTGTTGGCGTGCCATTAATGAGCGCTTGATTGCTTTTGCTACCATAATAACAACCATTTGATGAATCTCAGTGCACCGAAGCAGGTGGGTCTGAGGGTCTAGATTCGTTGATTGCGTACCCCTTAATTACAGGCACATCAGAAGCCCCCACCAAATTTTCCGGTCAAAGCCTGTCTTTCCCGTCAGCCTCCCTTTCACTGTGTCGCCGGGCCCTTCTTCTGATTTTTCACGAGGAATTTAGAGGATTAGGTTGGAAATCTCAACTCCTACTTGGCATGCAAGGTGAGCCTGAGCTCAATGGGCTGGCTAATGAATCGCTGGTGGTCTTCGATGAATTCAATGTCTGGATTACAACAATATTTCATGTGTAAAACAGCAAGAAAAGAAAAAAAAAGGCAGACATGAGAAGGAAGGGAAGCAGAAACTACAAAAGTGGTTTAATCAACGAAATGATGTAAAGTTATGTTTTTCTATCCAATTGACGAACCTACCAAACACACTGATATCATCACAGAGATGATTTTATACAATGATTACTACCACAACAAATTTGCCTCCGCCACTTTAAATCATCATTATTGCATAACGGTGAAGCACCTGATAATTAACATCGTCGATGAAGTTTTGAAATGGCAAAGCGTTCTGTAGACGAATATCGAGCTTAAGCAAATTTTTTTTTTTTTTTTTTTAATTTAGTTGTTTAAAAGGGTTTTGAAACCCATTTGATGGAATCCTCTTTTAAAAAATAACGAAAGAAATGATCCAAAAAATTACCCTAGTAATAAATAAATTAAAAAGAAAAACAGATAGCAACTTGGATAAACCAGAATTATCTTGTCAAACTCATAACCCAAATCATAAGTTAATAATAATAACTTAATAAAAAATAAATTGAAATAAATTATAAAATTTAATTTCACACTAACCCATATTAAATAATAAGATTATAAAATATTAAATTGAAAATCTCTTGAATCCCAATCCTTGATAAATCTATCATCAAGTTATGAAAATTAAAATTAAAAATTAAAAAATACCAAAAACAACATCATTGAATATTATTATATTAGAAGCTTTTTTAAAAAAATTAATATTCACTCAGCCTGACCTTTTGAACCAGGTAAAAGGAGTACTTTAATAATTGATAAAGGCCTTCACATTGAAAAAGAAGGCATCATGGTTTAATTAAGAAGGTAGAAGCCATAATTCTTGCCAGTAACGCCACTTCCATCGCTTTCATTTCTTTAATATGTGCAAATATCCTCTATTATATATATATATATATATATTTTAATCCTAGCGGGAACGCTGCTCTTCTTCCTCTAGCATGAAAGCCAGGTTGATGGGGGGAATCGCTTCTGCTTGCTGCATTTTTGCTTTTGCAGAGCTAAAAGTGGTTGAGGCCACTTTTAGCTCAAGCTTGCAGCATTACATCATGGAGTACACATATTTACGAAGGTCTTCTGCATCCGAGTTGGTGAAGAGACAAGGTGGGTCATGCTCAGTTTCACTCGACGGAAAATACTGTGTTGCTAAAAAACAGTTTCACCGAGACAGTTTTTCATCCGAGGTTTTTTTTTTTTTTTTTTTCCTGGGAAGTGAAGAAACAGTTTTACCGAGACAAAGCCATGACGAGCAAGCATCATTTTACTTTTATTTTATGCAAAACCTCCAAAGCAATTGAAGTATCTTTTTTCTGCTGCAGAAATCACTGACTGGTTTCTTACACATTCACTAGGCACACTGAACGAGGTATATTTCTTGGGATTCTATGTATCGCGTTGGAGTTCACTTGTTATTTTTTGAAATTTTAAATTATTTCTTTCATCATTTTGATAGAATACTTTTTAAAATAATCTTTTAATACCAACAAAAATACTATCTTTAATACCGCGAATGCTTGGCAATAATATCAAGGAAAAAATCACTTTCAGACATCCCGTATTAAAATCGACAGCACCAAAAACACCAAAACCCCAGACCTGAAAATGAGAGACGTCACGTACCCCTGGTCACCGACCACCCGTTAATAACTCCATGGATAAGACAGCAATAAGCCTGGCCATAATTAGAAACAAAGCAGTGGTGTAATTAACATTTCCTCTTCATCACTTTGGGGCCTCTAATCTCTCCACGCAAAAGGAAAATAGTGTGATTTGGACATCACGCTTGAGAGTAATATTTTAGTCTATTTATCGACAAAATCAGGGACAGCTAAGCCTGCAAATTGCTTCCGAGGCAGCTAGCTAAAGGGGTGCATGAAACTGACATCCTAACGCCCCATGAGTGGTTGTGCAAAGCAGAGCAATATCAGAAATCTACCAACATTTTAGTTATCCACCACAAAAATTCCCCGCGGTGGCCCTCCTTGGTCCGGCAAAAACATGATGCTCGAAATAGGACAGTAACCTCACATAGCGGGCAAGCACACTGTTATGGAAAATTTGTGCACTAAATAGATCCAAGCGATGCTAAACCCTATAGTTTATCATCACAACCACCAACAGAGGCAACAATAAATAAATAAATAAATATACGAGGGCATCAACACCTACAAGACAGCGAGGTAGCGAAAAGAAAAGAAAAGAAAAAGACACGCCTATAAAACAAAAAAGGTAAATAATTTAAAACCTGTAAGAGGTTAGAGGATTGAAAGGGAAAGAAGTGATTGGCCACCACCATGTGAGGCTGTGGCGCTAACCCATCCATGCCCACCTAAAAAAGACCCCTAATGAGACAAAAGAGTCCCCTAAAGTAGACTTTATTCACATGAAAGAACAATCTTTTATTTACCCTTCACTATCTTTTTCTTCCCTGAAAAATAAAAGTTTACTGTTCAACCTGTTCCCTATTCCAATGGATGACAGAAACAATGACAAGAAAAGTTGAAGAGCGCCAGAGCACAGCTTTTGCCCACCTTCAAGGTCTGCAATGGAGTAAAGTAGTTAAAACTTCTGCTACAGTTCTTTTTAACCTCTTCGGGTCTTATTTCTGTACACAAAGCGACATAGGTCGTAGTATTTTTCTTCCATATAGACTTCATATCTATTTTTTTCCCACCTCGTAAAAGGAGGAGGGTAAAACAAAATAAAGATAAGGACTAGAATTACAGATGATTGTGTTCTGCAATGCGATTGCTGTGTGGTCCAGCACACTGCAAGCCCACATCCATACCCGCAGAGAGGGTTACATAACAGTGAGGAAAAGAGAGAGACCCCACTCCCTTATAGTTCATCTGTCCTTTTATGTATGCTTTTATGTATTCATTGTAAGTAGTATGCATTGATGATAATGGTGATCTTGCTGAGATCTTGTCTACAGATCTTTTTCTTTGTTGGGGGGTATAGTTTTTTGGCTATTCAGCTAGAGGATTTCTTTTTTAACTTCCGTATATGCTTCCAATTTATCTGCAAAAAGATACGAAAATCCAACATTAAAAAGGAATCCAATTTGACAAGTTGAAAACTGTAATGGGATTGAATGCGCCTATCGTATCCAATTACACAAATTTTGCTGATCTCTCACCCTAAAAAAAGTCAATCTCCCCATTGCTGGCCATGCTCACTTTTGCCATCTATATGCCAACGGTTCCATGCCCAGAAGACAACCTGAAAAAACAGATAATGAAGCTCACTTCCTTCAATAGGGATCATTAAAGTGATTTCTTGCTATGTTACCTGGGCATTTGGAGAAAACATGATTTGAGAGAGGTGATGTTGAGAGAGGTGGTGGGCACTAAGGGGTTGCTGTTAGGAGAAGATGTAGTAAGGCTTGTGGTATTGTCATCAACCTCCACAGAAGCCGTGGAGAAGACAGTGAGGTTGTCACCAGCTGATTTCTTAGGAGAACCAAAGAGATTGTCCGGGAGAATATGCTCCAAACTGCTCAAATGACAAGCATAAAGTTGAGGGGATTTAGGAGCAGGTAAAGTAATAGTGAACAGAATATAAAAGAGGTACTAAAAAATGGAAAGTGGAAACATAAAGTAGAATATAGCAGAAATTAAACAGAATCTGAGTATAAATGTGCTTCCTTACTTTTCATGGAGATCACTTTCATCACTGCTGGACTTCTCCTCCTTGTCTCTATTATTACCATTGCCATCGTTGTGATTGCAAGCTGGACTCCCTTCCTGATCAGCATCTGCGACCGCATTTTGCGCAGCTGCAACATCACGGTTGCTACCGTTTTCTGCAGCAACACAGTAGATGTTACCTTCATTTTCTTAAAAAATAATGAACCTAAATTAATAAGTTAATAACAATTGAGGATTGATTAACAGATTAACTAACCATGCTGAACTTCTTTGTCAATGCCATCGATCGGAAAAAAGAGGGTTTGATTGTTGGGACTATGCAAGATAGTTGGTGAAGGAAGGGGGGACCCAGTTGACAAACCGTGGAAGTATCGATGTTGGCGATGATTCTTTAAGTCGTGAAGTTGGAGATTCAATAGCCTTCTCTCTTGGAGTTCAATAGCTTGCTGTAAATCAGCCTCTTCCTCTAATTTCCTTCTCAGCATTTCTTGAGTATTGTAAAACATTCTACCTCCTGCAGACATTAAAACCAAAACTCTACCTCACTAAAAAGGGATGCAATTTTTATTAGATATTCACACTTTTGCTCGTCTTCTTACCAAGATGGAGATCAAATGGCTCTCTACAATTGATCCTAGATGGGCTTGGACAAGCTGAATACTCTTCCCTCTCAATCTGTTGCTGCTGCTGATGCTTCCTGAAATCGTTAAATTAAGAACATAACCATCAATGAGCAACGCACAGAAACTAAACAGAAAAATTCTCAAGATGAAAAGGTTATAGAACTATACTTGTCCGGGACTTTTCCCTTCTCCTTGTAAGGCTTAACAAGCACACGAGAATCACAAACAAAATGCGGGTTCCCTTTAGCCAATATAAGCTTCACTGTCTCAGCAAACACAAATGTAACAAATCCAAACATCCTCTTCTGCTGGTATGGAATTCTGACATCTTGCACTGGCCCATAAAAGCTTCAAAACCACACAAGCAAGTAACCCGTTCTCAACAAATCGTCCTAAATTCAAATTTTTTTATGGAAAAACAGGAAAAAAAAACTTACCTAAAATAACTCGAAACATCTTCTTCTCTAAATGTACTGTCAGCAGGAAATGTCAAATAGATCTGTCTTGCGCTTGGGCTCATTGCACCTCCCAATCCCATATGCGAAAAATCACTCCTTTCAGGCCGGATTCTTCCAAACTTGTGAATCTCATCCCCCATCATCAATGCAGCTGCTGCAGCTGATCTAAAACAGCATATTGGAGCTACCACAGTTAAAAAACCAACTAACGAAGCCCCTTTTTATATAAAAAAAATTGTAATTTGGAGAATATTGGAGCACAGCAAGTACAACTAAAAAAGGTTTTCAGGTCTCAACTCCGTGTGTAACGCATGTACCTTTGGCTTTCATTTTGTGGCTGATGAAGGAAGTTCATGCATTTATTCTGGGGTAAAAAAGTAGCTCCAGCCATAAACTGTGAGGCTGCGGCTAGCTTCCTTTGCTGGGCAGCAGCCTTTGACCTAAGTATTTCTTGGCACTGTTCAAACTCATCAAGTTCACTCGGTGAACCAACAGTGGCAGCGATATCAGCCGAATCTCCATGAACAAACCTGCAACCTGTGCCATTTTTGCAAAACCCTCTTGAAAAATATAAGCAAGGCTTCCAACCAAACCCGGAATTTGAATCTTCAGATCCAAAACACATGCCTGGTACTGAAAAACTTCGCTTGTGCAAACTGTTATCACCGAATGCAGGTGGACTCATGGCTAACTCTGCCCTTGGATCAAATAAATCATCTGTCTTTGAATCATTGAGAAAGGAAAAGCGTTCCTGGAGTTCATACTCATCAACGAGATCATTAGCATTGTCATTGTTATTGCTGTAAGGAAATGCTTTAGATAATGAGACAGTGGGTTGAAAAGGTGTTGAACCAGCATTGATATTACTGGCTCCATTAACAACACTGGCATAAGAGAGTGAAGTGGTAGAGTTAGGACTCAATAAAGGCCAGGAATTTGTAGAGGGAGACGAGGAGTTTGTGATGTCAAAGCCATTATTGTTTGGTATTCTTGAAGATGAAATGTACAATGGACTGGGTCTAGAGGAAGGAATAAAAGCTGGAGAGGGTGTGGATGGTGTATTTGAGGGAAACCCCAATTGGGTTTTGGTTTGGAGAATGAGATTTTGCAGAAGGGTCTCTGGTCCAAAGGCTAAACGTATCATCTCTTTCTCCCCGTAATCTTGTAAGAGAAGGTAGCCCAAGATTTTTGAGGCATTTTCAGGTTCCAGACTTTGGATCCTTGAAAACACCATATTAGTAGCTTCATACGAATCCATGGTGATAGAAAACCCAGGACAAAAACATACCACAAAAACTTCACCTTTCCAGAGCAAGAAAGTAGATAGACGGGGAGGAGGTATGGAGGGGAAATGTGGACTTCGTTGAAAAAGCAAATAATAATGGGACTGGGATTTGTTATTTTAAAGTAATGATCTTGAAGCTGTAAAAAAGAGGCGATACTGTTATTATAAGAGGTGGGGGGACCTTTTTCCTCATATCATGAGAGAGGTTTTCAAAATGCTTGGGCATGGAAAAAAGATGAGAGAGAGTATCAATCAAAGGGAAGTTTGGCTGTGGTGCTGTACTGCTCTCTCTCTCTCTCTCATAAACTGAGAGCCACAACTTTTGTTGGCAGTGCAAACATGCAACAGCCTTTGGAGAGTGAACTCACTCACATTCACTTTCCTCTCTCTTGTTTGATTGGTGTTGGTTTTTGGGTTTCTCTCCCTCACTTTCTCTCTCTTTAATCTTTTTAGGGCTTGTCTTTTGCAGATTTGGACAAAACAAGGCTAAAGTGGGAGGGGAGATTCAGATAGCAGCCTCAAAACCAAGAAAGGAAAAGAGCTTACACCACTCGCGCACGCTTAAACATTTCCCAAAATGAAATTAATCTTGTCGAATTGTTTCCAAAAACAATACGCCTATAAATCTGCACGTTCTACAGTGATTTGAATTTCAAAATCTACTCAACGAAGGGAGAGGGATGCGTATCGGGGAATTTTAATGGACTCCTTGGAGAAAGAGCAATAAAAAATATAGCTGTCACATTTGAATTTGATTCACAGAGTAATTTTAAAAAGATTGGGATTACTGAGTCATGTGAGATCAACTTGTAAATTATCAACTCATTGATTCGTTTATTAATCATCGGGTCAACCTGACTCTGAGTTAACAACAAACTATGGAATGTACGTAGCCATCTTGAGAGGTGATCAATGATCACAACTCAGCTGCTGAGGATTCCACTGGGTCCAAAGCCTACACTACAACAAATATGAAAATGAGTTAATTATAACCAAGAAATTGAAAGTATAAACTATAGTTCCATGTCTGTAGAAGCCCAATTCATAATTATAAAAGTATAAAAATTACAGCACATTAAAGGGTTGTTTCTAGTCTTTGTCTAGGAATACGGTGTAAATTATATTTTTAAAAATTTTAATTTTTTTTTAATTTAAAATAATTTTATTTTATATTTTTTAATTGTTTTGATGTGTTAAAATTAAAAATAATTTTTAAAAAATAAATAAAAAATTTATTTTAATACATCTTTAAATGAAAAACACCTTAAATTACCACTGCTATTATAATTTCAAATAAACCCAAGTGTAGTAGTGTATAGTTATTTTTTAAAGTGTTTTTTGTTTGGAAATATATCAAGATAATTTTTTTTAATTTTTAAAACCATTTAAAAACATAAAAATAATAATTTTTTTCAAAAAAAAAAAAAAAAAACACTTTTGAGAAACACAAACAAAGAGTTATATGAGAAATGTTGTTTTCAGATTACCAGGCACTCTCTCCGTAAAATCCTCCACCCAGCCAACTTTAAAAACCTTATCCAGCAGCTTACTAGCTGCAGTCCAACGTATCAACAAAAGTTATCTCCAGTAAATACTACAAATGCAAGCTAAATAAAATTCAGCAGTTGCAATCATTTTAATAAAGTACGATTGTGCGATGTAAAATATAAGATAAGCTAATGAAAAACAAAATATTTCCAAAAATGGCAAAAGAAACATACTTACGGGGCAGACATCCCCGTGGAAGAGGTGCTCTAGCATGCAGTAGCAGCAATGGTTACCGCCTGCCTGCGGATCCCAGACATTTTCCATTGAAGGAAAATGAAAGAAAAGCGGCTGCTACACTTGCAGCAGATGGAAACAAACAGCTGATTATGGCTTTTTGTTAATCAGAAAATAGAAACTACATAAATGCAGTTTTGATTTTGGTTAGACAGGATTCGTAGCTAATCGATTCCTAGCTTCACAATGCAAGCTAGTATGTTGATAGTTCTCTTGAAGAAGACCTCGTCGCATGCTGCAATGTCTAGCACCCTTAGCTGAAGTTTGCCACAGTGATTCAATTATTTCTAAGAATTAGCTGTAGTCAAGAAATGTACGTCAACGTCCCTCACCGCCCGCGACTGCTTCTCAGCAAATCTATGCGAAAGCTAGAAGAATATTCATTTTTACAGCTTTCAACAGCAGAGACTGCAAATTGGATCATCCAGATCGATGCACTACTGAGCAGTTAGCAGCAAGTAATGACAGGGTCTGACATCAATTGTCTAGGTTGTTCTTCTATCTTGGTGGTCCTCCAAACAAATTCTATCGACACGAAAGGCAGCCTTTGTATGGTTGAAGTTCTCGTTCAACTAAACAATATGTGATAAAGAAAGTCCATGAAAAACAAGAGTTCGGCATGCATTCGCCGTCCATTTCAGCAGATGCCGTATAAACCTAAACCATAAAGGATTTGAACTCGATCATGCAAAATACCCGAATGATTTTGGCCATTACTGTTCCAGACTTACATTTAAATCCAACCATTGATCTGTTTTGGTCAATGGCACATTCCAATACACTAACCTGGACGTCGAAGGTTGCAGTTCCTCCAAGAAATGTCCAAGAACTTTTTTTTCAACAACTTGAAAGGGAAGCATAATGTCTAGCTGAGAGAGAAGAGCAGTTAGGATTTAGATTTTCAATTTAAAAGGGTCTTAAACCAGGCGAGATTAGCTGGATTGATATTCAATTATAAACCTTCCTCGTATTAGACTCCAAGTAACAGGTTTTCAGAGTCAACCCGTCACGAATCAGGCTCCAGGAAGCATGACTTCTTAGCAAACCCTAACAAGTATATATGATCAAAATAATCTATCATGTGCTAATTATTGTTAAGATGTTTTTTTTTTCTTCATTTAATGGTTTTTTACGTGCTTTTGGTTAGGTGTTGAATGAGCTTTCTCCTCTTCCATTTCAAATTTAAATTTGAAAAAAAAAAAAACAGGTAGAAAGAAAGAATTTTCTTAAATGCATTAACTAGAACAACTAGAATCCAATGTTTTTTTTTTAAAAAAACTTAATTTTAATGCATAAAATTTAATTCTAGAGAATCAATATCATAGAAAATCACTTATATGACATAAATACATTAATATGAATATACAACATTAATAAGAATTCTCTTTTCTTTAAAGCATTGTGAAAAAAAAAGGGTTTTCTTTGAAGAATATCTGAAATATATGAGTGAATTAGATTATACTGAAATCATAAATTATACCGAAATCAGAATTATAAAAAATAAACATTGAAAAATCATTAGCATATTAGAATTATAAAAAAAAGTGTAAAAAAAATATTAATTTAAGTATTTATTGGGTGTGTGTTGTTTGTTTTTGTATTTTGAAAATATTTTTGAAAAAAATTAATTTTTTTATTGTAAATTAATATATTTTTAAATTATTTTGATATACTAATATTAAAAATAATTTTTTAAGAATAAAAAATATTATTTTAATATATTTTTAAATAAAAAATAACTGTAATGATATTCTTACGCATAATTATAAAAATGATAGCATTTGAATTCCACGGTGCACGTGAAGGGCTTGATCCAAGTCAAAGAAGGACGAAGAAAAATACATGGTCATAATCACTTGAATAAACAATAGATTTATGTTTGATGTTCTTACAAACAGACCAAAGTACAGGAACCACAGTGGTCCTGTGTCTCTGTTGGTGAAAGACACGCGCCTGAAACAGCGCATGTGACTACCCGTCCCTTGATGTTTCTTGAGACTGCACGCTCACCTGCTTTCGTTCTGACACAATCTCCCGTACGGTGCCATGCAAGACTTAAAACTAGATTCGCCATCTTCTCCTCTCCTCTCGGCACTCTTGGAATTACTTCTCTGCATCTCCGTCGTACAGTTCACATGCCTTTGGTGTACATACTCAGTAGTCAGGGTACTGTGCTGTATCCATACGGAGTACAGTATAAAGAAGACTTTCCCGATGAATTTTACGGCCCCTCCCCTCCAGTCAAGGGGTCAATCATTGAGGGGCTCCTTTTATTGCCTTTAAAAATGCATCTCACTTTAAAAATTATTCAATTAATATTATTTTGATACTTTTCAATAATTATAATATACAAATATCAAGAAATAACGAAATCTTAAAAAACACTTTTTTTTTTTGTTAGTTTCAGGTGTTATAATTAGAAGATGGAAATAAAATCAAGAAGAATAATGAGATTTAATAATAATAAAAAGAAATAAAGAAATGACATCTTAAAGAAACTAGTATTTAAATTCCGAGAAATACCAATTTAAGGAAAAAAAAAACTGACAGAATAATGTCAAAAACACATTAGTATTCAAGTTGTATATAAAAGATATTGTTCATGGATTGATATTATAAAGTGAGTAATAATAGAGGGACTTTTTTAATAGTGTATTTGATATTTTAGTAATTTTTATTATCATACTTTGAAAAAATATTTTTAATTGTATTTTTTAAAAAATATATTTAATTAAAACTGTTGCGAGATGAATTTTTAAAAGCAAGTTTTCATGAATAAAAAATATATTATTTTAATTTTTAAATCACTAGAATTTTAAAATTATTATATAAAATAATGAAAATATAAGCTATTTAACTAATTTAATATTTTTTTTAATGAATGAAAAATAAACAAAAACTACCGTCAAATTATCTTTAAGAGATGTTTGAAAGTACAGTATAATCATGTTTTTTTAAATTTTTGATTTTTTTACATTAAATTAATGTTTTTAGATGATTTTGTTATGCTGATATTAAAAATAAATTTAAAAATATAAAACATATTATTTTGATATATATATAAATAAAAACCAATTCTAAATAGTTGCTAAATCTAAAGAGACCTGGCAAGTATTCTTCCTTCATAATTCTTAAGAGTTATTTGTTTTTGTGGTTGTTTCGTTATTTTTAAATTTTTTTTATTGAAATTAATTTTATTTGATATTTTTATATTTTTGTGTTGAAAATAATTTTTAAAATGAAAAAAATATTATTTTTATATATTTTAAACAAAAACATTTTAGAACAACAATTATTAAATTTATACCTCTCTCTAGCCTCTGGCTATGGGTTCTTTTTTCTTTGTCCTTGGCAGCATCATGGCCACTGGCCCACTTGCTGTATCCGGGAGCAAATGGCGATACCCATAATAATTCAATCTGGGTTGTCTTTATTACGTGGGTCCATTTCTTTTATTTTGTACGGTGAGCATTTGGTAGCTCGGTAGCTGTGGCTTTTAAATGCATTTTAAAATTGAGATTCATTTTAAAATATATTAAATTGTTATTTGTTTTATTTTTTTATAATTTTAATGTATTAATATTAAAAATAAACAATAATTTATTTTAATATATTCTCAAATAATTTTTAAAAATATAATTTGAATCCAGCCCGACCCATGAAATGGATGGATCTGAATCGAAATTTTGAGAGTTGGGTGCAGGGAGGAAGAAATGGGCTATTTATCCAAGTGGATCACTTCCCTTCAGAAAAAAAAAAACACTTGTTTTCCTTTCATTACAAATACCCTCGAAAACAATCTAGAACGGGCACAGATCTGAATTTTGGTTTATTGAAATTTTTTTCATGGAATAAGAGACTGACTATCCAGGTCGAGACCCGAGTATCAACAGGGACTCTAGCTCGAGAAACCTTTTCTATCGAAGTTTTTCTGTTAGACATGAAGGAATCTGTCTTGCTGCCCAGAAGCCATAGAATTCAAGAAGACACTTGTGGCCGACGCAAATCCAACCTCGATAGACATAATTTTTCCGCCTTCAGCATGATGCCCTTCATGAATTCTTGTCCTCCTTTCCCTGCTTTACAAACTTGATTAGGACTTGAATCAACCTCGCATGTGTGTGAGCTGTTAAATTGTCAGGTTGAATTTGTTTTTTTTTTTTTTGTTAAAATTTGTTTATTTGTATTGTTTTGATGTTGTTAATGTTAAAAATAAATTTTAAAAAATAATAAAAATATTTTATACTCTCAAATACCCTGTTAATATTGAAGTATCGGCAGCTAACAATACCCCGGCTGATCTAGAAGAGCTCAAAAACACACGTCCCCACCCCTAAGGGAATTGAAAAACGAAATTCTTTTTTGTTTATAGGAAATCGATCAGTCCATGCTGCTAAAAATTAAATGTTCTATTTTGTTGCCTCCAAAGACCTCTCTTTGAGACTCTCTCTCTCTCTCCCTCTGCTTCTTCTCTCAATAATGGCTCTCAAGTCTCGACTCCTTGACTATATGAAACTCTGTGCAACCTAGAAGTGAAGAGTCGTCAAACAATGGCTCAAGTTTCTAGTGTTTTGACTTGACCAAATCTTGGCATAACCATTTTCCTGTTTTATCTTCCAGGCTTTCATCGCATTCTCTTCTTAATGGGGCATCTTTTTTTCTGGTTTTCTTTTCTTGGGTTTCAGAAGAAAGCCGTGATCAACCGGAAACCAGAAGTGGGGGGCAGATTCTTATAATTCACAAATTTAATACAATGCTACCTGTAACTTCAAACATCACTAATTATGAAAAAACACGACGAGATTTCAAGAGAATGCAATGCTTCATCATTCTTAACTAAAAATATAAGGAATACATTGTTTATGTACCAGTCCCACCTTCTTGTCAGTTGTATTAGTTTGAGGTTTGTACTGAAGTGGGGTGTTCATGGTTTCGTTGTTTTTTTAAATAATTTTTTGGTTAAAAAATATATTAAAATAATATTTATTTATTTATTTTTAACATTAAAACAATCTAAAAATTAAATAATAATAATAATTCAGTAATTCTCCATTTTGACAGCACTCCCAAATAGAGGTGAAGAAGATTCAGCATATATCCAGAAAAACTAACTTTACTCTTTCGAAACACAAGACTTTGCGCCCAAACTCATCCAGTTTACAATCAAAACTCACTTACAAGAAAATTTAATTGAGAGCACTCTAAATTATAGTAGTAATTATGAAATCAATAAGCTCCACCGCAGTGGTTTCTACGAGAAATATCCAACCAAACATCACAAGGGTTTGAGAAGACATCAAGAAATTACAAAGGGCAAGCTCATTTCCCACTGCTAAATAAAAACAAGGGCTGAAAAGTTAAAATATTGTCACGCGATACCTTTTCAGACAAGCTTTCATTGCTTGATGGGAGTCTTATGCATGTTTGAACATCTTCATGCTAAGCCAATGAAAATACACAGCACTGACGAGGATAGGAAGTGTCAAGGGCACCAAGAAGCAGTAATACCTGTTGTTATTAAACAAATTAAGACCAGTTTAGATTTAAGAAAAAGAAAGAGAAAAAAAGCCAAACGCAGCTGCTAAGTAAAACTCACCTGTCGTTTTGAATGGCAGAGATGATAGGATTGTCCGATAACGGAAGAAGCTTCGATATCACTGCCGCGAATAGAAATCCCACAAAGGAAACGGAACCCATCAAGATAAACAACCATCCTCTAAACGTTGCCGTTTCGCTTAATCTCATTCGAGAAAAAACCATTTCTCTCTTTGGAACCAATCGTGGAGGCGCAAAGGAGACGGTCGGGGAGAGGGACAATTCCGGAGAATAAAAATGTAAAATTTATCATTCGGGTCGGGTATGTAGGAAAAGAAATCGGAACCCGTGATTAGCAAATGTGTTTAATTAATACCGTAGTGTCAATGGTTTAATATAATTTAATGAATTTTCTGGAAAAAAGAACGAAAATAATCTCAACTCAATCCATCACCTAGTTTGGTTTTGTCTCTTTACTTGGTACCTGTTGGTAAACCGTGTTATTAATAAATTTAAAATTTTATTTTTATTAAAATTAAGTGTAATTTATAGTTTTTAAATTGTTTTGATATATTTATATTAAAAATAATTTTTTAAAAATAAAAAATTATTATTAACATGTATTTTAATATAAAAAATTATTTAAAAAATAACCGAAACTACCTCTTATTATTTGGAGGCAAATTACCACATTTATCTTTGTTTAATAGATGAACAGAGCAATTTTTTTTATTAAAAAAAGGAGCATAATAACTTATCAAGTAATTATAATAGACGACAAGTACAAGTTATAATTATTTAATTATTCAAATGATGAAATTATTTTTAAAAGTAATTATTTGTTAAAGTATTTTTTATTTAAAAAAATATAAAAAATAATATTTTTTAATTTTTAAAAAATTATTTATGATATTAAAATATAAAAAACTTAATTTTTAAATATAAAAAATAAAAAAATCTTCATTTGTTTTTTTAAAAATACCGTTTAAAACACGTTAACAAACGGCATGTAAGGCCCAAACCCAAAGCCCGTTTAAGAATGTAACACTCAGTCATAAATAACCAACACTGAAAAATTCCCAAAATTCCAGAGAGGGAAATAGAACAAAGCACCCACAATTTTGAGCGAGAAACCAATCGATAATAATGGCAAACACGGAGGCAGAAGCGGTGGATTTTGAGCCAGAGGACGATGATTTGATGGACGAAGACGGTGCCGTCGACGTCGACGCCTCCTCCTCGCCTCGAGCTCCACTTCCGAAGTTAAAGTCGGCTATTACCGGAGGCAGCGCGTCTCCTTCACTCTCCGCTCCTAAAAAGACTAAAGGCCGTGGATTTAGAGAAGAGGTTGATACTGAGAGACAGAGCCGATTCTCCGGTCGTGGATTTGATTCCCTCGGTTCTGATGGTGGGCCTGGCCCCCAGCGATGTGAGTGAAACTTAAACCCTAGATACTTTTAGCTTGTTGTTTGAATTCTAGGGGTTTAGAGTTAATTGAAAGTAAAAAAAAAAAAACAATATTAGGGTTTTGATTGGTTTTGTGATTTATGAGGTGCTTAACTGTGAATTGATGTGGTTAATTATTTTCTTTTCACTTTTATTATTGAAAATTTAAGATGGAATGTGCTGTTTTTTTCTGTATAGGTGATGCAATTAAACAAATAAAATAAAATAGTTAAACTTTTGTTTGAAATTAGGGGAATATGGCATCGAGTCTTATATAATACTAGAGACTGCTCATGTAAACTAGCTCCACATTAGGTGGAAAAAATCCCACATTTTGCTAGAATGGTTTACTTGCGTGGGGATCCTCCAAAACTAAACTATCTTGCTGGTTTGTTTTGAAATAATTTTATTGGTTAGAGTACAAATCTATTGGATCAGTTGCCATTGTTATTTAAAAAACAGTACCCCGTTATTCTAAGTCATTTCCTGAAGCAATTTGTGAATGATCCTGGTGCTTTGAAGGTTCTTATAGCTTGAACAAATAATGTTTTGTTCTTGCTAGCTGATCTCTGTTATCATTTGTCTAAAAAGCAGTGTTCTTTTTGTTCCAAAACTTGTGGTGGATGTTAATTGTTCCATCTATTTGCAGCTGTTGAAGGATGGATAATTTTGGTGAGTGGAGTTCACGAGGAAGCACAAGATGATCATTTGCAAGAAGCTTTTGGTGAGTTTGGAGAAATAAAGAATTTGCATTTGAATCTTGATCGCCGCACCGGTTTTGTTAAGGTAAGCAAAACCTTTCCTCTTTTTTTTAATCTTTTTTGTAGTTGGTTGGTTCTTTTGTTTAAGTTGGGAGGCCATATCAGTGAAAACCATTGTTAGATTGGAATTCAAAACACAGAGATCAATCTTATTAAAAGTCCCTGTGCTTCACTGATTTTTGGTTTGGAGCATTTGTTCCAAAAAATTTCACATTTCAATTGGAACTCAAATCTAGTGATTCAAAATAGCACACAGCAATCTCTTTTTTTTTAAAGTATAAACTGTGGGTTGAATCTTTAATTGTTATGATTATAGGCATCTTCTAAAAACAACCATCTCTATTCAATTTGCAAGTTAATGGATGCTGAGATATTAGCTGTGGCAACTCAGATTTATTTAGTTTTCATTCTGAAATGGTGTTACATGCTGCATAACTGTATCATTGATCCTTGATTGTCGAAAATAATCTACCCTTGACTCCACGTAAATTGTGTACTATTTTTATATTTCCACCTGCTTTATTGCAACTTGCTCAAAAGGTTGTGTATGGTGCTGGGCTTTTTTTTTTTTTTGGTGAGGAACTGAAACTGTAGTGGTTTTGATAATGCTTGACTGTCTCTAACTGTTTTCAGTCATGTTAACTCATGTGTGTGGATAGTATTACAGATATGTGCTCACCCAGGAGAGAGAGTATTGATATATAGGATTTTTGTTGGTACTGGTTGCTCTGGTGGTTATGCATATGTACACAAAGCATGATTGCATAACCTTTGACGTGAAGGAAATCTGGCAACTTTTCAGTTCCAAAATTTTGAAAGCAGCTAATGTTTATTTACTCATTCCACACAGAACAAAAAATCATAACATTTGACATGTATGGAGCCACATGTAATTATGTTAATTGTATAGCATGGTATTGATTCAATTGGGTTTTGAGGTGGCCAAATTCAGCTCTAATGTAATTTTGCAGTCCTCAGGCCTCACAAAGCTTTATTTCTTGATCATGAATGTGATTTCATGCCTTTTATTGTGGTCATGACAATTAACAATAACATTGGCCTGTTGTTTTTGTTGAAAATTATGAAACAAGTATTCTTTCATTAAGTTAATGCATAATACCTTTTTTGTTCTGCAAGGGCTATGCGCTGATAGAATATGAGAATTTTGAGCAAGCAGAGAATGCAATAGCTTCAATGAACGGGGGGACATTGCTTGAACAGGTTATCAATGTTGATTGGGCCTTCAGCAATGGTCCCAGCAATTGGGCCTTAAAGAGAAAGAATATGAGGTTTGTCTCTATGCATTACTTTCATAAGGTGAAATTTTTTTTTGATGTCATATATTATTACATAGAGAGGATGTCTGTAATTACATAGAAGTCTCCTCCGTAATGATCAAAGTTACTCTAGAAGTTTGAAAAACATTTTAATAACTTGGGTCTTCTAACTCTGTTAATTTCTTCAGTGGGAGTTTTAAATTGTCTCAACCTGCCTGTCGTCTGTCAAGGAAAAAACTCTGGCTATTAATGACAGATTTGTAGGAATTGTTGTATGACCAGACTACTCTCAATCCTAGTCAAATTGAAGGTGCTGTTTATATTTTGTGAAAGAATATGTAGTGCTCTTCAGCTGGATAAAAGATAAAACTTTTATACAGTGGTTTTAGATAATGCAGTGAAATTCACACTGCTTCTAACTACATGGCATTAAGCTCAGACTTGGGTGAATTGAAAAGGGAAGAGTTGGTTTTGACTTGGATTTTCTTATGAAATAGTCCAGGTGTTTTTAAGGGGCGTATAAGCTTCACCTTGCTTCTTCATGCTCTTTACTCGTTTGACTTTTTGAACAGTTTAATTGAGATAGTACATGCCTATGTGTGATGTTGTTTCATCTCCATGCGGAGATGTGCTGTGCATTACTATTATACGACTCCCAATAAAATTCTAGATAAGTGATGGTATCTTCCTGATGCATGATGCTGTCCTCTTTGACTATATATGAGTTGCTTCAAATCTGAGTTAGATCTTGGCTGGCTCATCTGCTATTTCTTTAGTTGTGTTAGCTGGGAATATAACTTTTGTTATCTTTCAAATTTTCGCAGACCTGGACGAACACATCGCTCAAGGAGTCCTAGGAGGAGATACTAATGGGTTGAGATTTCTGTTATGAAGGTGTATGATTTTGCTTTGAGGCATTTTCTACTTAGTTATCATGGAAGATCGTGGTTGATTCTTGTCTTCATCGGGTTTATGAATTGATCATCTGTTTGTTGGGAATCCCTCCAGTTTCTCCCCTTTTGTTGAATGGATTTACACTAATTTCAAAGTTTAGTAATCATTGTGTATTTGACTCTGATTTTGTACTAATCTTTAAGTTTAGTAATCTGGTTTATTTGGGTGCTTAAGATATATTCAGTTCTGAGATTTTTGTGAGGCTTTTAAGTTCCATTTGGAACTTTGCTCAAGCGAGGCCAAAAGTTGGTTTATTCGGCTTTGGAGTCCAAAGGTTTTTCCAGTGCTACATGGCCGAATTTGGTTACTGGTTTGGGTTCCAGAGCAAGCGTTGTTTACCTGGCAAGGAATGCCAATATTCTTGTATGCTCAAAACACTAGCGTTCTGCAATTCTGTACACAGTGAAACTCGGAAGCTATCCCTGCCGTTATTCTCCAACAAAATTATGGTAAACAGCTGTGCAGATTTGTTTGGGATTGCGGTGTGGTGTGGCTTTTTTTTTTTAATTTTTTTTTATGGGATCTATAAAAAAAAGCAAAAAAAAAAAAAAACATGGCATTTTTATTTATTAGTAAGATGGCTATACCTATCGTTATTCTCCAACAAAATTATGGTATGCAGCTTGATGGCACGAAGAGTGGTTGAGGTATTTTTTTTTTATTTTTTATTATGGGATCTATAAAAAAAAAGCCAAAAAATAATATATATTTTTAGTTTTTAGTGAGATGAGATTTACAACACGCTCGTGTATGCTTTGATAAATCCCCATGTTCACGCAACGAATGGACTGGAGCTTCTATGAAGGTATTGACGATGGTGTCATCATAAGCTCAACCAAACAAATATTTCCCCGAGCAGAAATGAACTTCTTCGCGTGATATCATTATTAATCTCCACTTTATGATGAATTTTAGTGGAGGCACGTGTACCAAGAAGAAGAAAGCCCCCAACGTACCTTGCTTGCTTGTTTGCCTGTCAGTCAAGAGTAAAATTATCAGCAAATTACCACATCTATAGGATACCATGTCACTTCAATGATATTATAATTATGGGTTGATGAGCATGTTCTCAGCTTTCCTCTGAATTCCTTCACTGTACAAACTGTCATATTAGAAATTCTGCTCCTGATGGTTCTCTACTCTAATTCCAGCTTCCTGCTCTCCCACAGCAAGCGAAAAGAAGGTCCGATATTTCTTACTTTCTCTTCTTTGTTAAATGTACAAAACTCGTATACTTGTAGTAGTTGATCTATACATGAATGTTTCTGACATGTTCTTCTGTATGTTGTGTGTTTTCCTCAAGAAGCCACAGCCGTCCAATAATTGGCCATGCATAAGGTTGTTGGAGTGCCAATAGTGCGTGACCATACCCAATGTGTGCCCTCCACTCTTCGCATCTCTGCCAACTGCCACAAGTATTGATGTGAGCACCATTCTCATTTTTATGTCCCTTTTAAGTTTATGTTAGCTTGGAAGAATGTTTCAGATTAGAAGCTTGCAGGCACTAGAATTTTAGAACATAAATTGCACATAGAAAGTAATCAATAGCTCAACTTTTAACTTCCTGGATAAAATTTCTAGTAAGTTTGTTGTCAAGAGTGTTACTGTTTCCTAGAAAACATTTGCTGACATGTATAATGTGTTTAGCTTCTATGAAAATGTTCATGAAGTTTTCAAGTTTTAGTCCAACTCCATTTTCTTGGTCTGTTTATGTGAAACTTGCAGCTCTTTCTTTGTGAATTAGGATAAACCCTACATCTCAAGTGTACTTGTGTTCATTAATAGAAATCAGAGACAGTAAATGAACAAGTGTTCCTTACTCTTCTATCCCTGAGCTCGAAGATAACTGAATCATCAGAAAATGGGATTGGCCTTGTTGGTGCTACCTGTGAATGTTCAAAACACTCATCATTGATTTCTAATGCTGTCCAGCATCCAGTTAGTATATGAATTAAAAAAAAAAAGAGGAAAAGATTCTTATACCAACCTTTGGGTCACAGTTTCTATTATAATCACTATACTTCTCTGCAACATTCTCCAAGCTAGCTGCAAAATCTTTATCCATGCAAACTTCTTCATTATCATCATTTCCACCCTCTTGTGTTTGATCTTCGTCCATTAATTTTCCCAAATATGGGAAGCCACAGTTTTTCCATCTCCATGTCATTGTGTCCATATACCTAACGTACACTTTTCCATCTGAACCAATAAGAAAAAGTTGATTACCTTCAAAGCATGGGCTAGGGGAAGTGATCAAGGTTACACCTTTATTAGGTGTTCCATGTTCAATCCAATTCCATCCAACACCGGTATTCCAGTGATATTCAACCAGTCCACCATCTTCTGAAAGCATAAATAGGGAGCCTGTAAGTGATGGTGATGATGCCCTCATAGCAGTTCCAGGCAGTCTTGATAAAATCAAATGTTGCGACTGATAATGCTCATGCCACAATTCAGTCACTTTGTTATACTGGTATAGCTTTCCATTCCTTCCGGTGACAAACACTATGTTGTCCCGGAACAGCTCCTGATCAACAATACTTGCAACTTTGGTATTTGGAGGGTTTTGACAATCTTTCCATTTGAATTTCCTCAGGGCAACCTGCACAGAAACTTGATTAAATGATCAGCAATGGGCTGCTTTACAAGTCTGGGAAAATCACAGAAGTACTTTTCTTGCTGTGGCTTTCTAGCCTTCAGTAGGAGTTTAAAGTAACATTTCAGAATATTTGTTTCTATTAATCAGTAATGTTTCTTGGTTGCCAGATCACGTGAAATACTTGTATGGATGGTGATGATACAATGACATAATGGAAAATTAAGCGAATCAGAAGTAGGAAAATAAATTCTCTGATGCTTTTAATCTTTTGTGCACATTGGAGTTGTTTACCAATAGAAATAATCTGGTTTATTTGATTCCTGTTACTTACTGTGAACTGCAGTAGTCTTCCATTTTTGCTCACTAAGAAGATTGCATCTTCTTCTGTAACTTTCAGAGCTTTACCTGGAATCCCATCCCATGGAGGGCCTCCGATAACATGTCCGAGATTCCTCATGGCAGTGCAATTCACCCATGCTAGCCCCTCACCGCTTCTTTCTCTTATAAGCAGACTCCCATAAATGTCTACCAAAAACAGACTTCCATTGTAGTTTCCAAGGGCACCTTTCATTGGTGTTGGGTGGTCATGCCTTAGCCAAAGCCATAAATTTTCAGCATAAATATATTCAAAAGTCAAACCACCATCAGTAATAAGGAAAAATGATTTGCCTCCATGCATCATTCGCAGACGAAAGTTAGTGTTGATCCAATTATCTGGGAATCTATATTCTTTCGAAACTTTCTTTGGTCCATTAGCACCTGCAAATAGGTAATCTTGTTGTGCTTGACTTCCCTTTCGCCTTCTTGCCATTGATCTTGTAATTCCTTGATCATTTGGTTCATCTTTTATGCCTGCAAGACAGTTCATCGGTCCACGTTCTTCTCTGCAATACTCAGCATTCCACCCTTCAGTCTCTGGGGCATCTAATATTGACCATACATATTTAATTGATATCTTTTTTTGGAGATTGACTTGATGATTCGGCCCTGTATTTTCACCACCTAGTCCAGGTAGATGCAATTCTGCAAGTCTACCATCATGCAGTGCGAAAACTATTCTGCCAACTTGGACTTGTAACCCAGAAATTCCAATTGCAACTTTTGCATGCGGGGGATGCATATGACCCGACCATGCCTCAGGAATTTGGTTTCCCTGATCAGTGCCTGGCTTCAAGAGAAAAAGTTAGGTCTGACTTAACAATGATTTTGCTACAAACAGAAAACATGTTTAATGATACACAGGTGCAAATCAGTCAAAAACCATGGCTTTCATCTTATTGAATTATTTAAAAATTCACAATCTACCATAATTTCTTTAAGAAATGGTTCCAAAAACAAAACTTATGTGATTTTTGTTCTTCTAAAATTTCTTTACTAGGCATTGTGAAAGCTATTAATCTCATTGAAGAAGCAGTGCAGAAGAACAACCTATTTTCAATACTACTTCTATTGGTTTTATTGCTAGCTAGATGCATTTCTCTGTTGTGCCAACTTTTCAAACATACCAAGAGCTTTGAATGAAGAATGAATTTCAATTCCATGGGAATCTTAATGTGCAACCAGAGGAATTAAATGTTATTCCTGTTTTTCACCAGCCAGTCATGACATATGGAATTCGCTAGGAGTTTTCAAAAGTTGCCCTTTCCCTTCCCTGAATAGGTTATTTGGAATTTTCCAGTCCTTTGATGAACCGCCTTAACTGTTCTAAGGGGGAGACAAAGCCTACTTCCAGAATTAGGATAACAATTTAAAATATATAAACTGGTTGCTTGATCTCAACTCAATGGAACAGCATTCTCTGATGGCTTCCCAGAGGATGCATTTTCCTTGGTTTTCCATATGCGAGTCTGAGTAGTGAATTGGATATATACGAGTGAAAACCAGAAAAACCATACTTGGGTTGTCTTTGTTATGTGACTGTCCTTCATTGAGTCTATAAAGGAATCTCATTAGAAAGCATAAGAAGAAGAAGAAGAATAGCGAAAAGCCTCACCATTTTGAGATTGAAAACAGCTTATAGTAACTGCTTCACTCACCTGACTGTTTTGATATTCGATACTCGAAAACCGATCCAGAGGATGTGGTGAAAAATAATGACAAGAATTTTTCATTTGTCTCATCTTGAAGACCTGGTGTGATAGATGTCAACTGATGATCTTTGGGACTTCCATGGACTATCCATTTCCACTTCCTTTGGTTCAATCGTCTCTCTACCAATTTACCACCCTGGATATACAGAATACATTGTGAGTAGAGGCCAGGAAATCATTTAGCTTCCTTGGAAACAAGAAGATTTTCATAAACTTCTGCTGTGCACATTGTTCCCCCAATTTGTTTTACCTTTTTTTTTTCACTCTCTGTTGTCTGTGTGTTTGTGCGCATTATATATTTACAAATATGGTACCTTAGTTAAAAGAAAAAGAGAGATGGAGTAGTCTCCACTCAAGCCATGTAGTGTGCATCCCATCGATGGCATCAGAGAAGCATCTTCTACTTTCCCTTCTGTCCATATATGCTTCTTCCATGATGGTTTCGACCTCCTATCGTATTCGTAGAGATCACCTGTAGAACTGCTTTGCAGCACACATTTTTTCCTTTTTCAAATGCAAAGAAGATAATAGCCAAGAACTAATGAGACAGCTTAGCCACAAAGCATCGCTTGGTTGGGACATCGTCCTACACAGAATATCTGATTATAACTACTGGCAACTTCACATTTAATTTGTTGTTTGCCGGTACACTTCTCAATTAGATATACTCTGTGTTAGCCCGTCCAAGAAGGTTATTATTGATTTCTTTTAATTTGAGTTGTTGATTTGAGATAGATCTAACCTTACGGTATATACTACTTCTGGTCTAATAGTAGCAACAGCAGCAATTGCTGCAACATCTGCACCAGGTGGTCGCCCGTGATTTTCCCATCTGTTCTATGTTTACAGCATAAACTTCGTTAATATTAGAGTCTCCCCATCAGAATCTACTCTGTAAGCAGAGATTAAAATTCAAAAACAATAAAACTAATTGTAGTTAAGACAGCTTTTAGTTTTAGAAATTCTAGTTTTACCTTGGAGGTTCTGCCTCACTAAGTTCTAATAACGAGCCATTCTTTGTGCAGAAATAAATTTTCCTGGCAAATAATACAGTGAAAGCAAGGAGTTAATGACTACATTTGCTGCAGTAAAGTAACGTGATTACGCTGTTTCAGACTCTTGGTATGTATAATTCACCGAATGGAAAGTCTTGAAATTGAAGTGATGCACTCACAACCCATCATGTGAAATGACGCCTGACTTTATTGGGATCGATGAACTTTGTCCTGTTTCTTTATTTGTGCTTTCATCGAGAGCAGGTGTGAACTCTGTCCAAATTGGCTGTGAGCGCTCACCGAGTCTCATCTGAAAAGGAGAAAAAATGATCCAACACACGAAACAGTAGTGCATTTGACAGTTATAGTGATCAGCAAATCCTTTTTTATCAAGCAGGCATCAAAGCACGCTTGACCATCAAATTCAGATCACTCCCTGAGTTTGTTAGCACATATGTCCTGAAGTGGAAGAACTAGTTTTGGTTTCGATTGAACAGTATTAATTAATACGAGAAAATTGCTCATGCATGAAGAAAATCATGGGACCATTGCACGAGCAACTTCAAAGACAAAACATGCGTTAGAGCTAATTAACATAGAGCCAGCCCAGTTTATGCAAGAGTGCCATGCCTGAATGTTCGACTTGAGTTGTGACATGGTTACACTGATTACAAGTGCTTGAATAACACAGATTGCAGATTTGATGGTAGCTAGAAAAAAAGTATGTATAACTTTCCTGATTCAATCCAGTACTACTGGAAGACAAAAGGCTCTTGCAACTACTATGCAATCAAGGTCTGCAGGTCTACAGGTCTGATAGTAGTAATTAGCAAACATTTCTGCCTCGCAAAACTAAGACTTGTAGAAACAGGATAGGTAGATATAAAATAAAGGAGCAAAATATAGATGATCTTAGAAGTAATTGAAACCAAGAGCTTTTTTTGAATTAAGCTAGATAAATGCGAAGATGCCTCATATTATATATGGTTTCTTCCATGATCATATAGACAAGAGAGCAACTTTTATGAGCTGAAAAAAAGACTAGTACCTGAAATAGGATTCCTGATTCTGATAGAGCAAGAATACTTTGATTGACAATAAAGATACAGATTGCATGACCAACCAATACTGGTAGATCATGGGGTGCTATCACCCACTGGACTCCATTCCAGAACCTCTCATAGATAGACCCACTTTCACCAGTTACCCAAATGGATGACTCAGACATTTTGGTCAACGAAATCCTCTTCCTCAATGGCAGAAAAATCTCAGAATTCTGTTCTTTTCCTCCATCCCCATCCTTCCTTTTCAGACTCCCAGTTTTCTTGGTAACATCATTTTGTCTTTCTAACTGCTCTTCTGCATCTCTTGTAACCGGATGAATAGAACCAACTTTAGTGCAGTTGTCATTAACACAAGAGACAAGGTCATATGGCAGTTCCACTTCAACCCATGTTTTCGATTGCTCTTGGAACTCCCAGAAACGATCAGTTTTCTGCTCAAATTTTCTATTATTTTGTGGAGCATAGTGATGTGGGCACCAAGAATAAGAACTAAAGCTCGATGTCAAGAGGACCACGATGAGAAATATTAAATGAAACAAAGGCATAGTGGCATGGGAGAATCTGGTGATAATAGGGCCAGAATCCAGATACATACACACAGACAGACTTGGAAACTAAGTCATGCAGGGGGTGTCAAGTACAACTTATTTTGGTTTTTTATACCCCTTGTGGTGCCCCATATAGTGTCATAACAAGAGAAAGGCCACAGGAAACTACTAGAAGGACTTGGCCATCATTTATGGAAAAAACTAGGAGCTCTTTTCATGGCCTTCTCAGCAGGACCATAGTAAATCTAGAGGGAAGGTTGTGGGTGTCCGTACATGGGAGAGATGTTAGTTAACATTGACAGCGTAGTTTTTCTTAGGTTTTAACAACCTCTTCATTTATCATCTCTCTGTGGTTAGAATAATTAAGGCGGTGATTATGTCTTTTGGTGGGGTTGCTGAGCTTGCTTACTTTGTAAAGCTGTGGCTGAGTTTCACATTTCTCAGCAGCTAGTAATGATCTTCTCACCCAATTCATGACTTTGTGACTCCGGGCCAAGTTTCTATTTAATTATACGATGCTCTGCAAACGGTAAAAAGAAATAAAATGTTTTTGTGGAGAATTCTTTCTGCTTTTATAAAGTTATTCCTTTATATCAAAGTAGCTGCACTACTCGCACTGCATTCCATGTTGCATATGCCAAAAGCTTGATAAAATGATAGGATGATTATGGCCATCCAGCTGATGATGATGGCGGTGGCGGTGGCGGGCATACCAGATGTAATCATATCATGGGTCGCTCGATTTCTTTGGGTAGACTTGTGAACATGTTTTTTCCAGGTAAACCCCCTCCCCCTTTTTCAACACTGATTGAAGCTAAATTCTAAAGAGATGAGGTAAGAAGATGCCATCGATTTTTTCCTGGGAGTCATTATGCTTTGAAAGAGACACCACCACCGTAGTGGCGAGCTGTGGAATTATAACTCTCTTTTTCGCAATTTTATTTTTTTAGTCAAAACTGTCTTTTCTCGTCCATGTGATTTTGTTTTTATTTTGACAATATCAAGTCTTTTTTATTATTAATAATATGTTTAATTAAATAAAAAACTAACGGTGACTAAAAAATATTCATAAGAATTCTAATGACTTGAATATAAATGAAAAAATGTGTTTTTTTTTTAAAAAACTCATTTTTCTTGTTCATGCATTTTTTTTTTATTTTGATGAATTTTTTTTATTAGAAGCATTATTTTTTAAATAAAAGTTATTATGACTGTGGATTCAAATTTCAATAAAAAAATAAAATAAAACTATGAATCAAGTCATTTTTAAGCACTTGTAGGAATAAATATAAGAATGATAAATCTAAAAAATTATATGAAAAAAAGAAAGAAATAAATGTTATATTCTTATTGAATATTAATGAGAATTTTTTTTTTAAAAAAAATTCTCCATGTTAGATTAATTAATAATTATCCACGGAGTAATTGTTAATATTATCATGAAAAGCTTTATTTTTTTAAGAAAAACTATGACATAATTGAATAATTATTTAAATATTATTTACATAAATTTATATAAATATAATTTAATTCTAAAAAGATATATATATAAAAAAGGTGAAGGTTATTTAATAAAAATGCATGAACGATGAGCTCATGCGCCTCGCTAAAAAGAAAAAGCTCACGCACCTGGAAAGAAAGACACACATACCTAACTATTTAAAATAAAACATGGGAAAACAACTTTTCTTTTAATGGAACAAACAACAAATTTTTCCTTTAGATAGATAAGTCATCGTCTTTTAGTTCAAAATTCAGCATCTTCAATGATCAAAAAGTAGTGTTCTAAGTTTTGTGACCCTAAAAATCTAAAATCCAATTTATTTTAACCTAAAGACACTCAAGAAATCTTTATAAAGCCATTTTCAATCTTAATACATTATTTAATTAATTTAAAAATTATATATCAAATCAAAACAAAACAAAATTCATGTGATTCAATTTCTTTTTTGTTGCACATTTGAAGGGTCAAACAATATTCATTAAGCTTTTTGGTCAGCATATCACTAGCCGAACACTTTCTCTTCCCTTAACCTTTTTCTACATTTTTTTTTTATCTCTTAATATATAAAAATTAAAATATAATAAAAATAAATTTTAAAATCAAACTGTGAAAAGTTAAAACAATATAAACCAAATAATATATAAACAAAACTTCAGAAACCAAAGTAAGTTTTCTGTGCTTTTAAAAAATAAGAATAAAAATGAGTGTTTTTTTTGTTAAATTCGATTCTTTTTTTTATATATATATTTTAGTTATGATATAAAATTATATTTTATAACATTAATTTATCTTTAACATATTATTTGATATTTCACACATGGGTGCTAAGCAAATACAATCTCAACACATGAAACGATGCTAATATAACCTGGGAGTGTAAGAAAATTAAAATTTAATATCCAAAATAAATAAAAAATACAATTAATGTACAATGCATAGTAGAATTCAGTCAGCTTCTACAGTTGGTACACAATAAATGTCCCAGCTTTTTTATTTTTTTAATTGGAAAGAGTCTCCGAGGCTGGTTTTCCAATAAATTCGTTAATTAAGTTTAAAAAACAATCAATTTTTGATGTATGATTGAAGGGCCTTCCTGGGGCCCGCAGAAGACTGTGATTTGTGAGGTCTTCGGATTGGATTAAACATGTGTGGTTCTACTGATAATTGGAATCTCCGTGCCGGCCACGTCTAAGAATCTACAAGGACAGCAGGCTTGCGCTTTCAATAATAATAATTCTAACGTGTTCATATTAAAAAATAAAAATAAAAAACTTAAAATCTGCATGGTGGGTTTTATACAGTGTCGCTCATTAATTCACTGGTAAAATAGTAATTAACTTTTTCCTGGTGGTGGTGGAAGGCTGACAGGGCTTCCTCTTTTCCACCCACTATAATTATCGGAGTAGACTTTACGGCTGAACTGCCGTGGAGCCGGGGGCTGAATTCCTGAGCTGTTTGTGGATAACATGTGTGATCGATACGTCGTCGTCTTGGAATTTAAAACTTGTAAAGAAGTCATTTTTTACCGTTTTACGTAATTTTTTTTAAAAGGGCAAATCTTGAGTTAGTCCCCAATCTATAACCAATATTTTAATTGAGTTTCGTGGGAGAACATTAAAAGAGACTTGCGTGCAAGAACATTGCTAACATCTTGAGGAAAAATTAGAAAATAAAAAATAATGTGATTTGACACATTAAAACCATAATAATTTACTTTTATGTTTAATCTTGAGAGAAAGAAAGAACAAGATCTTGAATTTTCATGGAGCGGTCGAATGATTTTTTTCCCTCTCCCTCGTGTTGAATTTATTTGAATGAGGACGCTGATGATGGGACTCTTTTACTTTGTGGAGGTGGAGGCATAAACTAATAAAAAATATTTGACTTTATTTGGAAATGGAGGTAGGTAGGGCATTCTATGACCCCATGAATCTCCGTATCTGGGTTTATATATATAAAAAATTAAAGGCAGGTGGAGCCTCCTTTGACCCGATGGATCTCCGTACCCGGGTTTGTATATATAAAAATAACGTGCTATATTTATAATTCTTTCAACACACATCTACAATAATCTGTGTAGTTTTTGACTTTTTTCTCTTTAAGATTACTTCGATTAAATTTATTTGATTAATATAAGATATTGTATTTTTCATATCCTATATACTTAATGGAGATTGATCATGAGAAAAAAAGAAATAAACATCTACTATGGACATTCAGCTCCACTAGAGAGGCTTTCATGGAGATGGAGGAGGAGGGCGTCTTCTTCTTCTTTGTAACAATGGTTGTAAATTGGACTGGTTACTTAGGGTTAGTCTAAGTCTTTTTTTATTTTTATTTTTATTTTTATTTTTATTTTTTTAAACTGACCTGATCAATATAATTTAATTTAAAATTTAAGTCAAGTAAATAGTCTGATCATGAGTTTTTCAAATTTAAATTATTATATTAAATTTAATGATAATATTAAAAAAATTATAACAATCTAAATATTATTTTTTACTTCCCAATTTTTTTTTTCCAAGCTGCTGCAGCAATATAGCAGTGCAATAAATAAAAAACGTGGGCCTGGGCCGCAGCCTCCCTTCATCAAATGGGAGGTTAATATTAGCTTTGTAGGATATAATTAGTTATTTTCTACTACGGTAATGGTTAATACTAAGTTTATTATTTATTTCGGAATAATAAAAATATTAAATTTATAAAATTCTAGATAAAATCTCTTCTCAAATTAAATATTTATTATGTATGAAATTTAACAGGTTAAATCATTATAAATTAGAATAAAAGCATAGAAAGATAACAATAAATTATTAACTCGTAGATAAAGTATTAAAAAAAATTATTTGTTTTGACGGTTTATCTGGCGTAAAAGAAATCGGATTTGTTTTGGCGGCGGCGGCGGCGGCGGCACAATTTCAAAAAAAGCTCCATTATATTCAGCCCATGTTTCTAGATTGTAATCTTGCTTTTAGCTCTGAGTTTACGGGCCCTTGTTCTTGTAGTCCAAGATTAGTTTCTCGAGACCCTCCTCCGCCAGGTTTTTGGAAGCTCAATGTTCCCCAGGTAATCTGGGTAAAGCACGGCAGTGCAGGCAGCATCATCATGAATTCTCTAGATGGTTGGATCTCAGGTTTTTCTGCTATTATTTTGTAAATAATAAAGATTATTTTAGAATATTTATATTTTATGTTGAGAAAACACAACTTACTTTTTTATGAATATAAAATATATGTTGGGTTTTTATTTTACATTCAAAAATAAAATTTTTATCTAGTATTTATATAATAAACTTTAACATGAAATAATAACCAACAAGAAAATAATAGTGTGTTCGTACATATAAGGTTAAACCGAGTAGAAAAAAATCTTTGATTGTCTCCCTACTTGCAAGGCATTACTCGTATTTTATGAACCTTTTATCTTGGCAATACTTTGTATTTGGCTGAAACCATATTTTTTAAATACTTGGAATTAATTTTTTAATAATTATAAAATCTTAACAATTTTTTAATTTAAAATATTTTTTAACAGCCATAATTTTTTAATTCCCTAGTAATTTTTTTTTAGTTTTTGAAGTGTTGCAACAACTCTTTAATTCTCTAATTTATTTTCTACGTGGCTGTTACATGCTAACAACCTATATATACCATTGTATTTTTTTGTATTTGCAAAACTTACTAATATTTTTGTTTATTTTTGGCAGTGTTTGGTATTGTGTTTAAGAAGCGTTGTTGAAAAAAATTGAATTTTTTTAATTTTTTTTACTTTAATTAAAATATTTTTTATGTTTTCAGATCATTTTAATGTGTTGATATAAAAAAAAAATAGATTTCTTCAATAATTACACTTATATTCATTATTGTAGAAATTAGGTTCAAGCTTTTCCCAACCCCTCCTCATTAATGGACGGTTTCTTCGAAAAATTCCTACCTCTTTATCTATCCATGAGATGCTTAGATTTTTCAAAACTTCATGTACATGCAGAAGAATATGAGTTGAAACGATGAGTTTATGCTCTCAACCCTTGATCAGCGAGTTGATGACAGATCAGCTCCAGAGAAAATATAGATAATTAAGTCCTTAAAAATCACAAAAATAGACTGAAAAAACTTTCATTCCACCTCAGATTTACTGTAATAAATTTGCCGAAAAGTCATACAGTACAAATAAATGATATGAACGTCAAGAGATATATTTATATCTTGCAATTGGTTGGCAGATGGCAAGGTGGACGTTGGCAGCGCAGGCACAATGAAAGTGCTCTATTGTATTATGAATATGATTGATGGGACGGAAAAGGGCAAATATGGGTGGAAATCAATTAATTGGGCAGGTAACGCTGTAACGACAACGTTTCTTGTAGCTCCCCAATGAAACCTAAAAAGATCCGAAACCTTAAACATCAGTGCTTAAGATAACACGATGTAATCACATGTTTGAAAAATATTTTTTAAAAAATTAATTTTTTAAATGATTTTAAATTATTTTGATATATTGATATTAAAAATAAATTTTAAAAAATAATAATAAAATATATTTTTGATATATTTCTAAATAAAAAATATAAAAATATATATATTTTAAGTGATTTTAGATCATTTTTGATGTGTTATATGAATAATAATGGTAGCTAATTTTTCTTTCACGCTGGGAATTATATGGAACACAGAAAAAAAAAACTGAAAACCTAATCAAGTTTTCCACATTAAAAGAATTTCTGATTAATCAAGTTTCAGCTCTTGGAGCAAAACCACCCTGTAAAAGCTTCAAGTGTTGATGAAATTAAAGTTGAAAGGTTGATAAAAAAAAAAAAAAAACACTGATTCCATATTATAAAATAGTAAAAACAATTTATCTTACTCTTTACGTGAATATGTGAAATCTTTTTATGGATTTTGTTTTGTTCGCAATTAAGAAGCTTTTTCTGAGATTGTGGCGCTCTAAGGTTTTATCCGGAGAAACACAGTTGTCAAACGAATACATTGAACTAAAGTTTTGTGGTTTTTTCTGAAGGTTTTCTATGGAAAAAATTGTTTGATGACTTTTTATATATGGTTTTGGTTTCTTTTAAATTATAATATGTTTTATTTAATTACTTTCTAACATGTTTACGTAAGGAGTAAGATAAATTGTTTTTACTATTTTATAATTAATTTAGAATATGCATGTTTTATATTTTAAAAGCATTTTAAAAAATAATTTATTAGTATTTTAGTATTTTTAAATAATTTTGATGTGTTGATGTCAAAAATAAATTTTAAAAAATTAATAAAAAAATATTACTTCAATATATTTTTAAACAAAAAACATTTTAAAAAATAACTACTATTACAATATCAAACATTCTCTTGATATTTTTTGTTGCTTTTATTTTTTAAAATATTCTTCCAATTGCTTTGTGTTTAATAAAAACTAAATTAATATTTTTTAATAATTTTATATATTAATATAAAAATAAAAAATATTATTATAATATATTATTAATTAAAAAACATTTAAAAAAATCACATGACAACAAAATACTAATTCTAAATTTAGATATTCAACCGGTTTAACAATACTAACGAAGCTCATCAATTTTAAGACTTTATTTGTTTTTTTATTTTAAAAGTAATTTTTTAAAATTATTATTTTTATATATTTTTATTTAAAATTATTTTTTGTATTTTGTATTTTTTTGATATTAAAAATTTTAATATTTTTTTAAATTAAAAAAACACTTAAAAAAACAATTATTATTATACTGCCCAACAATATTATAGTCTAAATAGTAGGGCAATCCTGGAGCCGACAAGTGGTTCGATGGCTATCCTTATAGCGATGCTGATGTAGACATGCCTCGAGGCAGTCAAAATCACTTTTAAAATATAAAAACAAACGTCCTTGAGGGAACTATGCTTCACCGGAATTCCCACCCTCAGAGGGCACAATGTTTACTGATATGCAATAAATATGCCTTCAATTAATACTTGGTTGCTGTCCTCCTTCCGATAGTCTGAGCAATAATTTAATTTTAAATAGTTTAATTAATTAAATTTTAGATTTATTTTCAGTTTAAATCTTATAAATTTTAAAGTTATTAGAAATTTATATAGTTTTTAATTTTAAAATTCTTAAATTTATTTGAAATATATATAAATTAACTTGAATATTCATGATAATATGAAAAAACACTTCTGGGGTGACTCTCAATTAATATTTGGATTAATTACTCTATTATGACTAAAGAAAATTAGCATTTTTATAGCACTTTATTCCAAGGTCGACCAAGTCCTCTACAAGTCCAAGTTGTAGATTGGAATTAATCCCAAGTCAACTTAACCTTTTTTTTTTTTTTTTTAAACAGTATTGTTTTATACCAGTAAATCATTTCCTATATCCTTTATATCTATGAAAATGGGTACAATCAATCCCTTGTCTAATATTCCCAGATATTTTCTACTGAGGCATGATGGTCAAACTTACTTCTATCTCTGTTTTTCTCGAAATGTATTGGGAAGGGTTCGAGCATAAATATTAAGATTTTTTTTGCTCGAAACGAGGACGTGGACGAAACCATCAAATATTAATTAAGATTATTTATTGTAAGAGAAAAAAGAGTCACCGAAGGATATAAATCAAGAAATGAAAATATTTAATAACGCACAAACATGCATATATTATGCGCTGAAAACAACTCTATATCGTTAGATTATAGAAAATAAAATTGCTGTGAGTCTTTCACTTTCATTTTGGCATGAATGATTCATTCTGAAACAGACTAAAACTGTGTCGAACTTATAATCTTACAAAACAAAACAGATAGATTATGTTTTCCAAGTTGACTGGCTAGAACCATCATGAAAGAGACATGAGAAACCGTCACAGGACCACCGCGTATCTCATCTCATGCTCACAGCTCCCACATTTACTTCCTCACCGACCACCTGCACCAATCTATCTGTTTTAGACACGAGCCATTAAACTTTCTGTCTCTCTCTCTTCCCCATATTTGTTGAATGGTACTGCTCATGGCATTGATGGCTAGTTGTTTGGTGACCGTTATCCAATCAATGGCCGGCCATTAGGGCTTTAATATTACTCATCCAAGCCAGCACTGGCATGTATGTTACTGCGTTCCTCATTTTTCTAGCTATTCACTAATTCTAGCTGATCAAGGCCACCATGGAGATAGAGGTGGCAAGAAACAGTTATGGTGGTACTGGTAAAAACTTTTGTGATGGTGCTAGCAGTTGCGCGTATCAAGATAAGGTGGCGTCGGACTGGGGAGGGGAGAGGGGGGTGTATTTGGTGTGGGAGGATCTAACGGTGGTGTTGCCGAATTTTGGAAATGGCCCGACAAAGAGGTTGCTTCAAGGACTTAGAGGGTATGCTGAACCAGGTAGGATCACGGCTATTATGGGTCCATCGGGGTCTGGAAAATCCACTCTTCTTGATTCACTAGCAGGTATTTTTTTTTTTTGTTAGGTCTCTTGATCACCTTTTTTTTTCTTGGTAGAACTATTTGGCTGTATGTTTTGTGCTAATATATATATTTAACTAACTTCCGGGACAAAATATATATGTTTTGTGCTAATATGTTTTTGTAGAGAGTTCCATGTGTCGATGCAAATATTTTTTTTAGTTTAAATGGGTGATCCCAAAGAAAAGGGGAGCCATGGGCACATTGACTCCAAGCCCTAGGTCCCTTGTTAGCTACCATCAACAAAAAGGATTCTTGCAAAATAGCCCTGGCTTTATCTGAGCCTTTGAAATTGGATAGTTATCATTATCGGTGCCCTCTCCGATTAATTTCGTTATGCTCTCGAGTCTAGCGTTAACCTTGGGTTGCATCCTTTTTTTTTTTTTTTTTTTTTGATAATGCTGTTATTTTTATTTTAGCTGTAAGCCGATTGAAATGACGAAGAATCTTGGAACGAAATTGGGACCTGATAAAAAAAGAAGAACACATTTTTAGGACTAAAAACTATACAGAGTCAAATTTAGATGAGTTGCTTAGAACTGGATTAGTTGCTTCTTAACTGCTTTATTTACTATGTTGGCAGCAGCATAGGTGAGACTCTGTCCTGATTTCTCCAAACTTTTGCTAATAGTATTCATCATCAATCTTGCCACAGGTAGGCTGTCAAGAAATGTGATAATGAGTGGAACGGTTCTCTTCAATGGGAAGAAGAGGAGGCAAGACGCTGGTGTTGTGAGTATTGTCTGCAAATATGCAATAATTAAAGTCCAATTGGATCTGCATATTTTATGAGGGAATTCTTATGTTTCAAGTATATAATGAAATTCAAAACCTGAAAGAAAGCTCTCTTCCGAATGGAAGCCTTGCTGCAAAAGGAATATGCATATAACAGCAATTTCTTATGCCATATAACTAGCTATAACCAGTGTGATTTTAGCTTAATTGAACTTGTTTAGTGATGTGCTTTCCTGTGTCGAATTCCAGGCTTATGTGACACAGGAGGATGTGTTATTAGGAACTCTTACAGTCAGAGAAACGATCACTTACTCTGCAAATCTAAGGCTTCCAAATACAATGACCAAAGGGGAGATTGATGATGTCGTAGAAGCAACAATAATGGAAATGGGTCTCCAGGAATGTTCTGATCGGGTGGTCGGAAACTGGCATTTGAGAGGCATAAGTGGTGGTGAAAAGAAGAGATTAAGCATTGCACTAGAAATCCTGACAAGGCCACGTCTCTTGTTTCTTGATGAACCTACAAGTGGTCTTGACAGTGCCTCAGCTTTCTTTGTAATTCAAACACTTAGAAATATAGCTCGCGATGGAAGGACGGTTATATCATCCATTCACCAGCCAAGTAGTGAAGTTTTTGCCCTCTTTGATGATCTTTTCTTACTCTCCAGTGGTGAAACTGTATATTTTGGGGATGCGAAGATGGCTGTTGAGGTATGAGAAGATTTTTAGAGAAGAAACTTACATGCATGATCTTAGAAATACTAAATTAAGCTCATGTTGATTTATTGCAATCTGAATTTTAGTGTCAATCTTCGCAGTTCTTTGCTGAAGCTGGATTTCCATGTCCAAGAAGGAGGAATCCTTCTGATCATTTCCTACGCTGCATAAATTCAGACTTTGATGCCATAACAGCTACACTGAAAGGATCTCAAAGAATTAGTGTATTTATCTCTTCCACCTGAACTTTCTTAGGCGGTATTTTGAGTAGCGCTTCTTTATTACATCACATCACATGTTATAGTAGTGTTGAAGATGCCTGTCAATGTCATTTGAGTAAAAAAAAAAACAAATTTCAGTACACAGGTGTTGAAAATCTTTAGCAAACTATTTCAGGTTCAAAGATGAACCCTATACTTTCCTCGTAAAAAAAAAATGAAGAGGGAAACAGCACTATTCTGCCTCTGTCCAAACACGAACATGCTCCGATGGATGCCTTCATTCACCATTTTTGTTTCTTTCAGTCGTGCTATCATGACGACTAATGTGACTGTTCTGTATTTGTCGTATCTATAGGATGTCCCAAAATCAGCAGACCCTTTGATTAATCTGGCAACAGCGGAGATCAAAGCAAGACTTGTTGAGAAATATAGGCGCTCGAATATTTCACAAAAGGTCAAAGCAAAGGTTAAGGATATATCAGCTATTGTAAGCAACTGAAATCTCAGATTTTGCATTACCAATCCTTTTTTCCTGTCATTTAATGCTGTTAATCTTTTTTCCTGTCATTTAATGCTGTTAATCTGCAATCTCCAACATCATAACATGATATAACTGTTCTGTTCTCTGCTATTATTCGGCGCCTATTACTAACACCAAAACTTGTTCTGTGACGAGCACTCCATTTTTCTATCGAAAGCTGTAAGAAACATTATTCTCCGCTTGAAGTTTTTGGTTATCTGATCTGCTAATAACTTTAATGGACAAGCTAAAAGAAACTATCACTGAGCGGCCTGTTCATAACAAGTTTGATGAGAAACCATTTGGAAGTAACATGCTAAATGCTGCTGCCTGTTAAACATTTCTTGAAGAAGCTCATTTATTGCAGGAAGGACTAGAAGTCGATATTCGAAGTGGAAGTGATGCAAGCTGGTGGAAACAACTTTCGACGCTGACCCGAAGATCATTTTTGAACATGTCCAGAGATGTGGGGTATTACTGGGCAAGGATAGTGATCTACGTAGTTGTTTCCATCTGTGTTGGTACAATCTATTATGATGTTGGATATGGCTACACTGCAATCTTAGCCAGAGTAGCTTGTGGTGGATTTATAACAGGCTTCATGACTTTCATGTCTATCGGAGGCTTCCCTTCTTTCATTGAAGAAATGAAGGTAATGATCTTGTTTATGTAGAAAAGAACAAATATTGAAGAAGAATTAAGAAGTTTGTGCCTGTGAAGATATGATGGCACAGCAGAGTTGTTCTTGGTTTTGTGGTCCTGACTCGTTCTTTGATACTTGACAGGTCTTTTATCGAGAAAAGCTCAACGGCTATTATGGGGTTACAGTGTTTATCCTGTCCAATTACTTATCCTCCTTCCCATTCTTGGTTTCGATCGCGCTCCTCTCCGGGACCATATGTTATTACTTGGTGAAATTTCGATCGGGATTTAATCATTATGTATTCTTCTGTCTCAATATCTTCGGCTCCATTTCTGTAATAGAGAGCCTGATGATGGTTATCGCTTCACTGGTCCCTAATTTCTTGATGGGACTTATTACAGGGTCCGGAATCATTGTAAGATTAAAATGCTTCAGATCTTCGTTAAGCTTAATTGTTTCTATATTCACCATCTGATTTACCCGACCACATGCCTCATTTGGTTACTCATGCAGGGAATCATGATGATGACCTCTGGTTTCTTCAGATTGCTGCCTGATCTTCCAAAACCATTCTGGCGCTACCCAGTTTCGTATATCAATTATGGAGCCTGGGGAATTCAGGTAATTCTAACATAAGTTCTGTTCATATCTAGTGGAAATGACTGCGGGGGAGGGGTTAGAAGAGAAACGTATTCATGCTTGACGGAATTTCGATACTTCAAATTTATGTTGAACCTCAAGACGAGATTTTATTTCTAATGTGTTTTTCAGAGCTAGAAATATTCTCAATACCTGCTTGATGTTTCCTCTGAGGTGCAACAAGAAGCATGTCAGCATCTTATCCTAAATGAGATGCCACAAATCTTAGCAGCAAGATTGAAATAAAAGGATCGATGGCATGCTTACATTGTATATCTTTAATCCATTTCTTTTTGAACTGCAAATGCAGGGTGCCTACAAGAATGATTTCCTCGGACTCGAGTTTGATCCTCTAATACCTGGTGATCCAAAAATCCCAGGAGAATTTGTGATCACACAGATGTTTGGCATCCCCCTAGATTATTCGAAGTGGTGGGATTTATCTGCTATTTATCTCATTCTCGTATGCTATCGGATTCTTTTCTTCATCGTTCTCAAGCTCAAGGAGAGAGCTTTGCCATTCGTTGAGAATCTTTACTCGAAGAGAACCTTGCAGATACTTGAAAAGAGGCCTTCGTTTAGGAAGGCACCATCTTTTTCTTCAAGGAGGCATCAACCTCTTCATTCACTGTCTTCCCAGGAGGGCCTGAGCTCGCCTCTCAACTAGAAGCACCAATAATATATTGAGCTGTTACAATTATCCAAGTTAGAATAATATTTCTGAGGCTTAATTTTATTGTAATGTTAAAGTTCTTGCATATACAGAAACAGATGAAGATAGGTAGCAGTCCTGTTGAAGTTAAGCAATCATACAGGACTGACTTAATATTATTTCTGATGGAGATAATAAAAACGTACATGGGAAATCACCCAGCTTGTATGTAATATTTAATGTTTTAATTATGCAAATTTCTTCTCTAGACTTGCCGAATAATCTTTTTTTTTAAAAAAAAAATACATATTAGAGATTGTGATTTGCATCATAATAAAATAAAATTATTCTTAAAATCTTATCTAATAATTTAAATTTTTTAATTAAAATAATTCTTTAATATAATATATAAATTTAATAATAAATAATCATGAATTTGAAGCTGTAATTTTATTATCTCAATCTTAACTAATTAAATTAATAGAGTTAAATGCAAGATTACAATCAAAGAATCCGGTTCGTAATTTCTTTTTTATGAAGCAGCTTTATGGAAGCATTTACCTCGTTTATTTGTTTTCGCAGTGGAAAATATTTTTATAAGGATTTAAATTTTTTAATATTAAATTAATTAATTTAATATATTAATATAAAAATAATATTTTAAAAAACACCATAACCCGCACCGATAACCAAAAATTATTAATAAGCAATGCCTTTGCTTTCAATGCCAAAACCTACTACAACAGATCATGGAGGCGGTGGTCCCAGAGGAACGAATAAAGGACGATGGAAAATTAAGTTTTCTTCCACGTGTCGTCCTAACATTTCAGGAAAATGTCGATCCTTCTCAATGTTCCACTCCTGAACTAGCACGTGAAAGCATTCATGGCCACAGCTGCTCGAAATCTGGATGATTCATAGTCCAATAAATTTTACTTTCCGTAAACTTGATAAACTTCATTTTTTTTAGAAAAAATTAATCTTTGCTTTAATTTATATTTTTTTTTATTAAGTATAAAGTTAAAAGTTACGGAGGAAATATTGTTTCCTTGCACTCATTAGTGCTATAAATTATAATAATAATCTACAATATTTTTGTTTTGCATTTTGCCCTTTTTTTTATTTAGTCATTGATTTTTTAAATTAATCCTTTTATAATGTGTTTTATTGTATTTAGAATTAATAATTTATTTTAATTTATCTTTTTTATAGTTATCATAATATAAAAAATATAGCCTAGCATTGGGTTGATATTAAAAAAATATAAAATTAAAATAAGTGAGAAAAACATTGTTTCCCCACAGCCATAAGCAATGTGGAATAAAATTAAATATAAAGCTAAAAAGTGTTGGGAAAACATTGTTTCCTCGTACTCGTTACTATTATGAATTACAATAGTCATCCACAATGTTGTTGGGTTTTTTTTTTTCTGTATTTTGGCTCTTTTTTTTCCTTTGGTTATTGATTTTTTTTTTAATTTAGTCATTGGATGTTGTATTTATAAGGATTTAGAGTTAATAATTTATTTTAATTTTTTTTATATGGTTATTGTTATCGCGATATCAAAAAAATATCTGAACATCGGGTTGATATCAAAAAAATATCATAACATAGCGATATGGTCTATTTAAAAAAAAAAGTTAAATAAAAAATGATTTACAAATATCTAGGATATTAAACTTTGTGGAGTTAATGACTCAGTTTACGAATTTAACGAGGTAATCCTGGTTGTTCTGACTCATGGGTTCAGAGGTGGTTTTTCTTTTTATTATTTGAATTCGATTATGTGATTTTTTTTTTATCATATATTAAAAAAAGTAGTTTCAAAAAAAAATATATGTTATTAAATTTTAGAAAGTCTACAAGCCTGTTAATGGGTTTATCGAGTTTAACTCTCTCTTTTTAAATTTATTTTTCTATTTTATCATTCGATATTGGACTAGAGTTTTATAATTTGTTTTATTTTGCTTTTTATGAGGTTATCATAGTTTTTATAAAAAAAATCCAGTAATGGTTTAACGCTCGATTTTACAATCGTTTATTTTTATTATCATATTGTTAAATAAAAAATAGTTTAGAAAAAAAACAAGTTATTAATCCCAATGAAATCCATTACCTAGTTTGCGGGTTTGATGTGTTGATCCAGGTTACTCAATTCACGAGTATAGTAAGTTTACCTATCAAACCTGATATGTTTTTTTTTTTAGTTTGTGGTCATTTAATTTTTCTAATTGTTTTTTTTATTTCATTTTTATTCAATATTGGATTGGTTGAGAAATAAAATTCATGATTTATTTTTTCTATTTTTTATAGGGTTATCATGATCTCAAATAAACCTCTGTTTTGGGATTGGTGCTTGATTTTGCAAGCATCTAATTTTATTATAAAATTAAATAAAAATAATTTATATAAAAAATATAATTATTAAACTTATTGAAGTTCATAATCGAAGTTGTAAGGTGATCGAGGTCCATTCAATTTGGTACCATCTTAATATTTTTAAAAAATTATCGTATTAAAATATTTTTAAAAGTTACATCATGTTTTTACTAGTTATTAAAGATATCTTTGGACCCTTAAAATTAAAAAATTCACTTTAAATCAATTTCCACACGATTTAAAAGTTATACTCCTAACATTTTTTTCTAAGTTAAAAAAAAAAAAAAAAAGTTCAACTCACAGAGTGCAGATGAATGTACTAGTATATATTTTTATAACATGTCCATGTCCATGAATATTTAAATGGGGAGTAAAAATCACATTTTCTTAACAAGCAAAAAATTAATAAATCAATGAATAGTGAAAACATAGGCGTTGTCTTGTGCACATGGAGGGGCAATTAAAGATTTTCCGCCCAACTTTAGAAGTCTACAATCTTTTTCTTATTGATTATTAATTTATATAAAAATTCATTTTATAAACACTAATTAAAAATTTTATTTTTTTAATATAGAATAACATTAAATATATCAATTTAAAATGAGAAGATATATAATATTTTCTTTGTGAAATAAAAAAATATTTTAAAATAATTTTTTTAAGCTCCGTTATTAATGAGATGTATATATAATGAAGCATCATAACGACATAACCTGTAGATTAAGCTTTTGAGCCACACATTCAAGTCTATCATGGGACTCCAATCTATCATACATGCAAGGCACAACCGTTCGAACAGCTGCTTCAAATAACAAATCAAATAACCAAGATCTATTATAACAATGAACAGATTGATCATCAGCTGGTCAAGCACTACTGAGGTGTCCAGCAATTAATCTAGCTACTTGCAACTGTTCAATATGAGTATTAAAAAAAAAAAAAAATCGATGTTCGTCCCTTTTTGCATGGGCGGCTAATATTTTTATTTATTTATTTTGTTCTCATCTTATTCTCACTGCTCACATTGAAGAATAATTAAGTAATTAATGTCGCAGGTCCTGCACTATTTTGCTTTGTTCTTATACCTTCACAAACAAGTTATTATATATGTAATTATTTTGCCGATTCGAAAAATCTCTATAAATGATGTCAACAAAAAGGGATCGTGAAGGATTTGATAGCTCCCACATGAACGTACATGTATCATTGGATCGATGGCTCATTTTAGAGTGTTAGAAAATAATATAAATCATATCCCGAAATTTTATCTAATAGTTTAAGCTATTAGGTTGAGTTGGTTTTTTAATATGGTATCAGATCCTTATGACCAAGCGGTCACGAGTTCGAATCTCACCATCCCTATTTATTTGATAAAAATTAAGCACAAGGTAATGTGGGTCTGTGCAAGTTTCAAGCCCAAAGAGCTTTCATTTGAGGAGGTGTGTTAGAGAATAATATAAATCATATTCCGGAACATTACCTAATAGTTTAAGCTATTGGGTTGAGTTGGTTCTTTAACATAGAGAATTTGCATCAGTTGCAGCTATCAATATTTATGTATATTTCTTTCTACATACGATGAATTTTACTGGTTCTTCTGAACATGAATGCACTCAACTCTCTACAGAGTTCGCTGGTTGTCGAAGATAAAAAAGATCACTTGTGTAGAGTGTCCTCAACTGACAGCAGAAGTAGATACATATAGCTAGCTAGAGTAGTAAAAATGATGTTGAAATTTTTGTAACTAGTTGTTGAAATAGATACGACTCTCGTTTTCTGTCCTGCACCTTATTAATGAAGCATTAATGGTGGGTTTGGTGTTTAGCATTAGCTGCCCAAGTAACTCTATATCACTGCTTCACCAGCACTGACCAAAGCTATCAAACCATTTCTGTTACACATTCACTCCTCTATTCTGCTTTTCTTTGCTGAGTTTAGACTTTGGAAAGCCATCTCCCTGTTCTCACCAGAAGAAAGAAAGAAACAGCCCTCCCTTCAAGCCATCCCTTGACTACAAAGACATAGCGAAAGGACCCTGCACCTTTCTTATTTTAGTTTCTTATTATAAATTCTCCTTCTTTTGCTGTTCTTTTGCTTTCAAATCCCAACTTGAGAGTACTGGTTGCATGTTATGGAGATAGAGCAGGTTGTAGTTAGCAGTGGTGGAGATGGTGGCTCTGGAGGTAGGAATGCGGAGGCAGGTTTATCAGGAGGAAGAGGAGATCATGGAGTGGGGTCTATGTTCTTGGTATGGGAGGATTTAACAGTGGTTCTGCCAAATTTTGGCAGTGGACCTACAAGGAGATTGCTTAATGGGCTAAATGGATACTCCGAGCCTGGTAAAATCTTGGCTATTATGGGTCCATCTGGGTCTGGGAAATCTACCCTTCTTGATGCATTAGCAGGTTTTTGCATCCCTCTCCTTCTCTCTCTGGCAATTTTAGTATGGAGTGTAGGATTTCTTTTCTAGATTCATTTCCAAGTAGCTAGTGATCCAAGGCTAGGAAAACAGCAGTGAAAGCATTAGATATGGTAGAGTGCATGGCTAATTATTCATTTTACAAGCTACTTCCGAAGAATCGTAAGCATGCAAATATATATATTTTGTCAAGATTGTCTCTATATTTTCCTGGTATGATTTGATGTTTTCAAACTTCACATGATCTTTCATCGATCTTTATTTCAAAACACTGACAATACGCAACGTAGTTAATAAATGCAAAGAGAATAAAAGCACTTGCAAAAGCAGTGAAGGAATAGATCCAAAGGTGCCCAAGTCAAGCACGAGCATTTATTACTAGGGCAAATCAAATTCTGCGAACTAGAAAGTCGTCGTTGTAAATAAGCTTATTAGATTAGATGATGGCTCGAACATGCATGCCACAGGACACATCAACTCTTGTTTTTTCCCCTTTTTTGAGCATGCCGGCACTCAATCTCTAGGATCCCATACATGCTTTTATGATCCCTACCGGTCCCAACAATAACCTAAAGCTATGGTAAGTACTGTTATATTTTATTGCAATGAGAGATGTGGTGAATTTTTTTCAATATTTTTTGGCTTTTAGAAGGTGTAGTATGTGCTTTTAAAATATTGTACCTTTAAAAAAAACCATCACATATACCTCCCACCCAAATACATCTTAAAGTATGTATAAGTATGTATATGTGTGGTTAGTTTTTTTTAAGGATACGCACAAACTGTATCTTATAAAAATAAAAATATACATATTTTTTATATGAATTCCATAAAAATACCAATCACACTTCTATCCTGTATAGGGTTTATTACAATAAAACACACGCTATAAATGCTGGTGCCTGAGGCACATGGAGCCATTTTTAGCATTCGTATCTTTGTATGTATGTATATTTGCATGTACATTCATAGCTAGGCTAAAGCCGCTATTGATTGGTCCTAGCCATGTAACACCATGCATAGTGATGTGACATTGTGAGTGAGGTTTAAATGCACTTGGTGAGTTTTTGGAAGTTCTCAAAATAAACGCAAACCTACTAGTTTGGAAGGGAGGCGATGTCCCATCTTGAAGCGAATACTAGGGTTTAATGCATTTGCACATTAATTACACTTATATTATAAGTAAATAAGAACTAAATATCAATCATTTGTTAAATTTTGAAGGCTGTTATTTAGCTAACATTATAGTTCTTTTTTGTTGGTGTAAATTGGAGCATAAAGCCTTAAATATTAAATAAAATGAGGTAGCGTAGATCTATATATAAGATAAAATTCATACAAACTCATAAATAGCTAGGTTAGCAATAATCAGTTCTCCTTAGCAAAAGAATTTCTTGTTAAGCCATAATTAGCTAACATGATAGTTAATTAGAGGAGTTTAAGCATTGTTATTAATTTATTATTAGTTTTTTGAGAGCGTGATCAATGTGCATTAATATTGTGTCTAAAGTTTAAACAGTTAGGTAATAATACCTTAAATTTGAACTAGATTCATTTACTGTCTGGTTCAAATTGGACCGCACATTTATAATACTCAGTTCGAATTGAACGGTTATTACTTTGTACCCAAAAGTTGTTGCATCGAAATTATTAATTAGTTGAATAAATTAAGGTTATGTTTAACATGACCTATAATAAATAATTGTTTACTTTGGGTGATAATTTAAAATTCATATCTAAACATATTTAAGATTTTTTTAATTGAAAAAAAAATTAAATCAATTTATAAAAAATTATACCATACTATCTTCGGACGTAAACCGGCAGCTTCCACCCGAGCATAAAACTTGACGCTATTTTTTTTTATACAACAACCAATATTTTATTTATTTTATCTTATCTTCTTGGCGAACAGAATTTGAGCCCCGTGATTCATTTTTCTACAGATGCCTTGACTGTTCTACTATTATTCAAAGCAGAAAATCCTTTTGTTTTGTTTTTGTTTTTTGTTTTGACAGTGGTAGAAACAACCGCTATATTAACTCTCTTTTAAAGTGTATTTGAGATTGTTATGTATATTGGTTTTTAAAATATTTTAAAATAATATTTTTTTTATTTTTTTAAATTTATTTTTAATATCAATACATCAAAATAATATAAAAAATTTAAAATTACCAATAATTTTTTATCATAAAACCAAAGTTCTTTAAATCCATTTTGTATTCAGGAAAGTAAGAATCAAGAACTAGTCATTCTAAGCTTCATTACTCTTTCACACACTCAATAATATAAACCACAAATGAAAGCATGCAATAATCATTAATCAGGCTTATGTAATCTATGAAATTTGTGCAGGAAGACTAGCAGGGAATGCTGTGATGACTGGGAATGTTCTACTCAACGGGAAGAAGAGGAGACTGGACTATGGTGGTGTTGTAAGATTCTAGTTTCTTGTGTTCATAAAAACAAATTAATGAAAAATGATATATATATATATATCCTAGTTCTCCCATATGAAAATTTGAAGAAAATACACATATTTCTCTTCTAATTCTGTATCATTAATCAGGCTTATGTAACACAAGAAAACACATTGTTGGGCACTCTCACAGTTAGAGAGACCCTGAATTACTCTGCTCATTTGAGGCTTCCAAGCAGCATGGCTAAAGAAGAGATAGATGACATTGTAGAGGGGACAATCATGGAAATGGGTCTCCAAGAGTGCAGTGATCGGCTGATCGGAAACTGGCATTTAAGAGGAGTAAGTGGTGGGGAGAAGAAAAGACTAAGTATTGCACTTGAAATCCTCATAAGGCCACAGCTTTTGTTTCTTGATGAACCTACAAGTGGCCTGGACAGTGCTGCAGCTTTCTTTGTAATTCAAACTCTTAGAAATATTGCTCGCGATGGAAGAACCGTCATATCTTCTGTTCACCAGCCAAGTAGCGAAGTTTTCGCACTCTTTGATGACCTTTTCTTATTATCTGGTGGTGAAACAGTTTATTTTGGAGAGGCAAAGATGGCAGTAGAGGTACAAGTGTATAGCCAATATTGGATTTTCCTTGGGCACATTGGAAGTAGAATTCAACATGTTTTCTCACTTTTCTTGCTGCTAAAATATATATTATGCGCATCTTGTTAATTATCTCATAATCAAACTGAAAATTACTCATTTCAACGAGAATTCTAAGTTTGCATGATCTGAATCTAACCTGGAATGCTAATCTTGCAGTTCTTTGCTGAAGCTGGATTCCCATGTCCAAGTAGAAGAAACCCTTCTGATCATTTCTTACGTTGTATTAATTCAGACTTCGACCTTGTCAATGCAACCCTGATGGGATCTCACAGAGTATGTGCAAGTTTGCTATGGCAGTTTAGTTTTTGCTGTCATCATTTCTGGAAAGGAAAAATTACAGAATGTGTCAGCTAGAGCTTAATGCCTGTCCATCCCTTGTACTTGGAATTTTCTTTTCATACTACAAATCGCTTAACTGAATTATAACTCTTCTGGTTTTTTTTTTAAACTGAAGGAAATTCAAAATCCAGCAGATTCTTTGGCAAATTTGCCAACAGCAGAGATTAAGGCATCGTTAGTCAAGAAGTACAGGTCCTCCAACCATGCAGCAAATGCAAGAGCTAGGATTCAAGAAATTGTGGCGATTGTAAGCGTTTCAAATATTTCTGCATCTGGTGCATATTAGTTCTCCTCCCTTCATTGCAATTGTCTCGCTCTATCATCCCTATGTGATTTTGAGTTCTCAGGGTACTGATCTCTTAATACATAATACCTTAAATGCAATTTATAACTTGATTTCTCTAAGATGTGCCCTCAGTGCACATGTTTAGAAGAAATTGAAATTTTTAAAATTATAGCATTCTCTCACACCACTACCTACCCGTGAATTGCCGGACATTAGATCAAACAGCTAGAAACTAGATAACCAACTCTAACATGTGCCCTTAGACTTAGAGAAACCCTATATAGTTTACACAATGCTGCTACATACATATAAGGAATCAACATCACGCACATTGACAGGGAAAAAAAAAGTTCGCTAAATATTATTTCTGAAGAACTGGTTTTCATGAACATGAATTCTGTATTGCAGAAAGGGCTTGTGGTTAATATAAGAAGGGAAAACCAAGCAAACTGGTGGAAACAACTTTCAACGTTGACAAGGAGATCTTTCATTAACATGTGGAGAGATTTGGGGTACTATTGGGTGAGGATTATCGTCTACATCCTGTTGTCTATTTGCGTCGGTACCATATTTTTAGACGTTGGCAAAGGTTATACTGCAATATTGGCCCACGGAGCTTGTGGAGGATTTCTGTCAGGATTTATGACATTCATGTCCATTGGAGGCTTCCCCTCCTTCATTGAAGAACTGAAGGTAAACTACTCAAAATAAACTTTTAGTAGAGTTATGTGGCACTAGTTAAGTTTTAGTTAAGATTTCTCAATGCTTTACACAGGTTTTTTACAAGGAAAGGCTCGGTGGGTATTATGGGGTCGCTGTTTATGTACTGTCAAACTTTCTCTCTTCGTTTCCCTACTTGACTGTGATGTCATTGGGCACCTCAAGTATTACCTACTACATGGTGAAGTTTCGGCCAGAATTTTCAAATTTTCTCTATGTTTTCTTCGACCTTTTAAGCAGCATAGCAACTGTGGAGAGTTGCATGATGACTATAGCTTCACTAGTCCCCAACTACCTCATGGGATTCGTTATTGGATCAGCATATATTGTAAGAACAGCCTTTTAATTCATCTTTTTCATCCCATCATCATTCTTCCTAAATTCCATTCATGGTTTCTCTTCCATTGATATTTGTTTGCAGGGAATCCTAATGATGACCTCTGGGTTTTTCCGGTTGCTGCCTGATATTCCCAAGGTCTTCTGGCGCTACCCAATTTCTTATATCAACTTTGGATCATGGGGATTGCAGGTAGGGTACAGGCAAGATTGAATCTTAGTTCTTATGTATTCAACACTTGATATTTACCGTTCCTATAATGGGAAATGCAGGGAGCATACAAGAACGACATGATTGGACTGGAGTTTGATCCTTTAGTACCTGGTGGTCCAAAACTGAAAGGAGAAGAAGTTCTCACAACCGTGCTTGGTATTAGTCTTGATCATTCAAAATGGTGGGACCTGTCTGCTGTCCTGATCATTCTCATTGCTTTCAGACTTCTCTTCTTTTCCATTCTCAAGTTCAAGGAGAGAACTCTCCCCATGCTTCGGAAGCTTCATTCCAAGAGGACTCTAAAGCATCTGAAGAAGAGGCCATCTTTCAGGAAGACTTCTTATTCACCCTTCCCTTCAAAAAGACACCAACCTGCTCATTCTTTGTCTTCTCAAGAGGGTTTCAGCTCTCCAATTCCTTACTAGCATCACACTTTTCACACGTATGGCCGCGCTGCACACTAGCCCTGCCTGATATTTTAGAGAGTTATGGTGAGGGCAAAACGAATAAAAAAAACCATACATGGACTTGGTTAACCATTTAAAATTTAAGAATTGCTTTTACAAACCAATTTCACGTTTTATTCTTATCTTTTGAACACTTCATTGGATAAATGTCTTGTGCTCACGCGTGAAAAAGTATTATGTATTGTAAAAAATGGTGACAGGCGGTCCATGATAGCAGTTCTGTATGATAGTAATCAAGAGTTGGTAGACAACTTCTCTCCAAGTTCTGTTATGTACTTTTGAGAAACAGACGAGCTTTTACTCCTCAAGCAGACAACAAGTTTGAAGTGCTCAAGGTATACAGGAAGAGTCCATGGTAAAGTTTAACCTTTTTGTTGGTATAAGGTTTCTTAGTCAATTTCTCTGCAATCTGAAGAAGCAATGCGCATCGACACCTGAAAGCACCATAATTTGGATTTTGAGCATGGCCTGTTAAGCTTTTCCCTTGTGTTATGTGCCCACATGCAAGGTTAAAGTTTGGATTCTCAAGAGAAGGTTGCCGGCTGTACTCATGAGCCTAATTTCCAGTATGTGGTCCGAACTTATTATTATTATTATTATTATTTTCGATGAAGAAAATTCAGTGTGCAAAAATAATGAAAAAAGAAGAGAGAAATGTGAAAAGAACGCAGTGAGCATCTCGTAAATGATGAATGTGCATGTTTAGCTCCTCTCAATCAAGATTTCGGCGGTGATGATCGTGCCACTCTAAAATACGACTTTTCTTAAGGCCCAGGTGTGCCTGAAATTCTTTCAAGCAAATGCACAATTGAGTAATGACAATCAAATGCTGGACTCAACTTCGTAGTGCTGCAAGTCAAACCAAACCAGAATATGTGCGCACGTGCCCTAATGTTGAACTCATATGGCAAATTTAAGAACGCATCCACAGATTCTAATTCAGTCTGGTGCTCGCCTGTCCGATCAAAAGGAACCACTTTAGCTAGGAAACTTGCAAAGGTCAGGTTTGCACATCATAGACTCAACAAATCATGCTTAGCCACAAGTTGCTCAAGAGGTTAATGATTCAGATATTTGACTTACAATCGGCTGCCATGCATTAGCACAAAACAGTAGTAGGACAGTAATCTCAAGGAACCGTCACTTTAATCAACCAAAAAGACTGGCAATCTAGACTTCCAACACTAGCAAAGAACTTACCGAAACCACAGTGATATAGGAAAAGCAAGCAAAACAGAGATTTACATGATGCATAAGCCTTAAGCCATGATTTCTGAAACATCTAGCTTGTGAATAGGAATTCTGAGAAGGGTATCACATATCACTTCAAAAATGTGCAAATCAGTTCAGATATGCTATTGCAAGCTAATAATACTTCTCATCAGCAAATACCAATCCATACCAAGAAACAGTTCTGGGGTACCATCGGGCTCATGAAATAAAATTACATCTCACAAGCAGAAATCAACTCTCCTTTTATCTTCTATAAAAAATGTTGAGTTCACAGAAACTGAATCAGTTCACTTGTCAGTCCTAATATATCAGTAACTAAAATTATAGATAGAATGCTCATTCAAATCAACCTCCCAACTCTGCAGTCGGTAAAAAGGTTACTTGCTAATGTTTCTTCTCGTCGCTCACGCCATTTTCAGCACGGTTGTCAAACCCATGGTAAGGAACATCAATCATAGGCTTGGGAACTTGGCGTCCTCCAAAATCCTCTGGAAAGAATTCAAAATCAGGGCCAAAGTTAAACTTGACCACACAATTTGGCTGACTGGGAAGAGTGTACATTGAAGCAGCGGGGTAGTAACAGCCACCAAATAAATCCTTGAACGCAACACCTTGACATACTCCATTTCTGAAGAAAGATATCTCACTTCCTGCACAAGAAAATAATTTTTAGAACACAGTTAGTAGTAACATCCACCATATCAAGCACGAATACGTATTAGCACCCCAAGAGTAGGACATGGATCAACCATGCTCATTTTAAAATAAGATTTTGAACAAGTGATCACCAAGCTTGTCCCCTGGCATGCCCTACCTCGCAACCCAGAGTTCAAAACACACAGTATCCCGCATGATATTTCATCAATAAATTGGTGAGTTCTGTATAATCCATTCCATCAGAATAAAAGAATCTAATGTCAAAGACACACTTTGCATAACATAAATGTGAAAAGTGATCCATGGTTTCTTTCAGATCTCATAAGGAATCTGAAAGATGATTCAAAATTTACAACTTGGTTTGCCATCAGCATAAACAGGCCAAACCTAAATCAGATTTTGCCAGCCAGATTCAAAGATTTATAGCTGCTTGGAAAGGAAATTGATAGCTTTTGGTTACTGTTTCGGGACAAAAAAGACAGACAATGGGAACATAGAGGACATATCTCTTGTATTTTGAAAGCACATAAATTCACTTCAATCTTTATCTTTGTTTCTTCAATCAAACATGTTTATGTCCTCAATGTCTGTCTTTTCTGTCCCGAAACAACAGCCAAACACCACCAATAAATCACAGACTGCAAACATTATTTGGGTGCCATCTCCACCTCATAAATCTAACTGCATGGTAGGACCCATGGCCGCTTCTCCCATGTGAATGTTGAGCAGTAAAGGTACACCGGGGGGTGGGGGGGGGGGGATCTCCTATGGGAAGAACTTATTTTTGTAAGACCAAAAGGCTATTTCACTTCTTCAGAATCAGAAGAGGAGAAATAAGAGGGTTGTGGGTGTTGATCAAACAATAGAGAAAATGTTAGTCTACCCAAAAAAAGCCCAAACAGCCTCAAGGTGGAGATGTAGAACCTACACTGTGAGTAAGCCACAACATAGTTTAGGATGGTTGATTTGAACTTCGGAAGCAAGGACAGAAACCTAAGAAATCCATCATCAAAAGACAAGAATAGTTCAGAGGAGAATCAACTTGCCAACCATTCTCTACTTCCTATGATGGCAAATCCCTTGTCTATTTAGACATAAAAACTATTCTCATAAGTAGGATTTTTTTTACAAGACAACATGAGCCTCAATTCATTTGAGCAGAAAAATTATTCTTGTATACTGACAACAGACAATATTCCAGTGCAGTCACCAAGAGGTTTGAAAGAATGAGTGGAGGGCAATGCAAAAATATCCTTTTGTCTACAACCAGACAAAATTTTAATGTTTCCTGAAGTTCTAACTGTTTATTCTGGAAACAAGAGTACACAGAACCTCCAGAAAGAACAAGAGCAACGGGGAAGCGGCTATATGACTATTCATACAACACATTAAGATGCCCTTAATGTAAATCTCACTATTATTCTGCAATAACAGGGAGTTGGCAATAACATATATTATCGTATCATTAGATATTAAGAATAAGATATTAACTTGACTCACTTTGGAATTCAATTTGCGTGATAAGCTTTTCGTGTAAATGACCTTCACTGGGCTGTATATTCTTTAACCATCATGACTTATATATCTGATACTCAGATTAGATAGTTTGGCTCCTAATTTATAAAATGACATCCATCCAGGTAAAGAATTTGTGCTTGACTATAATCATTGAAAATTATCTGCAAGTTGGAGTAAGGTAAACTTTCACCATATCTTCTGTAAAAAACAAGTAGACCCTGTACAGGAAACAAAATGAGAAGAGGAGAGCTTCTAAATCCAGGGGCGTTTTAATTGGTAGCTCCTTACGTAATCCAATGGACAAAAGCATACAAGGGAATGCCTAGTCAATTGGAACACACAAGTTCCCACAAGGTAACAGACTTATTGATGAGAGAAGACTACAAATGCCATGTGCAAAACAGGTGATCTATCACCTCTTCTTAGCCTACCTTACGCTTCCACAATACCATCAGCTCATGTTTAATTTGATCACGACTCTTAATTTCTGGAAACTAATGCCACAAGGAAAACAAAAGAGGATGTGATTAAAACCACCTCAACAATAAGCACCCCCTTGGCATGCCACCTCCACTCTCTCGGGTGAAGAAAAACCAAGTTGCTAACCTCAGCACAGCCAAACTTATCCAAATAAAAAAAAGGCCACATTGGTCAGACATTGGAAGGCTAGAAGTAGCTCTGCGTCCACAATTGAGGACATATGCTGCTAGCATTCACACTCAAAGACTGACATGCCTCTTTTCACAACAATGAGGAACTTACTTGCAACTCACTCAGATTCACAATACATTTCAAGCAACCTACTATATCACTTGATCATCTAATCTTGTGTTATAGTTTCAGGTAAATGTGCTAAATACTTTTGGTCCAATAAATGCAACTTCCTCCAACTGATTACACACTTGTCTTAGAATGCAAGAGAACAGCTGCGCTTTAAAAGGAGAGGACTTATATTATCATTATTGACTTTCTGTGCTTGAGTGTATGCTATATGATAACACAAGTCTATTTTCTAGAAAAGAATACGAGTAATCAAATTCACAAGTGACACACTCTCAATAGCAGAACATTTCAATTTTTTCACGAACAACAAATCCAAGTATGGATGGGAGAAAGTGGAATTACAATTAGGGGACAATACCGGAACATCTAAATTCTAATAAAGAGTATCCGAATGCATAAAAAATAAAAACCTTCATAGTGACAAAATAATCATCCTTGAACATCCCATCACAATAAAATCTACGAGACAGGAATCTTCTTCCCAACCACACCATTAGCTAATATCTGTTGCTACATGAAACAGATTTGTTTGTGGGAGGTAAAGTCAACACATTACTTATTTCCCATCTTATTTGCAATTACAGAATTCCAATTTCAAGCAACACTATTATTCAAATTTAAAGCAACCTTCTTTGCTAAATTCTTGATGCTAATACAGTCGTGTCAATTCGTACAATCCTAAATTCTCTTATTAAATGCAAGACAAAAGCAGGACCCTCAACCTCCTAAAAGTCCTCAATGTAAACCATAACCAATGCCATTAAAATCAAACAAATAGATAACCTAAAAAACTCCTTACTTGACCAGCAAATTGCAATACACACAAGATTCAAGAGTGAACAATATAAGCAAAACAAAGACATAACAAACACCGCATCACACCAAAACAACAAAAACAAAAACTCACCAGGAACAATCTTGGGAGGATCTTCCTTAGCATCAGGAGCACAAACATACCTCTGCCCTTTATACCAAACCAAATGAGCAGGTTTAGGAGTATACAACCCCCCCTCCGGCAAATTAATATAAAACCCAATAACATCCCCCTCTTTATACCCTTCCTCGCCATATTTCTCCCTCAATGCCTTATGCACTTTACTCCCATCAATATCTCTATACCCAAAACTATTTCCATCATATCCAACTGGTGCCTGTAAGTCCCCTTTCTCCGTAGACCACCCAAGTCGTGTGTGTCCGGTTTCTCCTAAAGCAACCACTTTAATTTCAAAATACCAAGCTCCTTCACATACCCCTCTTGTAGCTCTCACCATTCTATACCCCTTGGCACTCCCTGCACTCAACCTATCTTCGCTCAATTCGACTTTCTCTGCTTTATATACTTTAGATAAGCAGATTTTTAAGTCGGGGGAGTCGTCGCTTTTGTCAGGGAATCTTGGGGCTGGAGTGATTAAGACAGTGTCTTCTGATGGAGTGTTTTGCGGGTTTGGTTTTGTTTTTTTCTTGCCTTTGCGTGTGGATCTTGTAACCCAGACATTATTGTTGTTCTTTTTCTTCGACTTCTTTTTTTTTGTTGTTGTTGGGGTGATTTTGGTTGGTTTCTTGAACTCGCTGGCTCCATTGTCGTTTTCGATTTCTGCAGTTGCCGCTGGTTCGGGTGGCTCTTGTTTCTGTGTTAAAGAGGAGAGTTGTTTCTGTTTTTTAGGAGGTGGGTCTTCTTCATCTTCATCGTCTTCAATTTCAGTGTCTTCAATTTTGGGAGATTTGGGTGTGGGTTTCTCGGTGTCGTTTGAAGTTGTCGGGTGGTCTGATTCGGAGAGAGATTCAGAGGCTGATACAAAGGCGTCCTCTTGTTGAGGTTGTTGGTTGGCTGTCGTGTTGTTAATTGGAGTTATTTCAGTGTCGCCTTGATGTGGGTCTGTGCCGTTTTGGTGTTCTTCGAGTTCAATAGGACTGCTGCTGATGGTGGTGGTGGGAGGAGGAGGAGGGGTGGGAGGACTGTGGTTGGTGATGCTGTTGTTGGGTTGCTGTTGTTCTTCCTCTTCCTCTTCCTCTTCCTCTTCCTCTCTGTAGGTGGCTTGAAGGGAATCCATGAGGTCGCAGAGGCTTTGACTTGTAGATTAGCGAAGGAGCGAAAGTAGTTTTTGAGTCATTGACAGAAGGGGAAAAAAGTTAAAAGCGAAGACAAGACAAAGATGGATTAGAATTTAGAAGTGGAGGAATGAACTGTGAACGAAAGAATGCGTGGGAGGACGAGTAAAAGGGCTAACCTCAATTTCCCCCCAAAACTATACCTATTTTATCAATTAACCCTCAAAACGTTTTTTTTTTTCAATCACCTACTTCATGTTTCAACTTGACCGCTATCACCCCCTAAAGAAAAGTTAGATATTGCATTTTCGAGGGAAATCACCCGCTCAAATTATAGGAAATCGGTTTGGAGCTTGAAAAGGAAACTGATAAATTTCTCTTGAAAACTTTATGATAAACTTAAATATCGAGTCATTTGATGGTATTTGTATCCCGAATATGGTTTTATATTTATTTTTTGGGGCTCTTTCTGACGCGTGAAACTGATTCGTTGGAGTTTTAGCTGGTAATTTCCCTTAGAAAACATATGGAAAATCAATATAAGGGGGTGATTGCTATAATCTTTAGTTTTAGCAGTTGATTGATAAATAACGTAAGTTAGGGGCAAATTGAGGTTAAACCCAAATCAAATAAAATCGATGGATTTTAAAGTTAGTTATTGGGCTTTGCGGTTTGGGCTATTGGGTGTGTAAGTAACTCGACTGGGCTTTCAAATATTCTGCTGGTTTATAAGGGAGCTATCTCCACCCTCCACACCTGAAAACTATAAATTACGGGTTTTTTTTTTTTTTTTTTTTTGCAGGGTTTTACGGCCAGAGGTTTTGGAAGAGAGAAATGAATGCGAAGGAGTTCGAGTTCCATGTCGCCGGAAGGCAGGCAGGATCAGACGAAGGAGACAACAAGACTTTTAGAAATGTGGAGGATACTATCAATCTATCAGATTTACAGTAATCAGGATTCTCATCATCAGCTCCATTTTGGGTACAGATTTGTTTTCTTTTAATCTCTTAACTTGTTGTTCTGTCTTTGTATACTTTGACGTTTATAAAATTAAACAGATTCTGTCTGTTACTCAATATGTGCCTTCGATTGCATTGAGCCTGCATGGAATCAAAATTTTAAATTAAGGGCTCTCGATCCTTTGGATTTGTGTACTGTCACTATGAGTTTTCTTTCTTTTTTTTTTTTTTTGTTTTATTAATATAGGTGTTAAAATCAACTTATATACACTTCGACTGATCTCACATGCTCTAAAATTAATAATTATATAAATTTCTAACGGTCATCATATTAGTAACTACAAGATTCAAATATAAAACTATATAAAAAAAAAAATCCTTTACTTCCAGGCTATCATTGAACAACCTAATTTGAGTTTTCTTTATGTATTACTTCTGGTGCTAGATTGTTTGCTATTACAGGGCTTGCTTCATTTTTTGCAGGTGATTTCTTATAGCTCTTTCATTAGTAGCTTAATTTTTACTGTTTCGATCTGAGCTCATAACACTTAAAAAGCTTTCCGGTCAGGGTTTTGAGTGGTTGTCGGTGGCTCAAGAAGATTCATTTTTGGAAGAGCCGGATGGGAGATGGAGCAATTATAAGATAAGCATTGGGATTTACAAATGGCATGTTGATGTGTTTGGACAAGACTAGCATTCACGAGCTTGTTCAAAAAAATATAAACACCAGCGTCCACGCTCACCGCACCATTGTTAGAAATAATTTGGGATGGAAATAAATATAGAATTGGTTTACAATCATTAAAACACTATTTTTAATGTATTTTTTTATTATATAGAAATAATATTTCTAAGATATAATTAAAGTTTTTAAACCTCTAAAAAAATAATAAATAATAAGATAAGACCAAGAAAATTAGATGTATTTTTTTATTCTATGTTGCTTTGTGTACAATAACAAGTTTTTAATATATTTAAAATATAACAATCAATTAGTATGATTATTAATGAAATTGGATGACAGTTGATGAAAGAATTATACTTTAAATTAAATTGAATAGTTATTATTGAGTTTTATCTCAACAATCATAAATATCATAATTAATTATAAAAATTAATTTAATATTGAATTAATTTCACTTACAATTTTATTTTTTAATATTATAAATATCTATATAATAGCATTAAAAGTATGTTAAAAATAAAAATTCACACTTCTAAATATTAAATATATATATATATATATATATCTTATTTATTTATTTATTTATAAACTACACAACTAATAATAACATCATAGATTCTAGCAAAATTCAGACAAGGCTTCATGTTTTCCGAGCTTGTTCGTAAAAAACAGTCTGGCGATGTTGAAATCAAGAGTTGACGGGGAGCATTTTCTATATGTTAAAAGCTTTACGTTCTTCTGTTTACAAAAAGAAGACTTTCACAAATGTTTTTGTAGCGTCTTAGCCCAGTCTTCCAAGGGTGAATCAAAGTAATTACTACGGTACTTGCTATGATAATATCTCACGAGTGTTTACATAATGTTCTCGGTTTTTTATCTTTCTCAGCACGTTGAAATTACCAAGACAATGATGAATCTCTGTTTTTTTCTAATTTTCATTTTCTTTCCCTTTTTTCTGCCATGAAACAAAAGCTTAAAAGATATCAACATTTAACTTTACTGCGTACACTCATAATTTACTATTGATTTGCATGGTAAAATTATATTAAAACCATATAACACCTCCCAGGAGCAATATCGTTTTCTTTCATGGGGATTCTTTCCACCTTACAAGAGAGGTAGAACTGTTTTTTAATCTTATTTTATTTTATATCTTATAATGTTTAAAATATCTTTTAAAGTTGAATTTTCTTAGCTGTTTGGGCCGAGGCATTTTCATTTTTTTTTATTATTCTTAACCCATTATAATTACGAAGGTACTTTTAAAAACAAAAAATATATATCTTAGGAAAGGGGCTTTTTAGTATTTTTATTCTAGTTCTTTCATTAATTCCTTGTGTGTTTAAGGATACTTTGATATTCTCTTCAATTAAATTAAAAAAAAAGGTTGTTAATGCATGCAATGCACGTTGTAATATGTAAAAAGTGTCATTGTCTTTTGAGGAGCGTATATTGTGCTTTTTAACAAATAAAAACGATCAACCATCATTTCAACCGATAATGAGGGCAGTGCGTGCAAGGCAATTTGTGATGGTAATTCCCCCCCCCCCCTCCCTTTCTCTATTTATCTTGAAAACATGGTAGCCCAACCAAAATTAAAAATTATCCTCTATTTTCCTTTTATTTTATTTGTGATTCTTGTTTTTTTATTGCTCTTTACTTGTTTTAAAATATTTTTTTTCATTTTTTTTAATTTCATCTTTTAGCATTTTGTTTCATTTGATATTTATATCATATATGATCTTTAATTTTTTATTGTTAATTTTTAATTTGTTTTTAATTTTATTTTTTATCATTTGATTTAATTTAATTTTTATATGAGATTTGACCCTTATTCTTTTAATTGTTTTTTTTTCTTGGTTCTCTTTTTATTTTTATTTTAAATTTTATCATTTAATAGTTGACTTGTTTTGAATTGATCTTTGTTATTTATTTATTTTTGTTCAGTGATTTTAGTCTCATGACTTGGTCTCAGTTATGAGATTTTAATCCTAACCAATATTGATTTTTTTTTATTTTTTTTCACTTATTTTTTTTTATTTCATCATTCAATATTAGGTTTATCAAAAATTAAATATTTTTATTTTTTCTTGTTTTTCTTTCAATGACAATAACCCGACCCCTCAATCTAGATCACACATTTATCATGTTAGATTAGATTGACTCGCAGCTTTTACTTTATTTTTATTATTTTTTAAAATTTTAATGTCAAATTTGTTCTTTATTTTCCTAATTGTTTTTTATTTTTTAAAAAATAATTTTTATTTTATTTTCTACTTTTAATATTGGATTGTCAAATATTAATTTTTTTTTTAATACGGCCATTTTCATCTCATCTCATTAACTAAGTAACATATATAAAATGTAAGCTAAAGTTTACGCTGATTTGTTTTTAAAAGTTTTTAATTTTGGCCAACAACTTTTAATTTATTAAATATTATATTTTTTGTCTGTATATTTTCTTACAAGAATATCCTACTATCACAAGTTTACAATGCTAATTTGACCACAATGACAGCCCTTTAATAAGTTGCGAAATAAATCGACTCGGCCTGCATCGAAGCACGTAACAACAATCTAGTTTCCTCTCGACACTGTCCACGTAAACCACCCAACAAATTAATTTTAGTCGCTTTCCTTGACTTTGAGGTGCTCAATTTCTCTGCATCCATTCATTTTTTTTTTCATTGACCAGCCACCACACAGCACAAGGGTCCAAGAAATAGACCCCGTGGGTGGTGATCAGCAAAAACGGTCAAAAGACTAGAAGAAAGTATGTGGATTGGAAGTTCATTAAACTAACTTTATTTTGAAGAGCTCCAAACTTTATATTATTGTTTAAGGGATTTTTTTTATATATATTCTCTCTTTGTTCACATTAACATGTTTGACTAGCTTTACATCAGTTATATTATTACTTGAATAAATAAATAAAATAAATATTAATGAAACAAGATTTTATCGATATATTATATTATATATATATATTAAAAAATAAAGGTCAAGAAAATTATACTCGTATTCTCAAGCATATTAGGCTGATAAACACCATTATTAAATACATTCTTATAAAAGAGTGCAAGGTCTAGCATTAGACAAATCAAAATGTTGTGAGGTTTGGTCAAATTTAAACCTCAAAGCTGTCAGGTCTAACCAAAACCATGCCCAAAAAGTTTGCCCAAACGTGCTTGGGCCTAGAAATAAATGAGGTCTAGACACCATCTAAGTTTAGCACGTGCCAGGCCCAATAGTTTAGCCTAACGCACTGTCAAACCAACGAGGTGGGCTTGTCATGTGTTATCCAAAGGTATCGAGTCTATGGATTTCTCGAGGATTTTTATCATTGCACACTCGGTATGGTTGGATTCGCTACACACATGGATTCAAACATAATACTTAAATCTAATGTCATCAATTCTATAGTTTTTTATATAAAATCTTAAAATAGTTATTTATCAACAAATAGATTTAATTAAACAAGTCCACACTTCACCAATACCATTAAATATATTAAAATCTATCATGGTCTACCATGTCTTTATCTTTTTACTAGTTAAAATGAGTGAGTTGCAACACACAATACCTCTCGAAAAATTATAAAGTTATAGTTACACTTCAACCCCTTTTCTTTATAAAATAATAAAACTTATGGGTTATAAATATACAATGAATTATTAAAAATATATATTTACTATATATATATATATAAAAGAATATTTATTTTTAAAATATTATTTTAATTTCTTTTTTTTAAAAAAATAATTGTTTAAACATACAAGAGTTTTTATATTTTCTAAATGATATTTTTTACATGTACTATTTATAAGTAACCTGAATTTATCAAATATCAAATATAATTTATCAATTAAATTAATTATAAAAAATAACTAGTTGATTAACTGAATATCCAATACATAAATCATGTTTTTAAGCGCCTCGATTGCCCTGGACATGTTCGGATATCATGTTCAAATATCTCCTTTATCAATATTTTAATAAAATTGGAACGCGCTCGTAGAAAAAATCAAATTAGCAGTTAGGAGTTAAGTAGGGGGTGACATGTCTTAAAAGTACAGGATTAAAACGAAAGTCTCCCACATTTTATTAAGTGCAAGCATTTCATTTTCATCACCAACCCACTTTCAAGTCTCCCACATTTTTGTGGTCAAACAAAGAAGACAAGCTGTGAGAGAGATATTGGATTTGTCTCCTTCATCTTCAGTGCGATTGTTACGATGTTCTCAGTGATACACGGGTGTAACAATCTTGTCGCGACCTCTCTAATGAAGGTCCTTTTCAATTAGCAAAAACATCAAGATGAAGATTTAGTATTTTTGTTTAAAAGTATATTATTTTCTTAATTTTTTATTTCAATACATTAAAATTTTTAAAAAATATATTGATCTATTTTTTTAAAAGCTAAACACGTTTTTAAAATATATTCCAACACAATTCTAAAAGTAAAAATAAACAGTGATTTAACTAATAATTTATCTTCAAACTTAATATTGTTTGGAAAAGAGGCTGTACGTGTATTTAAAAAAAAATAATTTTTTTATATTTAAAATTGTTTTGATGTGCTATTTTTAAAAATAATATTTAAAAATTAAAAAAATATATTATTTTAATATAAAAATATTTTAAAATATAATCACAATTATAATTCTCATGAGAGAGAGGGGACAGCAATTCAACTAAAATAATTGAATGACACGCGTTTTGGCCCATTCTTTTCTCTTTCCCTTTACATGCTTTTATTTTTTCTAATTATTTATTAAAATCAAAATTTCCCAATAATCAATGGTTATTTTTCAATTTTCCACACAATATCCGAAAAGAATAATGATTAGTTTATATAATTTTGCCTTTTTTATTTGTTTTTACAAAAATTATTATAATGAGTAGTCACTGCTGACAATGATAATGATTCTCCATGCATCCTTACAGAAAAATTAGTAATTAATCAATCCAACGCTGAAGCGGAGGCATGTAGCATTGGTTTTTTTTTTTTTTTCCTTATAAAAAATCCTGACAGGTTAATATTTAAAAGAAAAAAACTATCGAGATAACAAGGATTTAGTGATTAATAATTTATCGTTCTTAGTTTATATTAATTTTTAAATATTGATTATATTTTTTCAACACATCTAAAAAATGTAATTACTTGTACTTTCGAAATAGCATAGACAAATCAAATAATTCATTGTTTGATCTTATCATTTTTCCATGTAAATTTATAATTAAATCTTAACCAATAAAAAATATTATTCATAATTACATCAATGCAAAAAATTGATCCTCAAGTAAAGAATAAAAGGCTTTTTAATCAATGTTATGGACTCATGGATCAAAATTAAAAATTCTGCATAATAGTCAAATATTATTTTTTAATTTTTAAATATTTATTACCCTATGCTCAACCTATTTATATTATTTTTTTTGTTTTTATTTTTATTTTTTTTGTAATTTGTTCTGTATTTTTTTTCTTGCACCTTTTTTTTTAAAAAAATAATACATAAAAACTAAGGAGATGATGTTTCATTTTAGCAATTATAAAATTATTTTATTATTTTACTACGTTAAAAATTAGCTGAAAATCTTACATGTTTTTATTAACAAATATGATATTTATGATATTTTATTATATATAAACATTAATTTTTTAATTTACGTTTATATTTTTTCCTTAATGTCAAAAAACATATTAATAATATCTACATATTGATTCTTTTGTGTTAGAAAAAAATATTCAAACTATAACGAGACAAGTTAAATAAACACTTTATTTTTTATATTTATTAGCATATATAATTTTTAATGTACTTAATTAAATATATGCATAAATTTTTTAATTTATAGTTATATTTTTAAAAAATACATTTAAAATACTTATATATTTATTTCTTTTAACTGAGAAAATATTCTAACCACGATATGAACCAAAAGTAAAATAACGAGTTTAACCGAATCAACGAGGGATAACACCCGTAAACTTGAAACTACGAGTCAAAGTAGATATTGTTGAATTTAGCAGGGTTAAAGTGGAACTTTCCCATTTTGTTTTGAAAGTCAAAGGTAAAGCAACGATTGGTAGCCCATATATTAAAATCACGGGTAAGCTACGTAACAGGTGACGGCAAGATGATGAAGAAAAAAGTCAAAAGTCGACGAAGATGGACTGGAGGCCTTCAAATTCACCTAATTTTACAAATTCTGGTCCAAATCTTATTCCGTCCAAATTGTTTTTTGCCCATCTTCGCACCACCACCCTCCGTCCATCCACTTGAGTATAAAAAATCGCCGGCGATAATTAAAATATATTTTTAATACGTTTCTTCTTAAATATAGCTAGAAAGCTGTAAAAGAAGCACTATTAAAGTTTTTATTAAGTTTGTCTTACATAATTCGGTGCAATGGAAAATTCTCTCTCGATCTGGTTTCAAAAAAAGGAAATTTGAACCAGGGTTTTTTCTTCAGGAGCAATGAGCAAATTCTGTCAGAAAAAAGAAAAGAATCCACAAAATAGGGTGGGTATCTAATTAGAAATTAATTTGATTTTGTAAAATTTTATATTTGTAAGAATATCCATACGGAAAGAAGAATGATCATCTCAACTACTGCTATTATTATCCATTTGATTTCCAAGCATTACTTTATTAACACGGTCAGATCATTTTTTTAAGATTTTTTTTATATTAAATTAATTCTTTATATATTTTAAAATTATTTTAATATGCTAATATTAAAAATAAAATATATATTATTTTAATATATTTCTAAAAAAATAACAAAGACTTTCTCAATTTAAATGTAAGATGGATATTTTCATTGAATCTGATTGCTTATATATATATATATAGATATAGAAAAAAGAAAAAAAAGGAACAGGAGGAGAAGGAGAAGCAAAGGCCATGTGAAAAATATATTCAGTTGTGATGAGCTAATTGAAATCTGGTCTTCCGAGTTGCCACGCGTTATGTGGGACCTTTAACCAAATCTCTCTTTGTCTCTCTCCCTCTCACATTGTAGTAGTTAGTCATTCATTATTTATTTACTCCTAATAAAATAATAATAATAATTAGTATGACAGATAATCTCTCTCTTTCTCTCTCATAGTGATAGACATGACATGGGTTGCAGAAGCTAACTCCCTCCTTGTCTGCCTCTCTGTAAAATGACAATTTTGTTCATGTGTTGCATTGAGTGACTTGTCGTAAAGCTTCTTATTGGAGAGGAGAGGAGAGGAGAGGAGAAGGGAAGAGCTCTATCCTTGTGTTTCTCTTCTTTAATCTCCACAAAAATATTCTCTTCACTCGCTCAGTGATGGCTCCTAGCAAGCTCAATTCCACTGTAATTCCTCTTCTATCCCCCTCCCTCCCTCTCTATCAATAAATAACTATATACTGGATTTTGATTTGTTATGCTCCGTTGGTTGATTTTTCATCATCTATTTGTTTGGATCTCTCTTGTTAATTTTGAATTTCCTTTTCCTTTTCTGTTTTTTTTTTCTCGTACTACATGTGAATTGTTAACCAAGCTCAATCAGGTAGTAGTGTTTTTACTTGAAAGCTAAGCATTTGCCTTGATTTTTTTATTTATTTTCAAGATTTAGTAGAGACGTGTTAATGTTATCATTTACAAGTGTAATTTGGAGAAAAATTGAGTTGTGGCTCATGCAAATCCATATTATTTGAAGAAATGTCAGTCCTTTTCCAGGTGAAAGCAATAAAGGAATCTTGTTTCTTTTAATGTTGACTTATTACATCTATTCTATGATCATATCTCAAAATTTGTTTATGTTTATGTTTTAATCATGCTATTGATGCATTTCTAATTATAATCTCAAATGCCAGGGTTTCCTTTAGTTGGAAAAGCCCACGGGTCTAGTTCTTATAATTAATGATTAAAAATTACCAAATTGGTGGCTTTTGCAAATTTTGACTTTTGAATTTGGTATGTCGTTGAAGGATTTTGACAATTATAAGTTTATTTGAATTTCCAGTGTAGATAATGCATTCAATGACTGAATTCACTTCATTGATGCGTTCACAATGGAATGTAACCAGGATATAATAAGGAGGGATTGCTTGGTTGCTGTGGTTGACATTCATTAAGTCCTTCTCAAACCAGCATAAATGAAAAGCTTTTTATCTACTTCTCTTTCCATTAACTGTACTCAACATCTTGCTTTCTCATTGCACCACCACATCAATTAAATCAAGTTGATGCCTCCAATCTGATAGGATCCACATGGAAATGGAGACGCAAGTTTTTCGTCTTCACAGCCAGACAATGGATCTAGTGATTCACTTACGCTTTTCCATTCCGAGAAGGCAGTGCAGGAGCTTCTTCAACAGACTCCAATTCAGCAAACTGATGACCATCTTATAGAATTCTCAGAGGCTCTTAGAAGTATGTTTGCCCTTAAATTTTGGACCTACACGTTGCTTTTCTGGAACTATTTACTGTGAGCACACATCTAATATACAGTTTTACAAATTAGCTGTTGCAAAGGCATTAAGACGAGCTGCTGAAGGAAAGGCTTCCGCTCAAGCTGAGGCTGCTGAATGGAAACGTAGATTTGAACTGGAAAGGGCACGGAATCAGCAACTAGAGCACAAAGGTTTCTGATGATTAAAAAACATGCATAAATATTGGCATTTGAGTTTCATTCATAATATATCTCGCATTTGACTTTGATGGTTCAAACTAGGAAATTTGTGATTTTTTTGAGTTCTCCTACAAAAATCACTTTCCAAGATTCGATTTTCTGTTGGTGCGACTGTTGTTGCTTAATTTGACAGCTTCAAATCAAATTCCTTTTGGTTTCTAGATTTTTGGCAGCTTTGGTATCAACAGACAATCTTGTACTACTTGAATTGGTAGTTGTCAGGTTGATCCTTTGTAATCTGTCTGATCTGGTTCCCTATTGTTTCAAACCCATGGTCTCCTAGATATCTGATGATTACTAGTCATATCTGTTGTCTCCTTTCTTGGATGCACTTATCCTGTGAGTTTTTTCTATTGGTTTTTTAAGAATGTATTGCAATATCTTATGAACATATTTTGTGAATTTGCTTTTTATGGTGTTAGAGCCAAATGGCATCTCTTGGTTACTAATCATGGGTTTAATTGTGGCATTCATGTTTTCTTAGCTAGAAAAGGGGGAACGGGAAACCTATGGAGAAAAGGATAATGCCGAGGAAGAATGATAGGTGACCTCCATAGGTGGCAAGAACTAGAAAATCATGAAATAAAAAAGAAAAGTTGGAATGAAGAAACTCACAATTGAAGTGGGTCAGAAAGGGAAACTCCTATCATGTCACACTGACGATACTGCCTAATAAATGACTTCCTTTCCTTGATCTACTACTTTATAAGCTAAATTACTGTTGCAAAGGTTGAAAAGTTTCTCTTCCTTAACAATCCTACTTCCATGTCTTTGCTTGGTTACATAAAACTAGAGTGTATGACTAGTTTTGATTTTTGTGTGGAATATTGAAAGTTGAAGGATGGCATGGGCGAAATGGGATAACACCCACCAAAAAGCAAAACGCAATGGATTCTAGAACATTTCCTAATATTGAACTCTAGGGTTATCTAAATGGGTGTGCTTCCTTGACGAATTGTAAGATTATGTTGCCCCTTAGTTGATATAATTGATGTTCTTTTTTCATCTGCTCTGTAGCAGTCTTTTTGTAAGTTCTATATAATTATCCGTTTTCTCTAACACAATGATGGTTGGTCCTATGAATATCAATTAATTTCTTATTTTGTTACTGGTAAAAGGTTTTATTTTCATACCTTGCCTGTCTGGGACTTTCCATATTGATATCTATTGACTCTAGGGACTAGGGATTCGGTATAGTGGTGAGGATGAATTAGAGAAAAATTGAGCATTTTTAGTGGGATGGAACATGTGTAGCAGATGAAGGTAGGAAATGAGAGATGGGGTGTGTGGGAAGGGAGTGCATAACAGAAGTAAGAAATGGGTATACAGGGAATCCCTCCTTGGTGAATTTAGTTTATTGTTGAAGGATGCCCCTCTTCTTGTATTGCAAAGAATGTTGAATGAGTGGCATTTTTTAAAGGGGAGTGTTATTCCAAGTTGAGATTCTCTAGAGAGAGAGAGAGAGAGAGTATGTGAAGTTAGAGCGAGGTGTGTGGTGAAAATATGCCTAAAGTCTTTGAATGAATATATAGAGGAATTATTAACAAGAATTGTTCACTTTGAGGTTGATGATTGGTAAGGTGCCATGTGTACTGACTCATGGTCATGTTCAAGCACGCTGAAAGAGGTTAACAATGTCTAGGCCCTTCCCGACGAGCCCCATTCTGAGCAAATCATACCTCACCTCTGTAAATGTACCCTTGATCTAATTTTCAATCCATAAACCTTGTTGCAGGCTATAATTAATAGTATAAATAAGTATGATCTATTTAGAACATTCTTGACAGCTGAAACGCATTGTAGAGACCTACTTTTGTTGATGAATTTTGCAGCATAATTTATCCTGGATTTATATAAGACTAACAATTAATAGAGTATTCTAACCTGAAAAATAATAATGTGGATGACTGTAATAAAATATCGAGGATGCAACCAAGTGCTTGTGACAAAAATGAAGATTGATGAAACTGATCCACAAATTTGCGTAAATATTTGAAAATAATTGAGAAAATACTCTTAGAAAATTTTGCCTTTCTAAGGCTTTAATAATAGGAAACACCATTCCATGCTCCTAACTCCTTTTTGGTATGGTCTCTAAACAACAGAATCACTGACTTGGCTTGCATATGGGTGCTCTGTTTGTAATTTTTAGGAAATTTCTTCCGATTTTTTCCAATGTGCTATATGTGGTTTGATTTTCTATCTTTTCCCTTTTCATTTCCTAGCACCTTTGTTATTGTCCTTCTCTTCTGCCTTAATGTCTATATTAGGATCAATTATCTCATCATATGCTGATGGGCATCTTTCCATGCTGATCTTACTTGTTTAACCTTTTCATTCCTGAATTTTTTAGTAGCAGTCTATGATCTTAGAATGATAAGAAACTGAACTTTCCTAGAAGTTCCCCTTAATTTTCATCTTGAATTTTACGGGTTTTGAAGATGTTTGCTCAAAACCATTCTTGCTTGTTCTGAATCTTCAGAATGTTCCTATCTTCTCTCACTCTGTTTTTTTTCCTCAATAGAGATTATCTGACATTCCTGTCTCTTGAATATTTCTAGGATGTCAGCTGTTTTCACCTTGTTAGAAATATTAATGGGTGTGCTGCAACTTGTCTAAATATGTGTTATACACTTTTATACTTCATTTTCCTTTTGTTTCACTCGTCCAAGCAGCGAAAAGTTGGGTTATTTTATGGTTTTGGTGAGTTTTCTAATCAAATTTAGACTCATTATCATCAGATTATGGCTATTGCACTATCAGGCAACAATATATGTGAAATGCTTCAAAGTTGGTGGACTCAGACTTCTATATATAATGCAAGGGGAATCATAAGATTAATGCTACCGTGTCTTGTTTGCTGGGAAGTTTGGGAAGAACGAAATAGGAGAGTTTCTGAAGGTACCGGATTTAACTTGCTTGGCAATTGTAGTAACTTTTTGTGTAGAGAATTTGCCCATCTTTTCTTGAAAGATGCAATTTTCTGTTAACATCCTGTGTTGGAATTGGTAATAATGAAAAACTCATGGCGTTCAGACACTCTCTAAATGGAATGCTAAAGTTTGATCTACTCTGCAAGAGTATTGGGGACCCAACCATCTTTGGTATATGTGTCATTCTAGATAGAGGTTTTATGAAACTTAGTGCATTTGACAATATTTTCAAGATGTTTTTAGGTGTTTCTGGAAATGGAGGTAACCTGGGATAAAAAAGTCTCAAATTTATTACAAGGTGGTGGAAATTTATAGAAATGTATTTCTCTCAATTTGCACATAGTTAGACTTTCAGACAAGCAAATTAGGTTTGTGTGTCTATAGTTTGAACATCCTTGTGTTTATTGCATTACAAGTATTGTTTTCTACCTGTACTAAGGCTTGCTGCATAATTTTGAACATCCTTGTATTAATCACAGAGTGAATACTTATCTAGTCTTGGTTTATTGGCCCCTTTTATGTTGAATTGTGTGTTTTGTATCTGTACTCTGATTAGGTTAGTTTTCTCATTGAAATATTCTATTTCTTTCTTAAATTTGATGGATGAAATAAAACACAAGGACTGGGGAAGTTTATCTAAAAACAGCCCTAATTACTCTGGATCTTCAATAATTTTAAGATCTGTGTCTTTGTACTTGAAGACTTGGGCATCTGTATCGTACATGTCCATTAACACATCCAAAGCTGGATGCTTTTTTTCCAAAATGGGTGAAAGAAATAGTAGGCTTTTTCTTGGCTTTTAAAGTTTGATCTACGTGATTTGGTTTTCTAGTTCCTTCATTTAGGGTGTTAGCCATTAAAGACTCTCTCAAGACTTTTACAGCTTCTATTCAATACACTATGTCCTCCTATGATATGTTGTATTTGTTTATTATTTGATGTTCAAAGAATTATTTTTTTTTTAATTTTGATATCCAATGAGTGCATCCACCATTTTATAGTAGTTAACTTGTAAATGGTAAATTATACCAATCACATTTTGCTGCTTCCTTTATAGCTGCATATATTTATTTCTTAATCACTATTGAGTCTATGACTCTTTTTCTTCATTTACTTGCTTTACTGGTTTTTGCTTGTAGGTTACTCTAAATTAGATCAATTGTCATTAAAAGCATACCATGCTCGTTGAAGCTGAAATCTGTGTGAATTCCTTGTTTGAAATGCTTGAATGTTTGGTTTCCGTGTGTCTAATGCTACTGAATTAAGTTCTGGCTTATTTCAGGTTTTTGTGTCCATTAAATATTCCACCATGTTCTGAGTGTTTCTATGTCTGATTTTTGTCCATTTTAAGGAACGACTTTGATGGATTGTATTACAGGAAAGTCACCAGGGGAGTGTAATGCTGGTATTGATGCTCAGCGGGTGGAAAACTCGACTAATCAACCCATGCTGAGAAATGAAACAAATGAACAATCTGAAAATTGTAGTACAAATGGGCTTTGCTCTCATGAAATTCTTCATGATGGAGAGACCAACTCCCAAGCCAAAGCAGTTCCAAGCAGAATTATGAGAAAGGTAATTTTCCTGTTGTGCCCCCAGCAGATTTGCTATTTAGTACGTTGAACTGCTTGTTTAATTGCACGCTAGCTTCACAGCATCACATGTTTGGATGGAAACCAGCTAGCCTTGGTAATACTACACCATCTGTTGATGTTCTATTAGAACCTAGATAGTAACTTCAAAAACTTTGCTTCTAGTGTTGCTTTTGTTGTTCTTTTGCATGTCGATTTTTGTGATAATACAAATGAATTGTCACAATGTGATTCCAAGGAATTTCTTAGCTAAACCATGCTTTAAAAATCATGTTAGTGAATATTGATATTATTCATGTTCTGACAAATTAGATTTAAATTTGAATCCTGAGACAGGCATCTTTCAAGCTTTCATGGCGGTGCAAAGGTGATATTAGTGATCAACACAAACATGATATTGTCTCTTTTGAAAGAGGAAATATAACAGCTGCAGGGCGCAGCAGTAAACAGGTATTGAATCCTCTTTCAAAGTTACATCTCCTACCTGAATCACGTTCTTTCTTTTTTCTTGTATCATAAGCAAATTTACAAATATACCTGTGCATTTCCTTTGAGAAATGCTTCTGTGCTTCTCTCACTGTTAGGAGCAGTTAACAAGGGCATTTAATATGTGTTTGTGCCTTAGCAAATTCTCATTTTCCTTTCAGATTTCTTTGAAGTGGGAATCTGACCCACAGACTGTGCTGATTATGACCAAACCAAATTCAACCTCTGTTCGGATTCTATGTGCAGAAATGGTCAGGTGCTAATGAAATTTTCTCTGGAAATGGTTTCCTTAGTTCCTAGTGTGGTCTCTCTACTTTGCCTCTCTGCTTTCATCTTCCCTTGAGGGTTATTTTCCCAGACCATGTAGTTTTACATTAATATTTTTATTTTTTTTAACTGGTTGCATGCTGTTTATTAAATTTACTATTTATCTAAATGCTCAATTCCCATTCCAGATGGTTGAAAGATCATAAGAAGTTAAACATTTATGTGGAACCACGAGTGATGGGTGAACTTCTATCAGAATCATCGTACTTCAACTTTGTGCATTCATGGAAAGATGGTGAGCTACTTAATGTTTTTCATTTTCTATTTTATATGGACACTGGTGCTCTTTTGAAAAATAAAATTAAGAGGCAGACATCTGATTATGATTACTGTAAGAAACATAGTTGGTTAACCATGAATCATATTTACTGCTAATGCATCACATTTTGAGCAATGAAATTTTGTAAATTACATGCTTTTGGTTATGTTGGGAAATTTATCTTAAGCGCTCGCTTTTATAGTCAGAAGATTTGAAGTAAGATGATGTTTTCTTTTATGGTTTTAACTGCTAGTCCAACTTAAAATTTCTAGCAATTCTTTTCTTCTTTATGCATCAATATGCACATGTATATTCTTTAAGCCTGTATGGAAAAACTGTAAGCACCATGCCAGACCACGATCTCTTTCATGCTTCTGTTTGAGAATCCCTTACATGTTGCACTAGATACTTTGTGCCCTCAACTTGTAATGACGGTTAAAATTACATCCTGCTCAAATTTCGAGATAAAGTTGATGTGGGATAACAGACAGTCCAATGCTAGTATGATGTGACAATCAGTATTTATATTCAGTCTAGAGATCTTCAATGAGCTCTATATCTGGCTTTGCATGATTCAAGCTTCAATGTGAAGATCATATTTAGACTACATCTCGTTCACCCTTTAGCTCTTCATTAATATCTTGATAGTGCAAAATTTAACTATTTATGAGTTCACAATGTTTCTCTGCAGAGAAGGAAGTTTTGAGCCTGCACACTAAAGTTGACCTTGTCGTGACTCTTGGTGGGGATGGCACTGTTCTTTGGGTATGTTCTTTCAGTTTGATGTGCATCACTCTTAGGTTGATTGTGGATTCCTTTTGTAATCATGCTTGGTGGAGTTATCATCGCCCTTCTTCATTTGCAGGCAGCATCAATGTTCAAAGGACCAGTTCCCCCAATTGTACCATTTTCTTTGGGGTCTCTTGGCTTTATGACACCATTCTGTATCCTTCATGCCAGCTGATGAAGTTCTTCTGTTAAATGGAAAATTTAATTGACCTCTGAAAACACCAATTGCAATTGCTGGCTTCTATGTGGCAGTATTTATTTATTTGTTAGTCATTTTTTACTCAATTCTACCTACCTTTCCCATGTCTTGACTTGCAAGTATTCTTTAACTGTTTTTAAGATAGTGAACATTACCAAGATTGCCTTGATTCAGTCCTTAGGGGTCCAATCAGTATAACATTACGACACCGGTTGCAATGCTATGTTATTAGAGATGGCGCTAAAAATGAGTATGAAATGGAGGAGCCTATACTTGTTTTGAATGAGGTTACAATCGACCGTGGAATATCATCATTCCTTACAAATTTGGAATGCTATTGTGACAACTCTTTTGTCACATGTGTCCAAGGTGATGGATTAATTTTATCAACAACATCAGGGAGCACTGCATATTCATTGGCAGCTGGAGGATCAATGGTTCATCCTCAGGTACGTCATGATAACATCTTTCCATTTAAGCATTCATGAGCGCCTGTGTAAAAAATTTCACTTTTTTTCCTGGGAAGTTTCCTACTATGAATATAGATTAATTTTGTGCTTCAGCATGTTTAGAAGCAACTATAGCGGTCATTTGCTATTTATGATGTAAAATGCTTTAAAACAAGAAATGTACATAGCAGTATCGCGTAGTTTAAATAAGGGCACCGGGATTGATGAGTAGCATTGAGAAGACCTTAATAATTTTATTGAGAAAAAGGTATTTGATAATACAAAGGTACAAGAAATGGCTAACTCACGGGTAGTAGTTAGATTTGTTTGAAACAGACCCTAGGAAGTTATTCTGGATGCGGTTCTTGCTTCAGCAGTTGCGTGCTTGCTCTTGGCAATCCTAGACGTTGGTTCAGCTAGAGTAATAATGGAAATTAGAGTTGACTCATGGTCTCTCACAATGCAGGCAAGCTTCTAATGGCTAACAGATTGAGTAAGAATAGACTGGTCCGCTTTTTCACCATTCTCAATGACATGATCTGGCTGATTTGCAAAAGATTCCGTTATTAAACTATCAGTTCAATTTGTAATAGTTGTCACCCACACTGTGGACATGTATAAAGTTTGGGTTACTCGTTTCTTCAATCTCATTCATTTCTCATAGGAAAGTTAAATAATTTTCGATTTGCATTTGAAGAATGTGTAATTGTTTTCATTTGAAATTGAATATTCTTTTATATTCCATATTAGTATCATCGCTATCAATCAAATGTGCGTGATAAATCTTACAAATTTGATGAATTTTCTGTAATTGCAGGTCCCTGGCATTCTCTTCACTCCAATTTGTCCACATTCCTTATCGTTTCGACCTCTGATATTACCTGAACATGTAACAATACGGGTTCAAGTTCCATTCAACAGCAGAAGCCCTGCTTGGGCCTCGTTTGATGGTAAGGACAGGAAACAGCTGGCAGCTGGTGATGCACTTGTGTGCAGCATGGCACCATGGCCTGTGCCAACAGCATGCCAAATTGATTCTACAAACGACTTTTTGCGAAGTATCCACGATGGCCTCCACTGGAATCTTAGAAAGACCCAATCTTTTGATGGCCCTCGGGATTTATAATGTTATTTCTAACTTAACAGTTCTTGTAGAGGAGGGGGTAACTTGTAGTAGTTGCAGGGGAAAAACAATCCTTATTGTCAATCAGCTGCAGATGATGATGAAAACTACTAGAGACAGCGGAAGTTGTTTCCCAGAAGATCAAATTTGTCTCTGAAATTTGTACAACTTGTCAGTCATTCAATGAATAGATACAAGCAAACAACTTGGATGTAAGATTATAAATATACAGATGCTGCCTTGTCAAGCATCTGTCTTTACTGCTGCCCGCAGCTACCTGACGTTTACCGTCTTCTGCTGTCAAATGCTTGGCTAGGCTTGATGGACCGGTGGCCCCCGGAGTATATATAGGACTGTCATGGGAGCTGGTGATCTGCAATCGAGATACGCTTGCAGGCTTCATGCTGAAACCACCTTTCGGTTACAGAAAAATAAGAAACAAAGGGCTGTTAATTGGAGCCCCTGTTCTATCGGTTTGAATTTGAAAGTCTCAAACTGTATAATCCACGTCTTTATAGACCTGAGATTAAGGAGAGCTAGCTTCCAACAAGCATTGTAGACTAGGGATATATATATAAAGATGTGTCAAAAGTCTCCTATATTGCAAAGGTAATAAATACTATTATAGCAGATTAAACTGCGATATATATTAGAGTTTTGAATCTTTAATATGTCACTAAACATTTAGTTTTTAGTAAATTATTGTTTAAATTGTAAATAATTTGTACCGTAACGTCGCTAATTAATTTATAATAGCTATTATTTTACCAACTGATAGATTTCTCACGTTGTCTCTCTGTTTTTTTTTTGAAGTTTTTGCGAGTTATAAAACTTTTGGATGAATAAAAAGAAAGAGAATAATGAAACTCTTCATTTCCATTACTTTTTTATTTTAATTAATATTACTAAAATTCTAAAAAGCATGGTGAAATCACTGTACATGTAGACAAAAATTATTCATTGCTATAATAAAATTATTATTTTCTTGGTATTGGGGTAATATGGTCATTTCCAATAACTCATTGGTTATTAAGGATTGTCGTGGGTGCATGTATTTTTTTTTCACTTTTTAAAAAAATAAAATAATCTTGTTATATATATAAAATTTGTTTGTTTGCTATCTTTTTTTATTGTTTAATTAAAATAATATCAACTTATTAAACCTAATTAGCCTTTCATCTAAGTTGTTTGTTTTTTTTAAACAAGGTTGAATAAAAATTTTGATTTTAATAGATAAATTCAAAAAATAAAAATAATTAAATATTTCATGTTACATGATCAAATAACTTGATTTATATTTATCTCTTGATTTTCTCAGTATTTTTTAGCAATTTGATATTTTTTTTTATTTTTTTCACGGATAATTATTAATTTTTTCAATTAAATATTTACATTAACTTTTTTATTTATATTTAAAATTTTATGTAAGAAAAATATTGAAAAGTTAAAATATCCAAATATATATATATATATATATATATATATATATATAGAGTAAGATTAATAGACTTTTTTATTATTGTTGTTTTGAATTCGAAGAAAAGTAAACGTTTTGGGCTCTGTTTATTATTAGTGAAACTTGTGTGATTATTAATGCGATATCCGAGTCCAAACGTGAGAGCAGCGGTTTGTGAATAATTTGGCATTGTTCTTCTGGTTATAATTTAAAATGATTTTTTTATTTAAAAATATATTATTATTTTTTATTTTTTTAAAATTATTTTTAAAATCAACATATTAAAATAATCTAAAATATAAAAAAATAAATTAACTTAAATTTTTTTTTAAAAAAATATAAGTTCGATACCGTTTCCAAACCATCCCGCTAGAAACCTAATTCGCAGTCCCAGGCAGGATGGTAAACGGCTAGCTAGCTAGCTCTCTACAGCCTAGGCCTAGCTAAAAATCGATATGAATGGGTCAAGATTTATTGTGACCAGTATGGTCCAATTAATTAATTACTGTGCATTGCTTCCTGGAGAAAAGTCAAAATCTTAACACTAAAGATATGAAATTAAAATGAGAGTTTAAGTCAACTAAATCGGTTAATATTAAAATTATTGAGTAAAATTTACGCCATTTCTTCTCTTTCATTTTTACTCTTTACATATTCAAGTTTGGGTTTTTCTTTCTTTTTTTTTCTTTTTAATTCTCGGGTGTAATTAATTTTCTCATTAATCATTCTATACACGTATGTTTGATGCATGGCGCCCAAAGCAATAAGATTACACAAATGGACAAACCTTATCTGAACCTATAAAAGATTTGCACATGACCAAAAACCTATGGAAAACATTTATTCAATCTTTCTAATTCAGTCCTCCAATTGAAAATTTAATCAATTAAACCCCTTTACACCTGCTTTTCTAATATTGTCAGAGGGTGATGTTCTTTCTATATCACATGTTAACATCCTATAGAGCTGGATAGTGAAGTAAGTGTAATGTTAGAAGAGTGAATCCAACAAAAAATTAATGATAAAAATGATGTGTTTAATTTAAAAAAAAAAAAATAACAGTGCATGGCATCGAAGTGGATATGATGTTGGGCATGGGGTCGAAGGTCCAAACTAATGACGAAGCATGTGATATGGGTGACTCAATTGGTTTAAGTTTTCATTAAGGGACCAAAGAAAACAAATCGAACAACTTCAGGGATGTACTGATGGGACTAAAAAACGGCATTTATGTAATTCCTTGGCTATTTTGTAATGGAAATTGTATAATATATTGTTTATGTTACAACAATCCAAACACTGCGTTCATAAAAGCAAAATCATATATATATATATATATGGAATGTTGCGTTTACAGCATTAAATGGAAAGAAGAAAACCATCGACGTTGCATTTCAAGAAATTAAAATCGTTTCATATTATATGTATTCTCTTGGGAATTATACTGGAAGCAATACCTTTTGATCATCGTTTCTTAGCCATGGGATGATATATATATATATATATATATATATATATATATATATATGTTTTCAGGCAGAGTATAAATGATGTATATCATAGCTTACAGTTATGGTAAATATATTGAAATAAGCTCAACTGGACTGAAGCAATATCGGTGCTAGTTAATGAAATTCAACGCCTAGTTGATGAGAAACAACGCTTAATTAATCACCTCCATGTAGCTGCTGCGTGCATTAGACCATCACCAATGAAAGAAATTAAGGAGCGCATCACATGGAGCAGGAAACTTGAACAAGAATCATGGCTTTGTAACTCCTTTTAAAACTCCCTCTACAGGAATTCCCTGACTGTAATTTCTCCATCTTAGATCATCGATGTTTTGATCATCTGCAATCATCACTTCTCTCATCTTCCAAAATGACACCATCAAACGCCACCAACTTGCGCTCATCAGCTCTCCAAGAGTTTCGAGTCTTGCCTCTTGGAATTCTATGCAAATCCATAGCTATTTCAGGCCTGCTCCTCCTTTTGTTCTATGCATTCTTGTCAAACAAACCTGAGAACCAATCTTCTGATTCATTCAACCTGCCCTTTCAACTCAAATGGCCTACAGCTTCATCTTCAAGTAACGTTAACAACACCATGGACTCTCCAACTAATATCAGCCACATTGGATTTATAGTGATTGGTTCTTTGAATTCATGGAAGAACAGAAAATCATACATTGAGTCATGGTGGCGGCCGAATGTTACTAGAGGATATGTCTTCTTAGACAAAGAACCCACCGAAGAATTTCTACCCTGGCCTTCAACGTCTCCTCCTTTTCAAGTCAACGAGGACATCACCAAATTGAGAGTGTACCCTAAAATCGCAAGCCCTCTTCAAGTTCGAATGTTTCATTCGCTTTTAGATATGTATAGAGTGGGAGATAAAGATTTGAGATGGTTAGTAATGTGCGATGATGACTCTATAATTTTCGTCGATAATTTGGTAGAAGTTCTGGGGAAATACGATCATAATAAGTATCAGTACATTGGAGGTATTTCAGAATGTGTCAAGTCAAATGCTGATTTCTCTTTTGATATGGGATTTGGTGGAGCTGGCTATGCTGTGAGTTATCCATTTGCACAAGCATTATCAACCAAATTAGAAGATTGTATAGAGAGATACCCTTATTTGTGGGTTAGTGATCAAATGGCACAATCTTGTTTTGCTGATCTTGGAATTGCTTTAACAATTGAGAAGGGGATTCACCAGGTAATCGATCGAACTTTTGCTCCTCCTATACCTGAACTCATTGTTGAAATTTGTTACAAGTACTTCCGCTTGTGAGTCTGCACCATGCACGTTTACCTAGCTAGGAAAACGCTTAGGAACAGTTCATTCAAGAGATTTTTCTCATAAACACCTTTTTTTCGGTGCCTGCAGATTGATCTACGTGGTGATATATCAGGCTTTCTATCATATCACCCGCAATCTCCACTCCTCACTCTCCACCATTTGGATGTCGTGGATCCAATATTTCCCTCCATGGACAAGTACGAAGCTTTAAGGCACCTCATGAAAGCTGCAAAGGTTGATCAGTCCCGCGTTGCACAGCAAACCATCTGCTACCAAAGAGAAAGCAACTGGTCTTTCTCTGTGTCATGGGGCTATTCTACTCACATATATGAGAGCATAATACCTCGAAGCATTCTACGCAAACCCCTCGAAACGTTCAGGCCTTGGTCTAAGAACACTCACCCTCCATTCTTCATGTTCAACACGCGGTGGCTGATTAACAATCCATGCGAAGCTCCTCATGTATTTTTCTTTGAATCCATAGAGCATAATCCAGAGAACGAACAAGTTCTCACAACCTATGTTCGAGCAGCACAACGGAACATGCCACCTTGCTCAGCTGCTGGAAACCATTCCGCTGATTCCATCTCCAAAATTCGGGTACTTTCTCAAGCAACAACACGGAAAACGGTAAGTTTAAATCTTTAATTTTTATCTATACATCATATTCAAGATTAAGTTCTAGTTCCAATTCACCCACTGGAAACTTTTTGGCCCTTTCTCTACAAAAATAATAATAATTATTATTATTATTATTGGTTTTCATCTGCATAATTTCCAGGCCGGGGTAATAGAGTGCTGTGATGTTGATTACAAGGCGGAGACGAATGTTACAGACATCAAAATAAGGTCGTGTTTGAAAGATGAAGTCATTGCCTGAATATTACACCACAAAGAACAACAGAGCATAAAGAAATACATAGGTTAGTGTTTAAACAATGTTGCTTGTACTAAAAAACACTTCTTAGTGTCATGATATCCCACATGTCTGTATGCATGGGATATGGTCTTTTGGTCTTTTTCACTTCTAAGATCTGAAACAATAAGATTAAACTTTTGAATACAAATGAATTTCTAGTATTATTGGATCCAATTTTATTACACTGTTCAGTTCCCGGTTAATCCCTGTTTACATAACCTAATAGAATTAATTTCTATTAATTAGTTGTTTGAGATTGTAGTAAATATTATTTTTTAAAAATATTTTTTTGTTTAAAAATATATTAAAATATTTTTTTTTTATTTTTAAAATTTTAATTTTAATATTAACACATTAAAACAATAAAAAATAATAATAAAGTCTCGATTAAGAATTGGAGTTAAATTATGCCGACTCATAGTGGCATCCGAATGTTACTCGACAGAAAAACCAAAAATGTCTATTCTTCTTGCACTCATTTGGCACTTCCAACGGTTCAAATTTTACCAATGATTGTGCCCAAATCCGGACAACAAAAACGCGAGAGGAAAAAAATAGATTTCAGTATCATTGAGGGAAACTAGACCAACTATAAAAACGTCAGAGCACTATCGACTGATTCTGATGTATATTGCACCCAAATACCTCAATTTTCCAATTGATCACCTACTTCAAGCAAGTTCGACGCAGCAAACCCACATTTCTAGAACTAATCAGTCAATTCCTTATGCTCCTCCTGAGCCTTTTGGATTCCTATCATGCGAGCATAGTCCACCCACCTGTTGAAGCAAAGTGAAGACCATGAGATGCCACAGGTACAGAAATTATCAAGCAATAAGATTTCCAGGAGGGAATGAGTGCAATCTTACAATAATGAACCCAGGAATGTGTTGCCCGTTCGAACCGCGAAACTAAGTGCACTGAGCATGATCTTGTGCTTATGTAGCATAGGTTCCAAAATGCGCTGTTCGATAACACCAGCCAGTATTTGATACCTGTTCAACAGAACTACTCTGTCAGTAAAACCATTCTAGCTCCCACAAACCCTCAATATCAATAGCACTTTTATATATATATATATATATATATATATAGCACCTCATTAGAAACATTTCAAACACCACATCAAAATTGTGATGACATATACAGTTTTTATCCCTCAAATGCTTTTAAATGGACAAAATGACCCCAGTTCAAAATTTTCTACAATACTCATCATGGAAAAGTATATCAGCATTGCTTCATTGTTAATTTGCCAATTAAACCAATAATAGATCTGGAACCAATGGCTGTACAAAACAAGCTCTAACATGGAATATTATGCTAGAGATCAATTTTTTCATGTTCTGTTCAACAGGAAACTAATTTAGTTCCAATAATGAAATAAATCTCTCGCCCCATGCAGTCAAGGCCTAATGTTTTAAATGAATAGTGCACGAATTAAACAGTAACAATTACAGCATCCTAGAAAGTACACAAATAAGACAATAGAGCTTAGAAAATAGAGAAAAACCATGTCTAGAAGATCAATGTACCTGAGGTTGCTAGAAACTGCCATGTACACACCATAAGCAACACTGGTAGATACTACAGGCACATTTTCAACTTCACCAGAAGCAGACTTATCCACAGCTTTCCGTGCATTGATCAAGGCATTTGTCACAGCAGTACCAACCTAAAAGGAACAATTGCATCAAAGTTATGCATCCTCAAAATCATGAATCTTTCTTCCATTGGCATTTTGATGACCAAGGATAGGCACTTTGCAAGAAAAAAGAAGAGGCAAACCGAGAATGATAGAGATTTTTTCAATAAAATAAAAGGTGACTGCATTTTATTCTTTTTTATCATCTAACTAGAAAAACTTGTTATAATGCAAGAACACATGCACGGAAGGCTACTCCTAGTTAATAGTGATAACCAAAAGTGCATACAGTATTGAAACGAACTGCTAGCCATGCAAGCTTTGAGACCATTAAAGATTAACAATTCCAACAACGAGCTTATAATAATAATAAAAAAAAAAAAAAAGGGTTAAAGCAGCAAATAGATTCTCCATGCCAAAAAAAAAAAAAAAAACCAAAGGAACACTGTATGGAGAGACAGGCTAATTTTTCACTATTTTCTCCATAATGCAGTTCCAGTTTCCATTATAAAATGTCAGAAAAGAAAATTTATTTTTTGGTTTAGTCATGGTGCTCCACGGAAAATTAGAAAGACACCAGAGAAGGCACTGGAACGTAAAATAATAATTTTTCAATAGAGAAGACCGCAAGGAGGATAAGAGACTCTCCTGAAGAAAACTACATACAGTAGTTGATACAGAATGGCATGAAGTAATAGGCCATGTAAGATGGGTGAGACAAATCTTTAAGGATAGCATCCTGTCAACTTCAAATTCATTTCATAGCACAAAATAAATCTAAAAAGTGGTATATAACTTCCTGTTAGTAAGAACTTACTAGTGATGAGACGGTGCCAACAGCAAAAAGCTTTGCTCCATTGCGCTGCAATAACAAATTGACAAAATGACCGCTCCTCTTGGCACAGGAATTAAGATTATTAATTAACAATGAGCCATACGCAAAAATAAGATTACCGCTATAGCCCCTAATCTCTGTAAAAGTGAATAGGAAGTTCCAGCAAGAGCAACCTGTAATGAGGATTCAAGGAACAGGTGACTATCTTAAATTTTCTATTCTCAAAACATCTTCATATAACTTACTGGATAATGCATAAGTTTATTGATAAATCAGAAACCTGGAATGCATTATCAGGGCAGTTGTGTAAGAACTTTGCAATAGATCCAGCATTTCCTGCTAGTGGTGGTCGGAGAGACACCGTGGGAGCAGGAAGATAAACAAGCATGAAATCTGCAATTATGGCCATCACCTAAGAAAAAAATGAATTCCAACTGAGGAATGGAAATAACACGTTTTCAAAATGAAATGCACAGGAAATCCTCCAAAGTATTGACTTCTTTGAAAAAATGACAATAGTCCTACCACATCAGCAAAAACAACTTCCAGCTCGTTGAAAAAATTCTCTCTCCGACGCTCATACTCTGCAGCAGTCTAAAAAAAATTTAAAAAAATAAGTCACTACAAGGTAAAGAAATCTAATGTCAGTACAAACTATAAACAAATGCGGCGAACTGGAAGGGATGGAAGAGGAAGAAGGAAAACATAAAAGCAGAAAAGGCACATAAAAGCTCGTTATCATTACAAGTGGAGCTGATCAAAAAATTTATAGTTCAATTTTTGCTTTTGCTAGTCATTATGAGGGAAAAGCTCACTTCTTTCAGGGTATGGAGGTGCTTCTAAACTTGAAGGACCAAATAGTTGGTAAAGGCATAAAGAAGCTTCATTACCATTGCATAACAATCCCTTGTGCAAAGATTATCTTCGTACCACTAGAAAATTGACTTACCATCAAGAAAATCAATAACTGCATGACACCTTTTTTCTTCGTGCCAACCAATTTACAGTGCTATATCCCTATAAGCACCATCGTATACTTCTTATGAATTTTGGTATGCTCCAACCTCACATTATCAAACAACTCAACCACCTAAGTGAAACACTGGTGTTGAGACAACTCTAAACCCCATCTGTATTCCCTCTATTAAGTCGATCAACCTCTCATCATAGAAATAAACCAACAGAAAAAAAAAGTATCTTTCAATACTATTCTCTTCATACATGTATAGACAGACAAGCATGCTTTAACATAAAGATGAAACCATCATGAAGAAGTTCAAAAATGTACCATTTTGCACTATATTCAAATTGTCCAAATGCATTGTCGAAAGCAGACGCACATGAAATAGGAATCAAAGTATCGAATTTTAAACTTTTTCAAGCAAAATCTATCCAATTGACCGTCCCAAGCAAATACCCGTTTACATCATATTCAGATGATTAAATGCATTGTCGTTTCCAATGGTGTAAGAAACAAATTACTGAAAACGGTAATACTATACCTACCTTAGTGAACATACCAACAAAACATTCCATCCCAACTTTAGCAAAAAACAGATCATCAGCCAACAACCTCTCCCTAAACCCATCAAACTGCATCAACCACCCGAAAAACCGTGACTCTTCAAGCTCCAGAAACCTCGAAACCACTGACCCTGGTATCTTCCCGGCCTGGATCGCAGCCGCTAAATCCTTCGGAAAACTCTCCAAAGACCGCTTCGCCTCCGCCAACACCACCATCGCCTCCCCCCTATTCTTATCCTCCGCACTATCACCATCCCCATTATGACTGTCGTCGTCACTGTTATCTCCCCCGCCACCCCCTGAGGGAGGGGGGTGGTGGTTGATGCCGCCATCTCCACCAGAAGAGCATGGGATGAAGAGAGGGAGGCGGGGGTTGTTGTGCTGGTGGCGGAGGGGGGAGGAGAGGGGAGGAAGGGGGAGACGGAGATGGAGATGGAGAGAGGAGGAGGGGTTAAATGAACGGAGATTGATGAGCTTGGGGTTTGTATTGTTAGGTATAGTGGCGGTGAAGAAGCAGGCGGCGATTGCCATTTCTAAATTTAAAGTAGTGAAATGAACGGAGATTGATCAGCTTGGTGCTGACCGATGCTTGCCTTTCTAGGGAGTGAAGATGCGTCGAGGAGTACTAAAAACTTGACTTTGTTTCTTTCTTTGATGTTTCCTATGTAGTTTTGTCTATAGCTCGGCGCTGGAGATTTGAATTATGACTACTTCGGTGGGGTAGGTGTCGGTAATGGTTGGTGAGACTTGAGAGAGGAGAGTCTTTTAAAGGGCAACTCGAGGGTTCAGACTCGCGTTCGCTGTCAAATTCCCCAGCCAAGCATTTGAGATCCACTCTCCTTTCTTTATTGTTATTGTTATAATAGTCATCCATGCTATTTATTTATTTATTTTTCATAGTTTAAGATAAGAAAATAAAGGGGTGAGTGAGGCAGATCAGTTAACTCGTTTTTATATGAAACTGGATAAAATAAAGTAAAAGGCATTAGGATTGCCGTTTGTTTACACGCTGCGGTAGGTTTTAAAACAAATCACAGATATTAAATGTTTGGTAATGATAAAACATAGTTAATTATTGAGGTGGGACTCGTTCAAATCTTGTTAAAACCACGTGTTTACAGAAGCAGCTAAGTGGAGAGTGAGTTTATTGTTCCGTGAACAGTGAAGTCATTTTTTTATTGTTACAGCTGGATGAAGTCCGATTTAAAGTTAAATATATTAAATTGGGTATGATTTAGTTAAAAAAAATTAAAATTAAATTAAAATTTTATTTTTATTTTTAATTATATTTTATTTAAAAAATTAAAAAAAAATCGCTTGGTGACGTAGTATTTACAAAATTTGATCGCAATCCTAATTTTATTCCTAATGATATTTTACCTGATATTATTGCATGCTTAAGAAACTTAAGAAACTAAGAAAAATATAGTCTTTGTTGAATAAATTTCATACTTGATGAAATTGTAGATAGTTTAATGGAATAATAAAAAATATTTGATATAAGTATTATTTATTTTATAATGTAATAACAGTAGTTAAATATAATATTTAAATTAAAACCTATATATATATATATATATATATAACCTTAATTTGAAAATCATTCTTTTAACCAAACATATTAAATTATTTTTTGTTCAACCTTAATTGCAATCATAATTTTAATCAAATATATATAAACATCAAATCAACCTCAACTAAAAGTATATTTTGTAAAATAATTTTTTACAAACCACAACCATAAAAAACTATCATAATACAAAACACGCAAGTGCATGATTGAAAATGTGGTAAAATTTTATTTTTTAAAGTGATTTTTAATTAGAAATATATTAAAATAATATTTTTATTATTATTATTCAAGATTTATTTTTTATACTACTATATAAAAATATTTAAAAAATAATTTTTAAAAAAATATAATTAAACTACAATGCTAAATAATACAGAAATGATAAATTATGAAACCATGCCCGCTGTTTTTTTTCCAACCTTCAACCTTGCCGTCATACCATCCACCTCTCAAGTATAACGACGATGTAACGCCATCCTCTATTAATAATCATCAAAATGAATTATAAAATGTAATTTTTTTATGGCATGGGTGTGCTGTACATATGACTTTTGGATTTTATTTTTATTTTTTCTCGAAGAGCCAATGAGTTAGTATTTTATTCTGCTGGGACACTTGTTTTAATCCATTTCATAAAATTTAAAAGTAGTTTGCTAACAAGAAGTTAATATTTTATTTTGATGGGGGCACTGTGTTTAATCCATTTTGAATAAAAATAAATGTAAAAATAGTTTCCTGACATTTATTTTAACACATGTTTAAAATCCAAGTAATAATATTTTTAAAAGTAATTTATATTTAAAAATACATTAAAATAATATTTTTTTATTTTTAAAAAATTATTTTTGACATCAATACATTAAAATAATTTGAAAATACTAAAAAAATATTAATTTAAAATAAAAAAAATTAATCTTTTTCATAAACACTTTTGAAATACAAAAATAAATAGACAGTGTGACACCAATACCTCAATGGTTTTTTATTTGATAATTAAAAATGTTATTCAATCAATTTGCATATCAAAATTAATTTTTTTTTTCAAATAGATTTAAAAACTTACCGTTGAAGTATTAAGAGAAATGATTTTTTAAAAAAAATACTTATCTCAAAATTTAAACTTGAAAAGTTAGAAAAGTCTCTTTAATAACTGAACGAACCTCTCGATGCTAGCATGCTAGTAAATTCCCCCGTCTCCGTAATCTAATTTCATGTAAATTGAAGTTTTTCCAGCTTAATTGAAATATTTTAAAATCTTTTAAAATACGTATGGAATCGTTATTACATATGAATGGAAAACAACTATAGAAAGTTTTTTTAAAAAAAATTTTAAGAAAGGTTCTTGATGGGAGTTTTAAAAAAATTATTGTTCCTTTATTATTTTTATTTTTTCCTATTTAGTTATAAAATTAAATAATATGCTTAATAAATTTATTTTTCCTGATATTTTATTACTTTTTTATTTTCAAATTTAATAGTTTGTTTATGTTACTTTATGGGTTTATTAAAGGAAAACTCTTAAAGATATAAACTGCTTAAAGAAAAATATCCGGCAGTTAAATTCTGAATTAGGCTTTGTGGTGTGATATTATTAGACAAAAATTTATGTTGTCTGTTCTTGATGTATATCTTATGTTATTTTCATTTGTGTCAGATTGATATTAAAACTCAATTACTCCTAATAATGAGTTATTATGTGTTGTTGAATAATCATTAATAAAAAAAATAGTTATAAAATAAAACGTACTCGTGCAAGAAATGATGGGAGTTTCTTCCTGAAAAAAAAAATCACTCGGGATTTAGTAATAGAAGACATGAAAAAACAAATTATGAAAAAAAAAATCACTCGGGATTTAGTAATAGAAGACATGAAAAAACAAATTATAAAATTGACTCGTTGATTATCAATAATAAAGCTGCAGAAGCAAGTTGAATAATTATCCTGTCAATTCATGAAGATAAAGAATATAAAATTTCAAAACTGTGAAAAGGGTGATCATAACCTATAAGTAGTTTTGATAACTCGTTTCAAGTGCACGAGTATTGTAAGTAGCTTCTTAATCGAGATAGGCACTGTGAAGATTTTGATGATCTTGTCCATGATAAGATAGATATGGATTGATACTCTTTATTAATTTATAATATTTATTTTCATGATAATTGTGTTGATAATTATATAGTATACAACGATAATAATGATATCATTAATGGCATTCTTGTTAATAATTTAAATACTAAATGCAGATAACACATGAAATGTGCTCAAAAAAAAATTAAACTATGTTGAATATTTTAATTGCAAGATTACTATTACCAAAAAAATAAACATGTTCAACGATTACATGGATAAATTATATATCAATGAAATAAGTTTGAGGTTTACATTTTATTACTCTCAAAACCAATGGAAGCGAATAATTTGCTCATTGTTGTTTCCTATACAAATTCCAAGATAAAAAGGTTAAAATTGATGTCTATAATTATTATACACTCGAAATTAAAATATAAAAAAAATTAGAGAGCTTTGATTGGACATTCATAGGATTAAGACAATAATAATTTATACTCGAAGATGAGTATTTTTCAACCCATGGAGACTAATGCAAGAGGTTTTCAAGAAAAAAATATTTTTGCTATCTAGTTAAGAAAATTAAATAATACACTTAATAATTTTATTTTTTCCAATTTGTTTAGGACTTTTATTACTTTTTTCTTTATTTTAAGGTTTTTCTAGTTTATTTATGTTGATTTTTGTGTTTATTTAATTAGTTGTAACTCCTTTAAAGAGGCATATACTAGCAATAAAATTTTAAATTATGATTTGTGACATGACCTTACTTGACATAATTATGTGTTGTTTTTTTTTATAATTTTTATATATTTTCATGATCTATTATTCTTGTTTGAACAATTTAATAATGGAGCAAAATCAATATAAAAATTATTCAAGCAAAACATATATAACAATTTAACCTCTGAACTATAATTTACCTCAACTCATTTTAACCATCTAAAATATAAAACATGCTTCTATTCCCCAGCGTTCATTAGCATATAGAAAGTTTCAGCTGTGATTCTTCAAATCTTCCTGTTTGTATTGAAAAGTAAACATACCTAACTTATTTTTTGAGATGCATCCTAATAATATGTAATTGAGTGTTAGGTAGAGAAAAGTATGCTCTGAGTGCATAATTTTCTCATCAGAGTATCTTAACCTTGATTTTTTTTTATATAAATCAAGATATTTAAACTTTTTTTTTCTTGGAGTATTTCAATTCTTGATTTTTTTTTTAATTTAGGATTGTAGTTGCGGTTATTTTTTAAAGTATTTTTTGTATCAAAATATATAAAAATAATATTTTTTTTATTTTTTAAAAATTATTTTTGAGATCAGCGCGTCAAAATTATCCAAAAAATATAAAAAATAATTTTTAATAAAAAAAATAAAGTTTTATAAAACATAATTTACACCATGTTTTTAAATATAGGCCAAACATAAAAAAATAAACTCGGTTTAGTACCTGATGGATACATTAAATGAGAATTAATAAAATTATTTATAAGAATAGAAAGTGGAATACTTTTTTGAAAAAAACGAGAAATTTAATGTCATCAAATGTATATGTTTTTCAAGGTTCACAAGATGTTATATGAAATAATTCACACGATCACAATGTTGAATGGAGCGTGCGTGCACGATGCCAAAGACGCGTGGAACCTGTTCTGGCTCTGTATGGTGGACTGTCGGGGTTGTTGGGATTCTGATTTCTCTTCCTGGATCTGAATCTGTAAACATAGAAAAACAGTGTAAGTGGCATTTTCCTTCTAAAGTTTGTTTTCAGAAGAATACATGTTTGTTCTGATATAAAATTCAAATTAAAACAATGTTTGTTTTATGTTTTAAAAATATATATTTATTTTATTTATTTTAAATTAATATTTTTTAATATTTTTATATCATTTTGATGTTAAAAATAAATTTTTAAAAATAAAAAAAATTATTTTAATACATTTCCAAACAAAAAATATTTTAAAAAACAATCTCTATCTTGATATTAAATAGCCTCTAACTAGATTCGTGGCACTTTGGCAAAAGAATTTTTAAGGTAAAAAGAATATTAAAAAAAAATAAAGATTGTTAACTAGAATTTAAATAATATAATTAAAAAAATACAACAATAATAAATAAACAGAAAAAAAAACATTAAAAAGCATTTTGAAAAATAAAAATATATTATTTTAATATAATTTTTTAAAATATATATTTTAAAAAACAACTACAGCCATATAACTACCAAATATTTATATATATATTTTTAGTTATATATAAATTTTAATCATAATTTTTATAAAATATATATTTAAGTCCAATTAACTACGTACAGTACCTTTTTAAAATTTACGTTTTCAAGGCGCAATAACATAGATTACCTTAAAAACAAGAGAGACCTTAAAAACAAACACTCTCCTGTAGCTGATTCGACACCCAAAAACCTGGGAAGTCAGAGTCCGGACTCGAAATCACCACTACTATTTTATTCCCATTTTCTCAGATAAAGGAATTTGGCCACAGCCACCCCTGGTTGCCGCTCCACTCCACGACAGCGAATTGAAGTGCAAGAATATGGTCAGGAGGCCTCCGCAGCAATGTAATTAAACCCCGGCTCGGCATGACTTGGCAGATGGGGTAGGTGCGTTGATTTGGATTAATAAATATTATATTATTTTAAGTTTTTTTTAAAACAAATGTCAATATTTAAAAATTAAATTAAATTTTAATCAGATTTTGCGAGGTGACCTGTTACATTAAAGTTGAATTCATTTTTCCAACACTTGGCCTCAGTTAATGCGGCCACACATCATATAATAACAAGAATAAGAATATAAAAATATAAAGAAAAAAAAAAAAGAATAAGAATATAAAGTAATATAAAATGAATTCATTTTTTTAACACTTGGCATGAGTTATGGGGCAACACATCATATAATTACAAGAATATAAAGTAATATAAAAGATTGAAAATGAATCATCCACGATTATGAGCTGTCTTGGTGTGCTAGAACGGCTAACTTATTAGGCCAGATTAAGTTTCATGTTAAGAGTGGAGTCATTCTCCACGGTTTCAGTTAGACTAGGTTTGATTTAAAGTTAAATGTATTAAATTGAGTTGATTTAGTTAAAAATTTTTAATTTTTAATTATATTTTATTTGAAAAATTAGAAAGAGATCGCTTGATAACGTAACATTTACAGAATTTAATCATAATTTCAATTTTGTTCATGATGATATTTTACCTTATATTGTTGCGTGTTTAAGAAACCAAAAAAACTATAGTCCTTGTTTGATGGATTTTGTATATGATGAAATTTTATATAGTTTAATGGAACAATAAAAAATATTTAATATAAGTATTATTTATTTCATGATGTAATAGTAGTAGTTAAATCTATAATATTTAAATTAAAACTCATTAATGTTAATGTATATATTAATTATTTCATAACTTCAATTTGAAAAATATTTTTTTAACCATAGTTTTGAAACCTGGTTCAGTGAGTCGACCAAAGACCAGGCCAACCCGGGGCTAGAACCAGGCCAGATTGAAGAAAAAATAGAAAAAAGTCATGACCCAACTGACCCGACAAAACTCGGTTACAACCTGTTGACCTTTTTTTTTTACTAAAACAACGTCGTTTTGATTTTTAAAAAAATAGAGATTGACCCGGGTGACTCAATCAAAACCCGGAACCTAGGCCTTGGACCGAACCGGATTTAAAAACTATGCTTTTAACCATACACATTAAAGTACCTTTTGTTCAACTTCAATTTCAATCACAGTTTTAACCAAACATGTATAAATATCAAACCAAACTTAACTGTAAGTACTTTTTGTAAAATATTTTTTTTTAAACTACAACTATAAAAGCTATCACAATACCAAATACACGCATTTATAATTGAAAAGGTTGTAAAATTTTGTTTTTTAAAGTGATTTTTAATTAAAAATATATTTAAATAATAATATTATTTTTATTTTTCAAGATTTATTTTTTACACTGTTATATAAAAATATATTTTTAAAAAATATAATTAAACTACAATGTTAAATAATACCGAAATGATAAATTATGAAACCATGCCCGCTGTTTTTTTACCAACCTTCAACCTTGCCGTCATACCATCCACCTCTCAAGTATAACGACGATGTAACGCCATTCTCTATTAATAATCATCAAAATAAATTATAAAATGTAATTTTTTTATGGCATGGGTGTGCTGTGCATATGACTTTTGGATTTTTTTTTATATATTTTTTTTTCTCGAAGAGCCAATGAGTGAGTATTTTATTCTGCTGGACGCTAGTGTTAGTCCATTTCATAAAATTTATAAGTAGTTTGCTAACAGCAAGTTAATATTTTATTTTGATAGGGGCACTGTGTTTAATCCATTTTGAATAAAAAATAAATGTAGAAACAGTTTCCTGACATTCATTTTAACACATGACATTTGAAATCCAAGCAATTAGGATCAGGGTCTTTTTAGAAGTCTAGTTATGATTATTTTTAAAAGTATTTTTTACTCGAAAATGTATTAAAATAATATTTTTTTTATTTTTTAAAAAATTATTTTTAACACTAACATATCAAAATGATCTGAAAATACTAAAAATATATTAATTTAAAGTAAAAAAATAAAATTTAATTAAAAAAACACTTTTAAAAAATAAAAATAAACAGAATCTAACATTGTGATACCGATACCTCGATGTTTTTTATTTGATAATTAAAAATATTATTCAACCGGTTTGTGTATCAAAATTATTATTTTTTCAAATAGATTTAAAAACTTACCGTTGAAGTATTAAGAGAAATGATTAAAAAAAATACTTATCTCAAAATTTAAACTTGAAAAGTTAGAAAAGTCTCTTTAATAACTGAACGAACCTCTCGATACTAGCATGCTAGTAAATTCCCCCGTCTCCTTAATCTAATTTCATGTAAATTGAAGTTTTTCCAGCTTAATTGGAATATTTTAAAATCTTTTAAAATATGTATGGAAGCGTTATTACATATGAATGGAAAACAACTAGAGAAAGTTTTTTTATTATTATTTTAAGAAAGGTTCTTGATGGGAGTTTAAAAATATATATATTGTCCTTTATTATTTTTATTTTTTCCTATTAAATTATAGAATTAATAATATGCTAAATAAATTTATTTTTCATGATATTTTATTACTTTCTTTTTTATTTTCAAATTTAATCGTTATTTATGCTACTTTATGGGTTTATTAAAGGAAAACTCTTAAAGATAAAAACTGCTTAAAAAAAATATCCAGCATGAGTATAGCAGGTAACTTCTTGATAGAGATGAGTATCATAAAGATTTTAATAATCTTGTCCATGATAAGATAGATATGAATTGATATTTTTCATCAATTTATAATATTTATTTTCTTGTTAATTATATAGTATACAGTGACAATAATGATATTATTAATGGCATTCTCACTAATAATTTGAATATTAAATGCAAAGAAAACATGAAAGGTACTCAATAAAAAATATTTATTTTTATTATGTTGATTATTTTGATTGCAAGATTGCTATTATCAAAAAGATAAACATGTTCAAGGATTATATGGATAAAATATATATTAATGAAGCAAGTTAGAGGTTTGCATTTTATTACTCTAAAAACTAATGGAAGTGAATAATTTTCTAATTATTGTTCTCCATAAAAATTCTAAGATGAAAAGGCTAAAATTAATGTCTATAATTATTATACACTCGAAATAAAGATGTAAAAAAAATAGAAGAGCTTTGACTGGACACTTGTAAAATCAAGAGAAAAATAATTTAAACTTTAAGAAGAGTTTTTTTCCGACCCATAGAGACCAATGCAAGAGGTTTTTAAGGGGAAAAAAATATTTTTCCTATCTAGTTAAGAAAATTAAATAATGCAATTAATAATTTTATTTTTTCTAATTTGTCTAGGACTTCTATTGCCTTTTATTTTATTTTAAGGTTTTTCTTGTTTATTTAGGTTGATTTTTGTGTTTATTTAATTATTTGTGACTCCTTTAAAAGGTGTATACTATTTGAAGAGAAGTATTAAGTAAAAAAAAATTATAAATCATGATTTTTTACATTATCTTATTTAACTGAATTTTGAGTTGTTTATTTCTTTAATTTTTATGATCTATTATTCTTGTTTGAACAGTTTAATAATCGAGCAAAATCAATATAAAAATTAATCAAGCAAAACATATATAACAAATTAAACTCTAAACTATAATTTACCTCAACTCATTTTTAACCATCTAAAATATAAAACATGCTTCTATTCTGTAGCGTTCATTAACATATAGAAAGTTTCAGTTGTGATTCTTCAATCCTTCCTGTCTGTATTGAAAAGTATACATACCTAACTTATTTTTTGAGATGCATTCTAATAATATGTAATTGAGTGTTAGGTAGAGAAAAGTATGATCCAAGTGTATAATTTTCTCATGGGAGTACCTTAACCCTTGATTTTTTTTATAAATCAAGAAATTCCAACTTTTATTTTCTTTGGAGTATTTCAATTCCTGATTTTATCCCTTAGATTTGTTCGGCAATGTAGTTATTGTTATTTTTTTAAAGTGTTTTTCGTACTGAAATATATTAAAATAATATATTTTTTATTTTTTAAAAATTATTTTTAAAATTAATATATCAAAACAATTTAAAATATATAAAAAAATTATTTTTTTATAAAACATAGTTTGCATTGTCTTATCAAACATGACATAAAAAGAATAAACTCAGTCTAGTACCTAATCGATATAATAAAATGAGAATTAATAAAATTATTTATAAGAATAGAAAGTGGAATACTTTTTTGAAAAAAGCGAGAAAATTAATGTCATCAAATGTATACGTTTTTCAAGGTTCACAAGATGTTATATGAAACAATTCACACGATCACAATGGTGAATGGAGCGTGTGTGCACGATGCCAAAGACGCGTGGAACCTGTTCTGGCTTTGTATGGTGGACTGTCGAGGGTTGTTGGGACTACCCCGGCTTTTCGAGCTCGTTTGGATTCTGATTTCTCTTTCTGGATCCGAATCTGTAAACATAGAAAAACAGTGTAAGTGGCATTTTCTTTTTAACAGTTTGTTTTTGGAATAATACAAGTTTGTTCTTGGAAGAATACAAGTTTGTTCTAAAATAAAATTCAAATTAAAGCTTGTGTTTTTTAAAAAATATTTTATTTTTTTGTTTTAAATTAATATTTTTATATTATTTTGATGTGTTGATATTAAAAATATATTTTTAAAAATAATAATTTTTATTTTAATATATTTTAAAAAATAATTTCTACCATAACATTAAACAGGCTCTAATTAGATTCATTGCACGCGGGCAAAAGAATTTTCAAGGTAAAAAGAATATTAAAGAAAAAAAAATAAAGATTGTTAACTAGATTAGAATCATCGTTTTAATTGGTAATTTAAATAATATAATTAAAAATATATAATAATAATAAATAAATATATAAAAAAATAACATTAAAAAACACTTTGAAAAATAAAAATATATTATTTTAATACATTTTCAAATTAAAAATACTTAAAAAAACAACCAAAACCACATAACTACCAAATATTATATATATATTTTTTATTATACATAAATTATAATAATAATTTTTATTAAACAAATATCTAAATCCAACTAATTACCTATATCATACCTTTTATTTTTAACTTCTTCAAATGACAATCATATGAAGAAGTTAAAAATAGCTCTTCGAGGGTATTTAGAAGTGTGGTAGCGGTTGCTTTTCAAATAGCTTTTCGTGCCGAAAAGCATGCCAATAATGTTTTTTTATTTTTTAAAAATTATTTTTGACATCAGCACATCAAAACGATCTAAAAAGTACAAACCGTACTTAATTTTAACAAAAAAAAAAATTGAAATTTTTCAAAAAACAGGTTACATCTCAATCCCAAACGGCCTCGAATTACCTTAAAAACAAACACTTTCTTGTAGCTGATTCGACACCCAAAACTTGGGAAGTCAGAGTCAGAACTCGAAATCACCACTATATTTTATTCCCATTTTCTCAGATAGAGGAATTTGGCCACAGCCAACTCTGGTTGCCGCTCCCAACTCCTCGACAGCGAATCGAAGTGCAAGAATATGGTCAGTAGGCCTCCGCAGCAATGTAATTAAACCCCGGCTTGGCATGACTTGGCAGATGGGGTGGGTGCGTTGATTTGGATTAATAAATATAATATTATTTTAAGTTTTTTTTAAAACAAATGTCAATATTTAAAAATTAAAATAAATTTTAATCAGATTTCGCGAGTTGACCTGTTAAATTGAAGTTGAATTCATTTTTCCAACACTTGGCCTCAGTTATGCGGCAACACATCATATAATAACAAGAATAAGAATATAAAGTAATATAAAATGAAGTCATTTTTTTAACACTTGGCATAAGTTATGGGGCAACAAATCATATAATTACAAGAATATCAAGTAATATAAAAGATTGAAAATGAATCATCAGCGATTCTAAGCTATCTTGGTGTGCTAAGATTAGGTTTAATAATTTTTGTTTACTTTGAATTTAAAATTTTAATAGCTATAATTTTTTAATTTAAATGTTATTTGAGAACTAGGTTCAAATAATATTTTATAAAAATTTAAATTTTTTTATTTAAAATTATTTTTTAATATTTTTAGATTATTTTAATTTAATGATATCAAAAATAATTTTATAAAATAAAAAATAAAATTTTAATATATTTTAAAATAAAAAAATACTTTAAAACACAACAATTACCATAATTTTAAACATCCCCATTATTTATCAACTTTAAGCAGGTAATTTTTTTTTTTTAAAAAAAAAACAGTATCATCATCTACAAATGATACCAAATAGTGAATGATTACATCTTTCAAGTTTTAAACTACATTTATATCGGAAATCAGCGATTTATTTTTGGAATTATAATCGTTGGATGGAATGGTTTGTTCGTTTTTCTTTACGTTAGCTCTGACCAAACTTCGGATACAGAGTCGAAATTATGGTATGCTGCAATTGGAGCACCGTCGTTTTGATGTCTCTACATGTACCCTTTGTCAATTTAATTGTGAACTAATTGCTCGCTCTGTAGTTTCCAGTATAAATATTTTAGCTGGCAAAGTTCGGTAAAGCTTTAGAGTACAACAGGGAAACAGCATAAATAATTAAATATAGTTCGGTAAAGCTTAAGAGTACAACAGGGAAACAGCATAAATAATTAAATATTGCCTTCTTCGATTTATCTGGCAAAAGAACTTCACTGTTTTTGTAGTTATGACTCTTCGGTCGGCGAGGCAAAAAACTCCCCGAACCTTTCATCTAGCTTGAAGGGTGGTAATGCCTAGGACTTGTGGCCTGTGGGGGTGATAAAAAATCTGGGCTTACAACTTGACCTTGTCAGGTCAGCCTGCCCATTTCGGCCCTGAATGTCTCCAGGCGTATACAATTGATTTTCTGGCGAATGTGCTAGGATATGGTGATCTCGAGTGCTTGAATTTATCTGATTTATTACAACTGAGTATTTGGTCTCATTATTTTATTCAAATAGATGTTCAGACTTTTTTTATTTCGTATAATTGAGTGTTTAAGTAGATGTATTAGTTAAGAAAGTGTTTGAAAGTGTCGTAGTGATTGCTTTTCAAAGTGTATTTTACTTGAAAATACATGAAAATAATATTTTACAACAATGCATTAAAATGATATATATATATAAAATTAAAAAAAAAATTCAAATTTTTAGACAATGCAGTTTCAACCATTTTTCTAAACATTATCTCAATGATATTATTAAGCTAAGTCAAGCTCAATGAGTTATCATGGTGACTTGTTGACCCAACCGCTAGCCCGATCGAGTTTGGAAGTAAACCTTGTGGAAATTGATCAAGGGTGGCCCAATCGACTTAGTGGGTTCACCCGTAAATTTATTAATTTGGTAAATAATTGACTTGACTATTTCTAAGAAAAATATGTTTTAAAAACAACATTGGTTAGGTTTTTTATCATGAACATGACCACAACAAGCTAATTTGATATAACTATTTGTTTCTTATTTTTTTTCTCCCTTTTATTTTCTCATTGATCAGGCCTTGATTGGGCATGAATGGGATGTAAATTGAATAGTTGTCAAGGAAATAGGGACAAATTTTAAAAAATTACTTGGAGTGTGTACCTAATGACCAACGTGTGAGGAAGTTGTTGCATTAGGAGGCATGTGCGGCTTTTTTTGAGTTACAATGACTTTTCTTGGTGCAGTTGAAATTGTCTCGGCAGGAGATTGTATCTAGGGCGACATATGGTGGCAATGCAGATTTGGTATGACTCCGACATCCCATTATTCTTTACTTTCTTTTGCTCTTGTTTTACTCTTCCCTTCGATTTTGATGCCTAGTTTTTATCTTTTTCCTTTCAAGTATAGTTTTAAGATCCGATTCTGTTTAAAACCTGAATTCTAGATTTTGACTGAATTGTTGTGCCAGCCGGGTCAATTTTTTTTAAATAAAATTAAAACGACATCGTTTTAGTAAAAATACACAAAAAAAAGTTAACAGGTTTGCGGCTGAGTTTTGACCGGGTCAACCGGGTCACACCGGTTTTTTTTTTTAATTTTTTTTCAACTCGGCCCGGTTCCAGCCCCGGGTTGACCGGCCGGACCGGGTTTCAAAACTATGTTTTCAAGAACAAAAAAAGACTATTTTTTTTTTCTAATATCAAATTAGGTCCCTACACCATTCATTGTTTTTTTTCAAGCAACATAAATAGTTTTTTTTTTTTTTTTTGAAATCAAGCATTAACAAAATTTCAAGGAGTTTTATTGCCAATACAAGCACTTCACAACAAGCCAGTCAAAGTAATTTCTCAATCTCTTGTGAACTAGTGAATAATTTAAAAATAAAATCAATTTTTTTTTTAGAAAGTGAAATAAAAAAACACAAAATCTTTTTTAAAAAATATTGTTGTGGTGCACATTATTTTAGGAGCTCGTGAATGATAAATACGCCACGACTTTTAAATTTTTTTGTTAATTTTAAATACAATTCAACAATTTAACATAATTATGACAATAAAATATCAATTACACACACATATAGTGTGTGAAAAACCTTTAGATGAAATGGTTATGCAATTCATCTTTAATTTCTTACGTATTGATTTGAGTGTTTTGAATTTGATTTCAGTTCTTGTAGAGAAAATATTTGAGAAAATATTTCCTTGGATTGACTCATACATAACATTGAGAGCAAATAATTTAGCTCGGGTAACCTCGGCCATTTATGGGTTTAATCATGCTGCAAAATGGCTTTATAACCTTGTTTCCGTGGACAGTACCTTTTTTAAAAAATGATTTTTTTTTTGTTTTAATTTTTTTAATTTTTTAACATATTAATATTAAAAATAAATTTTAAAAATTAAAAAAATATTACTTTAATATATTTTTAAATAAAAAATATTTTTTAAAAAATTTATTACTTTATAAAAAATTCCATATATTATTTATTTTATATTATTTTATTTTTAACTTTTGATGAGTTGTCAAAGCAAACATTTGCTACTCGATATTTAAGGAAGCAGATGTATTTAAAACTATTTTATTTTTTAAAATAATATTTATTATTAATATTATTTAAAATTTATTTTTAATATCAAAAAATTAAAATAATTTAAAAATACTAAGAAAATAAATTTAAATAAAAAAAAATTAAATTTTTGACAAAACACGTGGAAAATCAGGCTGCGGAACATGTTCTAAATAAATACCACACCTTTTCATTAATAACTATTCTATTCCTGATGATCAAATACCTTTTCGTTGAAATAAATATATGTTTATAGAGATTGAGACAATGATCTTCTCCAATTTGGTGGGATTTTGTTAAAAAAAAAAAAAAAACATGCGTTGCACATGTGTTCCTAGATTTCCACGAGAAACACACGTTCGACGTCTTCTCCAAATCAAGCGAGGGCATTAACAATTAATAATAATAAAAAAACACCTAACTAGAGAAGAGGTTTTTAAGTAATCCTTTTTAAAATACTATTCACTATTTGTTTTTTAATTATTATTTTTTAATATTAAATTTATTTTTATTCCGTTTATATATTTTTTTGACTTAAATATCTTAATCTCATGATTATAATTGCGAGTTTTGATATTTTAATTCTAGTTAAATTGGATTATTTTTTTTCTTTTTTTTCTAAGAGATTATATTAATTTTAAGCCCCGAGTTATTAGCTTTTCATTGAATTGTTCTTGTCTCATAACTCGGGTCGCAAGTTTGAAAAGTTAATTCAATTGACCCAGTTTTTTTCTTTTTTTAATTGACTCTTTTTTTCTTTTTAATTTCATCACTTAATATCTTGTTTGATTGTTAAACATTGGGTCTAATAAGGTTGATTGAGAATTGAACTTCATAATTTATTTTGATTTGCTTTCTATAGGATTATCTTAGTTTCATGACTAAAGTCGCGGATTTGACAAGTTAAACTAGGTTAAATCAAGTTGTTTATTTTATTCTTTTTCTATAAGGTTATCTCGGTTTTATGGCCTGGATCATAAGCTTGGAGAATTGACTTGGGTTATTTTTTATGTTTTTTTTCTTAATCTCATCCTTTGATGTAAAGTTGATTGGAATTTAGATTTTATAATCTGTTTCGATTTTATAATTTTAATTATAAAATTATAATTTTATAATTTGATCTTATGATCCAAGTTGATGGTTTTACATATTAACTCAAGTCGCTTTTCCAAGTAATATTAACAATGGAGGATAATACTGCTAAAATAAAATAATCTTCAAATGAAATAATTACAATTGTATTTTAAAATATATACCATGATGCCATATGTTTTAAATAATATTATAAGTTTTTAATGATAGGGTAACAGTTATTTTATAAATATTTATATAAAAAACTGATGTACATATTGTTTTTTGAATTTCCCATAACTATTCAATGAGAATAAAATATCATAATTTTTTTTTTATAGAAGTGGTTCAAATTAATTAATTAATTATTTTTCATATTGTCACATAAATATCATCAAGAAATAACTTTTTCTTTCTTTTTTATTATTAAAACTTGATTTTCAAATCATAATATTTTTTTATTAAAATTTCTTCATGCTATATATACACAAAGAAGATTTAGTGTATTTTCGTCTAGATAGTTTCTCAGTTAAAAAAAAAAAAAACTTTTCATATTAAAGAAGCATATTCTTATACTTTCATTATGAAAATTATTTGACTTTTATGTACGAATTTTGTGTTCATAAATTTGTTCACAATTGAATAAAAACTTTTCATTGATTGAAATATACACCTTCGACGTGTCATTGTTTATAAAATTATAAACAACTTGCAAGAACCTCCACGCAAACAGGCTGTCGAAGAGTGGAACCGCCATAAAGTGAAAGTTGACTACTCAAGAACAGGCGCACGCCCTCGACGACATCCCTGCACTCCTTGGATCCTTAGATAAAAGTTGCCTGTCTTTCTCTTAGCATAAACTTTCACGATGGGAGTTTCTATTATATTTTTTTTAAAAAAAGTTTATGCATGAGATAAGAAACCAGCACAAGTTTGAACTCATAGCCATTAGGCTTTGAAAATGATAGGAGAAAGTGTTGTGAGGATGATAATAGTTGTTTTTTAAAGTTTGTTTTATTTAAAAATATATTAAAATAATATTTTTAAAAAATTATTTTTGATATTGATATATTAAAACGATCTAAAAATATATAAAAAATTAAAATTAATTTTTTTTAAATTTTTATAAAAATACTTTTAAAATATAAAAATAAATGAGTGGAGAAAATATCTCTCTCTCTCTCTCTCTCTCTCTATATATATATATATATATATATATATATATATATATATATATTGTAATGGTTTATTCGTTGGATACAACTAATGAGAGGCACGTTAAGGTGACGCATCACGTTTTCCTTTTCTTTTAGTTGACCCAATTTTTCCGGCAAGTGATTATATGTGTATTTTGATTCTTTCCAGCCATTTTGAGTGGTTGAGTGGAGGCTTCTGAGCTACTTTCCATTATCTTCAATAAAATGAGAAACACCATATTTATCCGACAAATTATGTACAAAAATTACATCTAATTCCAGCATGTATTAATTCGACGAGACGTATATTGCAGCAAAGACTTCATAAACGCGTATAGGCAACTCGACTAATTAATTATCACAATTTTTTTTTGGTGAAATCGGAGGTTCATCAACACGTATTATTCGGGGCAGTTCTTCCGTTCGTAAATTATCAATCATTTGTCAGTGATTTGAACCGGCGTTTTTTGTTATAGAAATCCTAAATCTTGATTAGTAAGTGGACGTTGTAGCCATGAACATCTAATTATGCCATATTTGAAGCTAGTCACGATCGAGCCTTTCAAAATCAAAACCAAAATCATGTCATGCAAGATAAAAGATATTACAAAAAGATTGTTTGGCTTATATATATTAAGTGCTCTACAGAAAGATTTAATTAGTTTAAGCTAAACCAACATTTATAAATTTATTTAATTTACATAATTAATTAATACATGGTATCATCAATATTCTATATAAACTAGATTTAAATAATGGAAGATTGCTTATAAATATATTCTATATAAACTTAATTTAAGTAATGAATGATCGTTTATATATGTATCCAAACTTCTATATATTATACTATTTTGAAAATACAGAGTTAACCGATTACAGAACATGTTGGCATGCTCGTTATAAACTCAAAAATAATAGAGAAATGACCCTTGTCGCACATAAAAAACTTAAATACTTCTTAATCACATCTAAATAGCAAATGTTATTCATGTTACCAATAATTATTAAGCACATTACATGACATTATTTATATAATGCGATAGATAGAGTGTGGCGCACCATTCTGATAATGAAGCCTAAAAAATATTTTAATATTTTTTATTTTTTTATCCAAATTAACATAATATTTTTTTAATTTAAAAAATGCCTTTGAGTTTAACAAGAACGTGATCTTAAGTTTTCATGAAAATTAAAATATTTATTTTTAAACCCTTTAATGATTGATTAATCTTGGAAAATTTTATTTCTTAAAAAAATTAAAGCAGTTTTGATGAAATTCTCTATTACATCCTTGTATATAACTCAAGGTCAGTTTTAAAATGAAAAATATAATTTTGTTAATGTTGATGCAAAAATTTGACTGAGAAATATATTGAAAAATTAGATACTATACAAAGATATTATAGACACAATTAAAAATATAAGAATAAATTAGAAACTTACCCGACTATATAAGAACATAGATTCAACTATTTATCCTAAAATAATTGCGAAACCTACCGTGTTATGAATACTACTCCCTTTTATCTATTTTTTGCTCTATTGTGCATATTCTAAGAAATATCCATATTTTGGAAAATGTGTACTAGTCTTTGTATTTTGAAATAGATTTGCACTCCAATAATTAATTTGAAGATCAGAAAAAAAATTATTTTTTTTCATATAGTACTTAAATGTAGATTTAAATATGAGATGGAAGGAGTAGCTCACATGGACTCAACATGTAACATAAATTGTTGATAAACTTGTAATTAACTAATAATGATGTTTTCATCCGGAAAAAAAAAAGAGAGTTAATTTATACCTCATCTTTGTAAAAAGAAAAAAATAATAATAATCATTTCCGACCATTTTTGAATTTTTTTATCACCGACGGGCATATTTTCTCAATTTCTTCATGGGGTGATTTATATTAACACATAAAGATTACATTCACTAATATCTCAAAAATCAAAGAAAATGAATTACTACAATATTCACTAAAAGCGCCTAGAGTTGGGATTATTTAGGGCCATATAATACAATAAGATTTAAGATGATGTGATTTGTCACGCGTGACGCAGAAAAGGCTGCAAAATTTATCCTCAGGTTTTGATCTTGAACCCTGCAAATTAAACACCATGGCCCTTAATGGACCTGATAGGATATTACAGGACATGGATACAGTACTTCATGAGAGCACAATAAAATGAAGATGACAAACAAGCACTTTCAATTTAGTCACTATTAGCATCAATACTTATAGAGCCTCCATCTGAGAAGAACCAGCGAGATTCTTGAGCACTTGTTCAACGTGATGTGCCGTATCTGCTGGATGAGCGTCCACTCTGGGCCTCTCTGGCAAAACCCACCGGCCGTCAGCATTTCTCACCATCCCTTTGTTCTCATCTTGCCGCCAATACGGTGGCACCCCATACTCCCTCCTCAAGAAGTCGCAACTTTTGTTAACAAGGGCGATATCCCTTTTGGTCGCCAAGCAAAATCGCTGGCCCTTGCCATGGTAGCCATCCACCAAGTGTAAATGAGCTTCAAGATTATGTGCGCAACCGAGATCTTTAGTAGGCAACAGAAACGGGCTATGGGTGTGATCCAATGCAAGTTCCACCCCAACATGCGCGTAGCTCCAAGGAAATGACGTGTTGTCTTCTATGTATTTTTGGAATTGTAGTTTCTCGTTAGCAATAATCCCTGGCACGGTTGGTACCTTATCATGCACATTGATCACCCTCAGCACCTTAACCCCGAGCTCATCGCACCGTTCCTTGAATTTAAGATTTCCCACACGAGGACCCGAGAAAGAGAAGACCGTGATAGGAATTCTAGTCCTGTACTCTCCATCATCCATGTAATTAAGTCTCATCTCTGCAATATCATAAGCACTTAAAGTAGCCAGAGCTGCCCCGAGGCTGTGCCCCGTGATGGTGATGCTAATTTCTTCACCTCTGTAGTAATCAAGAAGCCGCTTAATCTCGGCCAGAACTTGTTCGCGAGCTGAGAATGTGCAGTACTTGCAAGAATTCTCTTTCTTGGTATACAAATCGTAAAAACCCAACTCAATCTTGATGGATGGATCGTTTGTGAAATTGGCCACGCAAAGGATGTCTTTGAGATCATAAATCCATTCTAGATATGTGACTGTGCCTCTCCATGCAACGACTATGTCGCGCCTCCCTAGCCGTTTGATCTCTTCTTCATTTGTCGTGACAGCAACGTACCCCATCCAGTTCGCGTGTGTGCTCCAAACTCTGCTTAGCTTGGATTTTTGAAAGAAATTTGGGAGGTTAATATTTGAAGTTGCATAGAGGTATCTGCTTATTTGGTAATTAACATGGCCTTGCACATCCAGCTTTTCAAAGAACTGAGCTCCTCGGTATTTGCACGAGCCACAATACTTAGAGTGAGGATCAAAATCGAAAGAATCGTAGGATGCTTGTGCAAATTCTCCATAACGAATGATTTCTTTGCGGAGATGGGAATTCATTGGGTCCAGTAGTCCTTCCCAGTCATTGCAGCCTTGAATTTCCTTCCAAATTTCGCTAAGAGGCCTCTCGTCTTCTTCATTAACTAGGGTGCTTTCGCTTAGTTGTGGAGTTAAAGCACTTGATACAGATGAGCCTTTGATCTTGAGAGTTGTAGAATTTGGTGAAAAGGGTTTGTTCAGAAGAAAGAGAGATTTAGGTTTGTTGAGGTTGTATCTTGGCAAGAGACCTTTAGAGAGAGGCGGTGGAGTTCTTTTCTGGGTGTTGAAAGCCAAACGCAGTGACGCCATGAAAACCTCGTTTTTAACAGAGTTTTTAAGATAGAGAGGAGGAAATGGAGGAATTCTTGCTTCTAAGAAGTTAAAAGCAGGACTATAACTATATATGGAAGAATTTAGTGGTGGTGGTGGTTGGGGGTGGTGTGGAGGGACTTGAGCAGGCCAAAGTGCAGCACTAGTTCTGAAACGTGATTTTCTTTCTTCAGGACCACCCGCTTCATTAATGTAGTAAACGTGTGTTAAATATTGTTCTTCAATTCAAAACTGTATGAAAAAAATAATTTTTATTTTTTTAATTCCTAACATCAATATATTAAAATAATAAAAAAATATTAATTCAAAGCTTTTTTTTTTTAAATAAAAAATTTAAAAATATAATTATACTGCAGTACAAGATACCAAACAGTATCAAAATAAATTTAAAGGTTTAATGGTTGGTGAAAGAAATTTGTTTTATTTATTAATTTTTTCGTTTAAATTTCAGACCAGTATTAATGAAATTTTATCACGTTGATGTAGAGTATGTTATTAAAATCACAGGGTAAAAAATTAGTTTTGATTAATTATTAATGTACAAATTGATTTAAAATTTCAATATAAAAAACTAATTAATGGTAAATAGAAATGAATAGCAAAAATGATGGCATAAAAATATTAAATAATCCTTTAAATTCAATAACTTAACCTATTAGGTAAAATTTCGGGATATAATTTATATTATTCTCTAACATATCTTTTTAAATGAAAGATTTTTAAACTTAAAACTTATATATATTTATATTATTATATGTTTAATTTTTATTAAATAAATAAAAATAATAAAATTTAAATTCAAAATTATTTAATCATTAAAATTATAATATTATATCAAAAAATTATTTTAATTATTAAATTAAATCTCATATTTTATTGGACTGGTTAGATCGAGGCTTTAAATTAGTTTGATAAAGTGAGAGAATATTTACTGTTCGTAATCATTCGTACAATTTATGTTTGCGTGTAAGTAAGATTCGTCATTTGATTTTTTTTCCATTGATTATTGATTAGATATCCACTGGTTAGTTGCCCCAGCCCTGTCGTGACTCGTGAGAGCTTTTTTACGCTGTATTTGTTTTTCTCTGGCGAAACTGTATTTTTTTAAAAAAATATTTATTTTATTTACAATTTATTTTTTATATTTTTATATCATTTTTATATGTTAATATTAAAAATATTTTTTTTAAAATAAAAAATATTAATATGATATATTTTTAAATAAAAAAAACTTTAAAAAACAACTATTATTATATTTTTAAATATCTTCTCGAAATTAAAGTATGATTAAGATTTTATATATATAGGTTTTAGAAAAAAATATATCTTTTAAAAAAATTTAACCTCTTCTCACCGCACCTCAATCTCAAATATACACTATAAACCTGGTTTTTGATAATGTTGGATTTCAAACTAATCTGCGTAGAGTTTAATCTAATTTGAACCCAATGTTGATAGACACGTCAAAAACTTGGTCATCCCAATCGGAATCTTATTCGACTTTTTTCAAAAATAATTCCTAATCAACGTTGATTTAATATTTTTAATTAGCACCAATTAACTTGTCAAAAAACTTAGATCATGAGTTAGGACAGGTTTAATAGTTTTGATTTTTTTAATTTATTTTTTATTTAATTATAAAATCATAAAAATAAAAATATGCATTCAAATGAAAGATAATGAATAAAATTATGAGAAAAAAAGTATTTTTCATAGTTTTCTTTTCCGATTCTTGTGATTTTTTTTCTTAACAATAAAATTACATTTTTATTAGCATCATGGTCCTTTGAATAAAAAGAAAAGGCAATAAAAAAAATTAAAATATAATTTAAACCAAAAAGGAAAAAAGCATATATATATTTTAAAAAAATCTAGTGTGTTTTTATTCATGCATTTTCTTTATTATTTTGACTACACTATTTTTTTTTTATGAAAAACATTGTCTTTTTAAGGAAAAAACTTAGTATGGTTGTGAGAGAAAGCTTAAATAAAAAAAATTTATGAATAGAATATTTTTAGAAACTTATATATAAAAAATGAGAATAATAAATTAGAGAAAAATATAGAATAATTAAAAATTAAAAATTAAAAAAATAGATATTTTATTTTTATTCAATGTTAATGATAGATTATTTAAAAAATTCTAATTATCTATAAACTAATTGATAATCTAATCATAAGAAATCATGATATTCTTTAAAACAATGACACAATATTTTATTAGTAACATGTTTTTTTAATAAAAATGACGTGGCAACTAAAATAAAGGTTTCTCAAAATTATCAATCATTTTAAATGAGAAAAAATACATCTCTCCAATTCAAACTCCATTACTTTATTAAGGCATTGATTTATTGATTCAATAAAAATATTTGTTTTAATCAAATGCACTGTTTTTTAAAGCTCATCATGATTTCAAAAGCAAGTTTTAATAACAAATATTTAAATAATATATCAATATTCTAGACATTATTGAAGAAAATAATTAATATAATAAAAACATGTTAAAATCATGCAAACCGGTTGATAAATTCACAAAATAAAAAAATACAACAAAAAAATACTACAGTTCAACAAAAAATTTAAACTTCATAAGTTAAGACTTATCTGGTTGCACTTTGATTTTTCCATACTTGCTTGGTCACATTAGAGTGTGCCTCGCCGCACAATTTTCTCTTATAATCATTTTATAAAATAATTAGTTTTTAAAATTTAAAAAAATATTAATAAAACAAGTATTTATTATAGCACTAACCTTAACCCCCCATCAATCCTCCACCACAAGCATTCATTCAAAATGCTTTTTAAGTTGGTTTTGTTGAAACAAAAGAATTTTTATAGATGATTTTATTATTAATGTTATTATTTGTGTAATTTTATATTTGTAAACATGAAAATAAATTAATTGATGATTAATTATATAAACATGTAATTATTAATTTAATGGTTTGTTTTAATTAAACATAATCTCTACATGTTTAAATTTGATTTTCATTCCGCTATTAACTTGCCAAAATTTAGGGTCTATGATAGATGAAATGCTAGATTTACAACCCGTTGTTGATGCTTTTGTGTTGTTAAAATGTGCATTAAATGTCTTTTTATGATCAATACATAAAATTATTATAGGCTTAGGAATGCTACTGCTTAAAGATGCACAACCGTTTCATTTTGACCTTATATATTTTCTCAGCATCGAAACAATATAACTAAATAATCAAGAATATTCAATTAAATTATCAATCTATGGTTTATGATTTTTTATTTTATTGTATCTATCTATCTAAAAAAGTTTTTGGCAACATCTCTCTTATACAAAACCCTACCTAAAATTGAAAAACAAAATACAAAAAAAATCAATTACATCACAAATAAATCATCACCCTCAAGTCAAACACACACTTACCATGTATATTTTTTTAGGACAAGGTTTAAAGGTTATGAGCTACAAAAACCATGATATTATTGCATTTGATTTAATAAAGTAAACCAAAACAATGCTTTTATACGATTTAAAAAGATCTAATTTTTATACTGTAAGCTAAGAAAATAAACCAACTTACAATAAGTTTTTAGTTAGAAAATACCTTAGACAATGACTAAAAACCCAACCACAAAGAGGAAATAACGAAAGGAAAATAACTTCATTTACAAAAACTAAAGAGGAAAAAGAAATCATTCCTTGAAGAAGAGATAACATTGATGACTATTACTTTTGTATAGAGAGAGCGAGAGAGGATCAGAGGGAGGAGAAGAGATAAGAGGAGAGCTGGGAATTGCCTCGAGATACTAGGGATTAAAATCACTGACAAAAAAATTTATTTGTTCTTTTATCGATGATAATCCAAGTCAGCACATCACAGACAGAATCATTAATGAAATTTTTGATACCATCAATGACCTGTCAGTAAATTCATCAGTAATTTAAAATTTTTAAAAATCTTTTGACAACCACTAAATTTATTATCAAGTTTTCATATATTGGTATATGGAAATTCTTCAGTAAACTCTTTATATTTCTTTGATGATTTTATATTTCAATGGTAAAACCATTGAAGAATAAAAATTTCATTATTCTTTTATGTAATTCTTCTATGATATTGTTGTTTATCAATGATTGTATCAGTATTTAATATCACTAATAAAAAAATAGCCCGTCAAAGAATCCATCTATTGGTTTATACTCCTAAATTTTTTCATAAACTTGTTGTAATTCTTTGATGATTTTATATTCTGTTGATGATCTTCTCGATAAATTTATAGTAATTTATTTTTTTATATATTGAATATTATTCTTACCAAACCTAATTCTACAATAACGACACAATAACGACAAGTGCATTCAGAACACATTGAAATTATAATCACAATAATAAATGTTTGATAAATGTACAAAGTTGAAATACACTATAAAATAATAATAAATATATAAATTTTATAATGATATTTTATATCTAAAATCATTTCAGATCCATTATTTAATTTGAATCCTTATTATCTTTGTTTTTATATCCATTGTCTTCTTTATTGAACTGAAGTTATTTGATCTTTTCATCTTCATTATCTTTTGTATTTCCACTAATACTCAATATCAATATGGACATACATATTCTTTGTGGTATGAAAATCTGAATATTCTTCTAACTTAATAAATAAAAAAATTTGATATGGATCAACTATCTCATTTAGTTGAAATATATTTTTTTCCTCGATTATTTCATCCTTATTATTATGAACCACTTGGAAACAATTTCTAGGTATGATTTTTATAAGAATAACCAATTAATTTTATTACAATTATTTCTAAATAAATATATGTATAATATTTTTGTTGGTATTTTCTGGTTAACATGAAAAAATTATTGATGTTGCTAAATTTATCCTTTTTTAATTTTAATTGATTTCAATCAAACTACTATGATGATCTATCCTAATTCCTTTATTATATCATAATAATAATATTTAAATAAAAATATTATACTTTGTTTTTTATGATTTTAACATATAAAAAAATTAATTTTAAATACTTCCCTTCATAAAAATAACCACAAAAATAAGTAATCAATAAAATTTGACGAACGCAGAGGTGATCGGCTCCAGACTAGTAGGGCCCAATCAATGAAAGAGGACAGAGGACATGGGCTACAATACACAACACTCACATGTGTTTGTTTCTGCGTTAAGAAATAGTTTTTTTTTTAATATATTTTTTTAATGTATTAATATTTAAAATATTTTTTTAAAAACGATATTATTAAAAAAAATAATTAAAAAATAACTCCTATTATAATTCCAAAAACTACTCGATAAAAATAAAATAAAAAAACTAATCAAAAAACGAGAGATTGAAAATGAGCAGTGGAGCCGGAAAGATCGTGTGCGTGACCGGAGCCTCGGGTTACATAGCATCATGGCTTGTGAAGCTCCTCCTCTCGCGTGGTTACACTGTCAAGGCCTCTGTTCGTGACCCAAGTCAGAGTCACTCACTCTCACATGCGCTGTTTCTTTCTTGTTTTCTGCTATTTTTTCTTATATATAAAAATAGCATATGAATTATGATGTTTTTTAATTGCAAAATTAAGATGAAAGCGATGATGGGTTTTGAGAGACCAGATTAGATTATTTTTTTTCTTTTCTGTTTTAGGTGATCGAAATGTTTACAAAGAAAATGGGTCATACTATATATATAAGAGGGTGGATTTTGTTGGAAGTAGAAATTGTTGTTGATTGAGAATTACAGATAGTGATTTGAAAGTTCTTATCGTTCTTAGTAAAGATCAAAATCATGAAGCGATGATGATCATGTAATCTGACATTACCTGAAAACATGAATTGTTTAGCAATGAGAAAAAAATTGCTTCTTATCGATTTCATGCAATGAGAAATTCAAAGGTGATTACATTGTCGTTCCAAATGTCAGATTGGTTTGGCATTTAAGCCCATGATCTCCCCTCCCTGTTTAGTAATTGTCCAGCAATGTTTTTGGCATGTATCTTTTGTGGATGTTATTTATTTATTTATTTATTTTCATTTTATTTTTATCTAATTTGAACCATCATTCGACATAAATTGAATAACTTGTCATGTGATTCCTGAAGTCTCTCATGTTTATTATTCCATCTTGTTTTGTTTTCCCTTAAATATGAACATGCAAATCCATATGCAAAATGCTTATCACTAAAACACAAAGCTTCCTCGTCATACGTTAAATCACACCCAACACTGAAAGTAATCTATTACAGTGTGTACCTTGGAGAAATTTAAAGCTATCCACTTCTAGTCTGGGCATATACTCCGTTGATCATGACAGATTGGCCCAGCTTATGTTTTTTTTTTTCTGTGAAGATGACTTGGGTGAACTAGTGTACTTGTTGTCCATCACAATTTATCTGTACCAAAAATAGCTTGCTATTTCAGTTATTTACTAACTGCTTTCAATTTATATTCTGTAGATGATCCCAAAAAGACAGAACACTTACGTGCACTTAATGGAGCTCAGGAGAGACTTCAGCTGTTCAAAGCAAATTTACTGGAAGAAGGTTCCTTTGATTCTATTGTAGAAGGGTGTGAAGGTGTTTTCCACACTGCATCTCCGTTTTACCATGATGTGAAGGACCCACAGGTTAATACTGCATGCTTAATAACAACCGTTTTTCTTATCTACTTAAGACTTTATTATTCATGAGACTCAGGAAAATCTTAAACGGTTCCACAATATAGTATGCACCATCTATCCCCCTTTCTTTTTTTTGTAGGTGATGATTCAAGTTTGCTGCAATGTTTTTTTTTTGAGCGTCTAATTTACTGTCACAAGCATTCAATAGTGATATGAAATAGGTTACTTGGTAGCTTCTATATTAAATGAACTTTTCTTCACTGAAACAGAACCCTAATTTGATATGCCAGATTGCAACATCCATTGGCCATATGGAAAGTAATTTAACAATGCATCTGGTTTTCCTTCTAGAAAGCATCATTACTCCCTGGATTCTACCTAAATGCCGACACTTTGAATATTTATTATGAACACTGAAATGGCTTTAAAAAAAATAAAATATGGCTCAATATCCCATAGTGTTCTTGAATCCAACAATAACAGCAATACATGGTGGTTTCATATTGATTCACTTTCATGATCTGATTGACATTATGAATAAAATTATTTCTTGCTAATAAGATGCTGTCGCAAGTGCTTATGACAACAAGTAGGATGTTGTTTTATCCAGCACTGAGCGGTACACTTTTTCTTAGGAAGGTATCCAGTAACGAGCACTATACTTTTTGAAATATATCTTAATATTTTGTGGCTCTAATCGAGAATAGGTTTCTTTTAATAGAAGGAAAAAAAGTTCAGAATGAGAAGATGGGGTAAGTAATCTAGATTTTTCACTTTTCGAAGTATATCTTACACAATTGCTTCTAGGTCATTTGTATTGGCATGTGACTTGAAGCTTACTTGGAAAGAGGAAAAAAGGTCTGGCTTGTATAAATGCTTATTTGCCTTCTCAAATTCTCAAGGCTTATTTGGCTTATATAAATTTATGCCTGTTTTCCTTCTCCGATTCTTGAACTATGCTATTAGAGTGCAATATGGGAACTTGTTCCTTTTAGCTGAAGTTGATTTAGTGTGTGTTTGGCATTGTGGTAGTTTTTGCAGTTGTAATTTTAAAAAAAGTAGGTTAAAGAAAAATATTTTTTACTTGTGATTTTAAAAAAATAGGTTTAAAAAAATATATGTTTAGTTAAAATTGCTAAGAGATGAATTATTGCATAAAGATAAATGAAAAACACATCTTCATGAATGAAAAATAGATTATTTTAGCTTTTACAAAACCAAGGTTTGAAACGCAATAATGTGTTGGGGCTAACTAAAAGTTTTTTTTCTTTATGGTTGAGTGAAAAGTAGGAGCTACCACAATACCAAACAGTCTTTTACTGTGTATTTGGTAATGTGATGCAGGTACTTTTCAGTTAAAAATGCATGAAATTGATGTTCCTTTATATGTTTTTCATTGGTTTTGATATCTTCACATCAAAACCATTTAAAAACACTTTGGAAGGCATGATTTTGATGCTTTCATGGTCCAAACGCATTTTAAAAAGCACTTTCAAACGCATTGAAGCCACATTACCATGGGGGCCTTCCTGTTGGCAACAATAACTTCTGTCTTTTGCCTAGGTTCAAGACTTTTAGAAAATTTTTTGGATATTGAGGTTTGAATTCGTTTGCCTTCTATATTTTTTTTCTTTAAATGGTTATGATCAATTTCCTTCTCAATTCAGGTAGAATTGCTGGATCCTGCAGTGAAAGGAACACTCAATGTTCTTGGCTCATGTGCAAAACACCCGTCAATCAGACGAGTGGTTTTAACATCTTCTGTTGCTGCAGTTGCTTACAATGCGAAACCTCGAACCCCAGATGTAGTAGTGGATGAAACTTGGTTTTCTGATCCAAACTTGTGCAGAGAATCTAAGGTGTGTACACACCAATATTTTCTGAATCTTGAGAAAAATTCTTGCTTATGAAATTATATTTTTCAAATGTGTCGAGTTGTTTTATTCTTCACAGATTTGGAAATGGAAATCAAATCACACAGTTCATTTTGTAACTTCTAATAATTCCATCCTAAGATTTCTGTGTTCTCTGGAATATGGTTTTGCTGATTGAACCAGATGGTGGTGGTACAATTGCTTTGTGAAATTTGTCATTTTATGTTAGGTGTAACTTCTGCTCATGATGTGTCTTTCTTTGTTTTGAAGTTTATTTGGATATTTCTCTAAGAAAGTTGGAGGTTAGCAGAATAGTAAAGTATAATTTGTAGAAATACAGAGAAAATAGCTATGGAAAGATGCAAGGACATAATTTTCTTTCTGCTAGTAATTTGGAGCTTTTGTACTGTATGATACTGCTTCTACACTTCTAGTTAAGCGGCTGAATGAAACTTCAATTTCTTCTATTATTAGAGAATAGTATAAATTATATCTTGAAATCTCACCTAACAACTTATGTATTTGGGTTGAGATGGTTCTGACATGGTATGAGAGCCTTGTTGACCAAGGGGTCACGAGTTCAAATCTTATTGTCCTCATCTAATTAATAGCACAAGGTAGTGTGAGTCTGTGCAAATTTCAAGTCTAGAGATCTTTATTGAGGGGTTTGTATTAAAGAATAATATAAATCATATCTTGGAACCTCACTTAATAACTTAAAATTGGGTTGAGTTGGTTTTTTAACACCTATCAAATCATTAATGTAAATATTAAATGAACAAAGAGACCCTATATCCATCCTTGTGATGTAGTTCTAGAGAATTTTACATTAGTAAGTTATTTTCTCATGACCAATTTGATATTAAATCTCTTTAAGTTATATTCAATGAGTGGTTTCTCTCATCCTAGGCCATTTCATTAACACAGTTTTCTGACTACTGCCTCTTGATGCACAAGTAACGATAATGAAATGTTTCTACCATGTTCATTTGGCAATGGTCTGTGCTAAGATACGCACTATGTTTTCTCTAATACCTTCGCTCCTGTCTGCTTTTAGGTTTGGTATGTGCTCTCAAAGACTTTGGCCGAGGATGCTGCATGGAAATTTGCAAAAGAAAAGGATATGGACATGGTTGCAATAAATCCAGCAATGGTAATTGGTCCTCTCTTGCAGCCTACACTAAATACAAGTGCTGCGGCAATTTTAAGCCTAATTAAAGGTACTTCTTTATACTAACAAGACTAATCTTTCATCCTATATGCAAGCAGTAGCATATATTTCACCCCAACAAGTCACTCTTTGTGAAGAACAAATCAAAAGCAGATAAAATTCTGTAGAGAACTGGCATAAGTGATGTGAATTGCAATTCAAAAGCATTAGTTTTCTGTTTATTTGTTATAATTGTTGCATCTTCCATGCTACCGGAGTTCAATGCTGGCTGGCTATCTGTTACTCTTTTTACCAAGTTAAAATACTGTTTTGAAGAGGAGAAACCCAAATATTAGTAGTTGTTACTCTATTAAGGTAGACCATTTTCTTTTCAATAAAGCTTGTAGCTATTTTCTTGGCTCTCTGTTGATTGCAGGAGCACAAACCTTCCCCAATGCATCTTTTGGATGGATAAATGTTAAAGATGTTGCCAATGCACACATTCAAGCATTTGAGCTGTCATCAGCTAGCGGGAGATATTGTTTGGTTGAGAGAGTGGCACACTACTCAGAAGTAGTGAAGATTCTGCACGAGCTTTACCCCGATCTCCAACTCCCAGAAAAGTAATTACTTCCCCCCTATAATTTACCTTTTCTATTAGTTGTTTTGTGTTGATGATTTATGCTCTTAGTCACCTTACTCGTGTTCTTTCCTCTCCTGATTTTACCTTACCATGTTGACAACATGTACCTTCTTGTCACCTTATTTTGTGTGGTTTTCATGGCATCATACACGTATTTGTTAAGCAAAAAGATTTTAGCAAGGTGGCAGCGTGCCTATCCATTCTTGTGATGCTTATTACCGAACACATTGGTGTGCCAGTTGAAAAGCACATAAAAGGTTTGTTCAATAGCCTGCATTCTATTGCAAAATATGCATTAAAAACCAGATTACAACACCATGCCAGGATAATAGTGGTTCGCATGTCACGTGTTGTGGGATATGAAGGTGGGTGAAGCAAACAAAAATGAAAGAATTGATGACAATCAAAGAAAGGATTCTAATCATGTATCTCTTTTGGAAGGAGTTTCATCTTGGAGTATAAATAACACGATGAAAGTCAAATGGTATAATCATCAGTTTCTTTTGATAATTTCATCATGTTGTAGCTGCTTCTAGTTAATCTGTTTTTGTCATTATGGAGCACCAACGATCATTTGTTTTCATTCTATGCCACTCTTTTTCAGGAACTTCGAGTGTTTGAAGATGCTTTATTGAACAGCTTAGATTGTTTCGTCTATGAGAATTTTCTGTTATCATCTGCAATTTGTTTTATAAAAAAATCTATTAATTCTTTTTTATTGTGAAATCCCTTGGCAGGTGTGCCGATGATAAGCCATATGTACCAATCTATCAAGTTTCCAAGGAAAAAGCGAAAAGCTTGGGTGTTGAATTCATTCCTTTGGAAGCAAGCGTTAAGGAAACAGTTGAAAGCTTGAAGGAGAAGGGATTTGTCAGCTTTTAAGTGTCTTTTGCATGCAAGAATTTTCTTATATGAATTAAATAAATAACTGGTGGAGGATACAGTACCCCCCCCCCCCCCCCCCCCTCCTGAATTTAGAGCTTGATGATGATTACTTGCTTTTCATATGAACTAAATATAAAAAGAGAAGTGGTGACCCTGCCTCTTTCTGTTCAGCGTAATATGTATTAGCAATAAATGGAGAAGAGAATGTTCCAACCAACCACAAGAAGTTTTTTTTTTTTGGCGGATGTTATGCAAATGCCAACACGATATCAGCTTGTTATTAACACAAGCTTGAGGAGAAAAATCTACTATTACCTTTCTCACAAAGCAGTTTTCCTTTTTGGTACAAGATTTATTTATTTTTAATTTTATTTTTTAATATTAATTTTATTTATTTATTCTGATTGTATGATCTAGATTATAAATTTAAATAGTTAATTTAAGGTTTTTCATATTATTTTTTAATTGATTTTTTATTTTATTTTTTAATATTTAATTTATTTGAAATTAATCTTTGTAACTTTTTTCTTTTTGCTTACTATAAAATTATCAATTTTATTATTTAGATCATGAGTTTGATAAGTTAAATTAGATCATGAGTTTGACAAGTTAATTTAGGTTGAATATTTTTTTAAAAAATTCATCTCTCAATAATGAGTTTGCTTATCAGGTTTAATGATTCAGACCGCAGGTTAAATTAGTTTTTTTTAATTATTTTTTAAGTTGATTTGTTTTTTAATGTCATCTTTTAATATTTGATTGATTTTAAATTAGGTTTTATAATTTTTTTGTTTGCTTTTTATGAGGTTATCTCTGTCTCATTACTTGGATCACAGGTTTGGCGGGTTAATTTGGGTCATTTTTTTTTGTTTTTTTAATTAATATTTTTTTATTTTATCTTTTAATATTTGATTAATTGAGAATTACATTTTATAATTTGTTTTGATTTGTTTTTTATGAGGTTATTTTAGTCACTTGATCTGGGTTACGACTTTGACAGGTTAACTTGAGTTCACTCGAGTTGTTTATTTTTTTTATTTGTATTTAATTGATTTTTTTTTAATTTTATCATTTAATATTGGTTTGATTATGAATTAGATTTCTTAATTTATTTTAATTTGCTTTCTTTGGAGTTATCTAGGTTTTATGATTTATATCGCGAATTTAACAAATTAACTCGAGTTAACCTGAGTCAATTCAATAAATTTTTACCTCAATATTTATTTTAAATATCATCTTAATTTTTGTTTAGTGAAATTGTATTTTTTAACTGTATTTGAGTTATCTTTGATACTATTTATTTAACCAGGTCATCTTATATTAACTTTTATATAATTTAAATTTTTAACTAGAAAATATATTTGTAACATCTAAATAATTTTTTACTTTAAAAAAATTAATTTGACACGCAATTAGGCGAGAAATAATATAGCATATACATGGAGGTGTGAGACGCAATTTGTTTTCTAGCCATGTGGGCCTTTTATATCTCCATTTTTGGAAAGAACAAAAAAACTAGTTAATTTGAAAATATTTTAATTTTAATCAGAGGCTATACCTTTTCTCTCTAGTAGTTGATTTTAACTTGAATAACAGTATACAAAATTCCATACACACACGGTATTTCTCCTAGAACAGAATTTTAAATAGAGAAGGAAGATAGGGTTTATCAAGTTGCTAAGATTGCGGAGTATTAATTTTCAAATATATCTCTAATATATATATATATATATATATATATATATATATATATATATAGTTTTGTTTCCCTTTGCAACTGCAAAACATAACAAAATCGATTTTAAGAGCAAATATTGTTAACGTCTTAGAGAATAATGTCGTCTTTAGAAGAAAATTCTTCAGAGAGTCCTGCTATGGAGTTTACCGAGGGATCAATGCCGAACGTAGAGCATTCTCTCACCACTACAATAACACCAAACATCACTTCAAATTCCTCTGTATCACCGCCCCAAATCCTGATCAATTCAACCTCATTGCCTCCTCCACCAGCACCAGTACCGCAGCCACCTTCTGCCAGTACTGCTTCACCATCACCAGTACTACAGTCACCTTCTACGTTTGCATTAGCAGCAGCAGCACCACCCAGATTCGCTAATGACCGCGATGACGATCATTATTTCAATAGTTTCCCACCTGGATATAGGTTTTGCCCGCATGATCATGAGCTGGTGTTACATTACTTGACCAATAAGGTTAAAGGTTTGCCATTGCCTCGGAACAAAATTGTAGATGTTGTTCTCTACCAATACGATCCCGAGTATCTTGCAGGTTTTTTATACAAACCCTTTTCTTGTCTTTTGGTTAAGATTTTTGATACAAACCCTTTTTCTGAGATATTGATGTTGTCATTTCTTTTGATTATTCGTTTTACTTTATTTGTTTACACATAGCATTCCAGTAAACAATACTTGCATGATCATATAAATTTTATGTGTTTATTTGTTAACAGATAGATACAAGAAATTTGGGGAAAAAGAATGGTACTTCTTCACACCTCGGGACAGAAAGTACAAGAATGGAAGTAGACCAAATCGAGCTGCCAATGGTGGATACTGGAAAGCCACTGGAGCTGATAAGAACATCACACATGATGAAGCTGTTGTTGGATACAGAAAGGCACTCGTTTATTATACCGGGAAGGCTCCGAAGGGCGACAAAACCAACTGGATAATGCACGAGTTTAGAGTGAACGAGCCACTTCCTCAAGTCAGAAATCATAGAGATGACATGAGGGTACAATATGATTATTCATCTATTTCTCTCCAATTGGTATAACAGCTTTGTTTTAATTCAATTCTTAACATGAGTAGTAACCAAATCTGTTTGTTTTGTTGCAGCTGGATGACTGGGTTCTGTGCAGGATTTACAAGAAACAGGAGAAGCGTAATAATGTCAGAAATGGACAAAGGAATGAGGAAGGTAATAATGTCATAAATGAACAAAGGAATGAGGAACATTCTTCAGGGTCAATGGATGATATTGAGGAAGATTATCTCCATGATCATATTTCAAACGGTCTGGCTGCTATGGGCGCTGACTATGCTGGGGAGATTTACGACATGGGTACTGGTTCTTTAGAGAGTGCATTCCCAGTATTTAATGAGTTAAGTCAACAACCGACTGCTCTAAGAGGATACTCGGATGGTATTAACTTTTTTCCGGCTCCTGCTCACCATAGCAGGACGTTGCAAGATACACAGGTCCCCATTTTGGCTGAGACATTTGGAAATCCTGCCCCAGCTTTCCCCGTTAATCCTGACAGCTGGCCATACAGGCAAAGGGTATACCAAGACGAGTTTCTGAATCACACGAACTGGTCTCAGGTTAACATTCCCGGCCAATCTCTTGACCGCTATTCTGTCAAGCCACCTTATCTTCCAGGAAATCCCGCTCCTCTTGTCAACCTTCGTCCCACAAATACAGCTCGTCCTCCTCACGGCCTTCCTTACATGAATACCGCTCCTCCAGCTGGCAGCCTTCCTCCTATAAATACTGCTCGTCCTACTGGCTGCCTTCCTCCCACAAATACTCCTTTTCTTACCAGGCGCCATCCTCCCACAAATCCTGCAAATAGTCAGCCAACGAAACTGACGGATGTTGATGCCAAACTTCCCAGACGGCCTCCTCAGCACTTATGATAATTAGTGTTCGGAGTTGGGTTTCTAGTGGATTTCAAGAATGACTGTCATCATGAGCTGTCATCTAGACAGCGTATGTACTAGCTATTTTTGTTATATTCGCGTATGTACTAGCTTTGCTTATGGATCTTAGAATTTAGTGAATAGACAATCTAGCTAAGTTCAGATATATATTATATTTGTTTACAGATTTTCTAGTTTTAGAAATTTAGTGACATGGTTTTGGCGCATTGTTAACAAGATCATTACTTTCTATTTTCTCCTTTCTAGTAATTTAGTGGCATGGTTTTGCAGCATCATTTAATATTTCACTTTATGGTTTTGAGTGCTTACCTTCAGGATTAACGGAGAACGTTCTGCGATGATCGTGTTTGCGAGTTAGTGATCTACTTGTGCATGTTCACCGTATGATTATCACAATCAAGTCTTGCATGAAGTTTTTCGATGTTTGTTCCTTACATGATTATCCCTGGACGTGTAATGTATATGTGTTTTGAACTAGAACCCAGGAATACAAGTTTTTCTCGTCCTGTCTTCTTCGAGCTTTGGCTTAATAATATGACTTGAGCAATTGCTGGTTCTAGGGTTTGTACCATGTGGGTACAGACTCATATCTTAATACTTGAAATTCAGTACGTGGAAAATATGAGTCCAAAATGATGAGTTGTAAAGCTCACCCGACTCATATAGAACCTGCATCCGTCTAGTTTGTTTTTTTTTTAGCTTGGATATATTATGTGGCTCGATGCTCTTTTAAACCAGAGGCCATTGATTTAGACCTCTAAAAACGTTGATGGTCTAACAATTCAAAGCTCCCATCATTCGAAGCCACCATAGCTCACACGAAAAATTTGTTTGCTTTAAATAAAAAGAAAATATTTTCTATTTTCTTTGTAAATATAAAATATTAATCAATAGTATATTCAACCCTATTTCTACTTGAGAAAGACACTAAAATATTAATATAATTCCTAAAACAAAGGATAATCTTAGAAGAGTAAAATTATAAGAATATATATCATTATTATTATTATCATTAATTACTGGATTATGAGTAATTTTTTTTGTATATATATTTTTTAAATAATCCCCTATAATAACAGAAATCATAAATTTTTTTTGATTAACTTCAAATGTTTTTTAAATTATCAAGAAGAATTGAATTCAAATATCAGATAAGAGTAAATTTTAAAATGTTCATTTACGATTTCTTCGTGAGATTTTACTTAAATATTAGCTTGATTTTTTTTTTCATCAAACAAAAAAAAAATCTTCCGAAATATATCTTATATGTTTTGAAAAGCATAGAGATAGGTATTGAAAAACAAGATAAATTTCATTTAAAAGATAATTACATATTAGATAGATATTAAAAATAAAGATAAGATTTTAGTTATAAAAAAACTAAAGATAATTTTATTTAAAAGATTAAATTATTAAGTATGTGTATAGTTAAGATATTAAATTTCAAATATATCTGCAGTTAAAAAAAATGCGAACTCTGAATCACTACCATATATGTGTTAGTGTCCTTTTGCAGCTCATATTCATAACTCTTGAGTCGAATGTCCTGCTAGGGAGAAATTGCTTTCGAGTGTCCTACTATGGAGTTTGCTGAGGAATCAAAGCCGAACGTACAGGTTTCTGCTACCACTTCAGGGGTTTCGAACAGTCTTTCAGAGCCTTTCAAGCCATCACCAAGCTCACCATCTTCTGTGAATTCTTCACCACCATCACCAAGAATTGCTGGTCATGATCATGTGATAAATCCAGATAATAATGAAGATGATGGTGACAGCTATTTCAATAATTTTCCAGCCGGTTATAGGTTTTGCCTGTTGAATATTAAACTCAATCCAGAAGTTTCCAGTCAAGGAAGGCAACCACCCACCGACCAGCCGCAGCCGCAGCCGCCAGCCGCCTTCACACCGCCGGTCAACAGCCGCCTTCACACCTGGAACAGTAGATTTTCGTATTCTGATTTTGTCTATAAATAGAGTGCCCAGCTTGTGTTTATTTGAGTGGAGAGAATTGAGAGGAACACTAGTAAGAGAATAGAGAGAGAGAGGGCGTGTATTGTTAAGCTTTTGTGTTTAATTGTAAGCTTCGGTTTTGTGTAATAAAACAGTGTGTTTTATCCCCTCTGAGTGTTTCAAAGCCACCACCAGTGGTTTCTCCCACCAACAATTGGTATCAGAGCCCCGTTCGTCGGAAAACAGAAGTGTTTTGGGGTATATCCGAATTTTCAAATTTGTCCAAAACAAGTTTTGATCATTCCACAGTGTAGAGCTCATCAAGACGAACTCACTGCCGCAAAAATCAGCCAAATCGGAGTTCGGGGTGGCCCACACGCGCCGCCTGAAGATTAAGCCAGATCGCCCACGCGCATCCCACGCGCCCCGAGGTTGAAGACGACTGAGCCACACGCGCGCCATATTTGAGTCGCGCCGAGCCGTATACGCCGAGTCCTAGCCGAGCCGTATACGCCGAGTCCAGCCGAGCCACAAGCCGAGCCGTACCTCGCGCCGAGCCGAGCCGCTTTCAAGCCTCAGCCGAGCCGAAGGAATATTCCCCAGAATATTCCCCGAATATTCCACAGAATATTCCCGGTTCAACCCAGCGAACCGCCCGCCGTACAGAAGTGATTGTTTGACCGGTTCACCCATTTTCGGACCCGATTTCAACAAAGTCAGACCGGTTCCCTACTATTTGGACCATTCCGGATCGATCTACAGTGTCCGTTTGTCCAAATTCGGCTCCCAAAGAGGTGATATAGTCATTCCAAAAGCAAAATGACTATAGAAGGTACACATACACTCATCCCGAAGCTGACTAAAGACAACTATGATAGTTGGTGCATCAGATTGAAGGCATTTCTTGGGTCACAAGAGTGTTTGGATATTGTACAAACTGGTTATGATGAACCAGAGTCCAAAGAAAGAGAAGATGCTTTACAAGAGGCACAAAAGCAAGCCTTGAAAGTCAACAGAAAGAAAGACAACAAAGCCAAGACCATCATCTACCAAGGTCTTGATGAAGATACATTCGAGATCATAGCTTCCGCTGAAACGTCACATGATATATGGGAGGCTCTCCAACAGAAATACAAAGGTGCTGACAGAATCAAGAAGATTCGTCTTCAATCTTTGAGAGGTGACTTTGAACTATTGCAAATGAAGTCCTCGGAGTCTATTTCTGATTATCACACAAGGATTATGGTGATAGTCAACCAGATGAGGAGAAATGGAGAAGCCCTCATTGATTCTCGAATTACGGAGAAAATTTTGAGATCCCTAGATCCAAAATTTGATCATGTTGTTGTAGCCATTGAAGAGTCCAAGGAAGTGGACAAGTTGACAGTAGATGAACTTATGAGTTCTTTGCAAGCTCATGAGCAGAAGATTGTAAAGCGAAATGGAGATAAGGCAATTGAGCATGCCTTACAAGCAAAGCTGTCTCTCAAGGACAGATATGAGCAAGGGGAGACTTCATCAAGTGGCTACACCACTCAAGGAGGAAGTCAACAATCCAGAGGAGGATTCCAGCAATTCCAAGGAAGAGGTTCTTGGAATACAAGTTTTAGAGGAAGAGGTGGCAGAAACACCACCAGAGGAGGTCGAGGCCAACATGCATTCACTCCCAGAGGAAGAGGAGGCGGTTACAATAACCGTGACAAGAGGAATATCAAATGTTATAGTTGCAATCAGTTTGGGCACTATAGCGCTGAATGCCGATGGAAAGCTCCGTTGGAGATACGTGAGCAAGCTAACTATGTAGAGAAGGATGACAGAAAAGAAACTGCATTTCTTGTCCAACAAGGACTTGATAAGAAAAAGGAGGACATATGGTATCTAGATACTGGAGCCAGCAATCATATGTGCGGCTACCGAGAGTTATTTAGTAATCTAGATGAGACCAAGCAAGGTCTAGTTACTTTTGGAGATACCACAAAGGTTCCATTCAAAGGTAAAGGCAACATCCCAGTCAAGATGAAGAATGGCGATTCCAGCTACATCGCCGATGTGTATTATGTCCCAGCCATAAAACAGAACCTACTCAGTTTAGGTCAACTTTTGGAGAGAGGCTATACTTTTTACTCGGAGAATTGTCATCTGGCAATTAGAGACAACAATTGGAGATTAATGGCCTACGTGAAAATGTCCAAGAATAGGATGTTTCCTTTGAACATCCAGTATGATGCAGCAAGGTGTTTGAGTGCCATCACCAACAGTGAAGAATGGCTTTGGCACCTGAGGCTTGGACATCTGAATTTCACGAGTTTGAAGATGCTAGCAAGCAAGAAGATGGTCAAAGGTTTGCCTCACATTGATCATCCAGAAGAAGTCTGTGAGAGTTGTGTCCTCAGCAAACATCACAGATCCAGTTTTGCCAAAGAAGTCAACTGGAGAGCAAAGAGGCCACTGGAGTTAGTACACACAGATGTGTGTGGCCCAATCACGCCTATGTCGACTGGACAAAATAGGTACTTCCTCACTTTTACTGATGATTTTAGTAGAAAGACGTGGATATACTTTCTGAAGAGGAAGTCAGAAGTATTCAATTGTTTTAAAGATTTTAAAACAATTGTGGAGAAGCAAACTGGTTATACGATCAGAACAGTAAGATCTGATCAAGGAGGAGAATATACAGCCAATGACTTTGAAGCCTATTGTACACAACAAGGCATCAGACATCAAACAACGCCAGCTTATACACCACAGCTGAATGGTGTAGCAGAAAGGAAGAATCGCACGATTCTTGACATGGCCAGAAGTTTGCTCAAAGCAAAGAAGCTGCCCAAGCAATACTGGGCTGAAGCTGTGTCATGTGCAGTGTATCTATTGAATCGCTGCCCAACCAGAAGTTTGCAAGGTATTACTCCAGAAGAAGCATGGAGTGGTCACAAACCAAGTGTTACTCATCTACGAGTCTTTGGTTGTGTGGCATATGCAAAGATCCCAGATGCAAGAAGGAGAAAGCTCGATGATAAGAGCGAGAAATGCATCTTTGTCGGATATGGTGAAAGAAGGATGGGATACAGGCTGTATAATCCCATCACGAAGAAGGTGATTACGAGTAGAGATGTTATCTTTGAAGAAGATAAATCTTGGCAATGGAATGGTGATGACCAAGAAGCAATCAAATGGATCAATCTTGATTTGATCCTTGAAGGTGAAGAAGTACCAACAGTACTTGTCGAAGAACCAATTGTACCTGCAGAAGAACTTATTGTGCCAGCAGCTGAATCACAAAGTCCAGTGTTTATACCAGCAGCTGAACCACAAAGTCCGGCACACAGTTTCCCTGTATTCAACAGGAGGAACACACCAGGAGCATCATCATCAACACCACCATCAGCATCCTCGTCAGAAGGACCAAGAAGGATGCGGAATCTTGAAGAGTTGTACGATACCACTCAGGTTATGGAAGATACAACTCTGTTTTGTTTCTTTGCAGATAGTGACCCACTAAGCTTCGATGAAGCTATCACAGACGAGAAGTGGATAGAAGCAATGGATGAAGAAATACATGCCATTGAGAAGAATGATACCTGGAAGCTGACTTATCTACCAGAAAACAAGAAAGCAATAGGTGTCAAATGGGTCTACAAGACAAAGAAGAACGCCAAAGGAGAAGTGCAAAGATACAAAGCTAGATTAGTGGCTAAAGGCTACAAACAGAGAGAAGGCATTGACTATGGAGAAGTATTTGCTCCAGTAGCCCGGCTAGAAACAATCAGACTGATGATCTCACTAGCTGCACAACATAGATGGAAGATCTATCAACTCGATGTGAAGTCAGCATTTCTGAATGGCTTCCTAGAAGAAGAGATCTATGTTGAACAACCACTTGGATACATTGATGCTGAAAATGAAGGCAAAGTATACAAGTTGAAGAAGGCTCTCTATGGTTTGAAGCAAGCTCCGCGTGCTTGGAATACCAGAATTGACAGGTATTTTCAAGATAATGGATTTGAGAAATGTCCATATGAACACGCCATATATGTGAAGAAAGGAGCAGATGGCAGCATCTTATTTGCGTGCCTATATGTTGATGACTTGATATTCACTGGCAACAACCCTACCATGTTTGAAGACTTCAAACGAAGCATGGTACAGGAGTTTGAAATGACTGACATTGGTCTAATGTCACATTTTCTTGGCTTAGAAGTAACGCAGAAGGAAGAAGGGATTTTTGTATCCCAAAGCGGTTACGCCAAAGATATTCTTGAAAGGTTCAAGATGGAAAGCTGCAATCCGGTATCAACTCCAGTTGAGAATGGAGTAGAATTAAGGAAGAGTAAGGTTGGAAATGTTGATCCAACTTACTTCAAAAGCTTAGTAGGAAGCTTAAGGTACTTAACATGTACCAGACCGGATATACTCTACGGAGTCGGACTCGTCAGCAGATACATGGAGACACCAGACCAGTCTCACTTGAATGCAGCCAAGAGAATTCTTCGCTACATCAAAGGTACAATGAATGAAGGTATGTTTTATACCTCAAGTAAAGACTTTAATCTTGTAGGCTACTCGGACAGTGATTGGGGTAGAGATTTGGATGAAAGGAAAAGCACAACAGGGTTTGTCTTTTTCATGGGAGACACATCTTTCACATGGTCATCCAAGAAGCAATCGATTGTAACATTATCAAGCTGTGAAGCTGAGTATGTTGCTGCCAACTCAGCCGTATGCCATTCAATATGGTTAAGGAATATGCTGAAGTTTTTGGGATTTCCTCAAGAAAATCCTACGGAGATTTACATTGACAATCGATCAGCAATCGCATTGGCAAAGAATCCAGTGTATCATGAGAGGAGCAAACACATTGATACACGTCATCACTTTATCCGGGAACATGTGAAGAATGAAGAAGTCCAACTGATATCTTACAACACAAATGATCAAGTTGCTGACATCTTCACAAAGCCATTGAAGGGAGAAACATTCATCCGATTAAAGTTCATGCTTGGCATGACATCCCTCGATTGAGTTTAAAGGGGAGATTTGTTGAATATTAAACTCAATCCAGAAGTTTCCAGTCAAGGAAGGCAACCACCCACCGACCAGCCGCAGCCGCAGCCGCCAGCCGCCTTCACACCGCCGGTCAACAGCCGCCTTCACACCTGGAACAGTAGATTTTCGTATTCTGATTTTGTCTATAAATAGAGTGCCCAGCTTGTGTTTATTTGAGTGGAGAGAATTGAGAGGAACACTAGTAAGAGAATAGAGAGAGAGAGGGCGTGTATTGTTAAGCTTTTGTGTTTAATTGTAAGCTTCGGTTTTGTGTAATAAAACAGTGTGTTTTATCCCCTCTGAGTGTTTCAAAGCCACCACCAGTGGTTTCTCCCACCAACATTGCCCTCATAACCATGAGCTGGTTTTGCATTACTTGAAGAATAAGGTCAGTGGGCTGCCATTGCCTAGGAACAGGATCGTTGATGTTTCACTTTATCAACATAATCCCGAGGAGCTTGCAGGTTCTTTTCTTCTAATTTTGATAAGATGTTGTTTCATTGAATTTGATATGATTTATGACCATCTTGTTAGTTTCAGATTACAAGTTTTCTTTTTGTTCATTTAGAGTATATAAATGAGATTTCTTTATAATCAACTTTGTTCTTATAGTTTTATGTATAAGCATTAATGGATTTATGACTGCAAATTAAGTTTGTTGTTTTTAATTTTTATCGATGATAGAGCAATTTAAGCACTATGGAGAAAGGGAATGGTATTTTTTTACACCAAGGGACAAGAAGTACAGAAATGGAACTAGGCCGAATCGAGCAGCAGGCGGCGGATACTGGAAAGCCACCGGAGCTGATAAGAAAATCGTACACGATAAGGCTATTGTTGGATATAGGAAGTCACTGGTTTATTATAATGGAAAGGCCCCTAAGGGTGATAAAACCAACTGGATGATGCATGAGTTTAGAATGGAAGCTGCAGCTCCTCCACTCAGAAATAACATAAATGACATGAGGGTATATGGATATTCAAAATCCAGCTCTAATAATTAATTGATCAACAGCTAGCATTTGCTTTTAATTCTTTCTTGACATGATTAGTAACCAAGTTTTTTCTTGGTACAGCTCGATGAATGGGTTTTGTGTAGGATTTACAAGAAAATTAAGAAGCCTGTCCAAAATCGAGAGCAATATTCTACACAGAAATACCAGCTCCTTATTGGTCCAAATGATCTGGCTGCTATGGATGGTGACCGCAACAGTGGTACTGATTCATGGGAAAATCCATGGCAGCAACAGGCTACTCCTCCTTTAGCTGTATTTGATGACTTATTTTTCTTCTGCAACAGTTATTCTGCAGCCCAGGTCCCATTTTTACCAGAGACTTATGAAGATCCTGTCCCCATGCTTCTGAGTTCCGACTTTTCAAAAGGGTTAACAGAAGAAATATGGAATCTTCCCATCCTTCAATTTGATCTAGCTGAGACATTTAATTTGTATGGTAGCACGGAAGATAATCCTGAGACCATCACTAACCTCCCAGCTGAGAATCTCCGAATCAATCCTTCTCCTGCAAGCACCGTTCGATCTGTCAACATCAGAAACGTCTGTTGAGACCAAAGTCCCCAAACTTCCCCAGCAGCTAACTTAGTGTGTTTTACGTTTAGGTAGAATCTCATCAGCCTTTTCTCCTAACTAACATCTGTTCAGGTTTGCTGATGATTTTTCTAGTTTTAGGGATTCAGTGAAGACTCCTTAGTAGCTAGCGATATTTTTCGCTATTTTTCTTATTGGTATGTGTTTCGAAATTCAGAAGTATATGAATAAACATGTGGCGCATGATCAGATGTATAATTTAGCTTTGTTCTGTTTGAACCACAACCAAACCTTTCGTTTTTTTATCTTCCCGCACAATTGCTACACCATACTATTATGACTCCAAGGGCCCAACATTCTGCAGCAACCATTTTAGCATATATATATTTTGATTGTTTCCGTTCTCCTCTATATGAACGGAATCATCAGTTTTCGGCAATCAACGTAAGGCCATGCCATGAAGAGGATCTCTTTTGAAGTTGATAAAAGAACAGGTATAGACTACATAAGAACAGGATAGGAGTCCCAACAGAGGGAAACTCAAAATCTGTTTACAACTGGCTCGCTCTATCCCGGTCTCAGTCTTCTTAACCCGTCTCTATCTAAACGATTCTCCAGTGAGTTACGATTATCTAGTCTATCATGGATCACCTGTTGTGCAAAAAACAATGAGAAGGAATAGTGCATTTGAAACGTTTGATCAGTGATGCATCTCCGTTTCTTTCTTGTAACAGTGTTTAATGCATCTCATGCCAAGAATTCTTCACGTAGTTTTTTCGACCGATGTTGATGAAACGCTCCTGATTCTTGCTTGTCTTCTTGTCATTTGCAATGGCATCCTAGAGCTATTAGAATCCTGTATTGTCTGTCTCGTTAAAAGCCTCTACTTCTGTTTTTGTTTCACAAGTACACAGGTTGATGCACATTCCGTAAGGTAGAGAACTTGTGTCAAGACCTAAAAGAACTGCAATGGTAATTCTTGGATCCCCCGCAAACTAAACATGGACTTGTTCTCTAGGGCGACACATTTGAAGTTTGGCTCTCTTACAGTCAATGTATTTAGATAGGGGAAAGGGGGAAATTTGATGAATTTTCAGAATTTGAAGTTTTCCTGCACAGGGTAGTGCAAAGGGAAAACTGCTCTACTACTTTGTCTCGCCAAGGGAGATGAATTTCCAATATCTTTAAACAGTGACCGTTTTGGAGCATTAAGTCCACCGGCGCAGGCGTGTGGCTTTCTGCTGCCATCACTAAAGGCCTTCTTCTGGCGACAATCATCATTAGTATTACGGTTTTCCTTCAAACGACAAACTAATACTCGCTTCTCAGTCACATTTGGAGCCTCCAAAGAAACTGATGGTAAGTTTTTAGACCTTGATGTCTCTTTAACTCTTTCCTTCCTCAACCTCTCGAGCTCCACTTGAAGCACAGCTACCTGATTTTGTAGCTCATTTGCCTTGGCTTCAGAAGAGAGGGCTTTCTGTCTCCATTCTTGCACCTGTACAAAGCCACATTATTAATTTTGTATAAATGCAAAAATGTATTGACAAGCTTAGGATCAAATGTTGCTGTATCAGTCTTTTACCCTTAACTTGAGTGCCTAAAGTCCCATTCTATCCATCCCCCAGACAAATCGATTCATAAGCCATCAGCATTTGCAGATAAAACTAAGGAGGCTATTATTCAAGACTGTCCACGTTTACTTTTTGTAATCCAAAAATTGATAGTTGGAATCTTTCTCAATGTTGGGTGTTGCAGAAATGCGAACTTTGAGGGGGAAAGGTGTTTTCTAAGACATTTAGAAATAGTCTTCACTGCCAAAATCATTTCGACATTTTAACTTTCTAGAACTTCATTGAGCTATTTAGTATGTTCCATGGTATTTTGAGTAATACACTTCCACCGGGTAGATTCGATGCCTCGGAGAAGAAGAAAGAAATAGATAGACGACATAGAGCTTGGTTTCTTACAGCAGAATTCAGGGATTGAATTTGACAATCAGAATCAAGTGCTCTAGCTTCCCAGAAATCTCTAGAAGCCTGCAACTCTTCCATCTCATTCCTGACTTGCCCTAGCATCTCTTGCATTTGGGACCATTGCTCTGTCTCAGCCTGAACTTGCTCTATGACGCTCCGCACTATGATCTTGCAGCGCCCAGAGCATGTTTTCTCCTCCTGTAGAAGAACTTTCGTCATCATTCAGGCAACAAGGTTACAGCAATTATGGATACCTGTTGTATGACATCCATAGAACATTTGATAATAAAATCCTACAAACCCAATAAGCTGACTAGGTTTTTTCTGGTCATTTAAAAATTTTACTGCACTGTTTAACATATGTTCCACAGACCTCGCTGAAATTGATTAGGACTTTAGGAGTGCCACCAAATCTATACCCTTAAACCAAGCTTGGTTTGCTCAACAGTAACTCCAATCATTAAGATGCCCCCTCTTCCTAAAGTCAATTGAATAATTGATGCTTACAGTCAAAACTAACAGATTGTAACAATGGATTTTTACCTTGCATGGTTGTCTTGTTGAAGATGAAGGCATATCAGGAAATTCTATTATTCTCTTGGAAGTGGAGGCATAATTGGCAGCAGAACTGCTGGCTGTAGAGTGCATTGAACCATACTCGTCTTCCATTCTCTCTAACAAGCTTCTATTTGACAATCCCTCCATTTTCCTTCTCAGTATCTCCATCTGCTGCACATTGTTCTCTTTTAGAAATTAGTCATGTGCAAAGTTAACTCTGACATAATAATGGAAACTATAGCTTTATTTCTTTGCTAAATAAATGGAGAGGACAGTAATTGACATGTGAACCTCTGAAAGTCATTGAAAATAATAACAGGAAAAGAAGTTATTTGAGCTGTGTTCCTCAGTTTTCTCGGCAACTAAACAGGCCTATATATGCTAATCTGTTTGCTTTAGGAAAAACATTTAAAAGAAAACCAAAACCACATTGATTACAGTGATAATTCACCTTATATATGCACTAAAATTGAAATTGTTCGACTTCATAGAAGTGAACTGCTCGTTCAGAAATCTAAAAACTAAAAGAACAGTCAGATTCATAACAAAGAAGATACTGCAACTGAAAAAAATCTTAAGCAAGGAGATGTTAAACATTACATTGCAACTGCGATTTGAAGCAAAAGTCTCATGGACACTGCAGTTTGTTTTGATGGACAAGCTTGCTTCCGCCACCTCTTGGATCTCCTTAACGCATATCTCGTCCGATTCTCCTCCAAACTTCTTTAGCCCTCTTTGAAGAAGAGATACTTGTCTATCTAAATTACTACACTTTCGACCTTCTAAATCCTCAACCCCTGATCTTCTTTGCAACTTCTCTAGCTTCTCTACCAATTCTTGAATCTCTTCATCCAATACCATGCTCGCATCCTTGCCATCACAAATCCCTTTTCTCCCCTGCAAATAAATCACAAAACTAAATTCAAAAGAAAGAATAAAGAGGTGTGGTAAATTTAAAATTAGGCTCAAAATCATATCCTTTAGAAAGCTCTGTTTGATTGCAGAGAGGCTATCACAAAACTATACAAACTAGATAGATAGGGCCTAGTTAATAATAATCAAGAACATGACACGTTAAGAGAATAAAAAAGTAGACTGGTAGCTGTGTCAGGCTTGCTTGAGTTGAGGCATGGTTATCTCAAGTCCCATGCCTAAAAAGTAAATTATTTTCTTTTTCTAAAATTTACCCGGAATCAAAATTATGAACTCTCAAGAACCAATCACATCACTGAAAATGTTAAAACCCAAATGAAAACAGCAACTAAAATTAAGAAAAGGGAAGAGAAATACTAACAGAAAGCAGAGTTTCAACAGCAGATCTCAGAATCCTCTCCATTTGAACCCTTCTTCTCTCCATCTTCTTGACAGCAATCTCTCTCTCCATCCGCAACAAATTACACTCTGCCCTCAACATCTCAGCTTGAAACCTCCACTTCTCCTCCTCCATCACCACACTCTCCCTCTCCTCCACTCTCTCCCTCCTCTCCTCCTCAAAGCACTGATCACCCCTGCTACCACTAGCCATCATAATTGGCACAACCCCTCTATCAAACCCTCTTTCTTGATCAAACAAAGCCTCTAACTTTCCTTTCTCGTCTCTTTGTGAACTTGGCTTTGTGGCATTGGCCTTTAGCACTTGTGGTTTCCTGCGAGGCCTTCGAGGTAAATGGAGGATTCTTGGAGTTGGTTGGGCTGGTGGGTATTGCCATTTTGGTCTCCTTGTTGTCAATGTTGTTATTGTCGATACTTTATCCATTCAAGAACAACAGCTACTTCAGTTTTTTCTTCCTTTTTTCTTCTTGGTTTTGAGATACACTTTGGTTTCTTGTCAAAGAAAGGAAAAGAGTTTCAAGATCAAGATTTGAACACGGATAGTTCACAACAACTTCGTTTTCTATTGGTGGATACAATGTAGGAGAGAGAGTTTGGAGTTTTGAACATAAATTTTTGGCACTAACAACTTTCCTTTTTGGTTTGAAAAAACACAGGTTGGTTGTTTGTTTTATTATGTAGGAATTGGCCTGCCGAGAAGCGGGTTCTAGTTGAAGGAACAGTTCGGAGCTACAGAGAGAAGTCAGAGTTTGGACTCTTGTGACAGATTATATAGTACTTCCACTAAACTTTAGTTTTTGAAAGTACTTCGATAATAGTTTATGCTTACATTGTTTTTAGAGTGAAGTAATAATACTAATAATAATAATTGAACCCAAAATGTACCATTATGGATTTGAAAAGAGAGGTTACTTAGAGAAGCCAAACAAGAGTCCAGTACCCAAAATATACCATCAATTTTGAACCCAAAATTGATGAAAGCTGAGAGAGAGAGAGAGGAGCGGGAGAAGTTAAGGCTACAGGCGTGCAACCTCGTTATGTGGAAGGAACAGAGATTTCAAATGAAAGCTGTGCTGTGAGTGTTTCTTTCTCATGTGCTGCTGCATAAATTTCGTATTCTTGGACCTTGTTTTCTCATGGAAAACTGAGAAGGATGTGTAGTTACTGTTGTATCAACACTAACCTGAAACAGAAAAAAAAGTTTCTTTCATTTCTTACTGCTTTTGCTCTTCGCTTTTTATTTAGCTAATGGACCAAGAAAAGAGAAACTTCAAGGTCATGGATTGCTGTCTGAATAGCAGTGCTCAAAATTCTTTTATTTAGAGATTGAAAGCAGATTAAACGAGTCATTTATATTCTTACCAAAAAAAAATATTTAGAACAGTAACCATCAAACAGACTTCTCGCATCAAACACTCTATACATGTACTCAAAGGAAATCATCCTTTACAGCATAAATGACACAGTTAAAATTTTCTTTAATTTTTCTTATTTTAGCGGGTATTGTAGCGATTGTAAGTCTGTAATTTTTTGTTATTTTTTTTAAAAAATATAGTTTTTTTATATTTTTTCTATTTATACTTTATATTTTTATCATTTTGCATTATACATATTTATCACCATTTTTTTATCTTTATATTTTATCTTTTTTTCTTTACACTTTTTTTTAAAAAAAAATGTTATTTTTCTTTTTTATATTTGAAATCTTTATCACTCTATACTTGGCCTATTTATATCTTTCTTTCTTTCATATCATCATTCTTTTGTAATTTGTTTTTAAATATTTTTTTCTTAAAAAAAATTATTATACAAATATTAAAAAAATAGTGTTTTAGTATAGCAATTACAACATTATCTTATTTTTCTACTATGTTAAAAATAAGTTTGAGATTTTACATATTTTTATTAACCACTATATTTTATTATATATAAACATCGATTTATTTATTCACTGTTATATTTTTTACTCGTTGTAAAAAAACATATTAATAAAATCTATATATTAATTTATTTATGTTGTAAAAAAATTATTAAACCTGCAGCTAGGCGGGTCGAATAAACGTGTTAACATTTTTTTTTTATTTATTCACAGATAATTTTTGATTTATTTAATTAAATGCATGCATTGACTATTTTATTTATAATTAAAATTTTTATCAAAAAATACATTTAAAAAACTTACATATTTATTTTTTAGATAAAAAATATTATCCAACCTCCAATGGGATTTCAAATAACTAGTATCTATACGAGATAACTCTCGAGTAAAACTACAAAGATTATGAGAGATGGCATATCTTATCTATACGAGAGGAATTTCATAAAGTTGATAGTCTGAAAGATTTCACTCCATCGCCATGCTACTGATAAATGATGCATGCAAATCTTGCGCGCCGCTTCACCTGTTGTGCAAAAAACAACGAGTTCATTAAATAACAGGGGAGGTGGCATCACCTTCTCCGAACTCAAAATAAATGAATTTGGATCTGGTTCACGAGCTTGCTTAATAAATTTAAGAGAAATCGTAGATGACATGCATGTTCAAATTTGAGATAATACTACAACAAGTGTGTCAATTTTAAGATTTTTTACAATCTACTGTCTCATTATTTATTCTTTTCAAATAGATGCCTGAATTCGTAACAATCAATTGAAGATATAACTGTCAATTTGGATGTTGATGTCCCTAGAATCGTAAAAAATAGAAGCCTCAAGAGTTATCCCTGGGAATGAATTGCAGGAATTTACACAAGATTTACTTCTTTTTTCCATGTTGAAACCACGTCCAAGGAGAACAGAGCATGTTTTGAGCACGAGAATAGCCCTTTGACATCCACTCTTGGCCACGGGATTTCATAACCTCAAATTCTGGCAAAGATAAAGCAACACATGGCATTAATCCATTCGTCCAATCATTTTTTGGGGATAAGGAAATGGATGGTTGTCTCCCAACAAGTCCTTGAGCCATTTACACTCCTAGAACTAATAGTGGTTCAATCCATTCTTTTACGTGCATGTGATTGCCAGACACAAACACTGAGCAACAGAGAGGAAGCAAGAAATTTGCAGAGCAGAGATGGCATCCATGACCATGACAGCCTCATTCCTAACTGGTTCTGCCATGGCCAAACAGCCTTCGACAACCCCACGTAGAGGGCTCATTGTGGCCAAGGCCTCAAGAACCACAGAGGGAGAAAACGTTGAGATGAAGAACAGAGAAGAGAGCAGCGGTGGGAGGAGGGATTTGATGTTTGCAGCTGCAGCTGCTGCTGCCTACTCCATTGCCAGAGTCGCCATCGCTGATGAAGAACCTCGGCGAGGGACCCCAGAAGCTAAGAAGAAGTATGCTCCTATTTGTGTCACAATGCCAACTGCTCGTATCTGCCGCAACTGAGAATTTGATGTTCTATGTAATGTTCCTTGATGTAATGTAAAAGTTGTCCTCGCTTGTATGCTTTTATCGGAGAACCCTCTTCATTTCAAATCTCATCTTCTATTTCATTGAACCCAATTCTTCTGACCCAATAATCCTGTTTTTCAAGGTAAAACGTAGGAATTACCTCCTATTATGTTGGAAATGTTAGTAAAGTGTTGGAGTTGGCTTGCAGCACCCACCCTTGCTGATCGAACAGCCCGAGTTTTCCTTGAATTTAGACACAGTACTCGTCTTCTCTGGCTTTTGAGCTCCATGGAATGATGTTGAATCCATTACTTATGCTAGCATCTTCCCCAACTCCACACCTAACAACAGTTAAACACGATAAGAAAGCAAAATACCTATTTCTCATTCCATATGTGATGAATCAAGTACGGTGCTTATTTACCACCCAGATCAATCAATCTGCTTCCAATATATTTCTGTGTGGCGCCAAATACAGTGGTAATGAATCAGACAATTGCAAACTATGTTGCTAATGCTGTATAATTTTATGGAAAAGTAAGAATACATCCCTGCCGTGATTCGAATTAACGAGCAACAAATTAATAACCATGAGGAGTAACCACAAAAAAACCTAAGAGACTGCCTTTTGTATTCCCCCTTTCCTTTTGGGTAAAATACATCTATGGCGACACCCTGGAAAGGTGAAATGGGAATTTTAATAAACATGTACCACCACTAAATAAAAATCTGTTCCAAAATTATCGCAGCAATTTTCCATTTTTTCCGAAACTGAACTAGTTGCCTTAAGATGCCACCTTTGGAGGTTAAGCTTCAATTTCCAGATGCAGTTCACTATGAACTAAGAAAGAATATGACTACCTAAGAACCTCAATTGTGCGGGAATTCAACACGCTATCCAGCCGATCCCATTTGAAAAACATGAAAAATGGGAACATCAAAAACTCGAAAAATCCAAATAAGGACCAAATCAAGTTAGTTGTATATCTGCGAAAAGAATTCAGATGAAAATGCATAAGCTGTCCATCAAGAATTGCTGGATGACAGAAAAACAGAGGTTTCCCAGGTTGCTTTTGCACTCCATTATCTAGGACCGGTACTGGTTGCATAATTCTTGGATAATAAACTGAAAAGAGAACATATTGATGATTACATGCATGGAAAAGAGATTTTGTTACAGGATAAATAAATGAAAAACACTCAGACAAATCTTGGCTTAATAGGATACAAGACCTGGTTCATCAACAATATAAAGTAAAGGTCTTGTAAAAACCTGAACAAGCAAAATTGTGATACAAAAAGATTTGGAAACTTAGCATTACAGCTGTTACCGACCAGTAACAGCACAGAGAGATAGAAAGAGAGATCGTTCCACGTTCACCTCAAGCCATTTTGCCAGGTAAGAAGATTGCAGAAGATGTGTAGGAAACTCATTCCCCTTTCCCATTTTGCTGGGCAGAAGCATAATTTCGAATAACTTCCATGGCCAGCTGATGAGCAGTCTTATTCTGCAATTTTGCAAGTTCATCCATTTTTTCATATGTATCCTTATCAGTAAAAAGTCTCAGGTTGTATGTGGACCGTGTAGCCACCACACCATCCCATTTCTCAACCCACTCTTGAAGAGTTTCAAATCCCTGATAAAAGAGATTGAAGTCATTATCTTTAGACTACTGGAAATTTTCAATAGGATTGGATAAAAATTCAACATGAAACAGCTAACTTTTCCTCGAATGGGTTGAGAGATGATAACTTGCAAGGTAGTAATCTCTATACTCACCACACGGTTTGTGAAGTCGCCAAATGATTCTTTGGATTGTCCTTTCCTTTTCCAATTATAAAACAGAGGTTCCAAAACCTTTTCTAGGTCATGAATCTTAACCTTATTCATGAAGGTTCTTGCTAATGAAGTTTGATTGGGTGTTCCCCCAAGCCAAAGCTGTTTAAAAGCAACAAAAACGGTTCATTACTTTTCTTTTAATTCTCATATGTAATACTGAGACAAAACAAACAAAAAGAAGGACATCAATTCAGTCCTTGGTATACCTGGTAGCTATTAGGGCCATCACCAACAAATCCAAGTTCAGCCATGTATGGTCTGGCACAGCCATTGGGACAGCCAGTTGCCCTTATTACCACAGATTCATTGTATTTGAGACCAACCTGAAATCACAAAAGACTACCAGTAAATAGTCTTAATGTTCATTTGCATGCAATTGACAATTCACTACATTCATCTATCAAAAGCTTGGTTCAATTCTGATGAACTCATTTGAATGAACACACCTTCTCGAATACAGCTCTAATACGTTTGAGGATGTCAGGTATTCCCCGTTCAGCTTCGGTTATTGCCAATGGGCACAGTGGTAAAGCTGGACATGCCATTGCATTCAAGTTGAGGGGGTCTACATACTTGGGTTGCTGTGCATGAGCAATATTAATCAAAACCAGAACAATTGAGAAAAATGAAACAAAACCAGCAAGCAGAACAAAAACCTAGCAAACCAAATAAGCACTATAATAACGCCCAGAAATTCATCATTTGCCAACTGAACAGCAGAATCATTCAGACAGTAGTAGAAAGGCATGAAACAAGAAACAGAGATGCTAAGTGGGTCCTTCTGACATACTATACAAGAATGTTAAAGATTTTGAAAGTCAATTACCATTGAAAGGTTTACCAGAAAGGTCGACTGTTTGACATGATAAGTGATTACATCCATAACATTAAATACAAATTCTGAAAAGGTGTCCACTGATAAATTAATAACTTGAGTAACTACAAAGACAATCCTTACCGAACCTAATTATTAAATTGATAAAGGCAGCATGAGATTTCAAAAGATGTCCTTTGCTCTGTGGTTTTATCGGAAAAATAGATGACTAACAAGGAATAAAGATTCAGATCTTGCAATATTGTGGCATTTATAACAGTTTGACTGCACATCACATTTGCAATTGTGTGCTAATGCCATCTTAATGGAACCATCTGACGAGACCTACCCAATTACTGCCTTGTATGAAATCCTTTCTTTCATATATGAAACCAGGAAATCAAATCCTTTCTTTAGCTCACAAACAGTTTCATGATTAATCCATTTCCATGATTCACTAGGAACTAAGGAATTCAGTTAAACAAATCCTAACACCAAGTCTCAAGGAACATGAAAAAAAAAATGATACATGCCTAGTCATATTAATCAATGGACTCAACTCTGGGAAAATTTCACAGTTATGGAATACCCGGACAGAAGATAATGTGGACACCAAAAGTGAAAAAACCTTACCAGTAAACCAGCCTGTGCAAGAGCAGTGGTGATTGGGCGCTTCCATGCTTTGCGAATACCACACAAGATGATGTTCTGGTTTGGTGTGAGACGTACATCCAAGTTGTACTTTTCTATTATTTCCCTTAATGTCGCCTTCATTTCCCCCCCAATACGACCACTATCAACATGGAGCCCACAAAACAAGCCACCATCACCCTGACAAGAATTTTCAATCTATCAGTAAGCAGAAGGTAAAATTCAAGAAGCAAATAAGGTACAGATAAGAAAATGTTTGATCCTAAGCAGAATAGCCAAAACATTGTAATGTGGTGAGACAGAACCAAAGTTTACACTTATAAATTAGGGATAACCTGCTCGTGCCATCCCAAGTAACTTTTAAATTCCCACTCAGGCAACTCACGGGAAGGCTCAAATTTCTTCCCATAATATTGCTCCACAACACTTCTAAACTTCTCAATTCCCCAGGAGCTTATCAAATATTTCATTCTACTGTATTTACGATCATCTCTCCTCCCATTTTCTCGTTGAGTGACAACAATAGCTTTCACTGCATATAGAATGTCTTCTTTTGGTACATAACCCAATGGTTCTGCCAACCGAGGAAAAGTGGTCTCTAGCCTATGAGTTCTTCCCATACCACCACCAACCTGCATCACATCAGAAATTGTAAGAAATAAAAAGCTGTAGGCAATTAAGAAGAAAAAAGAGGAATGTTTCAGTATATGTTAATCTAATCTTACATATAAATTAAACCCCTGAGGTTCCCCATCAGCATCAGTAACAACAACCACACCAACGTCATTTGTGAGAAGGTCCACAGAGTTGTCTGTTGGCACAGTGACTGCGATTTTGAACTTCCTAGGCAAGAATTGAGTTCCATAGATGGGCTCTGGTGAATCAGGAAAATTGGTTCCATGAGAATTGTCATTGCGGGCCTTCACTACCTCTGGAGGTTCTGCCGACATTATTTTCTCTCCATCCACCCACATATCATAGTAGAAACCAGACTGGGGAGTTAGAAGGGCAGCAATATTATCGGCGGTTTGCTGTGCAAATTGGTAATCTTTTCTTGCAAATGGAGCAGCAGGGGCCAAAACATTCCTGTTAAGATCACCGCATGCACCAAGAGTTGAACCCATGCTATGGATAATGCTGCTCATCACAGTCTTGAGGTTCTTCTTTAGAACACCGTGGAGCTGAAATGTTTGCCTGGTTGTCAATCTAAGTGTTCCGATTCCAAACTGATCAGCAAGATCATCCATGGTCAAGTACAATTTGTTCGGGACTTTCCCACATGGATTCTTTGTACGAAGCATAAAAGAGTAAGATCTTGCCCCTCGTTCATCTCTGTTATACTGCTGATAGCTCCCATGGAACTTGATTATTTGTGTAGCAGACTCATTAATGTTCGGGGCATCTGTGAGCAACTCCTCATTAAGAGGGTACCTGATAAAATTGCTGTGTTCTTTGATTATCTCAACCTTGCTACGCTTAGTTTCAGTCTCCGGCTTTACTGGCTGCCCACAAAAATTGTGCAAGTTATAAAACATGAAAACTAAACTAGACAAACTCTATCACTAGTAATCAACATCGAGGTTATTCTTATCAATAAATTGCCTTTGCAGCCTAGCCTTACAATTCTTTATTGTTCCAAAATAAATATAAAATGTTAACATTCATTAACGAACTCAGTCTAATTAAGTTAAATCAGAAGCATTTCAATTTCCTAGGTTCTAGACACCTTTCTTATTCTCCCAAATCTACTCAGCACAGCACATTTAATAAGAAATTCAACAATCATGAAACAATTCTGAGTACACTTTCATTTAAAAAAAAAAAAAAAGTCATATAGAACAGACACCAGATTGAAATAAAAGAAAAAATATCACCCTTTACTTTCGACGTTATTTCTTTCCCCTGCATCCAAACAGAGAACGAGATTCAAAAAAGCAGCTTTTGATAAAAAATAAAAAAAAAAAAAAAAAAAAAAAAAAAAAAAAAACTCAATCCAAAAACAAATCAAAACTGATATGCCTGTGCTAATAATTAAATAAGCTTTCTTTTCTCGTATTTCCCTCTTTAGCCTTCCAAAACAGAGACCAAATCCAAACACAAAAGAAAACAGCTTCGGAAACTCAAAGCAGGGAGAGAGGAGGGGAGATTGATTGATTGACGTAATCTAACCGTGGAGACAGCTCTGATAAGCGCATTGGGTCTAGCAATTGAAACTGAAAACAAATTGACATGTTTCCTACTCAAACCAACTGAATTCCTACTCCTCAATCCATCATAACTCCCTATCTGAATCTTCTTCCCCTCCTTCAACACTGCACTATGAGCTGCTCCATACGACGTCGCCGTCGTCATCCTCCTATTTCTCTTATCTCAAACAAAAAACCTAAACCCTGGATAACAAAAAAAACAAGTAGCAGAGAAGCAGCGAGATTGATAATTTGTGGAGACTGGTGAGTAGAGAAGATAGATCAAGTTGACAGCGAAAGCCTTAAAAATTAAAACTGTGAAGGGTTATTTTATTTTGTTTTTCTTGTTTTTTTAACTCTATTTGCTATTTGCTATCGTGCGCTGTCACGTGCGTGACACGAGTGTTTTTTTAACTGGTGACTCTGACGTGCCCCCACGAGCTTCTAGTCCACGCTCTGGCAGCCGTGCGGGGAATTGCTGTTGAAGGGCCGAGAGGTGTGGTAAGTAGCGCGTGGGAGTGTAAGAGACAGACATGCAGCAAAACCAAAGTTGGATTCTATGGTGCATTGAACGTGGACGGGATTAGGTTGGTTTCGTGCTAATAATAAAAATATATAATCAATTAGGACTGGTGTTTGGATGCTAAAATATAGCAAGAAAAACTCCTATAATAAGCAAAAGAGAATCGGAACCGAGCAACTTAAATTTTTTTTTTCTTTCTTCTTTTTTTTAAAAAAAAAAACCAGTCAAATTAAAGTTTCTTTTGCTAACGGGTGTTTTGTTTTAAAAAAAAATTGCAGAAAAAATAATAATTTTTATTTATAAAAAAAAATTCTAAGTAAATGAGATGCACAAATTCCAACAAAAAAAACTGAAAAAATGAATAAAAAAAATGAGGTCTCGAATGTACAATGAAGTTTCAATAATAACATCCTAGTATCATTATCCCACTAAAATAAATTTAATGACTCCAATAAATATCAGTAGCGATAATAAAAGTGGATCATATACGTTGTTGTTGGTGGTTTTTATTGATATTATTAGTTTTATTTCATTAAAAAAATTAATAATATAAAAATTATAATTATAAAAGTTTTAATATATCTTTAAGCCTCATTTTTATTTAGTAGAGTTTATGCAGTCCATTTATATGTATTTTTTTAAGAAGCTGAACTTTCGACATTTAAAATAATGGTAGTGCGGGTTATGATTTTTATAAAACTATGCTGTTTTCTAAAAAATAATTGTATGGTTTGCTAAGAATAATAAGAAAGGTAAAATTTCTGTTAGCATAATAAATATTTAGATATATTTCAATTATGAAAAATATTTTAAGTATTTTTTTTTTCATGTCAACGTCCTTGTTTTGTAGTTTTTATTTTAGAATTTAATAGGAATTATTTTTTAAAATATTTTTTATTTAAAATGTATTAAAATAATATTTTATTATTTTTTAAAAAATTATTTTTAATATTAGTATATCAAAATAATAATAAAAATTAATTTAAAATAAAAATAATTAAAATTTCAATTAAAAAAACAAGTTAAAACTCGATTACAAAGGAGGTCTTTAACCTTGGCCAACATACCTGAACTCCTTTTACCAGCAATTATGCAATTGACTCTCACATGAATGTGCCATTTGCAAAGCAAACGCTTTCATATATGAAAAATGTGCTTGCATTGTTCCTCATTTGCACTTCTGTTTCGCTTATATATATATATATATATATATATATATATATATATATATATATATATGAGTTGTTGTATCTGCAGCATCTTCTCTTTCGGGCTTAGAGTAAAAGATAAATAAACACCAGCTTTAAAAAATATACATGAGAGAAACTCTTGAATTTGATTTTATCTTTAAAACTTATAATTTAGGTTCAATAAAAAAAACTCAATTACTAACTAATTTAATTTTAAGAAATAAGATTCTAAAAAAAATATCAATAAAAAAAACTTAAAAAAACAAAGAATATACCAACAAAAATAATTGGGATAAAATTTGATAGAAAAAACTCACGGGGGATGAAATTGTAAAAAATCAACTTTAAAAATTACTCCAAATAAAACAAATAATGATCAATTAAAAAATATTTATAATTTGATAAATTATTTATAATTTTGTAGATTAAAGGATCACGAGGGTTGAAATTAAAAAATATATATATAATTTTGTAGATTATTCAAAATTAAAAAGATTATAAACAAAAGGACATGAATCAAATATAAAAAAGACATAAATTGGAGGGGTTGTTTTTAATTTTTAAAGGGGTTTGGCATTGAATTCTAGGTAGGGAGAGATTAAAAAAAAGAAAAAACAAAGTTATTAGTGTTAAAACCAATGCGTTTTAGGGGCATGTGTCACCCCAATAAGTTAGGAGTGTCGAGACCTTTCCAATGCTGTCCTAGACAGTTATGTTTGGTGGTTGGACAGCCCTGCACGTGCCACCTAAATGATGAGGGAATGTTCACATGCTACATACGTATCAACAATTTTTTAATAATATTTAATATATATTAATTACAATAATCCTCTTGATTAACCTTTAAATTTACAATAAAATCAATATAAAATGGTTAAAAAAAAACTTTTGTGAGATAAGTTATGTTGATTTTGTCTTTGATAGCATCAAAATAATTACACTATTTTAAAAGAAAAAAAAAGACCAAAACACTCCTTAATGACAGCCATTGCATTTTTTTAATCTAGAGATAAATTATTAAGTTTACTGTGTAAAAAAATAATCAATCAAACCTCATACAATTTGTAAAAAATGTTTGGGTCATGGTAAAAAAACCACTTTACTAATAATACCTAGTAAAAAGGTTTAATGAATGGGGAGCAATTTTATCATTATACTATTATAATAAATAATATTTTGAATTCGGTGAATAATAATTTTTTAAAAAATATATATTTTTTTCAATCCTCTACCCATTCAATGTTTTAATTAAGGTTGAAATGCCTTTAAAAGAAAATAGCTTTTGCATTGCATCTAATTTTATAGGTGTCAAGAGTTTTTGTAAAAAAAAGAAAAATCAAATTAATTTTTTATATTATTTTAATGTGTTGATAGCAAAAATATTTTTCAATGATATTCCTCTTCATGGTAATAATCAATAAAGTGAAGAGTAGGGTTGAAATGATATTTTCACAAGTTTCAATTAGTTTCATGTAGATCAGTATTTTAGTGTTTTTTTATATTAAAATAACTTAACTGTAAGAACTAAGAAGATATATCAGAGCTTTTTATCTTTTTAGTTTTTTTTTAAAAAAAAATTAAATAACTAACATGCCCCTGAAAACAAGATTTGTTGAATTGGCCATGAAGTTTATTTTTTCATACTTTTATAATGTTATTTTTTTTTTAATTAAGCACATTGAAGAGCAATTTAGTCTTTTAATAAATATAAATATTATTTAAAAAAAATTGATAACCTGTACACTACATACATCAACATATAGGTAATTTGATAGCATATTATTAAATAAATTAAAAATAATTTAGTTTTTATTTATCTTGAATAATTTATAAAATTAGATTAATTTTTTCTCAAATTTATCATTTTTCAATTTTTTTTCATCTATCACGCTTAGTTCTTGTTATTTTTGATTGATTTTTTTTTTTATCATTCTTTGGATTTGTTGCAGTTCTTAGTTTTATCCATTATTATATTATTTCATTTAGTTGTTATACCATATTTATTTGGTTTTTATTCTTCTAATTAATTTTTTTTATATATTTTTTAATTAAATTTATTTTTCAATTTCATCCATTGTTGTTTTATTTCATTTGATTTTTAAGTCATATTTGATCATTATTTTTTTAAAAAAAAAATGTTTGGATGATTAAGAATCTTGCTTCATGGTTTTCACATATTTGTTTTTTATAGGTAATCTGATCTAATGACAGTCACGCGTTTTGAATATTAACTAAATTTAACTTCAATCTTTTTTTTAAAAAAAATGATCTTACCCGTCAACATTATATTAACAAGCCTTCAAATTCATGTTTTTTATTGCTTTCCTTTGTAATGGGTTATCATAGTCTAATATCTCAGGTTGCGGGTTAATTAAATTAACCTCGATCTACTTGAGTGTTTTTTTCAACATTTTTTTATTTTTTTTTCTATTCTCGCCTTTTATTATTTAGTTTGTTTGAGAATCAACCTCCATTACTTTATTCTTTTTTATTTTGCAAGTTGTTGTCCCGACGTCATAAGTGGATTACGAGTTTTGTATATAGGCTAGTTAGTTTTTTTTATTAGCAATTTTTTAATTATTTTTTTCAATTCATCCTTCAATATTTTATTTGTTGGTAATCGAGCTTTTTTTTTTTTTTTTGAAATTATCTAGTTCTCATTTAATTTTTTTTATTGAATAAGATTGTTGAGATATTTTAAGAATAGATGGTATTTTTTTATAATATTAACAGTTTTTTGTATTAGTTGGTTTTTTAATTATAGTTGAATTTTTTTATAATCATATTATCAAATCAATCAGATTTATTGAATCAATTTGAATAAATAATTTGAATCCTAAATTTTTCTTGCTTTTTCAAAAACATCTTTTATATATATATAATTATACATATATATCAAAATAATTTAACCCAATGTAGCGCAGTACACCGCTACAGTGGCTTAGATAAGGGACGGCAGGAAGGAGCAATTAGTTTAGCAAATCAAGCCTGTAGAGATCTTTAACGCCATTACACGTAATAATATCAATTAGAATAATATCACTGACTTGCTCTGTGCTTGAGATTTTTTAAATAATTTTTTTTGATAAAATTAGTATTATTCGATATCAACATAAATTCTTGCAGTATTATTTTTTTCATTTCCTTAATTTCGTTAGAAATTAAGCTTAAAGTCAAGATGAGCTTAAGAGAGGAACGTGGCATGTTCTGAATGTTCAAAATCTTGATCAAGTTTGACCTTGGTCATTAACTTTAAAAGAAAATGCCCGAGGAATTGAATGGAAGAATTAACTTTGTCCTATAATTCAAATCTCATGCATTCTAACTTTTTTACGGCTACAATTGAAATAACGGGGACTGCCATTAAACAGACGTGATAGTTTTTACCCGAGAACATGTATAGAATCTAATTCCATCCATGTTTGGAAATGTGACTAAAATTGTGTTTTTTTTAAAAAAAAAATTGTTTAAAGTTAATTTCTTTATGTTTTTAATTATTTTAATATTTTGTTGTAAAAATATTTTTTTTTTTAAAAAAAATATATTATTTTAATGCATTTCCGAGTAAAAAAAATTTTGAAGAGCATTCATTACCACACTTCTAAACACTTCATAAATTATAGTAATGTTTTTGAAGATAATGTTGGGGATTTATTATTTAAAAGGGTGTTTGAGAGTTTGATAATTTATATTTTTTGGTGTTTTTTTTAAATGCATGTTTAATGTGAAAAGGCATTAAATTGATGTTTTATTTTTTAGGGGTTAATACAGTTTTGAAGTGTTATGTTATGTTGACAAAAATACCCTAAAATATAAGTAATTTCAGTTTTATCGTCAAAACATCAATTTTATCTTCTTCTTTCTTCTTTTTTTTTTTGAAAGAATTCTCATGTGTATTTTCCATAGTATACTCTTTTTTTTTTTAATAACATAATTTTATAAAAAAATATAATATTTTTTATTAAGTATTCTAAAAGAGTTGTAATTAAAAAGTAAAATAGTTCGGTGCAAGATGATACTATCATAGTAGCTTGGGGTATATTTGATGTTTAATTTCCTTGATATTAATTGAATAATACCAAATATTAAGAAAAACATGACAACGAAAAACTCTAAAAATAAACATAGATTGTTGGATTATCATCTTAAAATGGAATTCCATTATAGGTTTCATTAATCCAACGCTTCCGTTAATCATTCAATCCAATAAAATATAAAAATCAAAAGAGAAAAAAGAAGTTCTAAAGCAATGGAAAAATTACTAAACAACACTTGTACACGTGCCATCTCATTAACGGTAAAAAGTTATGAATGCGTTGATACATCCAACTCTACCTCACAATTTCTCACGTTAAATAAAAAAAGGAGGAGAGCGAGAACCAAGCCACGTGGCAGAGCAACAAGATTTCCCTCGCTTTCATCGAAGAAATGAGAAGAATGTAAAGGATTTAGAAGCTCTAATGGAAAAGAGGTTGTTCTGGCAATGGATCTGCAAAGCTGGATTAATCATCCATTTACCATAAAATCTCAGGTCAAGCTCGGTCTTCCTTGTTTTGGCTGATGTATCCAGTGGCTCAAGTGAAACCTTGATAACCTGGATTTATCTAGGAGCTCAATGGGTGGGAATCTTGAAATCCTTACTGCAGTGACTCAAGTGAACGGGGTTGTGTGTTCTTGAGACTTTGTTCTTGATTTGAGTTTGGAAGCTTCACTGGGCAACACCTTTTTGGTATTCAGCACCTTGCTGAATTTGTAAATCACATGGTGTACGGTTTCCAGATACATCTCGAGACAAAGACAATGCCTGTAAAGTTTCGGGTTCAAGCATCTGGTTAATCAGGACGGGGTGAAGTATAGCCCATCCATAGGAAGAGATTGAGAACCAGGGCAGAGCACGAACAGGGATCATAAGGATGTTGACATGGATGATGATACAAAATCTGTGAAAATAAAATATATTCCATAAGAAGAGATTTGAATTGCTGACTCGTTCCGGCGTTTCTCTTATTCGAGGAAAAGTTCGGGCGATCACAAAGTAAAGAATGCAACATCTTATCCTCCAACTTCTGCTGAAAATGGAAACCATGCTTTGGGCTCAATAGGGTTTTGATACCGCCACTAAGGAGAGATTAGCCAAAATAAACAAACCAAATCCCAACTTTCTTAGTCCAAATATGATACTCATCCAACAAACACACCACAAAAACAAAAACAAACAAAAGAAAAGCAAAGAAAGGGGGGACAAACAGACATCCACGTAATAATCGAAAGTGGTCGTTTCTGACATGAACAGGACATGTAAGCCTAATTGATGATGGCATATTTACAAACACATGTTGCGGTCCATCCTTGCCAACCTTTCTCTACCATTTTGTGTGCCTCTTCTCATGCAACTACCCCCCATGACAAACAAATTCTGAACATATCAAGGACACTACGACTATTCCTACCTATTCAAAAGGCCCTAAGAAATAAAACAAGGAAAAAAATAAAGTGAGAAGAACTTCATAGACCAAACAATAATGGCTGGTTTTTTCTCCACTGACTGAGCTTTTGGAGTTGTCTACCCTCAAGTGGCTGCCTGCAATGATCCATCCCTCCTTAAAGTTATGCTCAGATTGTTAAATCTTTCCCGTGAATATTGCCTTGAGGCTTTTCTCCAGTCTGTACCAGCCTTCATCATCGTGGCAAACTCCTCATAACTTATGCGGCCATCCTGCAGGGTCGAATTAAAATGAGGTTATCCTTCCAATTTAGCAACAATCATAGGATGATAAGAGATGCCACAAAACTCAGAAACATTCTAAGTGTTACACACAATAGTGATATCAAGAGACAAACATCAGTAACCAATCCTCATTCTATCATCCACAGCAGAGAAGGAAAAGCATTCACATCATATGGAGTCAAACTGAAGAGAGACGCGTGTGATATGCATATGTTTACACCAAGCAAAGGCATTTCCAGGCAACAGAATGAATCGAGGAAACTAACAAGAAGCATACTGCAAACTGACAGCTTCAGGGCTTTAGCTTCAGGACTGAGAAAGCCCTGAAGGCTTGTTTTTGTAATTAATTTACATCTAAATACAATAAATACATAAATAACACTAACCTTGTCTGTGTCGACATCATGCATAATGGCATTGATAACATCCTCATTATTGGTGTCAACATCATCATTCAAGGATTCTCGCAACTCTTCGATCTCAATGTAACCGCTCTGGTTTCGATCAAAAAATGCAAAAGCTTTATGCAGGTGTTCGTCATTGCCCATTTTTTTAATGTGAACTGAAATTGCAACGAACTCTCCATAATTTAGAGCTCCATCACCATCAACATCAGCCTGTAAAAACCATAGAAAATTCAAGGGGCAAATTTTGCATGAATTTCATTACGATATTCTACTGGTATAACAGAATCTATCCTTTTCCTTCCCAGAAAGGAAATATTTTCTGCCACTAAGGCAAATATGCTTACAGCTTCCATAAGGATTCGAAGATCTGCATCAGCAATATTTTGGCCAAGCTTTTGTAACCCAACCCTAAGCTCCTCAAGGTTAATGCTGCCTCTTTTGCCAGTATCCATCATATCAAAGGCCTCCTTTATGCCAGCTACTTCCTCCACCGACAAGTGTTCAGCTATCACCTGCAGATGGACAGCTCAAAATGTCACTCCTTTTTATTTTGTGAAGAGGAATAGAGGATGCAGGATTGTTGGGGATGGAGGAATTGTATAGATGTGCACCGCACAGCTGTAATTTAGTGAATAATACTAGTTCCCATGGGAAAAGTTTTCATCATAATCAAAGCTAAATAGCAAACAAATTAAGAATCATTACCCTCAGGGCTGTTTTCTTGAGCTTATTCATCACAGAAAACTGTTTGAGTCTTGCTCTCACAGTCTCACCAAGGGGGACATTTGGAGCCTTCTTTGCATTTTGTATCCAAGGATGCTCTGCAAACAAAAGGCCAGTATAAATTTGCATGTTAACATATAGGCATGCAACTAGATAGCAGACATTGGATTAATAGAAGAAAGAACTACCAAGCACTTGCTGAGCAGTAAGCCTTAGCTTAGGATCAGGATTAAGCATTTTCTTCACAAGATCCTTTGCATTATCAGAAACTCTAGGCCAAGGATCCCTCTTGAAATCAATGAAAGAGCGAATAATTGCCTGCGCTACCCCTTGCTCAGTTTCTGCATGACCAAGAAAATAAATTCTCTGAGAAGATGATTTTAAAAACAAGGAGCAGAAACCGCATGCAGATAACTATCATGCCCTTTAGGATCATAACAGAAAAAGGGCGAGAATCCACAATGGTTCCATGGCCTAATTAGCTTTCTTTAATAATTTTTTATCCATCTTAAATTGAAGACCACAAAACCATCCAGAAACACTCATTGAACAAACAAGCAAGATAATTAGACAATCAAATCAGGAAAACAACCTGCCCAGAAAGGAGGGACACCACAAAGTAATATATAAAGAATGACTCCAGCACTCCAGACATCAACTTCAGGGCCATAGTTGCGCTTTAGAATCTCTGGAGCCATGTAATAGGGACTTCCAACTATCTCATTAAATCTCTCACCTGTAGAGAAGAAAAGGAATCTTCAGACAGAATAGCAGATGTAAGAATGACATAGATCATGGCTGATGCTTAATTTCAAGAAATATTAACAAAATGCCATTTAAATGCTGAGGGAGGCAATTGGCTCAGATACAATGCAATACCAGGTTTGAAGAAGACTGACAATCCAAAATCAATTGCCTTCAACACAGCGGTTTCCTTCTTATTTGCAAATAGGAAGTTCTCTGGTTTGAGATCTCGATGCATGACTCCATGCTTATGGCACATCTACAGAGCAAATGCATGCAAAAGAAAATCCAATTATTTCAAATGACAAGGCCTGAATATGAAAGCAATAAACTATACTTGCAACAAACAACCAAAAGAAATAGGACACAATCAGAACACCAACCTGAACAACTTCCACAATAGTTCGCATAACTGCAGCAGCTGCTCTTTCTGTGTAATGCCCCCTCGCTACAATCCTATCAAACAACTCTCCTCCCTCACACAGTTCCATCACAATGTGCACAGAAGTATCATCCTCATAACTAGCCTTTAAGGTCACAATATTTGGATGAGCAGGCAAATGCTTCATTATCTCCACCTCCCTCCTCACGTCATCAATATCCACAGCAGTCCTCAGCTTCTTCTTTGATATGGACTTGCAGGCAAACTTGTCACCAGAGTTTACATCGGTGCACAAATATGTTATACCAAACTCACCACGGCCAAGCTCACGACCCAGATCATAATGCGCTAAAATATCCCTGCCAGTGGGTTCTTTCAGGACCCAAAGCTTGTCTACATTTCCGGATCCATTGGTTACAGCATAACTATCACCAAAGAATGGATTTTGCTTCTTCTTTTTACCTTTGACTTTCTTCTCAGAGGAAGAAGCCCCGGAAGGGGTAAAACAGCAATTACCCATGGATCAAGATCTCTATCTCAAACTTTCAACTTTTCCAAAGAATGATGATCTGTAAAGATTTCAAGAATACCCAGTAAAGCAAAACAAAAGGTTAACGTTTTTATATCCGTCTGCAGCAAACACGAGTAACAAAATCACTGTATAAACATTATTTTGCTTCCAAGAAAAAAAAGTCCATATTTTTTAAGGAATAAAAAACTCCATGAAAGTCTGAACCTTTTGATACAAATCTTTGAATCTGAAAGAAATCCAGAAACAAAATTGAGAACAAATTTATGTTCGACACAGAGAAAAGCAGATTCAGGCAACAACTATTCACGAAGACTACCTAACATGGCATACACCAAATTTGGTAATAAAATAAGCAAACACATCTGCATGGCATAACATAATTACCAGAAGAAATCAAGAAACCACAAAAATCAAGAAAAATTACAGCACAAAATAGTGACATGTTATATTACAAAAGTGGGAGAAAAAACCACCTTGAAATGCTGTTGGTTTGGAGACTTGAAAGGAGAATCTGAAGAATACCCAGATGAGCTTGAATAGCTAATTAATTTAAAATTAATGCAAGAATGAAATAATGTGAACAGGAAGACAAAAAGGTTTTAAACGTATGACGGATGATGAGAGAGAGAGAGAGAGGGAGAGGGGAGAGTCAAGAAGCTCTTTTCTTTCGCCCTTTTTCTTTTAATCTTGCAGAGACTATTCCTCTATCTAAATTTTTTTTCTCTTTCTCTGTCTTAACGTTGGATTCAACGAAGGCAGAGAAACAGCAACCCCCTTTTGCCTTTTCTCGGCTTTTCTACTACTATTAAAAAAATATGCCTACAAACCTCAGGTACCCAGAGAACAAAACACCAACCTAAACTAAAGGCTCTGTTTTTTTTTTTTTTTTTTTTTATATATATATATATATATATTGGATTGTTTTTCTTAAATAATTTCGTTTGGTAATGCGTGATTTTATAAAAATATTTTTTAATTAAAAATATATTAAAATAATATATTCTTTTATTTTTAACATCATTATATCAAAATTATTAAAAAACCTTAAAAAATATACTAATTTAATATTTTTAAAGAAAAAACAATTTGAGAACTGTTTTAAAAAACAGATTAAACACGTTACTAATAAATAGAGATTGGTGTTTTCACATAGGTTTTTTAAAAATTCTTGATATCAAAGTATTAAAATTATAAAAAAAATATTACTACTTTAAAAAACATATTAAATTACATTTCTAAACAGAAAAAAATAAGTTTATAAGAAGATATTTTCTAATTCAACTTTTAATATTAGATAAATAAAACATTCTATAATTCTTCGCAGTATATAAAAAAAAAAATGGGACGTCTACATTAATCGAGAGCCATGTATTTGTCGTACTTTTAAAGAATGGAGTCTGACTTCAGAATCTGATTGTGGGTCAAAAGTCTGTAATCTACTTTGGATTTTTTGTAAATTGTATCAACTTAGGATCTTACTGTTTATTTCCGAGGCCTGCATTGATAGAGACCTCTTGAAGGTAACTTATCTTGTATTTTTATTATTTATTTTACTCTCTTAGTTCTGCCACGACCTGTCGATTTCATCATCATCATGATGTCTTAATGGCACCCGCAGTTTCCTTACAAAACATGAGAAGTTAATAATCGTATTTGTTCGAATTTATTTTTATTTTTTTCTTAATCTTTTTATATCTCTAGATTATTTTAAAGTGTTAATTTTAAAAATAAAAAGATATTGTTTCAAATTTATTTCTAAACAAGAAAACACACATAAAAAAATATCTGGCGGTGAGATTAGGTGCAGACGTAGACCCTACATTTTTTTGGTGTTGAAGAAATAATGAGAGGCCATTACTGGAAGCCTCTGTTCGAGCAACATTATCCTAACCTAAATGATTTCGATGGACAGCAAGCCACCCCTTCGTCTGTCCATCTCAGCAACCGGCGCAAAGTGCCTGTCCGTCCAGCCATTCTTGGACTCTAGCTGTGAAATCCATTTTCAATGAGATTCCCGGAGAACAATGCTATCAATTAGCCCTTCTCTTGGTTGGTTCTCCGGTGGGTGACAGAGCTCATGCACCGAACAGACATGATGCGACGAGAAAAGGCTGCTGCTGCACACTTCCTAACCAGGAGGTGTGCTCAAGAATGGTCCCTGTATGCCTGTTGTTCTCACTTTTCCGATCGATTTCTTGACCCTTTTCCTTTTTCATGGATCACTTGATCGTGCAAGACTTTCCAGGCTAATTAAATGGTTTTAATCTGGACATCTGTAGCAGCAAGCCATGAACCAGTGAAATAATATGTACGGATAATGAACAGTAATCAGAGCCCAACATTCTGGCCAGTAGATGCCGACAAAATATAAAAATAAAATACTGTGGCTTTTTTACCACACTCAAAAGCCTCAAGATGTGTGCAGTAAAGCAGCTGGGATAGACTTGGTTCAGATTTAAATCAGCTAATACATAAACATGGACCTTAATTTCTTCTCGGAATTAAGAACACCGTTGAGGTTAGTAGTAAAGTATTCATCAAATGTAATTGACAAATGATATTTATTCTACCAGTGATTGCAAGTAATGTAACATGCTGCAGGGATTCACGTCGTTATCTTCTTGTTAATTAGCAGCCATGTGCAAATCCATCCTTTAGCTGAAAATACACCAAGCTATCCAGACCACCATGTATATCTGCAATCATAATTAATTTCTAGTTCATGATCGTTAATTGATCTAGAGCCTCAAAGCTACTCCTTTGGCAATCCTTGGAGGGGTTATTGCAGTCTTAAAATCTCTGAACACAAACCTTATCGATTGTTTCGTTGACAAGATGCTTCGAGGTTTGAGCCGAACACTGTAGATCTGTGTGAGATGGACAAGGTTTTCCTCTATAACGCAAGTGAATGTTGGTATCTCTGATTTACTGGGATTTATCCATCCATGGTTATCTTTTCAGGAGGACAGTTTTCCATGACAGATTCAACACACACACACACACACACAAATATCCATGATGGACAAGGTTTTTTTTATATAGAAATATACGTATTTCAAGTAAAAAACATCTACTTTCAATTTGATAGATAAGATTTTTTTTTACAGAAGGGAATTTAAGTTTGATTCTAAATTTGTGAACAAGAACCAAACAACCGGTGCTCATAATCTTGATTATGGAGGTCAAATATATAGGACGATAAAAAAAAAAAAAAAGTAACGGGGGAGGGGTAAGGCACCTGATGATGATGCCTGTTCCAAAAGAATAAAAATCTAGCATTGCTTTGCCTGTGCAATTTCATTAATTTAACAAGTAGGAAAAAGAAAATTAAAAAAAAAATTGTCGGGTGGTTCCAAACTTCATTGATTGGTCAGTGCTAGAAATATCAAGTCACTAGCAAAAGACACCTATCGTGCCTATAAATGGAAAGGGAGTGAAAATACTTTTTTATTACAAATGAAAAACAAATATGACGGTGCCAAAATAAATATGAACGCGCAAACAAAACTTAAAACGCAAAACACACACACAAAGATGAAGAAATCAGGAGGGGCAGCAGACAAGAAAAGGGTTCGAAGATCATCAGGGGCCGTAACTAATGCCTCCAGAGATCTGAACTCTGATACCCCTCCTAGGGTTTGTCCTCTCCTCCTCTCTGATCTAGGGTTTTCCTCTGTTTTCTTTTTTTAAAAAATAAAGTCATTATCTTTATGTTACGACTCGTGTAATTGAAACCATTATTGCAATTGTAGAATTTTCCTGTGCTTGATTAAAGACGTATGTCAAAATGTGACCTTCTTTTATACCCATTTGTGTTAAGGAAATCCGAATAACGTGTTCTGTTGTTATGCGGGACCTGAAAGATGCCAACTTTGGTAAGGGTCTGATTTGCATCAAGTTCGATCTTTATGCTTTTTTTCCGTTCCTGGAAACCCATGTCAAGAAACGCAATTTATGGTCTTTAGACTGTCATTTTCGTTAGCAAAACAAATGGAAGTTACATTGTTACTCTTGTGAGAAAACAACCCAATGTACAAATTCTCAGTTACTGGTAGTGTTTTCCTTGGTATACACTTGATGATTATAAATTATATCTAGAGAAAAAGGATGCAACTTGCAAGTAATGGTATTTCTGGGATACTCTTAACTGTATATTTTGTTGTTCCCTGATTATTGGTTTTTTTTTTGGTATGAGTTCTATATGTTTTTAAACAAACAAATAGGAAGGAATCTGGCATTGGTGTTAGCGATCGTTGTGTGAATTCATAAAAAAATTAATTTTATCTGTAGGAACTTTATTGATTTGAGATGAAATGAACGATGTTTGTATCTTTGTCCATTGTTACAATACTTTTATAGGAATTTCCATGTTGTGCTGTACTCTTATGGTCCTGTGCGTTGTGAGTGTTTAGTGGCTGTCAAGTCCTTGCAAAATTCTGGTCTTATGTTAAAAGGTGTAGCTTGCTTGTTAAAACTGCCAAGAATTGTTTTAACTAGAATTTGCTTTTAATGTACGTCAGCCTTATAAATCGTTTGAAAAAGGTTGCATGTATTCTTACTTGTACATTTTTAGTCCATGTAACTAGTAATGGTGGTTTATACTTGTAAGTTATTGCTTGACATTCATCCATATCTGGTGAGTGGTTGGTGTGGTTAACTTTGGTCTGGTCATTTTTATGCATAATGATGGTTTCAACTTCATTCCTTCTGTAATGTTCACTGACTTGTATGATTGTTTCTCTCTTCAGAAACAAGCTGCAAAAAAGGATGTGTTTCAGTTGTTTGCTGAGAAGGTGAGAGATCACAAGGATTTGGTATCTCGTTGGGCTGTCTTACAGGAGACCCGTGTTGAATATTTTAGAGGAAAGGATTTTGTAAGCTTTCTGAAAAATCATTCAGAGGTTAAAGATATATTAGAGTCAAATAATAATTTAGAGGTTGAAGAAATTGCCAATACTTTATTAAGCAAGAACCTTTTAGTGCGTTGTGATCGCGTGGTGAAAACTGTTCGTCCTGGGAAGAAAAAGTTGTCTACCTGGCCAGCACATTTAGAGATCTTTCCTGTAAGTTGTTTCATTTTGCACTTGGATTTTTAGCATGAACTTAATTGATCTTTCAATCAATTGTCTAAGCTATTGATTTTTTGACTTCACTGTGCAAATTGTTAAGCATCATGCATTTAATATATCCTTGTTTATTATGAAAAGTTAATTTAAACTACTATTTTCTCTGTGATTAGGGTAACTGATTTCTTAGAGATTGGGACTTGTGCTTGTTGAGGCGTAGTGGTTAAAAGAACGGATTCAAAGAATGGATTCTTGTGGTCATCTATTACTCTCTTTCACATTTAATAAGTCTGCCATGTCAGTGGTATTTTTCCCCTTGCATTCTTTTAAGAATGGCTGTACTTTGCCCCGATACATGCTGTATCCTTTTATCATGTAGGTCAGAATGTTATGTACTTTCAATTGTCAAACTTGACCTTCATATCCTTTTTAATGGTGGGAAAATTTTGAGTTGTTGGGATCCACATGGTGAGTCGCAAGGTTGTTAATGAGAAGAATAGGGAAATTTGTGTTGCATAGAAACATTCACCCTTTAATAATGTCTCTGTCCATGTCAGTTTTGTGCTTTTTGTCTCTCTTTTTGTGTAGTCAAAAGAAATTAAGAGTTTTATTTTGTGTTGCTTCTCAAGCTCATGCTATTAACATTATGTTGTCCTTTGTAGGATCAAGTATTTTCAGAAAATGATGCCTTTTTTGCATGGGCATTTGTAAAACGGAGGCCATTATGGCAAACACTTCTCTCACTTTCCTGGCCCGTGTTGACTCTTGCAATTTGCATGTTTCCTGTATACCCACATCGGTGCAAGCTATTAATCCTCTACTCTTGTGCTGGACTTCTTTTGCTTATTCTCTCACTTCTTTCATGTAAGTACTCCAGGGCTCATTTTCTGTTGCTTCATATTTTTTTCTACTGTATAATTCTTCCTGCACCTCAATGCTACTTATCAAACCCTAGTTTAGAGTTCTAAATCAGTATCATCGCACATGTGGAGCAACATTTGACCCAATGTTTATGATTAAAAATCTAGATTTCTGTTGCTAGGTTATTAATATTTTCATATTTGAAAGTTGGAAACTTCCACTCATGTTGAACTCTAAAAGGGGTTTATTTGTCATTTTGGTTTCTTGGCTTGTTTCTACCTCAAACTTCCTTTGTGAGAGAAATAATTGTTCTGAATGTGTAACTAGAGAAATAATGTTATCAAACCCAGAGAAACCTGCCAGGTAGGGGTGTAAATTCATACATTTACATTCTTATTAATTTGTTCAAGTAATCAGTACCTGGAGTTGTTGAAAAGAGAGATCCCTTTGTGTGTGCTAGTTTCAGGACATGTGGGGGTACTCTTATTTTTGCATATCAGTAGATACTTTTAGAAATATGGTTTCCTAGTACTCAATGATTATGAAAAACCCATTATCCTAATGTTCTTGTAATTGCTATTTTTTTCTTTCATTTTTTATTTTTTTGGCAAAAAACAACCTTATAACATTTAGATTTTAGGATTGGTGGAAGATATGATTTCCCCAGATGGATTTTTTACCATGTTAACAAATATAACAGCTGATGGTGATGTTACCGAGGCTATCATCTGAGTATTTATTAAGTACATCTTTCTGTTGATAAATCTCCTCTCTTATAGTCTATGCACTGTTTGCCTTTTGCTCTTTCTCTACTCTTTGAAGTTGAAACTTCTGTAGTTATACCTGGCCTCATGGGGCATGCTGTGTTAGTGATGATCTGAATGGCGTCTTTTTTCATAAAGCTCCTGTTTTGTGGCATGACCAAAATGTTTTTGTGAGGCATAAGAGGCATCATTACCTTTTGATATCTGAATGTATGATTTGGATGCTTTTTCTATGAACATCGGGCTGCGCTTTTGTTTTTTAGTGGAAGTTGGGGCTTCTGTGGTGACTCGGAGATCAGGAGTGTTTTCTCTTGATGTCAGTGTTGCAGATCATTGCAGAACATTCCCTAGCAAAACTCATCATGAAATTTCCATTATTATCAAATTTGCTTCAGTAGTCTTAATTGATGTTCATCCATATCAATCATCTTTTCAAGATCCAGGGTAATTTGGTTGTTCAAGTCAGCTGTGATTGTTTGATTTAATGCTCTTTAACTGGTATGTGAGAAACCATTGGCATGATTCTTTCTCACTGAGTTCTGAGATGAAAGAAAACAATTTCCACCTAAATTTTCTTTACTTGATTTAGCGTTCTGGTGCTGCTCTATCTATGAGGCAGATCACCCGCTGGTTATAACCTGGTTTCTTCTAAATTTTCTAGAGTTCTTAGCGTGGTTGTTTTTACATTCTTTATAATTAGTCTTATGAGTGCACATCATGGTTCATATTTTTGCATTATTCTCATTTTTTTTTTAGAATATTGTCATTTTAGTCGACAGTGATAACTATTACTAAATTATTGCTTCAACTGCTTCTAGGGGTCATTGAGGTTATCTGTTTATTTTGCAGTGAGAGCCACAGTATTTGGTGTTCTATACCTCATTCTTGGAAAGCGTGTTTGGTTTTTCCCTAACATCCTTGCTGAAGAAGCTACTCTGCGAGAATTATTCCGTTTCTGGCCGAATAAGGATGAGGAGGAGAGGCCCAAGTGGACAACTAGACTTTTCTATGCATTAGTAGCTGTGCTTGTCATATTACTGCTGAGGCACCATGCCCCTGATGAAGCTGCTAGAGCAAGGTGAGTACAACTGTTGCGAAGTTTAGCAGACTGAAAAGGTTGCCTTTCCCACTTTGCACAAAATACGATGACTTAAGGAACCAAGATGGTTGTGGAAAATTTGAATTACGGTGAACTTATTTTACATGTCTGTTTCACTCGTTTCAAAACTGAGACCCCGAGTCAATGTCTTTTTTGAACTATCCAGTTACCATCTTGCTTTTGTGGTTACACTATGATTTCGCTTAGTGTCCTCAATCAGGAACCTTTTTATAGCATTCGCATAAAAAATTGCCACGATGAACCCCTCTTAAATCCTTATTTCTATGCTTGAGTCTAAAGTGCAATTTTTGTCCCGCAGGTATCAGAAGCGGATGTCCAACATAATTGATGAGGTTCTTGAGTGGTCTCCAAGTCTGGCGCTGTCTGGAATGATGGAGAAGCAGCCAACTGTGGTCAATACCACGGAACCCAGCAATTTCACAGATTCCGGGAAAACAGACTCGGAGAAGGAACCTCCAGCAGATGATGAAGGTGGAGAAACCATCTTAGAACAACACGAGGATGAGGAAACCGAGAACATAGAGGACACTGATCAACATCAGCATCAAGATCATATATGACAGCAGATCATGTCATACCAAGCAGAAGACAGATACACTACCATCTTTGGGTTTCATCTTAAATTTTGAGTGTAAAACTGTGTAATCAAACAGCGAAATAAAGCAGTTTTTAATTTGTGCCATCATTAATAGTGAGAAAATAGATTATAATACTGAGTTTAGGGAATTTATGTAATGTAATGAAGAGCCATTCAACTATATTTATCGTATTGGCTATATGCTTTTATACTTTCTCCAAAGGTACAGCCCTTTTTTCAGACATGATACGTTAAATTCGTGCCATTTCGAAGATTTTGTTTCTGTATTTTGATCTTCGTATCAGAATGGTCGTTAAGGGGACTCTGCATTGGATTTACGATCGTTCTTTTTTCACCTCCCAATGGTTGAGTACGCAAGTGGTGTTTTTACCCCCTCCAATACCTCTTTTAACTTCCAGGCACTATCATGGTTCATCCGAGTCTGTGCTAGCCTCTCTCTCTCTCTCTCTGCATTCATTGCTGGGCTCATCATCTTCCCACAGCCCAATAGACACGAGGCCGAAGTTGTATCGAGTAACTTAAGTTGCTATATATAAAGTGTTATGATCCTTTATATCGAGTTTTGTTATGATCCTCTCACTCTTGTATTTCTCAAAGACGGATCACAGAATTAACAGGTGGTCATACATAAAGTGTAAACAACTACCATGCCAACTGACTATAGGTGGTGTTTCGCATTGCGATTTTAAAATGTTTTTGAAAAAAAATAAAAAAATTATTTTTTATTTTATTTTAAATTAATTTTTTTTAATATTTTTAAATTATTTTGATACACTAATATAAAAATTAATTTTTAAAAAATATAAAAAAAATTATTTTAAAATAAAAAACAATTACTACTAGAATTTCAGACCATCCCAAACTCAAACTTATCCTAGATGAAGGAATCTCTTGTATTGGTTCGTGCTTCTGGGCCCAGACAGGGACTTCAACAGACTATCCCTAAAGAAGGTTTTGACCTCTGATTGTGGCTGTACAAGTTACGCGCATTGTAAAATCAAACCAGTGCCACATCGAATTGCAAGTGAAAAGAAATCGTCAAACAAGACAGTCTACGTTAAACAAGAGTGCTGATAGGCTAAAATCTAACCAGAGACTGCTTCTACTCGAGTTTCCTTGACAGTTCTATGTACACAGGAAAAAGGAGTGAGAGAGAGAGAGTGAGAATAATGATGCACGCGAAGCGTTGGCAGACAAAAGAAGCCACCCACGGATTCATCATCTCCTTCACCCTGTTCAAGCCACAAGCAAGAAAAAGAAAAAGCCAAGAATGATTTGCCGCCTGGCAATATATATTGCCAAGTGCGTGGTTGCCTGATAAGAGAGAGGATTCAAGTTTCGCTACTTGCGTGAATTGGACCCTCCACCTTGGCATCCACTTAACATGCTGGGTTCACTGTGGGCCAAAAAACCTTCGTTTGGCCTGGTTCCCCAGTTGCTGGCCTGGACAGTCTTCGTCATCATTTTCACCTGAACGGTCTCCATCCTCATTGTCACCCAGGTACGAGCCATATGCAGAGGATTGCAAGCCAGTGTGTTTTTGATAGTGGCCACCTCTATTTACATAGTCATGAGCTTCAAATGCGTCATGCACTTGGGACTCTCTTACTTCCTTTTGACCATCAGAGGAATTCCAAGTTTCAACAGAGTCAGAGGGCAAGAGTTCCGAACCTGATGAGCTCCGTGACTGAGATGCATGGACTGGACCAGAACCATTGAGCTTGCCTTCGGATGTGTTCTTTGAAGCATCATCACCGGTTTTCTTCGCAAAACGTCCTCCAGAACTCCTTTCCCTTCTCATAGCATGCCGGTGCCGAGATTCATGAAGATATGGCTGAAGAATATAAGAGGGAGAGAGAAAGGGAGAATATCACTAGTTTGACAACATGTTAAATATTTCAGACAAAGCAGGAGCTAGCAACCATCTCAATCTATCACCCATAAAACATTTATAAAACATTGTACCAGGATTTCTATGGGGATTATGTACTAAAAAAGGAGAAAAATCTCATCCACTTAGACCCTTGCATGGTCATTACCAATTTAAGTGCAACATATTAGATTTTTACAGTTCGTGGTCAACTGTAAAATAACTCGAAGCCTCCTCAGGACAATTCTTAAGAACTAAAATGATCGGTGGAATATAATCATGGTGCCTAACTTGACATTACTAAAGTGAGAGGTTTAACATGGAACTTGTTAGCTAAATGACACAAACTGCAAGCTTAATAATTGCATTGAAGCGATAAACAAGTCGAAGTTAATTAGTACGTCTGGCATTATGTGTGCAATAAAAAATATTAGCATATCATCTAACAGCAAAAGACAATCAGAGGAAAGAAATGAGACAGAATATCCCAACTTGGCTGTTTGAATTTACCTTTCTAGCTTTTATCAGCTTCTTGTCAACCTCTGCTTTTGCACGTTGTTCTCTTCGCCTAATAATCCCTGGGTATTGTTTGGCATTCACAAAAACAGGATCCTGAGCCACCTCAAGGGGAAAAAGCATTCTGGCATGTGGCATTCCAACAAATTGCGGATAAACCTGACCATTGAATGATTATATCTATTCCATTAAAAGTCTATAACATTCCATGTTTTGAACACACGAAACAAATTAATTAAGCAAATACACACACACACACACACAGAACTCTGATTTCTGTTCGCAGCAAGTGATGAGCATATTGGTAAATATCAACAGATTGCTAGTGAATCTGACTTCCTCCTTACTTACTGCATGCAGATAATAAGCATGTCATAATTACAGTTTATTAAGGTCTCACTCCTGTAATTATCTAGAATCAGGTGAGAAGTTTGCTTCTTCTTCTTTTCCTTTTCTTTGTTAGAACATCAAATGTGTGCCACTAACAAAATTTTGTCAATTGGGCAAAAATGTCAATACATCCTCACATACTTCCCCAACCAAGAAAGAAAGTACATTTACAACTTCCCAGAGAAAAGAAGTCCCAGCGGAATAAGTTATCCTTCCATGAGTTTCATGAATTGGAGGTCTGCAAAAGCATCCCTTTTTATTTTAAATAATGGTAAAAGACAGACCACTGGAATAGGTCTAGACATGTTGAAGTATTCCCCGTTTGTTAATTTGTTGACAAAATGAAAAATAAAATAGGACAGGACAGGCCACAGCCTCCGAATTAAAAGAGCTAAAATTTAAGAGACGTTGGAAAAAATGAGTGCATTGCCAAACTTGACCCTTTGAACTCTGGAGAACATGCAAAGTGCACCATGAAAGAATCTTTTGGCTTTCATTTTTTGCATTTCCCACACAAATAGAACTCACATCTCTCCTTTTCATCTAAATAATTCAAGAGTTATAAATAAAAACTTATTTTTCTGACCAGGACATGGTTACTCTAGAACAATCCAATAGACCGTATCTTCCAAAACCCACAGAATGGAGATACCAAACTTTAATTTAGCTAAATGAATTCAGAATTCCTTCACCAATGGAAAGTTTAAGGTGTAAAATCTCTTGGTGATTTTGACTTGCAAAAAAAACTACCATTTTTCCAAGGACCTATGAATTTTGTCTTGGGAGTAATGAATAAACAGAGAATATCACATATAAATCCACAAGTAATTCCTTAAAGTATCAAGATATGATTGCAAGAATATGGCAAGGAAGTGTTAAGCTTACATACCAAAGGCTGATGTCCATAAGCCATCATTCCACTATAATAAGCATCCTGGTATGGGTTTGATGCACATGCCTGCAGAAGAAATGCCAGAAAATAGAAATCTCTTCCAATGGCATGTAAAGATGGATTCTATAAATATATAGTGTCTACGGTCTACATATGAATCAATCAGCACAAGAAGCTTGGAAGACAAGATACTTTGTGGATGGAAGGAATGAGAACTTACAATAGAGTGACTAACAAGCTCAAACTGTGGAGATTGTGAGAGGCCATTGTGCATTGTAGTCATACCAGACACAAGACCCTGAAGATTTTGCAAATGTCCATGATTCCCTGATAAGCATTAATGGGAAAAAAAAATGCCTAATTAGCACTGAACCAGTATGCTGTGTCTCTTTCCTTGTGAACAAGGAACTGTGCATTGACAGAACAAGGCCAAATGGATACATTTGTGCTCACAAAGGAATATTACTCTTCATCCAAAATGTGATACCCGTGGCGTATGCCACATATGTTTGAGTCAAATTTAGCATCAATAGAAATTAGATAGCACCTATATAGTTGATTTACAGACATGGAGAACATCTGGTTTTCATCTACCATGTTGAAAGAAGCACGATTTAAAAAACAAATGATGTCAAAATTTGTAAATCTAAAGTGATAAAAGCTAGCCACAGAGGCATGGAAAAAAAAATGAGCTGAGAAATGTCAGAACGAAGCAATTACTAAAACATTAAGAATAGAGTTTATGCAATAGCAAATAGTCCTAATGCACTTTGTGCAAGAAAGTAGTTAGCAGCACCTAATTGGGATGATGCAGTGGCTTGGGAATCTTTGGTAGCATCAGCATCTTCCTCATTAAGTCTACCACTCGACAGAGATTGGTCATCATTTGATTCAGAACCATTATGTCCTTCTGAGTTGGATGCATTTCCACCGGTCATGGCAGGAGGCATGGAGCTATAACCTATATTGCGCCACCAAGGTTCTGAGTGAACTGTATATTCTTGAATGTCACTCGGATTGGGTTCTGGCACCTTAGTTTTTTCAGGCTTTGACTGCATACCTTCAAAAGGTTAATTTATTAGCTCTCGCTTTCCTAACCAGGCACAGGAAGAATGTAATGTTAGCAGGTGAAATTCATATAGTAAACGTGCTACGTGAAACAAAACTTGAAAAAAAAAGGAATATTACAAGCAAATATGACAGAGATGCTCAAGAAGAGATGAGTGGAGGATAGATACTTTGCAGATGGTCATTCTACGCGGTAAAACATTCACTGTCCACCTAAAAGCACGAATAGAGAAAAATAAAGAAGCAATTTGCCTTGCCTTAAAAAAGAAGCGATAAAATATCAGACTCTATTTCAATACTAAACTTCTGGATGAAGCAGGACCAATAACATGGACATGAAGAGCTTTCGTCATCAAACTCAAAACACAGAATGATCTGGCAGATTTACTTCATGCTCAAGCCACAATATTAATATTATTAATTGAAGATTCACCCGTCAAAAGTGATAAAACCACAGCACCACGAGGGAAAAAACAATAGACTGATAAGGTGGATTTCTTAATTAGTATTTCAACATATCAATTGAGTTAAAACACATTTTCCATACATTTAATAAAAAATGTTTAAATACTGATAAAACCAAGTTTTTCCCTCTCATCAAAAATCAATTAGCTTTAATCAAAACCTCTGTCTGGCCAAAAAGTGTTTCAATATTAACCTAAAAGGTGTACAAACTTTTAGTTCTACTACATTTCTCAAGGATAGTAACCGGCACCGGTATCTATCTCAATTTCTCTGCCGTTGAACCAAAAACCCCAAACTTTCTTAGCAACCAAACAAGAAGAAACCCGAATAAAGGTTTTCCTAAAAAAACAAATCAAGCAAATGGAATTCATGAGAGAAAATCAGTTAAATTCAAGAAACGAACCGTGCAACTAACTGTACAATTAATAAAAAAAAAAAGTCTAAAATAAGCAAGTGATAAAGATACTCACCGGTGTAGACAGAGATAAAACAGAACCCTAGATTTTGGGGGTTTTAATCTACTGGGGATAGAGGGAGAAATTGAGCCTATTGCTGTTAAAGCAGAAGTAGTATTTAACTATACTTCTTCTAGAAGAATAAAACTCAAAGAAGGGGGGAGGGGTTTTTTTTTCTCCTTATTATTTTTTTTTTTTTCCCGAACTTGACCTCTCTGTTTTTTTTTTTCAAGAGACGATACGATAGCTCAGCTGGCCCTGGATGGGTCATGAAATGCTCACCCTCCTTCTTTCCACGTTGCCTCTTTTTCTGGGACACCTGCCCCGACCTTTCTCCTGCCAACTTCTTCCTCCGTTTTTTCAGTTTTTTTGTCTCTTTCTTCTTCGCATGAACTCTCTTTTTTTATGAATTTCTTTTTTATATGCAATCATTTTTTTTTCTTTTTTTTCTATTTTTTTTATTTTTGGGTCATGCTCGTTTCTGTTTTCAAGTAGACTTTTGTACGTGGTTAATGGTGGCCAGGTATTGCCACTAGTTTCCTGGAATGTGTGTTATATCAATTTTTTTGAACGGGAAAAAAAAAAACTATAACCCAATCAGGTTTTTTTTTTCAATGCTCGTTTTTGTTTTCATGTGGGTTTTTTTTCCTAGGTGTGTACTTGTGCAGCTGTTTTTTATATAAAAAGTGATGTTCATATGTCGTGCATTTTAAAAAATATAAAACAAACTCGCATCTTGAGTGAGAGATAGAATCAAGTTAAATAAATTGATTTTATTTTAATTATATAATAAAAAAATTTATTAAAATAACCTAATTTTTTTAAAATAAAATAAATAATATAGCTCAATTCTAAACTCATTACATTCGAAATAATAAAATTGAATAAAAAAAATCAATTTGAGTTAATATAACAAATTTATAATCGAGGTAATAAAAACTAAAACCCATGTTATCTCACTAAACCCACAACCGAGGTCATGCAATTGGGATAACCCGATATAAAAGAAAACCAAGAAAATCATAAAGCCTTTTTAAAAAAAAAACAATGTTAAATGATGAAAGCATATAAAAATACGTAAAAATAATAATGTCAAACCGCGTTAATTTTTTAAACTCGTGACTCGAGCTATTAAACTGAAAGCACCATATTTGGGAAAAGCACGTTGAATGTTCGAGGATGAAATTGAAAATAATAAAAATCAAAATTGATATACAAAATAAATGTTATCTTTTATTGAAAGTTCAATTCAAAAAGAAAGGCAATTTAACAAAATGCCCAAAAAAACAATAAAAAAAGGATCAACACTAAAATAGAAAAATAAAACCATTTTTTTATATTATAAAGTAAAATTGAAAAGAATAATAAATTTGACAGAAGAACCTAGAAAACAATTAAAAGAATAAGGACTAAATTAAAAAAAATAATACATTGCAAATTGGGACCGAATGATGCAATTGAAAATAACTCAAAATTTTACAAAAAAATCAAGACCAAAAATTAAAAAATCAATAAAATAAGGACCAAAAAGAAAATCTTCATAAATTAGAATATAACTCTAAAAATTTATATGGCTAGCACAAGTTTTGGGGGAGAAGATAGAAAAGGAGGAAAAAAAAGTGTTGTCAACAATGACATTTCAAAAGAAAAAAGATGGAGTGGCGCTTTCAATGGCATGATTGAAAAGGGGTTTCGGAAGTAAGAAGGAGCCCACGAGTTGCCTGGAAGGCGTAGGACATGTTTGTACATTGCACGTGCCAACCATTTTTTTATTTTATTGTTGTTTATATTGTTCAAATATTGAATTGTCACACAGTTGACATAATAATAACAAAAAAAAATTAGCATAAAAATACAAAAAAAAACCCTTAAAATGTCAATTTTAATATATTTTTCTTTTAATAAAATTTTGGTTGTTTCATTATACTTCTAAAATGCAAAAAAAACTTATTTTTCTCGGTTAATTTGATAATAACTAATGATTATTGTAAAAATACGTCAATCTCACTCAATAATCACTTTTAAGATTTTTCTGTTCGACGAGCAAAGTCAACATTACACCCTTTAGTTAATAGTGTTTTTTAAAGTAAATGAGGTTGGTGTATTTATGTATTGCACTAGTTTATTATCATGTAATACGTTGTAGGTTAGATAATTTTTTATAATGTAAAAATATATCTAGATTGTAAGAAACTATTTGATATTAATATTAAAATTACCTCAATAGGTTAATCTTAAAATCTCTTAATTCGATTTCTTATCTAGCCTGTATTTAAAATTGAATAGTGTTTTAGGTAGCTCGATGTGATCTAGTCAACTTAACTAGTTTAAAGTCAATCTGAATAACTAGTAAAAAAATGATTTGTCTTTTAAAAAAATTACCATAACATCTTTTTTTTTAAAAAAAATATTGAGACGATATTATATTAAATTGTGACTTAACTTATTAAACATACGACTTGAATTATGAACTTTATTGGGTTTAATAATTTTTTTAAATAATTTTTTATTTAACTGTACGATAACAAAATCAAACACTTACAAAAATGGGTACTAATAAAATATTAGGATGTGTATTTGAGATTGCAATAATCTCATGTTAAGGAAACTGAAACAAATCATGAAAATCAATAAAATATTTAAAGAAAAAATTAAAAAAAAATCAATAAAAAACCCAACATTGAAAGATTGAATTGGATTTTTTTTTATAAAAAAAGGCAGCCCAATTACGTTGGCCTAGGTGACTTAACATGCCCAGGGGTTTACATAAAGCATAGACGTGTAGGCCTGAAGCAGGCCCATTCTCCATGGCCTTATGTATTTTTATCTTTTTTAAAATTTTTATTTGTTTGCCTTGACTAGTTTTGTAAAGAAAAAAAGGCAATGTGTCGCATGTCATGACAAACGACTCTTTATTTACCACTGTCTATAATCCATCTAATTGTATTTACTAAAAAATCAGTGGTGACCCTAAAATTTTATTTTTTCAACTTATTTTCAACTAAAAAACCATGAAACCCTATTTAAATCACCAAACCCCACCAAAATCACTAAAAAAAAGAAAAATCAAATTAATCCAAACCAAACCTGATTTGCCATTGCTGCTATTTTTAGAGGTAAAAACTACATCAAATGAACTCCTCTTGTGAATACTATTAATATTTTGTCTGATAGTGTCATTAGATTTAGTGATGACTATAATTATATAATAATGACTATAATTGTAGTAATAAGGATTGGGACGGTGGATGAAAAAAAAGTATTTTATAACATGTACCATTAATTTTTAATAAAAGAACAATGTTTGAAACCAATTTAAAAGTCAGAAACTCCTATTATAAACTTTTCAATAAACAACTTTCAAAACACCTTTAACGCACATTCTTAACTTTATAAAATATTTTGTCTGGCTTTTCAATATTTTTTTCTCAAGAGTCCTTAATTTCCAAACTCCCACGGCCTGCATTTATTTTTCCTTCACGACCCGAAAGTATATTTATGCTTGCCTTAATCTTAAAGGAGAGTGAAACAAACTTACAGGTAAAATCCTTGCTATCTTTTAATTGATGAATAAAATAGTTTTGTGTTAATACGATTAAAGCCTGTAAAAACAAGATGGGAAATCAATGTTTTTATCACTATAGTCCACCTCATAGGTGTAGTTTAGATGGTTAATCAATTTTTATTTTTTTCATGTTATAGATACTGAACCTATATATATATATGGACTTAGCAAGCTACCAGATCTAATATCCCCAAAGCAGCTACAAGCTAAGCCCAAATAAACATGAGTTTGACAAGCTGACAAACCCAATATTTTTATGTTTAGCTACACGTTGAGTTCAAGTGCATATGGGTTTGGCGAGTTGCCATGCCTAACATTCTTAAGTTCAGTTACACCCCGAGTTCAAATACAAATGGGTCTGACAAAGTGTTAGATCTAACACCCTTAGGTTCAACTAGATGTTGATGTCAAATACATGTGGGTCTGATGAGCTAGTAGACCCAACATTCCTTGGTTCAGTTATGTGTTAAACCCAGATAAACATGGATTTGGTTCAGACCCACCATCCCTAAATTCATTTATGTGCTGAGTCTAAGCAGATATGGATCTAGAAAGTTATCATACTCGACACCTGTGGACTTGGTATTATGCCAAGTCCAAGTGGATATGAGTCTAACAACCATTATACACCCATGAGACTTAGTTTGTTTATTTTCATGACTTTTAACATAAAATGTCAACGTTATTAATAATTATATCTCTACACCTCTAGATGTATAAAAATATTTTAAAGACCTACCATATTTCCATCAATATTAATTTTGTGCAACAGATATTTATCCCTTATTGAATATTATGTGGAGGGTATTTATCTCTTATTACTGCTAAGACGAGGAAATGACTCTCCAACCACACCTTACCGTTAAACATAATTGGGTTCAATTACTATAAATACTTCTTGAAGTATTCCGATATAAAGTTAATAATTTTTATTCTCTAGATATTCATATTTTAATTCTTAAAATATTTATCATAAAAAAAACAAGAATAAACACTCTTGTTCTTGAAATTTAAAAATTATTTATTTATTTATTATAATATTTTACTAAAAATTATTAACTTTATCACTTAAAGGTCTCTAAATCCCATTAGAAAAAATTATTTTGTAGGTGTTAAACTTTTTATTACAACCATCTACTCCATGAGCTCTAAAAAATATAATATTAACATGAATATATAATTATTTATTATTTAAATACTAAAAAATCTCATTCCTTCACGTAATGAATTTTCAAACATCATGAGTTAGCATTCCAGGAGAGATTACATGCCATATTAACAATTTTATATAATTTTTATTCATTCTATGAATATTATTTAAGTGTAATTTGTTATGAATAACGAGACAATATTCAGAAAACTTAGTGGACAAAATAACATCAATTTAATGAAAGAAAACATAAGAATTTAATAATACATGAATAATTAAGTTCAATATACCATAGATCAAATCAAATTCCAAGCATATATAAAATAAATATCTTACAAAAAAATTAAAATTTAAAATTTAAATAAAATAAAAAATTCCCTATTGTGCGACAAGTATAATCTAAGTACCTAACACCTCAGTTTTCTTTTCTTTTCTATTTTTAACTCGACACTAATAGATATTTTTGGAATTCAAAGGTTATCCAGGGGCTTGAAAACCGGTGATAACAGGTTCCCAGCCGGTAAGTGGAGTGCATGTCGGCAGCGATTTGTCAGGTTACGAGGCTGCCAAGCAAAATAATAAAGAAAGCCTTCAAAGTCACACTTGACACGCACTTGACGGGCAAGTTTCAAGAAACCCGTGGCCCAAAGCGTGGGGGCCACAATAGTAGGACTAGGACAGACGATGATCAGCCACGTGGCATTTGACTATCTAACACCCATACCGAAAACAGATTGATTAACAAACCACTCTCAAGAAATTAATTAATAATAATTGATTGATTGATTGTAGTTACTAGGTTGGCACCTAAGCCCCGTTAAGAAAATCAAGTTCACTGCTAGCTAAGGTAGCATGCGAGTGTTGCTGATGGGTGAGGCTAGCCACCTCACAGCCAATGAAAACTATACGGTAACTGGAGGTTTATATGGTCGTTAACTTCAGGACCTGTAAGATTAGTTGAGGTACGTGTAAGCTGGCCCGGACACCCACTTTAATCAAAAAAAAAAAAAGTATATTGCAACTCAAAAAATATTTAACTTAGCTGTAATTTTATTTTTAAAAATTATTAATTTGAGTTTTATAAATTTTAAATCCATTAAAAATTTACATGATTATTAATTTCAGGATTTATAAAATTATTCGAGATGCGTGCAAATTGACTTAAATATTTATATTATATATATAATTAATTTTAAGGTGTTTATAATTAGTTAAGATTGGTATAAATTGATATTAATAATTATGTTAAAAAAAATATATGAGTTGACAGGTGTTTGGCTTTGATATATATATATATATATATATATATATATATATATATATATATATATATATATATAATTAATTACTTATCTGTGTACCCATATGATGTCAATAGTTTATTTTTGAAACTTATCTTTAATCATTTAAATCTGGAAGATAAAAAAAATTTCTTTGATTAAAACTCTTGCATTTCCTTTTTATTTTGACAAAGATCATACATATTTTATTAATAACATGATTTTTTAAATAAAAATTTATCATGATATAAAATTTTTTAAACAAAAAAATCATGTCTTGATAATTTTGATACAATTATATATGAAAATAAAAGAATAATTAATTTAGAAAAAAATATAAAGCTTTCACTATAAAAAAATAATAAAATAAATATTTCATTCTTAATGAATATTCATAAACAATTTGTCTTGAAAAAATGCTTCTTATATAATCAATTAGTCATGAGTAATTGCTAGTATTATTATATAAAAATCTAGTTTTATTTGAAAAGCATGGAATCACCATGTGATTTCGAAGATATTATTATAATTATTTAATTAATTGATAATTTTATTTTAAAATTAAATTTAAAGCAATTAAACAATTAAAAAAAAAAAGAATGAAGAGAATTAAGCCTGGAGATGCGCTTTAAAGGACATGCCATGCCCGTCCTGGCTTGGAACATCATGAACAAGAAGCCTAGGTTTGTATAGGTTTTGCAGGCTAGGTTCGCAAGCCTAACTTAGAAAAAAAAAGGCACCGGACAACACGTTACCTATTTTTAGACAGACGATGTTTCCTTTATTAAAACAATTTCCAGCCATATTTTATGACTAGAAAATTAGGATACAAATTTTTTACTCTTAAAATTTAAAGTTATTTTTATTTTTATTTAAAACATTTTTTAAAAAAACCCAAAGAATTTCCATAACCCCACTACAAACTCTAAAATCAAATTAAAACATCTTTTGAAATTCAATATATTGTTCAAGCATAATTTAAGGTATAAAACATCTTTGTTAACTCCAATCTTCATGATAAATCTAGTAAAATCAAAATAAGTATTTATTAATCATCTAGTAGGCAATTTAATAGCAAAAACATGAAACTAAATAATTTATTTTCTTTGTAATATTAAGTTCGAATCATGTGATATTAATATAATAACTACTAGAGATTTATATAATTATTAATTTAAAAATCTGAAAAATTAGTTAAAATAAATATAAGCTGGTCGAATATTCATATTAATAATAAAAAATATTATTATTTATTTTGATAAAAAATATGGATAACCAAATTTTTTCTCTCCCCTTGCTTTTTGGTGCGTTTCTCTCTTCTTTCGCAACTACTAGCGACTTGGATGCCAAGGAAATAAAAGTTTCAATCAAAAAATATAAAATTTGAAAACTACAAGGTACATAAAACCTACCCCTAAAAAAGTATAATGAACTGTGTATGAACAGTACTGTGAATAGTAAAACACTTGTCTTTTTCTAGTTTTCCTTATTTTAGTTTTTAATTTAATATTAAAACAGAAACTGAGATACGTATTATATCATCATGATTTTTAATGCATTTTTTGGGATGGCATGCATATCCTTTTTATAGAACAAAAACTTTTATTTTTAAAATTAAATAAAAAATTATTTAACTTGTAAGAGCTCATTTAATATTATAATAATAATTATTTTTCAAAACATTTTTGTTTTAAAATATATTAAAATAATATATTATTTTATTTTTTTTTAAAATATCAATATATTAAAATAAATTATTTGAGCATAAAAACAAAGACAGTGACCAAATACGGTGGGGAGGAAGAGGCTAACGAAAGCTTGACCGAGTCAAACTGTCGATACCAGTCAAGCTCATAACGACTTTTAAAAAACCTCTACAGAAAACGCCAAAACGGCAAAGTCTTGGTCAATGAATTACATCAAAGAAATGGAATTGGACTTTGCTAGTCCACACCCATCCCTTTCCTTCCTGCACGTGTTCACATAAAGAAGGCCCCTAATTTGGTCCTGTCAGAGCTTTCCTATTCCAAGAATATGGACCCGAAAAACAGGGCCGTAGTTAATTTCTTAGGCCTTCTACAAGCCCATTTTAAAATATGGACCATTTTTATTTATTTGTGGTACAGGCGAGGCAAAATAAAAGTATCTCATTGATCCAAATTCGAATATTTTTGCAAATGAGCTTTAGAGTATGTGATTCCGCATCTATACATGCATGTCGTTTGTGTGTAAAAGAAGAAAAAAGACTTTAGAGTTTGTGATTCTGCATCTACACATGCATGTCGTCTGTGTGTAAAGGAGGAAAAAAGAGATCCTAGCTGGTTTCTGCCTTTGATCTTTAATTCTTATGCAGCAAGAGATTATAAACATTAGCTATATAATTCCAGCATGTTATTATAATCTCTTTCTTTCCTTGCCTGTAATTATAGTATTTAATCCATAAAAATATTATGTTTTGTGGTCACATAACCAGACGAGTAAAAGCCGGTTTTGTTTTATAAAAACTTGACATACTTAATGGTCATGGATTCCAGCATGTTTTGTATGTAATTGAAAATAAGATTTATTTTTTATATTAATTTGATGTATTAAAAAGTTATTTTTTAAAATATTTTTTAAAAATCTAATTAAACTCAAGAAGTTAAAAAATAAAACTAATGTTCTTAATCATTAAAAGCAAAGGATTTGATCATAATATGTAATTTAAACATAAATATCTCAGACCTTCATGGTCCACCAAACTATGAGATGCCATAAGATTGTTCTAAATGTGTCCTGGAACACGCTAATAAAGTATTTAATTTTTTTTAAAAAGAAAACAAAAATATAATTTGTATTAGTTACGCGTGAATTGCCGGCTATTAGATAAACCCAATTGATGATAATGGGCTCTAGGTTCGTGAATATCTGCTGCTAATTCAGCAATGGAGGTTAGGGTTTGTTTTCGAGCATGGTATTGATTTTTAAAATGTTTTTTTATGTATTAAATTTTTTTTTTATTTTTTAAAATTTATTTTTAATATAAACACATAAAAAAAATAAAAAAAATGCAAAAATTAATTTAAAAGTAAAGAAACAGTTGAATCACAATGTGAAACAGAATCTCGTGCAATAAAAGGGAAAGGAAGTGCCTACTATCGTTTTCATCGTGGAAGAGGGAGGAAACCTCGGATCCTAGAAAACATGTAACAATGCAAAAAGGGACGTCATTGTGGTTGATGCTTTGGTTGGTGTTTGAAATTGTATTAATAATTATGTTTAAAATATTTTTTTATTTAAAAATATATTAAAATAATATTTTTAATTTTTTTTATATCAGTCTATTAAAACAACCTAAAATTATAAAAAAATAATTTAAAATAATTTTAAAAATTTTAAAATATTATTTAAATATAAAAACAAATACAGTAAGAGGTTTGCTCCTATTATAGTTGTTAATATGATAGTTATTGAAGATTTACATGATTTTTAATTTTAAAATTTATAGAATTAATTAAGGTATGTATAGTTATAGTTATTGAAGATTTATGTATAGTTATTGTTTCATGCACTTATATTAATAATAATAATAATAAAAAAAAAAAGTAAAAGTGATACGACTGGAGTACTGAAGAAGGAACACCTCCAATCCAATCCAATCCAACTTTAGGAGATAGACAAGCACGTCAATCCATCTCTTAATAGTAGGGCTAACTCAAAGGACAATTCAATCAATCCATTTTGTCACTCCTCATTCCAATGTCGTCGACATCTTCTCTTTTTATCTTGCAATTATTTCAGTCACTCAATACATGATCTGGATGTTTTGTGTGAAAAAATAAATACAAAAATTTTTATATTACTTTATGTAATATATTTTTTTGAAGCGAAAACTTTCTAAATTTAAAATTTGTACTTATATTTAATTTAATAAGATAGAATGAATGATGAGATTTGTAAACCGTTTAATTAATAAGCTAATTCAACTAAAAAATTTAAATTGTTAAATAATATCTAAAAAATAATTTTATAATACTCTATAATAAATAAGTTGCACTTTTTTTTTTTTTTTTTTTTTAAGGTTCAAACCTTCAAATTAATATAAAAAGGATTTATTAATAGTTTTTTTTTTTTTAATGAGAGGTGTTATCTTTAAAATTATCTGAAAAGTGATTTTGATAACGGATATTTTTATTTTCAGATTCAAACCTTCAAATTAATATAAAGTGATTTTGATATCATATTTTTTTTTAAAAATAATTCTCTCTCAGTATCACTTTCCATTGCAATTCTACAACAGTTACAATTATAGCACCCCCGATTTTTGTTTGCAAATGGAAGCGAACCAATTTGTGTTGGAATTAAATATGTTAGATATACTAAAAACATTTTACTAAATGATGTGATGATATTGAATATTTATTAGTGAATACATTCTATAACTATCCTTCTAGTTTCTATATTTTTCATATAACAGATTAATTTCACACTAGTCAGTAAAAAATTTTTTTTATTAAAAAATTAAATATCTCCAGTACTATTATCCGACATTAAAATATCCATCCTAGTTTCTATCGCAAAATAAATATATAGCGATTACTTTTTCCACCACAATTAGCACCCTTTTCTCCTCTTCTTGTGGCGATGGCTCTCCAGGTTGCTGGGGTTTTAATTAATTATTGACAATTAAGAGATCACATGATGCTTCCTTAGGCTCTCCTTCCAAATAATTGTGCCCATCAAATGGTTGAGGATTGGTCAATCATGTAGACATTTAAGGGGAAAAATGGTGCATGGAGCTCTATCTCAAAAAAAAAAAAAAAGTAAAAAAAAGGTGAGGATTTATGATCCGTTGATAAGACTGTATTTATCTTTGTTCTTGGTACACTAATCCTTGCCACAGGGGAGATTAACCTCAAGGACAACCTTCTTAACGAATTAACTTGTAATTAAATCAACTCTCGAAGATGAGATGAACGCGAGGGACAATCCATGCATGAAGAAGGAGATGTGTGCTTGCTGCAACGTGTACTAGCTACGTTCATAAATATCCGGCGCCGGTGCAGGTGGTCAAAGTTAATCCAGAGAGACCACTATTAATAAATAGATATATGCCCATGAATCCTAACTCGAACATGGAAGAATGGAGGAGGTATCATCATGGCTGCCGGACAAAGGAGGGACCACGGTAATGTGGAAAGGGTTTCTCAAAGTGAAAGGGAACCTATCATTTAAAGAAGAAGGTGGGCTTCTAATGAATGCAGACCGTCCTTCACATATTCCTTCTGGCTATTGTTTATCCCCAAAAGCTCCAACATCTGCTCATACTCAATGCGAAAGCTTTGCCCACCAACCTCTTTTCTGAGTCCTCTCATCATCATCATGCCATGGATCTAGGGCAAGTGATCATACCCATCACGCCTTCTGCAGACCTATCCATGGAGCCTGCACTGGTTTTGAAAAGAGAAAAACAGGAAGAAATTACATAAACTCTGGAACAAAAGGTTATTACTTGCTTCTAAAGACTTGCAATTAATTAATATGAAAACAGATAGAGAATTAGATTGTTTAAAGATGAAAGTCTGCTAGACCAGCAAGATGATGATAACTTGGCCCAGCCAACCTTACCTCATATTTAACCTTTAAGTTGGCTTCCTGGTTATCTTTTGGTACAGAAATTGAGTATACAATAAGTTGTTATTATTATTATTATTATTTATGAACATGAATATCTAGTTAGTTTGCAATCACCTTAATTAATTTTATAAACTCTAAAATTAATGATTATATAAAACTGCAGCAGTGGTCAGATTTATAGGACTTAAACTGATGATCTCTAGAAAATAAATTTAAAACCTGACTAATTAAGCTATACTTCTCAAGATTTACAATAAGTTTTTTTTTTTTAAATAATACTTTCATATATATTTTTTTAATAGAATATTTTTAAAAATAATAATTATCACGCTATTCTGCGGATATTTCTGTAACCGAACTTCTGAACCAAATCTCATTTCCCTGTAATTCTATGAATATTCGTGAATTGTTAGAGTATGATATATATATATGATTGCAAGTTTAACAGGGAAGACGATTGATGGTGTTGTAATTCATGAACGGAATAAAAATGATGGAAGGAAATAATTGAAGCTTCATAGAGCCATAATAAATGCAGCTGCCCAAATCAATTTTTATATGGAATAAAAAAGTTGACTAAGGAAAAAAGTTGACTAAGTTTAACAGAGAAATTAATTTATTGAGATTCTCTCTACGATGACAATTATCACAACCACCCGCACGAGTCTACTTCATTGGATTCTCTTATGGATGCTGTGCTCAGCTCAGCTCAGCTGTGACACACAGACACCCTACAATCTGACAACGCGATCCCACCCTTATTATAACATGAAAAGAAACAACACCCTTCCATCACTTTTGCGTTTCCATTAGGTAATTTACGGGATGTTTGGTGGTAGGTGAATAATTGTTTTTTAAAATAAATTTTATTTAAGAATATATTAAAATAATTTTTTATTTTATTTTTCATATTAATATATAAAAAATTTAATTTGAAGTGAAGAAAAATATAAAAATAATTTAATTTTTTTAAAAAATATTTTTAAAACACAAAAACAAATAAGCTCTAAAAAATAAACTCATGTTGGGTATAATGGTAATTTTCTCCTGTACAGTAACAAGTCTGAATCAGTGATTTTTAAGAATTATTTTTTATTTAAAATTTTTGTAAAATAAAAAAATTTCAAATTATTTTAATATATATTTTTTTAAAAAATTATTATTATACCTTCAAACAAGACGTTTTTTTTCCCATATAGATATACTTGTGTTTTTGCAGCTTCCCCTAAAAAGAAGGGTGAAGGTTGCTTCACTTCAGAAGGAGGTGTATATCAACGATTAAGTATTTGGTGGACCCTGAAGTATATTAAAACTGTGCAGCCATTAATTAACGGATGAACCGTTGATTGATTGACGGATGAACCGTTGATCTGTTTGCAGTAATTACATTAGAAAAAAAAAAATTAAGAAGAGGGGATCGGGGCTTGGAACATAAAGTAGGGTGGCATGTTCTTACATTCCCAAGTTGACTAAACCAGTAAGAAGCTGATAATTCCACACTAAATTCACACTCAGAACCTTAATCAAGCCATTACATTGCACTCTCCAAGCTTCTAAAGTCAGCAACACACCTAAGAAAAACTGAAGAGACTGTAAAGACTAAATTTAGGTGGACAACCCCAGCTAAATTTAGCGTATTAGTATACCCTACTGATAGAAAACCCAGGCTATAAAATTAGCAAGCAACAAGATGGAGAAGGTAAAGCTAATTGACAAGCTATCACACTGTACGTACTTCAACAATGGAATTGAAAAGAACAGGCTATGATCTGTGACTAGATGAAAGTAATAAACACTAGGGATCGCCTCTTGAAATTATTCAAATGATCTTGATCATACGCCATGAACAAACATTTCAGACTTGAAGTGCATAGAAGAAGAAGAGCTCTAAATCTGGAGGAGCAAAGAAAGCAATTGGTCTCCTCTGCAAAGAGCAAATCGATATCATCCTTTGCTTCCTCGGCGCTGGTGGGCATGTTTGAATCTCCGGTATCCGAAATCTCTCAGCTTTTGGAGTAGAGCATGCACTCGTGGAGATATCAACACCCTCGAAATCTAAGCCATCGATCCTTGAACAGTCATCGCAGCTCGCGGAGGAGTTAGAAGGAAAATCCTGATCAACTGTTGGATATGCCTCTTTAATGCTCTTCGGCTTCACAACCGCTCTTTTATACTGGGTTTTTCTCGATGTTCTTGTTCTTGCTCTTGCTCTCGCTCTTTTTCTACCAGTCGGAGCCATATTTGAGAGGAGAACACAGGAACTTTGGTGTCTGCGATCTAGATGTGCGTGGCAAACTGATAGGGATATATATGTGGTTGAAGTACAAGGACAGATATACTAAAACTGGAAGGAATAGAACTAAGAAAAGCTTTACTTGCCCGTTATAGGTGAAAGCCCTGGACACAGAATATGAGTGCTTGAAAATTAACCTATTGTAGTGGTGGCACTTTAAAGCAAACTAAATTTGACTGAAAAGTGATAAAAAGCCGAGTGCATTACCATCTCTTTTGAAACAACCTTTTCAAGATCACGACAACTACTGCTAGTCTGCTACTTCTACAAGATTCATAAAAACCCCACCTAGATATGGTGGAGATCACTACTGCCTTGCTCAATCCTTCAAAACCCTAATGGAGATTTAGATTTCTTAACCTAGTTTCAATGATCGGACAAGCCTAAAACAGGGACCGCTTCAACTCTCGGAAAGATATGATCTAAACTTGTTCAAGCTAGCCCTAGTTAATGAAAAGAAAAACACTAACCTTTACGCAATGAAACGCCTCTATGTTGAGAAACCTAGCCACAAAAAGAAAAATAGTAGCTCAATATTCAGCGTGTAAGGCTAATTAAAAGCAAATGTCAAAACCCTAGAGAGACTGCAGGGAGAGGACGAGCGAGGGAGGGAGGGAGGGGTTTAAAACCCTCTGAAGCAATCAAGGATTTATATCCTCTCTGCAAGTGTGATTAGGGTTCGGTCATCCTGCCCGTTGCCCGAGTTTTGAGATTGAGGGAGTGTACTAATTTCAAAATTTCACGAGTCTAGGGATTTGGGCAGGCTTGCCCACCACCCCAAACACTTAGCAGGTGATTAAAAGATTAGATTTATTTTAATTTTTTTTATCACGAAAGGATATTTAATTTCTTTTTTTAAAAACTTCGGTGATAATCACGGTGTTCTATTAAGCTTTTTTTAGTGTTAAGACTTAAATATTTTATATTTATTTTTTAGGGGGATAAGATCTTTTGCAAGACTTTGGAATATGTACATTTATGATAAACCGAAGAAAATTCAATAAGATTTCATCGTTTGCAAGCCATTTAATGTGCAGCATATTTTATACATATTTTAAAGTAGTGCTTCTATGCAATAATTGCTTGCATCCCAATAAAAAAATAATTGCTTTTTCTATTTTTTATTTCGCTGGTATTTGGCGATGTCAGGCTTGCGTAGTCACATTTCAAATACAAAAAGGAGCTTGAATGTTCACTTTCATAATTAATAAATAGTTTGACAGACTCTCAACTCAAGCCTTCAATTGTTGAATTTTTTTTGGCATCCTAGGTTTGCACAACTACAGGAACATCAAGGGCAGGACTGCTTACGTAGACAGTGTTGACATTACGTTTAAAAAAATGTTTTTTAAAAAAAATTAATTTTTTTAAAATTAATATATTTTTAAATTTTTAAATTTTTTTAATGTACTAATATAAAAAATAAATTTTAAAAAATAAAAAATATTATTCTAATTTATTTTAAAATAAAAAATACTTTAAAAATTAATTACTGTATCACACCCAAACATTCTCATCAAACATGAAAAGGTGCTATCTGTCCTGAATTTACTTTATTTACATACACTTTACCCACTCTTGCTGTATACCTCTCAGGTTGAATAAAATTAGGTGTTTTTTTTAGGATGCATCATTTTATTAAATTTTGTTATTTTTTAAAAAATAATTTTTTTAATTGTTTTGATATGCAAATATATTTTTTTAAAAAATTATTATTTTTATATATATCCAAGTAAAAAATACTTTTCAAAAATCAACATCTTATTCTTAAACACCTTCTTTACAAGTAGAAATGAAGAGAGAATGAAATGAAGGGGGTCACAGCTCTCGTATTGCAAGATCTTAGCTAGAAGGATGTTTAGTATTGCGGTTAAAATAATTTGATTTTTTTATTTAAAATTATATTTTTTAGTTTTTTTGAATAAATTTAATTTGCTGATATAAAAATAAATTAAAAAAATTTATGTTAATGTATTTTCATACAAAAAAAAAAAAACTTTTTTAAAAAAACAATAACATAAAAACAAATTAGTCAATGGCCTGGGTAGACCTTTTTAATATTCACTGATTCTCTCTTTTTATGGCGCCTTGCTTTAAAACCATTTTCAGACCGTCTTCAGGGGATCCTATAAAAAGAGGGTTTCCATTTTCGAAACTTCATGCCATTATTGTTTATTGAACCAAACAATTTACCCCCTTTTTACCCTTTTTTCTGGTTGGTACTAGAACGAAACAAATTATGGTTGAACTTATCTTAAATCACAGATGCACGGACACAGCTACTTATTTAATAGAACCCTATGTCAGTCTGCATGTTATTGTTTCTGCTTTCTGTCCCGATTACCGGCCGACGGCACATGAATACAGAATTCAGAATCAGGCTGAGTAATATAGCAGTGAAATGGACAAGCAGAATTGTGCTTCTCAATGTAATTGTAGAAAATATATACAAGTTTTCTCACAAGAAATAGGACAGTGGGAATCTGATGAAAACGAGGACAATCGACTAGCTAAATTCTCATAATTATCCATCATTAGCTCCAAACAATCAAAGCTCTGTAGCCAGATATGATTCTCGCCTCCAATTCCTAAGGTTTTTAAAAAAACCAGCTTCTTGGTTTCATACTGTTCTAAAGGATTTGAAGACTCAATTCTATCAACAATAATCAAGATATGGACAGATCGATTAAACAAGGGGAAGAAGATACGAATCATGCAGCTCATGCATTAGTTTAAACAAGTGAGTGCTTGGTTTTATATTGAGATTGCACCCTGAAAATATGAAACTGGCTCTAGTAATTTCCCAGACGCTAAGAAGATGATGAAAATGGCCAGGACAGGGAGCTTGTTTCCACATATCTGCCATCTTCTCTGCATGGCATCCTCTCCTGGTTGCCCAAGCTTCAATACACGAATCTTTTGGAGCTTGATTGGAGGTTTGCAATACAGTTTGCCTGTCAGGGACATCACTGGGTTTAGCATCAAGAAAGTACCCTTTTAGATTAGAGATCCAAACCTTGCTTTGTCCTTCATATCCTCTCAAAAGCAGCTAAGATTATTGCCGCGAATCGCTCAGCCAAAAGTGGTGGCTCTGTGTTTGTGCATGTACATTTTATCCTCTCCAGTTCTTCGCTCACACGAGTCAAAAGGGTTCGTGCTAAAATCTAATCAATTAAATCAAAGTAACTGATGTAAGTTCGTACAGTTGAAAAAGAAAAAAAAATTACAGTGTAGATCTCGATCCCAGGAGGTCCAGGCAGCCCAAAGTCGGTCTTATGCGTGTAGAAGTCATTTTGAAAACACAAACCAACGTCATAAAATACGGTTCACCAGCTTGAGTATTTGTTACAACGTACTAGGCACGAAAATACATATCTCTATATACAACATTTACTATTTTTATCCCTAAAATATTCCTGTATAAAACTTATAATTTCAAAACTATCTAATTAAAGCCTGCAAGAATAAAAAAAAATTATTGTTATTATTTTAAAACTCAATTCAAGATAAAACATAAATCACAAATCAACTAGAATTACCGAGTTGTATATCATGCCAATATCATATCAATCCAAGTTTTATAACTAGAATTATTATATTATTATGAAACTGAGTTACCCGGTCATCATGTCATGCCAGTTTAATATCTAGAATTATTATATTAATATCAATTTCAATATTTAATATAAACTAAAAGTAATTTTTTTTAATTATTTGTTTAAATATATAAATTTAACATTAATACATATTAAAAGTAAAATAAATATTTTTATATTTTATTTTGTCTTGTATATATTAACATATAAAGACAATTATTTTTGCATGCAAATACAATTTTGTTAAAGAGATTGTAACGAGAAACACATAAATTAATTAAGACATGCAACAATGATGACAGTAAAAGCAACAGATGAGTTCTCCAGTGACGATGATACGTGTCTTTCTGCACTACTATAAGACAGGCAGCAGTAAGAAAAAAAAGGAATTTTGTTCCAAGAATCACGGCACTGAAATGCGTACATGTATAATGGAATTGCCGGTCGTATATAGCCATCTTCGGACAAATTCCATAATCTACACAGTTTTTGGAATTGCCGGTCACATTCGGGAAGAATAGGCATCAGTCCTTCAAAATAGCACCTCTAGTTTCCTAGTAATCCTCCTTTAAAGTTTAAACTAGTCTTCAAAGGTGATATCAAAAACTTTTATAAACCAATGAAGTTGCATGCTAGACCAATGAACAAAATTAGAACAATCTGACTAGATATGCATAGATTCATAAGTGGAATACTAAACAGCTCAAAACAACAAACTTATGAGGGAAAAACTAGTAAATAAAAATTTCAAACAACAAGACAATGTTAAAGATTTCTGGTACAAAATACCAGATATAAGCAAACGTACAATAAAAACAGGTCATCGGCCTCTTGAAACTGCTTCTTCCAACTCCTCCACTGATGAGGGAAACAGCTCTATATAGCGACTCCCAAGAGTCATCCTATCCTTGGCCATCGCTGCTTTGGAATCTTCAGCATTTGCAAACTCTACAAAGGCTTCCCCTGTTGGCCTACCCTCTGAATTCATTGTAATATGGATCGAATCCTCTGATAAAACAAAATCTTTGAAGAATTCCATTATGTCATCCTTGCTAGCTGAAAATGGCAGTCCCCTCAATCGTAATACTCCTGTATGTTCAGCTGAGTCCTTTCCCTCGTCATAAGATTTAGCCCTAGGGATATTTCGTCGTGGTGAGCCACGAGATTCTGACACTTCATTCGCTATTGTCTTGTAATAATCCTGCCTCTTACTTCGGAAAACCTCAACATATCTCCTGCCCATGTTCTGCCTGTTCTTTTGAAGTGCAAAATCAACTTGAAGAGGATACCCCAAAACACAAAAAGCTTCACCACTGAACTTGCCACCCTTGTGAACAAAAAGAACATCAACTATGTCCAGACCATGGAAGAACTCAGCCACATCAGTTTCTGTGCAATCAAAAGGAAGACCACGGAGGCGGACAACAGGGAAATGAGGAGGTGGCTGGCTAGCATATCCATTGGGAGGTGCATTGTACATAAAACTTGAACCAGGGGAGTTCGCATAGAATGAAGGACCCTTGTCAGCTATTCGCTGACGTTTTGCGCCCATTTCACGTCCATCAGGATATCTGCTTCAATTTAAAAATCATCAAAGCAGCAGATCACATGAGAAGTTCCTCAATACTTTATGCACAGAATTATGCAAAACTAAGTATTAACTGCATTCACGAATATAACCACAAATTTATACTTTTGTTCTTTAAAGGTTAGTATTCTTTTATCAATTAAGAAAAAATAAAAACAAAAATTCCAAGGCGGGACATAAAATCAGCACCCCAGAACCTTGAATCAACACAAGAATTCCATAGAAACTACCATTTAAAACTACATGGCATGATAAAAATGTATACAATATAGTCAGCAAAAAAAAATGATCTATAAGCACACATAGAATATCATTCACTTTACTGCCAGAGGAATATCTTCTTCTTCTTCTTCTTCTTCTCCTTCTTGTTTCACCAAGGAAGCTATAGGGATAGCACCTACACATTAATGTATTTCGAACGAGAAGAAAGATGTGATTGTCATGTATCGTATTTGATTCATCATTTAATCAAGGAGGGCTTGGTCATCCCACGTGTGCACGTTGAGATTCTTTTGCATAAAGCTCTTGTTATCCCCCCACCCCCTCTGCCTTCTTTTAGTTTCTTAAGGCAGGTAAAAATCTCGTGGCTGGTTTGTGGCACCATAACAGACAGTAGGTGCCCTGCAGGTGTTCTGTCAAGTTGAGCTAAGTCATATTCTTTCCTCATTCCAATGAAGCGTATCAGTGGAATGGCAAGGAGCCATCCAATCATATATACAGACTCAATAGCTTCTGAAAAAGTTTCTAAAATTAGAGATTAACATGAAAACCTTAACACAAATATTGCGCATAGCTACAGTTCCTGCTCCCTAAATGGTTGCTTTTCTAAGAGCTCACGATCAAATTAAACAAACAAGAACAAAGTATACACAGATAAGATGAACAAAGCAACAAAACAAGAAACATCAACATGGGTTCTGGATATAAACAAAGAATTAACAGCAATTTAAGCAGACAACTTAAGAATTAATGGCATACAGAAAAGAGTTAACAAAAACCAAATACAAGAATCAACTAGCGAAGCAGTAAAAAGAAGGAGATCCTGTATACGAGAGTTTGGATTAAAGAGGGAAAAAAGGAATTAAACTGGGAGAATCAGGCACGTACCCTCGATAGAACATCTCCTTTTCGATTCTTTGGAATAAGTGTTTTGCTCGTCTGCAGGTTTGAGGTTGCTTCTTTGTTTGGGTTGCCTTTTTTTTCTCTTTGCTGGAAACTGAAACTGTCTTGCCCCCGATAGGAGTTTTTTTTTTTTTTCGGTCTTCTAGGGCAACTGACGCTGGCATGACAGTGGTTACCTATATCACACGGTTAACGACGTCGTTTTGTTGCAGATACTGCACGCTTTTGCTCTTTAGCAAAATTATGATTTTTAGCAATATTTTGTTCTTCAATTTAATTTATTTTGATGCTGATAAAAAGAATTGCATGAGATTTATCTACTATAAAGGGAATATATATATATATATATATATATATATATATATTAAGTGTTCTGAAAAAAAGATTTAATTAAGAAACCAAATTATTTAATGGTAAAATTGATAAAAAAAAAAAATAGTTTAGGTGAAAGATTGGTATTAATTTAATAGCTGACATGAAAAAAAAAGAGACTAAGAGTATATGTAAAATAAATGTTTCTCGCTAAATATTTTCTTAGACACGGATACCTAAAATTCAAACAAGAATCGTTCTTTGTCAAGAATCTTGAGAGAATCCAAATTCTAATCTCATTTATTTAAAAATAAATAAAAAGGAAGCATTTGTGGCGCCCATATACGTGACAAAATCCAAATGGAATCTCATTTGTGATCGTCCATTTCCTCCATTTCTCTCGCTGGTCTCCAATTCCAGCGATTCGCTTCCACATGTTTAACCATGCAAAGCCCTTTTTTTTGTTGAATTCAACACGTTCATGTACACCAAGAAAGAATCACAAGATTCCTCCCAAATTAGAGGAAAAAAACTGTCCAGGTACTTAGAGTAGACTCTAGAAATCAAGAAAGGATGCTTTGATTTTGATGTGTAACCCCTTGCTTGGAGAATTTTGGACCTCAAGATTTTCTCTGGTTAAGACTTGTCTAAAGCAGCCACCTTTTACATTCTTCAATCTTTCCTTGCTCCAATATACTTCACTTTCTTCAACCACCATCCTAATTCTCTTTCACCTCATGAATCCTTGACTGCAATCGTGTAACTCCCATTTTATTGGATACCCATCTGCACTTTCTTGACTTCTGTTATTGGGTATCTTTTATTTTATTGAAAAACACCAAAAAAAATAATCAAGTTCATCCATTATTTTGATTAGGGTATATTGATATACTCTTTCTGAAGGGTGTTTTGAGCTGAGATTTGGTGGAGAGACATGGTGGGAGCTTTATCCGTGGTGGACCCACACACCAGTCCATGTTTGTGCTTGGATGCGCTGCCTACAACTAATATTGGTCTTAAGAGTAGTGGAGACTTGGTTTTGCAGAGGAGTTCAATGAAGAGAAAGCAGTTAACAAGGCCAGGATCATTGGAGTTGGGGAGTTCTTTTGTGGACTCAAGGCCTGATTGGAGGCTCTCATCGAAAGCCATTTCAGGAATTGTTAGTAAGAGTTCAAGGAAACAGAGAAAGGGTCGGGGACTTGTGGTTGTCAACGAGTTGGGAGGGCAATACGAGGATAGTTTTGGGGATGTTAAAATGGTGAGTTGTTATTGTTCTTTGATGCAATTATTAGCTCCATATTTGCATTTCCCCCCTATCAAGGCCCGTGGATGACGAGATCCAGATATCAACAATCATGAATTCATGTTACATAAATTATCAGCTAACCATCGCGTCATAAACGTTTTCCTATTGCTAGTAGTTGCTATGACACGAATCATAAAGCTATACTCTTGGCTATTAACTGTTTTTTTTCCTAATTCATTTTAATTTATGGGAAGTTGGAAGATGATAACTAGATCACCAGAAAATAGAGAAACAGCAAGATGCAAGTTGTAGAGATCATGTTGGCCTCCAAATTGTGGTTTTTGAAATTAACAGATCAATCTTGTGGTCCTTCTGTACTCTACAGATCAAGGGACCCTCAACAATGTCCTATGGGCTTCAAAGTAGCTGATTGATGCATTCCACATCATTAAATCTCCCATATCAACCATGGGTGTACACTGATGCATTTTCCATGAAGTATATTACCTATCTGAATTCCTTCTTTGATTCGCTTCTGGAAGTATGGGATGTATATGTACAGTTACTGTCGCATTGTTTGATGTAAATTTTAACTTCTGGTAATGGTAATACAAGAAATAGCGAAGGTCTATACAATTGTGGTCCCTAGATACCTCGTATACCTTTAATCAATCCAAGTTGTTTCTTTGGAACAGAACATCTACATATACTGTGATTTGTTGTTTTTGTTTTCTTCATACTAAAAGTTATCTGGCCATGAATTTCAAGAAAATTAACGATTTTTAGCATATCTGTATTTATGGTGGTGCTTTATAATTTTCTTTTTCTGCTGATCAAGATGGTCCTTCTCGCAGCAATTAATCAACTATTTCACATACAAAGCAGTAAGGACTGTACTTAACCAGCTCTACGAGATGAATCCAACACAATATACATGGTTTTATAAGTAAGTGGAGTCTTCCTTTGGCCAAAACTATTGCTTCTCCATGTAACTTTCTTATTTTCTTCTTCTTTGTTTTCCTTTTCTTCTTCTGTGATTATCCCATTCCAGCCAACAACTTTTCGCATAATTGTTCATTTTTAGGTGGAAAGGATGTGAGTTAGACAGCCTTTAAGTTAAGCATTTCGTGTCAACAGGTAGCACCTGAATTTTCTAACTACAGATGCAAGCGATGCAGATTTTGTCTGTTGACATTAGACTTGAAGCAAGATGAATGCGTGGCAACATAAGCATTTTCTATCAAGTATTCCAAGTAGCGATTGTTGCATTCCTATTTCCTTCTGAGCTTGCTTATTCTCATGTTCTGGCAGTTTTGTTGCACAAAATAAGCCTGGAGATGGCAAGCGTTTCATTCGATCTCTTGGGAAGGTAGTCTTCATAAAAGCCTTCATGTGTTCCTTGATTACTTCGAAACTTGAATAGGTTTTTTTCCAAATTTCGATTCAAAATACTTGTGTTTTCTCTCAGTTTTTCCCAGCAAACAAGTGTAACTTTCTCATAACAGCATAGATTGAGAGAAATAGCATGCTAATCACAACAGCATTTGAAGGGATCCATCTTTTTTACTGACAGGAGAAGCAGGACCTTGCTGAAAGAGTGATGGTCACACGCCTTCACCTGTATGGGAAATGGGTCAAGGTAACAATAGCTGCTTTTGCTAAAAAATGTAAATTAAGCACATAAATGTCGTGACAAAAAGGTATTTCCTTGTTATCATGATGTAGAAATGTGATCACGCTGAGATATACAAAGAAATCTCTGATGAGAACTTGGAGTTGATGCGTGAACGGCTCATGGAGACTGTGAAATGGCCATCGGATGATACAAACACAGAGAAGATTGGCTGAAGAAGGGACGCAAGCTTATTTTCCATTCTTCTTTTCTGCCCGCTGTAATGTCTTCCGTTCAATATCAACCAATTTGGTTCCAAAGACTCTCCTTTTACTATATCACAGAAAGATCCTACACTTGGACAGCTTGAAAATTATGCAATGGGCAAATATAACTTCGGAAACTAGCGCCTTAACACAGCATCATCATTCTTATTATTCAGCAGCCAAGATGTTTATATTCCCACAAATCCATCCAGCTTATACACTATACTTTCCGTGCAAGGTTTGAAACTAAACATGTTGCAGCAGAAGTATCATGTAATTGTAACAATTCTAAGAATCAGATACCTGAGACAATTTCTCCGTGGAACTATAGATGTCATGTGGTTTAATCAAGACGTTGATACGAATGCTACAACAAGGATCACTGAATACATACAAAAAATTAATACATAATGTAGGCACAGTGGAAGTAGATCTGCTGCGCCGCCAGCAAATCAATGACCACACTGCTCTAACTGGGAAAACTGGAAGCAATGTGATTACACCTACAAAAGAAAACATGGAACTTAAGAGGGAAATATTGGCTCGGGTGAACGGCAATGACGGTCTCCAAATAGAAACACCAAGAGAAATTAACTAACAAGAAGCATGATAACTTAAGGTTGATGCTAGTGTCTTCACCAACTAAATGAAAATGTGAATGGAGGAAAAATACAGTATGCATATCCAAGCCAATATGATACTATATTAATCGAGTAATTGATCCCAGTCCAGCTAATTTGCTGGAAGTTTTAACTGTAATTTAAATCAGAGTCCAAACAAAATTTTTAACAGTGCACTTGTGTAAAAACGACAAACCTTTGCTGAAGCATAAAATGTTTCACCCTTCCAAAGAAATGATGGGCATATCTTACAAAACAAGGTCAAGACCAAAAGATATTCTGCATTTATCTCTTCTCATCGAGCTAGGTTCAAGGGATGTACAGATGATCATGCGAGGCCATCACCAAAAGTCATAGACTGAGAGATCACTGTTCTTACACGAAGCTGCAAAATATAGCACCAGAATATTATCAAAACAATTTAAATGAGTAAAAGGACGATCCAAACTCAAGAGCAAGTTTAGAGACCTTCACATCAAGGCAGGAATCATTAACCATGTTCTTTATTTGAGATATTATGCCAGCATTCTTAAGATGTACAAGCCGACCATATGCACCTGGACAAGAAGGGAAAGTGAGATTTACTATAACCCAGACAGCAGCTGTGCGTAACCGGCTATCACTGCTCTGCAAGAACTTGATCACGAAAGATTGGGCTCCATTATCTGCTTGTGCAAGAAGTTGCTGCATAACTGCTTCCTTGTGAAACTCATTTCCACTTGCCACATTGCCAAGAAGATACATTCCCTGCATGATAAAAAGTTTAATTATATATTAATGGTATATAATAATATACCATCAATTTTCCAGAGTCACCTTTCCCAATGCTCTTCATCATTTGAAAAGGCAGACAGATAAAAGGTAGAGACCAAATTAAATCATCAAACATAGAGTTGGTAGGCAGTGTCAGAAGTTTCTTGCTAATATCAAAACTTCTTTTAGAAACTCATTTTTTCGCTCTTGAGCTCTCGCTTTCATTTTGGTACCATGCTCCTGCCACCATTTTGTTCAGCTTAATAAATGGCATCTTTACTTGCATATCCACAATCAATTTTCACACGGACATGCAAAAAGTTCTTCATCTGGATGATAGAGCAGAGATTTGCCCCCATCCCAGAGTTCACACATTAATACCCACAGACCACAAAAGACAGTTATCAACTATCATAAAGATCGATAATTAACCTACTTATAATGTTTGGTAACTAATATACCATGGTGTCTCCGAGATTTCTTTCTAATATTAGGAAAGGTATATATCCATGAGGCCATGTTGTTATTAATGACGTCAAGACTTTCTTATAAATAACAAATTCCATGTACAATGCAAGTTGCTTGTGTCCCTGCATGTTCATTATCCTTCAACAAAACACTAGCTTGTATTGTTTAATTTCTAATTATGCATGTCTATATTTTCAATGTGAAACTTGCAATTTCCAAACTTGTCAGCATCTACCTTCAATGAAAAATTCTTGATGTGCCTTAAAATATCAAACAACCATGACAAATAGGATTCCTCAACAAAAAGAGCAAGAAAATCAATTAAGACGTGATTATCCTAAGAGAAGTTTCTTTCCATTATGAATGCTAAAGATATAGAGAGAGAACCTCAATTTAATATCAAGTTACAGTTTTCTTTTCTGATAAATCAGATGCAGTGATGACATTTTAAAAAGTACAAGAAGAAACCTTTGGAATGAACAAGTATAATGATACAATAACAGTTTCCGAAAACATCTTAAGGAAAAGTATAAGAGACTTCTAACCTGTATTCCAACTTCGTCTGAAACATTGTGTAATTGCCTTCCAGCAGCATCTAATAGAATACCATCTTCAGCAAACACATACTCAATGGACTTTATACATCCATCAACAAGATTCCGAACAAGGGCCAAAGCTTGCTCTTGAACACAAGGCTCAGGGTCTGCAGTACAAATTCAAATGTCATACTGGATCATGCTTGAATGTACCAAAACACCAGAAGCTATAATCATTACCGCATATAAGGCTTGCTAACAAGGAACCAGTGAGCTCTAAAAAAATCCCTTCTTTACATCTATCATCTGCCAGAAACATCATATTCTTCAAAGCCCATAATGCATTAAACCTTACAGTTGAGTCCATTGATTTTGTTAGCTGAACCAGCTGTTTTATGCCTCCACATTGTATAAATGTGGACTTGCGAGTTGTAAAATCAACCACTATGTTACTCACAGCGCCAAGTGCAGCGACCTGAAAAACAGTGTTAAGGGGGTTTTAATGCAATGTTGTAGGCGACAAATTCATTAGCATTGATAAGCTTATATCATCAAAATATAGTGAATAAGAATAGTACTTATCCATCTTATTTTTTAGGATGGCATTCAACTGATTATTATTTGTAATCTCAGTAAATGTATAGCTCATATTTTGGTTGAAAGCTAAAATACAAGCATGTATAGCAGGCTGTCAAAATGGATTCACAACTTTAATGGAAGGACTCTAGATCATAAGCCTGTGGTCATGCTCGCCCCCACCCCCCCCCCCCCCCCCCCCCCCGCGCCCCCCCCACCCCCTTTTTTTTTAAGGGTACAGGTAATGCATTTAAGAATTTACAATGACTAATGTTCACAGAAAAAATAATACATACCTGGACAGACACTGAAGGGTCATCTAAAAGCCGGATGAGGGAAACAACAAGCATTTCCTTCATGAAGTAACCTGAGCACAAGTTCTGAATGACATATTATCAGCAAAAAGTAAACATTCAGCTTTACAAATAATGAATTTAGCATTCATATTGCATACCTTGATTGAGCGAGTGACACTTCTTAAGCAAATACATGCAGATGTGCGCACATCGGCACGATCATGAGTCAGAGCATCAATCACTTGGTTCAGAACCTGTGAAATTATGAGAATATCAAAAGTTGTAAATTGGGAATGGTAGAATAATCACATGCAACTTTCTTTTTTTTAATGCAATCCTCATGTCTGACTTTGCTAATCTGCCTGTCAAGTCATTATTATACATTTAAGCCTTTATAAGATGAGGAGGGATGCAAATAAATCCAATAGACCAGCTATGTCCGATGACACAGACAGGATATCTGATCATGTAAGCCAGAGGTGATGAGCATCCTATTGAACTGGTACTGGAAAGCACAAAGTACAGAGATAAGTGATAGAAATTTTAGATGGCAGTGTTAGCTTCTATTAAATCGCTCATGTCACCTGTAAATGAAAGGGAATGCAAGTACATATTAATGAGTTTTGCATCAAGAGTTTTCGCAAGGCCAGAAAAAGAAGGTACAAGTACCCCATAATTCATTGGGAGGTGAGAGGATAGCATTTAAAAAGATGAGAGAAATCTTCTCCAAACAGTGAATTAATATGGCATAATGTAAATTAATCAGTGATATGATTGCTTAACTTTCAACGTCAATGAAGTTCAACTAGGTTTGAGAAAAGGCTTAAGGAGACAAACGTTCAAACAAATGAGCAATTCAAAGATGCCTATACATTTACTAGTTATAAATAAATCAACTGTTGTAACTAAACAAAATTAATAAACAATTTTATGTCTAGTTTGTATAGGTCATTCCCGTCGCTTTTCCACCAATTTTACAAATTCTACATCAATTGACATACTTTAGGACCATCTTTAAGCAAAGGAAAGACAGGAAGAACATAGTGGCATCCAGGTAAACACAGTTGGAGAAGTTGAAACTTTGAGAAACAAACTATTTTGTTCTGAAGACACGTGCATTAAACAAATACACTACTACAGGCAAGCTAAAAAGAATAAAGTGCGCAAATTAAAAGGTTTTACAAGATACTACACCTCCACTGACAGGAATGTCAATCTGCAGCCCTCCAACTTTGAGCATAGATCAGCCAATGCCAGTAATATGCCTTGGAGACGCTTGGGATGTAATTGACCTTTTTGCAATTGGTTACAAAACTTATTTATCGCATTGTCCTCAAAAGCTAATTTCTGTAAATCCTCCTTTCCTGCAACTAGACTAGAAAAAACAAAGGGAGCTTCATCTCCTACTTGGCCGGGATCATCAAGAAGCTCAAGTAAGGGATATACTAATTTGGCTTCGATTCCTATATCTTGCAGATAGTTAGGAGAAGCATTTCTTATGACAATCAGGCACATGCAGGCAAGCAACCTTGTCCGGGCATATCTATCCTTTGTTAATTCAATTATAGAGATTAAAGCACTTCCACTTTCTGGTTCCACAAACTTCGAGACAGATTCAGGATTGTTCTTGAGAGCTGTGCCCAGTGACTCTAAACTAGAGTCTCTCTGACTTAGAGAGCCTTCAACAGCTCTTTCATTTTCAAGTCCCAAAAATTTAGAGATGACTTCAGGATTGTTCTTAAAGACTGCAGCCAGGGACTCTAAAGTAGCATTTTTCTGACTTAGAGAACCTTCAAGGAGGCTAATTAACTTCTCTAGAACCCCAGCATCACATAATGCCCTCTGCTCTGCACTTGTCTCGCAGGAATGAGTAATGATACTTGCACCAAGTCCAGCAACATTTTCACACTCGCTATTAATTAAAGAAATGAGGAATTCCATGTTTTTCTCTTGAACAAAATCATACTTTGGAGCCAATTTCGACTGATAAATCATTCTAAGTGAACGAGCACTTGCATCCACCACCTGAAGATCAAACAACCCCATTTACCTTACAACAACAAAAATAAAAAGGTTCCCTAAAAATATCAAATTAACCATGCATAAACAATCGCAGATGGACGAAGTATATTACAGAGAAAAAAATGGTTCACATAATTAACTGCAAAAAAGAAAAGTAGATACAAACAATTCTATTTGGAAATATAAATTAAGACCTCCTTAAGTTAGCAGAAAAAAACTACATTAATTCTAACCACTCCTTTTCATCTTTCTGAAATCAAACACAACTTTAAGAAAATTAAGATTAACCATTACTCTAAAGAAATTCCAAGCACAGGCTCTATCCATGCAGTGATTCCATGAAATTGCAGCATTATTATAAAGAAATTTACACAAAGAAAACACAATATTTAGCACCAAATAAGTAGTTTAGGTTTGGTTTAATTTCATTTCTAACAAAATAAGATCTCCAATCAATAAATCTAAAGGCTTGCAACAAAAAAAAAAGAAGAAAAAAACACAATTACTTTCTCATCAGGATTGAAGAGGAGCCGAATTAGGTGAGGAAAAGAGCCGGCGTCGAGGACGGCTCGAACACCGGCATCGAAGCCGCAAGCGAAGCTGCCAAGAACCGCAGCTGACTGGACAATAATGTTGCTGATGCTGATGCTGATGCTGACGTCAGCATCGGCTAATTGGGAATCAGCTTCGGTGGCGTAGGAGGAGAGGATAGAGGCGACAGCTGGAACGGCGCCGAGCTTGAGGAAAGAGAGCTTCTTGGTGCGATTACCAATTATCTGGTTTTTTATTTCTCTAAGCGCCTTGAGCTTGGTTTCCGGGTCGGGTGAGTCAAGACGAGTGAGGAGGTCCACGGGCCCGTGGATCGGGATGGTGGTGTTGGGGGTTGGCATGGCGGTGATCGGCTCCGGTGGCGGTGGTGGAATTGAGATGGCATAAGAGCGAGGTCCACGAGGGGGACCGGTATTAGAGCGGAAGCTTTTTAGAAAGAGAGACAGCGTATCCTGTGTGAGAATTTTTGAAATATTATTATTATTATTTTAAATATTATTTATATCTATAATATTTGTTTTTTTATTCTCTAGCTGGTGTTTGGTTTTCGAATCTAATAGTATTTTTTTAATTTTATATTATTTTTTTATATATTTTAAAATTGTTTTTATATTCAAAAATAATTTGTTTAAAAATATATATTATATTAATATATTTTTAAGTTAAAAACACCTTAAAATATAACATATAACATACTCTAAAACACCTTTTTTAATGCTTATGTTTTACTATGGGGATAAACTATTTTTTGTGTAAAAAATAATGTTTAGATGTTGTAAAAGGAAAAAAAACATAAAAAACTAATGATGATAAACTTGTAACCATACTAATTAAAGTTAAGTCAATCCAAAATATTACGTCAAACTTATAATCAAGATCATATAATTAAAATAGCCTAATAAAAAAATAAAAAAATTATAAAATCCTTTAAAAAAATTATGTTAACTTTTTGAATTTGTAATTTAAGTCATTGGACCTGAAACATTCAATCTTAAAAAATATGATATCAATTCTCAATTGATTAGATATTAAATGATGAAATTAAAAATATAATTTGAACTATACAAAATAAATTTTTAAAAATATCAATTTAAATAATAAGAATAAAAATATAAATATAAAATAAATTTTATATTTAATTAAATAGTGAAGTGAAAAAAAAATCAATTTAGTAAAAGGATAAATAAAAAAATGAGGATCAAAATTGACATAAAAGACAAAAACAATGTTGTAATTAAAGAGTAAAATTAAAAAAAATAGTAAAATTAAACAATGAGAACCATAATAAAAAATATAATACCATCAATTTGAATAAAATAATAAAATTAAAAACCACAAAATTTTTTACAAAATAATCAAAGAGAAAATTAGAAACTCAAAGAATTAGAATCATGTTAAATAATATAATATTTAATAAATTAATATTGAATGATATAATTTAAAATAAAGTTGTGATAAAAAATTATCAATAAATAAATAAATAAGAAATAAAATTAAAATATTAATAACCAAGGGGGTTAGATTGTAATGTTATAGGAAGGAGAAAGTGGAAAAAAAAAAAAAAAGAGTCATTAACGCTAAATTAGACCATCAGTAATAATGTGTGCCACACCAACATGAAAAAAAAGAAAAGGACCTTTTTGAACATCCAGAAAACGATACGTGCCCCCACCTTTTTCTTTTTATTTAATCATATATAGAATTGCCACCTTTTTCTTTTTATTTAATCATGTATAGAATTGCCTCTAAACTAATTTTATAATTATATATAAAAAATTTATTGTGGGAAAACCAAAAACACCTCTTAACCTAATGTTTTAATTTTTTTGATTTTAAGGTTATTGTTATTGTTTTATTTTTTATTTTAAATTATTTATTATTATTTTTATTTGACAAATTTTAAATTGTCCAGTTGTTTAAATTATAATGATCAAAAAATCATTGTAAAAAATCAAAAATACCTCTTAATATTAGATTTAAATTTGTTCCTTTAAAGAGTATTTTAGTTATTTAACTATACAATAAAAATGATAAAATATTTATTTTTATGTTTTATTTAAAAATAAAAAATAAACTATATAAAAGATTTCAATACTATGCTCTTATCCTGAATACAAATCTCTTTAATACATCATTCTTCATATATTTCGATCCTGGAAATGCTTAGAGAAAAATCCAAATTTCATTTGATTAATTAAAAAATTAAATTCAATAAATATGTGAATTCTTTCAAGTTTAGTTTTTCTGATAAATTATTAGATTTTAATTTTTCATATTTATATTAATTTTTCAATTTAAAAGAAAAAAAATTATATATGTATAGAAAAATAACTTGGAAATGAAATCGCAAATTGTATACAAGGGACTATTAAAATAATCTGAAAATGTAATATATTTTTTACTTGAAAATATATTAAAATATTTTTTTATTTTTTAAAAATTATTTTTGATACCAGCATATTAAAATGATCTGAAAATATAAAAAAATATTAATTTAAAGCAAAAAAAAAATATAAATTTTTTTGAAAGTGTTTATAAAATGTAAAAATAAATAGAAAAAAAATCTAAAATATAATAGCAAATAGAAGCATTAAACTAATTTCCCTTACTCTTACCACCGATGTCATATTAAGGTTTATGGGTTAGTAAATAGTGATTTAAGCTACAAAAAGAATAAATTTAGTGTTGCTTTTCAAAATCTGATGGGGTTGGTGTTAACGATCTGACTTTAATACTGCTGTCCCTTTAATTAATTAATTATTATTATTATTATAGTGCAATTCTCTGCACAATCCAAATACATTTTTTTTTTGTTCTATTTTCCGTTTATTTCCTAAAATATTACGGGGACGAAACATATCCAAACCATTCACTTATAATTTTGATTATATGAGACAAGAACACAAATTAATCTGAAGTTCTCAAACCAGCTTAATTAAAAAATAAAACATAAAGATAAATGATGCATTAAAGAATTATACCGGATCCTGTTTGTTTTTGTATTTTAAAAATAGTTTTGAAAAAATTTAATTTTTTTTGTTTTAAATTAATATTTTTTAATATTTTTAGATTATTTTAATATATTGATATCAAAAATAATTTTTTTAAAATAAAAAATATTATTTTAATATATTTTTAAGTAAAAAATAATTTAAAAATCAATTGCAATCATATTTTTAAATAAATAATTAAATTCATCCATGTGGATACATATATAATCTCTTTAAATGTTTTTGATTCGTCCATGTTGATAGATATATTATCTCCTTGATGGTAACAATTGTTTTTCCTTTTCTTTGTTTATTTCTTTTACCCGCAATAATTTCATATCTTGTATTCTCAGTGCTAGATTTGAAGGGTTATATATATATATATATATATATAGTTTATTTGATATTTTCTTAATTGCTTTTTATTTTTAATTTAACTATACACATCATTGATGTAACTGGGTGAAGGATTTCAAATCACTTTAATAAAGATTTGAGTTGACCAAACTGTTTAGGAATCAGCTTAGATTTACCAAAATATAGAAAAATAAAAAATAAAAAATCAGGGTCCCAATCCATTACATTAATCAATAGAAATAGTCATTAATTATTTGGAGGAGTTATTTGAAAACATGTTTGTAACATGTTTGAAATTATATTTTATAAAAATTTAAATATATTTTAGAATTATTAATTTAATATACTGATATAAAAAATAATTTTTTTAAATAAAAAAATATTATTTTAATATATTTTTAAATAAAAATATATTTAAAAATAATTCTAATAAAATTCCTAACAAAATATATATTTGAAAAACATTAATACCATCAATAGCTCCGAGGATTTCATTCCAGGCAATGCATAGGCCTGAAGGTGATAAATTAGACTTTATCCTTTTTAAAAAAAAATAAATAAACTCTATCCTACATAAAAATAAATCACATAACACATTTGACTTCAACACGCTCTTTGACCCACCAAAACGGCAAAGCTCCACCCCCACAACCTCCTTCCTATGTAATCTCATTTTTAATTTTCAAAAAATCGTTATACTCTCTCTCTACTTTCCCTCCCTCCAGCCCCTTGAGCTCCTTCCTTCAACGTACTTGGCTTTTTTTTTCTTCTTCTGGGTTTTGCCCGTTCTTGGCAATTATATTCGCTTCTTGGAATTGACCGTACGTTGCTTGAAAAGATTCTTCTGGTTCTTGAAGAAAAAGTCATCACCACCACGATTTTAAGTGATTATGATTGTAAGTGTCTTGGTATTTTAACTATTGAGTTATTATAGTTTGATTATGTATTGTAACTCTATTTTTTTAAAAAAAATTCTGATTCGTTTGTGAGAAAAATGTTGGAAATAATAGAAAAATAAAGTTGTAAAGATCATGTTTTAATTTAAATGGTAATATACAAGAGCTAAAATTTGAAAAAAGATAATGAGATTCCCTTCTAAAATTATATATATATTTCCCTCATGAGATTATACGTCTTGGAATCTAGAAAATTGTTTCCTGTTTATCTTTTCGCCGGCTTCTGCTGTGTGAGGCATTTCTTTAAATAAAAATTCTTTCTTTTCCGATTCTTGATAGGATTTGTATTCCTTTTCCAATGAAGAATTTAGGACAGTTCTTTATTAGGTCGATGCTAATTTAAAGATTAATCACAGGAAGTTTTTATGTTGGAATCCGGAACAGATTCCTTTTCTTTTCTTGCAAGGATTTTTTGCCTTCTTTTCATATATATATATATATATATATATATATAGACACGCACACACACATGACACACCATACCATGCAAGTCCTCCTATCCCTCTCGCTCAATTTTTTCTCTCATACAATTCTCTCCCCGCATTCAATTTTGAGTTTCTTGTATAGTTGGATTTTGGTTTGATAAATTATGTGTGAAGGGCCTAATCAGTCGAAATAATCGCAGTCTATGGCTCCATTGTCTCCCATGGAAAGCATTTCTTTTACTAAAGATATGAGCAACTGGATTGACACCGAAGATTCTTTTTCCTCGTTGCTTGAGTTTGCGGCGGATAACAATGTTGAGGGTTTCAAGCGATCAGTGTTTGATGAATCCGAGGTTAAGGAGGTTGGCCTATGGTACGGTCGCCTGGGGGCATCGAGGAAGATGGTTATCGAGCAGAGAACCCCTTTGATGATCGCTGCTAAATATGGCAGTGTTGATGTTTTGAAGCTACTACTTTCTCTACCCGAGGTAGATGTAAATTTCAGTTGTGGCCCTGATAAGAGCACTGCTCTTCATTGTGCTGCTTCGGGTGGATCTGTTAATGCCACCAACGTTGTCAAGTTGCTATTACTTGCAGGTGCTGATTCTAATGCCACTGATGCCAATAGATGTCGCCCAATTGATGTTGTTGTTGCTCCCTCAAAATTTCCCGACCTGAGAAGTGCACTTGAAGAGCTGTTGAACAATGGTTCTGTCTGTCAATGGGATACGATGCCAGTTTCAAGTCCTAGTTTGAGACCCAGTTCACCTTCTCTGTCATCATCAACTGATGAAGGTTCCTTGTCCTCCCCCGCGGGTTCTATTTTATCGCCAGTTACCTGTAAGCCTAATGATGTACACGTTTCTTCTGCTAAAAAAGAATACCCCGTTGATCCAACTATTCCTGATATTAAGAACCGTGTTTATGCTAGCGATGAGTTTAGGATGTTCTCCTTCAAGATCCGACCTTGCTGCCGGGCCTACGCCCATGACTGGACTGAGTGTCCTTTTGTTCACCCCGGTGAGAATGCAAGGAGAAGAGACCCGAGGAAGTTCCATTACAGTTGTATGCCATGTCCAGATCACAAGAAGGGGACATGTAGGCGAGGGGATTTGTGTGAATATGCTCATGGGATTTTCGAGTGCTGGTTACACCCTAGCCAATACAAGACCCGACTTTGCAAGGAAGGAAGAAGTTGCATGCGTCGGGTGTGTTTCTTTGCTCACACACCTGATGAACAGAGACCCCTGAATATGTCTACCGGAGCTGCAGTCTCATACTCTAAAGTAGATGCTATGGATTTCACTGCAGCCTCGAACTTGTCGCCTAGCTCCCCTTCAGCATTTTCTCCCACATCACCTTCTACCTTCGCTGCGCTAAAGTATCTTTCCAGCAACAATTCACACTCATCGGTGCCTTGGCCTCGGCAAACTATCCCAAATTTTCATAGCAGTCTTCAAGCAAGCTGTCTGAGAAGTTCTCTCAATGCAAGAGACATTTCATCCGAGGATCTTACTGGCTTATGGGATTTTGGATTCCAGCAACGTCCGCCCCTAAACGAGCCATCCCCCCTCTCTCGGCCACATTACAATGGTTCCTCTACCCATCTTTTTTCTTCTTCAAACACCCTGAATCACTCAAATCTAGACAAGATTTTATCTGAAAATGTCTCATCTCCTCATCACACTGACCATTTGGGTGGTGGTGGTGCATTTGTTTTCCCTCCCACATATTCTTCAGCATCTCTTCATCAGCTGCAGCAGCAGCAAAGCATAATATCTCCAATGCAGGGGGTGTCACCTTACATCAATGATCATGTGTCCTCTTTAGGCTTTCAGCTGTCTGCTCATGTTCAGCGAGAGAAGATGCTACAACAATTACAAAGCAGTCTACTCTCACAGAAACTTGGTTGTAAAGCATCATATGACCTTGGATCCAATGGTACAAATTCACGGTCAATATGGGAATCTGACAACAGGAATGTAGATAGGTTTGTTCAAGCAGATGAAATGGGTCGGAAACACACATCATGTTCAATCAAGCACGACGGAGAGGAGCCTGATGTGTCATGGGTTCATCAAGTGTTGAAGGACTAGCCATCTGAGATGATGATACAACTGATATTCCAGTCTCAGGTACCCTTGATGGCTCTACTTCAAATCCTCACATTGAATCCAGTGATCACCCGGCTTTGCGAGCCTGGCTGCAGCTTGATCATACTGTCATACATGAATAGTTATAGCTGGATTTTAGATTTATTACATAAGAGTTAAGTCAGGTAGCCGTAACGGCACGAGCTGAAAGGTGGAAAAAGTTCAGAGAAGAAATTCTCCATCCATTCATTAATTTTGTTTCTGAAATTATTACAGAGGGATTCGTGAGGGTTAAATTCTTGCGGGGGTATTTTCTGCAAAGGTCTAGTTCCACTTAGATTCGTCCGAAAACTTTCATTTTTTCAGGTCCATATTTCCCACTGAATTATTTTGTTTAGAGTATATAGGTTATGTGTTTCTATTCTTCTTCTTCTTTCTTTGCAGGGATGAAGCAATGACCTTGTGTTGCTCTCTCATTTTACATAATTTATCTGTCGTCATCTGAGGTTGATTTGTACTGAAATAGAACACAATTTGAGGATGTAATAAATTGTATTTATATGAATTAATCGATAACAATTCTTCAATCTTTTTGGTTTTTTTTAATTCTTTGGTTCCCTGTGCATCAACTCTCCTTCTCCTTTTGTTTATGCTCCACCAGAATCTATGATGAGGTGGATCCAACCGGGACGGTGGATTTGGGACAGATTGGATTGGAAAGCTGAATGGTATTTTATTTTTATCCTTTCCATCTGGATTACAGGATGAGATTAGAGGATGATAAAATTCTTATCCCACAAGACTAAGATGTGATGTGGAGCCTACTTTTCTTAATGGGGAACGATAAGGTATCTATCATGTACCGTCCACGATGACTTTTGTCGATCAGTCTTTGTTGGATTGGAGATTTCTGGAACTTTGATGTTGCTTGTGGGGCAACTTGGATTGATCTTGATGGGTTGCCTAATGCTGCTGCTTCTGAGCTGCAAGGTTGATCAGATCTTGTTAGAGAAGGGTGGTGGTCATTATAGTTAGGGCTAGTATCTGGTGTATGGATCCATGGATTTCTAAACAAGAAGAGTTTGAGCTGAATAATCAACTTACATTATTCAGGAAACAGTCTTCATTCTTGTCCTCATCATCCAACAAATTCTTTGTTTTTGGTGGCCGGTTGAACGTCTTTCTTGGATTTCCAAGGCAGTTGACGGGTTTCCTTCTCTCTTTCTATGCCTTCATGATTTTCTTCTCAACACTTTCTTGATCAACCATGCCTAACCGCAACCCTTTTTCCCCAGTTGTTCTATTGTTAGATGATCAGTAAGCTTGACATGTTAGTGGTGGAAAAGGGTGTTCTGAGAGTGTTTCAGGTTTGCAGTCTGTGTTAACACCATGTTTGGAACAGATTCTAAAATCTATATCATTTAGCTCAATTCATTAACATAATTTAGGGATTTTATATGTTCCGAAATGAAACTTGATGTCAGAGAGTTGGAATAATGTTATTATGTGACATCTAGTCATTGGAGAATCTATGAAATTCGCCGATTCTGTGTTAGCAAATGGCTTTTCTGCAGGATTAGACTTAAATTCTTAGACTTTGGGGTATGGTAGTTGGGCCAAATAAAATTGAATGACCGGATTTAATATCTAAGGGATGAAAATAGTCTTATTGTCATTTACATCAATGAGCAAAGATAGCGTAAACAAGGAACATTTCTAGATGTTATTGTTCTGGATGGTGACATTAGTTAAATTTAGAAGAAATTAGTTAATTGGTTGATTCGTATGAAAAATCATAAAACCGTTAAAAATAAGGTATTAGAAATCTAAAGATCCAATAATTATAGTAATTCTAATGTCTACATTAAAAAAAAAAAAAATCTGAAAATTCTTGTAAAAATTTAAACGCAGTTCAAATATCCACAACATCAACATTAAAAAACAAAAAACAATTACATTGTAAATAATGAATTTTTAAAAGTTTATTTTTGAATCTAAAAGTTGAAAAGAAAAAAATATATATGGTTTAACTTATAAAACATATTTGAAAAAATATATTTATAAAACTACAGTTTTTGTGTGAATCGACTGATCAATTCATATAACTGGCTCAATCGGCTAACCAATTGAGTCACAAGATTAACAATAAAATTAAATGTTAAGTTGTTACGCTTAAAAAATACGATATGTTTACTTATCGCTATTTTAAAGTATAATAATTGTTTTTTTATACTTAAAAATAATAATATTTAGTAAATATAACACGACAAGATAAAACTATTCCACCGAATAACTTATCAAATTATGTTATTCTATTAAAATTTTTAAAAATAATCCACGATTGGTTTCCATTTGGATGTCAAGAAAGGATTGACTGAAACGCCTTTAATCTGAAATGCCGAGAAGAGATGGTAATTATAAAGACCAATCATCCTTTGATTGCTACAAGGAAAAGTAAGGCATCTTAAAAGATGCAATGCAGCCATGATTTTCCCAGATGATTTGTATTAAAAAATGCCCACTCACGCGATGTGGTGGGGCACTTTTAAAAATCTATTTTTATTTAATTCTACAGTAATTAAAATAAATATTCATAAAAAAATTTATCAACTTAATTTTTAAAGAAAAAATGTATTTCTCTCTCTCTAAAACTTCCCTTTCTCGTTAATGTATTTCCTTTTATTTTCACAAAAGCATGTCTTTTATATATATATATATATATATATATATATATATATATATATATATATATATATATCAGCAACATGGTTTTCTGAATAAAAACTTAATACAATTAAAATAAATATTAATAAGAATTCAAATATTTAAATTAAGGAGGAAAAAACAAATTTAATCACAACTCCTTTTTTTTTATGTATTTTTGTTTTGTTTTGATAAGAACATAAAAAAAAACATTGTTTTTAAAATAAAAACTTATAAGAATTTGAAAAGCAAGTTTCAATAAAAAAAACCATGTCTTTATGATTTTTAATGAAAAAAATAAAATAATAATTAATTTGATAAGATTATATAAAAATTAACAAAATAAATATTTTATTCTTATTTAATATTCTTGATAGTTTTTTTTTTTTAAGTTTTCATTTTAGGTTAATATGTAATAATTCATTAAGTAACTGTTAATATTACCATAAAAATATTTAATTTTATTTGAAAAATATGGCATAATTGGATGGTTTTTTAAATAAGTTAATAATTTTATTCAAGATAATTTTATTTTAAAATATAAATAAATAAAACAACTAAATAAAAAAAGGAAATGACCAAAAAAATCAAGTTCAGATATGCCTTTTTTTAAAAAAAAAAGCATCCGAAGGCCTCGAACGCCAGGCCACCACACCTAGCAGCGAATCTAAATACTCATTTTCAATCTCATAATACTCTCAAATTAGTTTAAAAAATATCAAAAAACACATCATAAGAATTTTAATTTTAATAATCTTATTTTCAACTTTATAGCACCCTCAAATTAGTCTAAAAGGTCAAAATTAAAACAAAACAAATTTTTTGAATTTTAATAAACTTATTTTCAGCATCATTAAAGACTCAAATCATCTCTAAGATTCTTCTATTCAAAATGAATATATTGACATCTAAATTTTTTTTTATCTCCTCTCTTTCCAATAATTCTCTCTTTCTCTCTCTCATGTTTTAAAAACTCAAACAGGAAGTGTAAACATATTTTTAAAAAATATTATTTTAATATATTTTTAATTAAAAAACATCTCATCAAATTGACAAACATAGAAGGAAGAAAACGCAACTCCTTCACCATCGTACCAATCCCTTTGAGTCCACATTTGAAAAGAACTAATGACTAAAAGAGGTTCACCATTACAAAAGCTGCTATAGTTTTATCACTAAAAAAATTACAGAACATGAAACTATACTATGGTAAGTTGTCGAAATACAACAGCCACAAATTATTACAAGTTGGACGGAGTTTTCATTCAAAAAATTGCCTAATCAAAGCTTTACATTCTATGAAAGCTTAATGCCAAACCGACCAATGTCATTTCAATCAAATTATACGAATGTAATTATCATGATGTCAATCACAAGAAAAAGTTTTCTTACCAACAGAAAATCCAAGTCAAACTTGTACAGAAACTAATAATCATTTCAAAAATCTGACTGGATGACAAATTTAAGGTACTGATTAGATCATGACACATGAGTGTGCGCTTCATCTTCATGATAATATTATCATTATGCTTGAAGAAGAGGGACTTGAGAAGAAATGAGAAGCTTGCATGTTCTTTCTATGTATAGAAGTTAACGTACGAGATAAAAAAACAAGCAAGCTTGCAATTGTCCAATGAGAAGGAAAACGTGTGGAGAATTCCAAGCAAATATGAAGAAGAAAACGGTGATTAGATGATCCAAAGAGCAGTGAAGCATATCACTATTTATGTTTACGCTCCCCTCTGTATTTGCTGGGTGGAATCTAAAGCTAAAACTAAATGAAAGAAAATCATACATCTTTCTTGCAAGATGCTTGGTATTTGTGTAAGGGTTAGGCAAATCATCAACACCTGATACTCTATAGACATGCCTTGGAGGGCAATGATCTGTTTGTGTTTCCCAGATCATTAAGGGATAAGCACAAGCTTCACGCATTAAAACTTGATCCTTTAATCCCGATTTTTAACCTGGGAAATGAGCTAGTGGATAGATTCCCATAGTGAGTAAACTATCAGAAAGCAATTTTCCATATCCATGACATGTGATTAATTTGGCATTAATCAGTAAAGCACTCAAAGTAAAAAGGTCACAGAAGACTGCTAAAAAATCATGCACGAAATGAATAAATCTTAAAGAATGTTAAGATATATGTACAACAGAAACTGTTCGTGTACCTGTGATGTCCCTGCAAGAGTATATGCTCTTAAATTGTGACTTAATTCCCGTGATTTCCCGGATTGATTCTTGATCTCTTTCCAAATGCACCAGGTTTATGGCATCTTAACCAGAGATGATGTTTCTCTTTAGTAAGCTTTTAAAGATCTTTCAGCAGTTAGCATGCTACCACATCTTGTGTGCATTGTTATTATTGCATTTGCAAGAGACAAGTTCGAAGCAGAAGGAGAAAACCTCCGTATTGTATAGTCATGCAATCATCGGCCTTAAGGCATGCAGATTGGTGAGGTCGGTATATGTTGAGAGAACTTTTATGATTATGATCAAGTTAGGTTCCACCTCTGAACCCATACGGTTGAAAAAGGACAAAGCTTCAATGGTTTGGTTGATTTTAATGTAACTGGCAACCATAGCATTCCACGAGATCAAATCTCTAGTGAGACAGGCCTCAAAAAAACTTCTAGCTTTCATCTCATCGCCAAAATTCATGTTCATATCAGCGAGTGGGTGTCCAAGGATAGATTTATCTCAAATCCATGCTTTATCGCAAAACCATGAATGGATCGTCCTATTTATAGACGTTTCATCTCCACCAATAGCTAGAAGAGATATCTTTGTATGGGAGTTCGGTTTGACTTGAGCTGCTTGCATGATTTGAAATAATTAGCCTCTTCCCTCAAATTGTCAGGGACCAGTGCCAAGATCAAAGTGTTATATGAGATGACATCTACATCAGTACTCATCTCACCGAAAACCTTCTGTGCAGCTTCAACACAATTCAGATCTGTGTACATGCTCAAAAAGACATTTTCAACAGAAACATCCATTCTCATTTCACCCTTGAACGAGTGAGCCTGCAAGCTTTTACCCCTTTTCAGGCCATCATCTAACTCTCGACACAAAGACAGCAAAGCAACGATGGTTCTTTCATCCAGGCTTATTTCTTCTTGCATTCTTTTAAAAACATCAATAGCTTCATAGAATCCATGTTCAATATATGCACAAATCATAGAATTCCACAAGACAGCATCGCGAACTGTGGTGATATCAAATAACTCGCGTGCTAATACTGAACTCCCAATCTCATCATACATGTTAAGCAATGCATTTACTATGAACAAATCATTATCATAGCTAAACTTGATAGCCATTTGATGTATTTGCATCCCCAATTCGAGATATCCAAATTCTGCATATGCTGAATCACAACCATTACTGTAACCAAATCAATCTTAGCCCCATCCTCGAGCATCCGAACAATAAGCTCCAAAGCTTTCACCAAATCCCCTGAAGCAAAATATCCAGTAATCATTGCATTCCAACTCATTTCGCTTATCATAACCATCAAATCAAACACAAGACTCGAAACTCTCACTTCAAGATTCAAATAGAATCCAACCAAAGCAGTACCCACGTGAGGATGCATATCAAAATATCCATTCCTCAAACAATACCCACGTATCTCCTTTACTAACCTCAATTCCAACACCCCTTCACACGCCAGAAGCAGTGCAACCAAAGTACGTGAATTTAGTTCAAACCCAGATATCATTGCACTCCACAAAACCAAAACTCAGTGAGTCATTTTATCAAACAATCAGTTAGCTTCTTCAAGTAATCCTCATTTACAACAAAAATCAACAAGAGCTGTCCCAACTCGAACATCTTCTATCAAATTAGCACCCTCAATACCAGAACGTATCTTTTTGCCTCTCTCAACAGCATTTAGCCTCGTGCAAGCCTTGAAAATGAGAGGCAGGGTGGTTTTATCTTGTGCAATGCCAAGAGATTCCATTTGAGTATACTTAGAAAGAATGGCATGGTCATTTTTGAGCTTGGCATGGCTTTTCATGATTGCATTCCAGTTCCTTTTACGGCCTGTTTTGATGTTGGTTTGTTCGGGTACAAGAGAGGGGTCTTCACTTTGAGTTTTTAAAGAGAGAGCGTCCATTATCAATAAGAGGCTGGGGTGGTTTACTTCTGGCGGGTAAAAGAGGAAGATCACGGATATCGTGCTTTAAATGGGTCGTTACTGACCGTTAATTGTTCTGTTGCCTTTCAAGTTGTCAACACATTCATGACCAGTCGTTCAAACATAAAAGCCACTGTGGTTTGACAAGAAAGAAATTCATGCAACATGCTAGTTCCTACTATCACTCTCAATTTGGCTGCTTGCCTCATCTCCTAAACAGCTTGAAATTTAGAAACTTAAAAATGCTATTGCGTAATGGCTATTCCTTGATCTTTTCTTCTTTTCTTTTTTTTTTTGCCCACATTCGTCTATATATATAGTTAGAAAACTTCAATATGGAACTTTTTTTTAACTTCAAATCTGACAGTTTACCATCTTCAAAGTACTTTGCCTTCTGATATCCTCAGATGGTTGTTTGGTTGCAAATCTTCTTTGCGTACAGGATATTTTTAAAATTGATATCATTTCATCGCTTGAGTAAAAATTATTTACAGAGGATGAAAGGAATATAACAAGGTCTTACACGTCATGCCATTTAACCTGAAACAACCAACCAAAGAAGGCAGGGAAATTTTTTGTAGAATCAAAATGTTTTGCACGTGACTATAGCGACTGATTAAGTTGCAGGTTCTTAATATGGCTGCAACGCTATTAGTTCAAAGAATAGACAAGCTGCTACAAATTCACGAGTAAGTTCCAGGGTCCTGTTCCTATCCTGCAAATTCAGAAGCTCAAAGATTTGAATGTTATCAAGAGTTGTTAACTCTGCTTCTGAAAACACAAATCATAAAGAAAATAACCTGACAGAATCACAGTTTGACAGGTTCTTAATATGGCTGCAACGCTATTAGTTCAAAGAACAGACAAGCTGCTACAAATTCCTGAGGAAGTTCCAGGGTCCTGTTCCTGTTCCAATCCTGCAAATTCAGAAGCTCAAAGATTAGAATGTTATCAAGAGTTGTTAACTCTGTTTCTTAAAACTCTGTTTTCTAGAGTTGATAATGATTTTAACTTCGGCCTTTCAACTTACAGAAATAGAATGGCACAGGAAAAACAGCAGGAAAATGTTGGTAATAAATTAATAGTAATTACCTCCAAAAGCCAGCTAATGCACGAAGACTCATGTATATTGTCAGAGCAACCCAGATTCCAATGAACTTGTGACTAGAGGAGAGGAGAAACAAACATAGAATGCTAACAATGGCCACCATCACCTGGATAAGAACATGTCAATGCTAATTTCTCAGCCAAGAAAGTAATGCTAACAGTGGCAACCAGAAGTTTTATGCTTTTGTTAGATTTCTGTGCGTGCTCCCCCTTCATTTTTGTTTTTCCACTTTTAATTACATTTTAGAATAATAATATTCTCCTAATGTATAGAAGTCAGATGGATTATTTCCACCCGATTAGTCCAGCATAGGGAACAAGAGAAAGCACAACCCAATGACCCAGTTCTTCATTCCAAAAAAAATCTCATGAAGAGAGCAAGTGATTTCATAGTTGATTAAAAGAACCCCAAGTAAATCTTAATTGTATATAAGAGAACAGAGACTTTCCATAGAGTAGGCGGAGTATGCGAAATCAGATGCTCCAAAGTTGACACCATCAAAAACAAATGCCAAGGCATTAATGGGTTGAGTACCTGCAACAAACTGATATGGAGGAAAATTTATTTACTAACTCCAGGATTATCTAGGGTTGAGCAGAGTGGAAGTAGTAATTTTCTCTTTTTTGTTGCAGAAAATGGAGATACCGGAATGCCTATACTAATCATGTGGAGGACATCAGCATCACTTGTGAATAATCTTGCTCCAAATCTCAATCCAAGTCCAAGGACAGCAGCAAGCATCAACCCCAAAAGTAATCCCAACTGCAGGCAACATCCATCACAGATTTAGAGAAAAGTTGACTATCATAAATACTTAAGAAGTAATTTCATTTATGCCGCACCTGCAATACTCGAGTTGCAGTAGCTGTTGCCTTTTCATAGTCCTTTTTGGCAAATGCACTTGCAAGTATTGCCTAGGATTAAAAGATGGGGAAAAAAAATAAAAATAAAGAATGTACCATTCACTATGGCAACAATCATTTCTGATGCTATTTCGCAGCTAAATACACAAATTGCCTAACAATTGTAAATAAACCAAAAAAGAAAGATTTTGGGGTCAACATAAAATGCAACTTTTTGGGGAAGGATTATGTAGTTGATTCCGATCTCATTTGAAATACTGAATGAAAGTTGGGGACTGGACAGTACGCAAATGCTGTGAGAAAGCAAATTGAATGCATTTGGGAGATTTTGGAGCACTGCAGATAAAAAATCTGTGCACATTGTCTCTGCTCTTTATTCACTCTAAAAATCTTGATTTTTTTATAAAGCAAACTAAACTACAGTGATTTTACTAATTGTCCCGTTTGCAGGTTCTTATGGCATTGGCATGTTAGCAAGCAATTAGTGTCCAAGCAAATAGAAGAACATGTTGGAGTTCAATATCAACTAGGATTTAGGTTAAGAGGATTTAGAGTTTGTAAGAGTTCTAATTTTGTTAAAACTCTACAATATTAAAATTATTAGCTATTAGAATTTTATCATTGTTAGGAGTTAGCTAGTTGATTAGTTTTCATCTTAGTTAGATAAGGATAAAAGTTTTAGTCTAAGTAGGACTTGTAAGGCTATATATAGCCACCTTAAACATTCAAAATTATGAATAAAAAAGCATATGAAAATAATAAAGTGAAAGTGTTAGCTGCTGGGTTTTCTTAGAGAAAAACTGAAGTGAGTTTTGTTCTACAGAACATCTCTGAGAAGACAAGAGTGAATATTATCACACTAGTAGTTGAAGTCAATGAAGAAGCATAGCCATTTTCTAACCTGCCCAGCAACAGCCAATCCATCAGCAAGAAGAGATGTGGCCAACCAAACCTGCAAGCAGACCTGAAATGCTGCCATTGATGTTGATCCTTGTCGCGCAGCTAATGATGCAGAAAGAGTAACACAGAATGTCACAGCTACTACCCTCATCAATAATAGAAGTCCTGGAGGTCGAGTACAAAATACAAAAGATGTCAAAAACATTTTGATTAAAACACAAACCAGATTCATGATATTTGTATTTTGATGCACATAGTAAAGAAACTTTGGGCCACAGATTATGTCAAAGGTATTCATGTTAGAAATGAGTTGAATGAATTACTTTCCATCTGTTTAAGCTATAAGTATAACAGTCACATGCTACTCACCATTTCTAAGAAATTGACCCAGCCGCAGGTGTTTGATACTAGGAGGTAAGAGATCAACTTGTTTCATCAATCTCCACAAGAGTATAACTGAAATCAGGTATCTGTAATCACCATGCATATATAAAGATAAGCTGGAAGCTACAAGATAAAGTTACTCTAAGATTTCTGTATTTTGCTTGGAGAGTAAATTTAACTTACTGGGATAATACGTGGGCGATGGCTGCACCCCTGACACCCAGGCCAAATACAAACATAAATATAGGGTCTAATATGATGTTTGTTACATCTCCAGCCACTATAAAATTGGATTAGATAAAAATAGGTGTTAGAATGAGGTTATATAAACAAATTAAAAAAAAAAAATCTGACTTCTCTCATGTCAAAAAAAAAATCACATGATAACTGAAACTAATTAAATTCCATTAGGTGTACCAGTGGCACATAAAGGAGTTTTTGTGTCCTTGAATCCACGGAATACCCCTTGCATGGCTAAGGAAAGGAGAACTGCAGGAGCACCAAGCGATCTTAAAGTCAGGTACTGTTGTGCAGGGCCCAGCATAGGGGAATCCTGTAAAAGCAAAAAATAATTCTGTTATTGATCTGCTCAAAGTAATAGATCCTGACATTTAGAAGAAGAAGACCGATTTGACAAGAAAGATGTTAGTGGAGAGTGCTGAGATCTCATGCTTGCACTGCAGAAGTGCTTACAGAACCAACTCCCATGAAGTTTAATAGTGGTTTTGCTCCAGATATGAGGAATATAGCTTGGATAAGGCCTAGAATTGCCCCAATAACCAATGCAGATGAGGCTGATGGGATGCACCTTCTCTCATTCTCAATCTTAGCAATTCCAAAGCTGCTAACAGGTGATTTTGCTTTGTATGAACCTTCTGGAGAATCTGATAGAATATGTTGAAAAACAAAAATATATTGAGAACTTGTATAAACTCAAATATTTGGTCTTTAATAAGCACAAACTGAAAAGAGCAGGACATGGGATGCAGTACAATTTTGCGGTATCAACTCTTTGTTTTCACTGTTCACGGTAGAATCTGTTTTCAAGGATTCACTATCTTCTTCTTCAGGGCTGACTCTTCCTATAGCATCTTCTTCCGCAACAAGAGAAGTTGTGACACTGACAAGAGGGAATATTGCAATTCTTGATACTTGATTAAATAGAGCAATAGAAACTCCAACAGCAGCAAGTTCTACTGGACCTGAATAATTATGAGAAACAAGAGGTAAGTGCTATCATCCAAAACAAAAAAAAACAAAGTCAAAATATAAATTTTCTCAAGATGGAAGAATAGGTAGAGAGAACATAATCTGGTTTTACAACCAAAAGCATGCAAACTTGTTTACATTCATAAATGTCAGCCAACATAACATGCTGCATTCTCAAGTATGAATCACATTTTTATCAAAAGCTAGTTTACCACTCCACATGGAAAAAAGTGATCGCTTGAGCTTGTCACATGCCCAAGAATATGGAGGTATGGACTAATCATGCAGCCAAGACTTGCAAATATTTAATAGGCAACTGATAAGCTATGAAATTTATTCATGGTGTCTATAGCACACTCCAGAAAGATTCACTTCAGTTTGAGAACAGATTAGGAAAAAAAAAAAAAGACACTTGCATGATCAGAAGGAATACCTATTTGGCCGATAAATGCTGTGTCAACCAGAGAGGCTACTGGGTCGGCTGTAAAAGCCAGAGCCGCAGGAAATGCTATTTGTGCTATTTCTAACCCAAGTTCGTCCAATTTAAGAACATATCTGCCCATAATATAGGAGAATAATATAAATTATTTAAAAATCTCTTAAGAGAAGGAGGTAAAGGGTCATATGACAACTTAAAATTCCAATGATGCGAAGGAAAATGAAAAAAGTAAGCATTGATTTTATCAAGGACTCCAAATCGAGCATTTGCTAGAATATCCATCTGATGGTTTTTGAAGGAAAAAGAAAAGGGGCAGCCTGCTGAATGAAGATGGTATTTTGCAAGGAAGCATAAATGAGCCAACTCGACTGCACCAGCAAAACGGTGGAGAATACAAATCTTTTTGTCAAAGCATTTACACGCCAACTCTTTGATTAAAGATAGTTTTGGTTTCATAATGGCATCACTGAAACAGTACATATTAAAGATAGTTTTGGTTTCAATTTTTTTAAACTGAAACAACAATATATACCTTACATCCTTGAAGAAAATGCAAATAGGAGTTCTCTTCGCGTCCATCGGTGGATATGAATCATCTTCATCAGCCATCGATGGGAAACTCAAATCACTAAATTGCCTTTCAGAAGAAGTTGCTAAACTGTGGGTTACAACTTAGAATCTGTACACAGGAAGCAGATTAAGCAAGTGTTGTCATGAGGAAGTATATCTCGCAAATTGAGCCCCAAACCTGCAGATTCTATCATTTAGTTCATGTTGATTAATTGCTTGACCCATAACATTAAATTAACCCACCATATTCAGTAGTGCCAAGTGGAAGCAAGGATTCACTAGGAAATTAAAGCAGACAGCTGGACTGCAGTGGACAATTAAGAACAGAACAGTATAGAAATGAAAAACAACAACCACTGGAAGAAAAAAGTGCAACTTTGAAATTTGGATTTAATTTATATTCTTCTAAATCAGGTATCAAATATCAAAATCAAAATTGAATTTTCCACTTTGCTCATACGAACTGTATAGCCTGGAAGCCTTAGAAGCCATGAAGTTTCCTCTGTGTCAGACTTTAATGAGCATGGAAACCTCATAATCAAACCATCAAAACCATGCTTCAATCTCATAGTCAAAAGGAAAGAAACGTCCCTAAGCTTTCCTAGGTAGGCAAAGAAATATGGATACATCAGACATCATACATGTGTTACTTGAAGACATTTAAGCTTTGAAACCTCCTCACCATAAAAACCAAACCATCCACGAATCCAAAGCTTAAAAGAAAAGAAGGCAGCGAAAACTCAATATCTCAGCAAGAAATTCAAAAATAATGGAGACCTTCTAGGCCAAAGTGATGGATCGCATTTTCCAAAACCTAACTCGGAGCTCTTAAATTCTAACGCCAAGTCAAGTCCTGGAAGAGGGTCTTCGTGTCTCACTGTGATGAAGAATTTTCGAACATAGAATAATTTGGCACTGGTCCCATGCGATGTTCCCACATGGAAACCTCAGAAACCATGAAAATAAAAGACTCGCCAGCCTCAAGCTCTAGAACAAAAACAGCACTGTCTTTCGTTATCACTGACACTAGGAATTAGAAAAGCAAACGTTTCAACCTCCCTCAAAAATCTAAACCAAGTGAATGTATAGAGAGAGAGAGAGAGAGCTTTCCGTGGTCACGAAAGAGCCCAATTAATATTATTTAGTAGTCACATACCAGGAGAGGGCCCTCCATTGAATGAAAAGCATCAGGTTTTGAAGTGGAACAGACGAGCGAACATGTGTCAGACTCGGTATCAGATTCAAGAACAAGAAACATTTTAGCTTTGCATTAAAGTCTCCACTGCATGCATAGGAATGGCTACCAAATGTCCAAGCGACGTGAGTGCCGTGGAAAATCAGATTCTCTTTTAGATGAAGGTCGGGCACCGCATTCTATAAAATTTTAATTTTTTTTTAAAAGTATTTAATTTTTTTTAATACCAAAATATTAAAAATAATTTTTTAAAAAAAATATATTATTTTAATTTATTTTTAACTAAAAATTATTTAAAAAAACAAGTATTGAAATACACACAAAAAGCATATGTAACAACGGTAAAATGTTTTTATTCATAGTAATTTTTTAAAAATTATATATTAAAATATTATTTTTTATTTTTAAAATTTAGAAGAATATCAAAGATAATTTAATAATATTAAAAAAATAATTTAAAATATTGGCCTGCAAACACTCAAAACTCATGGAATGCATCTTAGAATTATAATTGAAAAAACAAAAAGTTTATCTACTTAAATTTTGATTAATAACTTGATAGAAGTTGCTTTTCAAAAGACTTTTTATTTAAAAATATATTAAAAAAATATTTTTTAATTTTAAAAAAATTATTTTTAATATCAATATATTAAAAATATATAAAAAATAATTTTCTAAAACAAGTAAAAAATTTTAAAAACAATTTTTTTAATAACACTTTTAAAATACAAAAAATGAATATACTCTTAAGGCTCCGTTTGTTTGCAGGAAAGTGAATTCCTTTTGGAAAGTGAATTCTGGGGAAAGTGAATTCCTGGAAAGTGAATTCCGGGAAAATATTTTTTGATGTTTGGTAGTGTTATGGAAAATAAACTGGAAAACACTTTCCAGTGTTTGGTTATGTCATGGAAAATGAGCTGGAAAATAACTTATTAATATTTTATTTTTCTCAAGTTTATTAAAATAATGAGGAACAAATCTTACAAATTAAAAAGTTGAATGAGAATGAAATTGAAAAAAATTTATATAATTTCATAAATTATCTCAAATAAAACAAATAATAATCAAAATAATAAGGATCAAATCTAAAAAATTAAAAAAAAATGAAAAATAAAGAAATTAAAATAATAATAATCAACATTTCATAAATTATTTCAAATAAAATAAGTAACAATTAAAAGAATGAGGATCAAATTTGATAAATAAAAAACTTCAATAAAAAAATGATAAGAAAAAAGCAAATAGCAATTATAAAAATAAGGACCAAAGTTAATATAAAAATAAAATTTTAAGAGATGAAATTGAAAAATAAATATTCAAAACAAAATATATATAGCAATCAAAAGTTTGAGGATCAAATTTGATATAATCAGCAAATAATAACATTTCTAAATTTTTCACAACTTTCCGGAAAGTGTTTTCCCCTCAAATTTTTCAGGAAAACACTTTCCTGAAAACCAGGCCAAATTTTTCTTTTACTGGGAAGTGTTTTCCATTGACCAACTTTCCTACTGGCAAACAAACACAAGAAAGTTTGGAAAGTGTTTTCTCGGAAACCACTTTCCGGAAAACAAACACAGCTAAAAGGAAAACACTTTCCTGAAAACCAAGTCAATTTTCTTTTTGACTAAAATTGACTGGAAAGTATTTTCCGTTGACCGGAAAGTGTTTTCCGTTGACTAGAAAGTGTTTTCCGCTGACCGGAAATTGTTTTCTGTTGACCAACTTTCCTAATGACAAACAAACACGGGAAAGTTTAGAAAATGGTTTCCCGGAAAGTAGTTTCCAAGAAACAAACAAGTCCTTAATTATATTAAACTTGTGACTTCCTAATGCGCTATTATCATTTGTTATCGATTGTCATCCAGATTATTATTGTTGGATTTATTATTTTATTTAAATCTAATAATTTTAATAACCATAAACATTATATTCACTTGCAATTATATTACTACACACACACACACACATATATATATATATATATATATATATATAATTGTATGTTACAACAAACTGGCCGTAAATTAAAAAAAATCATTGTTTTGTAACATCCATACGGAAAGATTTTCAGTTTTTCTGTAATTCTTGTTTGCTTTGATAAATTTGAGTGAAGTGGGTAGGAGGAGCATATGATCCGATGAACCTTGGCCACAAAACCAAATACCTTTACTACTTGGAGGCACAATTTCCTTCCCTGAAATCTTTTTGTAAACGTGCCATCAAATAAGAGTAATCATTCAAATTCTTTTTTCCAACTTCTCTTAACTACTACTTGGGCTTGTTAGGTTGGAATTATTAGCAAAAAAAGAGTTATAATCCATAATTACTAGAGCAAGAAATGACGTTAGTTGAGCTACATTAGATTGAATATATTAACATTGACATAGTAAAAGAAAATTAATTTCATTTTTCACCACTCCACAAACCATAATTCACTGGAAGTTTTTTTTTTTTTTTTTTTTTTTTTTTTTTTTTTTTTTAAAGTTTGATGAGAATTGAGTTTTTTAATTTATTTTTTATGATATTTTAATTTCATGATACAAGTTTTGAATTACAGTTTAATGAAAGTTGACTTAGGCTATTTTCATTATGTCTTTTTATTTAATCGATTTGTTTTTTAATTATATATTTTTTTAAAATGAGGTTAATTAAAAATTAGAATTTATCATTTATTTTGATTTGTTTTTTAAATGATTATCATGGTCTCATGACTTAAATAATATATTTGACATATTAATTCAGGTTGACTCGAGTCAATTTACTATATCTTCATCTAATATATATATATATATATAGTCTTGATTTTAATTAAATTATATTTTTAATTAGTTGTTTTTAAATTTATCAATTCAATGGGGACAAATTTTATGAATTATTCAATAAAATCGGACTTATATATACCAATACTTACCAATAACACACAAATTTGTCTACGTATTATATCCTGTCTTTATTATATTTATTTAATCTACTTCAAAATAATAACCTAACACTACCTCGATGATCGCATATTTTTTTTTATGACGCTGGAAAACTAATCCAGCATTATAACCCAACTCAAGTGGCTACTAAAGATATCCTCACTTTTTCACCTTTATATTGTGATTGGCTAGTGGGGATCTAAGGTATACCACTCTTATCTCAAGAAAAAAAGGGGAGTCATAGAATTATTTTTTTTGCCTTTTCTTTTCCTTTTAATTTTAGTAGATTGGAGTTTCCATGGCCAAGTGCACACGCACACATATAAAAGAGATTCATGCCTAAGAGAATATGCCCTTTGCTTAGGGGCATCAAATCAGCTGCTTTATGACGTCAGACTTGCTTAGGGGCCGGCCCAAAGGCTTCGATCCACATGGGATGAAACCCATACCACTGAGGAAGGAGAATCTCGCCTCGCCTGGAATCAGCAAATGGGGATATGATACTTTGATCTGGTGATGGAACAACGGTCGGCAACCAGACATGTTGAGCAATTGACGATTTAAACATCGTACGGGAAATCCCGATAAATTAGCAAAATACATCTGAATCTGTCCAAGTCCTGGACATCAATGGAATGCAATTATGAAAAAACCAATACCTCTTCAGGGAACAACGTTGTAATGGATTTAACGCCTCACGGAAATGACGAATCTTAATGTAAATTTCCAGCCACTTGACGAAATATAAAAGGAGGTAAATTTCCAAGAAAAAGGGTATGTCCTCATGCCACCAAGAAACTATAGCGACAGAAAAAAGACTTTCAGGCGTCAGATTTTTCTATGTAATGAATTGCAGGCAGTTGCTACGCCGTGCCAAAATTCCTGGTACAAGTTCTAATTTCTGCTCTAGTAAGACCATGCGTATACCACCTTTCTAACCGAGGTCTCTACCAAGGCCACCGAAAGATTATTTCCAAGGTAAAGAATTAGAAACAAAAATCAACAACCTCTCTCATCAGACGATAAATCAAGATGTGAAAATATCATCTGACGGTGAATAAGAACCGGGGATATTGCTAGATCTTGGGTCATCAGATTTCCATGATCACCGCTCTACCACAAGCCAATGAACTTCCACCAAACCCCTCCAACCCCAAGCCAGATAATCATGTTGACAACAGATATGAGGAACCCATAGCCCCACCATTTGGCCAGAGGTACGTAGTTGGCACCATAGAAAACAGGTGCAGATCCGATTCCATAGTGTGTAAGGCCGCCCATGAGGTTGGAAAGGAAGGCGAGCACCATGGCTCCAAAATATGGAGGAGTACCTAGAGCACTGGCAACAGACAGGAATGCTGTAAACATGGCACCGATGTGAGCTGCTCCACTGGCAAAGAAGTAGTGGGAGTAGAAGTACAGAAGAACCAAAATTCCAAAAGATAGCTGCCACGATAAACCGAGTCCACCAACAAACTGTAAAAAATGCAAATAGTTAACAGCAAGTACTCCATGGTCCATACTTAATTCTAATGCTACGTTGAAATTCACAAGGTCACGTTTGCATTCATCTTGCTGAGAAGTTTGTTCCTAAAATCCTTTTTTTTCCCCTCCTGTGCAAGTCAACATGCAAGAGGGCCACTGAAGTATATAATAAATACAGGCACTCACTGATAATTGGAAACAACCATGCACAATGAGAAACCAGTAAGAGAGAAACACAAACCTTAACTACAGTTTGGCTGAACCAGGAGATGAGACCATATTTGTTAAGATACCCAGCCATGGCAATGAGGGCAGCAAACCATGTCAAGGTATCCCAGGCAACTGCTTCAGCTAAGCACTCCTTCCATGTCACTACACCAGTGACAAGAAGGACGGACAATCCAAGAATAGCAGCAGTAACAGCATCCACGTTCAGCATCCCACCAAAAATCCAGAGTCCCACCTAAATTGAGAAGAAATACAGAAATCCTTCACTATTGGAGACAGAGTGCAGAATCAATAAACATGCAAAGCAGCTCGCAGAATTAATGACAGCACAAACACATACAAAAAATCCACTAAATTATAACATGGTACCCAAAAAAAACGAAGCTATGTAGTATATTATTCAAAGAAGTGGTCAGCATAAAGAAAAAGGGAAAAAAAATGTATTTCACATGATATGGTGCTCGCTCAGCTGCCAAAGTTTTGTTGTGAGAAATGAGAATGCATCACATTTGAATGAAAACACTACTTTTGAAAGCTAAGTACTAGCTTAGCATCAACCATGATCTGATGATCATGCAATGGACAACAGCATATACATCAACTACTGGCACGTTAATAATCCAATTGACTATATGACATCACAAATCTCTCAAATCAGCTTAATGGACTCTGTCTTTGAAAAGCCATATGTCCATAACATATAATCAAACAGGCCCTCAGAGGAAAAAAAACTGGGTATGGTCTGAAAATCTTCAAATTTCCATCTAATATCAGTAATGAGAGCACATATAAAACATAAGAAACGGATGAAATCCAAGGTCCCAACCTAGTTACTCTAACTACTCCCCAAATGTCCTAGAAATCTACTGTTTCCAACTCTGACCAAATATAGGAGCTTTCTTCAACAATTGGAATTATTGTGAAGACCAACTGTTCAACTACCACGAAAGAGTATTGATACATGGAGAATAAAGCCTGCCAGGATGATATTCCTTTCAAAGAAGCTTGATGGGATGTTGGCTGACAAGTCAAGTAAATTTATCTTGCACCAAAGATTCCAACCTCAAAATAATGCAAACACTCCTTCAATAGAAGCTTGAGTGAGAGCATGAGAAAGCACAAAGAGAATTCCCCTAAACCTTGAATAAGCTGCAAAGCTGATAAATTTAAAAGTTCCTAACTACATTAACATCCCCCGTGCTCATCTCTGAAAACACATGTAACATCCTCAATACCTTACAAAAGAGCCTGGTGCCTAAACTGTTGCTACTTCAGTGTCCAAGTACAGAGTTCCTTTTGATTAAACTTACTATTCTACATAAGAACTCCGTGAAGCACAAAACTTCTCCAGCCCTTAAAAAGACACTATTGTCCTAACACTGGAAAAGAAAATTAACATACCAGAACATTCAGTAGATCCAAATCAATCCTCTATACCTTGACCATATTCCATGAACCACTGCCAAAGGTCATCACAAGTTTAGCTGTGTGGAAGGATCCTCTCAAAATGCACATGAGCACAAAAGACCCATTATGGACGGACACTTGATGACTATTATCATGCCAATACATAATTAATATATTCTCCATAATGACTGAAAAAAATACCACTCAGCTAACACTCTTTGAAAAAAGCAGAGAATGCTTACTGCTGACATACTAGTTTCTACCTAAACAACGGCCACAGAACTAGTAGCATCACTACATTTAAACCAAGAAACAAATTGAACTATGCCTTCGCATCAACAGAAGTTGGATTACGCTTACAGTGGAAAATGAGCTCACACACAACACCATTAGAAGCAGAGCCTATTCCATTTAACATTATCAAGCAGAGCCTAAACCATTTATCATATTTGTTCCGCCTAAACCATTTATCATATTTGTTCCAAACAGAAAATAAAATTAAGATGGCAGATTTAAAAACAAAATTTAAGCAGATTTGAACACAAAAGGAAAACTATACTGTGAGAAGCAAGGTGCAGGTGCCAGCCACGGTAATCTCATTTTCAAATATAGCAATCCAGCTAAACTCTTAATTCCAAATTCCATACTAAAAAAAAATGCAATATGCCTCTAAGAGAAACTCAATCGTGGAAAAATCACCTAAGTTCTAAGAAAAGATCAAGCTACTGCTAAGAAAATCTCCCTGAGCCATGAATTGGCTGCCAAGTTGTGCAGATTTATGACTCCAGATCACAGACATTCCTTCATCCTTCACAATAAACACATCTAAAATCCCCAACCATCTGTTATCTTCGAAACCCTTTGCATATATGAGAACCCAAAACCAGAATTGATTTGTTACTTTAGCAGCTATAAACAGATTTCCTTCCAAAACACAAAAATAACTTTTCAAAAAAAGTAAATTAGCAGGGCTAGACTAATGCTGCACAAGAATTCATCATCAATAATGCAAAGACCAAATATAGCTAAACAATTCTCCAGTCTCTAACAAAACATAATTCAACTAAACATTCAAGCATACAAGCAAAATTTTCCAATCACCCAAATGCCATGTAATGTAGCTTAAACAATTCTCCAAAATGTCCAAAAAACACCACTCAGCTAACAATAAATGACAGCAAAAAAGAATTATCGCTAACTAACAACTGATGGTCATACCTAAACAAGATACAAACAGCTATTCCTATCGAAACCGAGAAACAGAGTAAAGGGAGCATCAGCAAATTCAATTTGCGTAAGCATGTAGTAGACACCATTGCACCAAATTAAGCAGGATGCAATAAGCAAAAGACAGATAAAAAACAGAAACGCAAACTATACCGTGAGAAACAGAGTGCCAGCCATAATAATTTCATTAGTAGACATGGGTCCCATCTTCTCCAACTTCTCCCTAGCCAATTTAGGTGCATCGGGGCTAGTCTTGACAGTTGGCGGATAAACCAAATACAAAATCAACGGAACAACAATCAACGAAACCAATCCAGGCACAATCGCAGCCTTGGCCCAATCCGTCCACCCAATTGTTTGTTTAATCGTATTGAATGTCAAAGTAGCACTCAGAGGATTCGCAGCCATAGCTGTCAAAAACATGGATGACGAAATCACTGATGTTTGGAAACAAGTTAACATTAACCACGAACCAAGCTTATGCTCCGTCCCATCACCCGCATTACTACCACAAGCAACACAGAGTGACTTCACTAGCGGCAAAAATATCCCTCCTGCTCGTGCAGAAACAGAAGGAATCGCCGGCGCTAGTAAAGCTTCACTAAAAACAAGACTGTAACCTAACCCTAACGAAGAAGATCCAAACAGAGACACAAATTGATACGCAATTCGGTTACCAAGTCCGGTTTTGATAAATCCACGCGCGAAGAAGAAAGCGAGTGCAATTAACCAAGGGATTGGATCACCAAATGCGGAAAACGCGGCGGAGAAAGTGAGGGTTTTTGTTAGAACTGAAGCGCCTAAACCCATCAAAGCTACAGCTCCAAGCGGTAAGGGTTGCGTGATGATTCCGACTATTGTAGCAAGAAAAATTGCGAGCAGCTGCCATGCTGGTTTCGTAACTCCCGCGGGAACAGGAACGAACCAGAGAATGACACCTGTCGCGATGGATGCTAGTAAAGGTTTCATGGCTGCTCCTTGCCATGGCGGTGAGGCAGGTGTAATTGATGTTGGTGCGGGTGACGGTGATGCTGCAGATGCTGATGCTTTTACTGTGAAGTTAGAGATTTTCCGGGTGGTTGTTGTGATTTTAGATTTGGAGAATCTTGGGAGTAAGGGAGAGACAGTAGAGAGTTTCGGGAGATTTGGACGGAAAGAGAGGGGATGTGGTGCGGTGGATCTCAGGTGCGTGAGAGAGCGGGATTTGATACAAGGGAGGGAGTTGTTGAAGGAAAGAGAAGATGATATCAGAGCAAACGACGCCATTTTGGGGTATGGCGTTCGAGAGGGTTGGGGGGGGTTGGGTTTTCAGTCTTCACTTCTGTTCTGTACACTGCACAGTGGTCTTGAAGGGAAGGAAAGGGAAGTTTTGAGAGGTGATTGATTGGCGTTGATTTATATGGGAAGCAAGGAGGGGAGGATCTGAGCTGTTGGTTTTTGATCAAACGGTGGATACGATGGATGGAATATACGGGCTTTTTTTTCTTTCTTTCTTTTCGCCAGTGGGTTGAGCTTCGTTAGTTTCGCCCAGGAGTTGAAGTGTCCGTCTAAGGTCTTCCGATTCACCGGCCCATGTTGTCTGTATTTGTGGCAAGGCTAGTTGCTAGCATGCGCCGGAGGAATTGAGGGCACCTTGTTGACGTGGCAGATTGTGAGTTGAATGGGCTTCTGAAGGAACGTAGACTTTTTGGTGATCGTGTACCGTGAAGTGACTGTGTAGTACACGTGGTTGTCTACAATTGGTTGAGAAGGCTTCAGGTCAGCAATAGCGGCTTGTAACCAATACCACCTTGAATTGAAAGGGATTGAATGGCCAAGAAGCTTGGAAAAACAGAGGCCAGAGAATCCAGGGAGATGAAAAGACGAGAGGAGGCCTGGGGTCATGGTGACCACAGAAACACTCGCGCAAAGATTGTAAATAAGGCGAGCTGGATCTAGCGCAGCAGCAGGCAGTGAGAGACCAGACGAAAGAGAAACAGAACAAGGACGGTGGGAGGGGGGGAGAGCTGAGGAGACATGCGTGCCGGCAAGTGTGTCCGGTGATGTTGCTTTGATGAGGTTGAAAGGTGGACGGGTGATGACAGGAGTTAAGGTGAACCATTTTTAGCCGAATTTTTCAATCTAGGGTTAAAATAGCATATTGACTTGCCAAGAGTCACTAATAATTTTTTTAAAATGTAAAAAGAAAAAATATTAAGTGTCTTGAATCTCTAGTTTTTAGGTAAATTCAAAATAATCTTAGATATTACTACAGAGACGAACTCAATAACATGAAATTAGACAATTAAAAAGTCCAAAAAATACTGTGTCTGGCTAGATAATTGGACATCATTTGAAAATCATTTTACAATCCTTCCTCTAACAAAATCTCACATGACCCTTTAACTTTCTCCACTAGAGAGTAAAAACATACCTGCATCCTAGGATAGAAGCAAAGTAATGATGATCATTCAAAAATTCTTAATAGGTATAATCAGAGGCTGGAGCATTGGACATTTCATCACTTAAGCAGTTGCCTACTAGAATTCCTGGAGTGAAGAAAGAGACACCAAACATAGCAAAAATGTCTGGAATAGACTAGGGGAGGCCGCTCTCTTTTTTAGCTTAAACTAAAGGCATCGATTTCTAGTGCTATAACAAAAATTGCTCTTAACACGCAAATAAAAGCCCTCATAGTACGGATAATATTATTATATAATAATTATTTTTCATAATATTTTTTAAAATTGATTTTCTAAATCATCACATGAAAAAAAATTTATGGGTATAATAGATTTATTATATTCATATTATATTAGACTTGACTGATAACGAAGGTCAAACTATTTTGATCTGCATGTTCACTTTACTTGGATAATTATGTTAACTAATATTAATATGGTGTCTAGCAATGGCTGGCTTTTTGGTGTAATTGCATGTATTATTTGAAACTCCAAACATTCTAACTCTGCAAGCTCCAATGCTCTGGACCAAGTTATAAGAATGGTGCTTGAGCATTAATGAAATCATCACTGTTATTTCATAGGAGAAAATAAAACCATCACGAAGTATGGATACCTAAAAAAACGAAGAAGAAAGAGAGGTGACAAGTTAAGAGGCTGATCGAAATTAAATATATATAATTTATCTCGCTCATAAATGGACACAGAAGTCGCTTTGGCCGAGTGGTTAAGGCGTGTGCCTGCTAAGTACATGGGGTTTCCCCGCGAGAGTTCGAATCTCTCAGGCGACGGTTTGATTTTTCCTGTTTTTATTGAACTGACACCACACCACATCACCCCCCTGTTCAGGGGCAGTTTTGGAGCGGTTATTTTTTATATGTTTAGATTATTTTAGTATCCTAATATAAAAAATATTATTTTAATTTTAAAAATAACTAATATTATATTTCCAAATATTTTTTTATTTATTTTTAACACGCTATCAACACATCTTAATTAAAATTATTATGAGCCAGCATAGAGTTATCCCATTCCCAACCCAATGGGTCAACTATTTATCTGCTTTGGAAAAATAACTCCTTGAATATTTCTATACCAAAACGAAAGTCGAGATATATTAAGATTCTTATTTGCTCATACAGTCCACCAATCTCTCCTCACATCACACCAAAAAACAAAGAAAAAAAATTAATAGATAAAGAAATAAAGAAGAGGAGAAGAGGTTTAATTCTGTCACCTAAAGCTACATCTAATTGCCCCTATGATCATATGATCTCGAACCTTTTATTTTATCTTCTCAAGTCGGATTTATTTCATGATGAGAAACATGCCATATCACAAGAACACAACAGTTTAATTTGCAAGTATATATACATTTAAATGTATGTATATATATATACACACCAGAGCCACATGCACACGACAAACGCCATTAATCCTTTGAAAAGTTGGGTGTCGGAGGCTAACTATAATCATGTTGGATCAGGGAAAAAAAAACCTGACCTCATTGACAGGAAAAATAAACACAACCATTTGCCCAGTGGGCTAAAAAGTCGTCATTTGCAGCCAACAGAGCCTTCCAATTCCCATATCAAATGATAGCTTTAGAATTCATGCACGGGTTAGCTCTGCAATTCTAAGAGATAAATGAGTGAGAAGAAGAAGCACTGATCTCTTTATATATAATGTCGGCATTCAACATGAAATGGAGCGACTGATCTCTTGATCTTAGTATACGTGTGTGTATATATATGTATAGGACTCTGTGTGTGTGTGTGTGTGTGTGTCTATATATATATATATATATATATATATATATATATATCTATATGTTCTTCATCTAACTGCTGCTACCTTTGCTTTATATTCAAGTCTCTGCTCGCGCTAGCTAGGTTTTGCATCACCATATTTTTTTATTCTTTTGACTACAGAAATATATAAGAGCTCTTCGTTGCTTTATCCTTAGACATCATTAATTGGCTATGGGAAAGGTAGAGTTATAATTACTCTTGGAAGCAAACCCTATATGGCCACTCACCAGTAAAATAGTCATATGTAGAATGAAAGCAAGCTGACTTGATATGCTAATGTTATTATGGCTCTAAGTGGACATCTCATCTAATTGATTAAACTTCATTAGAAGAAACCATCATCTTCTCCACAAAAAAAAAAAACACCTGGAGGCACAGAATATATATAAAAAATCTCCATGTATTTGTCAATTTATGGCACCAACCTACTTAATATCCCACTAGCTAACAACAACTTCCACTCCTGGACTTTTTAGTTGTGTACATCTCACGATTTAGTTAACTTAAACTAGGTCTAGCTAGGTTCATGCTACGTACGCACCAACTAATTAATCTCTTGGTCCCTGTCAAGTACAATGTGTGTATATATATACATATATGATCTGTTCTCAAGTACAATGTATCGGTGCTCGAGAGGTAATTAATGGCGATCGAAATTGCAATAATATCATAAGGTTTACATACAAGAAATGTTTGGTCGCTAATTAATGTATAACTCTCCTGACCTTTATTCCATGCTTCCTGTACCTCACCGGAACTATACATGAAATTGCTAAGTTTCTTGACGAAAAAGGATAGAATACAAGGGTTGGGTGATAACAGTATTTGAAGGGTGAATATGTGGCAAAGGCCGATATCTAAACTTGAAAAATTATATGTGTATTGGGAAACCATTTATTCAACGATCGATCATTGGAAATCAAGGAATGGAAAGACCGAAACATCTTTCATCAACTCTTCCAAGTCCCACTCCCCCACTTTTAACTCTTCTGATCCGTGCCATAAGTTCCCCATCTGATCAGCAGCTATGTTATCTGTCTTGTTATTACTAGTGATGTTGCAGTTTTTGTGGTAAAGACTATTCACAGGACTGCTATACGAGTACTTGTCAGTGTTGTTATCCTGTATATTCTGGGTTTTTGCGTTTTCCTCCATGCAGCTTACACTCTCTAAAGGAGGAATCTCAACATTAATACCTTCAAAGATCCCTTCCCCGTAAAAACCATGATCAGTACCACTGTTGAGGACCCCAACTTGAGCCATGCATGGTGGTGCGGTAATGGATTCGTACCCACTTGCACCGCCATACATGTTTAGGCCATGATCATAATCAAGCATAGGTAGTAAGGGGTCCATCATGGTATTTAGAATCATTGCTTTCATGGAGGTTGCTAACGATGACGAAGATGACAGTGAAGGATCCATGTTCATGGAGAAAATGCCTTGTTCTTGCATGGTCGATATCAACCCTCCCATGACATCTTTGCTAGGCTCCGAGGATGAATCACTTGTGTTTGGTGATGCGTTGGATGACTGCAGATTCTTCAATCTCTTCTTTATTGTTGAATTCCAAAAATTCTTGATTTCATTGTCGGTTCTTCCTGGCAAGCGAGCCGCAATTTGAGACCACCTTTGAAAGGGAAAGAAATTACATAATCAATTAGTTTCAAACAAAGTTCAAAGAAGGAGTCTTAATATTCTACTCTTAGACTCGTGCATGATCTGCATGGGTCGAAGATTTATACTACTTCAAGAATGCCGGTGTCATTTTCTCTACTTACTTCAGTTAGCTACACCTGCCCTTGTAATTCCAAGGACTAAAATATTGCTCTACTTTTTAATGTTTAGACCAATTAATTAATGCATGGATGGCATGGATAGCTTGAATCCTAAGACAAGAATATTGATATATAGGTGCCGTGTCTTCAACTCTAAAGACAAATAAAGACCATTAACTTTGGATGCTTGAATACTAAAACAAGAACAGTACTGTTATATGTATTGGTGGGGTGCCTTCAACTTCAAAGACAAACAAAGACCGTCAGATAAGTGTCTTTATCAGCTTGTATACATGTCTTCCATGGATAACAAGGCATTTGGCTAGCTGACTGGCTCTGATCCCCAAGTTATGATCTAATCAGCAGAGATGACTAATCCGAGTCTGTGTCTCAGACTTTCAAAATATGACAGCTAATTGTCCACCATTACTTGTGGAATGAGAGAGCAAACTAAAAAAATCTCTGGTTATTGTACATGAATTTTCTCGATTGATTTGATTGCATTTGTTAACTTCGCCTTAAGAAATAATAGAGGCAAGAGCGTGGAAGCTTGACTTAGTGGGGAGAAATAACCAGGATATATATTTCTCCATAATTAATCTGCAGCAGCTCTCTACTATATTATTATCTATTGAGTATTAATTAAAGGTACTTGCAAAGACAAGGTATCTAAAAGTATTCAAACCGTTAAAAAATATTTTGACTCGATATCTCGAAAATAATTTTATACTCTCTGAAAGGACTTGCCTTTGTTCCCCTAGACAAAAGAATATAATCTTGCTCATCAGCCTCCTTGCATCGTATATATTATTGATATATGGTATACGATGTATATTTTTCTTTTCTTAGGTGTGTCATATGGCATTAGTAACAGTTGTTTATCAAATTATTTTTTTCATCTCTGTTCATGTATATATTAGCAACAGCTTGAAAAAACTCTCCAATATCCCCTCATCAGTACTGTAGAAAGTACTGAGCTTGAAAACTCTCCTGAAAAACTGCTTTGTACACCCACCCACTAAAATCATGCAAGATAATGTGTTCTTTGAACCCTTGTTGCTGAATTCAAAAAAGCAGTATACTAATAATTAACAATAGTTAACTGATGAGAAATTAAGGGCAAAAGGTCGATCAGCAAGAGAATAGAGTTAGCAAGGGATAGTAAGAACATACCTATTGCCGAGAAGGGAATGCAAATGGATGATCATCTCTTCTTCTTGGGGTGAAAATGCACCTCTCTTGAGATCAGGCCTCAAGTAATTAATCCAACGAAGCCGGCAACTCTTGCCGCATCGCTGCAAACCAGCATTCCTTGCCACATCACTCCAGCAACCTTGTCCATTGTTTAGCATGTAGTTCATGAGCTTGTCATCTTCCTCTGGTGACCACAAGCCCTTTCTGAACTTGTTAATATTATTAACGCTGTTCTTCCCAGAGGCCTCTGGCTTCCTCATTCTGAGAGAGCCTTTGGATCCTGCCACTAGAAAGGTGATCTATATCTCTTCCCAACTGGTTTGATGTCGATTAGTTAAGACTTTATAGAGTGGCAGATTATAAGAAAGAGAAAGAGGAGGCTTGGTAGAGTGGGCATGATGATCATGATTTTGATGATGGTTGTGGGGTATTGCTTAGAATATAGGAAAGAAAGAGAGAGAGGGGAGTTGGTTGATGAGTCTGAGCAGTAAAACGGTTTGGAGAGGGACGGCTAGAAAATGAGAGAGATGGGTGGTCGTCTTGTCTTTGACTCCATGATCTTGTCCTTTTCCATTACATTTTTCTTCACTCTAAGGTAATCATCATACATTGTGCCATAGAGAGGCAGCTGAAGCTAGCTAGTCAGAACACCCACGGGAGGGCAAAAAAAAAAAAAAGAAAAAAAAAAGGAGTTTGTTTCATAACTAAGCCAAGATATTTGCTTCCACTTCACATAATCTTCCAACCTCTCTCTCCATGTCCAGCATCCACACGTGTAATTGAAGATAGTGAGTTAGATAATAGAGAATATATAATTCTCCAAAAACACATGGAAAATGTTCAATGGACCACATAATTGGTGATTAATAATTTGTCAATGGATGCACAGGTTGAGGCCTCAATTCATAATAAAAGCATCCAAGAGTAGAAAAGACTCCATCCTTCCAAATACAAATCTTTCATTATTTTCATGTGAGAAATTAAGTTGAGGAAAGAAGAGAGATGACATTTTCAATCACCCTCTTTTAATATCTTGTTATTTAACAGTTTTTCTTATGTCATTTCTAGAATTGCATATGAAAACCGCAGAGCATTTTTCCCATCTGGGAAACTACTGTGAAAGTGGTTAGCTACCTACCCTGACCTGTGATTTAGGACTTTTCTTCCTGCTGTGTAGCTTAATATTCCAGTGTCTTGTAGCTAGAGAAAATCAAACCAGTTTCCTTAACTATCCAGCTTTCCAAAATTAATATTTTTATCAGCAACTAACAATTTAGTAAATCATGTTAAAAGAGAAGGGGAAATTAAGTAGTTCTCCATTAGAGATCAACCATGCATCCACACCAAGGCTGTACCAGTACTACTGAGCTACAGCTCTTGAGATGTTGCCTGAATTCCATGTGTGGAGTTCTCTAATCCCTTTAATTCCTTGTGATATAAGCAAGCGAGGTTCTTTTCCTTGAACTAATTTTAGTTTTCCATTGAAATATTCAATTACAGTACTTGCAAGAGATGAATTAATTAATGATGTGAAATAAAGATGAAAGAAATGGTGAAACAAACAATTGACTTTTTTTCCTGACCTTTTTCTAATCAGACCAAACAAAAATCACTTCGCTTCTGTTTTATCGCCAACCAACAAATGAGAAGTACGTCTGCTTTCATCTAAGAATTTAAGACAAGCAGACATGACATTTAAACCTATAATAGGCTGGGAATTCAGAGTTATGGTAGTGATACCGAGGGCAGTCGGCAGCTAAATGGGGTAGGTTTCTCTACTTGCGTTCCGGGCTTACGAAAATCATCTTCTAGAACGCGAGGAAATTATACATGCTTGAATTACCTATCTCATCTGCCAAACTCACCCCATATATAGTCCAGAATTGATGTTCTAGAATGCAGCTGTGATCATATCAATGTTACAGCAAATCATTTCTCTTTTTCTACACAAATACCTGTGCATGGTAGTTCAAGTTATAATGGGAAAAATCCAACACTTTTCAGCACCGGGATTGGCAAGACATAAAGGCTAGACAGATGTTAAGCATTATTGGTGGACACCACAAGAGATTGTCCAAACCCAGACGTTAACCAAAAATAGAACACGTACAAGTAGACCCCAAAGGCTCGAATGAGCAAGGATTGGAGTTGAGAAAACTGAATAATGTGATGACAGGTGCCATTCATACATGATCCTGTACTTTGTTCATCCTCAATCCTGTGCCTGATTTTCTTTTTCATTGTTTTACCAATCACTCCCAGATTCCAAAAAGGTTAAAGGAAGGTCATAAAGTTGTAAAGTCAGTCCAGAAAAGGTTAAAAAAGAAGTACCTGTGAGGGCCAAACATCAATTAAGTGGGGAAGATGATAGGGATTCTACAATCACATTAAGTACTTGTTGAACTTTCATGTGTGGAAACTTATGATTTGTGGGGGTGTAGGTTGAAGATCCATAATATATGGTGACCTCACCATTTTGATCCATGAAGTTAAAGAACATCATATCGTATTGACTTCAAATAATCTCATGATTACTGTATTTCTGTGGAAGAGAGAGATTATACGTACATTGTACAGAATGGCCCGCCTCCAAATTGAACCAGAAATACAAGTAGCTAGTGGTCATATACAAAATCCATCCATTAGGGCAAAAAAAGTAATCTTTTTGAAGTTTATTTTTGTTGCAGTATATATCACTGTGATATCTAAAGTAAAGCCAGATAATAAATAATGAAGGGAGGGAAATATTGGACGGCACTCCATCGTCCCAACTTCTTCAATGCTTTCTCTTTACTGTTCTCCAAAGCTTAGTCTCTATACCTGTTATGGTTTCTCGTAATGATCGAGCGAATGCCTTTGAGTTAATGAGACTGGCCCAATGAGGATGGTCTTAATTCCAGGTCACAAAAGCAAATTAAGATGGAGAATTAGTTAATCGAGGAAGATTCCCAGCAGGACTCGGATATATATTTGATCATTTGAGTTAAAAACAACAAATTAAAAAAGAAATCCATGGAAAAAGCAGAGATCATATATATGGAAAAAGAAATCCATGCTTCTTCTTCTTTCTCTCCTTTTAGACCACTTTCAGTTTGAACAGGAAGGGCAGAACATGATCCCAATACATTGATCTTTCACAGCATCAACAATAGACAGCAAAGAGAATATTTAAAGGAAATAAGGCTTTACAACTTCTTTATAGCTAATCAATTTATTATCCGCAGTAGAGCTTGACAAGAATGGTTCAATTTATTGTAAAGATAAAGTTTTCATAATAAAAATACTTTAAAATAATTATAAGATTTATTTTGCCTTCCTAAATGTATTGACCTCCACACAATATATTCTTCTATTTGCTTAATAAAATAATCTTTCTATTAAATATAATTACAACTTATAACATGCAGCCTTTTTATAGCATTATTATTTTATATGAAAAAAACACATGTATAAGTAATTTTTAAATATAAAATCATTAAGCTAATTGTCTTAAAGATAGAGAATTATATGAGATTTCAATTGTATATTGTCTTAATCAAAGATAAAATATAAACAAATATTAGATATAGTATGGATTATATGAAGGTGTTGGAGTGATATTTATCTAGAAAAATTGTTCCACCTAATCTTAAATAATATTGATTATAAAATTCATCTTAAATAATATTGATTATGAAATTCTTGCATAATATAAAATAAAATCTAAAAAGAAATTTAAATTTATTTAAAGAATTAATAATCATGGTATTGAGAACAAATATAATTTAATAAAGTAAACACACTCTATGTTTCAATGTCTAAATTAAAACATTCTTGATAAAAAAATAATAATTATAATAAAATAATCATTTAAATATTAAGTCAAATCCCATATAATTTTTTTTAATATTTGAAAAATCGTGACATGGTGTTAAACGATACACTTGATTTTTAAATATAAATCAATTAATTCTTGAATTGATTTGTTTAATTTGTTTAATTCTATTTTATTTAGAATTATGAATTATATTTAGGTCAACACCTTAAAAATATAATGGATCACAATAATAAAAATCATTAATTAAATATAACTTAACTTGATTAATAATAATTAATTTTAATACCAGAATCACCTTATTGCCAAGTTCACATAACAACTTAACAATAATATATAATGGTTCAACCTGAAGTATTTTTAAAACTAAAAACTAGAAATACTGTTATTTTTTTTAATTATATATATATAAAAGGTGCATAAGAGGACAAAATAACCACAATAATTGTAGCAATATAAAGTTATTTGCACATTTAAGTAAATCTCAGCCAAATATCAATCATAAGAGATGATTCTGAAAGGCTCAGATGGGATAACTTCCAATAAAAAAGTGCCTGTTGTCATTTTTGCATCAAGTAGAAATTGCAAAGTGCTTCAAAATCGAACACCAAGTCATTGTCAAATATTATCAATGACAGAATGTTGGTCGAAAACAATACTTTATTAATTTTTGTATATTTTTTGGATTAGAAAGGAGGATCAGTTGGTGACTTTGCAATTAGTTTACAAACAAATGTAGAAGCTGAAAACTAAGGTGCATATAACTAATTAAAAATAAGAAGATGCTAGCAAAAGAATGTTTATGCTGCTGAAGTGAAGAGCAGCAACGTGCTCTCTCCTTAGGTTTCAAAACTTAATAGTGGACTGCCTTCATAAATATTGATAATCCCAGCTTGGTGTTTGCCTGCAACTCCAATTCCGGCACTGATGCTAACTGATCATATATCAGCTTTCCTAGGAAAGGTAAATGATGTTTCACCAGGTTCTAATTGAATATAACCCTCCATAGGAAAATTTGCCTGAAATTTGATTGTTCGAAGGAAAACTAAGCTCACTCTAATTAACTAGAGGTGCCTGGGGCATCAGCTGAAGGTCCTTGTGGAAATCAAGCTTAGACAAAAAGAAAAACACAAATAGAAAAAGGTCTAAGATCATAACAAGACTTACATTTTGACAGGAAAGCCAAGCGCAGGAGCATTTTTCGGTGAGTAACAGACAGCTCAACAAGTCACCTGGCCCGGTAGTGCCTTCAATTTCTTATGAATCTGGGGCACGAGACTGACCAAACTTTGCTGGGAGCATCAATTTGAATATATCTTTGATCCAGATTCAAGAGAACATCCTAAATTAGAGATGCGCTGTCTTCTCTATACATCTTGTCTCAACTCCAGGGAGTTTAATTTGGGGCAATAAACTTTAAGAATCCCACAAGGAATGACATAACCAAGCAACTCGGGTAAATTGGCAAAACAGACCTGCACCCGCTGTGGTATGTGGAGGCACTTTTATCGATTTCACGATGAAGAAAACAAAGGAAGAAATGGTAAAAAATGGCCAAACTCGAAATGGTAAACTCCAATCCTAATCAAGTAAAAGCCCACGTGAAACGAAAAGGCACTTGCGACAAAATTAAATATATAAAGAGGAACATATCTCCATGTGAACAGTGGGCAAGAGCAAAAGGTAAGCAGTGAAATTGAAGAAGCTGGCAAAATTTACAGAGAGAGGAGCAGAATCTAGCAGCAACGGAGCTCACCCGAACAAATCTCAAATATCCTCTGTAAACAAATTATAGAAAAGCAATCGAAGAAAATACATTATCCAGTGAGGTTCAGAACCTAGCAGCAAACGTATAATTAAATCTCTCCCAAAATTGCTTTGAACAGCAAGCACTGAAGCACGCCACATGGTTCAGTATACTCAGTAGCAAAAATCAACCAACAATCCCTGCAAGAACAAAAGGCACGTCACCAGCATTAATTATTTTAGATGTGCTCTTTTTACCAGGATCATTAGGACAACATATTATGAATATGCAATTGGAAAACACAATGAAAAGTGGGAAGATAACAATACTTTGACCGAGACTGGAAAAGATTCATAACAATACTTTGACTGATACTGGAAAAGATTCAATTGTTTGTGGGTGGACTGATTCCCTCTCATAAAACTTCTGTTCTGTCTTGCAATTTACATCATACTAAGAGGTCTAATCTAGAAGTTCCATTCACATAAAAAAGACCCCAACAACAAAGTACTATAAATTAAAGAAAATCACAATCAGGGAAACTGTCCAAAGCAAAACATGCAATGTTACCTTGAGTATTTAACGCCTTTGAGTTTTTCCAATAGAACGTTTCCCGGAAAACAAATGCTTTGGTTTGAGTGTAGGAATAACTCTATCTGCCTCTCCACGTTTAGCATCCTTGTTCCTCTTTTTAGCAGAGTTCTTGAAAAGCTTAAGGGCCTTGTTTTTTTGAACCGAGTCCTTGAAGCCCTCTCCTGGAACAACCTCACCTGGAGGCCGTGACCTCGACCTAAAGCGAGATGTAGATCTCAGACGCAGCTTCTTATTTGGCTGGTCCACATCCATAGCATCACCACCATCATGTTCCCTGTCAGTTGACCTCTCTCTTTTGCGGCCCTTCCTCGAGAGTGACCTCTCACGAAGACGAGTAATTGCTTTAGAAGGATCCACTCCCATAGCTGACAGCTGCCTCCCCATCCTTTTTGTCGTAAACTTCCTGTCCTTGTCAAATTTTCTAGGTACAGTGGGCCGGCTCTCTGCAGTGCTTTTCTTCATTCTATGCTCTTGAATGAGCAAGCTTTTCTTTTTCCTGATCTCAGACAATGCTTCTTTCTCTTCCGGGGTTAGTTCCTCACCATCCAGCTCAAAATCTTCATCTCCCTCCTCTGCCTGTCGGATACCTTCTTCACTTTCCAACTCTTCAAGCCTTTGCAAGATATCAGGATCAATGAAGTCATACACATTGTGACCATCAAGAATTTCTGGGAGTACATCTTCTTTCCATTCATCATTGGCTAAGATGTAATTCTTCTTCAAACTGGCAGAGTATACACCAGCACCACCATTCTCATCCTCCAAATCCTTTTCTGTTTTTCTTTTCTCCTTCTCTGCTACCTCCTTCGCTTTAGCTTCCAAAACTGCTTGAGGTATACAAGGTGGCCTTTCCCTTTGATCACGTGGCTTTGGCATTGCAACATGGAACCGATTCAAGCAGTCATTTATTTTTTTGGATTTCATCTTCAATTCCACTCGCTGATTCAACAATCTCTCGCAAGCAGCATTCTTCACAGCAATCACCCCATCCTCAGTCAAGGTACTCATGGTCAGAAGAACATCAGCGTCACTGGTAGCTTCACCTCCTTGAGCAACTAGAGTCTTCATAGCTTCTGATTTCATCTCCATGACCAACTTCATGTCTTCCTCAGAAATCCCTTCAAGTGGTTGCAAGTCAGTCTTGTTGCAGACGATGGTCAACGGTTTGTTCATAAACAAAGACTTAATGCTATGAAATAAAGCAGCCTGTTGAGCAATGCTATAGCCACATGAACCAGAGACATCCAAGAAGAATAACACAGCAGCTCGAAGATGTGCCAGAGCTGTGATGCTACACATCTCAATAATGTTACGATCCTCAAAAGGCCGATCCAAAATCCCCGGTGTATCTATGACTTGGTACCTCAAATACTTGTAATCCGTGTGACCTACAAAGAGTGACTTGGTAGTGAATGCATAAGGTTGAACATCCACATCTGCCCTGGTGATCTTGTTGATGAAAGAGCTCTTCCCAACGTTAGGATACCCACAAATCAAGACTGTCCGGGTATTTGGATCAATTGAAGGTAGCCTTGCCATATGCTGTCTGATTTGCTCCAAGTAAGCTAAACTCGGGCCAATCCTCTTAATAACAGTGCACATTCGGCCAAGCGCAGCAACCTTCAAAGACTTGCACCGATACAACGAATCACCATACTTCAACAACTTGACATAATCTTTAGCAATCTTGCTAATAAGATTCCTGGCAGTATTAATCTGACCAAGGGCAAGCTTGTAATGATCCTTATTGTATAGCACATGAAGGAGGTCACCATAAAACGGGTGGATACCATCAAGACGCGGGAACTCATCAACGATTGTCGAAAGCTTCTCATGGAAATTCGTCTGAGTATACTTCACCTTCCGCATGTAAAACTGCCGAAGCCGAGATATAGCATAACCCTTATGGACAACAGTCGGTGTTTGCCTTTGAGTCCGAGAAAGGATGATATCAATAAAATCCTTCCCTTTGGGGACCACTGTAATCTTCTTAAAATTATACTGCACCATCTTTGTACTCTTTCTATTCTGTAAAACAGATGCACATATTCAAATATAAATGGGATTTGGTAGCAATTTTCTTGATGAAAAACATATCAAAAACCCCAAAAATTAATCCATGGAAAGAACTAAAAACCAGCAAAAAAATAAACGAATTAGAAAACAGTCGCGAAGTAAAAAGAATCTAACAAGAGCAGAAAATAAATGTTTCAAGAAGAGAAGAAAAGCTGACTCACCTTGCCGGGAGCAAGAGAGAGAGAAGAAGGGAGCGCCGCAAGCAGGAGGCCCTCTTTCTCTAGGGTTTAAGAGAGAAAGAAAGGAAGTGAGGAATAACAGAGAAGCGGCTTACGTAATATAGGGTTGTCTTTCAACTAAAATATCGGTACTAATTTAGAAGACATGTCGTCTACCCTTCTCCCTTGCCTCCTTATCTCGTAACAGAACAACCTCAGACAGCAAGGCATGTTTGACATTAAAGTCTACCCTTATGGCAGACATGTCGTCTACCCTTCTCCCCTACCTCCTTTGACATTGAAGTTGAACCAGTTTTTTTTATTTTTATTTTTTTTTTGATTTTAAATTAATTTTGTTTTAGTATTTTTAGAACTCTAGAAGGATATGGTAATTAAGTGAGAACTTTCCAGCTCTTTGTTTATGTCTCTTTGGCTTTATTATCAGTCTTTGTATCTCGTTTCAAATTATGAGGCCATGGTTTATTTATGTTGGGTTTTCTTCCCCCACTTTGCAGGTATGTTGTAGAGAGAAGGATGTTAAAAGCATTCCGTGTTGGCTCCTTGAGATGGCTTAGCGGGTCTCCTCCTGATGAGACCAATCAGCTTAAGTGCAAGGAAGAGAGAGTTCTGTTTTACATAATTTGTTCTTGACAAACAATCTTGCACATTTCCCTCCATGAATGTTTGTCTTTCTATTCAGTTGGCAACCCTGTAGTCCTATAAATTCAACATTTGAATCATTCATGCCGTACCCATTAGAGTGTCTTGTTCTCAAATGCTGACATATTGAAGCTCGACTCTCTTGAAACTTTTTAGGCCAGACATGGCCCTGCATTTTATGATTGCAGAGTGAAGGTAGAACTTGGTGCACATGGCCATGAAGAGGTTGCGGTTGTCCACTTGTGTGAAGATGATCAAGGTCTAGAAGCGGGGCAGCTTACTGCTTTTTACCAGGGAAGAAATTGCATAGGTTCTGGTGTAATCTTGGAGGCCTTGGATGATCAAGGATTTCCAGTATGCCAAAAGGCTCTTGAATTAGCAAGATTAGAAGATAAATCAAAGCTTGGGAAACCAGTTAAGGTAAGAGTAAAACCAGAGACTACTGGCAAGGAATCGGTTCAAAAGGATGGTATAGAGCTTGATAGAGTATCAGCTGAAAACCCGAGTTGCTGTCACAAGCTAGTAAAAAGAAGTGGGCATATCAACGAGAAACAATCTCCGGATTCCCAGAAAATTAATTTGCAAAATATGAAGCAGAGTTAGTGAAAAGTTATTGCATGGAAGGGTAGATTTAGGACGCCGGTCCTCCCAATCAACCTTGTGTAGGCGAAGGGTCCTGGGGCATGCTTACAAGCAGCAGCAGGCGGTGGTTTCCTAGAGCAAACCACCGGCAATGTAACCGATTAGGGCGCCATGTAATTAGAACATTCTTGATGCAATTCGGAATTTTGGAGATCAAGCCTTGCTGTGACAGGTTGCAATGGTTAAATTACTGCTAATGATTCTAGGAGCATTACCACCACTACCACCAGTGATCTGATAGCGAGCCTTTATTTCTGAGAAGAAACGGCATGTCGTCCTTTGGAAGGCGCCAAAATAAAATAAAACCCCAACGCAAAGAAGATAAACCCCTCGAATGAATCATAAACCACCGCCAACGCCAAACTAACCATCCATCTCCAAAAATGTCAGCAGCTACAGGTACAGTAAGCAAGCTCTTCTCCTCCTCCTCCTTCCCATTTTCATTTCCATTTCCATTTCCTCTCTCCCCCAAAAAAACTTCCCTTTCCCTCCTCTCCTCACATAGTCCTCCCATTTCCTTCCTCTCTTCTCTCTCTTTCCCCAAATTAACCCCTCTCAAATCCTCCGCCAACACCACTCAACATTTCGAAGAAGAAGAAGTCGAAGAAGAAGAAGAAGAAGAAGAAGAAGATATCGTTAGTGAAACAGAAATCGATGAATATGAAAGTGAAATTGATATCGACGACCTCGAGAAAGAAGCTAAATTCGCCGTTAAAGAGTTATCTACCTCCTTGTCTCGCCAATTAACAATCGGTGCTGCCTTTCCTTCCTTCCTTCCTTCCTTCCTTGAGTTTATCTTTATAATTCTCTAATAAATATCATATCTTAATTTTGCAGAAGATGAGACTGATGAGGAAAGGGAAAGTAGGAAGCAGAAGCGAAAAAAAGCTACTTCTAAAGATGTTTGTTAACTCTTCTTTCTTTCTTTCCCTTTTTGTTCCTTCTAATTTATTCAGTCCGTTTCCTTTTTCTTATCTTCTGATTACTGGAATTAAATTTATGCATTGATTTTACTTTTCTTTCTAACCACTTTTCGGTGAGGTGTACAAAGTAGGATTTTACAAGTTATTAAAAAAAAATGGAAGGTATATTTACATTTAGTTTAAATTTGTGTATAGTTGATTATTTTACTGCAAAAATGTTGAAGATTCTAAGTCGAAAAGTGAACTGAAAGATTACATTGTTGGTCTTCATTGACTTCGAACACTTGAATTTCTATCTGCAGATCCCTGACCATCTTCTTCCAAAAGTTGCAATTGTTGGACGGCCAAATGTTGGTAAATCAGCGCTATTCAACCGTCTTGTTGGGGTAATTTATTCTTTCAAATTGGAGCTTCCATTTCCTTTTATTTTAATACAGTTTCGAATATTTGGGAAATAGAATTTGGAAGTTGTAGATACATAATTATCATCGGTGTTGATTTTGAGTGTCACAAATTGTAGGGGAATAGGGCAATTGTGGTGGATGAACCTGGGGTTACTCGGGACCGTTTGTATGGTAGATCTTTTTGGGGAGAACATGAATTTATGGTGGTGGATACTGGAGGTGTTGTCACGGTATCAAAGTCACAAGCTAATGTTATGGAAGATTTGGCTATCTCAACAACCATTGGCATGGATGGGATTCCACTTGCCTCGAGAGAGGCAGCAGTTGCTAGAATGCCCTCTATGATTGAGAAACAAGCTACTGCAGCTGTGGAAGAATCAGCTGTCATTATATTCCTTGTTGATGGCCAGGTACACCATTCTCTCTCTCTCTTTGTTTTTTTTTTTTTCCAGATAAAAAAACAAATGAAAAAAGAAAGAAAATGTGGTTGTGAAGGTAGATGCATATATTCCTTGCTGTTTTTAATTAATAAGTTTTCTTTCCTGTTTCCTCAAAATGTTCTTAAGGAACAATTTATTGAAAGGAGAATAAGACACTGAATTTGTCTTATTATTCCTCTGTACCATTACCTTTCCTGTGTTCTGTATGAATATGCTATTTTCTCTCCTATTTTACCAATAGTCAAATGTTCCCTTTACCATCAATGACATAAATAAAAATCCTGAACAGGCAGGTCTAACAGCAGCTGATGTGGAGATAGCAGACTGGTTGCGCAGGAATTACTCAAACAAGTGTATTATCCTGGCAGTGAACAAGTGTGAATCTCCACGCAAAGGAATCATGCAAGCATCAGAATTTTGGTCGTTAGGGTAAACCGTCTTTAATTTCTATTTATATCTCTCTAAAAAATATGAATCTTTCTGTTATTCATGAATGCAAGGCATTTGTAATGTGAAGTTGCCTGAAAATGTCACTATGTGTTTCCTGTGAGTTTTGTGTGAGTGACTAAGCTTCTTTTGTGAATGTACATATCATCTTCACTTCTGAGATTGCTGTGTTTGTTCTGCAATGTGTATCCAGGGGAAGCATTTCCTTGGATTGTGGTGTCAACTTTTATCACAATAATTGTAGAAGTTAACCTGTCATTCTGGACATCATAAAGGGAGGACTCATAAGCCAATTACTAATACAATTCGTTAATGACTTGTTGCAGCCAGCTAACAAATTAACCTGTCAGGCTGTCATATGTCTTAGCAGATAGAACTTCTGACATTTATGCTAATGGGCCCTTTTTTCCTTGTTGTGCATGTTATGATTATGGATAAAAAATAGTTCATGGCTATGAATTAGGCTGAAGTTTGTAAGTAGAGAACCTGTATAACCTGTTTCCTTTGCATATTTGATTTTGATAAACAGAGCATGCACTTTTTTATTGGCCAACCAGGTTCTCGCCGCTTCCTATTTCTGCAATATCAGGGACTGGAACAGGAGAACTTCTTGATCTTGTGTGTTCCAAACTGGGAAAAGTTGAGGTTAGCAATTTCAACTGTTATGCTTAAATCTTTTGTTATGACTGGAATATTTTCAGTGCTTAAGGCCTATTTATTTAGCTTTAAAAAGTCCTACATTTTAGCTGTATCTTGAGGGTTTCTTTCGCTCATCTTTCTTAATTTTCACTTGTTTATTGTAAAAAAAATAAATGATGAATTTGATTCTTATGCAGGGTCCAGAAAATCTCAATGAAGAAGAAACTTACATTCCTGCCATTGCAATTGTTGGTCGGCCAAATGTTGGTAAAAGTAGCATTTTGAATGCGTTGGTTGGAGAGGATAGAACAATTGTTAGTCCCATCAGTGGCACCACTCGTGATGCTATTGATACTGAATTTGTAGGACCAGATGGCCAGGTTTGTTTAGTTTTGAATTGTATTGATAGTTTGATACTCATGTAATGGTTGGAGAAAGAAGAATTTTTCTTGCTTCATAAATGTAACTGAAAATAACTCAAAACAAAACCGCTTTACTGGAAATATCTAAAATGGCATATATAATGCTTATTGGTTTGGAGCATGTTCATTTCAAGCTCTTATTCTCTCATTGGTTGCATAAATAAAAAAATAGGTCTAGATATTTTTATATGATTGATACTTTTTTTCCTTTCTGTTTTCAATGTTAAAAATGAGTGGAGAGCAAGCAGGTTAGCCATGTTTTTTACCTTGGTTTGCTTGCACTGGACATAAAATTCTTAAGAGTACATCATTTCATGATTGAAAAATTGAGAACTGTGCATGTCATCTCTTTCTTTTCTTGCTTTGCTTTTAAGTAACATCAGATATGATGTGGAGGCTCATAGGTGCTTGTTTGCAGAAGTTTCTGCTTATTGATACGGCTGGCATCAGAAGGAGGGCAGCAGTAGCTTCATCAGGTAGTGTGACAGAGGCTTTATCAGTGAATCGAGCATTTCGTGGCATTCGCCGTTCCGATGTCGTTGCTCTTGTCATTGAGGCCATGGCTTGTATCACGGAACAGGTACTTCTTCTTTAGCATTCTAATGATCTCTATCGTCTGTACTCCATAAAAAAAGGTGAAAATTGAACATGTAGGACAGCTTTGGAAAATCTGTCTACAAGTACCTATTTAGTTTAACTGAGAATTCTGCCATCAAGCAGCTATCAGCCTTGTTTATTATTTAGTTTAACCGAAAGTTCTGCAAACAAATAACTATTGGCATTCAACTATTGAAATATAGGAAAATCATCTTACATAGATAATTATCAGGAGTTTCAGACCTGTCTTAGAGCTGGTGCTTGTAAACAGGAGAAGTATTAATAATTAAAAAAAGACTTAACTTAATATGGAAGTAAACTCAATTTAACTTCAAAAAACTTCTGAAATATTAATACCATATGTATTAATAAGAAATCTCTACATTTATGTAGTCGCCTTGTTTAGTATTTATATGCTATACAAAGTTGCATATGGGAGGAATAATCAATTGGGTTTAAGGTTAATAGCCAATATAGGATCACCACGCACATGTGAATGGAGTTGTATTTTACCTATATAAAACTAGGATAATTACAAATAGCCCAAAGAAAAGTGGTTGCTGCCTGTAGATGGTGGTATAAACTATAGATACAATTAACACTTGCATATTGACATCACAATCAAGTGTTGGGTGTTCTGTGTAAGTTTTGAGAGATTAATTGTGATAACTTAAAATTCATGTTAATGATCCGAGACAGTTGTTCTGAATCAGGAAGGGATGTTTAAATTGTCTTTGCACAGATTACTAGTACCTCTTTAATTGCGATTCTTATTGGCTCCTGTTAATCTTTTCTCATTTCAACTGTCTCTGTTTTCTTTTTCCTGAATGATACAGGATTACAGGATTGCTGAAAGGATAGAGAAAGAAGGAAAGGGTTGCCTGATTGTTGTGAACAAATGGGATACAATACCCAATAAAAACCAGCAGACTGCAACATACTACGAACAAGATGTTAGGGAGAAGCTTCGTCTTCTTCATTGGGCTCCTATCGTTTACTCAACTGCAATTGCTGGTCATAATGTTGAGAAGTATGTTGTGGCCTGACACTGACAGTATATCTTGTTTCTTAATAACTTACCGTTTGGTTGATAATTATAACAAAACTTCTCTAAACCCATTTGACTAGTTGTTTCTCGTGATGGGATTTAATATGGGTAATATTTATTAATTGATGGGAAATAATACTATACAATAAATAGAAAACAGCCAGGATAAAATCATGAAAAGCGCCTGGTGCCTCATCTTTATTTAGTTTAACCCACCCGCAACCATTCTGTTGTGGATAATTTGGGATTTGGGGTTCACATTAATTCTAGTTTCTACTGGAGAATTATTGGAAATTTATTGTAAGAACTGGATCTATTTGTGTTCATTGGAGGTGCTATTGCTTTTGGCAAGCATGTGTCTGCCATTGTTCTTTAAAAACTTACGAGGCCGCTGGATATGTCATCAGTTTTCTATTAGCACACAAGTGAATGAGCGAATAGAAATTGCATTTGCTGATATTCAGATGGTAGTCATTGAATCTTGATTTTTAAATAAATAAAAGCTGCATTGCTCGAACAAAATGCATGATTAAGAAGTAGAGACATATAATTCAGTGTTGTCAAGTTCTTAGCGTGGCAAGTTCAATCTGAAGATGTTAGCTCTCTTAAGAATCTCGGTTGTTTTCCCTCACATCTCCTTATGCAAAACTTATGTAATTTTACTTTGATTTCAGGATCATTGTTGCTGCAAGTACAGTTGAAAAGGAAAGATCAAGAAGGCTAGGTACTTCTATACTGAATCAAGTGGTCCGAGAAGCATTGGCTTTTAAACCCCCTCCAAGGACGCGTGGCGGCAAGAGAGGGCGTGTTTATTATTGCACTCAGGTACTTTTGTTATGCGGTAGTAAAGGCTTTAATGTTATGCAAGTCATTATCATCGATAATTTTTATCTGTATCTGTGCTAATTGTACTTGCTGAAGGGATTCCTTTCCCTAGTTTCCCTACCTCGGTACAGCTGAGCCATTTTGTCCCAAATCTTATTCTAATTGTTGTTTTACCGAAGCTTGACCTGTTTATGCGTGGGACATGACAAATGATATTCATTAGAGATATCCTTTTTGCAGGCTGCTATCAGACCACCCACATTTGTTTTCTTTGTAAATGATTCAAACCTTTTTCCTGAGACATACCGACGCTATATGGAGAAGCAACTGCGTACAGATGCTGGGTTTTCTGGTACACCAATTCGACTACTTTGGCGTAGCAGAAGAAAAATGGAAAAAGATGAAGGTCAGTATGGCCCATTGTTTTATTAAAAAAGAAATACGGATGATATTCTCTTGTTAACTTTGTAGGCGGACCATTTTCCTTCTATTCAAAACTGATCGACCTAAAAACTGAGCTGAATAATCCATAAACACCAACCTGGTTTCACATTCCTCCAACTCTTTTATGCACATGCATGATTGCTGGCATAATTTTACACACGGCATGCAGATCTTCTGATTTATGCTTCAAGTTTCATATTTTCATTTTCATGTGCATTTGAAAGATGAGAATGTAGCCAGAAAGCACAATATTTTTTGTTTTACGGGTAAAGTGCTCAGTGGAAGTGTGCAACCTTAACTGATTGAGTCAATTGATTTTCTTTCGTTGGTTTTCAGTCAAGGGTGCAACAAGACCACAATTTAATCTTACACCAGGCAGCGGAAAATTGGCAGCAGCTACATGAAGATATAAAGTCCTCGGGATCTTGATCATGGTTGGGATTTCACCAGTGACGAATGAAAACTGCTATCATGACAAGTTCATGCCAACCACCAAATTCTTCCAATGGCATGGAGCTTCTGGCTTTCATATGTTCATGGAGAACGCCAAGGTACTTAGCATTCTGTTGTATATTATTTTGTCTTGTTGTCTTGCTCCACTTGGGACTTGCCACAAGCTTTCCAACCACACATGTGCCATAAATCATGTTGGTGTCCCAGACTGATTCTGATTGCAATGGAAGATTAATGTTGATGCTTTTGGTAGTTAGTAATTCCGCCAAGATGTTCGTTAGTTTTACCCTTGCCTTTACGACGTTTCCAGCGATTTGATGCATGGACACTTCGGTTAGCTTTTTATACATTGTTTGTCTGGAGGGATTTGATGTTCCAAAGGGATGGAGACCCGATTTGGGGATTTGGCTCGCTTGGTTTGATCTTTTCAATCCCTATTCGATTGTAATTTTCAATGAATTCAAGTATGATGGATTGACTCCTTTTTTACTTTCTTATTAGTCAAATAACTAAACAGATGGATATTCATCCTTTTCTTTTCTTATCCAATCATTATTTTCTTCTATTCTTCTCTCATCACAAATATAGGCAATTATATGAAAGTTTAATATAATTTGTTTTGAAATAGTCACATCTAAGTATTGTACTGGGTATCCCAAGTTCCTTTAACTTTGTTTATTTCCGTGATTTAAAAATATTTTTGAAAATTTTTATTTTTTTATTTTTTTAAATTAATATTTTTTAGTATTTTCATATATTTTTAATATGTTGATATTAAAAATATTTTTTTTAAAATAAAAAAATATATATGATTTTAATATATTTTTAAATAAAAAATATTTTAAAAAATAATAATTATTATATTTTTAAATATTTTCATGGTTGTAAGGATTTGTCTAACTTTTTAGGCTGGCTGGGTTGGATTATTAATTGAGCTAGCCAAGATTTTAAAAAGTTTATTCATTTGGCCTGGCTAGGTTTTTAATGACTCTTGTGACAAACTTGATATATTTATTTGATGAAATTTTATTACTCAAAGTTTTTAAAGATATTTATTTTAAAAATAATAATATTGAGACAATAATATATTAAATTAATCTAAGTTAACTCAAATTAATTATTAAATTTATGATTTAAGTCATGAAATTATAATCCAAAAATAAATCAAAATAAGTTGTGAAGTGTAGTTCTTAATTCAATTTTAAAAAGAAATATTAAAAAAAAATTAATAAAAAAAATAACCAATAAAAGAATTCTAATCAACACGGATTGATTTGGGATCCAGGTCACAAGACCAAGACAACTCTATAGCAAGTAAATTAAAACAAATTATAAAGTTAAAAAATAATACAGGTTAACTTGCTAAATTCATAACTCGAGTCATGAAACCGGGATAATTTTATAAAAAATAAATAAAAAAAAATTATAAAATTCAATTCTCAACAAATTTAATATTAAATGATAAAATTAAAAAAATAATATAAATAAAAAGATAACTCATGTTAATATAAAAAATTTATGACTCGAATAATATTATAAAAAATAAATCAAAATTAATTCTAAATTAACAACCTTAATAAACTTAATATTGCATAATACAATAATGAAAAATAAATCAAAGCACTGTCATAATCACAACCCCAGGTCCATCTAATGCCACACTTCGTATCTCTAGTCATTATTTTATCATCACTTACATACTATTGTTATTGTTGTAAACACCACTGAATGCTACCATGTTCATCGTATTAGGGACTAAAATGAAAATTTCAATTTATTTCTTTTCCACGAATACCCCTAAAACTCTACCACTAAACCTAACCTTCAACTTCCTCTAACCAACTTTAAAATCCAAGCTTTTAGTATACCCGCAACCCATCAAAAACTAACTAACTTTAAATCACATGTCAATTTTTTTAATCGAATCCAAGCCTTATTCATTTATTTATATATGCTCTTACGTCCATCAAGAAGAAGACAGCCCGCCACCCATGTTGTAAGCCGCAACGGTTCAACTAAAATGGGAGGGAAGATTTCCCGCCCTTTCTCCTTCTCTCTCCCTCTAAAATCCCCCTCCTTTCTCTCTCTACACTCGCTTTCCCTCTCTGTCTAAAACCCTAGCAAAACGTCCCTGCCTTGATTGATTTCTCATAAAAATGGCAGATACTCCAAAGAAATCTATTCAATCCCCAAGTAAGAAACTCAAAAAACAAACAACATCTCCTTCTTCTGTTTCAGCCACTCCTCAGACCCCACGAACACTAGATCCTCCTCGTCGATTCTCTCCCCGTTTATCACTCAAAGTTAATGCCCCGCAAGAACCCTTCTCCCCAATTGAAAAACCCACCAAAGATTCACTCGAAACCCCACCAAATAAATTGGTCGAGGCCCCTCGAGAATCTAGGGTTGATTCGTCGAAAACCCGGAGAAATTTGAGTAAAAATGAATTGAAAAAGACTCCAAGAGGCGAGAAAGACAATGGGTGCTCAAAAACCCCGAAATCAAAGTCTGAGGTGCTTGAGGTTGGTGTTGAATTCTCTCCTGTTTCGCCGGATCAATCGGAGACAAAGAAAAGGAGAAGGGGTGAAGAGAAAGAGAAAGGGAGAATGGTGATAACGAGAGCGATGGCATCGAAGAATAAAACAGCAAAAACCGATAAAATAAGTGGAAAGAAGAGGGTTTATTATAAGAAAGTGGTGTATGATGAGGGTGAATTTGAGGTTGGAGATGATGTGTATGTGAAGAGGAGAGAGGATGCTAGCTCAGACGATGAGGTCCCAGAATTGGAAGAGTGTCGAGTGTGTTTTAAGGCAGGGAAGGCAGTAATGATTGAGTGTGATGATTGTTTAGGTGGGTTTCATTTGAAATGCTTGAAACCTCCTTTAAAGATAGTGCCTGACGGCGATTGGATTTGTGGGTTTTGTGAGGCAAGGAAATTGGGTAAAGAGGTTCAGTTACCAAGGCCACCTCCAGGGAAGAAACTGGCTCGAACGTTGAGGGATAAACTTCTTTCTAGTGATTTATGGGCTGCCCATATAGAAAGGTTTGGTACATGATGTGTATGTTAATTTTACTATTGGCTGGTGTTCATAGGCTTCTATTTCTTGTAATATGTGAATGATTGGAGTTTGCTTCTTTTCTTTTGGAGGTGTGCAGTATTTGGAAAGAGGTAGATGGCAGCTATTGGTTTCGGGGACGGTGGTATACGATACCTGAAGAAACTTCTGCTGGACGACAGCCTCACAATCTGAGGAGAGAGCTTTATCAGACAAATGATTTTGCTGAGATTGAGGTGATGGATGTTATCTTATTTTGATTATTAACATATAATTGAACAAGTGCTGATACGGATAGATTCTTTGGGCAGTCACAATCTTTTAAGAAGGGAATTTTCCATGTCCCTATCAGTTAGTCACTATGTAATGAGAGATAGAGATAGCGTGGTCTCTTATCTACCAAAAGATTGACAGAAAGTGAACTGCCATGATGTATTATGAGGCTTGAAGAATTGATTAATTATGGTCTTACTCTTTATTGTCTATGGACATCGACATGAAGAACCATTTAACTGTTTATATTCTTCCGTGTGCGTGTGTGCGTGTTTATCAAACATTTTAAAGTAAAATTGTTCACAAGAGCAGAAGCTTCTGATATTCAAATCTCAAACAATTTGCTCAATGTTGCAGATGGAGTCTATCATTAGACACTGCTTTGTCTTGAATCCCAAGGAGTATGCAAAGGCCCACGATGAAGGAGATGACATTTTCATGTGCGAATATGAATATGACATACAATGGCACAGTTTCAAGCGTCTAGCTGATATTGACAATGGTGATGAGGTAAGAAAGGTGCAACTATCAGTCTACTTTAGCATCAAAATGGAGCCAACACATTCTCAAAAAAACAAAAAAGGAAGTCAACACTCAGTTGCGATTAATTTGCTTCTTCTCTTTGTTGGTAGGAAGGTGAAGATTCTGACACTGATGAAGATTGGAAATCTTCCAAGGATGCTGAGTCTGATACAGATGAAGATGTAGAAAATGAAGAGGAAAAAGTTAAAAACTTACAATCTAGAGCATCCTCAGCTCATGAGTTAGCCGCTGTATGAACAATTTCGTTGTTGCTTATTTGTGGCTTTCCAAGTGGTTGCCAACAATTAACCTAATGAACTGTGTGATCATGACAGAACTCACGAAAGGGGAAGTTCTTTGGACTTCAGAAAATTGGGACAAAGAGAATCCCAGAGCACGTGAGATGCCACAAGCAGACTGATCTGGAGAAGGCAAAAGCAGCTCTTGTGTTGGCAAAATTGCCAAAATCTCTACCTTGCAGGAATAAGTAAGAAATTTGATGCTTTGTTCTTATGTTTAACTGTAAATAATTTTTTCTAATCAAGATCCTTAATATAGAGAGATGGAGGAGATTAGTGCATTTGTAAAAGGTGCCATCTGTGACAATCAGTGTCTGGGTCGCTGCCTTTATGTTCATGGTGTTCCTGGAACTGGAAAGGTAAAAGTCTGTCAGCTTTAACTGATAGCTATTGTTGCTTATTTCCAAGCAGTGATTAGTCTCATCCAAGTTTTGGCGGTGCTTATATGATTGAAATCACCTGATTTTTTTGCTGGAATGAATTGCAGACAATGAGCGTGCTTGCAGTCATGAGGAACCTGAAGTCTGAAGTTGATGCAGGAAGCATAAGACCATACTGTTTTGTGGATGTTAATGGTCTTAAGTTGGCATCACCAGAGACTATTTACAGGGTAAAAGTATTTCTGAGGTTATCTTATTCACTTTTATGTATCCTCTGGTTGCTTAGTGCATATACTGTGTTCTTTAGGCTATATATGAAGCGTTGACTGGACACAGAGTAAGTTGGAAAAAGGCTCTGCATTTGCTAAATGAGCGATTTTCAGATGGAAAGAGAATTGGTAAAGAAGATGACCGACCCTGTATTCTACTCATTGATGAACTTGATCTTCTTGTGACCAGAAATCAGTCGGTAATTTGCATATATTATCATTTGAAAACTTATTGTTGTTATCTATTAATAGCAGTATAATTTAAAGTTTCCATAAAAGTTTGAAGTAGAGTTCCTCACCTTTTTTTGTTTGTAGGTTCTATATAATATTCTTGATTGGCCAACGAAGCCACATTCTAAATTGATTGTGATAGGTACTTTCTCTCTCTCTCTGAATATTTATATATGGCTGTGTCAGTCTTTGTGTATATTTTTATAATGCATTTTGGATTATATTAGCTATGATGAATACGATGACAACCCTGACATTGTTAATGTGATATTCAGGAATAGCAAATACTATGGATCTTCCAGAAAAGCTGCTCCCTCGTATTTCAAGCCGCATGGGTATACAAAGGCTTTGCTTTGGTCCCTATAATTATCAGCAGCTTCAGGAAATCATTTCAAGTCGCCTTAAAGGAATCAGTGCATTTGAAAAGCAAGCTATAGAATTTGCTTCAAGGAAGGTCTGTCTTTGTTTGTTTCCATGGGTTCTAAACTTGCTCTATATTTTCAATTGCTAAATTTTGATGCATCTAAATTGATGCATATCTTCATACTTCAATTGCTTTTCCCTCAACATCAACCTCATGAATACATTCAGGTAGCAGCTATTTCAGGAGATGCACGTCGTGCTCTGGAAATTTGCAGGCGTGCAGCTGAAATTGCAGATTACCATATTAAGAAATTGAGCTCCAATCATAATCCAGCTCCAGAAGGTACCTAAACTCTTTGGTTTACTAGACTTTTTGATACTGTGAGATATTATAACTTCATTCCAATGGTTTGGATTAGGTGGTCTTTCATATTCAAACAAGCAAAGGATATTTCGACCATGCCTGGAGCTCTGACTCCCCTAAAAAAATGTTACCATCAAATCATGTCATGATATTAACATCACCAATATTTTGTACTTTAGATTGTGGTGCATTCTTGGGGGTTTCTTAAGTCACCTCATGCTGTTGTAGAGTAAGAATGTGGTGACTATCAGAACTTCTAGAGGCTCCAATTATGGTGAACAACTATATGGTTACTGTAGTTGACTCCTTGAAGCTTTCATGTTGATCTATACCAAGTAAAACTGGGTGCCAAAATTGACCTAAATCAGACAGAACATCTATTTTCAAACATCAATAGTTTTGGTAATGTTATGAAATAAAGGGTAAAAATATTTTTGTATATTGTATTCACAATTAAACCCATCCACTAATAAGAATTTTATGAAATAAAGGATTGCCCTCTCAGCCACATTGGTAGTTCTGCTCACTAGATGAATCTGTATTTGATCATTTTCCAGGAAAGGGCCTTGTCGGTATGTCAGCAGTTGAAGCAGCCATTCAGGAAATGTTCCAGGCGCCTCATATTCAAGTGAGTTGGCTTTCAACTATAAATCTTGCAAATTATGGGTCTTTTTTGCTATTTTAAGCCATTTTTGCTTTATTTTTTATACTGAAGTTCGAATCATGATAGTGGGTACACAATGGTGTCACTTATACATGTATCAGCAATGACTGTCACATTCAGATTTATATAGAGGTGAATGGCCAGAGTTATGCCATAACTGTAGTGCTCTATGAGAGTTTTTTACTTTGCCATAGCACTGCACTTTCTGACATCAAGAAATTTATCTATCTTATCCCTGCATAAAATTAGTGGGCAGTTCAGGAAATGTCTTAGTAAACTTAAATAATATCAAGGAGATCAAAGCAGACACTTTTATTACCTTGTGACACGATGGCTACTCTACATGAAGTGAAATTATCATAGATCTTAGTGTGTGAGAATGATTGCCTTGGACAGTTTTTTAAACTTTTATGCTAGCTGTCATCATTGACATTTAAATTTTGTGAAAAAAAAATACTAGTATTTGTTAATGGGGAGAAAAGGATCACAATTTTCGACTACCTCTTATAACAACTGATTCTTTTATCTCTCTTTTTTCTTTCTTTATTGCAGGTAATGAGAAGTTGTTCCAAACTAAGTAAAATTTTCTTGGCAGCTATGGTGTACGAGCTGTATAAAACAGGGATGGCTGAGACATCCTTTGAAAAGGTCAAAATCCAAAGCCACCTTAATATGTCTGATTGTTTTTAACTGCCCATTATTAATTCCGTGTATTTTTGGAATAAAAAGCTATACTGACCACACTATGAATGTGTCCTGGCCAAGGTAGCAAGCCTCTGAAGCTAACATTCAGAGCTTTCATATTTTATAAGTTAATTTTTTGCGTGAATTAGCTATCAACAAACAGTGGAATTAAGCCAGGCCTGCTGTTTGCAACTATCCTTTTCTTGTTGGTCCAACTGAGTTTTATATAAACGCTCTCTATCTTGATGGTTTCAAGACTCATTTGTGAGTGGTTGCTGAAAGGTTCATCTGTTTGCAGTTGGCAATGACTGTTTCATGTATTTGTACAAGCAATGCAGAAGCATTTCCTGGTTGGGACATCCTCTTGAAAGTTGGGTAAGTCAGCTTGCATCGCTTTTTTGCTTCTTTTTTCCTGAAAGAAAAGGGGATATCATGGAAATTTTCTCAGTTAATTTTCTTGCGACAACTTCTTTGGAGAGCTATTGTTGGGGAATGGTTTGGGCTTTGGGACTCCTCGGTACTTAGACATTATATACAAGTATGCCCAGATGACGTGCTAAATGGGGACATGTTGCTTTACTGCTTTCTGTGGCACCACGAAAAGCAACATGAGATTTCGGTAAAAAAAGTTGTGATGTACCAAGCTATGTGATAATACTTGATTATGACTTTTATTTAAAGGAACTACAAGTTGTAGTATGTCATTTCCATGTTTCTGGTTGTCATAAACTGGAAAAAAACAAAGACTGGTGCTTGTATGATTCAGTTCATAAAAATTGATTCTGATTTGAGGTCAGTGAAAAATCTTGATTGTTTTGTTTCATTTGTGTTGTTATTGGCAGCTGCATGCTAGGTGAAAGCAGGATAATTCTATGTGAACCAGGAGCTAGACACAGTTTGCAGAAGTTGCAGCTCAATTTTCCAAGGTTAGTTCCCTGGAGCACATTCTGCTATGACTCTGCTCCATTGATCTGGGCAGTCTAAGGATCACAATACTACTATATTCTCATAGAATCTGAATTACGATTTTGAGAAGGAATGCCTTGCATTTGAATTAATAACATTATTCTATAGGCATGATTTATTTGATTGGATGAATAACTTTTCTCGTGCACAAGCAAAACAGGAAGCATTATCAGCGGTGTAAGTGACCAGCTTCTTCTACCTTGTGCAGTGATGATGTAGCTTTTGCATTGAAAGACAGCAAGGAGATACCCTGGTTGGCCAAGTATTTATGATTTAAGGTCATGACAATCACATCCAGTTCTTTCTCATTCATTTATATGAACAATTTTGACCTTTACATCTCAAATCTTATTTACCATCCATACAAGATATAGACTTTCAACTTTCGCTGTCAAAGTAGAACTGTTCGTTTTTTATATTCAACTTCGGCCATGAAAAACTGTACTATGTTCTGAGGCACTTCATTTATCTTTGACGGCAAGATGGAATTAATAAGGTTGAAGGAGATCCAAGTTTGCTATATTCACTATTTATGCTCTTGTCCTTTTTAACCTTTGCACATCATCTTTGAGTTGATCAAAGAGCTCAAAGCAAAGCAAATGAAACAAGGAGCTCATGGCAATTCCCTGAGAAAGCACTTCTCATTGTGTTCCTCGGAGTTTTCTGCGGTGCAAGACGTCCTTTTTAGATTGAGACAGAAGAAGGAAATAGAAATACCATGGTTTTGAACTGCATCTTATTTCTTCAAGTTTCGCCCTATTGAATCCCGTGGTTAGCCTTGCCGAAGCAGCAACTTGGTTCGGGACTAGACAACCTATTTCAGTTGGTGGTTAGTCCATAGCGTTCGCATCATAGTTGATCCTTCGTCTACTGGGGCCCAGGTGTCCTTTACTAAAAAAAAAAAAAAAAATTATAGTCTCCAAGTTCAGGAGTTAACTATAACTTTGACCGTACTTAATCTAGTGTATTTTATTTTTAAGAAATGCCTTCTTTTCTCGTTAATCTTCTTATATCAACTACTTTTTTCAAATAAATTGGAAAATAACATGAAAGAGATGAAAATGTTTGAGTTATAAATGAATTTAAAATACAGGAATTGAATATATAGTTTTTCGTTAAAAATAACAATCAATTTCAGTGCTGTCAAATGCAATTTTAATTATTTTTTTGCCCGTTCAATGAACTGTTCCTCTTACAGCAAAGTTTCTTCAATGACTTCAAGGGGGAAGATTTATCATTCCCTGTGGGAACTCCTAATTGACGGAGTTCGGTGTCTACAAGTGATAAAACCGTAACTATATATATATGATATGTAGCTAAGTGATTGGGAACTCCTAATTGACGGAGTTCGGTGTCTACAAGTGATAAAACCGTAACTATATATATATATATATATATATATATATATATATATATATATATATAGTGGATTAAATCACATGAAATTGCTTATGTACTTTTTAGTAAAATTATTTGTAATGATTATCCATGTTTGTGTGTTCATATTCAAACAATTGCTTGTCGTTAGTAATTATTTGAGAGTTGTTGATTCATAACATGATTTACATTCCAAATACTGTTGCACCAATCATGAAGCCGAAAATCTTTTTGTGGGGTCATAAAAATATATTATATATTACATGTATTTAAATGAATTAAATAGATAATTATATTCACAACACCATAAACAAGTAAAAGAATCATCACAGAATATTTGTTAATTTGGCAAATAGACAGCACAATTTGGAAAATATAAATGAAGCAATTTAAATTTTATTTTTTTTCATTGTTTCCTGAACATTTGAAACTTTTCATGATAAGAATCTTCTAAGCAGGGTAATATTTTAAATTGGTGGTTTTGTGTTTAGTGTAAAGTAGACATCTAAATAAAAATGGAGAAAAATATTTATAATGATAATACTGTGAGGAGAGAAGATAAATTTAAGAGAATTGCAAAGAAATTAAAAATTTGGATGATATATTTTTAAAAGGAAAATTTGAAAGATAATTTTTACTTAAATATAAAAATATATTGTATATTACATAATATATTTTATTAAAAAATATCAGATAGTACAACACCAAACACATAAATTCCGGTTTTTTTTTTTTTTTCATCATTTGGCAAACCACCGTTGCTTACATATTAGAAGTAATCTGTAAATGAAAAGGCATAGGGACGAATTATCACGAAAGTGACAATAAATCTTATCCCGCAAGAGAACAGCAGCTTGCCAACGAGCAATATTCGTTGCGGCTCAACTTCATGTACAAAACTAATGAAAACCAAAAAGCTCAAAACCCAAAAACACCAAAGCAAAGCTTGTTAAAATACGTACTAGCTGTTTTCTTTCTTGACTATCACTGTTAACGGACACATCTTAAGCATGTTCTGGAAGTTTTTCCATCAAATGGCAGATTTCTTTATGCCCTGAAGATTTCTTAACCCTAAACCAGCCCCTTGGATAACGCAGCAGGTACCATGATGTGAACCGGGAAGATCTATTATGCATGAGCTTGTTGCGTAAGTGATGAGGTTTTCATCCACAAAGTCCGGCCAAAGATGGCACTTCCATGTGTAGAAAGATAAGCAGCATTTAACCTGACAATCAAATCAACAGAACTAAATATTAGCCAAGAAAAGAAAATACACAAGCTGTTTAACACTAGCATGGCTGAGCGTGAAACATTACTTATCAACATCTGGAGCGGCCAACGGATCATAAGACTCTTCCCTATGTTCAGCAACTGGGACAACACCTGCCATGTCTGGAACACCTTCAACCTAAAATCAACACGCCAGATGCATGATCAAATTAAGGCAACTGATGATCAATTAAATTAAGCACAAACTTCTTTTCCACGAGAGAATTCAGAAATAGTATTTACAGTCCGAAAATGTCAAAACTCGTGTAACAGAGTCCATGCTGATCTTTCCAGCAGTGATTAGATACACTTGCACATCTTTTGTATCCAAAAGAATACCAGAAAAACCTAGCCTGTTGTTTTCAACGTCATGTTTGACCCCCTCCTAGTAGATGTATATTAACTTTTTATCATGATGACAATGTACCCAAAATTAGTTTCTCATATTCCCCTTCTCCTTCCATCTTTTTCCTTGGGCATGAAACACCATCACGAGGAGACTTTTCTTTGCTACTTGGAAATATATTATTTAAATAGAAAATGATTATTCTGCACTTGCTGCCAAAGTGTTGTTATCCTCAGTGATGACGCAATTAAGGTGCTTGCTGAAAGGATTTGATGGAACTCTAGAACTTTTAAACTTTATCATTATGTATGCTAGCCCCGATGCACCCTGAGGCCTGAACCTAAAAGTTTCAGCTCACCCCTCCTCATTCATTTAAAACAGATGGTATGGAAGCCACAAGATACTGCAAGGGTAAGAATGTGCAATGCAAAACCCATCTTATACCTGCCCTGTGACCATCCCAAGCCCTAACAATATTGAGTCATATAGGAGAAGGAAAAAAAAATTAAATGGCCAAAGTGGATAAAATCAATGACAACTAGTATCATCATCAAGAGAAACTGTTTAAGCAAATTAACATATCTTGCCTGTTGAGGGTACTGTGGATAACCAGCGTATGCATTGTATGCATATAATGATGGATCATGTGTACCCCCATAAGCATATGCATCATAGCCTTGTCCATAACCATAATAAGCATTCCATTGATCTACTTGCTGACCCCAGGTAGCTGTTAAGTCCTACAGCAACAAGATATCATATATTATCATGGCTAGTATAGAAAAGAATAATGGTTTGAAATGTATGTTTAAGTCAAAGACTGCAAATAAATACAAGACTACATAGTCTCCTCCATAATGCCTTCAAACTCATTATCAATTCCCATCAAGAAAAAAATAATATCTGAAATTTAATATCATCCTATCCTGATGTTTTAACTTCAACTTTCTTTCGATAGATGAGACATTCATTAAAAACTTAGTATTCAAAACACGCTACTAAGGATTAAATCACAGATTAAACAATATAATTATTAACACAAATGCCCAGGGATGTTCCATCTGCTGCCAAGCAGTCTACTATGAATTGACTTTCTTCATGGTATTGAGCTGAATGTAGAAAATTAAATAATTGTGTTGTTTTTATGGATATGAAAAGAAGCATGACATGACGAGGTGTTTACATATCAAACATTCTCAAAGCTGGAAGAGAAACTTACTTGTTTCCTTCCCCAAGAAATGCGTACTGGTTGTTGACCAATCACATGTCCTTGCATCCTTTGTATTGCTTCTTCAGCTGATGTCCTGTTCAGGGAAAAAAAATTGTGGTCAGAAACTATTACATAGCAGGGGGGAAATAAAAAACTTGACTATAGTATGCTATAAGGGATAGCAGTATAGACCTAGCCCACAAGAATCATATTCCCCTGCATCCTTTGTATGACTTATTCAGACGGTTTCCTATATAGACAAAATTGGTATTTGGTGGAACCTTGGCAATAACAAACATATCATGACATAAGGGGTACCCCCTTTGGACTATCCACACAATAATACTTTCTGCCTCCCTTGTCTTTTTTCACTTGTGATTCTCTGATCAATAAGAGAAGGGAAGGGCTAACCCATATGACAGTGTTGCTAAATAGAAATGACCATGAACCGACATTCAAACTCAACTACCAAATGCCTCAAAAGGACAAATGGCAATGCCATGATGCTGCAATATCAGTACTTATATGGCATATTATCTAAAGATGATAATGTAGTAAGAAAAGGCATTTACAGTACTAATCAAACAAACCTAGTTGCAAACTGTACGAAACCACATCCTCTGCCTGCAGGAATCTTGACAGAGGCAATCTCCCCAAGCTGCAGAAAGGTTTGCCTGAGGTCCTCTTCTGTGGCATTAGGATCCAAGTTACCAACAAAGATCTGCAATAAGAAAAAAATTGTCTGTAGAAATGCACAAGAAACAAATCTCCAAAAAACTGAAGTATGGCTAACTTACTGTGGTATTAGTAACGTCACCATCTGCTGAAACCACTTGGACTGGTGCAGTGTATGCGGGAGCTGGATAAAAGGCTGCAAAAAATGAAAATTAAGCACAATGTTATCCAGAAACCAATTGAGAATAAGAGTGTTGCACTTGAATGCCAAAAGAGTACACGGTATTAGAAAGTCATTAACGATCAAAGGCTTTAATTTCTGGGTAATCCATATGCTTAGTAATATTTAATGTTATCCAGGAACCAATTGAAAATGAGAGTGACGCACTTTAAAGCCAATGCATCCTCATGCAAGACAAACAGAACAAGTAAGCGATATTAAGAAGTCGTTAAGAATCAAAGGCTTTGATGTGCTTGGTAATATTTGAGTTGCAGAGCCTCGAGCAGTTTCCTGCGGTGTAAAGTTTTAAAAATACCATAATTTCCAGGACGCTCACTTTCACTTTAGACCGCATATAAAAAAGCTAAATTCAAATTGGAAATAAAATTGCAACCAGAATCAATCAAGACCTAATTATTAAACAAGGTAGCTTCGTCAAGGTAAACATGTGAAGCTACTGTAGAAAAGGAAATATAAAAGTAATCCATTCAATTGCAATTTGCTTCCAATGAATAAACAGAGGAATTATGACCTTTTGGCAGAGCATATTGTTGTTGAAAACTGGTGGTCTTCTTGGGTGTTGCCATGCTAATTCGCATTGGCCTAGTTGAGCAAAAAACACCATTCATCTCAGTCATGGCACGATTTCTCTCATTCTCATCCGCAAATTTAACAAATCCATATCCCTTGGACCGTCCAGTATTCGGATCAGTCACAACCTTCGCACCTCTAACCGACGGATAATGAACCCGAAACGTCTCCTGTAATAGATAATCCGTAACATCAGGTGCTAAATCCCCAACAAAAATCGAATGCTCCGGCCCTGCATCGGGCCGCCTTTCCCCAATCCCGAAAGAAGCCCAGTTCAACCTAAAGGTTTGTTCAGTGCCTGGCATTTGCGTCCCATTATACGTCTGCAGAATCCTTTCAGCTGCTGCGTGAGAAACAAACTCCACAAACCCATAACCCTCAGGCTGTCCAGTTAACTTGTTGCGTATTATTTTAATCGAGACTACCTGAAATTCACATTTTTCTCAAATTAAGAAATACTAATTATAATAGGGAAAGAGAGAGAGAGAGACCCACGATGAATAAACAAAAACCCATATGTATAAACAGCATGAAGAAGAAGAAAAGAGGTGTGAGAGGGGAGCTACCTCGCCTGTGTGAGCGAAGCAGGAGGTGAGGTAGGATTCATCGGCCCAATACTGCAAATCACCAATCCAAAGGGTTCTTACTTCTTCTAAAGTTGCTGGTTGATGGTAGCCTCCTGGTGCTGTTGTTGCTGCCATTATTCTTTCACTTCCACTTCCTCTGCTCTGCAGCCTGCTGCTTTCTTCTTCTCTTCAAGTTTCTCTGTTCTTTTTTTTTCTTTAGCACTTCGAGGGACACCAGGTTTCAGCCGAGTGCTCGTTGTTGATCTTACAAATTATAATCTGTTAAAGCGACGCCGTAGGATGCGCAAACTACAAGTATAGAAGACGCTTGACGTGTCATTTATTTGAGAAGCAGACGACCTGTCGCCTCAGTGAAATGATTTGGGTCAATCGCGAAGCCATACAGAAAAAAATCCCCAGGTGTAAATCTACAATTAGTAGTACAGAATCATCGTTATTATTATTATTTTTTGAGAGCTAAAAATACATAAAGGTGGCAACAGCATGGAGCAATAGAGAAGAAAGGAGAGAGTCTCCGTCCCCTCCCCTCGCATCCCATGCAACTGCGTCGAAATCGGCATCTCCTTCAAGCATAAACCGCTTGCTTTAATAAATAAAAAAAAGGGTACAGATATTTTAATTTTCGTTTCCTTCCCTGTTTCTCTACATCATTGCATTGCGTTGGCAAGACTGCATATGGTTGGTGATGAATGTTAATGGCGTGGCCAGCTGCACAGGTTATTGTCCCTGTTGGAATTATTTTCATACTCTCTGGTCTCATTGTTATTAATCTCATTGAGGTCATTCATAATTACTTTTCTTCTTCTTCTTAACTACAGTTTCTTGGCTTGTTTGCTGTTGTTAGTTATGCTTCTTGGTTACTTTTTAATCGGATGTTTCATGGCAAACTTTGATGATTTCTTGCTTCTGATTCTAGTTCATCCAAGCAAAACACCCCTCTTACGTGCTTGTGTGGGGTCTTTAATAAGCTTTCTAGGTTTTTTATTCCATTTCATAGTATCTGTGTGCGTGTCGAGTTATTTCCGGCCACTTGAATTTCAGTATATTTGTATTAAGTTTTTGATTAACTCTTTTTTCGTGGTTAATGCGTCTCATGTCTCCTTGTATATTGTTTTCTCTTGGACAACAACAAATCAGTATACCTTTCTGCAGCTTCCCACCTCCCAAGAAAATAAAAAAGAAAAAGGAAAGAAAGAAAACGTTTCTCTGTTTTTCATTAAATTAAGGACAGGTTGTAACATATTTTTTAAACTTTTATGCTAACATAATTTATTTCTTGCTTTCACTCATATCTTGCACTTTGCGGACAGTTCTCTCCTTCCCCTTTCGTCCCGTGTCCAAGAATCTGCACAGAAGGACTAACAAAATAGTTGCAGAATTGCTTTGGTTGCAGCTCATAGGGCTCGTTGATGAATGATTGGTGGGCAAATTTGAAGGTGCTCGAATTCTTCCTTGAATTGCTTTATGTGGTTGTTATAAGCTTTTAATTCTCATCTCATCTGGCATTTTTTCATCAATCATTTATATAATAATTAGTTCCCAGAAAACCTAATTTCTAAAGTCACAAGCTTATGTCATATATATGGGACTGGAGAGGATTCCCACTGGAGACCCAAAACAAACAGAAAAAAGAAAAAAAGAAAGAGGATATTCAATGTGCAATGTATTTGTTTTTTCCATGCGATGCCCTTGAAATCTATTTAGATGTAACACTGCAAAGTCTATGAAAGCATTAGAGAATACAGGGCATGCGCCTCTGGGATGAAATTTTCTTTGCTTTGTATTTCTTTAATTCTCAATCTGTCAATAGGTTGAGGAAGTTGATACTATTTTTATCATTTAATTATGCTTATATTTGTGCTCCATTGCCACCTCTCTTCGTGGCCTAACTAGCTAGATCTTCCCAATGCAGATTGAGGTGTGTGCAGATGATGAAACTTTTGAATTGCGGGGTATAACCTAAGGTTTCCTTTCTTTTTTTTTCCTTTTCATGGTGTTAACTTGGCTCTTAAACCATGTTCATGCTTATTTTTTATGTGATAACTTTCCAGGTAAAGAACAGGCGCTTGCCATTTGCAATCATATAAGAGTGCGACGTTGATTGGCTTGTCGGATGGAGCTGATAATGGTTGATTTGCATATGTTCATTGAGTCTGCAAATAAGGCCATCTAAATCTTCCATGAAGAATTATCTGCTTCTCTGTAGGAGGATTCATTTTTCTGCTCGCATGGATTGATTTGCTTTCGAATAAAATGATCTGGCTTCCCAGAACCTCTCTCTTTTGTCATATAAAATGATCTGGTTTCCCAGAACCTCTCTCTTGTCGTATAAAATGATCTGTGTTCTTCTCTTGTCTTGAAGGGGAAGCTGTGTTCATGTTGGCCAAGATGATATAATTTATGCTTTTGCTGACACTTTTCCCCACACAGAATCCACCTGTCTCTGTAGTTTTCCAAATATATGGAAAGCTTGCTTTCAGAAACAGTATCGTTAGGTATTGTATAATTAACCGCATAGTGTGTGGGTGCATATATTTATGACTGTGATCATATATAGTGTTAGTTCCGGTCAAACGGTCCCCGGTAGTATTAACCAGTATCACCATCACCTTCTCTCTAATATGATAAAAGGATGGTCCTTAGGTAGAAGGAGAGAGAGGAAACTAAGGAAAGTTGACTTTTAGGATGATAGTGGTAGCACAAGCATATAATATTCTTTATAAAAACTTATTTATTTTGAAGAGTTTTTTTCAATTATATGAATGGGAGGTGAAAAGAAATTAACAATATATTAAATGAATAGCAATTTTTTTGAATAATTTTTATTAAATGATTTTTTTAAAAAAAATAGGAATGAATAGAAATTATCAATAAATTTCTTTTTTCTTAATTAAAGATATGGAGTGTAAATAGTATTGGGGTATATTCTAGCATTGTTATTGCAATAAAGATATAACAATCAAGTTTTAAGGAATTTATGTTTTTATATATAGTTATAAATCACGAATAAGAGATTTCTTTTTTCCTTGAAAAAAAAAAAACAAAACAAAAGTAGCAATTTAATTTCTTGATCTAGATATTATACTGGTTCTGGTAAAAAAATATTATTTCAATTCAAAAACTTAAATTATTAAATAAAATATTAAAATATAATTTATATTATTTTTATAAAAAATCTATATTTTAAATCATAAAATGGATACTTCATCACTCTTAAATCAAAGTTTGCAAGAATAATTTTTTTTTGAGTTGATATATAATCATTATCAAAATCTTATTCATTCAATAGTTTAGGAGTTGTTCAACATTGTTTTTATTTTTATTTTTATTTTTTATTTTTTATTTTTTAAAATAAAATATACAATAAATTTTTGAAACTTTTTAAAAACCAAATAATATTAGTTCTTAACACCTTTATTATATGTTTTTGCAATGTTTAATGGATGTTGATGATAGTATTTGGCGTTCAAGTTGAGATCTAGGATTTGAGTTAGGAAATGATCTGTAGTATCTAGGATTGGGTATATGATATTTCAAGGTCAGGAGTACTCGATTTTCAAGTCTAAAAATTCTAGATATCTTATTGAAACTAAGGATATATATTTTTTTAAAAAAAATAGCTAACAACGAAACAAGTTTACAATTTTTTTTAAAACCAAATAAAAAGATTAATGCCAAAAAAAAAATGATCTAATCAAACAATATTTTTAATATGGTATATATTAGACTAATAGATTGATTAAACAGTCATAAGCTCTCTAATTAAAAATAATTATTGTGATAAATCTTTGGATTGGGATGATTAATTCATATATTTTGTTGGAGAATAACTTATTTTAACCAATAAAAATATAGTATGGTACCTACCAAAGCAGTAATTAATTAGATGTCCATATTAACTTCTTAGCCTCAACATTCAAGTGATCAATGCCTACCTGCCTAACTTCATCTTCTCTCTCTCTCTCTCTCTCTATATATATATATATATATACCGCCCCCAGTCTCTCGATCCCAACACTAATATTTAAAAAAGAAGCTCGCTTTCTGGGCAAACATTCCAAAAGTATATTAGGGCATGGAAAAACTTGCTGCTGTCGTTCTGTCTATGCCTTTTGGCATGATATTCAGTCTCACTGGCATTCTCGTTAATATCATCCAAGTAATGGCCGGCAACCCTGGAGCTACTTGCTTTGTGATTTTATTATGTGCTTGCTGCTCCTTCTTCTTTCTTTTGATAAATATATTTTCAAGATGTTTTATAAATTATAAATCATACGTACATTACTGTTATAAATTATATAATCACCATGCTAATTTTGCAGGCAGCTTGCTTCCTCATTATATGGCCTCTCTCAAAAAACACATACAGAAGGATCGTTGGGGCGGTGACCGAAATATTTTTCTTGGTGATGATATTTTTGGTGAACTGGTTGGCAGGTCTTGAGGTGTTAATCACCCCCAACATTCTCCTTCATCATCTTGCCATTTTTTTTAATATAATTATTATATTGAAAAGGTTACAGAACCAATAATCAAAGTAAAATATACGGGACATGATAAAAAAAAATAAAATCTAATTGAATTAATAATAATTTCTGCAGGTTCACCTCCATACAGATTTAGAAACTTATGAGTCGATCGGTAAGGCTTTGATCACTTCAAAATAATAATCGAAGCTAGTAATCCTTGAGGAGTATTTATGATTATTGCTTAATTGAGGGTTTTTCCAGGTAAAGAGAATGCGCTTGTAATGCCTAATCACATCTGCGATGCTGATGTCCTCATGATGGGGGTTTTAGCCGAGGTAATGTTCAGCTAGCTAAACAAATCTTACTTATAAGTGATGATGATAATAAATAAATAAATAAATACATAAACAAACAGTTATTTAATTATTATGCTTAAATAAATAAAACTCATTGCCTGCTGAATGCATGATTTGGCTCCCTCCAGCGCTTTAACTGTCTCCGCGGTGCTCGAATGGTCATGAAGAAATCTTCAAAATACCTTCCCGTAAGTTTTAAATATTTAAATACTTTCACTTATATCTGCTTGATTCATCCTCTATATATGATGAGGATCGTTTTGAAAAATGATGGGTAATTCAGCTTTGAATTGTTTCTGCAGATTTATGGATGGGCAAATTGGTTTAATGGAGCCGTTTTCTTGGATAGAAATTGGGCCAAAGATGAAGGCAAATTGAAGGTATATTAATTATATGCACTGAAATCCGCTAATCTATCCATCGTTAACCACAAACACAGAGCTTATATAGTTTTGAAACCTCACCCTTAAAAATAGAAATTATTAAAACCTATAGATTAAAACTTGAATATCTATGAAATCCTGAAATATTTATATGATGCATTGAAAAATTGTATTCACACATATATTTTAAAGTCTAATTAATTACAAATTCAATTAAATTTGTCCATAGCTCATTTATGATTTGAGGTCAGGGCAGGGGCGGAGATATGGGGATGGTAGAGGCCTCGGCCCTACAAGATAATTGTTTTTCCAGTACTTCCTTTAATGATTTATATGGTTTTAGCTAAAATAATAAAACAACTAAAATTCTAGTTCTTTTTAATTTTATATTTTGGCTTCACCCCTGGTCGAGGGTTACTGATTAATATTTTAATGTGTGTTATTTATTGAAAAATCTTTATATTAAGTATTAAAAAATGAAGAAAAGCTCTAAAATAGCACTCTTAGAATGTTCTTAAATAACAAATGCGACCGTGTCCTAATTTATTATTGGTATATAGTATAAAAAAGCATTTGGAACTCATAAATTGTAGTTTTAAAACTCTCATCATCACAATTTGATTACTCGTTGGTAACTCTTTAAGCAGTATAGCCCAAGATGTGTGATTAAAACATCTTTTACAAGAAAATTGAAGAATATATATATATTGCCATCACAATTTCTTAAGTTGGAAAAAAAAAACATTAATTTTATATATCTTTTTAGTAAAAAATAATTTAAAAAACAAGTTAGACCGAAGCAAGAGTGAGTGTGAGTGTCAATATCCATCCTGGGATTTAAGATTCAGAACGTGTCTATAAAAAAGAGGATTAAAGTCCCTTTATGGCTATAAAAAATTTATTAACTAGCACATCTAGCTACACAACAGCTTGTTACATTTGGATTAATGTTCTGCTGGAGTGATTCCTTGCAGTCAAGTTTTCAAGAGCTGAAGGATTTCCCTGGTTCTTTTTGGTTGACTATCTTCGTGGAAGGGACTCGCATGACCCCAGACAAACTTCTAGCAGCTCAAGAATTTGCCGTTTCAAAAGGATTGCCAGTTCCTAAGAACGTTCTGATTCCTCGCACCAAGGTAACCACGTAGATATTGTACCTTCCTCTTGTTAAGTGGAATAATCAAGAGGAAGATCCATTATCCGTTAATTATTTGGAACCCTTTTCGGTTTGACATTTGATAATTAAGGAAAACAAATTCATGCTACTTATCCAAGAAAAAAAAACTGCTCTGTTTCCAATTTACGTGATCACACCGTCAAAAGAACTCTCCCTGTAACCTGTGACTCCATGTTTTGCACTTAGGGCTTTGTTTCGGCTGTACAGTACATGCGCCCATTTGTTTCAGCAGTTTATGATGTTACTGTTGCTGTGCCAGAAGGTCATCCAATCCCTTCTGTGAAGAGATTCTTAAAGAGGCAACCTTCTGTTGTAAGTTATGACTGTTCAAATTTGGTGATTTTATGAACTGAAGCACGGTCATCCTTCTATGGTACTTTTGTAGCTGATATATGTGTAGATGACCTAATTTCAGGTGCACTTCCACATAAAACGCTATGCAACGAAGGGATTGCCGGAATCAGATGAAGGCGTTGCTCAATGGTGTAAAGATAGATTTGTGGTCAAGGTATCATTGCCTTTGGCTTAGCTTCGTTCTTAATTTGCTCCTCCATATATATATAGTTTAAGCAGAGCATGCCTGCGATTGAGGCTAGAGACCAAAAAAGGTGATAAAATGTTCCAAGAGAAATCTTACCAGAAATCTCATCATATTCCAGGATGCAATGTTGGAAGAGTTTCGAGCCAATGACACGTTTGAAGGAAAAGAAATTAGAGATTTTCGAATTCCACCAAAGAAGTCATTGATTGTAAGTCATCACCTAAAAATATAAGAAGAATTTCGCTACTCTTGTTAATCTTCTTAATTACTTTAAATGAATATTGTGCAATCTCAAGTTGATCAATTGCCTTTTCTTTTTCTTTTTCTTTATTGATTTTTCTTTTCCTTGTTCTCTGCGGGGCAAAAAAAAAAAAAAAAAACAGGTTGCCATCTTTCTTTCTTGCATCTTTTCCATCGGAGCAATCATGTTGATTCAAAGGTTTTCACTTCTGTCAAATTGGAAAGGAATCTCCTCGTTAGCATTTGCAGTGGCCTTTGATGCAATCCTAATGTATACTTTCATCGAGTATACAAAATTGCCGGAGCAGGGAAAAGTACAGGCAACAGTCGACGGCCAAGCAGTCAAGCTTCATTAAGACACACACACACACACACACACACACACACACACACACACACTTGCATGCAGTACTGAACTTATATTTTAATGGGGATCTTGAAATGTAATGGCCTCATGGGCATATGCTCTCATTGTGAATTTCTTCAGTCTCTTGTTAGAATAATTTGAAACTTTTTCAGGTTTACACTAGTAATTAATAAAATAATATATATTTTTATTGTAATGTCCCATATATCTTATATCGATGAGTCACGAGGACTTAAATGAGATAAAAGAAATAATTAATGAATTTACGTGAAACAAGAAAAAAATATTTTGAACAACGAGGACAGGAATCTTAATTCAATGTTTATTTGGAAACTCAGGCTTCTTTTGTTAAGATTGATTTGATTTTTTTCAAAAAAGAGAAATTATATATTAGAATCTGATTTAAGATTTTAAAATTTTAAATTGAATTAATGATTCATGAAGAAAAATTATCAACGATAAAGTTATACACCATGTATTAGCTAGGAGTTATCATCCCCCAAATTATTTCAAACTTAAATATCAACATAAATATTTCTTTGCGGAACTTTTTATTTTCACATATATTTAATTTTGCATGTATTAATATTCTACGGTTTAAAAAAATAAAATTAATAAAATCTTCGATCTTTTTAAGATAATATTATCTTTATAACCTTTCAAGTGAATTTTAATATATCAAAAAATAATTATTTATTACTTAATTATAAGATTTATATAAAATAATATTGATTTTAATAATTTCACACAAAAAAATCAACCTAAAACATAAATTAATTTTAAAAATGTGTAAGTTAACTTATTTTATGTATTGAAGTTTTATATAAAAAAAAATTAACTCAACAATTAACATTAATACCACGGTAGATGTAAATCAACACCAACAAGTTAGGGTGGCCAACATTTTGAGAAAATAAGAGGGTGGGGGGACCTTTTCTCATTAAATATATATAACATTTTGAGAAAGTTAGGGTGGCTTACATTAATTTAAAATGAAAAAAATGAAAAAAATTTAAATGTTTTTAAAACACAAATTTAAACTGATTTTAGTCATGCACAACATGTTAGACCAACAAGTTGCAAAATAACAAGATTGAGTTTTGATTTGCCAAGGGACGCTTGGCGATCGCCCAATTAATAAAGAGGAGTGCCTATTCGATAGTGAAAATGTTTTTTTTTTTTTGAGTTATCAGCTCAACAGAATGAATAGATATTGAGTTTGATGTTTTTTAAATAAATTTTAAAAATTAAAAAAATATTATTTTAATATATTTTTAAATAAAATATATTTTAAAAAATAATTATAATTATATTTTTTATAATATATCTAGGGATTAAAAAATAATAATAAAGAAAACACAGTGGTTATGAGCTGACAACAACAGGTGCTTAGTGACTTATATATATATATATATATAAAATTGATAATGATAATATTTTTGTGAAAGCAATTTGGAAAATATAAAAAGATATTTTGTAAAGAAAGAAAGAAAAATCATGTTCCAACGTATCTTCCTCGACAGATGTTTCCAGTGAGCTAGTCATCTTGGAACCGTCATTAACAACGTCATCTGTTTGATTTTTGTCCCCCCTTTCCTCCTGAAAACTGACAAACAACTAGGAATCCATCAAACAATATAATATACATTAAGACCAGATATGCTATCTCTAATTGTTGCTCTTCTTCTAACCTTGAAATTGTAAGTGCTAGCGATTTAAAAAGATATTGAAATGGGTTCTTTGAAAAACAAAGAAGAAATGGAACCGATTGGAGGGGAATCATCAAAGGATGCGATTTTGTATGTTAATGGAGTTAGACGAGTATTGTCTGATGGATTGGCCCACTTGACTCTTCTTGAATATCTTAGAGGTAATGTGACGATCTTAACAAGCTTTGTTATTGTTTGGTGTCTCAGAAAGTATAGGAAAGTTTTGAGTGTTAATTCAGCTGAACTAAGTGAAATTATTATCTGGGTCAGTCTTAGTTTTTGAAAAACGAAAAAAGAAAAGAGAGGGAGAAGGAAACACGGTAATGATAAAAGGAGAAACTTTCTAATCTGAGCTTGGTTTCTTACTTATCATGTGTGTTGGGCTCAATCAATCAATAATCAATTTACCGATCAATCAGTGTTTGGTTTATGGAGTATCATTGTAAAAGAATGAACTTTTTTAAACTGTTCATCTTGTCTGTGATTTGAATCCGATTGGAGAAGCCTGTTGAATTTGGTTCGTTTGGGAGAAGAAACGAAGGGAATATAAACTTTGAATCTTTCTTATGTGAATCAGTAGGTTAATTGCTCTTTCTTGCTTGTGACCTGAACTGGGTCTGCAACAAATGTTTGTTGATTTCTAAGAAAATAGCAGAGAAGGTAACTTAGTGTGTGCTTAAGCTTGGTCAACGGATCAATTGATCAAGTAGTGTTTTGTTTCCCAAAAAATGTTGAGGGAAAAAGAGCAATGGAACTATCATATGGATCTAATTTAGATTCACTAACTAGAAAGTAGGATTGCCTTAATACCTGTGTTCTTAGACTTTTCTTACCTTTTCCCAGCTATTAAGCTCTGTGTTGTGGTGCTTGTGATGTATGAAATAATCAACAATACAAGTTTGTGCTTGGGCACAGTTTAAAAGATTTATGATTTAGCTGATGTTTGTTTCTATGACGTATCTGATTTTAATCCTCTTCCCCCCCCCCCCCCCCCCCCCTTTTTTTATTTTATTTTATTGGGGTAACAGACATTGGCTTGACGGGGACAAAGCTAGGCTGTGGTGAAGGTGGTTGTGGGGCCTGCACTGTCATGGTTTCTCATTATAATAAAGTGTTGAAGAAATGTGTGTCAGTACTCGCACCGCTACACTATCTATCTCTTTCACTTAGTTTTGTCTAATTTTTGGTGCATTCCCGTCTTTAGTATCAACTTAATAACATTACCCTGATACCTATTTCCAGGCATTATGCAGTCAATGCGTGCTTGGCTCCTTTGTATTCTGTAGAAGGGATGCATATAATAACTGTGGAGGGAGTTGGGAACAGAAAAATTGGCTTGCACCCAATTCAAGTAAGAATGTTGATTTTCAAATGTTATACTTTTATCATGCGCTCCTTTTTTTGTGTTGATACTGCTTATTATGACTGTTGCCACAAATATTTTGGATAATTTAATGGCTTGAGTTTACTCTCTCCCACAGTATGTTAAGTTTTAAGCTTATAGGTCTTAAAAGCATACTGCTTGTTTTTCATTACTAGCAAATGCATGCTCTCATGTAATGGATCTTATAAGTGCATCATTACTGTAAGTTACTTGTCATGCAAACGATGAAAATAAATTGAAATTGAATCTAGTATGTCCAGTTCACCAAGACGCAGGCCACACCATCAAAGAGTGTCATACTTTGCATGAATGGCTCAAGAGAAAGTCAGAGTTCCTTGATCTACAAGAGACCTTTCCTCCTTGATAAACTGTCCAGGACTTTATGGCATGTTTTTCTTAGTCGAAAAAGAACTTAATGAAGGTCACATAATTGCCTTAGTCACACAATTACATCAGATATATGTAAATTTGAAAACTAAATCTTATTAATGTTAGACCCAATAAGCTTTTCCATCTTGTTTTAGTAGTCTTCTACGTCACTAAATTATGCTTGATGAGGTTCTTCACTGTGTCTGCATTTCTGTAACACTCTGCAGGAATCTTTAGCTCGCTCTCATGGCTCACAATGTGGATTTTGTACTCCTGGATTTATTATGTCAATGTATGCACTGCTGAGGTCAAGTGAAGTACCACCAACTGAAGAGCAAATTGAAGAATGCCTTGCTGGAAATTTGTGTCGTTGCACTGGTTACAGACCAATTATTGATGCATTTCAAGTTTTTGCCAAAACTGATGATGCATTTTACACCAATACATCTTCATCAAGTCTTCAGAGTGGTGAATTTTTGTGCCCTTCAACTGGTAAACCCTGTTCGTGTAAATCAAAAGGTTTAAATGGTGCAGGAACCTGCAAACAAAGTACTGTCAATGGAAATAAGTATAAGCCTGTCTCTTATAGTGAGGTAGATGGGAGCACATATACAGACAAAGAGCTTATTTTTCCTCCCGAGTTGTTGCTGAGGAAATTAACTCCCTTAAATTTGAATGGATTTGGTGGGCTTAAGTGGTTTCGGCCCTTAAAAATTCAGCATTTGCTGGAGTTAAAAGCAAAAAACCCAGATGCAAAGTTGGTGATGGGTAATACTGAGGTTGGGATAGAGATGAGGTTGAAGAGAATCCAGTATAAGGTTTTGATATCTGTTGCTCACGTACCAGAACTCAACATCTTGAATGTCAAGGATGATGGTTTAGAGATAGGTGCTGCAGTAAGACTCACGGAACTCCTGCAAATGTTTAGAAAGGTCGTAAATGAGCGTGCTGCCCATGAGACATCATCATGTAAGGCCTTTATTGAACAAATAAAATGGTTTGCCGGGACACAGATAAAAAATGTTGCATGTGTTGGAGGGAACATTTGTACAGCCAGTCCAATATCAGATTTGAACCCTCTCTGGATGGCTGCAGGAGCAAAATTTCAAATCATTGATTGCAAAGGAAACATTAGAACAATCATGGCTGAGAATTTCTTTCTGGGTTATCGAAAGGTGGATCTTGCAAGTGGTGAAATTTTACTGTCAATATTCTTACCATGGACTAGGCCTCTTGAGTATGTAAAAGAATTTAAGCAGGCTCACCGAAGGGATGATGATATTGCAATTGTGAATGCTGGAATGCGTGTCTTTCTTGAAGAAAAAGGTGAAGATTTAGTTGTTTCAGATGCATTGATTGTTTATGGTGGGGTAGCGCCCTTATCTTTGTCTGCAGTAAAAACAAAAGAATTCATCATAGGGAAGAATTGGGATCAGGAGCTCTTGCAGGGTGCTTTGAAATTCTTAGAAATAGACATTTTTCTCAAGGAAGATGCTCCTGGTGGAATGGTGGAATTCAGAAAATCTTTAACTCTTAGCTTCTTCTTCAAATTTTTCCTGTGGGTTTCACAACAAATTAGCGTGAAAAAATCCACTGGTATACCATTATCTTATCTGTCAGCTGCACAACCATTCCAGCGGCCATCAATCATGGGAAGTCAGGATTATGAAATTAGAAAACGTGGTACATCTGTGGGCTCTCCTGAGATTCATCTCTCGTCAAGACTTCAGGTAACAATAGCACAGATATCGACAATATAATTGTATCTTTTTCTGATACAGTAGATGTTGGTGCATTCTTTTCTAAGTGCCTGCTGAAATGTACCGATGAAGAAGAAAATTGTACTAAAACCAAATCAAATTTTTATAAGAATACTAATCAATGTGTTCGTTACTTGAAAAGTCAACAGATGCTCATGTGATGGTTTAGGCCATACTTTTAGTAAAAGAAAAAAAGAAAGAAAGAAAAATGGTTTTGTAATATTCTGAAGCACCAATGAAATAAAGCCTACCATTCTTCTGCTGGAGGTGTTTTACTTGTCATAGTATTAAATTGTTTTCCTGAAGGCTTTGAAAAGGTCCCTGGTTCCAAATATGACATATTTTTGTGCCAACTTGGAATCAGTGAATTTTTTTAATTATGCCCACATTCTTTTTCTATTTTCTAATCTGGCTAGAAATCATGGAAAGTTGGAAACCAAGATCTGCTTAAAAATCGAACAGCTAATCTTTATTTTTATGGTTATTTAATTTATCTCATATGACACTCTGCTGTTAAATATTTTCTACTTCTCACATTTATATTGGATTGAGTTTTTAATGTCGCAGAGCCTTGCAATCTATTGAGCACTGGGGATCTGTAGTATCTGACTGAGTTATGTCTTTCATATTGTTGGCTTCTTGTGACTCATAATTAATATAAATTGTTGACTTATGTTGATTTATTATTATCGTATCTTATGGCACATTCTTAGTTTTTTTCTTAGAAAAGGGTACCATGATGATCTTTCTGATGTATAACTTTCTCTAGGTCACAGGAGAGGCAGAATATACTGATGACGCACCAATGCCTTCCCATGGTCTGCATGCTGCTTTAGTATTAAGCAGAAAACCTCATGCAAAGATTCTTTCTATAGATGATTCAGAAGCCAAGTCTTTACCTGGCATTGCAGGAATATTTTTAGCCAAAGATGTGCCTGGTGATAATCAAATTGGAGCAGTAATTCATGATGAGGAGCTATTTGCTACACAGTATGTGACTTGTGTAGGACAGGTAAGAGATTATTTTATATCATAAATCAAAAAGTTTGTGGACTGAAAATAGTGTCTCAAGAATGGAAATTTGTGGACAACAAAACTTCTGTATTTTACATGAAGTTTAGCTCTCAGGCTTTGAATTTATAATCTCTTAGTCACTAGTCATGTTCAATTTTGTTATGGTAAAAGTTTGGATATCCAGGAGATTATCTCATGCCTGCATAAAAATTGACTTGTCCTATTATGATATCAAATGATACATCAACACATTGAGTTCTTGGAATGCTTTTGTACTTCCTTTGTACTCCACACAATCATGCATGTGTGTTCTACAGGTTATAGGAGTAGTTGTTGCTGATACACATGAAAATGCAAAACTAGCTGCAGCAAAAGTTGTTGTTGAATATGAAGAACTCCCAGCAATATTGTCAATACAGGAAGCAGTTGATGCTAAAAGTTTTCATCCCAACTCAGAGAGGTGTTTGAAAAAGGGTGATGTGGATAGTTGTTTTCAATCAGGTCAATGTGACAAGATCATCCATGGGGAAGTTCATGTGGGCGGGCAGGAACATTTTTACTTGGAAACACAGAGCAGTTTGGTTTGGACTATGGATTGTGGCAATGAAGTTCATATGATTTCCTCTACCCAAGTAAGTTAACTCCGTTAAGAGTTGTTAATTTATTAACTGCAGTGCAAATCACTAAGCCATTGGTCTGAAGTTAAAACCACTAATATACGAATTATGTATTAACATCTACCGAGGTTGTTAGCTTTGGGATTTTTGGCAGAGACTATAGGAACAGAACCTTAAGATCTTGTAGGATTGTAAAACATGAGGCTTGTAGATTGAATAATTTTAGCTTGTTATCATTATCGTTCTGTTTCTAATTGTATTATTTATGTTTATCAAGGATTTTAGCATTGACACTGTACAGATTTTTAAGATCTTGTAGGGTGATAAAAGTGAGGTTCATGATATTCATTAAAATGAATCCTTCATCAGAACATGTGAATCTCAACATGTGTTAGTTTTACCATATGTTATGACAAGAAAATGATAAATACAATTTCCATTTTGCAGAGAAAAATGGCAGTGCAATGTGTAAAAAACACGTGCACAACTTCATTTTTCCGAGTGCTGTCATTTTGCTCGGAACAACTGGTTTTTTGGTGTGCTTTGTTTTTGTAATCACTCTTAATTCTTCTTGTAACTTGCTGTTTTATAGGCATGCTTGTGTAGAGTTTCCCAGTGGATGCATTTTTTCCCCTTTTGAAACAATGAGTAGTTCAATGTACTATGTGAATTCATAACGTGCAATTTACATGTTCGGACATATTTGTTTGCAAACTTCACCAATAGCAAAGTTCTGGCAGAACTATGTGGCTAACTGCTTCACTCAGAAGTATGTTGATAGTTACTGACCCATTCAGATGACAGTATAACCCAAAATTATTGCCTATCTGCTTCACTCTTTTCATAATGTCATGGTGTCATCTGCTGTGTGCAGGCCCCTCAGAAGCACCAGAAGTATGTGGCTCAGGTCCTTGGTCTTCCAATGTCAAAAGTAGTTTGTAAAACCAAACGAATTGGTGGTGGATTTGGTGGAAAGGAGACTAGATCAGCTTTCATTGCTGCTGCCGCTTCTGTCCCATCATATCTATTGAATCGGCCAGTGAAACTCACATTAGACAGAGATGTAGACATGATGATAACTGGACAGCGCCACGCTTTTCTTGGAAAGTACAAGGTATTGTTTGCCAGTCAAACTGGATAATGGTGTGCATTCTTATATGTCATAGGTGGTTTCCACATTATGTTTATGTAGATATCCAGATAAGCTGCGTTTAAACTTTACTCTAAAAGTTGCTTGATTTCCTAGGTGGTGGTTTCTGCATTATGATATTGCATATCATTACAAGGAAATTTGGGTTTTTATCATTCCCCATCTAACTTTGTGGTTTCTGAATTACCAGTTTCCCTTTTGTGGCATCTCCATTGAAATCTATCCAAACTAACACAGCTAAGAATGTGTCCATTAGCCTGGATCCCCACTTTGCTAGAGAATCACTTAAACCCCATTTGAATGGGCAATCTCTCTCTTGGAAAAAGTCTAAAAGATGGCCTTTCACAGCTGATTCCCAAACTGACATTGATGCATGTGTTTATTTGCGAGATATTTATCAACAGATACACAAAACTGCAAGATGGAAGTTTGAATGCATAATGACAAAAATAATTTCTTTATTTCCTATTCCAACATTTAGATTGCCTATTTATGATCAAGAGGGATGGGCTTGAAGGATCCGCATAGCTGATCCCAACTAGTTTGGGAGCTTAGTTGTTGCTGTTGTTGTTGATGATGGGTTCTCTGATCTAAATATAGAGTTGTTACACGAAGACAGAAGAGTTTTCCAAGGTTCTTGTATGTTGTGTAATAGATAACATATTTATAATGATTTTTTCTTCCCTCGACATAATTTTACTCTTGATTTAGAAAGTATAAAATAGGAATGAAAGACGAGAAAATGAAAGGGACCAGGACAATATGAATAGTTAGAAGGATACTGTACTACCACTTTGTTTCAAAGAAAAAACTAGGAGAGGAGGATGAAAAAAGATCTTACTCCCTGTGCATCTTGACCTCATTAATATCATTTGCCTTTCATTTTACTGAAGTGATTTTATATTTCTCGTTGTTTTTGTGGAGTGAAGTTTAACAGAACAAAAGAACTGATGGAGTAAATACTTCATTCAGGTTGGCTTTACAAAGGAAGGAAGATTGCTTGCTCTGGATCTTGAAATCTACAATAATGCTGGAAATTCATTAGACCTGTCTCTTTCTGTCCTTGAACGTGCAATGTTCCATTCTGACAATGTGTATGAGATACCAAATATCAGGATACTAGGAAGGGTTTGCTTCACTAATTTTCCCAGTCACACTGCTTTCCGAGGATTTGGAGGTCCTCAAGGTATGCTTATAACTGAGAATTGGATTCAAAAGATTGCCGTGGAGCTTAACAAAAGCCCAGAAGAGATAAGAGTATGATATGCAATCTTGTTGATTTTTCATCGTTTTACCTGTGGTTTATAACAACTGTCCTCACAGGTTTTCATGTTTTGTTTTCTTTTTTAATAATTGAATCTCCAGGAAATTAACTTTCAAGGTGAAGGATCAATATTACATTACAGCCAACAACTTCAACACTGCACACTCGGTCAGCTCTGGAATGAATTGAAGTTATCTTCTGACCTTTTGAGGGCTCGTGAAGATGTTAAGCAATTTAATCTTCAGAATCGTTGGAAAAAACGTGGTGTTGCGATGGTTCCTACAAAATTTGGCATTTCGTTTACAACAAAGTTCATGAACCAGGTATTGGCTGAAATTGGATATATGTGTTTCTCTTTTGTCAGCCTTGGAAATCTTCCAAAACTAAGATAATCTTTCTTTCTACCTTTTTGTATATTGTTCCTATTGATTTCAAATTTGCTTGTCAGATCAAACTCATCCTACCCCATTAATTTCTGTGGGTCATCAATAGCAATGCAATATTACATAACAGTAGGCTTTGATAGGTTGAGCAGCAGATTCTTTAATAGATTATTATTCTATGTTGTTGCTTAACATGCTATACAGTAAGATTTCTTGCATTAAACTACGTTGACTATCCAAAATATCAGTTTTTTATGTTTCAAACTGAAATTCAAATTAGGATGAAGTTAATGATGAAGTCGTGAAAAACTTCAGACGGAAAATGGGCTTTCCATGGCTGGTCCTGGGCTGGGTTGTTCCTGGATAGGAATCCTCCAATACTTAAGCTAGTAAGCACAAGAGGAGAAAATAATGCAGAGGAAGAAAAAACAAAGGTCTAGAGTTTGTGTATCTGGGTGTAGCCTATGCATGGTGTGTGGCTTTGTGTGTCTCTGTGGCCAGGATGAAATCTGGTTTTTCCATGGTGACTGAGTGTATTTATATACCCAGTATTTGATTTTTTTTTTATATATATAAAGAAGTAGATGTATCGTTGGTGAAAAAATTGGTGCTGGACATTAGTTGTGAAGCTGATAATCTATTGGCTAGCATGGTGGCTCATTAGTTGTTGTGCCATATCGAGGTTGTTGTGCCATTGATGGAGATGATGGCTAACTGTTATGGGCCTGGTGTAGCAATTGGTGTAAACGCTGACCTGAGTAGATAGAAAATTTTGTGAGCGCATAAAAATTGTGTGTGCATGTGTGCTGCACAGAGAAATTGTTGGAGAACAAAAATACAAAGGTGTGAGCCAGACAGCCTGGTTTGGCAAGAAAAAAAAGAGAGGAGAGAGAGAGAAGAGAGGGAAAAAGAGTAGTGAGAGAAAACAGAGAGAGAGAGAGAGACCAGGCTGGTCACTTGGGCATTTCATTTTTTTGTGTGAAAATTCTGCCCCATCAGTTCATATTTGACGGAGATCAATGCTAAATATATATTGCACCTGACTTCAATAATTGAAATCTTTTGATACCTGGTCGTTTAGCAGTTATAATCTATTTAAAATTATCATCTATATCATTTGTTTTGTTTCTCTTATGTAGATGATAGAACCATAGATCAGATGTTAAACTTGCAAAATGTTCATTTTCATTGAACATTTTGTCTCATCTTAGCAATCTGACACATACTAGTGTGATTAGAAAATTTTCTTTACAATTTCCACAAACCTAACATGGCTCAAGAAATTCATGACTGTCATGTGTCACTCAGCTCATTGAACTCTTGTAGCCTTGGACTCTTGACCAACTAACAGAATATGCAACTATCTAGTACTATCATAAATGGTCAAATGATAGGTGCAGAACCTATCTCTAAATGCAGTCCAACACAGCAACTGGATCATCTAACAGAATGGTTAAGTTTTTCCTGACTTGTCAATTGTCCATGTTAGTTCAGACTCATGTAGTGTATTTTTTAAGTAACTTTGCAGGACCCTGATTGTCTAACCGTCTTCTTAAATATGCAGGCAGGTGCTCTTGTCCATGTCTACACAGATGGAACTGTTTTAGTTACACATGGAGGTGTTGAGATGGGCCAAGGTTTACATACAAAAGTTGCTCAAGTTGCTGCTTCTGCTTTCAATATTCCTTTAAGTTCTGTGTTTATATCAGAGACAAGTACTGACAAGGTATCAAGATACTGCAACCTGAGGCTTGATATTATTCTAGTTTCAGTGACCTTAGAATTATTGGCGGGATGCTCTTGTATGGAATTTAACTGTGGCATGCAGATTAAGAGTTCAATATGGCATGGCCCTTGTGTCTGTGATTTTTTTTTTTTTACTTTTGTGTTCTGTGTGTTGGGGGTGGGGAGGCTTAAATTGCACATGGAGTATGGACTAATGCAAGATGTAATGAGTGTGACATATGAGAAGTGTCATCAAGACCAGAAATAACTTACTTTGTCAATTCATTTCACGCATACTGGTAGAGCCAGAGGTAGTGAGAAAAAACTTGCAATTTTTAAGTAGTCTTTTATTACAGCTTAATGTAGCGAGAGGATAGGATCTTCCCTCTTTTAGTTTTAGAAATATCTGTCAAATGTTTACTGCTGCTTCCCAATAAATACTCTTCAGCTTTTATTTTGCTTTATTTCTTTGTTCTTGTCATTTTTGGTCAGAAGTATGCATAAAATTTTTTAGATCAGAAAAATTACTGATTGATCACACTGGAGCCTGACATTCTACACCAAGTTTGGAAAACATAACCTGTGATTTGTAAATAATGCTCTTATTGAACTCTCTCATTCTTATATGCTGATTCAGAGTAGCAATAAAGTGATAAAATACTTTCCATAAATATTTGAATAGTCAGATAGTCGACGCTTATTCTACCTATTTGTTTGTGGTTTTGCATTTGTCACCAAATCAGGTACCTAATACATCACCAACAGCAGCTTCTGCAAGCTCTGATGTGTATGGAGCAGCAGTTTTGGATGCATGCGAGCAAATAAAGGCACGAATGGAGCCTGTTGCTTTAAAACATAATTTCAGCTCGTTTGCTGAGGTAATGTACTAATGTTGCTTTTATGGTTTCTCCACATACATCTTTGTGTTCCTTCTGTAAAGACATCAATGCTCTATTTGAAGTCGCATCTTCCTACTTAGTGCCCTCAATTTTATTTTATTTTATTTCTTTTCAGTATTCTATGTGCTTCAAGTGCATTCCCTTTTGGCATCAAGACATCCCTTCATATTTCATTTCCATACTTTTTAGTGTCATGTCTATACCTTTGTGAAGCAAATGGATTCACTGATCAGCTAGCATAGCAAGGACTTAACAGAACTGATGACTTTGTTTCTTGGATTTGAATTTGATTACTGGATTTTAAAATTTCATTTTTTCATGTCTTCAGAATTTTCTCATAAAGTTTTATACCTGTTGTACCCTCCCTTTATCGTGTGGCCTGTTTCAGTTCCAAGCTAATGGGGTGCATTTCAACGATATATTTCTCATTAAAACAAAAGAAAAAAAAAAAAACAGATATCCTTCTGCTTCAGGCCTATACCATTGCATGGCCACATAAAAGGCTTGTTGCCTCAGCATAAAACTTTGTAGTTGTGCATGCATACAATTAAATAAACGAGAGCATTACTGCTCTTGAAGAACTGGTATGCATGTCATTCCAGGCCCTGATTCTCAGCAGGGAACGATATTACCTTATGTGGAACTATTGTATAATAAAACATAGAATACGTTTCACAAAGTCAAATGGTAAAACTAATAACGATGTTTTGAGGCCAGAATTGTATGGAACATGGAGTTATTTATAAGTCTATGGTCTGAAATTTTGAATCAATCAGTAGATGGTAGATGCATATTTGTAGTATTTAACAAGATTCTGATTACTTTGATCTATTAATAGCTTAATGGAATGAATCAATGTAGGCTACTTGATTATTGTGACCAGTATAATATGAGGAAATTTATTTTGTATTTCAATTTTCCACAGCTGGCTGGAGCCTGCTACATGCAACGAATAGACCTTTCAGCTCATGGATTCTACATTACACCTGACATTGGCTTTGACTGGACAACTGGTAAAGGAAACCCATTTAATTACCACACCTACGGGGCTGCATTTGCTGAGGTTGAAATTGACACGTTGACGGGAGATTTCCACACAAGGACAGCAAACATTATACTGGATCTTGGTTACTCTATCAATCCAGCCATTGACGTTGGACAGGTGCCTTTCCTTTCACTTCTGTTTTCAATTGGGATTTTCATCATCCATAATAAACTACATACACCTCACAATTTATGTTGAACAATTTTTTAATGTCCTTGTACAAAACTCTGAGAATTGAGGCATTGAATTATTGCCTTTTACGCCAGTAATCATGTATATGTTCACTTATAAATTTATTGTATTCATTCCAATTGAATTTAGATTGAAGGAGCATTTGTACAAGGTTTGGGATGGGTGGCCATAGAAGAACTGAAGTGGGGAGATGCAGAACATAAATGGATCCCTCCTGGCTGTTTGTATACAACTGGGCCTGGAAGTTACAAGATTCCTTCCATGAATGATGTCCCGTTCAAATTCAGCGTTTCACTTCTCAAGGTATATTTTCACCATTCCTCTGTTACTAGATGGTTCAGATATCACTTCCTTGTTCCTTTATGGTGCTTCTGGCATTCATCATCTCTGTTTTCCTAAATCTCATAAGAGATTGGATCATGTCTGTTATTTCCATTTGATGTCAAAGTGGTTACTGATTATTACTGGTATTATGGTTGCAATGCTATAATTAAATCCAGCCGATATACATTCCAGATCTTCTAGTTTTTTCATTCACTTGATAGTCTAAGTTTCCCGTTATAGAGAAGCTTAATTTAAAGATTGAATTTAAAAATACTTTCTAACTTATTTCTCCATTTTGGTTTAAGGGTCATCCAAATGTAAAGGCTATCCACTCATCTAAAGCTGTTGGGGAGCCTCCATTTTTCCTGGCTTCAGCTGTCTTTTTTGCCATCAAAGATGCTATTATAGCTGCAAGAGCAGAAGTTGGGCATCATGAGTGGTTTCCTCTCGATAATCCAGCAACACCTGAACGTATCCGGATGGCTTGCTTGGATGAATTTAGCACTCGATTCATAGAGTCCGACTTCCGTCCCAAGCTTAGTGTCTGAGTGCTATTGTGAACCACACTTTTCGTTCCACTTTTCACATACCATGATCAAGCCAATTTGTACATTCTTCTGCGAATCTCCTCACATTGCTTAATACAAGATATGACATGGACAAAGGTGATATCATTTAGCATTAAACCATGTGTAAAACATGCCAGGACATGTTTTCTTAAACTTAAATCATAAATTACTGTTACTTGTGTAATTGAAAAATAAAAACGAAGAGAAAATATAAAGATTATTTTGGGGTTTGTTAGAGGTTGGAAACACTAAACAACAATAAAAATATATATGCAGTGTTGAGGCCACTGCTATAAAAACTGGAAACTTTGCAGGCATTTCCATCTCCAAATTAGTATTGAATCTACGAGTTGTGGGATCGAATTGAAGAGTAGCCAATTTTGCCAAACATGGCCAACTGTTAGATAAAATCCTAGTTATTATAATACTTGTTTAATTAGATAATTATATTCCTAGTTACATTATGATAGTTAGAGGAGCAATCTCCTTGTAAATAAAAGGGTCTAACACATTCAGAATTTGAGTTGATAAAAGAGGGTGGTGTGGTAAGAGTGATTAATCAATAAAGATTCGGAGGTTAAACCAAATATTTGTGTGTTTTGTTTCTAACAATTGGTATCATAGCCTAGGTTAATTATGTGAGAAAACACAGCAGCTTTAATTTGTAATCACACCAGCCTTATTGAACAAGCAAGCCTTCAAGCAGATCAAGGCAGAAGCAGCAAACAAATTGAACCGGCAGCAAGCTTCTTCAGAGCAACAGCGCCACAGCAGCAGTCCTCCCAGCAACAGCTCGGTTCGAGCAGCTTTCTAATTCACAGCAGTAGCAGTTTTTTAGCCATTTCAGAAGGATGGGTTCTAATACAAAATTTGTGGATTGTTCAGAGTTAAAATTTGATGGCAAAAATAATTTTGAATATGGGAAAATTCAAATTCAATCTTCCTTTGAGTATATTAATGTTTGAAATGTTCTTGAGAATAGAGTTCTAAAGTGAACGAATATGCAAACAAATTGAGCCAGGAAGAAAAATTAAGAAGCCTAATATCACATCTTTCAAAAGATAGAATTATCTATTTTTGGAAAGATCATGTATGCTGAAACTGCACAAAAACCTTGGGATATTTTATACAAATTTGAAGGTAAAGTTACATACTTTACACAAAGTCTCATAGAGCTTGAGCTTCTCTAAATGAAACACAGTGAGACCAGTAAAGAATATTTTTGATAAACATAAAAATTAGTAAACCAGATAAAAGCTAATGAAGAAAAAATGTTAGATCTTCTAGTCATGGAGAGAATTCTTTGAAGCATAACACTTCATTTTAAATACGTGGTAGAAGTTATTAAAGAATCAAAAAAATTGAATGAGGTATCAATAAATGAATTATAAGGCTCATTAACATCACTTGAAAGTTGAATTCAAAGAAGTCTGAAATAGCCATTGATTATGCATTGCAATCTTAATTGAACATAATGATCAAGGAGAAAATCTTAAACAAAATTGAGCATAATCAACATGATCAAAATAGTAGAGATAGAGGTAAAAGAAATAATTATTTTAATCAATGGCAAGGATACAATTAAAGAACAAATAATAGAGGTGAAGGAGATTCAAATCAGCATTACAAGTCTTAAATTTAATGTCATAAATGTCAAAAGTATGGTCACTATAAGAAAGATTGTAAGTCTAATAATATTATTTTAATGTTATTATTGCAAAATGTTTGGTCATTATCAGTATAAGTGCAGGTTTAAAACTCAAATAATAGAAAGATGCATGATAAATTTATGGAGACTAATAAAGATGCTCTTGAGATTTTGTTTTTGAAAACTATAATATAGAAAAGGAAGAAGATGTGCTTTTATTGATGGCTTGTCTTGTGAACGAGAAAAATAAGAGGGCAAATTTGAAACCGAATGAGAGTTAATTAATAAAGAAAAAAAGAAGCTAAGAAAGGAAGCCAAATATATAACTAAGGAGAGAGAAGTTATATATAGGTTGCTCAAGAATAAGAATGATAGCCTTAAATTAGAGAAGAAAGCTATAAAAGATCAATATAAGTAAGATTTTAATTAAATATCTTCTTTTATGTATTTTTTTACTTTGCATTAATTCTTTTATTTAAATTAATAACCTTTGTCTTCTTTTTTTTTAATTTTTTTATTGCACATGTTTAAAGTAGCCTTTTTTTGTATTTTTATAATATTTCAAAGATGTTATTGTAATTTATTTTTAATTTATTCATATATTTGTTATAAATAAACTATATTTGCATGATGTATTTATAAAAATAAAAATATATATTTTTAATATGGAAAAATAATATTTAATATAAAAAAATAAAAAAGTATAAATTAAAAAGAAAAATCAGGATTAAAATCCATGTTTTACTTTAAAAAATAAAGTTATTAGCTTTAAGAACTATTTTTCGGTTTATCAATTTATTATTTAATTTATATTGTTTTCACACCATTAGCATAATCTTCTACCACGTAAAACACAGCAACTCCAAGATTTTATAAAATTTCAACCCAACTGTCCAAAACGTTCACTGTGATTACAAACAAGTTGTGAGGGCTTGATTATTCCTTAATATTATGAATTACCATTTTTCTTCATTTTATTCTAATTATGTTGCTTGGAAAACGTTTTTTCAACTTTTAGAAAGAGATTCGAATAAAAATTAAACTATAATTAGAGTTAAACTATACAGAATTGGATTATAAATTTTGCTAGAAAGCCCTATAGCTCCCTCCTACCTCATGATCTCCCCTCTGTTCATCGCGAAACACCAAATTTCTGAAATGATCATCAAACAATCATTTTCAGAGCACCCCTGGCTAGTTTTTATTCCTGTCCTGTGAAGGTTTAGGCCCCTGTTCCCTCCCAATATAATCCAATCTCAAATGGCCATGGCGATAACAAATTAAAGGGGGGTATCAGTAGCTAAGAGAAGTCGATTTTATTCTTATTTACAACTCAGAGACAAACAGTGAAAGCAACGAAGCAAGGAAAACAAACAGAAAGAACTAAGAAAAGCGAAAATATAAGCTACCCAAAAGATATTCTTGATCACCTTCAGCACCCTCTCGAACTTTATCCTGCACTTCACTCTTTTCTAATCGAAACCCATAATCACTTCGTTGCCAAAGCTCTTGATCACCTTCTGCACCCTCTCGAACTTGGCCGCCCCCTCCTCCTCATCTGGTGGCGCTGCACTTGCTGAAGGCAATATAACAGCCTCGCGCTGTGCCTTGATGACACGATTAATCCTATCCTCACTCACACCAAAAGCAGCCGCAAGCACAGGGCTTCTCAAGGTTTGAAGAATTGAGTTTGCCCCAACCAGGAACTGTGGCCTGTTCTCGCGAGCTGAAGTTGTGAATCCAAAGAACTCGAAAGGACCTGACCGAGCTGCAATTTGACAGAAGGGGAAGTATCTTGGAACCCAGAAAACATCGCCTTCTTTTACTATAGCATCCATCGCTTGTGTTCCATTTGGAAACACAATCTGTATTCTGCCGCTCCCTCTCAAAACAATTCCGTACTCTGTTGCTGTCGGGTTCACATGAGGTGCCAACATTGATCCCTGAGACAAAAAATTGCCCCAAAAGATAAGAATAAGGAGTTTACTAATTCAGAAACATTTGTACGTGGATGTTTTTCTACCAATGTATTATGTAGTTGATCCAATTGCTAACAGTTCTCTGTTAGTAGATAAGTAGAGGACCATTTGGTTCCTGTTAAAGAGGATGAAACTCCTATATATAGAGAGCATGGAGAAGCCTTCAGTTGATACTGCTTCTGTTCTGAAGAAAAAATGAATTGGATATCGTAAAACAAAGTGAACAATGAGCAAAATCAAGAGACTGGACAGGAATAATTACCGCAGTAAGGTTAACCAGATAGACACCGATGCCAGAGTATTTCAAAGGCTGATAATCAGACTCATCAAGGGCAATGCTCCATCCATAGTTGTTTCTGAAGTCAGGCCGTCTATCATAGATATTGTATGAATCAGGGGATTTTCCAGATTTTTCACCTTTTTTCTTATTTTCCTGTCCAAATATTGAAATCAAGAGTGTCCTCCATGACCATGTCCTTTGCTCCTCTCCTTGACTGGGTTGTTGTTGGAATTTCACCATTCTTTTCAGGTGCTGTAGTCTATCTTGCTCCTTCAGTTGAAGGAATTTTGTCCATAAGCTTGGCCTTGGTGCCCTAGAATCACCTATGAAAACTATCGGACCCTCGTGTTGCCTGGTCATGATTTCCCTTACTTCATCTGTTGTCACCTGCATTGCATAATTTATCAAACTATTTTACAAATAAATTAATCGAGGAGCAGAGGCTAATGGTGGATATTTAGTGGGCAACTTTGATCTGCTTGCTTACATTGAACGCAGTTGAAAGGGTTTCTAGCTCAAAACCAGCAAGAATGGATGTTGGATAGGTTCCCCCACCAATGTAGAAGGACTGCAAACATAAAATCAGAAAAGATGGCAGTCATTGCGCTACCTAATAATTCAAAAAAACAAGTAGTACCGAAACTTTTTTAATCATATTTAAGCCATAAATAATCCTTAGAACTTCCACTACTAGAAGGCTCCAGGCACAAAATTATGCTGCCCTGAACCCTCAAGATTCAGCGACAAAATATTTCTCAAGTTGCTTAAGTAATGACGTACCTGGAAAAAACCCAATCCCAAACTCTCAGATGGGTCAATGCTGCAAATGATGTTAAGTCTCTGCCCCTCCTCCGCGTTCATCAAGTAGAATGCTGAGCCAGCAGGAATTCGATAGATGTCCCCGATCTTTAATCGTCTTTCTGCTAGCTCATCTTTGTAGATCAATCCAACCTTGGCTTCCCCTACAACCCAAAGTGCAAATAAATAATAATTGCCATAAAAATTTAAGTCCACGGTAACTCCTATATCCGTGATGTCCGATCTACCTAAAGCAATCTCCTTCAGTAATTTGGTTATGAAACCTCGCAAAGTGCTTAGAAAATGCTTATAGATTTCTACTGAAGACAGATAATGTGGAAGATACTTGAGCATTAATTCTGCGAGCAACTCATCATCTATTTTTCCTAATTACAAGTTTTAAAAACTAGAGCCCTTATTATCCACTTTTGGATATGTTGTAAATGCATGCAAGTATTGCAGTTTTGACAGAAATCTACGAATGCAACAATATAGAGAGATTTAAGAAGAAGACTATACACCTGTCCGAATGAAGAGGATCAAGCTGGAGTCGATATACTGAGGAACAAAAAGAGTTCGGGGCTCCATCGTAATGAACCCGATATGCATAGGCCTATCTATAATCCTTCCACCATAATTCCTGAGCACCCTCATTTCCCCAGCATCAGTTTTCACCACAGGCTTTGAATCTTGCAACAATAACCACTCTTCTTCCCTATCTATGTGTGTCTCATCCCTGTCTCCTCTCCAGTCTTCCTTTTCCTCTCTATATAACCCCACTGCCATTGTGACCCCATAACAGAGCACAAGCAGCAAGAGCAGATGGGCAGCTCCATTTCCCATTGTGTGTTGGTTTTCTCCAGCTAGCTTTCTTGCTGTGAGTGTTGTATTGCTGGTGAAATTTACTCTTGTCTTGTGTTTCAGCAGTAGTAGACAGGTGGTGTTTAAGAAGGGGTGAGGGAGAAATTAGAGGGGGGGCAAGTGTCAGACATGCAGAGCTGTGGGTTTGCTGGCTGCTTTTGGGTTAGACACAGTTCAGTTCTGGATCAAGCTGAGACCAAGTCATTTTTGCTTCTGCTCCCATCTCTCCTCTGTCAACTGGATTTAAGTTCATGATCCGGCTTTATATTTATTTATTTATTTATTTTCTGAAAAAGAAAATCCACGTTGTTACTTGCCCTCTCTGTTTTCAGGTCCCCGTCTTTAAAAGAAAAGGCACAGAAAACCAGAGGCACGCAACACTACACTTCCATGCTGAACTTTCAAGATTTTCTATTAATCAAATTTCACTGCCATGTAGTTCATTAATAAAAATGGTGGTAGGGGAGATTGGGGGCTGTTTGAGCTTGGGGACTAATCAATTGATCCCTACAATTTGCTCCATTTTTTTTTAGGCCTAGGATGACCAAAATAGGTGTAGCTTGATGTTGGAGGCCACATGCCTGTAAAGGATCTCTTATGGTAGGTTAGGGATTCTTAGATGCTTAAGTATTTTTATAGAGAGAGAATGCGCTAATATTTTAGAGAAAAATTCTCTAAAAACATGTATACAATAAAGAATGAAAATTGTAAACTTGAGTTTAAAAGATTCATTGAGTATTTATAACCCATGAGTCTTGTCATTTTATGGAGAAAAGAGGATGAAGAGTCATTTTTCCTTGATATCATTAATGAAAAATAAATATATCTTACACAAATATTAATGAGATAGAAATATGATAACTCTTTAAAAGAATTTTTATACATCTAGGAATATAGGGAGAGTCAAATCCGAAATATATTGGGTCAATAATCATAAGGGTTGAACTATTCTTTCAGGTTGAATCTATGAGTGCTAAGCTCTTTCTTAATGATAAGCCTATGAGTGGTCGAGCTCAGGCACGTTGCCTGGAATTATGGGTTTTTGAACCTTCAGGGTTTTTCTAGGCTCATTAAATTTAGATTTATCAATATGTAACATGTTCTTAATTTTATGTAAAACTAGACAAGTCAGGTGATATCCCTAATCAAACATCATGTCTTCACAAACCTATAATTTTCTTGCAATATTTAGTATTATAGATGTTACAGTGTAAACTATTCATTGTTCTTAATTGCTTTAAAGTAAATTATAAACCTATATCATTCATATGGAGCATAATGAAAACCCATCATCCTTTTTATTTTTCTTGTGTTTGACAAGAAATGCAAGAACATGAGAATACTTTTAAAGGTTATTAGAGGTTGGAGACCTCAAACAATAACAATAAAAAAAAATTGTATGTATTAGTTAAGGAAATTGCTATAAAAACTTGAAACCTTGTAGTCATTTCCATCTCAATGTTAGTATTGAATATATGAGGTAAAGAATGCTTGAGTTGTGGGATTGACCTAAAAAGGAGTCAATTTTGCTAAACATGTTTAATATTTGGCTCATCTACTATATGGTTTGGCATTATGCTTGGTAGCTATTAATATAGTTGCTGATAAAGACAAGTTTTACAAGTATTCATCTCAACCATTGCCTTCATCACCATATTATTATCCTCCTTATTATTACTATAAATTACCATCATTTTCCTATGAATACAAGTCTTCACCACTTCCATAACATTCACTACCTTTAACTTACGTTTACAAATCTCTTACTCTACCATCTCTTTTACCATTCTTTTTTTATGTCTACAAGTCCCCGCCACCTCTATCATTATCTTCATCTCCACCTTCTGTTTACAAATATCCACCCCATTAATCTCTCTCTCTCTCACCTTCATAAATTTATAAATCTCCTCCTCCACCTTCTCCTTCACCACCCTCTATATACGTCTACAAGTCCCCACCATTTTCATCATCATCTCTTCCACCTCTATATGTCTATAACTCACCACCTCCACCATCACATTCTCCACCCCACCATATGTCTACAAATCCCTACCTCCTACATCACCATTACCTGTTACTCCTTACATCTATAGGTCTCCACCTCCACTAACCCTTTCCCCGCCACTTTTTTATGTATACAAGTCATCGTATTCTTTATCACCACCTTCACCCCCATCATATGTCTATAAATCCCCACCTCTCCCGTCATTATAACCTCTTGCTCCTTATATCTACAAGTCTCCAACACCCTCATCACCCTCACCTCCTCCTCACATTTATTAGTTTTCACCTCCACCATCACCTTTCCTATCACCTTTATACATCTACAAATATCCACCATTTATATCACCTTCTCCACCTTTTTATCTATATAAATCTTTATCACCACCATCTTCATCACCTTTTTCTTCTTATATCTACAAGTCCCGTCCTCTGCCATCCTTTTCTTCACCTTCTGTTTATGCTTACAAATCCCTACCACCTCCGTCGTCTTCCCCTCCACCTTTATACATTTATAATTGTCAATAAATAGTGTTAACAACATGACGTTGTGGGCTTGCAACATTGGAGATGAATTGCCCATAAGCACATGTCATAGGCCTATGCGCGTAGGCTTGGGGGAACTAGGCCCACAATCTTGGACCAAACACACTTGGCATAGGTTAAAAAAATAATAATAAGAATTTTAAAAAAAAGGCAGTCATTTGCCGGCCGTCATCATCAGCCACGTTGCAACTTTTAATAATTATTTTTTAGTGTTTGATTTTACGTTTAATTTTTAAAAAAAATATTTTTTTTAATTTTAAAAATATTTTTTATATTTTTATATTATTTTTGTGTTTTAATATAAAATAAAAAAACTCTAAAAAATCTTAACTATGCTCTTTGTCGTCGGAAAAAAGAAACATTATTTTTTGTTTCCCACTGCTTGGTTCTTGTTTTCACTTTATTTCTATATTATTTTCATTTTAAAACACCTTGAAAAATGCATTTTGAACCTTAAAATAAGCTTTAATTTTCATGATAGGTCCTATATTTCCATGAAAAAAAATAATTATACAGCTCCTAACGTATCTAATAACTTCTCTATAAAGTCTTAGTAACCCCTCCCGCTGGATCTTTGCCATTGAACATCACCAGCATTTTTATTGGGACCCGAAACTTCAAAGAAATTGGAAGAAGACGAAATAAAAAAATTTCCTTAAGTTTCTTGATAAAAAAACAAACACAATACTGCAACCGTACAAGCATAGTAAAGCTTTTTAAAATTATATATTAAATTGAACATTTTTTCAGGATAGCATTTTTATTATTCACCAATAAATGAGAAAAAAAAAAAAAAGAGAGAGAAGGCAAATCAAGAAAGGTTCTTTTCTTGGCCTGTTATAAGAAGGAGAAGCGTTCAAGCAACCCCAGTCGCCCAGTGTCTCCATCTCTCTCTAGATCTACTTAAATCTCCGAATTTCACGGAGGTTACTAGAGATTTCATAAAGTATTGAACTTTAATGACACTTGTCTTTGGAAACTAAAGGTAAGCGACATCTCTTCAATATATTATAAGTTGTTTATTTATGGGGCACGATCTGCTAAGTAATAAACTTTCCTGTTCACTGTTTAATACTTTTTTTTAATAGATTTACATCAACTCATGAGGTATGGGTTTCCTGTTAAAGAGCTGCTTAGATATGTTTCTATCAAGTTCTGTTTGTAAAAGTTTGGTTTTCTTGCTTTGAGCTTTGTTTGGTAGCTTGAAATGATGGGAAAGAAAAGAAAATAAAGAAACTTTGATAGCTTTCAGCTTATTTATTCGAGAAAAGAAGTAAAGACTATGATAAGTAGTATTTGTCATGATTTCTTAAACATTTGAAAGCTATAATAGTATAGAAGCATGATGATTTTAGCTTTTTTTTATTATTTTTGTGGAGTTCTATTTTCAACTACACAGAAGGTAAGCTTCGTATTTGCTTATCAATATGATTTAACTGATCACTGCAGATCAACCTTTCTGGGGCATGGAGATCCTTACTTCCAGTACCGCATCTTGTTGTCTTGTTGTAAATTTGAGGTGGAAACTAGCTGAAAGTGGATCAAATTCTTCCCAGTTAAAGCTCCCTACTAGTAGAGAACGCAAAATTCTGTTTGCTAGGACCAATCAAAGAAATGGGTCACTGAGATTTTCTAGTGTTGATAAGTTCTTGAAAAAACTCAATCATGGGAAAGGTTCTAGGTCACTTGACTCATTTGGAGGGTTAAAGAATGGTAATTCAAAGGTTTTCAGTGGAAATTCTAGTAGTTATGTGGTTGGTGGAGAGGATGAAGCGGGGAGTATTACAGAAAATGGAGAATCTCCGACTAAGGTTTTGATTCCGGGATTACCAGATGAATCCAATGGTGAATATAGTGCTCCCATAAGCAGTTGTTTTTGGAAATGGAAGCCTAAACTTAATGTGCATTATGAGAAAGCTGGTTGTGAAAATGTGAATTCTCCACCAGTGTTGTTTCTTCCTGGATTTGGTGTTGGTTCCTTTCATTATGAGAAGCAATTGAAGGATTTGGGTCGTGACTACAGAGTATGGGCGATTGATTTTCTTGGGCAGGGAATGTCATTGCCAGTTGAGAATCCCACTCTGTTCTCAAAGGATGAGGCTGCCTCAGAAGGGAAGGATTCCATTTGGGGGTTTGGAGATGAAATTGAACCATGGGCGAATGAGCTTGTTTTCTCTATGGATTTATGGCAGGACCAAGTTCGCAAATTCATAGAAGAGGTAGTCAAACATCCTTACATGTCTTCTCTGTTCCAATCTGCAATAACGAAAGATGGCTGAGTCACATATACATGCATATTGTATATGGATATCTACAATAATATATATTGGCTTAGTTTTCCGTTGCTGTACATTCATGCACTTTCTGTAGGATTTTGTATGGTTAAGCTCACGTGAAGGATTATTCTGCATTGATCATGTCTCCTTCATCCAATTTTCCATTTTGGTAACATTTTTCCTAGTGCTTGTCCAAAGTGAGAAATAAACTCTAATTCTGATCTGCAATTACTATGATTTTTTTTCCATGCCTTTTCAACCTTGTCACACTTCTACATTGCATAAAGTGCTTCTTTATCTAATTTTGTCTGGTCTCGTCTTGTTTTTTTTCCACTCATTTAGGAAAGCAGGTATTCTTTTTTATCTTTTGACCTATCAATTCACATAAATCCTTCTGAAAAACAATTCACCTCCATTTTTATGTACCTTTGTACTTTACTTCTCCAACTCCACACTTTAATGCTTCTAGAATACCTTTTCTCCTCAACTCTATACATTGATTTCATATCTTTGTGCTTCAAGATCATAGCTTTATGCTTGCCATCCAATTAGTTCTTCTTATATTGCACAATTCACATAGATTCTTAAAGGTTGATTCTTAATGAGATGGACACCACTCCTTGTTTCCTACTTTTTTCTTGCATTCTACATGGGCGTTCAAATTCACAAGAGGTGTCATTAAGATTGTGTATTTACGACAACATGGCCATTTATGTAAGAGAAATGCATCGTGATAGCTCATAAAGGCACAGATTACATTAATCATTTATGTTACAGGTAATTGGCGAACCAGTATATATTGTAGGGAACTCGCTGGGAGGATTTGTTGCATTGTACTTTGCAGCAAGCTACCCTCATTTAGTGAAAGGTGTTACATTGCTAAATGCAACTCCGTTTTGGGGGTTTCTACCTAATCCAATAAGATCTCCAAGATTAGCAAGGATATTTCCATGGTCTGGGACATTTCCTCTACCTGCAAATGTTAGAAAGCTCATAGAATTCTTGTAAGTTTTTCTTTTAACTGTGTGTGTATACAATTTAATTTGTGTACCCATACACTTGGGATCCAGAGAATTCATGTGCCAATCTATATATAATACATGGGTATCATGCTGTTGGTGAAACTTATAAAGAGTCTCACCAAGGCTTTGCATAAATTGTGAAAACAATATATTTTTTGTTGGGGGCGGCTTCATGTAGTTGCTTGTTCAACATGCATGTCTCATGAAATAAGTCGTTGTATTTATCTCTTCAAAGCCATTACTGCTTGAATCTAATTCCTACTGCCTCCACCATCACCAGTACAGTTATTGTTATGCGTCAACCTTCTCCAACTTACTAATGTTATTAATTTCTTTCCCAGCTGGCAGAAAATAAGTGACCCTAAAAGTATTGCAGAGATACTTAAACAGGTTTACACAGATCATTCTACAAATATTGACAAAGTGTTTTCTCGTATTCTTGAGATTACACAACATCCTGCTGCTGCTGCATCATTTGCCTCAATAATGTTTGCTCCTCAGGGACAGCTATCCTTCAGGGAGACTTTAGCCAGGCAAGCACTTAATAGCTCTTAACTTTTCTTGACGAGTCACTCATTCCCTTCTTTTTTTCTAGCTTGAACTGAAGGGCTCATTGCTTATTTGTGTTTCTAGGTGTAAAATGAGCGATATTCCCATTTGTCTCATGTATGGAAAGGAGGACCCCTGGGTGAAGCCTGTCTGGGGCCTACAGGTGAAACAGCAGCTGCCAGAAGCTCCGTATTATGAGATCAGCCCAGCTGGTCACTGTCCCCATGATGAAGTTCCTGAGGTATGTAGCTCATCGCTTATTTGTCTAATGGCACTTTCTATTGCGTATCTCATAGTTCATGCTTTGAAGGTGGTGTTCAGGCTTTTATTTGTTTGGGTAAAGAATTCCTGTTTTTTCAAGAAAAGACAGTGTGATGATTGATCCAGAAATAAGTATGTTAATCTTATGGGAAGTAGAAAACTTGAACAAGGAGTGAATAATTGTTGAAACTTCAATGGATGTAAGTTCAACGGGGTTAATTTACAAGAATCTTGCCATAACTACTTGTAACTTTTGCATATAGCTGCTGCCTGCGATTAGAAGAGAAGATGACCTTTAACCTGTACATGACATCGGTACTTAGATATAATCAAAACTTCAGTTCCACTCGTGTGGAGGTAGAGAGAGAATGAGAATATTTTAGATTCTTTGGCATCCCTGCAGTGGTCTCAAATTTTATTTCCGAACCTACCCAAACTAGGTTTTCTAGGATTAATCAATGAACTGTTGTGTTAGTAAAGAATGAATTCTCAAGGCATCGTGGAATCGCCAATTTTTCTGGGAAGTGGTTCATGTTGCATTGGAGTTCCAGATATTTGTGGTATTGCTGTCCTGGGTCTGATTTAATTGATGTGTTCCGTGTAGGCTGTGAAATGGATAATCTTTCCAGGCCTTGATATACCTACTTTTTATTACTTCCATAGACAGCTGACTCTGTGTTACGACAGGCTGTGAATTACTTGCTTCGTGGGTGGATTAAAAACCTGGAATCCCATGGTTCAGTTGCCCTACCATTACATGAGGATTCAGAAGTTGTTGAGAATAGCATTGCCAGGGACTTGGAATTTGTGAGAGAAGGATCAAGAAAATCAGTTATTGTTCGGTTCTTTGGATCCAGGTTTTCTATCTGGAATAGCTTTAGCTCTTACATTAAATCTCAATTCAAGGAAACTACTAGCCGAATCCTGACACCATAGCCACCTGCCCTAGAACATGATGTAAATTCAAAACGATTTTTCCTTCTCCTTCTTGTATCCAACCATACTTGTCTGATACATTGTAGCATTAGACGTAAAAATTGTAGAATCATTGTGTACGTCCACATTATCTTGTATTTCAGCTGCTATTCATGTTTGCTATAATGATTTCTTCGAATCAAGAGAAATAATGGACTTTTCTTGAACATTTTCTTCCTCTGGTGATATTAACCTTCGCAAGTTTCGTGAAGTAGATTGACGGGAAAATAACACCAGTAACAGTAGCAGCAAGCAAACAGAAGCCGCACAGTTTGGTATCGACAAAACATCTTGTGGCCAAATCGTTTTATTTTATTTTATTAAATTAAAATTAGAACATTTACGATTAATATCATCTTGATCTTCAACTTATTTCAGGTTTTTACGAGCACGCTACTTTTTTTCTTTGAGGAACACAACTCCTCTTTAATTGTTAATAACCAGTTTCCGCCTTTTTTCAGCCACCATTGTAAAAAAGAAGCCTCTTCATTTACCAATGGACTCCACGTGAATGCATGAGAAATATCATATAATCCATTGCAAAATAATTGATAAATCTGTCAAAAAAATATATATTTTTGCATAACAATCTACTAGCTAGAGTATATACAATTTTTTTTTTCATTCGTATATAATTTAGTTGGAGTATAAATCAAGTAATTTAATTTTCAGTGGAGCTTAGTTGTTAGATAATGATGTTTCTCTTGAGTTAATGGTTGCTGTTGTTGTGGTTGAAATATAGTTTTGTAAATTTTTTATTTTTTATTTTTTCATTTTAAATTATTTTTTTATATTTTAAAATTATTTTGATGTATTAATATTAAAAAATATTATTTAAATATATTTTCAAGAAGAAAAATAACGATAAAGCAAGTGGCACTGGAATTCAATATATATATATATATATATATATATATATATATATATATATAAAAGAAATTCCTCTCTTACAAACAGGAGTGTGCATCAAGCAACAAAACTGGAATACAATTTTTCTGAAGTAAAACCCATTTTATTTTTCAGAATGATGGTGGGCATCGCTTTATTTATCTATCACATGAGTTTCCTCATCATGGACTTACTGAACTAAACGCAGCGTTCTCCTTCCCTGTATTGCCCTATTTAATTTGCTAATAGCTTCTGGTGATGGAAGGGCGTCCAAATACAGCATGAGAGCAACCCCTCCCGAAAGCTCTTAGTGCCGCGTATTCTTCAAACGCCCTGACATCTGCCCTACACTGGAGCGGCTTAGGAAAGAACAGCCAACAGCTAGTGACCACGACGAATCCTATGGTGGAGAGCCCTGAGATCTGCCTCGGCAATTGCCACCTGCCCTTTAACGCTTTCTTTATTGCAATTTCCACTGTTACACAAAATCCATGTAGAAGAAAGAACCATGTGATCTCCCATGTCGGTTTCACGCGAAGCAGGTAATAAAACATGACCTCGTGCATTATGGCTGATAACAAGAACGTGGCCAAAACAGCGGGGATTGGGGACCACCTCCGACCGACGACGCGTGTGCTAATGTTGCGGGTGGGTTCGTAGACGGTCTGGCGTAGGATACTACTGACCATGAGGTTCCATCGTTTGCCCCAAAAGTCTTGTAGAGATGTAGAGAGGTGTGGCTCGTTGAATTGTGGCTCTAGCTCTAGTCCTAGGATGGTTCGAGCCAAGACTGCAACCAAGGCTAGGACAACGTCGAGGAAGATGTATAGATGGAGACATAGAAGACACATGATGATTTTTGGATGGATGTATTCATTATAATCATGGACAACTACCAGAAATGCCCAAAGCACACCTTTTACTGCATAGTTCAACGAAGATTTGTGGGTTTGATCTGTAGGTATTACAGGAGGCTGGTTTTCTTGGTTTTGTGATTTTGGAGGTGGATTTTCTTGGATCTTGATGGGCAAACAAGCAACAGAAACAAAAGTTAAGAGAGACCTTGATGAATGTTGTGAAGATAAAGGGCCCTCGCCGCAAGCAAAGAGTAAGAGCTTGAAATTTCCAAGCCAAGCAACGTAAAACGCTGTGTTGCCCCCAAGAAATATGGTGGAGAGATTAAGAGGAAGGTAGAAAAAGAGGCACATAAATGGGATTAGGAATAGGAGTCTTGTTTTTCCTTTTGGTATCGCCTTACCAATGGCATAGCAGCAGCATAAACTAAAAAAGATTGAGAACCATACCTTCAGGAAGTTGAGAATTTCACCCTCCATAGTTTTTTCCTGTTCCTCCAAGAGAGTGTTTTTGATTTCCTGAAGCTCGATTATGAAATCTGTAATCAGAGCTAGCTCAAGTTGTTCTAGTCTTCTCTGCTTTTCTTTTCTTCTGATGAACAGAAATATTTTTCTGGGCGTTTTAAACTATTGCTCAAACTGTAAAAGGCCCCCGGGCCGATTGGCCGGAGGGGGTGAGTTGAACATACATGGAGGGATCTTCCGTAGACCTACAGTATAGTAATCACCGGTCACGAATTAAAAAAGATCAGCAGAATATCAATCCAAATCCAGCCACATGCTTTCTTCTCGAAGTTCTGCTGTTGCAGGAGAAAAAAATTATTATTGGAGGTTTAGTTTGGATAATAAAGTAGCTTTTATAGGATTAGAATCTTAAAGCAAGTTGTAGTAGAAAAGTATATATTTTTCAAATTATGAGGAATTTAAAAATTTAGAATTATTTTTGTCGCATCATTGCTCATCATCTTTTTCCGTTTTAATTCAGCCACCTAAGTTTTCTATTTACTTTTATTTCATCATTTTTTATTGTCTCGGTCTTGTCCTCATTTCTTTCTTCAAAAATCATTTTAATTATTTTTTAATTAGTCAAATCGACAAAGTTATGTTAAAACAACTTACAACTTAGTGTTGGTATATAAACTATTATATTCTATTTAAAACTCAACCATGGTGTGTGTGTCTATATATATATATATATATAATGGATCGGAACTTTGTGTCTTGATATTGTTCACAGATGTTTTCGTGGTGTCAAGAGCATATTTTCTGGGAATGACCAAGTTCATATCTAGTCGATGAATTCAAATTTCACATTCTAAAAAACCTTTTAAGAGTTTAAAAACTCATAGTTTCAGGTAATCTGTCTGGATTCAGCCTCAACAGACTCAGTCTTGGAAAAACAATTTAGCAGCCCTCAGGGGCTCAGTATAAGAAAAATGCACTATTTCATGACCTTAGTCTTGAAAATAACTTAGCCTTAAAAAAATAGCTAAATGGCATAGTCTTGATCTCACGGGCTCAATTTAGAAGAAAAACTCTATCTTGATGGACTCAATTATAATTTGAATCATGTTCTTTTTATAATCTTAAGTATATAAAATTTCTCTAAATACTTATTATATTTTCATTAAAATTAATTTTGTATCAAAGATAGTATATAAAAATCTTTTAAGAATCTATTATATTTTCATCGTATTAATACATATGTCAGTGATATTTATCTTTTATTAATGCTATCGAGGTAAAATTACACTATAGATTCTTTTCTCCAAGAAAAGACATAACTCTTGAGCTATAAATATCATATGAATCCTTCAACTTCAAGTTCTCAATTTTATTATTTATTGTATATTTATTTTTAAAATCACTTTTTAAAATATAATTGTTTTTTTAAAAAAAATATATATTTATTTAAATATTAGAGAATCCTCAAATTCATCATAAAAAAACCTTTTATAGGTTTTAGTCAACAATTACCTTAACTTACTAAACATTAGATATCAATTACCTTGAAAAAATAAATCAAATTACTAGAAAAATAAAATAATCAAAAGTTATAAATCTTGAACTCATCTCTAACTAGTTTGTCTTGTTTTTTTTTAATGGGCTTTTTCATCATAAACCATTGACCTTCGACTTATTATTAATGATAGTTGTACCAATTTAAACAAATTTTTTTTAAAAAAATCAAATTACTAGAAAAATAAAATAATCAAAAGTATATATTTTTCAAATTATGAGGAATTAAAAAATTAAAATTATTTTTGTCGCATCATTGCTCAGTCTTGAAAAAAAATTTAGTAGCTCTCAGGGCTCAGTATAAGAAAAATGCACTGTTTCATGAGCTTAGTCTTGAGAATAACTTAGCCTTAAAAAAATAGCTCAATGAGACTTGATCTCACGGGCTCAATTTAAAAGAAAAACTCGGTTTTAATCTACTCAACTATAATTTGAATCATATTCTTTTTATAATATTAAATATATAAAATTTCTCTAAAAACTTACTATATTTTTATTAAAATTAACATTATATCAAAAATAATGTATAAATATCTTTTAAGAGTCTATTATATTTCCATCATAATAATACATGTGTTAGTGATATTTATCTTTCATTAATATTATTATAACAAAATTATAATCTAGCTGCCTCTTCTCTTTATGAAAAGACATGACTCGTGAGATATAAATATCATATGAACCCTTCAAACTCTAAATTATTAAATTTTATTTTTTATTGTATATTTATTTTTAAAGTTTTTTTCTAAAATATAATTGTTTTTTCTTTAAAAAAAAATATTTTTTTAAGCATTAAAATATCCTCAAATTCATTAAAAAAAAAACCTTTTATAGGTTTTAGTGATCGATTACTTTAACTTACTAAACATTAGATATTAATTATTTTGAATAAAAAAATAAAAAATCAAATTACTAAAATAAAAAAAATTAATCAAAAACCATAGTACATCAACTCACTAGAGGTAACTTTTTTCTTTTCTTTCCAATGATATATATCTACTTCATCTGATTTTTTCTTACCCTTATGGGATTTTCCTCCTTTCTCACCGCAATTTTTTTTATTATGTAACTTGTTTTTATACAAAGGAAATTGCGCCTAATAATCTCTTTAAAATACATGATTTCATTTTTTAAAAAAAATAAGAAGGAACAAACTGCCAAACCTAAATGGCCGTATACTTGGTAAAACAGAGTATTTGACAGAGAGGATGATTTTTCAGCATTGGTGGGATTTTGGTTTGCTGAGTCTTGTAAACTGTTTCTGCCATCATCTAGATGGCCCTTTGTTTCTTTAATCTAAATATATATATAAAAAAAAAAAAATTCAAACCTTGAACCAACCTGCAGGGGCCATTGATTAATTTTCTAATCCAAAGCAAAACCTTAAAACAATATTCTATGAACCAAACAAATTATAATGACGATGAATTATATTTTCTACGAAAGTAAATAACTGGGCATACTCTGCAGATGCCCTTTCAAAAACCTTGCAGCTATACATTGACGGTAAAAACAACCAATACCCCGTCAACATCACGAACCCAGTAGTCAGTAGCCCGGAAATCACCGTCGGTAACTTCCACCTGCCGCCAAAACACCTCTTCAAAACACTCTCAACTATTAGACACAGTCCATGGAGGAGAAAGAAGCAAGTCAACTCCATTGTGAGCTTGTCACGCCCTAGGTAAAAGAACATGAGCTCGTGCATGATACCTGAGACAAAAAATGTCCCCATGACTGCTGGAATCCGAGCCCTTTTTTTGCCCACAAGACCAGAGGCTATGTTGCCGGTGGGTTCATAAACGGCAACCCGAAGGATACTTGAAACCATGAGGTTCCATCTTCTACCCCAGAAGTCTTGTAATGAAGTGGAGAGGTAGGGCTCATTGAACTGTGGCTCTAGCTCTTGTCCTAAAAACACTTTAGCCATGGTTGCTGCTATGGCTAGTAATATTTCAAGTTGGATATACAAGTACACGACATAAAGCAAGGAAACGACCTTCGGATGGATATAGTCACTATAATTATGAACATTCACCAATATAGCCAAAAGCAAAGTCTTGACCCCATAATTTGAATATGATCTCTTACCATCTTCAAGCTTCTGGGAATGTATATGTGGTTTTGGAGATGAGTCATTAACGTTGTGTTGGATCTTGATGGGTAGACAAGCTACAGCCACAAAATGTGGCAGAGAGATGGATGGATTATCTGAAGACAAAGGGCCTTTGCCGAAAGCAAAGAGTAGAAGCTTGAAATTTGCAAGCCAGGAAATGAAAAAAGCTGTGGGGCCTCTGAAATGAATGGCGAATAGATGAAGAGGAAGGTAAAGAAAGAGGCAAACGATCGGGAGCAAAAAGATAAGTCTTCGAGTTCCTTTCGGAACTACCTTACCAATAGCATAGCAATAGCATACAGAAGCGAAGACTGAGAACCATACCTTTATCAAGTTGCAGATTTCATTCTCCATTTTGCCTCTAATATGTTATCGGTCTATGATCTCTTTCTTTGTTCTCGATGATCATTTATAATTTATACACCATCCTTTTGTATATTTGTATATATAAATAAAATATTTGATAATGTGCATCCTTTTGTATATTTGAATATAAATAAAATATTTGATAATGTGCTGTCTTAATTTGACGCGCATAGCACGAGGATCTTGAAGGAGAAGAAGAAGAGTTCAATAAAAGAAAATAACGAAGACTTCTGTAAAGTGTTGCGCGAGAAATGAGAAGAGTAGAGGAAGAAAAAAGAAAGGGTGAATCCTTGAGAGAAGAAATGTGTGTTCTGCTCTTCTGGAGAATTATGAGCAGCCACTAGTTTTATTCTTCTTTTATTTCTCTTCTTCTTATCACCCTTGTACCAGGGGATACGAATGTTTATATATACACATTTTGCTAACTCTCATAACTAACTTAACTCTTATAACTAACTTAACTGTTATAACTAACTTTGCACTACTAACTGCTAATCTGCAGGCTTGGCACTAATGATCTGTAGACGTGGCTTTGATGGCTTTGCTGACAGCGTATCTATAGTGTTCTGTATATTCCAATATCCCCCCTCAATATAAGAATGAATATTCACCATTCCCATCTTGCTAAGTAGATGATGGAAGTTGAGACAACCGAGGGATTTGTTAAGAGCATCACCCAATTGAAATCTGGAAGGGATGTTAATGATTTTAAACAAACCCTCCTGCAATTTCTCCCTAATGATATGACAATCGAGTTGTACATGTGTAGCGCGTTCATGATATACTAGATTTGAGGCAATCTCTGAAGCAAGTTTGTTGCCAGTGTACAACAATGCAGCTTGAGAGTATTGTACTTGGAAATCGGCCAACAAATAAATCAGTCATTGGAGCTCACACATTGTAGTTAACAAAGCTCGATATTCAACTTCTGCTGAGGACCTACTGACAGTCGGTTGCTTCTTGGATTTCCAAGATATGAGTGAATCCCTAAGAAAAACTAAAAATCTAGTAACACTTCTTCTATTGTCAATGCAACTACCCCAATCATTATCAGAATATGCCTTCAAATGCATATCAGAATCAGCTTTGAGAAGTAATCCTTAACCTGGTGTTGCTTTAAGATACCGAACAACTCTCTCTACAGCTTGCAAATGCATTATATGAGGATCGGACATAAATTAGCTGAGAGTTTGGACTGCATATAATAAGTCTGGTCGTGTGATTGTGAGATATAGAAGTCTCCTAATCATTCCATGATAAGATGCAGGATCAGATAATTAAGGACTAGTATCATGAGCAGTGAGTTTCAGAATGGATTTCATAGAAAAACTGATTGGTTTAGCACCAGAAAAATCATTGTCTGCCAACATATCTAAAGCATACTTTCTTTGGTAAAGAACAATGCCTTTAACAAATCTAGCTACCTCAATACCTAGAAAGTACTTCAGCTCTCCCAAATCTTTTATAGAAAAGGACGTGCGAAGAAACTGTTTCACAATGGTTATTTTTGCAAGATCGTTGGAAGCTATGGAACTGTTTCATAATGGTTATTTTTACAAGATCATTGGAAGCTATGATCACATCATCAAGATAGATTAACACTGCTATAGGGCTGTTGGAAGTTCGTCTGATTAAGAGACTAGAATATGATTTCGCCTGTATGAAACTGAAGTGTAATAGAGAGGTAGACAGTTTGGAGAACCATTGTTTGGAGGCTTATTTCAGTCCATATATGCTCTTTTTGAGTTTGCAGACCCGAGGATCATTTGAATTTGAGAAACCTGATGGTCATTGCATATATACTTCTTCATTTAAGTCTTCATGAAAGAAGGCGTTGTCAACATCAAGTTGATGTAAATGCTAATTTTTGACAGCAGCAATGGTAAGAAGAACTCTGATTGTTGTCATCTTTGCAATAGGAGAATAAGTATTAAAGAAATCAATTCCCTCTTGTTGAGTGTAGCTCTTAGCTATCAATCTTGCCTTGTATCTTTCAACCTTGCCATCAACATGGAATTTCACTCTATATATCCATTTACAACCAATAGCAGATTTATTTTGAGGCAAAATTACCAGATCCCAAGTTTGGTTTTTCGCAAGAGCTTTAATTTCATTTGTCATCGCATTTTGCCAATGAGAAATAAAGTTGGCTTGTTTGTAAGAAGGTGGTTCAAACACAGATGAAACAGCAAAAGTGAAAGCTTGATGTTTAAAAGACAATTTTAAATCAGATAAGAAGGAGAATATAGAGTAGGGCTTACCATTGAAAAAGCAGTAAAAAAATGTCAGATTTGCTAAAGGAATCTGAGCTATATTTCCATAATAATAGTGTCAGCGTATCTATAGTGTGTTGTATAGTCCAATAACTTCTAAGAAGAATGGTTCAATATATATGACGGGGTTTGTATTGGTATACAACATCATGCAAGAGTTTTATATGTGAAAAATATTATGGTTGTATTTAAAAGTAATAAAAAGTTTCTTCTACCTTTTTTTATATGCAAAAAAGGTTAGAATTAAAGACCAGATAGATATGGATGGTTGTTGAGTTACGAGAAAGTATATAATGTGCATTGCTTTAATGTTGATAATATGATGTAATCGGCCTTGTAGGCACAAGCGATTGTAAACATTCAGTGTAATAATTTGACATTACTAGATGGGGATATGGAATAAATAGATTATGTAGATGACCTAGCAAATATTTTTAGAAATCAATAGGACATGTCTAGGTCCAACAAAAAATCTAAAACAATTAAGATTGATTATATTCTTATAACTATGATAACAAAAGATTCGATTATTGAATCAGGTTCAAATATTTACAGGTGATTTTTTTTAGAATGACCACTAAATCACTAAAAAGACTGATAAATTTTTTAGAATTATGTTTTTAGCATTAATGCTTATCGTATGACTGTTTCCTTAATATTTTTTAACAAGAGTGTTTTTTGTTTGTTTTAATTTGGATTTATTTTTGTTTGTTTCCTTACGGTAACCACTAAGTCGCTAAATAGACTGAAAATTTAATCGATTGGTGATGTGGAATACTAGTCGTCCACCATCTCCACATCCATCTAGACATATTTTATTTGCCGTGCTGCCCAAAAAAAATAATACCACCATCTCGGCATCCATCCAAGCACATGTTATCCGCGCGCGCCTCCTCAAAAAAAGTAAAAGAATAAAATTGTGTTCATGTACAAGGTAAGAAGCGTTAAAGTAAAAGAGATTTCGATTGTTTTTAAGTTGACCGAATACTTTATTTTTCCCTTGCAATAGACTCAAGTCTAATAGTTGGCGGTTTCATGGTTACAGTTTCAATTTCCTTCACAATATTCCAGTCCTCTCCTCTTCTGCGTCCTCCCTCACGTTCAGAATATTTCAAAGAAGCAGAAAAAATGGAAAAAATGGAGTCTCCCTGACGTTCGTTCTGCCTATGAATCTCAGTGTGTCAACGGACGACTATTTCTACGAACCTTCTTCAGGCCCTTAATTTTGATCCAAAACCCTCCTCTTTAAAGCTTCACCAATAACAAGATCAAAGAGCAAAGCATAAGAAAACCTAAGAACACACAAAAATGGAGGGCGAGATTCTTAACTTCATTAAGGTGTGGATTTCTGTCCTCGTTTCTCTGTGCTTTTGCTATTCCATTAGAAACATTGTTCCTAAAGGAACAAAAAGACTCCTTTCTGTACTGCCAGTAGTTTGCCTCTTTCTCTACCTCCCTCTTAAAATCTCCTCCGTGCATCTTGGTGGTAGCACAGCATTCTTCATCGCTTGGTTGGCCAACTTCAAGGTCCTCCTCTTTGCTTTCGGTAAAGGTCCTCTGTCTTCAGATCCATCAATCTCGCTCCCACTTTTTATAGCTCTTGCCTGCTTACCGATCAAGATCCAACAAAAGGGTAAAAATAAAGAAACCCCGTCTCCAAATCCTCGCCAGGATGGGCAAAGCAAAGAGAACCCAACTCCTAGGAGAGGTAAAGAAGGCCTTCGGAATTATGCAGTAAAGGGTGTCCTCTTGGCCATGTTGATTCGTGCATATGACTACAGCGATTACATTCATCCAAATGTCATCTTGATTATGTACTCTTTCCATGTCTACTTTCTCCTTGAAATCCTTCTAGCCGTGGGTGCAGTCCTGGCTCGAAACTTTCTAGGACTTGAACTTGAACCTCAATTCAACGAGCCATACCTTGCTACCTCGCTGCAGGACTTCTGGGGCTGCAGATGGAACATCGTCGTCACCAGCATCCTACGCCCCACCGTATACGAACCGACCCGTGCCATCGGATCCCATCTGATTGGTCGGAAATGGGCCCCACTTCCAGCTGTTTTCGCAACCTTTGTGGTCTCGGCAATAATGCACGAGATCATTTTCTTCTATCTGGGGCGCGTGAGGCCCAACTGGGAGATCTCGTGGTTCTTTCTGCTTCATGGATTTTGTTTAACGGTCGAGATCGCTCTAAAGAAGGTCTTGAACGACAGGTGGCGGCTGCCGAAGATGATCTCGACGATGTTAACTGTTGGGTTTGTTATGAGCACCGGCTTTTGGCTGTTCTTCCCCAAGTTTGTAGAGTACAAGGTCGATGTTAGAGCGTTTGAAGAGTACGCGGAGATAGGCGCGTACATGAAGAATGTGAGTCAGAGTATAGTTCGTGTTTTACCGGGTCATTAACATATTACGGTCTTTTTTTAAAGTCTACCGTCTCATCTGACCAGTCAATAAAACAATACTGTAGCGGTCATAGTAATTTCATTTTCTATACATATTTTCTAGAAGGGTTAAAGTGGTCAAGAGAGGAAACTTCGGATTTGGGCGATGTATTTTGTTTACCGTTTGTAAACGGGACCCCCACTATCTCCGTCAAATTAATTACTTTTTTAAGTTCTTCGTTTATCTTTGTGAACAAACAATCCAATAAATTCACTGAAGTCATCACAAACACAAGACATCAAAATATATATGTTATTGATTTCATCAAAATAAATTCTACAGAAAATAAATTCTACTAATCGTTCATGACATTAGTGAAAGATAATGTTCCCAACAAGGTATGATCCATTTCTACCTGACAATCCTCGTCCTTGACGCTTTTGCCTTTCACCTAAAAAACCAAAAGAAGCTTTCAATTGGGATACAATTGTATTTTTTATGGATATATTAGTTATTATAAAATTGATTAGGGGTAAATTAGTTAGGATATTTGTTTAGTATAGTAAAATAACTATTTTGTACTTAAAAGCTAAAAAAAAATATCTAACTTTCAGTCAAGACACTTTTGTCTTTTAAAAAAATATATGATTTTGTTTGGCTTGAGTCTTAAACTAAAAGAATATTTGAAAACGTGGGTCAATCAATGTTTTAAAAAAATTAAATTTTTTTGTTAAAAAATAATATTTTTTTATATTTTGGATGTTTTGATACGCTGATCTCAAAAATAATTTTTAAAAATAAAAAAAACATCATTTTAATACATTTCAGTATAAAAAATACTTTAAAAAACAATAACAATCATACTTTCAAATGGTATGAGAGTTACTATGACATGACATTGTCAATTGGATAAATCTAGTGGGAAAAAAAACATTTCAGACTCACCTTGATCAAATTATTAAACTCATAACTCAGGTCATGAACTCCACTAAATCAAATTAACTTTTTATTATATTATAAAAATACAAAAACCATCAATCTAATATTAAATAATAAAATTCAATAAAACCCAACATCAAATAATATAATTAAAAAAAAAATCAATAACAAAAAACTATACAGTTGAGCCTCCATGGCTCAACATGCTTAGACCAATATTTATTTTTTATTTTATAAGAGGCGGAGGTTGTTTGTTTTTTTAAAAAAAAAAAAACAAATAACAAAATATATATTATATAATAAGAAATATTAGTCAAATTATACATAAATTAATCTAAATACTTACATTGATTAAAAAAAAAAAAAAGTGCCGGTGCTCGCATCTTCTAATTAAAAACATAATTTAATCAACTGAACTACGTAACAAGAACATTATAAAATGATTAAATAAATATCTTAACCCAGTTGAAAGCTACTTAAACAGACAAACTAACCCCACGCCATTCAGTTATTTTGTTAACAATATATTATTGAAGTCCCTATTAAATACACGTATAAATAGTAATCAACTTTTCCTAGCTGATTAACTAAACAAAAAGTTCAAAAAGAGCACGTGTCCAACCCTCACTTTCTAACACGTATTCTAGAAAGATGTGTTATCAGAGACTTTTCAGATTCCACGAAGTCGTCGCTTTTCTATGGGCTAATATATATATATATATATATATATATATATATATATATGGTCCAGTTGAATTACGGTCGAATTGAACAAATTGGTAACATGGTATTTTAATAAATAAATAAAAATATAAACTTAGACTATGTATTAAATTTAGTTTTTCTTTATAATTATTAAATTAATTACATTTATTAAACTCAGCAACTCAAGAACTAAAATAAGTTTTTTTTTTATTTCTTTAAAAATCCTAGTATTGTATGAAAATTTTTCTTTTTATGTTCGAAAAAATTTTACTAAATCCTTGGCATTATAATAACCACTAATATAAATTTACCCACGTTAATTTTTTAACATTTAAATTTTTGCTACTTTTAATTTTTAATAACTGATTTATTATAATTAAATTTTTTAATTTATTTCAATATAAATTCACTAATTTTATTATATTATATATTACAAGTTTTGAAAGTTAACTATATTTGGTCCCGATTAATTTATATATTATTATCTTAGTATTATTTTAAAAATATATTATATAATATGTCACATATTTAAAAGTATTTTAGTCCATATACATCAACAAATTAATTTCCTAACGTCTTTATCTTTTTAAAAGTGGAAAAAAAATAGCAAACTTCATGGTTAAGAAAACTAGTTTCTTCATCTAAGATCTGTTGTGATTTTATTATTTATTAATATATAGGTATCAGCAACCAAAGTGTTTTGCACAGGTTTTCTTCCGTGACCAACTGACCATGTTTGATTAAGCTGCCCCGCGGCGTTTTTCAGAAAAATTAATTTTGATTTTATTTTAAATTAATATTTTTTTTGAATATTTTGATATGCTTGTAGTAAAAATAAATTTTAAAAAATAAAAAATATATTATTTTAATATATTTTTAAATAAAAAAATATTAAAAAAGAAATCAATATCTCACATTGATAAAATTAATTTTTATGATAATATCAAAAATAACTTTAAAAAAATAATAAAAATATTAATTTAATATATTTTAAAGTAAAAAATAATTTTTATCATACTTTCAAATAAGTTCTTAAATAGATAGGCTTGTTATACTTATGTTAGTGGAGTCTCTATCTAATTTAATTTATTTATTTTTAAATTAGTTGTAGAAATAGTAGTATCATAAATAATAATAATGTGTAATTTTATTTTTTATTATTATTTTTAAAATTTATGATAGATTTTTTTTTAAGAAAAAATAGAATAATACACCAAAATAAGTGATGTATATGAAATGAAAGTATGGTGATTTTAAATAAAAGTTTATTTATATTTACTCAACCTACGGCAAAGGGACGCAACATCGCCGCTAGTTAAGTTTGCCTTGATATGGGCCAAGGCCCAATAGGGCATTTCCTCTTTCCTTTATCCAGTTTCTAGCCATTATGTTTGGGCTTCATGGTCGTGCTCTCCTAGTTGTTGATCTACCAGTGGCACGCCATGTGTCATATATATATCTAATGTTGTTGTTGTTGTTATTATTAAACAAAAGCTTCTTTTGGATATTAGTACGGCAACATCACGCTCGAGAATGAATTAGGTTGATGAACACTGATTTTCTTGCATATATGAATTGGAAAACAAAAATTATATAAAAGTAAGAAAATGAGTTTTGATCAACAGTTTTGATCTTTTTAATGTGAAAGTTTGTTGCACAGTCAATTCACGTAGAAAACAGGTTGCTTTAGTTGTAAAGGAGCTTCTTAGATATTGCTCACTCAATGAGGTTAGGAATTTGAATCTCATTTATCATAATATATAAATTAGTCATCAATAATGCTTCAAAATTTAATATACTCATAAATAGATTTTTTTTGTTTTAATGTTTGGATAATAGATAATTGCATGTTTACATTAATATTCATTTCTAGAATTCACAAAGTTAATGATTGGTGGTAAAAGATCTAATACTCGTAAAACAGTTTATTTTGATGGAATATAAGGACTCTTCAATAATAAAGTTAATGATTTTAATAATAAATTACAATAAATAAAAGAATGAATTTTAAATTATAAGAACAATAATGATTGTTTTTATTTGTATATAATAAATACCCCGAGAATATGAATATAAATATTTAAAGAATAGAAAAATATGAGCATTTTATGTAAATAGTTCAAGGTATATATATAGTCTCTAAATCTTGTTATGTTTCTTAAATGAAAGGATTGATATGTCATTTTCTCATGATAACATTAATGATGAATAAATATCTTTTATACAATACTAATGAAAGATCATAAATATTTTTTACACAATATTAATGTTGATGGAAATAATATAAGTTTTTATTAGACTTTTATACACTTAAAAAAGTAAATAAATAACTATTCATGAGACCTATAATGATCATTAATTTCGTATGCATTTGAACATAATATGATTTCAAATTAAAAGGTGATGGGTCTGACAACTTGTCAGACCCACATATACTTAGACTCAGTATGTAGCTGAATCTAAAGATATTAAATCTTACATATCGCGTAAATCCACATATATTTAGGCTCAACGCATAGTTGAATCCAAGAATGCTAAGTCTTGCATCTTACGCAAGCTCATATATACTTGATTTCAGTGCGTAGCTGAACCCAATAATATTGAGTCTGACATTTTCTTATATCCACATATATTTGAGCTCAACATATAACTGAATCCAAAAATATCGGGTCTAGAAGCAAGTCAGACTCATGTTATCCGAGCTTGATATTCCGTAAAATTTAAATATATTTAAGTTATTACTCTATTTTTACCATTTTAAATATGAAATTAAGCAATATATATATATATATATATATATATATATATATATATATATATATCTCGATTCATTAACTATGTATGTACGTTGTTATAAATGATCAAAACTATTTTCTAAAAGACATTAAGTTTCGACCCGACATTGCTATAGTGAAGGTTTTATAGATGAAAAAAAAACTATCTTTCTATCTAAAAAAAATGTTCATGTTAGACAGACAATGATAACGTTTCCTGGTTGGCTGTGTGGATAATCCATGAATATTCGAAAAGTAACTAAGAGGTTTGATTGTTGTGGGTATTACTGTTATAAATAATCATGTAGTCACTGTCTTTGAAGATAGTAGTAATATAGGATTAGGAATATTTTTTTCTTTATTAAATAACACAATCAATGATTAAACAGCATGTTCTGGTCTTACTGGACCCATTATTTGGTCATTGAAAACATTATAATCATGTTTTTAACCAATAAATTTTACAATGATAGAAAAAATAATTAATGATATTTTATTAGTTATTTTTTATTTTATTTTAAATAAAAAAGTAGATTATGATTTATATTTTTTATTTTTTATTTGTATATGTCTCTCTTTTTTTTAAATATATCCATTAAATAACTAGCAATATATTACTATTGATAAGCCCGGTTATATATCATTCATCAAAATTAAATAGAGGTAGTTTAAAGTGTTTTTTTAGCGAATAGTGACCTTTCCAGCCCAGCACGCCAACCTGGTTATGTCCAGGCCCTGCATTTGGGTTGGCGCGCCCCCAGCCCAAGTTTTATCCTCTTTTTTTTTATTATTTTCTTTTCTTCTTTCCATTATTATTTTTTTCAGCATCAGTTATTTCTCAATAATTAATGGTTGTTTTTGTTATTTTTCATACAGCCTCGAAAAAAAATTTGATTATTTTCCACAATTCTAATTTTATTTAATATTTTTTAAAAATAGGATAGAAAATAATCATTATTCTAAAAAATAATGATTTTTCATGAAATCTTTTAAAAATGAACAATTATATAAAGAAATTATAATGGTAGATGTTTCATGGTTGATTATTAATCAATATAAAATGCATGGTTTTCATAAATTTAATAACTGTAACACTAAAAAATCAGTGTTGACTGTGGATTGGCATTGAGAATAAAAAAAATGTCTAAATAACAAGGGTTTAATAATTGATAATTTAGCATCTATAAGTTTAAATTATTTATAACTCCTTATTCGTCATTTAAAAAAAAAATAAATCAAATGGGATAAAAGACTAGGAATGAAATTAAAAAAAAACTTAAATTTCAAAAAGTTAATAATAATAATAATAAAAAAGATTGAAATCTATAAAAATACAAACTAAATGATACAGTTGTTTTATGGAAGGGTCGATGAGAATTTCAATGGCACAAGAAAGAAAATAAAAAAGCTCCATTGTAGCTTAATTGAATCTTTTCTGTAAATATGTATCATAACACTAAAAAAAGAATAACTTATCACCTCAAATATTGTAATAAATAAAGAATCTTGTTAACCGTATGACCTCAGAAGTATCGCCGGAAAAGCAAACTCATGCCCTTTTTAAATAATATGTAATTATTTTAAATTATTAAACAACCTTTAACTAAATTTTTTAAAAATAAAAATAAAACTAAAATACCCTTGTAATAAACCTTAGTTTTTTTGGATTTTAAGATTAATTTTCCTCATAAGAGTATGACCGTGATGCAATTTTTTTAAGAGGCAAAAGAGCCCCTGACCGAATATTTTTTTGCTTTTAAGATAAAATAGTTATTATATTGTGATAAAAATAAATGTCCTGACCAATTTATCCCAAATTAATTTTGCAATGTCTAATAAATCCCTTGGCAAAGAAGATTCTACCACCAATTGCAAGCTTCCACAGCTTTTGGGGGAAGAATAAAAATATCATTTTACTGCTCCAATAACATGATGAAATATGTTTTACGTCACGATGTTTTGATAATGGCTTTTAGTTTATTTTTTAAAAAAATTAATAAACTGAAAGTAGTTGGTGTTTTATTGTTCCAACATTGTTCATTCGTCGGTGGTATAAGTGTCGTCTTTTCAACTTAAAACCCAACTAATTTGTCCTAAACCAAGTGTTTTTCTTCATTAAAAATCAATCAATTAATTCGACCAAATTTAAATCACCAATCTTTGTTGACTAGACATCAATGAATTTTGAAAAACCAAATACAAAAAATTTACTATGATAATTTAGGTTAGAAAAGTTTTTTTCATTAAAATTTATTCCATATATTTTTTTAATAACAATAAATTAAATTAAACATGTTTCAAAAGCAAATCGACAGCAATGCACCAAAGTATATGAATAATATGAGTAATACTCCAAGATTTTTTTTTTAAAAAAAAAAATTTAAGAATAAATAAGGTATTATCAATTATACTTTATAAAATAAAAATCACCCCACTTAACAAAAAATTCCGAATACAAAATAAAAATTGCTCGAAGTTTTATTTATTATTAGATATATATAAAAAATAATTAAAAATATTTTAAAAGGTATTATTTATAATTTTACAATTCATCTTAAGATAAAATATCAAAATTGTAATTTATAAATGCAGTGAGTTATCTATTAGGAATGATTATGATATGAATCGCCTGAATTCAGAGCAGTCGCAGGTTACAACTTCCCTTTCAGTTGTGGTTTGTAGCTTTGGTCCCCTTGAGAAAAAGCACATCTGGTCCGGAAGGAAGTGGTATGTGATGGGTTGTTATCTACTTCACTTATGGGCTTTTTGTAGCATTCGTGCCAGGAAAGTTATCGACAGCCTCAAGCAAACGAAATATAGCTACAGTTCTGTTACAAACACAACATCCTTAAATTTCAAGTTTTTCGAGGAAATTGTTTAATCTATTTATCAAGAAAGATTAATGGAAAAAACAAAAGAAATTATACATTCTGAATTCATTTAGGCCAAATTACTTGGTTTTGAGTTAAACCAGTTTTGATATTGATTCAGTCAAATTTGATTTGATTTTATAATTTGATTAATATGATGAAATCTAGTTTATATTTAACTAAATTTGCATTAATTTTTTTTTAAAATTAATTAATATTATTTTATTTGAATTAGTTTATTTAATGACTTTTGAGTTGACTCAAAAGTCAAAATGATTTAGCAATTCAAGTTATTTTTCAAATTAGATTCTAAATCTGGTATTACCCTTAGGATACGTTTGGATCATAAATCAACAAAATTGTAGCTGTCTCCGCGTAGCAAGTCATATGAGTCCATTTTTCTTGCGTATTGGGCGGTGCAGTTAATGCTCCCCTCCGTACTAATCAAATAGGAATTTCATGATCCGGACAATTAATCTCTTACTGCCTCACCACCATTACTGGCCACCGCTATCGCCGCTTCATTTTGCTGCCAGCATTAATCAGCGGTGTAGCCACTACCTTTCCAATATTGCCGCCATGCCACAATGACAACCGCCGTCTCTTCACAATTTTAAGTAGTGGCTATACAAGGCAGGGAGGAGAGCCCGCTGGCTTGGAATCCCTAGGCTATTTTCATGAAAGTATAAAGAAACAAACATGCCCTAAAAGTAGTAATTTAAGAAAAAGGTATAAAGCTCAAAATAAGAAAAATTGACATTACGCAACATTTGGGAGCTCAAGCTGACAGATCATATTTCATCTCTAATATTTTTAGAAGAATAATTATTCATTTTATCTGGATTCGTTCCCTGTGACATAGCTAGAAAAAAAGAACAGTAGCTTTTACTGCAGCGGCTAGTTAATTAATTAATTAGCAAAGGCATGCATAAAATTATGGCATAAAAATAGCCTAGGGATTCCAAGCCTGTGGGCTCTCCTCCCTACCTTGTCCAAGGGACCTGGAACCCATAGAAGACTTTCTGCTGTACCCACAACCCACCCCCCCATCCCATCATCCAGCCACCTAAAAGGCTAAAACCACAGGGTGCCACACAGAAACTACCTCTGTAAGAACCTCCTCCTCATCATCTTCAAGTATCAAAGTCTTGCACTTCTTGCAATATTCATTCTTTCATACCTATTCAATCGATAAAGAGCACCGAGAATTCGTTTTTCACCTTGATTTCCCGAAAAAAGAAACCGACATATTTCTTGATGGGATACCTTTCTTGCAAGGCAGACTCGGCCGTTGGCGTAATCTCTACTACCCCAACATCTCAGACATCTTCTTCTTCTTCTAAAAACAAACAAGAAAAACCCATCAAGATCCAGGAGTTTAACTACAGTGATATTGAGGCAGCCACCAATGGTTTCTCTGACCAGAAACTGCTGGGCAAAGGCAGCCATGGCTGTGTCTACAAGGCTGTTTTACGTGGCCGACATGTTGCTGTTAAGAAACCGTCAAAGGGTTTTGAAATTGGCCAAGAAGTCGATAATGAGATCGAGATCTTGTCCAAGATTCACAGCCCAAGATTGGTAAACTTGTTAGGCTTTGCTAATGATACCAAGGATAGATTGCTTGTTGTTGAGTTTATGAGTAATGGCACTCTTTATGATATTCTTCACTCAAATTCTAGACCACCCAATTGGGGTAGAAGAATTAGGATGGCTTTGCAAATTGCTAATGCTATTGATACATTACACTCACAAAACCCACCCATAATCCATAGAGATATCAAGTCTGCAAATGTTTTGATTGATAGGAATTTCAATGCAAGATTGGGTGATTTTGGTTTAGCACTTAGGTGTGGTGTTGATGATGATTATAGACTTAAGTCAACCCCGCCTGCTGGAACCATTGGCTATCTTGATCCATGCTATGTTACCCCGGATAATTTGAGTACTAAAACTGATGTGTTTAGTTTTGGGATTTTGTTTTTGGAGATTATCAGTGGAAGGAAGGCTATTGATGTGGGACATTCGCCGCCTTCTATTGTAGATTGGGCAATTCCACTAATTAAAAAGGGGAAACTTGCTGCTATATATGATCCAAGAACTTTCCCTCTTAAGGATCCTATGATTAGGAAGCAGCTGGCTTTGATTGCTTCTAAATGTGTGAGGTCTTGTCGGGAGCGGAGACCTGCAATGAAGGAGGTTGTTGATTGGTTAACTACCTTGAGTAAATTGGTTCCGCTTCATTCATGGAATGGGTTAAACAATCCATGCATGATGGTGGAGACAATGGGGCGTCCTGTTGAACTAAGAAACACACGGTTTGGTTCCAGACCACAAGGTGACGGAGAAGAGAATTTGAATGAAATAGATGGTAAAATGGGCAGGAAATCAATGATGGATACACGGCGAGTGTATTCAGATTTGGGGTTTCGAAGCAATTTGATGGAACTCATGGCTGGAACAGATGCCGAGACTGACGGGGTTGAGTCTAGTTTGAAATCTGCAAATCGGTTTTCTAGTTCTAGATTTGTTAGTCCACGATATGCTATGGAAGGAAGAGCTCAATCTCACGCCCATGGTAAAAGAAAAGGTCTCTTTCAAGCTAGAAAAAACCAATCAGTTGGGGGTGGTTCAGAATTATTCCCAACAAGGGATAACGCAGTTGCTCGTTCAAGTTTTAGTGGCCAAGGTTGTTATGGCATCTAGTTGCTGCAAAGATTTGTTTGAAGTGGCTTGACAGTAGAGCGAAGCTCAGGCTTGTAAGCTTCTCTTGCTTGAGAATTACGTTGTTGTAGATTTGTTGGTAGCTCATTGATTGGTGGTTTTCACTCGATTATCATTTTTCAACGCTCATCCAAATGTTGATGTCTTGTTAAATTCCACTTACATTTAGATCAAGGGCACATGGCTCATGTCCCTCGCATAGTTTGTTGATCCTTTCCATTTATTACATCGTTGTTATGCCAAGCTGATGTGTTGTCAAGAATTCTGTTGAATAAACAAGTTAAAGTTGATTCAGAACAGTTCGGATTGCTTGAAGTCTTTAACTTCTCCAAATGTCTTACGGACGTGCCAAATTTCTGGTAGCTTTTTTATTAGCCAGAGTTTGGTCCTGTATTTTCTGTATTCTGCAGACAAAAAGTTATCTTTGGAATTAGGGTGAGACATTACTGGAATTTAGAATTAAAAGATGAAGAGTACTTATCATATGAAGGAATGTTGGTGGTTCATAATGTTTACTTGTACAAGTTGTCGGGCTTCAGCTAAATCAGTGTGAATAAAGCTTATTTTGTCAGCAAGCAGTTTGGCTCTTGTTCTGTTTTCCATTGAAGAGAATTTCTCTTGATGATCTGTTTCTTTTGAAAATGGCGTTGTTTCAAGAAAACTCAACTCAAAAACTTGTGGGCCAAGGTTCAATCCTACAGTTAATTGTGTGGTCTATGATCTGTCTTCTTCAGTAGCAGAACGACATACGAGTTTTTCATGCTAAAAAAAATTGCAGGTAGATATTCATTTCCAATGACAACAAATATACTGCATCAAATTGGAATTTCTGTGACAACAAAGGCGTTGAGAAAACATTTCTTGTGGACATTTATTTCTAAAGTTATCTATGAAATTCTCTCATAAGCTTTGAAATTCCTGCAAAATGTGCAGGAGATTGCTCATGGTGCAACTTCCAAAAAAAAAAAAACTCAGCTTTCATATTAACTCGCTTAGGTAAATCTAGTAGCCGTATAGCACTAGAGACTTCTTTCTACGTTGAGATCGACATTTGTCATGTAGGGCATTGATATTGGCTAGGTTGGTACCCAAAGTCTTACCAGAATTTTATCCGGTTAATCTTAAAAAAACCGTATCTTTCTTTAATAAAAACTTAGTTTGTTAGATTATGAGATTTGGATAAACAGTGGAAACTTCAAACCACCTCTTTCATTATAAAGAATTGTGAAGGACTCCAGCATTATTATTCTTGATAAAACAGCGGTTGCTAATTGTTTCAATGATTGGCAAACTTACAGATGTTATGTTTACTCTAAGAAGGAACTCCTCTGACATGATTGATATTAATCACAGATGGACCTACTAAGATAATTAATTGGCATTCCTTCGTTTAAAACAACTGCGTTGTCTTTTTCCTATACGTGTAAGCATACACGTAAACATATTTCCTCACGTTCTTGTGCTAATCACTTGTTCATTAAGGGCTAAACATTATGCTGCAACAGGTAAAGAGCATCACCAGCTTCGCTAAATTCAATCAGAGATGGGGAGAAATTTAACTCCAAGTGACATTGCATTACCTGTCATATTTTTCTTCAGATGTCTCATTCTCCACACTTGTTTTTTTTTTTTGATGAGAATTGCTGTCCCAGACAAGGACTGCACAGAATCCAAGCTGTCCATTCACATGGAGATATATCATGTTAGACCAAAAAATGTTATTGGTTCAAACAATTGAAGCTCAGTTCAGTTGAGTTATCCACGCAAGAAGAAGGTGGCCCAGAAGTTTTGTTTCAAGCTTCAAAAACCAGGACAGAGAGATGGTGTCCGTAGCTGTTAGCAGTAAGCAGGAAGGTTTATATTCCTCCTCACCACATTTCAAGGCTTTACAGCTCATGTAATTACCAATAGCATGTGCCTCTCCTTTTCATATGCCAAGACAGTTGCGTTATGCATCCACTGCCTTGACTTTCAACTAAAGCTGAAACTATATGCTTTTATTGTTAATAAGATGGAACCCCATTTTCTTGGATCCTATTCCTCGCCAGTGGATCAGTATGATTTATTTTCCCTTCAATTTTTGACATGGAACACTTTCATCATTGCGTTTTTTTTGTAAATGCTTGAAGTCCCACTAGACTAGCTTTCATGTTCATGACCAAATAAATCTCTCTTCCACTAAAAATCATAGGCAGTTCAAGTTTTTTAGTTCGCAATCTTACCTTAGGCAAAGATTATCTGAAACTTGATCTCGCGAAGAGCAAGATACTGATTATCCAAGTCAATCCCTGAAGATTTCTGTGTTTTTATTTGTTTTCTGTTTTCTCAGAGCATACATTATAATTACGGGAGCTGCGAATATTGCAGGGTAAAGGGGTATGATCATGATGGGGAGGAACAACTTGGTTGGTTTTACTTATTACCAGGCCGAGGAAAACGTCAAAGGCTCTTGTTTTCTTCGAGAGGCATTTCTTTTGTCTGTACGTTATTGGCTTTTATTGATTAATTCAGTTACCTTTTCTAGTCATCCAGTCAATGCAATTACTAGATTCGAAGTTTCAAATCTTGTCTTCACGGTGATTAATAATAATAATAATAATAAAGAGTGATAATTTCAATTTGCCTCAAGGTTCAGGAATAATCTAGGTTTTCACCTTGTACTACTGACCGAATCAATGTCATCCCTGACTTTTCAAACACAAATCAATTTATTCCTCTTGTATTTTTTTTTATTAAAGAATAATATAAATCAAGTTTTAAGATTTAAAATTTGATAAAAAGATATAGAAAAAGTGAAATCTAAGATACAAAATGAAATATAAAAAGATGAATGGTAAAGGTATGCATCTATGGAACTCATTATTGGAAACTGCTTTACTTTCTTTCTTTTTCTTTTTCAAAATATCACTAGTAAAATAGAGCAAGACAAATTGTTCGTTAGAAAAAATAAAGAATTGCTAGTAATTCAATATTTTAATTTTATAAATTTTTATCTATAATATTTTAATTTGATAAGTTATGCATCACATCCTCACCGTTCATGTTGGTTTTATCAAATTTATTGAATGGCTACGTAATAATTATATCAAAAGTTTGAAAGTTTTTTTTTTGGATACTATATGTGTGAGAGAGATGGATTTCTCGGCGGGGTAATTTTAAAGTTCTGACTTTTGTGATTTTCCTCATTTTAAACCTTTCATTTTATTTTCGGTTACTGCCTAAACTAGATGGAAAACAGATTCCGAACACCATGAACTCAATAAGTTCAGCTGACAGGTCAACTTTTGACGACACGTCGTTTGGTGGTGGGGATACATGGTAATCTGCCAAGTTGCCAACCCATCATCCATTCGGTGGGTTCCGTAAGTGACTTGCCGTTTTTACATCGTGTCCTTTCACATACCAAGAAAGAAAACGCTCTGCAAACAGCTTCCCTGCAATCAGAGAGAGAGAGAGAGAGAGAGAGAGAGAGAGAGAGACTTACTGTTACAACAGCCTCTTCCTTGGAAGAGGTAGAAATTCTAAAATTACACTCAGTAAGGCCTCAGGGTACAAAGAATTCTTTGAAACGGATTGTTCTTGGACTCGGCAAAGCAGAGCAAACCGAAGAGACCATTTCATCATCCCAAACCATGTCTTGAAACCATGGCAGATGCAACTTCTCTTTTGTTTTCAAGTTCTGCAAACAAGCACCCATGGCCATTGAAATAACAGCAAGACCACCAGATACAAAAATCAGTCCCGACTCCCGACATGCATCTCATTTGTGTGTTCAGGTTATGAGCATGTCGTGGCTCTCCGTGCAAAGCCCTGGCCTTGGAGGACAAGCAAGGGGAGCAGGAGCGTTATTAAGCAGAGGAATGAAATTTCTAAAACTCATCTGGAGAAATGAACGAGGACGAGGGGGCAAGGCAGACACTTCAATAACAATCACGTTATTAGAAGCTCCATTGCTCAAACAAATGAAAATATCACGAGAGAGAGATACAACTGATGGTGACAGCAGTAGATGCTTAATGCCACTACTGAACTTCAACCAGAAATGAAAGTTGTAAGAACATTGGTGGACAAAAACCCAATACTCTATTTCCCAAAACTAGAGACAAATGTCAAGAGATCAAAAAGAAAAAAAAAGAAAGAAAAACGAGGCAATATCATTAATGTCCTGAAAACTATCTTCACTGACTCATGGTAGAAAAAGCATTACGGTTGAGTGTTGAGATCTTGTAACAACAATGTGGGGCAAAAATCCAAAACCCTAAAGTTCTGTCTAGAGAAGTAGCTTTTGTGTACATTGAAGAAGACAGCCAGCTAAATGAGCTCCAGCACATGTCAAAAGAGAAATGCCAAGCAGAGAAATATAGTTTTAAATTGTGTTTTAACTTGATCTCACACCAGCACCCTGCCTTGCCTTGATCATTCTTTTGAGCGTTGCTAGCCAGAAGTTACATTCGTCCCACTCACTTGTGGTAAGAAGCACCTGTTCCGAGCACATGAACAGAAAGAGTTATGGTGCTTGAAACTCACTTCAGGTTACCAGCACATATTAAAAGTGTCAAAACATAAATAACTCTTAAGTAACACATGCCTGGATTTGTAGAGCTGAGCTAAAGTCATTTCTGTCCAATGCCTGACATAGCTGAACAAGCTTATCAGAAGCATTTTTTGAAATATCCCCACTGTTGAGTTTGGCAAACAAGGCACCTATTTTCCTTGAGTTATCTTCAATTTCACGCCTCCTGGCTGGATTTGCACGGGCACCACCCAAAGCTTCTGATGTCTCGTTAAACAGTCTTGTCAATGTCACAATGACTGGTTTATGGTGAGCTGAAACACGTTATTGAAATACATTTGTTAGTCAGTCACACATCATAGAAATCATTATAGTATACAAACAAAGCATTTAAACTGTTATCATCAAATGTTAGAAACCAAACTAGTTGGGATTCCAGCAGATTATTGATCCAGACTAAACCAACATTTAAATTTCAAATGCTCTGATAGCAATCATTTTCACTCATTTTAGTCACGCATGATTTCTAGTCTCAAACCATCTATATGCTACAACATCCACGACAATTGATTACTAGAACTGCCCATCAGTGAGGAACTGCAGCCTAAATGTTTGCTAATACATGTCAATTATTTTTTTTATACGGCCTTAAAGCTACACAAAGATAACCTCAACTTATATAAGATAGACAACCCTAGTGAAACCAGAAGTTTTCTAAAACTATTAGAAGATTAAAGTCGATAACCAAAGTAGATCTATTTTAGCGAAAGTGCAATTTTGTTATGGCAATTACCAGGCACATTTGATGTATCGACTGTTTGCACAGTTGGTGGTGGAGCAGCGGGAGCCACAGCTGGTTGGACTGGTGCAGACTGAGTAGGACTAGGTGGCTGCATCAAACCAATTCCAGGTCTTTGAGCAACCCCTGCATGTACAGGCCTAAATCCCATTGGTGTTGGGCCAGGAGCAGCAACTTGTGGCATTCCGTGGCCAGGAATTGCACCCACCTGAGATGTAATAGGTCCTTGAGAACCAGTTGGGGGTTGTACAGGATTATAAGCAGAAGTAGCAGTTCCCTGAAACAAGCAGGCAAATTTTTTAGTGCATCACTCAGAAACATCAACACCAGATTTGCAATCAACAGTAAAAACACAGACTGGATATAACTGAGAACCCAATGTGGGTTGCTGATACTGTTGTGCATTTCTTAGACTGGGAACATTTGCAGGAACGAAAGTCCTGGTGGCTTGTTGAGTACCAGCATGAGGTGCAGGTGGAGCAAAACTTGGCTGTAAGAACAAAGGTGAAGTGATGAGTGGTAGTAACAAGTAGCACTAACTATTGACACAATTGTCGATATCTATCCCAAAGAACAAAGAGAACATAATTCAAGCTTCAATCAACACATCTATATACAAACAATCTCTTCCAGAAAAACAACAGTTTGAATGTCTTGGTACATAAAGGATATCACCAAGTCAGGAAATAAAGAATATGTATATGCACTCAAATACGTCTGAACATGCAGGTGAGCTATGCCATAAGTTATCTTTTACATCACATAAAATCAAGATAAAGAAAACAGAATACCTGAGGTGCCTGAGGAGCAGGAGTTGGAACGAACATTTGGGGCTGTGGTGCAGGCTGATATGCTGGGGGCTGTGGTGCAGGCTGATAGGGAGTAGGAGCACCATATCCTCTTCCGTATGAAGAGTCAATAGGTTGCTGATAATTTTCACTGTATGGACTGCCAGGAACACTCTGATGCATTTGTTGAGCTACTGCTCCCTAAAAAATAAACAAGCATGAAGTGGTCACTCACGTGAGCAACACATCACCTTCTCTAGAAACAGCAATTAAAAAAAACATGAGGAATGAGTGTCCACCTGATAATAAGAATGAGAGGCATCAGCCACACCAAAACCAGAATTTTGGGCACCATAAACTGATCCAACTTGCTGTTGGCTGTTCTCAAAAGGTGGAGCCTTAGCTTCTTTTTCTGCATCAGAAATCAATTTCTTAATCTGATACTCTTAAAGACAGCACTGATAATGCAATAATGCCAGGGTCATGAGGCTATAGGAGAAGTTATGCTGGATTGTATTAGTGCTGGATTCAATTGGAGGACCTACTTTAATCACAGTATAGATGAGCTCTTTCTTGTTTCAACTAAGAAACACTTCCTTTACCACAATACACCAGAGTTATTAAAAGATGTCATTATATGACCTGAACATGACTCAAACACCAGAAAAACACCTGACTCAACTTTGACCACGTCAGATCAAGCAAAAAGAAGTTTTCACACAATCCATTTGCTTTGTCAGTTCACTAAGAATGAGCTACACCAGGGGTAAAGGAAACCCTGCACCAAATGGTATGGACAAGGCTGAAAAGAAAAGCAGCCGAGCTGACTGATGGAGCTAACATAGCAGGCATCAACTTCAAATCAAGTATTTCTATTGCCAGGTCTCCATACCATGTATTTAAACCTAAATTTCTCACTAGGATTGGTAGAGGGTAAAGGGAATGAGATTGCAACATCGCAAGTTTTACCACTTAGTAAAAGTATTTATATATATCATAGACAAAATTTTTGCTCCCTTTGTTTTCCCATTCCCTTTATTTTGTTTGGCTTAGTTTAATACTCATATTAAAAAATTAAAACCCAAAAAAAAAAAAATACTCGTAGATTTGGAATCTTGAGATTGTGTTTTCAATGAACATGATCTAGATAATATCCCATATTAATGTAACTGTTGTTGGAATAGAAAATAATGGATGATCTCTCAACATCATAATGTCTGGAACTTGACTGACAAACTACGATTAAGGATTGAAAACTGTGAAGTTTTATAATTCTGCGTAAGAATTTTCAACAAATGATGTACCAGTTTCTGTGGAGAGAGCAATACGGTCTCTTAAGATTGTAAGTTCAGGAGACAATTCATCAGACCCCAAAAGTTTCAAGTACTCCAACGCTGTTGTTAAAAGGCCCTGACTGGCTAAAATTTCAGCATACTTCTCAACAAGCTTGCACAAAGAGGCACTAAATTGCTTTTGGCCACTTGCCAGAGCAAGTACGATAGTCTTCTCCATCAAATCCTAGCCAAACAAAGAATATAAATCAAACTTCCACAATGACAAACATAAAATACTATTGAATTTCTACTTCACTGCAGGCTGACCTGAAGAAGATCAATGTACGATTTCCCTTCACTCTCGACTGTTAGACGCCTTGACCAAATTTCAACTGTTTTGTCAATATTGCCCGCGCAGATATAACAAAGAGTCGCTGCCAATGTATTACCGGCAGCCATTAATTTTGAAGCAAGTGAATTGCATAGCATACTCCATTCCTCACTTGGTGCGAACTGTTATTTATGATGAAAGTAAATCAATACGGAGCAAAAACAGTGTCTTGCACATCTGTTTTAAGAAACATTTCCATGTGAAAACCTCTCCTCATCACAGGTTCACATAGAATTCAAGTGTAAGAATTGCAGGGTCGAATATTTCATAATTAAAACTAACAGTTCAATTCAAATATAAAAATTGAGGTGTAAGAATATCTCCACTATTTTCTGCAAATAAATGTCTAAGCAGGCACCACTTCATGCACAGAAATTTAATTCCAACAGAAATAGCAAAAGCAAATAATCATCAATCAACATTTAGATAATAACAACAGGATATCTTCCAGTAGTCATAAACAATTTAATGCTGAATTCCATCAATTTTTATATATGATATTCACTTCTTCAGGATTTGAGGAGCTTACTGTACAAAGGAGTGCAAGAGTTTCTTTCCAGTATTTGAGTGACCTGGAGTTTACGAGGGTCATTAGATCATTGTTCACCATTGCAGAAACAATCTGAAAATGAAAACCGTTGACAGTGAGGTGACAACTTCTAACTGATTGATAATAGGGGAAAGAATACAACATTGCAATACGGATACATCTATCTGCAAATACATTAATGGCCTTGGTGCAATAAAAAATAAAAACATAAAAGGGAAAACAATGAAAGTTAAGCTACCTTCAAGTAAGGTGAAGAGCTCAATTTAAGATATTGGTCACGTGTCTTCTCCCACAATGAAGTGCCTCCAACATGAGCAATGACTAAAGCATCAGCCATTTTATTTGCTGATATGCACTGTGCAACAGCCTCTTTGTAGTCTCCCAGAACCAAAGCACGCTGTATACAATCATCAAATGATGGGTCTGCACTCTCCTCGGGTGTCTCTGTTTCTTGTGATATTTCTTCTGCACTAGGAGCAGATTTCTCAAGACCAATATTATCACCAGAAGGTACCAAAGAAGTATCAGCTTTGGGACTTGGAAGGTTGTTAAAAAAGTCTTCCCCATCATCAGCAGAGAATATGGTGGCCTCCTGATCATGCTCGTATCCCATTTCATCGGCTGGTGTATCATCAAGCCGAATGGCATTTATTTCCCGGGTGAGATCGTCCTCCAGTATAGCATCTTTTTCTTCAGCTGGTACGCTAAAACCAAGGTGGGAGAGCATCCTAGTTCTTGCAGTTCCATCTTCTTCAAACATAACCTTCAAGAAAGCCCAAGTTTCTCGATCGTCCTCTGATCTGCCAGGATGATTGACCAGACAGGCAAAACAATTAGTCAATTTATTTGAAGGAAAAAAACAGAGTAATTGACTCTTTTTCTTGTCCTGAAAAGAAAATGATTGCTTAATATACAGATGCATACTCAGACTCTTGAGATTTTTTATCACATAAAGCCTTCAACAATGGCTTCTCCCCATTTTGTATGGCACTTTCAAATTCAGATGACCGACTCACCAAACTGTCTTCTGTAACTAAGTTATGCAAAAAAACCTGAGAGAAACACTGAAAAGAGTAAGTACAAAGGACAAGTCGAAAATACATGGGAAAGAACAACTTCACCCAGAAAAGCTACCTCGGAAGCACCACCAGCAGATGACCTAGGGCGAAACGATACTAGCTTTCCTCCAAAGCCAAAAGAAGCCCCAACAGGACGCTTATACCATTTTGGAGCTCTTAATTTTCCTGCATAAGAAAGACAGTAAAATAGATATTCTGAAATGAAACTCAAAATAGAGTATACAGGCTTCAAAGCATGAAAGGAACACAAAAAAGTAAAAATAAAAAAGGACCATATATGAAATGCTCAATCTTCAAAGTCCCGAAACCCTAACATGCTTGCAGGGTACACTAAAATGATACTCTATCCCACTCTTTCATTAGATAATCAGCTAAACAAGAACAATGGCACCACTTAAACTAGCTTAGCTCAGTCAAAGTTTTGTCCAACCTTGGAATTAAAAGACAACCTAAAACCATGCCTGGCTTGATACCAAAACATTATTTTACGGCAGTAAATGACCAAATAGAAAAATTTAAAAATTTAATATAGAAGGAAGAAGTTGGTGGTGTAGGCCATCAGGCTCAAAGAACACATCCCAGCCAGGATTCGTGGGCATGTTATTATTTCACAAAAGCAAATTAAACTGCACCAGATCAACTGCTAAAGTTTATGGTATGATTATAATAAATTACACTGAAAACAGATGACAAATTTGACAACACCTCTTGTCTAATAAAATACATTACCTCTTCCAAAATCGCTCTCCCCAGCAATATATCGACTGCAACCCTGCAAAGAAAGATCCAAAACAAAAGACCTCTATAATGGAAATGAAATTTTAAAAAAAAATGCCAAAGAAACTATATCGCATTTCTATAGACTTTTTTAATTTCCAAATAAGCATTCCATTATACAACCTACTCTTCCAAGCCAACACTATAAAGTTTCAACCCAGTGTATCATTTCTTTTTTTATCTTCTTTTTTCCTTGAGGTGCGACATTATTTTATCATGAGTGCATTTTTCCCTTCGCTTACTTGCTACATGCTGGCCCACAAGAAGACAACAAATTTGGTAGCAGCATGACATAAATGCTTACCTCAATGTTGTAAATGCCAATCTTTCCATCAAAAGAAGATGCAGATATAACTCCAGGCATCTTGGGATACCAGTGAACATCAAAGTTCCAGTTGGTGCCAGCCGGTAATTCACAGGCAATCTACTCCAAAATTAAAAAATAAGCATCAACCAAGTTTAAGAAAAGCATAGGCAAGTGAGAGCTTGCAAGGAAAAAAAAGGATTAAATATTCAAATTAAAATAATCTCATAGCTACCAAAACAGAAACTTATACAACTAAACTTATACTGCTTCAGTTGTACCAAGTTTTGTACCAGCAATTTCCTGCTGAGTTTATGTGATAAATCAAATTTTTATTCATAAAAAGAAGAAAAGCAGAAAAACAAGATTGTTCGATTACCTCTCCAGTTACTGTGTTCCAGCAGATTGTTCGGTTATCTTTAGCACAGGTAAGCAAATATGAGCTGTCATTGGGACACCATGACATTCCAATTACACCTGGTGTAACAAGAGATGAGTCATCAGAAATACTAAACCGCAAATTATCACTAAAGGTTTTAAAGGAACAGAATTATTGAGCCTCACTGTAAGAATCAGCCCATGGAAAACTGCCAGGATAAGAAAGGAAGGACCATCGAGGATGAAGATATTTAATTAAATATCACATAAAACATAAACCCTGATTGGTGCACATACATGAGAAGAAAAAAACATTCGCATTTTCTAGGTCAGAGATGATTTTTGTAACACAGCATATCCTTTCAGCCTCCAATATTATAAAGGATCACGAAATCAGAGAAGTTAAGACAATTGTTTCTAGTGAGCCTACTAGATTTTATACCACACAAACAAAGGAGAATGAAACAAAAAGAGAATCTGAAACTGCTATGAGTTATATAGAAATCCATAAAACATCTGCAAATTAAAAATTATGAGGAAAGCCGGAAACATGATCCAGGTAAGTTAAGAATTTCTTCCCAATCATTTTGTAGGTTTTGGGAGGAAAAGGATTCTATAGTCTTGAGGAGGGGTGCTTTGTTAGCTATGGCATCTTCAAAAACTATCCTCTAAAAGCAGCTTTGTGGGATAGGATATTATTACTGGCTTCTTTATGGTGTTACCTCTCAAAAAGATGATAAAACACAAACATAGCCACACTATGTCTGCGTTTGTCTTCTTTTTGTCTATCTATTTTTCTCTCTCCTCATAACCTACGAAAAAAAAGTTTGAAATATCATATATTATGTCGTACCTTTTGTGTGTCCCACAAACTCCTTCACAGGTTCAAGTATGTTTCGCATATCCCAAAGCTGCGAGCAAAAAGCATTATGAACTAGGAAACTAGATATTAATACTTGAAAGAAAAACTCTAGCAATAGTTAAGACATTACCCGCAGAGAAGGAGAGCTATCTTCATCTGACGCCACAACAAGCTGAGTGGCAACATCAGGATGCCACTGCAAAACAGAGCACCGCCTTCTAATTGAATCTCCAAAACTGTTTAAGTAGAGGTCTAAAATCAGTTTAGAAGGATAAAGATTTAAAAGATGGTATGGAGAAGGAATAGAAAGCAGAAACTTACGAAATCGCTGGTTTCTGCTTCTTTAGGTCCCAAACCACTGCAAATGAATGAAATGGTCAGCCTTCCACACTAAAAGAAAATAATAATGTGATCAATGGTAAGTAAGGCCACTTTGCTATCTCACCAGTTATTCCATTGGAAGAAGTGGATGCTAATATATGTTGAACTCTGCAATTCCAAGAAACATAAGAAATTTCTCCTTGGGCAGCAGAACCAGTACCCTACATAAACATCCCAACAGACACAGCACAAAAACGGAGAAAGAATCAGTAGGTACCAATAAGAGAGCAGGAAAGGAAGAGAAAAGGAGGTAGACAGAGGGGTTCTTTAAGTTGAAACCCTACTGCTTCTAGTCCGAGAAAACACTATAAAGAATTAGGCTTCCAGCAACAACTAAAATCAATTTAAAATTTAAGGAAGTTCAAAAATACAGAAGTAAAAACAAACTACAAGCTTTCTTTGATAAAGGATGAAATCAAATTCTTGGCAGCCTTGAAATCTAACTCCTATTATAAATGTGGGCAAGAACCTACAAAAAATTGCAAGGAATGACACACTTTGGGCCTAACAGATGATATCAAACTTGCCAGGTTTTCCCTCTTCCTTCCACAACCACCCTAACCTTACTAAATGGAGACACCCCATCTATTAGCCAAGTCAGTGGAGCGTATCCTGAGAAAGAAAATAATTCGGCAATAAAGTCTCGCTGCTATTTGCAGCATGACCCCAGTTTGATCTTCCAAAGGGTTAAACACCATTATCTAAACATCCTTGTGTGAGATTCCAACCAGAGGCAGCGCATAATCAAGTCCAAATATATATCAAAATAACATGGACAACTCTCAAGCTAAAAGAGAGACATTCCCTATAAGAGATTTCTATTCAGAAGCTTCCTTCAGAGCTTATGACGTGAGCTTAATTGTAGTTATGCTACGATGCATGCAAAACTCTGCAGACAACAACGCCAGACGAATGCAGAGCACCTTTTTTTTTTTTTGGGGGGGGGGGGGATTGCAAAGATTATGAGATTACAGCATCATTACAATTTATCAATTCGAAAATTTATCATCAAAGACTGATACTTGGATAATTTAAGATTGTTTTGGGCTATGGAGGCATTTAGGTACAGTAATCCTTGTTATACTTCATCTCAATCCTAATACAATAATTTAGAAGCTTTTGATTGTTGAATTTAGATTTTCTGGTTGGGAAAATTATATTAGCCATGTTATTATGTACTTCTAGGTAAGCAGGCATAAAGAAACAAATAATTGGATGTTTTTCGGCGCAAATAAACCTGTTGTCACATAGTTTCAGTCCTTATCCAAACATTTTGAAGCTTTTACTTGTTAAACTTGGATTTTCTGATTAGGAAAATTATATTGGTCTGTGTTATCTTTACTTCAAGGTAATGATGAAACACTAAAATCTTCTACATCATTTTTTCTAAAAACATTGTTGTATTCAAACACTAGATAGAAAAGAAGGAAAATGAAGACCAAGTGTTGAGCAGTCAATACTTCCCTTCTTGGGCATACAGGTTCCTTATAGTTGGTTTGGTGGTGAAGAATAGACACTTAAGAAGGTACAAAATTGAACAAACATTCCAGCAATGTGAGATGTAGGAGATTGTAAGGTTAATTTCCAAACACAGGTAACAATATTATACACCAATTCCCCTTGGAAGTAATTAACAAACATCATACACCTCCAACTCATCCCTTTCACCTTACAGAAAGCTCCTAAAAGATATTTGAGGGATTAAAACTCCAACAACACCATGTTCAATCCAATCTAATCTTCATAACAATGCCAATAAAATATATCTCCTTGACCCACTTTGTAACCAAATTGACTAGGACCTGTAACTTTTCAGAGGTGTTATTGACTTATTAAAAGATTTTCCTGCCATTCTGCCCCCTCTAATAATCTAATAACCAACAAACAATCATCTTTTCCGTCTCATGTCAAGATATTTCAGCAAGCTTCCAAGGATCTCATATCAAAGCCAAACACACAGCCTGAACCAAGTGTTCCATTGTTTTCCAAAGACCATAAATAAGAAAATACAAAATCTCAACCTAAACACCAGTCCTTGCTCATTACAATAAGATTGCATAACTCCAATGTTGCACATAGACAAAACACACTGGAGAAGTATCATGGATTGCAATGGGTCTCCTCAATTACTTGTAAGGAAAGACATAAAAGGAAATAGGCATCAGCTGGAGCTGCTGGGTAGCAAGCAAAAATTAATGGATATATGAAAGGAGTCTCAGAAAAAAAAAAAAAAAGGGGGGGCAAACACAATCCCAAACACCTCTTTACATGTATATCTAGCAATAAAGAGCACTTTATAATAAATTTCTTCTTCACCAGTAAGAGTTCAATTGAGGAACATGGCAATTAACAGACAAAGTACAAGCACAAAGAAACTTTAAAATGGTTAAGTGTCAAATGTAGCATACTTTGAGAGGTGGAAAATGTGAAGGTTCTGCAGGTGCAGCCACATCCCATATGCAGATTTCACCATCATCAGCACCAGATGCAAGTAAGTTAGGGTTGATGGAGTTAAATTCAAGGCCACGAACCTGAAACAGGGTGGAATAGTGTCAGGCATAAAATCCAACCATCAAACATCTAAACTATTAGAGTGCCAGAAAAAAAAAAAAAAACAAGAAAAAATTATTTATAAAAGAATAAACTTACAGGTCCTTTGTGTCGCGAAAGATGACTAACAAGAGCACTTTCACTTGGCTCAGAACTGGGAACAAAATATAAAATATAAAATAACGGCTTCATCAAACAAAAGAAAAAAGAATTTAAACAAGATTTACAGTGTAGATTTCCATAACATATTTAACATAAAAAATTATTTTTTTTGCGAAAAATTACATGCAGAGCAGAATTATATTCTTAAATGCAAGAAAATGGGGAACTTCAAAATCCACCAAAGAAATCTATCCACATCAATGCAGAGAATAATTTCAACTGGTTCCAGCCAAACCATCATCTGTCCAGTAACTCATTACCCATATTAAAAAACAATCCTCTACTTTTATACATTTCCAACTTCACAGAGAACTCAAACTTCAAAGCACAGTTAAAAACAACCAAAAGATCAAGGCGCGAAAATAAAAACCAAAACAGAAAAGAAAGGTGAAAAGCTCTCGTTTCAAATTTTATAAAAATAAATTCATATCAATGCCAGCTCAAAATGAGATTCAATCACCATCTAAACAGCCATTCCAACAACCAAATGAAATTCATTGCCAAGAAGTTCTACTACACTCAACTCAAAATTAGGTTTTGTCCGAAATTTAATTTGAAAACAATTAATTGCGTGGAAAAGATATATAAATATAAAGCTCATGAGAATAAAAATTTCCTACAGACCATAAACTTCTACATTCCCACCTATAAAATCACAAACAAAACTCAATTTAAATCAAGCTGAGCATTCCCTGATATACCGGTTTTACTATTTTAAATCTGAACACAATCTTACTAAATTCCCATCTCTCCCTATATTCCCAACTCGTAAGAAGCAACTCTGATCAAGACAATTCTGTTCAATTCAAATCCCATTCAACGCAAAACCAATCCATGCACAAACAAAACTAACGAAACCGCCTAATTAGTATCAGATCTCACTATACTTCCGAAATCCTCCCCTTCACTCCCAATTTCACTGACATTTCATCCCAATTAACAAACTAATCTCAATCAATGGTGGCAGTACACCGCGGCAGAGCAGCAGGAGCCGGATAAATTCAAAATAGATAATACGTAAAACAAAATTCAAAAAATACCTTATCAGGGACAAAGGATTCCAAATATCGATGTTGCCATCAACAAGACCACCAGCAATGAGTCCAAGACCATAAGCATCAGAGCCGGATCCATTCCTACCCCAAGCGAGACGATTAAATCTCTCAGAACTCTGACACTCACCAACAACAGGGAGATCACGATCCCCCGATTGGAAATCAAGCTTAAAGATCTCAAGACTCGCAGACGAACTAAAGGACAGATCCACTGCCCCCGCCATCGTCCCCGCCGCCATGTAGGGCGAGTCCGGGGCTAACGCCACCGACGCCGATCTATTTACAGACTTAATAGACGCCATAATTCACTACTGTATAACTACAAAAACGCCAATCGATAATTGGATCTGATATATGAAGAAATGAGAGAAATGGATTTAGGCTGGATTCTTTTAGGGTTTGATCTAGATTTGAGAGAAAATTGATTTAATTTTATTTTTTTTCTATATAGACGTTACACACTTGGCTTCGCTCCTCTCTCTCTCTCTCTCTGTTTGTCTGTGTTGTGAGAAGAGAGAGTGATGTGTTTGTTCGATTTTTTTTTTTCTATTTTTATTATTATTTTCATTTCATTTTTTTGCGTTTTTTTGGGTTTAAGTTTGGTTAACCCGGAAGAGGAAGGTTTTTATGTTCCCTTCAGGTTGAACCTTGGGAGAAAGTGTAAGGGATAAGGGCTTTTTGTCTATAACGTATATTTTGTGACGGTAAAACTCTCTTATGCCATTAATCCAGTTGCTTTATGACATGTTTAAGTAGTATCTCCACCTACCTTTTTTTTTAATTAATGTAAATATTTGAATTAACTTACATGTATTTAAATTAATTTTATAAATTTTAAAATTAATAATTATATAAATTTTTAATAGTTTTAAAATTTATAAAACTTGAATCAATAACTTTTAAAAAATAAATTTAAAATCTAATCAATTAATTTAAATACTTCAAAGTTATCTTTCCCTCTATTTGTTTTGCTGGATGGAAAGGGCCCATGAAATTGATATAAGTGCTTACTATAGTTCGGTGAAAAGAACCATTGGTGAGAATGGTTGTATGGCTCGGAGTGCTTGAAAGAGACTTTACATCTTATTAGTAGAAAAAAATATTTTTTATTTGTAAATATATTAAAATATTTTTTTATTTTTAATATTTATAAATATAAAAAATAATTCTTTTTTAAAAACACGAATTAAATGTATCTACAAACACACGATGTATGTGAGCCATTGTATCTATTTAATTGTTCTGTGCAAAGTAGTGTTCTAATGTGAGTGTTGTGTTGTGTTGTAATATTGTATTAAAATAAATACGAATTAAAAATGGATGACATGTTGACTTTTGAAGGAAAAAAAAACCAAATAAAAACTGAAAGTGGGCCTAAGCTTCGAAGTCCAGACAAGCTTTTTCTAAAGGTCATGCTTTGAGGCTGGTTAGGTCGGCGAGGGATCTCTTTTTTTATTATATAATTTTTATAAAAAATTTTACATAACAAACCTGTATATTGTTATTTTTTTTTACTTTGGATTTATTTTTTATTTAAATTTCAATTGATATTCTCTTTCTAATCTTTAAAATTTTTGTGTTAATCTGTTTAAGATAGTAGTTATTTTTAATTATTTTATATTTTTTAAAATATTTCAAAGTAATTATTTTAATTTTTGTTTTTAATTTTTTTCTTTTATACTCGATATAAATATGATTTACTTGCATAGTGTATTTATAAAAACGAGAATCATTTTTTTTATAAGAAAAAAACAACCTATAAGATAAAAAAAAATGCATAAATTAAAACCAAGATTTAAGGCTAAATATCTGCATAGTCAGTTATCTTCTGCTTTTAGAATAAAGAGTAGCATTTCATTTAAGTATTTTATTATCATTAATAACTATTTTATAGTTTAGAGTCTCATATATTTTTTAATTTATTTTATATAGTGTAAACAACGTATTTGTGTTTCTAGTTGTAGAAAATCATGATACAATAAAACACATGTAATATTGACACATTATTATGATACGTTAAAAATTAACTTAAAATCATGATACAATAAATTTTACCTCCATTTTTTTCTTCCAAGGAATTAAACCTCGAGCACATTAATACACACACGAAAAAGGAAATAATTAAGAAAATCCGACGTGAAGAAATAAAATCCAGTAACATTATATTTTTTTTCAATTGTTCTCTTCCAGCCCAAAAGCATCTAATTCAAACCTCTGCCCCTCCCCGGAAACGGTAGAAGCTATCACAAGTTTTTTAAGCAAACAACTTGATCGGAGCAAACAACTCGCTCGGGATATATATATACGAATCATTTCTTCATATTCAGCTTCGTCTTCTCTAAATTAACCCAGACAATTGACATGAAACATGAGCGACGCATACACAGATCCACACACACACACACACACACACACACTCATATATATGATTAACACAGTAGAAATTAAAGAAACTACTTTTTTGATGCGTGTTCTTCATAAAAAAACGAAAACCAGAAGTCTTATTTTGCATGATGCCCGTTCTCAAAATCAACGGGAGGATTATGCCGATCGCATGGTAGCTTTATATTGCCTAATGAGCCCGCAGGAACAAGCTTAAGATTCTCACAGTTACACATCTCGATCATGTACCCGTCTGGATCACAGAAAAAAAGCTGGTCAATCTTTGTTCCGTTTTTATCATCGTCTATTGTCCTCTTCGTGTACTTCACGTTGAACTGCTTCAATCTCTGCTCCAGTGCTTCCATGTCTTCACACTGCAACATAAATGAATTATTGACCGTATGACACAAACACAAAATAAATAAATAATAATTCATCTGCAAGTTCATCCAACATTCATATTGCTTCGGCTCTCATTGATCAGCCTTGTGTTAAAACTAGCTCCCAGTTGCTTTTCAGGGCCTGATGCCTCACCGGATAACAAATAGGAAAGAAAAAAAAAAAGGCATCAACAGTACTAAATGAGAACTTGAGGATTTTTAAGGAATTTTGTATCGACGAGCGTTTATCCAAATGAATATAGGAATTATTCACATCTTTCTTCCATTCTAAATATAAATGTTCGTATTTAAAACTCTCCATATTATGTACATTTTTTTAAAGAAGTGTTTAGAAACATGATTATAGTTGTTTTTTACAGTATTTTTTATTTAAAAATATATTAAAATAATATTTTTTTATTTTTTAAAATTATTTTTAATATTAGCATATCAAAATAATATAAAAATAAAAAAAATATTAATTTCAAGTAAAAAAAATTAAAAAAAAAAACACTTTTGAAATATAAAAATAAACAATATCCTTTAAATGTTCACACCTCTTACACCATATCTTTAAAAAGTAACAAAATTTTAAGTCTTGATTATCATTAAAAAAAAAACAAGATCAATTATATCCATCTATCTATCCTTCTATATACATTGAATCTTTTCTCCTCCCTTTAAGAATTTTATACTATCGTAACTCGTTTAATTATTTTTATATATTCATATCTTCTTCCGTGTACCTTTCTGCAAAAATATATGAGTGTGTGCATGCGCGGGAGATCACAATTCTTTTTTGTTTTGATAGCCAGAGAATCGAATCGAATACCTGAAAAGAAATATGGTTATCCATGGGATCCAAGCCACGATCTGTTTTAGGCAAGCTGTCTTCATCCTTGGCCTGGATCAAGTGAACCCCAACACCATAATTGAACAGCCATGCTCCTTCAAATTCAAAAGCTGGTGGCCTCTCAATCAAGACCAGCCCAAGAACCTTGGAGTAGAAATCAATGGACTCTTTCACGTCTCTAGAAAGCCTCGAGATGTGATTCAACGCCATTTGAGGAACTCTGTCCTCCTCTTTCCCCTCGTTGTTCCTCTCTTCCTTGTTATTATTAGTCTCTTCTTTCTTTTCCATTAGTTAACAGTTTAACACCGGCCGGCCTCTGTGTTTCTATAGTACTTTTCTGAGGTGCTAGCACTGCCAGTGTTGTGCATGGCGTTTGAGGGCGGGGTTTTTTTAAGGTTCCCACAAATTAGGGCAGTGGACACGTATGGGATACCGATGACGCGTGGCTGTTGAAGTGTGTGATTTTTTTACGTTGTAGCCTTGGATGATTGACACATTTGTGCCGTGCGAAGCGGTGGCGGCTAATTCAATATCTCTTCTTGGCAAATCTTAAATGCCGCAAAGTTAGCACAAAATTAGAAGGCTTAGCTCTGCGAGCCTGCCGCTGCCATCTCGTAGTTGCTTCTTGGATTTTCACGACATTAGTCGCCATAAATAGAAAAATATTCATGAACACATGCTTTCGTTTGGTGTGAGAATTTTGGGTTTCAGAAAGAAATCATGGTGCATTTTGTTTTCATGTGGTCTGTCTTGCTCCATCCATTAATTGTTAATTCCACAATCATCTCCCGTTTTAAGAACTTGGGTAAAACCATAACTTTAAAACCCGGCCTGACTGGTAGATCCAGAACCAGCTGATTTGAGGTTGAAATCTGGTTGAGTTGAAAAAAAATAAAGGAAAAAAAACCCAACATGACCTGGTTGACCTGGCAAGACTCAGTAAAAAAACTCAGTTGCAACTCGTTAATTTTTGTTTTTTTATTAAAAAACATTGTTTTGATTTATTTTTAAAAAAAAAAATTGACCTGGACTACCCGGTCAAAACCCAGAACCTTGGCCTTGGACCGGACCGAGTCTAAAAACTATGGGTAAAACCCCAGCGCAATGAAAAAGCTGATTTTCTTTAAAAAAATTCTGATGAAATTCATTTTGGTTTTTTTTCTCAATTTTAATCCTTCAATATTTTTTTATTTTTTAATTGATTTTCATCATAATTTTAAAATCTAGCCTAACCAGGCAGATTGACTCGAGACCCAACTGAAACCAAGGGTCAGGTTTGAAAAAAAATTGAAGGTAAGAACTTGGGTGTCCCTGGAAAAAAATAAATTGGGTTAGCCAAGTGACGCGATTGATCCAGTTAAAAACTCGGATACAACCGATTGACTATTTAATTTTTTTAACAAAAACAACATCGTTTTATTATATATAAAAAATATAAGGAGTCAACCTGAGATGACCGGGTGACTGAGTCAAAACTCGTGAATAGGGCTGGGTTTCAAAACTAGGATCTTCATAATTTGTTTTAATTTGTATTTTATGAGGTTATTATATCATTAAGTAAAAAATTATTAAATTTGGTGGAGTTCATGATTCAGACTATAAGGTTGGCAGATTAAGCAGTGAAACTCGGCTTGATCTAATATATCATCGTCTCAAATATCCTAATTTATTTTTGAAAGTCAAACCATATTTTTAACGGTCATTCAGACTATCTTTATACATGTTAAGTCGATTTGGTCACGTCGAGGCTACTCTCAAACGGGTTAATATTAAACTTAGGCTAGATAAAAAGTTGGTTATAAAAGTTTCAAAGTTAACCTGTTGGGTCATCCCTCCTTTTCTTTCCTTATCCTTTTTTTTTAAAAAAAAAAAAAGCTTCAACTTTTATTTTTTTTGTTTTTTTTTAATTTCATCATTTAACACTTGGTTAATTTTAAATTAATCATTATAATTTATTCTTCTTAGTTTTTTATAAAGTTATCACAATTTCAAATAAAAATTTTCATATTTAATTAATATTTAGTTTTACGAGTGTCTATTTTCAATGTCATATTATTAAGTAAAAAATAGTTTTAAAAAATTATTAAACTTAAGGAAGCTAAAAAAAGGGGTCATAAGTTTGTTGGGTTAAGCCACAGGTCCAAGTTGATTTAATATATCATCGTCCTAATATTAAAAAAAAAAATATCATCTTGAGTTTGTTTTCTTACATCAAACCACACATTTCACTTATTATCCGGGTTATTTATGAAATTACCAAGTTGACCAGATAATGTAAAAATAATTTTTATATAAGTTAAATTTTAAATCAAATTAAAAAATTTTAAGGTTAATTTATAGAGTCAAAGTTTACTAAAATCAAATAGTTCATCATGACTTAAATATATTTTTTTCAAGTTCAAAAAAATTATGTTTTGACTACAACGTAGCATTTACCGGTAAAATAGGATAGACAAACTTGTTGACCATAACAAGAAAAGTAAAAGAAAGAGTAACAAAAAACTAGAGTAACCATAGTTTGGGTTATAAGTTTCATCATAATTTTAATAAAAAAATTTGCCTTTGAACCTATTAAAATAATCGAGTCATATTAGATCAATTTATATATTAATTTTTTTTTACTAAAAAAACATTAAAAATGTCAAGATCGTAGACTAATTATCTAGTTATATTATAAAAAAAGTTAAATGACGTTAAGATTTACTGTAACTCTATATACAAATTATTGTAGATTGTGATAGTAAAATCACACAGGTATGTTGTGTAATTAAGAGGACCATAAGAGGCATTTTAGTATTTTCACGTTATATTTTTTATTTTTAATCGAAAAGTTGTTAAAGCATGTTCCATGCGTAGAAATGAGTAGATGGAGCCCGCGGAATTAAGGAGGCGTGTGGATGCTTCCTGGTGGTCAAATCAGACCATCCACCATATAAATAAATGTGCAATTGTGCCTTCTTCCACATGGTGCGGCTCGTGTAAACATATCATGTTTGGATTGTCATCGATGATCGATTGTTTATATTTTTTTCCTTCTTTTCTCTTTCATGATAATTAAAGTGCACAATTGTTCTCTCATTGTTTGTTATTTGCTTGTATATGACATGGTTGTCAGACTCAAGAGTCTTAGACCAGATAATCATACTAGACCCAAACAGCTTGGCCCTGACATGATTACCTAACCCAAGATACTTAAAACATTCTTTATATTTTTAATATATTTTTTTATATTTTTAAAAAATAATATTAACCCATTACGAATCGGGAGCCAATATACTTGTTTTATATCAATAGAGAAAATTCTTGAAAATCGGTTAAAAGGGCCAACCCTGGGAGGTCATAAGCATAGTTTTTAAACCCTGTTTGGTTCAAGACCCGGGTTCCGAGTTTTGATCAGGTTACCGGGCTGTTCAAGTTAATTTTTTTATTTTTAAATCAAAACAATCTTATTTTAGTAAAAAAAATAAAAAATCAACAAGTTACAACAGAATTTTTTACTAAATCTTATCAAATCACTCCAGATTTTTTTTTTTTTAAATCTAATCCAATTCCAATTTTAAATTAGTTGACTCCAGAATCAACCCTCAGGCCAAGTTTCAAAATCATGGTAATAAGTCATGACATTAACGTACTTTTATTTCGTAGTTTGAAAGTCCCTCGCAACCCCGAGGGTAAAAAAAGAAGCAGAAATCACACAACAGTAGCGTTAGCCCACACATCTCACAACCGAACCCCCCCAAAAGCCCAAACCACCAACTAGCCGCCGCCGCCGCCACCAACACCACTGCCAGCTCAACACGAACACAACCATAATAATTGCTTGCTTCTCCTAGTCCAAACAGAAATAGCAAAGCGAAGAAGATGTACAGGGACGTGTCTAGCTGCAACACTTACAACTATGGAGACGCCTTGTACTGGGACGCGCGATACGTCCAGGAAGCTGAGAGCTTCGATTGGTACCAGCATTACTCTTCTCTTCGCCCCTTTGTTCGTCGTTATATCCCTACTTCCTCTCGTGTCCTCATGGTTGGCTGTGGCAATGCCCGTAATTACCCCCTCTCAAATCTCACTCCCTCCCTCTCCCTCATCATCATCATTATTATTACTATTATCATTATCGTCATTGCTACCACTACTAATTCCCACAGTCTTCGAATTGATTCCCGTTTTTGTTCTTTGTACTGAAATTATCGGACTTGGGCACTGATTTCTTGTTTTGAATCAGCTCAATGTTTGTTTTTGCATTAGAACTTTTGGTGGGCTGAACTGGAATGCTATTCTGGTAGGAGATCGAAATGTGAGAAATAAAAGAAGTATTCGTTAAAGTTTGTATGTGCTGTTAAGCCTGTCCAACTAGTAAGGTCTGATATTGGATTTAATTAATCAGACTTTATTTTCAAATTTTGAGTGAAATTGTTATAAATCATTGCAATGTAAATATGAGTCCCAAACAGCGAATTTTGGTGCAAAATTGTTTTTTACAGATTGTTTGGTAGACTGGATGTAACCCTAATCTTGATGATGATGTTCACCTGTAATGTTTCTGCCAACTGTAAAATTGGACAAACTTTATTGCATGGACATCTCTTATCAAATGAGCTCCTGAACTCTGCAAAGAAAACGGGGTGTTACTGTTCTTGTGCATCTAGAGACGCTCACGTGCATGTGTGTGGTTCTGTATGCATATTTATGTATTCGATTATTCATATGATGCCATTGGTTTTGCATTGTAGTTATGTCAGAGGACATGGTTGAGGATGGATACGAAAACATAACGAACATTGATATTTCGTCAGTGGCCATTGACATTATGAGAAGAAAATACGAGCATGTCCGTCAGCTCAATTGTATCCTTTTAAAAGAACTGCTTTAACTTCCGTTGTGTAATTAAACTTTGCCATTTCTTAACTAGATACCTCTACTTCTGTGTGAGCTTCCTTTATGATTTATGTATGATAGACATGGAAATGGATGCTAGAGATATGAGCTTCTTCCCAGACAAATCTTTTGATGCTGTTGTGGACAAGGGTATATTCCTCTCTCTTCCTTTAGATCTTCTTTTTAATGTTGATGGGTTTTTTATTAATTTAGTGGTTTGTGTGTTGACTTTGTTCTTGCTGTTCAAATTCATCCTCCTTTACTCATGGCCTACCAATCCTCAATCCAGGGACTCTCGATTCGTTGATGGTATGATGTGCATCCACATGCTCTTATAAATTCTTTTCTCAGTACTGAGGCTTTTAGGACCACTCTTTCCTTATGTTGATTTTTTGTACAACTGTCTGTGTAGTGTGGCAGTGATGCTCCTATTAGCAGTGTCAGAATGCTGGGGGAAGTAAGCAGGTTGTACTATGCATAAACTTTATAAGTTTTATTGCTCATTTTGTTTGGTGTTAACAATATATACTTTATTCTCCTTAGAAATATGATGCTGTTGTATGTTTATGTGTGTACTTGCACGTGATAATTGCAATAATCTCCACTAACTTTTGTTTTCCTTTTTTTCTTGTAGGCTTCTTAAATGTGTTGTGTGTTTTTGTGTATGTGCACTTTATAATTGCAATAATCTCCACTAACTTCTTTTCCCCTTTTGTTCTTGTAGGCTTCTTAAACCTGGAGGAATTTATATGTTGGTAACCATATACCTTAATAGAAAGCTATATTCTTCTCATTTTTCACCTTATGCTTTTGGAAATTCTTAAAAATGATGTTTTTTTTTTTTAAAAAAAATTCTCACATACAGATAACCTATGGTGATCCCAAAGTAAGGATGCCTCATTTGACCCGGTCCATTTACAATTGGAAAATCATATTGTACATAATACGTAAGTGTTCTTGGCTTTTCACCTTGAGCTTTACAGAATATTTTCTCTGTCCTCACAGTTTTTGTATGTTGAATTCATTAACTTTGGGTCAGAAATTGTTATATTCAACTTGCTAATTCAGGCTTGATTTAAAGTTCACAGTTGTTATGATCCATGTACATGTTTCTACACTTTCTCTTTCCAAACTCAACACACATCATTTATTCATTATGCAATTCAAACTCTCCTTGTATGATTGTTATAATTAAAAGTATTGGTTAAAAACTATCCTTTTAAAGTGCTTAAGTGAAATACATAGCAGGTAAAACGATTCCGGGCATTAAGAAGTCGTTGCAGAAATAAACAATAAATAAGATTAAAATGGTTAAAGAGTATAGAAAAAGGGATATAGGACTAGTCATATTCCAAGTAAGACTCTTTGTTTTCAGTCTTCATTGTCGTAACTACCAGTTAGATTGATTATTAGCTTTAAGGTTTGATACCTCATAGCTTTTGACTATATCAACTCAGCTGTTCACAGCAGTGAAGCTAGGCCTTTTATGTCCTTGTGATTGGTTTGAAGTCATAAATTGCTATTTCAGTAGCTTATGTGAAAAATATGGCTCAAGTCTGGGTACTCATTGTATTGAAGTATACTGATCTCGAGGAACTTTGAAAGGGGATCAGGCACTGCCGCCTTCTCATGCACAAAGGATTCTGTTACATATAGAATGTGCCTGTTCTGTGAAATGAAGCATCAGTTTTTCTTGTCTCTGGGGAATAGATTGTTCCATGCTGCATGCAATACTTCAAATTGTTCTTAAATAGTATTAGATAATGGTTCTTAAAGAAATTTAAAGTCGAGTTTCAATGGATATGATAAACTTTGTAATTGGGGAATTTCAGATTTACTCCTCTATTTACTTTCCTGAAGGAACAATGGAAGTTTCATGCAAGGCATATGCAAGTGGTAGCATTCTTTCTGATGTTACCAATGATATTAGGCTATTAGCTGCGTATGGAGCACTAAAACTGAGAGCAAGTCAGCTCAAGGCTCAATTGCAGCCAGCTATGCCTTGCGATCTCCTCCAAACTGATAATATAAATTTTCGGTTGGTCTAACCATTTGTGGTTTCTTAACCTGTATTATTCCTGTGATGCTAACAGGAAAATCAACCAGTATGCAAGTGTAGGTGCCTGTTCATTGCATTCCATGGTGTAATGAACGAAGTAAATAGGAATTGTCTTTTGAAATGGAAGAAGCATTTTCCTTCTTGTTTGGGCTTTTTTCTATTTTAGAACTTAAAATGTTTAATCTTTTTGAAGCAATGCGTCATAGTGCCATATATGCACGAGGAATGTGTTAGCATTTTCTATTTATGATCATGTTTTATCTATGATTGATGCGTATCTCTTTTCAGTCCTGTCATTTGTAGTATAGGATGCATTTGATTTCTGAATCCTGATTTTTCATGACTTAATGATACTATTGTGAGCTTCTCAATAGCAAGTTATCAACTTCAATATAAGGAGCTAGAATCTGTTCTTACCCTTTTCCCATACCTTTTCAGCCAGACCAGGTTTTGAAAAACCAGGCGGTAGCTCATCAAACTCACATTTGGAACCTGTTCCCATTTCTGACACGGGTGTACTTCCAGCAGATTTTGTTTTGGAAGATCCGGATTCTCACTTTATATATGTGTGTAAAAAGATGGATGAAACGACAGAAGTGAGTGATATATCCTCCTACCCATTGATTGCTGATGCTTTATAAGACTAATACATTCAAGCAGTAATGTTCTCGATGTATGATTGTTGTTGCTTGTGCCATAAGGACTAGTTATTGTTGCCCTTTCAGTTTTGTTACAAGATAGAGATTCTGTTGTTGCTTCCCTTGACTTTTAAAATTAGCCTCTGTTTGTGCAAATGAATAATAGGAGCGAACGATATCTGAACCCTTTGGAGAAAAGCCTGTGAAATAGGCGCTTCCTGTATCATTTATAGGAGTGGATTCTGATTTCTAGTTCATTATTTTTTACGTGAATTTCACTGTAAAACATGTTTCATTGGAGGAGCTGCATCTACTGTTTCCCCCCATCATTTCTATTCAGGTGTCTTCTTTGGATGAACCCGCTGCCAGCACCAACCATGTTTCTCTTACCATTCCCATAGGAAACCAAAATACCAGTGCTGTCTAGTGGCATCATGCAAAGTTTACCTCGTGCTATTCTGTTTACCTTGACTTACTCCTGTTGGTGTCATCTGACCTGCTCTGAAAAGTAACCAAAATGCTGGCATTGTTGGGGAAGAACTTGTAATATAGGCTTGTAGATACGTTTACAGTTTAAGAGTCCTGAGTTTATTGTTGAAGAGGATAGAAAGAAATTGCTTTCAAGTACTAGGCACCAAACTTTTGATGTAGATACGATCGTTCTTTTGGTGGGTCATTTGTAATTTCTTGATGGAAGAAATGGTCAGGTAGTCATTTTTTCCCATGAAGAAATCCAAACCACCAATGTCTTAAGATTTCACAGACATGATGTGTTATGTTATCCCTAGCTTGAGGGGAGCTAAATCCTATTTGTTAGTGTCGAGTAGTTCCAATTGATGAAGGGGGAGATAGAGATCAATGATAACCCTACCCGTACATAGAGGGGGAAAAACCCTCCAAATAATGTGATGAAAGTACAGCAAGCTCAAAATGTTTCTCGGTGTTAGCTTTCTTTTTAGTACATCTACTTCTATTTTTCTCGTTCTCTAAGTTTTTCCTAGTTTTTATAATTTTAATTTAAAAGTTCATTTTATTTAATTTTACACCATGAATTTAAATAAGAAAAAGAGAATGACAAATGAGAGAAACTCATTTTATCAGATTCTAGTTATAAAAAAGACTGATTTTGATATTAAATGAATTTTAATTGATGGGAGGAGTTTTATTGAAATGTTTTTAGATGTTAATCCTATCTTGGAAAAGTAGTTCGAGACCGGTAAAGTTTGGTAAAGTTTTTTAAATTCAAGTAGGTATTTTATTTTTTTTAATTAATTAGGTGTTAATTTAAAATTAAAAATGAGTTTATTAAGGTTTTTATAATTTTTTTTAGGTGTTTTTAGACTAAAAATAATTAAAAATAAGTTTTTTAGTTGATTTTTAATTGGTTGAAAATGAATTTTTTTTTTTTTTAAAAAAAATGTACACACCTTGTAGGCCTTGTGTCACATGCCTATATATTTTTTTACTAACGTGCCCATCTTGTTCGGCCCTATGTTGTCCATTTTTTTTTAAAATAAATATTTTGTATTATTTTATCACATTTATCATTATTTTCTATCTTCAATCATATATTAAATACTAAGATTTTATTTTAGTGTTTATTAATTTTACTCTCTGATAAGCTTGTATTTAGAAAACAGTGCTTGTAATTTTAATACATGTTTTTCTTTAGCACAATCAAATATAAATTAATAAGAAAATCAAGTTTAGATGGGAGAAATGTAATTTTTTCGTCCCATTTTAAATGAATGAAATTTTATTTAAGTATAGTATAAATTATTATTTTGGTTAAAAATATATCAACATCTAATTAAATAAAAATAAATAAACATCTTGACCCGGCATAATAATATCATATATGTTAATCTACATGTAATTATAGATTTATTTTATTAAAACATGCATTGAATTTTGCTTTTACACTTCAAATATTTCTGAAAAATAAAATTAACATGACCTGTACATAATTTTTTTTTTACAAAACTCTTGATCCGGCTGTAGAAACGGCTTCGTCTCCAAGATAGAGTCATGGGAAGAACTGATACAGCAGTTACACCTTCTGCTCTAAAGTAGCCAAAAACACTAAATCTGGAAATTAATTTAAATCTAACGAGGACCAAAAACCACATTTACAGCAAACATCAGTTACAATACAGATAGAACTCCCAAGTCCTCTTCTCCACTACAGCCAAAATGGCAGCCCAAAACACCGTGCTTTTACGAGCAGCCTTCACTATCTCTGGCAGTGCTTTTACCAAATCTAGAAAAAATAAATAAATCACTGCATTAAGTGCAGTACAGCCACAAGAAGCATCAAAACCTGCAAACAGCGAAAGCAATTTACCATCCTCCACTTAAATTTGGTAAACAGTGAATATAAAAAGAAAGAATAGATAAAATGGCATAAAAGGGTTCTCTTCTGTCTATCTCTTTTTTCTTCTATTTTTTTGCCCCTTGGAAAATAGCAAAGAGATGCAAAAAGGCTACACGACGCTACTATTTATGGTATATTATCTGTAATAAATGGCGCCCATGAACTAGAGAGCTAAATATAGAATAGCCTTGAACAGTGCAAACTCTATAGATTTGGAAGATGCGCTTCTAGCTGGAAACAATATTTTATAGCAAAATAAAAGGGTATTTTATAATTCTAACATAATTTCATACAAGTTTTGTAAAAGTAACACATATTTTAAAAATAAAAAAATATTATTAAAAATAATAATTAAACACAACCGCTATAAAAAATAAAACATCAGTAATACATTAAGGTTTCGTTTTCTACACACATGTATCGTTATAAAGATCTTAACTAGAAAATTCTAACAACACTTTAAAAGACCATCAAATATAATTTTAATTTGTTAAGAGTTTTATTTAAGGTTAATTTTGAACTCCTTTAATGTTCTTTTATAGTGTAGTTAGAATTGTTTTATCAAAATATTTCTAACAATATTAAATATATCAAAAATAAAATTATGATATGTTCCTAGTAACCCATCTTATATTTCTCTTTAGTGCCATGTCACTTTATATATTTTTTTTATTTCTTGGGCATTCAATCTCCCATCCTATGATCTTTTGGCTATTGAATCTTCATGAAATGCTTGATTGACTTTGTTGGAATTAATTAATTTATAAAAGAAAAATATTTTGAAACATCCGCTAAATAAAAATATATTATGAGATGTGACCGTCATTTCAAATAAAGCCCATGTATACCAATGATATTTTGAAATATGGTTATATTTAAACTATGTTGTTTTTTAGATAATTTTTTAATTTATATTATTAATTTTTTTTTTAGCAAACTATGTTATTTTTCAAAAATAAAAACTAAAAAACATTATATAAAAAAATTAGATCTCTATACAATGAATGGAATGCATACAAAAGAAAAACAATTAGCAATACTACTGCTAAAATTACTAAATACAGCAAGAAAAACATAAAAATATTGAAACCTCCCTAACGAGGAGGCTACAAAGGAATTGCCCAAAGGACAAAACATGTGGTCCTTTAAAGTTGACGAGAGACCATTATAATAATAATATATTAAAAAAACTTTTTTTCTTAAAATTATTATTATAATATCAATTAATATATAATTCCCAAAGTATAATAAGTTATTTTTTAAAATATTTTTCATATCAAAATATATTAAAATAATATTTTTTATTTTTAAAAAATTATTTTTAAAATCAATATATTAAAACATCCAAAACACATAAAAAAATTTAAACTTTTATAAAAAAAATACAAATCACGTTCCCAAACTTTTGAATTATTGACCTTTGCAAAAACAATAGCGTGAACAGTAAGATGCGTTAGCAACTAGAAACAAGATTTTAATAGCTAAATAAAAGCTTAAAAAATACCATAAAAAAAAAAAAAAAAAACTAGACCTCTATACAAGGAATGGAACACATGCAAAAGAAAACAATTAGCAATACTACTACTATAATTACTAAATACAGCAAAAAAATAAAATAAAAATTGAAACCTCCCTAACGAGGAGGCTATACAAAGGAGGTGCCCAGAGGACAAAACTTGTAGGTCCCACAAAGTCTATCAGCACCTAACCACTTCCAAATGTGGCAAAGGAATCATGCAGCAACACTCTCTCTAAATAGGAGGAGTACAGAGCCATGCAAACTCGCCGTTTGTAGCCCCTCTCTCTCCCTCTCAGGCCATTTGTGTCAATAAAAACGCGCTATCTCTCTCCCTCTTGACCCTCTTTCTCTTCTCTTTTCTATATTTAGCAACCCAAAATAAAGCACCTTTCTTTTTATCTAGAGAAATTAAGAAAGCAAGTCCTTTGCTTTTCTTTTAAAACCTGACCATTGACATCGGTTCTTGATTTCAAAGACTCAGGTTTTTTGGTTTCTTAGGGGTTTTTGATCAATTGGGTCTTTGTGTTTTCAAGATTAAATTATAATGGGTAGAGGAAAGATTGAAATTAAGAAGATTGAGAATACAAATAGCCGGCAAGTCACGTTTTCAAAGAGAAGAGCCGGGTTGCTTAAAAAGGCTCAAGAGCTTGCCATTCTCTGTGATGCTGAGGTTGCTGTAATTGTTTTCTCAAATACTGGCAAGCTTTTTGAGTTTTCCAGTTCTGGGTATGCATGTATAATCTCTGTTTTCTTCCCCCCAGAATATTGCTCATTGAGTAAAAATAAGTTCTTTTTGGTAAATTTTTGGTATTTATGAGTATTTTTAGGTGATTGCATGTGTTACCTGGTGATAGCATAACTTCGTTGATTTATGTTGTGATTTTGGAGTCCATTTTTGCTATTTTACTTTTTTTTTCAGGTTTTTTAATTAAAAAATAGGATATATATATTTATTTATTTTATTTTTTCGTACTTATGAGCTTTTAGTATAGTTTTTATTTTGTGAACTTCATAAATTAACATGCGTTCATGATTGCTTTTTAAATTACCGTCGCAATTTCTTTTAATTAAGTGGTTAAATAGTGGAATCATGTTTTTTTTTTTTTTTTTTTGAGGGGGGTTGTTTGCATTTTTTTGCACTTTGGATCATATCTGCTGTCTGCTGGAATGGTTTTCTCTGAGGTTTTCTGAGAAAGATTTTTGCAGGGTTTTAGCTTACATTGATTCACGTGCATTTGTTGTCGCAGGTTCATAGAGATACCTTTTCCTATAATTTTTTGTTTTCAGATTTAATTAAGTCGATTTACAAAATAGGGATTTTTTGCAATGTATGCAAAAGGATTGACGTTTTGGGTTTTTTCTTCACTTTAATGGATCCGTTTTTGGGTGCTCTGTTTTCTAAAGATGTTTTGATGAGCAGCACATTATTGTGCCCGTGAATTTATTATTTAGTACATCATTAGATCCTAAAAAATTTCTCCCCGCGGTGTAATCCTGGAAAATAAAGTAACGAAGCAAGTTAAACTCTCGCCTGTATTATTTAACTTTGTGGAGTTGTGGCTTCTGCATGGAAATTCTTGATCTCTATGATTTTTGCTCTCGTACTTTCAGGAAATGAAGAACATTTAATCTATTGAATACTGACAGGTTTCAACCTTATATTCTGCTTCTTTAGTCATGGATGTTTCGAATGTTTCCTTCTACTTTCCTTTTCAACCTCTTCTCAAAATGTTTTATCACTCTGTTTTATTGTGTTTCATTTGTTTATCTGTCTAGGGAAAAAATCTATGTTCCTTGAGTTCTTTCTAGTGTTTGTCAGTTTGCTTTTATCTACAGCATTCTCAGCTAAAACAACGACAAAACCTAGAACATGTAGGTGACGGAAAGTACTAAATTTCTCTTATTGGTCTTTTTTGGCAGCATGAAGAGAACACTTTCGAGATATAACAAGCTCTTAGATTCCCCAGAGCAGCCTAAAATAGAATGCAAGGCTGAGGTAGTCTTCGATTCATGTTTTCACCAGTATCTTATGTTCTTGTGTGTTTGTGCATGCTGGTGGCATGCCTACTTAAAAAAAGGTGGTGTTATTTTTGTTTCCTCTTATTTTTCGTTCTTCCGATACCTTGTCTCTTCCTTTCTATGCTAGTATGGGCTTATCAAATTCAATTTTTAGAGAATTTATTTTGGAGAAGAGAATTAGATGTGAATACATGCAATTCCTTTCGTAGGCATTAAAATTTTTCTTGGTTAGTTTTGATAACAAGCTCCATGTTATGCAATGCCTTAAAGATTGAAAGATTCTTAGGCATCCCTACCAAATTTATGATGTTTGATGACTTTTTTCCTGAATAAGCTTTGTTGTGAAATTGTATGCAAATTTTCTATGTCCGCCAGGTTAAAACGAGCAGTATAAAAGAAACAAATACTAACTTGTTCCCTCTGTTTTGACTTCTACATTTTGGGATCCCCACAATGTTTGATAAATAGCCTCAGGCGGGATTGTTGATTCGGATATGAAGTAAAATTATCTATCGGCTTCATTTACCTCTGGATTTAGGGATCACACAAAGGGAGGAACCTAGAGCATTGCTAGCAGGATCATTGTCCCCCCCAACCCCCCACGCAAATAAAAGATGTACTATGGAAATTTAAGGAGAAATGCTTTCCAATAGTAGAGTTAAAACAAAACACTAAGACAAAAATATCTCAAATTGGAAACGCTGGAGAAAATTGATGAGACTTTGCACTTGCTTTATCCCTTTTCACCCCTTAGCACTCGCAGAATATCATTCAATGTGCTTGTTTTGTGGTTTGCGCACGTATAAACTCTGCTTTTTGGATGAGATTCTTTATCAGGTGGAACAGTTTGTTTTGATTAATTTTTTCTACTGTACATTCTTCTTCAGAAACCAGATTTGAAAGAGGTCGATGTTCTAAAAGAAGAAATTGCAAAGCTACAAGTGAAACAGTTGTATGTCTGCACTACATTATTTGATTGTGTCAAATGTAGCTTTTGGAATTATGCAAGATCTTATTGTCTGTCTCTGATTCTCAACTTATAGGCGACTTTCGGGAACGGACCTGACTGGATTGAGCTTAAAAGAATTGCAACAACTAGAAAATCAGTTAAATGAAGGGTTGTTATTCGTGAAAGAGAAAAAGGTTCTGCTGTATTTTTCTTCTTTTGCCTATCCAAGTTTCGTTATGAAAGCAAAATTGGGAGATTTTTGGTTGTTGTGGTAAATTACCACAAGTTTTACCTTTGCAGGAGCACTTACTGATGGAACAATTAGAGCAATCAAGAGTACAGGTAATTGGAGCTCTTAATGAAGCATGTTTTCCTTTGACCTAAATCCTTTTTTTCTTAGACAATGTACATTATGGTACTCTCCTGTCCTTCTGAATATTGCGATCATTTTCAGAAGGGAAAAACAATACTTGCTGAAAATTAATTTTTGTTATATGTTGTCATAGATTTTTTGGACTAAGGTTATGATCCATCCTGTTATGAAAACTGATACTCTTTTTCAGAGTACTTCATTTAGTTTTTGGTTTCCAGGAACAGCGGGCCATGCTGGAGAATGAAACTTTGCGCAGACAGGCAAGGATTGTTTTCTGATACAAATATTAGTTTCTTTCTTTTCTTTGAAAAGTCTGACATATATAATGGAATGTACTGTTTATTCTTTACATTTTGAAGATTGAGGAGCTTCGAGGTTTCCTTTCATCAACTGATCATCCAGTCCCAACTTATCTTGAATACTATGCGACAGAAAGGAAGAATCCTCCCATAGACAATGAAGCCACAAGCCCTCCTGTAGCCCACTATATTTGCTCCATTGAGAAAGTCGATTCAGACACAACTTTGCATTTAGGGTATGCTGTTTTTCTTGCATTATTCACCCTCTATCCTCTATTTGACTGGCTGCATGCGGCTGCCTATTGTTTCCTTTTTGTTTAGGTGGTTTTGTATATAGATTTTTTTTTTTTTTAGTGAACCCGCAGCTGCATTATCTGGTACTTCTGAGTTGGAACTTGACACTTGATCATTCAGTTCTTATGAATTGGCATACTGGTTTCTGTTGCTAGTCTTTTTTCCTTTGCTTCCTTGCACATTCAAACACAAACCAACCAAACTCTAGCTGAGGTTTAAAGTCTTCATACAAAGTTTTGATAATTCATTTTCTTTGGGAGAGTTGATTACGGATTTTCATAGATATGGACTTAACTTTCTTTTCATACCTTCCTTCTGGTAGCTGTGGATTCAATCTCTCTTTTATTTACACGGATTCAGTCTCATTCTCTCATTCACAAATGATCTGAAAGGGTAGCCTGATCAAACTATTGTTGCGTATAGCTACTATGTTACTGGTTCTCATTCTCATATACGCTCTACGTTTCCCAGGCTGCCAACTGACGCCAATCGCAAGAGGAAAGCACTAGAAGGAGAAAGCCATTCCACTGATTCAGATAGTCGACCGAGCCTGCTGTAAATCTATCCTTCTTGCCGTTCTCCTGTAATGTTAATATAGCCAACAAAACTGAAAAGAATATGCCGCAGTTGACTAAAGTTTCTCTTGAGACATCAGTTTGGCCAATCAAAAGAAAATCATGAAAATAGGGGGTTGCGGATATTGCTTTTATAGGAGAAAAGACTGAACTTTCCAGTGAGGCAGAAAGAAAAGAACTGTGGTTGGTTTGCCTAAATTTGAAATGGCATGTAGTGCTTAGTTTCTTGCAATGACTAAAATGGTGAACTTAGCTTTTCTATATAGTAGATGAGACGAAGGTTTACACTTCTTCATCCAATCATTTGAACTTGTTGTGAGATTAAAAAATGCCTTGATATATCTTATTGTTACCAAGCATTGCAGTGATGACTTGAGCCTGGGCGAGCCACCTGGGTGGGAACGCCTCTAACCTGCTACGCTACATCCCTCTTCGTTATTTTCCAGCCTGTTAATAGATGTAGAAACCTGCATCGCATCTGCTCTTACTGGATAAATATCGACTGTGTGGGTGAGATCATGGAGACAATTTTCACAAGTATTTAATAATTCAAAGTTCATAACAACGTAAAAAGGCGTTCTGCGACTTACAAATGATTCTATAGCTACAATCAGAAAATAATACAATCAAATAATACAACCTATATACAGAGGATCAACATAACTATTGTTTCGTATGTCGAATGCCATCAAGCAATTCATTTCTTCCAGCCAATATTTTGGAGAAGAGAGAGTTTACTTCCTTGTCCAAACCATCCAGCAGCTGCTCGAATGCTTTCAATCTTCTCTGCATCTCCTCAGCTCGATGACTTACCTTTTCATTAGCTGTGGCCGCTGCAATACAATCTGCTGCATCTTTCAGCTCTATAACCTCCTTTAACACAACCCCTCTATCCATTACTGCTTCAGAAATACTCATGTCCAGTTTGATCACTGAAGAGTTAGAGAACATCCCAGTAGTCGATTTTCTCATCTCCAAGTATGCCTTAGCATCACCGGACAGACCAGCCAACAGAACATAACATACCCAGAATCCTACACTTTTTAATTCAATCAAAGCTTGATCAATGATCCATTCCTCACCAGAGCAAGGTCTTTCTTTCTCATCGTCAATCTTGTCTTGGCCTTTGAAATGCTTGATTGGACTGTTGAACTTGATTGCCTTGATATGCTCAATTGCCGAAGAAGGTGAACTCTCCACGAGGCTCAAAGAATGAGCCAAAGAAAGCCGAACTCTTTCTAAATGAGACAGAGAAGAGCTAATAGAGTTGAGAAGATCCAGCAAGCTCAAGCTATACTTGAGATATTCTTCAATAGACTGAGACTTCCATTTGCTCATATGGTAGTCTATATCCACAACCAGCTTTGCAAAAGCTTTATTGATGGAGGGTATAAGCTGAAAACACTGTAGAACCCATGAGAAGGACAGGATTTCCGAGCCGGGCTTCAAATCCAAGCACAATTGGTGTACGCAATTTGAAACATCGGATCTAAAAGCCTGTAAAGAAGCAGATAAGGCTTCTGGTTGCTGGTTCTGATGGTGATTCTCCATCTTGGAGCATAGCTTGCTAATCCTTCCCACCAAGAGTACCATTCGCAACTCAATACAAAGCAGGGAGCTTTTCTTTCTGGTAGGTACACAAAGGTATCTTTGAAAGTTTGGTTTTGGTCAATGTGTCTATAATGAAAGCAATATTAAATGGCCTATAAGTAGTAGTTCGACAAGTTGACATCTGACATGGCTTAAGCCGAAACAGCAGCACAAAACGCGGGCAAAACCAGCAAGCCATGCGACCCTTGGAATGTAAATAATAAACATGGAAAAAAGGTGGCGGTCAAATGTGCTTATCTTATCGTATTGCATCTGCTTCTTCAGCTGCACTCAAACACGTTATGTTAATGGAATTCTTGGAATAGTAAAGTCCCAACCACAAGTCAACAACGTGCTTCGGAGGCCCACTTGTGCCTGCCTTCATGGACAAGCAAGACGAAGAAGGAAAACGAAGGAAAGAGGAGCTTCACCTCCCCCCGAATACCATCTGCCACAAATAGTTAATCAATATAAAAAGGTCGTGAATTGCTTGCAAAAGGTGTGCTTGAAGACACGCTGCTGACTGGAATCAGATCAGATCATCCTAGCTTTATAAAAGGGGCATGTTCTTATTTACACTCGGCCTTTTTAATGTGTTTATCAACGAGAATCCGAGTTCCATACAATATCAAACAATCCTCCCCCCCCACGTTCAAGTGATCGATATAATAAAACTAATGTTTACTGCTGGATATTAGAAGTATGATGAACTTCTCCAACCAAATTTATCAAATATTTCTCATCAAAGTGATGATGAAATGATCAAATAGAAATACTGTGTCTGTTCCTATCACCCACCCAAAAAGTAACCTGCATTAAAGTACTATACATTTTCGTGTGGGTTTCTTCTTAGGATTGTTGAGCGGATAAGCTTTTGACAGATGAAGCGATTCTATTGGCAAAGATACCTTTAATCTTGCAACTTGATGAAAGCTACACACGCGTGGAATATTAATAACGATAGTTTTTTTAAAGGATTTTTATTTATAAATATATTAAAATAATATCTCTTTTAATTTTAAAAATTTACCTTTAATATCAACATTTCAAAACAATTTTAAAACATAAAAATTAATAATATTTTATAAATAAAAATAGAAATAAAAATTAATAATTTTTTAAAAAATACTTTTAAAATATAAAATAGATATTCAAGGGCAACCCATGGTCACTAAGCCCATGTCTCTCCCAGGGTCTGACCTGTTTCGAGAAATCAAAACATCCATCAGAGAAAGTCCAGCTCTGGCTGGGCTAGGGCGGCCAGACTCGACTACTCTGTTCCAAGAGCATAGCAGCCCAGGCTATCACCTCAAATGGTAAGTGGGCTTGGGCTGATATGATATGGAAGGCCTCACAAACTACTGATGGGCCCCGAGGTGGTCCGTCCCCGAGTCTCTCGCCGCGATTTCCCGAGTGGTAATATTCCTCGAGCCAGACAGAGGAAAGAAGGTCTAACATTCCATTTTTCTCTTTCCTGGAAGTGCATGAACAGACGGAGAGTGGCGGTCGGAATCAAGTTGGCACCATTAAAGAATGAAAAGTGCTAAAAAACAAGAGTTGATGCCTTGGAAAACTTCCAAAAAGATGACAGGCAACACCGACAATTATTGGGGGGGACTTCTTGGGTGGATAATGTGGCTTCTTTGGGACCAAAGGCGATATAGAGACGCTATTTCGGGTTATTAGCACAAAAAGATTTAAATTTTTGTCACGGCTGCAAGACATTTTAGAGTCATATTACAATTCATACTTGTCGCAATTTCAAAACAGAATATATAAAGAAATTATGATTGAAAAATATGATATTTAGTAAATATTCTTTTTTATGTTGGGGGAGAAGAATGGAGATTGGGTTTAATTTTGTTGGACATCACGATAGCGACATCCATGAAAAGCCATGTTTTTTGAATCACGACCGGCTAATATTGTGCTAGTGTTTTTTTAAATTGTAATTATTCACCAATATTTTAATTTACTGTGCTAGCTTTTTTAAATAAAAAATTATAAAGAAATATTAAGGATGGATTATATGGTGTCACAGTTTTTATTGCCAACGTCATAACCCATGCCATAGCAATTTTTTGGACAAATGGGATAATTAGTATACAAAATTAAAATGAAATGGCAAATTAACACAATAATAAAAAGGTTAGTAAAACAACACAATTTTTAATATCGTGATTCTGAATCACGATACCAATTAAATTCTAAATAAACTAGTTGATTAATACTAGAAAATAAAGAATAATCATTGTGTGAATAATAATTTTTTAAGATTTTAATTAAAATTTATTTTTTAGTTTAGAAACCGAACAAAGATGTATATTTAAACTAATAAAACATATTTGAAATAAATTTTTTTATAAAAAAATATTTTTTTATAAAATAATCAATTGGTTCATACAACTGGATCAACTAGTTAACTAATTGAGTTAGAGAATTAACAATAAAACTATATGTTAAGTTATCGCATTTTAAAAATACAAAGATTATTTTGTTATATTTAAAAATATCAACTTTTAGTAAATACATGTTTTAAAAGCACAACAAGATAAAATATATGCTATTTCACTCAATTTTTATTTAAAATGATATTATTCTATTAAAACTTTTAGTTTACCAATCTGATTTTTCTTAAAAAAATAAATATTTTTATATGGTCTTGTATGAATTCTTGTAATCTCATCCCATGCCCCACTTTTGATTATTGGTTTGCAAAGGGCAAAAAAAAAACATCTCAATCATCAACCTAATAGTTAAATTACTGCAGCAAATTTGGTGTGTTCTCGATCCAAAGCCACATTCTAAACGCAACCGACGGGAGTGGCCGCCTCAACGGTCTTGTCACCGTCCTTTTAGCCAGCACCCCACACTTCGGAGTTCTGACTACACATTCTGTTCTATTCCCTCTATGCCTTTGGTTACCTTTTCATGGTGGTTATGTGCCTAATGGCTCCTAGCTAGCTGGGTTCGGGAGGGGACCCTTCTCGGACATTACCTGTCTTCCTGCTCCTACTTTTGTAGGCTTCCACATCACTTTTCCAGGCAGTTGCAGCAAAACAAGGAATATTACGATGACTTCAGTGGACCCCACATCATGTCCACATTTTTTTTTCCAAAAGATAAAATAATTGCACTGTTATCCATTGATGTAAAGGGAAAACCACTCCCGCCTACTTTCGGCTTCCCTAGCCTCCGGACCGTCAAGGGTAGTCCGATAATACATTATTCGCATATTGTAAGGATTTTTTAAAAAATAGCATAGTTTGGTAAAAAGTTATGCAAGAAAAAATAATACATCTTAAACACAGCTATATTTTAAAATATTAATTTTATATATAATTTTTATTCTATATATTTTTCTACACAAAATGTTTCAAAATGTTTTTTTACACATTAATTAACCTGAATAAAAATTAATTAAAACTTTCATAAAGATCTAAGGATAAAAAAATAAAATCTATGATTTAATAGCTAAGAAAAAAAAGTAGAGTGACACGAAAAAAAAAAAAGGAATAGATCACAGGGACAAACTAGTCCTCTTCTCTCCATGCGCATTATTTTAGTAAATGGAGGTAAATATTTTATAGAGCGGGTGTAATTGCTTCATTCTGTCTTACAATGCGCATGAACAGCTGTTTCAATTAAAAAAAGAAAAGTATAAGTCAACTATAACCAAGGGTCTATTGTAAAATGATTTTAATTTAATATTTTTCTATTTTTATAAAATTTTATTATTTTGTTGTTTTAATCATGTTTAGGATACAAATAAATAAGAAAATAAAGGTATGGATATAAATTCTATGAATGTTTTTATTTATTTAATATTAGTAGCAATTATAAAAATTAAAAATATAATATAAATTATATTCTCAAACATTTCTTAATATTTTATTTTGATCACTTGTATTTGAAAAATAAAGGCCCTAGTAATATAGTTGAGAACTCTTGAAAAAGCCCCGAAGAATTAACAAAATTAGATATTGATTTTTTTATTGTTGTATATGTACTTGTCCCCTGAACCAACGAGAAAGTAGCTATACCAACCATAGCTATAATTAAATCTGGCATAATAAATTCATTCAAAAAGTTCATGATTATCCGAGTTATATTTTATTCTAAATCGAAAAAAGATATTGGTCAGTAAATTAATATAAAAAAGTCCAAACTTTTCTGAAGTCAATATTAAAGAATTTGTTAAAAAAGAAGAATGATACAATGTCCTTTCAACAAAAAAAAATTATTTCAGATTAACCTGATTATTCAATGCTCTAGATTTTTATTTAGGTCAGATATTGGACTGAATTAACAATTATGCTCTCAAACTAAGATTTTATTTAAAATCAAATATCAGAAGATTTAATAATACATGCGGAAGTTATCATGATAACATATGAGCGAAAATGGTTGTACATGTGAATCTTGAATTCACAATTTTATTTTTTAATTAATTTAAAAAACCCTATCTTTATCAGGAAAATCCAAAGGTTTGAAGGAAATTAACACAGAATCCAAACTAGGACAATAAATCTAAAAAACCATAGGAAAAACAACAAAAGTATCCCAAATAATAATTTTTAGGTCTAATTAATTTGGGGAAATTAATCCAACTATTCAATAAGCAACGAAATACATAAGAAAACTCCTTGTAAAATTATCTAAAAAAAAAATGAAGACAGTCTAATCATTGTATCTTCTAATATTATCGTGATTTTAAGTCATTAATGTGGTCAAATTTTATGTCACATGTTCATTTAAACACTCAAAACCTTCAATTCTACAATCATGGCTGCATCATTTAGCCCGTCTATGGAAATTGAAAAGGACTTCTTCTTTTTGTGCCAGTTGCCAAATAACATGAGATAGTATTAAGAACTTCATCGAATCTCGAAGAAGAGTTTTGTCAAGAATTAGTATAAAGACAGCGAAAAGTCTTGTTTTTACATGCAGGGTGATCGCTACAGGCTAACAACCGAAGCATTTATTTTTCCCGTCAGTTTTACGGTACTGGTTTACATTAATAGTTACTAAGAAAACATATAATTATTAACATAGTTTGAAAATCCACATCGATTCGGCTAATCAATCTAGAATCTGGCCTGTTTGAGATTTGAAATCAATCCAAGTCTAAATAAAAATATATATAAAAGTTATCATGATAAAACCTGACCAACCTAGCAGGTTGACTCAAAACCTGATCGACCCAGGTAAATCTAGCCGAGACCTTACCTCCTTTTTTTTATATACACAGCCGTGAAACGATGTCGTGAAGATGAACAATGCAAAATTGTAGACAAAGAGAATCTAATTAAAGAAAAAACGACTTTGATCCATAGCTCCTGTGCCCGTAATGCATCTCCACCCCAAACACGGTGTCTACCCTTATCAGCAGCCTCTCATAGTGATCCCTCCTTGTTCCCTTCAATTCATCGAGCCTGGACAACCCCTGCCTTGACATGGTGTATAACTCGCCAATGACCAGGTGAGACGTGGTTGCATCTGGAAGGTTGAGAAAGAATGGGACCCTGTAGGGCCCATAGGCAAGCAGGTAGTTTACAACGGTTCTGTAGATTCCATTGAAGATAGCATCCCCGATTTATATCAGATCCTACATCAAGACATGATTGGAAAAGCTCCTCTTCAAAGTTCCATACGTGAATATAAATGTTGTCGTTGATGCACGATTGCAGTCGTTTTCTGTTTCGATGCCCATCTGCTCTCTCTCTCTCTCTCTCTCTCTCTACATTGCTGTTGTTTTCTTGTTATGTGCAGAAGCACTTATTTGTAGTTGGAAAGCGGATTGACGAGAGAGGGATAAAAGGATAATTGTATTGATAGAATTTTTTTTTAATTTATCAAAAACATTTGACCTATTTTGATTTTTTTTAAGTTAATTCGAATTAATTTTAATTAATTTATTTAATTTATAATCTGATTATTAAATCAAATCAATCACCAAGTCAGACTTTAAAACTATAATTATTACAGCTAATTCCTACAAGAAATGAAATGAGAGAAAAATCCACACTCGGATCCACCAACACTGTTTTCAAAACCTACCTCATAATATTATTTTTATATATTTAAATATCAATTTCTCTTTTCTCTTTTTGTCTTGTTCTCCGTAATTATCGATCATGTTGCAAATAAAAGTTTTCATAAGTTGAAAAACAACATTACAGGTGGAAATTAGCAAAGAAGTATTTTTTTCTTACAATTCTTGTTTTTTTTTTTTAGTTCGGTGCACGCAATTTGACCGATATACTAGAAAAAACACCGTTGCTCTGCTGTAGATTATTGTATCCAATCACTTATGTCACATATTGGCCAGGAACACAAATGATAATTCACAGATACGCATGTTCACTAGCTGGCCAAACAAGTGTAACTCCCATGGATTGATTGAAACATGTAATTATTAATATAAAATAATGATTATTAGAAGGTTATATAATTATTAATTTTAAAATTTATAGTATTAATTAAAATATATTCAAACTGATCCAAATATTTATATTAATAAAAAAAATATAACTCACATGGCACGACATGATTGGTGTGAAAGGGGAAAAAAAGAAACATATATCATAAATTAATCTCCCAGGCACCATGACTGGACCACTTCCCTTTAATTATTGTTAAAAAAAAAATGGTATAAATCTCATTTGCATTAAATTTGGAAAATTAATCCTGGGGGGGTACTATTACATAATTATATAGATTTCATATTCTTATCTGTGAAGATAGTTGGCCACTTGGCCAACTTGGCCAACTTGGCCACTTGGCCACTTGCTCCTTCATGGATGCTTGCCTATAAATAGGCAAGCATCCAAGCATTACAAACACACAAAATAAGAGAGAAAGAAGAGAGAGTGAAGAGGGAAATCCCACTAAATTGTGAGGTATTTGTGAGAGAGTAAGTGAGGTGTTTTCTCCTAGTAATAGAGAGATTTTAGTTGTTCTTCTATTATTAGAGGGAGGTTGTAATTCCCACATTACTAGTAAAATCCTTCTATACTTGCCCGTGGACGTAGCCTAATTGGATGAACCACGTAAATTCTTGTGTGTCTCATTTCTCATTTAAGCCTTTTATCTTGTCGGGTTTGCATGCCAGTATCCTAACAGTGGTATCAGAGCCTTCTTGGTTGGTGTTGTTAACACACAAAAGTTATTCGTGTATACGGTTACTATTCACCTATACGGCACTATTCACTTATACGGCACTATTCATCCATACGGTACTGTTCACTTACGTTACTGTTGGCGTATATAGAAAATCAGTGCGGTGATTAAATACAGTCAAGGAAGTTCTGTCTAAGGAGATTGAGTTTTAAGCGGGACCGTTTGTGACCCCTCCAATCTTTCCTGGGAACTTACTTAGTGAAGTATTATTCACACGATACTATTTCTATATACGTTACAGAACTGTGAAACGGTGATAGCTGAATAGATCTCGGTGAATACAATGGCAGCAAAGTACGAGATTGAGAGGTTCAAGGGGAGCAATTTCTCACTATGGAAAATGAGAATCAAGGCAATCTTGAGGAAAGATAATTGCTTGGCAGCAATTGGGGATCGGCCAGCGGAGATCACTGATAATGCAAAATGGAATGAGATGGATGACAATGCTATTGCTAACATACATTTAGCACTAGCTGATGAAGTATTATCAAGTGTGGCGGAGAAGAAAACAGCTAAGGAGATATGGGAAACTCTAACAAAGCTATACGAGTCCAAGTCTTTGCACACTAAGATTTTCTTAAAACGGAGACTTTATACCCTTCGAATGGCAGAAACCACGTCGGTGACTGACCACATCAACACAATAAGAACTCTATTTTCACAACTCACTACGTTGGGTCAACAAATAGAGGAAAATGAACGTGCAGAGCTTCTACTTCAAAGTCTTCCTGATTCGTATGATCAACTCATTATCAACCTGACCAATAATATCCTCTCAGACTATTTAGTCTTTGATGATGTTGCAGCCGCTATCTTGGAAGAAGAAAATAGGCGCAAAAACAAAGGAGACAGAAATAGTTCAAACCAAGCAGAGGCGTTATTGGTGTCAAGAGGAAGATCAACGGAGCGTGGCTCCAGTGGGAGTCAAAGGCAGGGGAGGTCCAAATCAAGAAGTAAGAAGATGGTGAAATGCTACAACTGTGGCAGAAAAGGGCACTTCAAAAAGGATTGTTGGTTTAAAAAGGGTATAGAGAATACTGCAGAGTCATCAAGACCTCAAGGATGTGTTGCAAGCACCTCAGAAGATGGAGAGGTTCTATATAGTGAAGCAGCAACAATCTCTACAGATAGAGAAGAGCTCGCTGAGGTCTGGCTAATGGATTCAGGAGCAACATGGCATATGACCCCTAGACGAGATTGGTTCCATACATATGAACTTATCTCTGGAGGCACAGTGTTCATGGGTGATAATCATGCTGTAGAGATTTCTGGCATTGGCACCATCAAATTGAAGATGTATGATGGCTTAATTCGTACTATTTCAGGAGTGCGACATGTGAAAGACTTAAAGAAGAATCTTTTATCCGTAGGACAATTTGATAGTCTTGGCTGTAAGATCCGAACAGACAATGGAATCATGAAAATTATCAAAGGCGCGCTGGTGGTTTTAAAGGCAAGAAAGACAGTTGCAAACATGTTTGTATTAATGGGAGAAACACATCAGGGGGCAGAAGCATCAATCGCATCAGCCAGTCCTGCAGAAGAGAAGACGATGATGTGGCATCAAAAACTAGGCCACATGTCAGAGAAAGGTTTAAAGGTTCTCTCTGATCAGAAGTTACTCCCTGGGCTTACAAAGGTTACGTTACCTTTTTGTGAGCACTGTGTTACAAGTAAACAACACAGGTTGAAGTTTGACACGTCAACAACTAAGAGCAAATGCATCTTAGACCTGATTCACTCTAATGTTTGGCAAGCACCGGTTGTATCCTTGGGAGGAGCAAGATACTTTGTATCATTCATAGATGACTTCTCCAGGAGATGTTGGGTGTATCCGATTAAAAGGAAGGCAGATGTGTTCTCAGTTTTTAAAACCTTCAAAGCGCGGGTAGAACTTGAATCTGAAAAGAAGATCAAGTGTTTGAGGACTGACAATGGAGGAGAATATACCAGTGATGAATTTGATAACTTTTGTCAACATGAAGGTATCAAAAGGCAGTTCACAACGGCATACACTCCACAACAAAATGGAGTGGCAGAGCGGATGAACAGAACTCTATTGGAAAGAACAAGAGCAATGTTGAAGGCTGCAGGTCTAGAAAAGTCATTCTGGGCAGAAGCAGTCAATACCGCCTGTTATGTGATAAATCGATCTCCGTCAACTGCAATTGAGTTGAAGACACCGATGGAGATGTGGACTGAAAAGCCAGCTGATTATTCTCGATTGCATATATTTGGAAGTCCTGTGTACGTGATGTACAATACTCAAGAGGTTAGCAAGCTGGATTCAAAATCCAGAAAATGTGTATTCTTGGGATATGCTGATGGAGTGAAGGGGTATCGCTTGTGGGATCCCACTGCCCATAAGGTAGTCATCAGCAGAGATGTCATATTTGCAGAAGATAAAATGCAAATGGAAGAAAATAATAGCATTTTAAAGGAGACTACAGAAGTCCAGATAGAAAATACTCAGAATCATACTTCTTCTGAAGCTGTACCAGAGCATGAAGAACAAGAACAAATAGAGTCTGAAACTCCTGAAGTTCGACGGTCAACTCGTGAAAGAAGACCACCGGCTTGGCACTCAGAATATGTTACTGAGAGCAACATTGCATATTGTCTTCTAACAGAGGATGGAGAGCCATCAACTTTCCATGAGGCTATCAAAAGCACAGATGTATCTATGTGGATGACAGCAATGCAAGAGGAGATTGAAGCTCTGCACAAGAATAACACTTGAGATCTTGTTCTGCTACCACAAGGAAGAAAGGCCATTGGCAACAAATGGGTTTACAAGATAACGCGTGATGGCAATGATCAAGTGGAGCGGTATCGTGCAAGATTGGTGGTGAAAGGATATGCTCAGAAAGAAGGAATAGACTTTAATGAGATATTTTCTCCGGTGGTACGACTTACTACAATCAGAGTAGTCTTGGCGATGTGTGCTATATTTGATCTTCACTTAGAGCAGTTAGATGTGAAAACTGCATTTCTTCATGGAGAACTTGAAGAAGAAATTTATATGCTCCAACCAGAGGGTTTTGCTGAAACAGGCAAAGAGAACTTGGTTTGCAGGTTGAACAAATCTCTATACGGTCTCAAACAGGCGCCGAGGTGTTGGTACAAGAGATTTGATTCCTTCATAATTAGTCTTGGGTACAACAGACTCAGTTCAGACCATTGTACGTATTACAAGAGGTTTGAAGAAAATGATGTTTTCATCATTCTGTTGTTGTACGTGGATGACATGTTGGTAATAGGCCCCAACAAAGATCGAGTCCAAGAATTGAAGGCACAGTTGGCTAGGGAGTTTGATATGAAGGACTTGGGACCAGCAAACAAGATTCTAGGGATGCAAATTCACCGAGACAGAAGTAAGAGGAAGATTTGGCTTTCTCAGAAGAATTATTTGAAGAAGATCTTACGACGCTTCAACATGCAAGATTGTAAGCCAATTTCCACCCCACTTCCTGTTAACTTCAAATTATCCTCAAGTATGTCTCCTAGCAATGAAGCAGAGAGGATGGAGATGTCTCGAGTACCGTATGCATCAGCAGTGGGAAGTTTAATGTTTGCCATGATATGTACAAGACCAGACATTGCACAAGCAGTGGGAGCAGCTAGTCGATACATGGCAAATCCTGGTAGAGAGCATTGGAATACTATCAAGAGGATCTTGAGATACATCAAGGGTACCTCAGATGCCGCATTATGTTATGGAGGATCAGAATTCACTGTCAGAGGTTATGTTGACTCAGATTTTGCTCGTGACCTTGAGAAAAGAAAATCCACTACAGGCTATGTGTTCATAATTGCAGGAGGAGTTGTGAGCTGGGTCTCTAAACTTCAGACTGTTGTAGCGTTATCCACAACAGAAGCTGAGTATATGGCAGCTACACAAGCTTGTAAAGAAGCAATATGGATGAAGAAACTTATGGAGGAGCTCGGGCACAAACAAGAGAAGATTCTTTTGTATTGTGATAGTCAGAGTGCCTTGCATATTGCAAGGAATCCGGCGTTTCATTCAAGAACAAAACATATAGATGTTCAGTATCACTTTGTTCGCGAAGTGGTGGAAGATGGAAGTGTGGATTTTCAGAAGGTTCACACAAAGGAAAACCCAGCAGATGCTTTAACCAAACCAGTCAACACTGATAAGTATATATGGTGCAGATCCTCTTGTGGCCTAGCAGAAATGTAAGCAGCATGAAGATGGCAAGTATTGAAAGGATTGAAGAATCACAAATTATCAAGTGTGAAGACTTGATTAAATCATCAAAGTCTTCAAGTGGGAGAATGTGAAGATAGTTGGCCACTTGCCAACTTGGCCAACTTGGCCACTTGCTCCTTCATGGATGCTTGCCTATAAATAGGCAAGCATCCAAGCATTACAAACACACAAAATAAGAGAGAAAGAAGAGAGAGTGAAGAGGGAAATCCCACTAAATTGTGAGGTATTTGTGAGAGAGTAAGTGAGGTGTTTTCTCCTAGTAATAGAGAGATTTTAGTTGTTCTTCTATTATTAGAGGGAGGTTGTAATTCCCACATTACTAGTAAAATCCTTCTATACTTGCCCGTGGACGTAGCCTAATTGGGTGAACCACGTAAATTCTTGTGTGTCTCATTTCTCATTTAAGCCTTTTATCTTGTCGGGTTTGCATGCCAGTATCCTAACATTATCTGGGGACATTATTGACTTTGTGGCGAGCTCTTTGCAACTATAAAACTCCCCCATCACTCTACAGCTACAGAGCCGGTGGATTAAGGCAATCTTCTTAATATTTTTTAGTGCATGTTTTGGAAGTAACGAAAAGAAATACCATGGAAAGTAACCCATGCTTTCTCCTCGTTGCCCTTCTCGCTGTTTCTTGTTCTGTAGTTCAAAACGAAGCTGCTGGCGAGAGGCAAGGCGAAGCACTCGGCCATCTCTACAAGGCCAAGTACTCGAAGGGAAATCTTAGCGTTGACAATAGTCTTTTTCAAGCAATTCAACATGTAGATGCATCCAGGTTTCATGCTCAAGAGGGATTAAAAGAGAAGGATAGAATAGAGAGCTTGCCGGGACAGCCAAAAGTAGAGTTCTCGCAGTATGGAGGCTATGTTACCGTTGATGAATCCGCCGGACGAGCACTCTATTATTACTTTGCCGAGGCTCAACATTCTAAAGAGTCTTTGCCTCTTCTTCTCTGGCTCAATGGAGGTACACTCCCTCTTCTCTCATCCTTCGGCGTTTTCTTTCATGCTCTCTGTTTTTGTTCACTTCCGATATTTCAACAGTATCACTTTGCCAAAACAAATTGAAAATGTTCCCTTCTTGTTAAAGATGATTAGATGGTATATTAAAATTGATTGCTGGGTTCCTTTAATTAGCAACCTCATTTTCTGTTTGGATCTTGGATACATAGGATCTTCTACTTTTTGTGTGTTCTTTCTTAATTTTTCTTGTTCGTTCACTGTTTATTATCAGAGAAGAAGAATATACGGAAATATCCCATAAAGTTCTCCAGTCTCCGCTCTCAAATCTTTTCATCATTGTTTACGACCTTTTCTTCCTTTTCTCTCTCACATGCCATGTGATTTTGCTTCTCGCTAATATCGCCAGAGCCTTGCGTGACAGTATAAATACAAAACCGCCAGGATAGATTAAATAATCCTAATCAGAAAGCTAGTTTATTTATTTGGTTGTACAATACCTTGTTTTCTTAATTAGGTGTAACTAATCACCAGAAAGAGATTATCTTTTAGCGCAGTGAGTCCTCATCGCAATGGGCCCTGGAACTTAGAAAAAAAAGAAGAAGAAAACATGAAATCAACAACCCCACATGGTCAGCTGGCACATGATGGCTTCTCAATCCCATAATTCACTCCCATGAGGATTTCTCGCCGTTCATGATGTAACCCTCTTAATGCTATAGACTAATGATTTACAAGTAATCATTCTCTCACACTAAATGCTCAGGATATAATATGTCTGCTAAGTTGAAAATCCACAGTGCATCCACTCAGGAAGAACACTACTAATATGAAAAAGGGGATTGGATTTAGTGGCTGAAGGCACATATCCCTCCTTCATCGCATCATTTATAACTTGACTAACGAGTAATTTCTCAAAACATATCATATAAAAAGACTGATTATTTGCACTCTCTACTCTACAGAAGACCTCAATGTGCTTAGTGACCGTATATTTGCTTGAATTTTTTTAATATAGAATGCTTCCCACTTTCTCTTCTCGTCACTAGAGCAAATAACGCTCAAGTTCACTCGCATTAGCCACAAAATAATCATCTTGGCAATCTTGATGAAGAATTACTTCAATATTTTAGACCCTGTACGGTGATGGTGAATCTTGCCACCTCATCTGCGAGGCCATTTGCCAGCTTTATAGCAAAAAACCAAAATTGACGCTTTGCATATTTATAATCTCTAACTAATTGCGTTTTGCGTATTAATAATCGTTTATTAGGTAGGATATTGGATTTAATAATTTCCACCCCTATTTTTTAGTATGTATGAAAATTAAACCAAACGGGATTAAGACTTTAAAATGGATAGAGTATCATATTTTTACATTTTTTAAAACAAAAACGTATATAAATATTTCTAGACAAATAAAAAGTATTTTGCATTTGATCCGTTCCCTAAAGCTTTGAACACCATCGCCTCATCTCCCGTGGCCGCTGGAGACAACCCAAAGAGAGAAGATGCTGACCCTTTCTGATGGGCACAAAACTAATAGATGCTTTCTTGCTTTCTATGTGTGTTCATATACATGATGTATGTTTGTAAGTTAGAGAGAGAGAGTTTGATATCAAAAGGCATATTTGCCTATGTAGCAGCATATAGGTTTATTATTATGGTGGTGGTGGTGGTGGTGGTGTGTTCTAACACAAGAATAATTTCTTTATTGTAGGCCCCGGTTGTTCATCTTTGTCATATGGTGCAATGCAAGAACTTGGACCATTTCGAGTATATAGTGATGGCCAAGCACTTTATAAAAATAGACACTCATGGAATTATGGTATAAATCTTTAACTTTTATAAACGGTTGTTAATTTATTATTTACATCTAATGTTTTATGTGCACAAAGTGATAAAAAAATGGTTTTCTTTTTCAGCTGCAAATGTTTTGTTTCTTGAAACTCCTGCGGGAGTAGGGTTTTCATACTCAAACACGACATCAGATTACAAGAAAAGTGGGGATAAAACGACAGCTGAAGATAACTATGTGTTCTTAGTGAATTGGCTAGAGAGGTTTCCTGAATACAAAGATAGAGATTTCTACATATCAGGTGAAAGCTATGCCGGGCATTATGTTCCTCAACTTGCACACACTATTCTTTACCATAACAACAAGGCTAAGAAGACCATTGTCAATCTCAAAGGAATTCTAGTACGTATATTCTCTCTCAATCCACCTGTAATCATATTTAAGGAATTAAATTTTAAATTTAGACTAAATCACCATTCAAAACCATCCCTTTTCCTCTTTGCTAGTTTCCTCAGTAGGTCAGGTTTGGAAAATACTTGCCAACTTGCAAACAACTTGCATTTCCTTCAAATAATTACAATACTTGACTTGCACATGACAGCATCATTGGATTTACGCAAAACTTGGTAGATGTGGACCGGTCGGGGTGTCCTTCGGTCCCAAAGCGGGGAAAGGCAGCCCACATTCCATTATTTGTGGTAGAATTAGATTGTTCGCTAGAATCATTTATCATTATAATGTAAGAGATTGAAAAAAAGAGAGGAAAATCTCAGGTGACTTGAAAAAACGACTAACATGAATCTTACTGATGCAAATTATTGGCTCACATAACAATAATGTTGCATTCTCTTGTGGAAATTGCAGATTGGGAATGCAGTGATCAATGACGAAACTGATAGTATAGGGATGTATAGCTATTTCGGAAACCATGCTCTAATCTCAGACGAGATGGTTCAGAAAATACTAAAATCTTGCGATTTCTCACCCAACGCGACATCCCAGTCTGATGAGTGCAATCAAGCAGCAGAAGCAGCAGGCAAGGATACCAGTTATATCAATATATACAACATCTATGGTCCCTTGTGCCTTCGTGAGGGTACCACAGCAAATCCTAAGAAACCTTCTGTAAGTAATTAAGACATTTGTTTTATAAAACTCATAAACTATACAAAATATCCCTCCAATGAATTTGCTTGACTATATATCTTGTGCCGCAGCTGGTGGATTTTGATCCATGTTCTGATTATTATGTGTATGCTTATCTTAATCGACCTGATGTCCAAGAAGCCATGCACGCCAATGTCACCAAACTCACTCATGATTGGGAGCCCTGTAGTGATGTCATATCAAAATGGTCAGATAGCCCTTCAACAATTATTCCGCTACTGCAAGAATTCATGGCAAACGGTCTTCGAGTGTGGCTATTTAGGTAAAGTAATAAGGAGCTTAATTATATATATATAATCATCATGATTATTTTAATATTCTCTCATTATATCACATATGTTAGTGGGTTCTTAATTAATTTTTAGTATAATATTGTCTTGCACTTTGTTGAGTGGGGTCCTAGTTAACTTGATAATAGCTAGCAAGCCTCATATACTTCTGTGACACTTCGTAAATGTTGTTAATTTACAAAAGGTAAATAAGATTAATTATCATAATTTGTAGCCACTGCCATCTGCAACATCTCTAATTATGTTTGCTGCTGCTGCTGCTGCTGCTTCTTCTTCTTTTTTTTCTTTTTCTTTTTTATCATAAAGAGATATGAAGTGATCGTATGATCTATTCTAATGATAAATCTTCATTGCATGTAATTTCAGTGGTGATACAGACGGAAGGGTGCCATTTACTTCAACTCAATATTCTATAAATAAGATGAAACTTCAAGTTAAAACCGAATGGCATCCTTGGTACGTCAAAGGCGAGGTAAGTTTTTTCCTTTTCAAGATATATAATTAATTAATCAGCATTCAATAGTTCTAAGAAATTGTAGAAAAAATATGAAATAATTTTGCTTTTTTGTAGGTGGGAGGATACACACAAGTGTATAAAGGAGATTTAACGTTTGCCACCGTGAGAGGGGCAGGGCATCAAGTGCCAAGCTATCAGCCATTGAGAGCACTTTCATTAGTCAAGCACTTCCTTGATGGCACGCCTCTTCCAGATACTACAAGATATTAAATCCATTTCTTTGTAATTTTATTCAAACAATCATTTCTTATATATTTATAAGAAATACTTTTCCATAAGGCTAATTAGAAAAGGGAAGTTTATTTCTTTTCTGTATCTATTAATTTTATTTTGAAAATAATTTCTTTCAATTTAAATAAAAATACAGTAAATTTTAAAGTCTTACTGAAAAAAAATAACAAAGTATCTCTAGCATTTTTGCTCTATGGATAATCTCCAAATAGATCTCTAATAAAAATAATGTTACACAACATGAATATGAAAGTGTATGTTTTGAAGGTTTGCTTTTGAAAATAGTTTTTGCTTGAAAAAATATTTAATGTGCATGATTCTTCTCAATGAAAAATGTCCAAAATATCTCACATCACAATATTAATCCTTGCTACATACAAAAACTGAAATCTTAAAAAATGCCTGATTGACTTTTATATTCTTAATATGCGTGTATTTCTATTATTAATATGTAATTAAATTCAACCCATCCCTAATTAAGAAAATTAAAAACCAACATTGAAAGAAATTATTAAAAACCTAAAAGATTGATCGATCTTGTTTTTATTTATAGTTAAATTATTAACCATATAAAATCTAAAATAACATAGAATAAGTTTCTTAAATTACTCCTAATTTAGGAAGTACATTATTAATATTTTATTTTGTCAATGAAAACTCTAAAACTACTTGAAAAGAAGTTTTAAAAATATTCAATATATAATATTAGACGATCCCTGTTTGCCTCGACAAATAACATATTATCTAAAAATTTTTTTTACATTTATAATTTGTTTTTTATAAAGTTATTACAGTTTTATAATCTAAATAATAAATTTAACTAGTTAATGCAGATCAATTCAATTTATTAATATTTTAATAATTAAAAAAATATTTCTTAATATACATGAGATTTTATAATTTTTTGTGCGAGAAAACTTGTTTACAAGGTCTAGATTTTTTATTACATAAGAAAAACTAATTATATTCGCAACATTATCACGGACATCCTAGACATTTGCCTTCAGACCTGAGTAAATTAAAGGATTTTATTGAATTGTTTTTATCGTTAGGGATCGACCTTTGGAGGTTAACAGTATTTATAAGGAGATATTAATTAGTATTTTCCCCAGAAAAATAGAAAATGGAACCGCAAATGCCTGCGGGACCGGAAACAACACTTGATTGATTCGGTCTTTATCAAGACATGCACAAGCACCTGGAAACTCGCATCCTTTTAGTTCCAGGAAGGCAGGAACAATGGTCAAACACCTGAATTTCGAAGCTGAGACAAGCTAATTAACGTTATCAGAGAAAAGTACGAGGATGTCTTTCCCGCTAACATTCTGTTAACCTGGTCAAAGGGATCTCAGAAACTAACTGTGGAATCGGACTCTGCTATTGTTATCGATCTTATCACAAAGACTAAAATAAATATTAACAGAAATTACAGCCTCATCATGAAAGCTAGGGACCTGTTAGCAAGGGAGTGGGAGGTTTAATTAGACGACTCATGTTTATAGGAGAGTAAATTTTATAGGAAGATTTGTATTTTTGATGATCCACCTGCGGATATTCTTACCACTTTAATCAACATAATAATAATAAAAATAAGTAAATAATAATAAAAAAGAATTTCTATAAAGCCCTTTGAATTTTGTTTTTTTTTGGGTGATTTTTTTTAGAAACTAGTATTTTAGAATTTTGTTTTTTAATTATTAGTTTTTTTCATTGGAAACTAGGATTTTTTTATGTGAGTGATCTTGATTTCCTATAGTAGTCATAGCTACATTATTTAAAAAGCATAATAAATTCAAATTCCATGATCGATCTTCTTAACCTTTTCTTCTCTTTTGATTATTTGGATCTCTTTCTAGAATAAGGTTTGATTATCCATATCAAGCAAGCACCATTAACATCAAAACTAGAATTTATTTATAGGATATATACCACTAAAATCTCTTGCACTACATACATTGTTGCTATTTATTAGAATGATAATGGCTAATTATATCTATAGAAAACAAATTATATAAAGGGACGGATATTTGTTTCCAAATAGAAATTAAGGTTTCATAAATAGGATCAGGAATTTAATGAAACGGTCAATGAATATCATCTCTCAGCCGTGGGTTCTCCTTGTAGTCTCCTGCTAGGTTATTCCAGTTACAATATCATATAAAAATTGAAAAAACATTTGTCCTAAGCCTTTTCTTGCTTTCCATTTTCTTTTTTATCTCGGTTTTTTATGTTTTGAGGAGAGGGAGAAAGAAAAACACGATGGGAAAGATACCTTGTTTGCTTCTTATTTTCATTGCAACTCTTTCACGTTCTGTAGCTCAAAGTCATGGCACCAAGAACCAAGGCGAAGCACTAGACAATCTCTACAAAGCCAAGTTTAGTAGAGATTCCAGAATTGATACAGGTCCTTTCGAGGTACTTGACACGAACCAATTTGAGGCGATGACTATGCTTTTAGATGAATCAGAAGTTCATCCTCGTCAAAAGGGATCAAAGGAGAAAGACAGAATCAAAATGTTGCCCGGACAACCCCGTGTCAACTTCTCACAATACGGTGGTTATGTTACTGTTAATGAATCTGCAGGTTCAGCACTGTATTATTATTTTGTTGAAGCTGATCAACATTCAAAGGAGTCGGCATTGCCTCTTCTTCTTTGGCTAAATGGAGGTAATTTGTTGCTCTTTACCCTATTTTCAATTGTCATTGCCATCATCTTCAAAAGACTTCGAGTTCTTTATTTGTTGCTTCATTTGAAAACAGATTGAGTGCCTAAGAAATTTTGATTTTGTATAAATAAGTTTTTCATACAAAATTCGCATATAATTTTTCATCCACGCTTTACTATCTATCAATTATAAGTTTAACATATATAAAAATTCTATTTTCAAATCATTAAAAAAAAATTCAACTTGACCGTCCATGTTGTTTCTTAATTAGCACCTTAATTTTGTTAGTTCTAAAGCAACGTAGCGTGGTGACAAAGGGTTTGAGATCTGCACAGCAGGTCTCGAGTTCGAGTCAGGGTATATATTTCTTGTAAGAGCCTAGGACAGCCTGGATTTTACTCACTCACCTGGACCCACAAATTGCGCTTTTGTCCCCAAGAGGCGTAGCGTGATGGCAAAGGGTTTGAGATCTGCACAGCAGGTCTCGAGTTTGAGTCAGGACGTGCACCTCTTGTAAGAGCTTAGGACAGCCAGAATTTTACTCACTCACCTGGGCCCACAAAATACGTTTTCCGAGAGGTGGGGTTTCCTCGAATCCAAAAAAAAAAAAAACCTTAATTTTGTTATTACTTTTTTTTTTTTTTCTTTTTTATATTTGAGACCGGAGAAAATATGACATGTCATAACTCTTATATGCGTGAAAGTGTTTTTAGTAATATATATACAGCATGGTTCATGTAAAACATGATTTATGTTAGGTTAATGATAGTGTTGTGGTATTTACTTTTTAAATTAATTTTTATTTAATTTAAATATGGTATTCATCTTATAATGTTTGTTTTGCTGTCAAACTATTTTTTAAAAAATATTTTTTTATGTTTTTAGATCGAGTTGATATACTAATGCTAAAAATAAATTTATAAAATAAAAAAATATTTTAATATATTCTTAAATAAAAAATACTTTTAAAAAATAACCATCATTATTATAATATTATACATTACCTTAAAAAAAAAATACGACATTCATGAGCTTGCTTCATTTAAAAAAATAAATGAAAATTTAACGAGGCAGCTTAATATGACGCAGGCCCAGGCTGTTCATCACTGGCATATGGGGCAATGGAAGAGCTTGGACCATTTCGCGTACACAGCAATGGGAAAACTCTTTACAGAAACAAGTATTCATGGAATAAGGGTATGTTTTATCTCTTTTTTTTTCTTTTCAATTGAATGATTTTCGAAACGAGGTTAGTCTTCCTCGGGAATCTGTCATGAACTAACTTAAGCCTCTCCTTTTTCAGTTGCAAATGTTTTGTTCTTGGAGTCCCCTGCTGGAGTAGGGTTTTCATACTCTAACGCAACATCGGACTTCACTTACACTAGCGGAGATAAAGAAACAGCTGCACAAAATTATATGTTCCTTGTAAATTGGTTGGAAAGATTTCCCGAATACAAAGACAGAGATTTTTACATAGCCGGAGAGAGCTACGCGGGACACTACGTGCCTCAACTTGCATATAATATTCTTCATTACAATAAGAAGGCTAAGAGGAGTGTCGTCAACCTCAAAGGAATCATGGTGCGTGTCTCCCCTCCTCTAATTTCTTCCTTTTTAACACATAAAACTATTTCTTCCCTTCCCTTTCACGTATCAGCTTATTTTCTTAATTCTTCACTGAGAAATTATTTGATACCAGTCATGACCTGATTTATGTCCTTCGCCTTCGTTTAACAACTTTATTTCTTAAAGCAGAGTAGTTATTTGATATTTAAACAGCTTGCACATGATTCATAGAACTCTCATCCATCGCAGAAGCTTAAGTTATTAGATAAATAAATCTTTCGACACCTGAAAATCTTTTTTTTTCCCAGCATTGCAGTCAATTTGTTAGTAACATTTTATTACATCTCTTTGGTGCAGATTGGAAATTCTGTGATCAATGATCATACCGATATGCAAGGGATGTATGACTTCTTTGGAACACATGCTATAACTTCAAATGAGAACTACCGTAAAATCCAGCACTACTGTAATTTCTCAAGTGCCGGTAGTATATATAAAGAGTGCCAGGAAGCCATGGACAAAGCAGATACAGATGTTAGTGTCATTGACATTTACAACATCTATGGCCCTTCTTGCTTCAACAGTAATCTCACGTCCAAGCCAAAGAAGACATCAGTAAGTGAATGAATGTTTACTTCGTTCAAGTTTTCACTTATTTTTGGGTAAATTATTTCACAATTCTTCAACTCTAATTTTCATGAAAAAAATACCTTAAAAAAGTAGGATTTGAATGTAAAGTGACTAAAATAAACTTACTCATAATTTAAAATATTTTGGAGTTTTAAGTAATTCTGGATATGTGACTTGACTTGAATGATTTTTGGTGCAGCCGATGAACTTCGATCCCTGCAGCGATTCTTATGTGTTGGCTTATCTTAATAGACCGGATGTCCAAGAAGCCATGCATGCCAATGTGACCAAACTTGCTTACGATTGGCAACCATGCGGCGGTTTTAACTGGGTTGATAGTGCCTCTACTGTTCTTCCCTTGCTAAAGGAGTTCATGGCAAATGGACTTCGAGTATGGGTATTCAGGTTAGTAAATTCACAACCACCATAATCGTGTAGTTGTTGGTGAAATGCCCTTGCACCTGCTGATGGGGACCGAACTTTGCAAAAGTCTCCCAAGTACTTTTCACTAAGATCAAATGGATTTTTATGTTTTTTTTTCAGATCAGTTTTATTACAATGAGACACTTTTTTTTTTTTTTTTTAAGTTCAGACCATTTTGACTGAACACATGCTTACTGATCTTTGTTTCAATGGCGTACAGCGGTGATACAGACGGAAGGGTACCAGTTACTTCTTCCCAGTATTCAATAAACGAGATGAACCTTCCTATTAAAACTCAATGGCATCCTTGGTTCTCCAATCAAGAGGTAATTTACCACTTCAGCATTCACTAAATCATAATATCTGAAGTAAACAAGCATCATAACAATGGAAGATGCTTATTAAGAATGTAATGATCTCAATATTGAGCTGCATTTTTTCATACTTTTCCAGGTTGGTGGGTATGTACAAGTATACAAAGGGGACTTGACATTCGCAACTGTAAGAGGGGCTGGGCATATGGTACCAAGCATCCAGCCTGTGAGAGCACTCTCATTGATCAGTCACTTTCTTGCTGGCACACCTCTCCCATAGCCAAAGTCAAAACATAGAGCCTTATTATTTCTTTTGTTACGTAAGCTTGCAATTCTTTGTTTCACTTCTGGAAACAATAGTCTGATAGGCTTGTTTTCGCTTTCCTTGTGTTCGTTAACAAGCCAGAATTCTTTGGGGAGGAAGCTATACTCCTGCTGTGATAATCAGCTACCTAATGAACTTGACAGAATGCCATGAAAAATTATTTTCCCTTGCACTTAAAGTTATACACGATTCACAGGAAGTCAGAAACAGAATATCGTTGTTTCAATAATTCAAACATTTTATAGTTTATATGAAAGAGACACTATAACAAGCAACCCCATAAATCTTTACGTGTCAAAGCCATCAATTATCTCCACACAAGGGATGTGAGATATCAATGGCCAGTACACTCTATTCTCCTTGGAGCAGCGCTGTGTCAGTAACAGACAATCCCTGATACTGAATCTTCCTAGTGCACGACGTAGGCATTACCTAGGCAAGGACTAATTCAATTTAGGACAATCAACAATTTCTAGCTCTTCTAGAGATGCAAGGCTTTGGAGCAGCATGGATAGAGATTCCAAATGTGGAAGTCTTCCAATCCAGACGGAAGTAAGAGTTGTATGAAGCAGACACTCCTCATCTGGAAAGGTGACAGTGTCAACATCCACCAGCTATGCTAAAATCTCTAAGAAAGGCTAGACTTTGCAAGTTCCACTTTGACAGGTGCCCATCTAGATTTTCGCAATCCCAGGTCTCAAGTGATATCAGGTTTGGAGGTAGATCGCCATTTGGAAAGGATTCAAGAGCTATGCAGCTACAAATTGTCAGTTCCTGCAGAGATGTGAGTTTTCGCATCTCATTGGACAGAGACTTGAGCCTTTTGCAGTTGTATACAATCATCATTCTAAGTTTAGGGAGGAAGGGACCAACTCCTGGAAAGCACTTGATATCAGAACAATGGCTTAAATTTAATTCAGTAAGATGCTTGAAGCTGCTAGGACACGCAGGAAAGCTTGTCAGAAATGTATTGAAGGGACATATCATCATGCAGTATGCTTTCTGAAAGTGCTTCAATTGGAAACAATCCCAAATTCTTAGCGTCTCGAGTTGACTTGGTAATTTCCAAGCTGGAAAAGATGTGACAGATGGACAAACAATAATCTCCAAGTTCTCAAAATGATACGAGGTGTCAGGGAGAGATTTTCATTGTGCATAGTCCCCTCAAGTAGAGACCATAATTATGTACAGAATCGAATCTTTAACCATTTTAACGTCAGATGTAATATCCCTCCTGGAAAGCATTCGAGTGAAGGACACTCTTCTATCTCCAAGTCTTCAAGAGGAAACTTGTGTTGGGTTATTTCCAGAACTCAAACACACACAAATTTACGTGGTTCGGCAACTTGCCTACTCCACGGAGCTACTGGTTTGTATTAATGAAGGTTACAAACAATACAAACAACAAAACAAGGAGGAGGAGAAAATCTTCTCAACTCAACTCAACTCTCCCTAGCTCTCTCTGTGTTTCTCTCTGTTTCGTGTTCTCTAACAAGCTCTCATTAGCATCTTCTATTTATAGCAGAGGTAGGAGATAATTCTCTCCAACTTTGATCAAATATGGCAACCACCGTCATTGCCACCTAACAGCCACTATCCACCGTCCTTGCCGCCATCTTTGACGCCGCCAGCAACCATTGTTGACGCCGTCATGCAGCCAGCTTGTGTCCATACATAACAATCTCCCACTTGGACACAAATGGCTTTATATCCATCTTTTAGTCTTGGAGGCCTACTGAAGCTTTACACAGCTTCAGTTTATCAAGAGTAACACCTTTGGTTAACATATCAGCTGGATTCTTGCTTCCACAGATCTTCTCTAGCATTAGTTGCTCATCGTCTAGCAATTGTCGAATGAAGTGATATTTGATCTGAATATGCTTAGTTCTGGAGTGAAATGCTGGATTCTTGGCAAGGAAGATGGCACTCTGACTATCGCTATACAAAGTACCTTTTTCATTCATCTTGCCCAATTCCTTCAGGAAACTCTGCAACCATACTATCTCTTTTGCAGATTTCGAGACTGCAACATATTCAGCTTCTGTTGTTGAAAGAGCGACGATCTTTTGCAAGGTAGAACTCCAAGAAACAGCAGTACCTCCTAGAGTGTATACATATCCTGTAGTACTCTTTCTGCTATCAATATCTCCTGCTAGATCAGCATCTACAAAACCTTCAAGTTTCAAACCACCAGCTGTGAAACTAAGACAAGTTTCCGATGAACCTTTTAAGTACCTCATGATCCATTTCACCGCCTCCCAATGCTGCTTTCCAGGATTGCTCATATATCAGCTTACAACTCCCACTGCATGGGCAATGTCTGGTCTGGTACAGACCATAGCATACATCAAAGAGCCGATAGCTGAGGCGTATGGAATCTTATCCATGTATCCACATTCTAGCTCAGTTTTTGGTGACTGATCTTTGCTGAGCTTGAAATGATTCCCCAGTGGTGTACTTACTGGTTTAGCATTATCCATACTAAACCTACTGAGAACCTTCTTGACATACTCTATTTGTGAAAGCTTTAGTATGCCTTTGTCTTTATCTCTGATGATTCTCATTCCAAGTATTTGTTTAGCAGCTCCCAGATCCTTCATTTCAAACTGTTTCGACAACTGCTGTTTCAAAATAATAGTAGAATGATGTAGGAGTTGTCAAAATGTTTGACATAGCAACAGTGATCTGCTTGGCATCTTGTGTACCCCGAACTGCACATGAAGTTGTCAAACTTCTTGTACCACTGTCTTGGAGCTTGCTTCAAACCGTATAGGCTTTTCTGTAGCTTGCAGACTTGATTCTCCTTTCCTTGCATTGCAAACCCCTCTGGTTGTTGCATGTAAATTTCTTCCTCCAAATCACCATGAAGGAATGCTGTTTTTACATCTAATTGTTCAAGATGTAAATTTTCTGCAGCTACGATCCCCAGAACAACTCTGATTGTTGTGAGCTTCACAACTGGAGAAAATATCTCAGAGTAGTCAATCCCTTTCTTTTGTTGAAACCCTTTTACAACAAGTCTTGCCTTGAACCGTTTGCTTCCGTCATGCTCAGTCTTCACTCTATAAACCCACTTGTTTTGTAAGGCCTTCTTTCCTTCAGGTAATGCTGTTAGCTCCCAAGTCTTGTTCTTCAACAATGAACTCATCTCATCCTTCATGGCTAACTCCCACTTGCTTGAGTTTCCATCTTGTAAGGATTCTTCATAGGTTAGCGGTTCACCACCATCTGTCAGCAAAATATAATTCAGTAAAAGTGTGAACCGTTGCGGGGGCTTTATCGTCCTCGAAGACCTGCGAACAGCTGGTTCAATTGGCTCCACATCTTCTTGTGTAGTAGTGGGCACAGATGTGCTTGAATCTTCTTGTAAAGACTCTTGATTGTTGTTCGGTTTAGTAACATCGGGAAGCCCTTCTAATCTTATGAATTCAGATCTTTGTGGACTTGTATCTGAATCAGCCATCTCTGTTTCTTCACTTGATCTGTCTTTGTAAATAACTTTCTCATTGAAGATCACGTTCCTGCTTCTGATAATCTTTCTATTCTGATCATCCCAGAACCGAAATCCAAATTCTTCATCTCCATAGCCAATGAAGAAACATTTCTTGGATTTGGCTTCTAACTTGTTGCGAGCATCAGAATCTATGTGAACATAGGAAACACACCCAAAGACCTTCAAATGAGAGAGTTGTACCTCTTTTCCTCTCCATACTTCCTCGGGTAATCTGAATTCCAAAGGAACTGATGGTCCACGGTTGATCAAGTAAACTGCAGTATGAACTGCGTCAGCCCAGAATGTTTGAGGTAACCCTGAATGCAACCTCATACTTCTAGCTCGTTCATTGATGGTCCTGTTCATCCGTTCAGCAACGCCATTCTGTTGCGGTGTGCCTGGAACGGTCTTTTCCATTCTAATACCATTGACAGCACAATACTCCTTGAAACCTCCGTTAATGAATTCTCCTCCATTATCAGATCTCAAGCATTTCAACTTTAGGCCTGATTCAGTCTCAACCATAGCCTTTCATTTCTTAAATGTTTCAAACACATCATATTTATTTTTCAGAAAGTAGACCCATACCTTTCTGCTGAAATCATCAATAAAGGTTACATAATACCGAGAACCTCCAAGAGATGCTACTGGAGACGGCCCCCATAAATCTGTGTGTACCAGTTCTAGCTTTCTTGGTCGTAAGGTCCTGCCAACCTTCAAGAAACTGATCTTCTTCTATTTTCCAAGAACACAGCTTTCACAAATGTCTAGATCGACATTTTTTAACTCTGGCAGCTTTCCCTTTGACTGAAGTATCTTCATCCCCTTTTGACTCATATGGCCAAGTCTACAATGCCATAATTGTGCTTGATTTTCTGCTTCAGTTGAGGCAATGATGTCTGCAAATCTTGTGGTCATATACAGGGTGCCGGTTTTCTTTCCACGAGCTAAAACCATTGCTCCCTTTGATACTTTCCACATTCCTCCAGCAAAAAGTATTGAATGACCACTATCATCAAGTTGTCCGACAGAGATCAACTTCTTCTTTAATTCAGGAACATGTCTTACATTCTGCAAGGTCCATATAGATCCATTCATTGTCTTGATTTGCACATCTTCTATACCCATAATATTCAGTGGTGTTCCATCGGCCAGATAGACTACACCGTGATCTCCTCCAACATAATTTTACAGCATTTCATGATGTGGCGTACAGTGGAATGAAGCACCAGAATCAAGAATCCACTCATCAATTTGACTATGTACAGCAAGAATTAAAGCATCTTGTACCTCATCTGTGGTAGCGTTTGCAGAGTCAGGTTCAGGTTTCTTCGGTTTTGTGCAATTCCTCATGAAATGACCAGGTTTGCCACAATTCCAACAGTCAACCTGCTTTCTGGTTCCAAACTTGCTTTTACTTCTGTATCTTGATTTTGATCTGCCTCTGGATGAGCCTCTATCTTGTCTCCTCCCTCGAGTGTTGATGTTGAGAGCTGATCCTGAGCTTGAACTTTCACCTGAGTCTTTCCTTCGCACTTCTTCAGCCAAAATCAAGTCTCGAATGTCATCATACTTCAGTTTGGATTTTCCAGCTGAATTGCTCACGGCTGTCCTCATGCCTTCCCAACTGCTTGGAAGTGAAGCTAGCAAGATGAGTGCACGAATCTCATCATCAAACTCAATCTCAACAGATGACAATTGATTTGTGATGGTATTAAAGTTGTTGAGGTGTTGTGTCACAGAAGTGTTTTCAACTATCTTCAAGTTGAACAACTTTTTCATCAGGTGCACTTTATTATTTGCTGACGGCTTCTCATACATCCCAGACAATGCTTCCATCAATCTTGCAGTGGATCTTTCTTTAGTAACATTGTGAGCAACTCTTCTTGATAAGGATAACCGGACAATGCCCAGAACTTGTCTATCAAGAAGTAGCCAATCTTCTTCTTGCATATTTTCTGGTTTGCTCCCCAACAAGGGAAGATGAAGTTTCTTCCCATATAAATAATCCTCAATTTGCATTTTCCAGTATCCAAAATATGTTCCGTCAAATTTTTCAATTCCAGCAGCTTTAATTTCATCTGCCATTTTTAATATTTTTCCAATTTGAATCTGTCAAATCGGACCTTACGGATGTGTCCGGAACAGCCAAAAATATTGGAAATGACACTGAGATCACCCAAATCAGACTTCGGATGGCTCAGATTTTAGCAATCAAAGTTTTGGATAAACGGATGGTGCAGATGCAGCCACGTGTCAGCCGGAGTACCGCCTGCGTCGCACCGGATAAAAACTCAGCAACGGTGCAGATTAAGCCACGTGTCAGCCGATTATGCCCTGCGTCACACTAGATCAAAACTCAGCAGTGGTTCTGATTAAGCCACGTGTCAGCTGATTAGACCTGCGTCGCACCGGATCAAAACCCCTCAACGGTACTGATGTAGCCACGTGTCCGAATAACAGCTTCTGCGACACACTGGAACAAAACTCAGAGGATGATGTGGCAGATGACGCGGCCGTTGACTGTATGGATTAGCTGACGTGGCGGGTCAAACCCGACCCGTTTTGCAGAAGCTGGGCGAAGATGGAGCGTGGAGCGCGTACGGCGCGTTGGTGCGCGTGGGCAGTCTGGACGTCGGCGCGTGTTGGCGCGTGCGGGCATGCAGGACGTCGGTTCTTCACCGGGTTTTCACCAGTGGATTCTTCCGGTTGTCCTCTTTATGATGGTATGTTCAAAAACACGTTTGGAGAACATTGATTTTTGAGTTTGGATCAAACACCCTCTTTTTCAAGAACAAGCTCTGATACCAGTTGTTGGGTTATTTCCAGAACTCAAACACACACAAATTTACATGGTTCGGCAACTTGCCTACTCCACGGAGCTACTGGTTTGTATTAATGAAGGTTACAAACAATACAAACAACAAAACAAGGAGGAGGAGAAAATCTTCTCAACTCAACTCAACTCTCCCTAGCTCTCTCTGTGTTTCTCTCTGTTTCGTATTCTCTAACAAGCTCTCATTAGCATCTTCTATTTATAGCAGAGGTAGGAGATAATTCTCTCCAACTTTGGTCAAATATGGCAACCACCGTCATTGCCACCTAACAGCCACTATCCACCGTCCTTGCCGCCATCTTTGACGCCGCCAGCAACCATTGTTGACGCCGTCATGCAGCCAGCTTGTGTCCATACATAACAACTTGTTCAAACCATCAGGGAGAGATTTAAGAGCTTTACAACCCCAAAGTACTAGATGTCTGAGTGACGATAAAAGTCCAGCTTCAGCGATGGACACAAACTTCGAGCATGATTACGTACTTACTCAATTACCCTTATCATTAAAATTTATTCGTCTTGTTTTGGGGAATTAGTGTAATTTTATAATGGTTTTTTTATTATTGTTGATTAGTTCTAGAAATATTTCTGTTTTTTTTTTAATTAATGATGATTATTCTATTACTCTTATTGATTTCAGGGGCTTGATTGTAATTTTATAATATTTTTTGTTTGTGTTGTTTAGCACTAGGGATATTTTTGCTTTCATACAAATAAAAAAAAAGAGAGAGAAAGAAGAAAATCTTGATGCGTGCCTGGCACGTGTTAGCCGTCTTCGGGCAACACGTTCGACTAACTTAGATGATTTGAAACATGATTTCAACCATCTTTAGATTCGTTTTGGCATCTTTTTTTTGGCTAGGTGGCGCATGTATTGTAGTTGGGTCTAATTAATTTCGTGCCAATTTGCCTTTTATTCTTTGTTTTCCTTTTTTTATCTCGAATTGCTTGTTGGCCGTGCAAAAAACTATATCAACCCTTTAATTATTTTTTTCTTTTGATTCAATCATTCTTTTTTTAATTGCAATTGTTTTCTTTACAATTATTATTTCTAATTCGATTTTATTTTTGATTTCTTCCCTAGTGTTTTGATCTTGTTAATTATTTTTATCAAGTTTGATACTCATTCTTTTAATTGTTATTTTTTTATTTTGAATCATTTTCTTGATTGATTGTATTTTCAATTTCAACCCCAAGCATTTATTTTAATTTAATATTCATGTCAAATTTGGTCCCAATTTTTTTATTTAATTACTATTTTTTTAATCATTTTCTTAATTGGTTTGTTTTTTCAATTTTTTTCCTAAACATTTAGTTCATTTAATTTTATGTTGAATTTAGTCATAATTCTTTTAATTGCTATTTGATTTGTTTTACATTGTTTTTAGGATTGTTTTTTTTTTAATTTTATCTTTCAATATTTATTTGATTATGAATAATTGCTTTTTGGTTTTTCTAGGTTTGTCTATAGTGAGGTTACTCCGGTTTCATAACCCAGGTTATAGATTTAAAAGATAAGACTGAGTCAATTTTAGTGTTTTTTTCAAAAAAAAAATTCCAGTATTTTTTTTTATTTTCTATTTATGAGGTCATCTTAATTTCATATTCTTGATCATGTGTTTGATTTGTTGATATGGGTTGGTTACCAGGTTCGCTTGAAACTTTTTTTAAATCTTTCCATCATATCAGCAAATGTATATTCCTTACATTTTGTTGATGTTTTCAATCTTGCATAATATTTCTTATGGTGTGAGTTCAATCATTTAATTTTATTTGTATTTATCGTTTATGTCATAGGTTTCTTAGGTTTGATTTATTATTTATTTATTTAAATAAATAAATTTAGTAAATACAATTAAATAAAAATCTTATTTTTACAGTTTGTTTCTTGGTTACTGTTAACAATATTTTTTTTATATATAAATGGTTATCAATATATGTAGTTAGATGATTGGATACCTAGTATTTAGTTAGAAAATTGAAAACACAGTCTAGAGGAGCCCACTCTTCTGGGCCTTATTTTTTTAAAACAAAATTGAAGCGTATCTCCTTAATGCTTTGAAGAAAAATAACAAATAAGTTACTTGCACAGCTAAGATTCCAGCAACCAGAAAATCAGGCTAATCTATTTTAGAACAAGAAAAACTCATTTTCAATAATATTTCAAACTGAAAAAAATTAAAAAATAATTTTTATAAAACATATTCATAGCCTTTAACAATTCAAAAATAGGCTTAAAAATCCATAACCAACCTGAAATAAAAATTATTTTCGAGTTCAAATCTACCATTTCAAACAAGTTTAAAGGGAAAAAAACACTTTATATAAACTTTCTCCATCAAAAGGAACTTATTGCACAAAAACCACTTATTTTTATGGCCGAAATCAGTCTCAACCAAAACTTTCTTTCTCTACCATTGAAATCTGGATATTTTATCTCTCATTTATCAAATCAGGGACCAAAAAACAAAAACAAAAAAAGAAATTTAATGAGACTAAATTTGAATTTTATAAATTGTTAAGAATTTGAAGTTTATAATTTAAAAAGTTAGAGCACCAAAGTTTACGTGTATTCCCGAGTTTAGAAAAACATCTCTTTTGATTGCTTTTTCAGTGTAGTTCTTTTTCTTTAAATTTTGCTCTTTTTTAATAAATATGCTTTAATTGACTTTGGGGTTATAAGTGTATAATAATAAGAAAGGGGGACTAAAAAAAGACAAGTCGCCGGGCATCGACGATAATTTGTTCCTTGTTTAACATTGGTATGGAGAACATTACATTTTCCCATGATTTTTAGAGTATTTCTTAATTCTTAATTAATGACCAGGCTTCGTTTCAACAGTTAAAATAACCATAAAACAAGAAGCAGCAAGAACAAAGGAACACCAAAATGCACTAGGCAAGTCTCGTGACAATAGACTGCAAAACTTGCTTCTGCAAGTGTTTCTTCGTCCAGCAAAACAGTTTTATAGTGTTAAGAATCCTACTGCTGCCACAAAACTGAAGAATCCTACTGCTGCCACAAAACTGAAGAATCTGTTGCCAAATTCCCTCCAGTAACCACATAAGTAAAGAACAATACGGACCAGTTGTTCATTGCTCCAGTCACTAACCATCCTTCGTCCAGTTGTTCTAAAAGAATTTGGCTTGTAAAAAAAATACCGGTCCATGTTCTGATCACCAACAGGAGGAAACTGATCTTATTGGAAACATATACATGGAACCAATTTCTGAAACATATACATAAAAAAACCCTAAAGTTAGGTAGTGCAGATATGCTCTATGCCTGTGTTCACAGAAATGATATATCCATCTATATATATAGGTAGACTAATATATCTTATCACAAACCTGAAACCTATATAGCTACAACCCCTGACACCAATCAAGCCTGAATAATACCACCAGGGAGACTGCAATTCTTTCTGCTTGTAGAAGTAGTCAAAATACTCGTGAGGCCTTATTTATGTGCCCAGGGTGATGAATGGATGAACGACAAATTAATAGAGAACTTTGCAAGACTTTCTATGTATAGAAAACCTACCTAGCTAACACATCATCATCAATATTTGGGATAAAACTTTATCTTCCCAGTCAAAATTTAGCACGACCACCGAGAAGGCTGGTTAATTAGAACTTAGAACCCACAATTGTTGATGTACAGGGAGCACTTGATACCCTGAAAGAATCACGGCTTTATAAAAAAACATCGATTGGTGATAGTAAAAACCCTCGGCCTATATCCACAACATAACTAAATCATCCTTGTCAAATTTTCAGTCCTTTTGAGAGGTGGAACAATTGCAGAAGTGATCTCCTTAAAATGGGAGAGAAGATGATCCAATCCCAAAGTCATGCATGGTTTCTTTCTGCCCTAGGATACATAAAGTGAGTTGTCCGAAGAGGTAAGGACTGCTCAAATCATGAGGTGGGTTGCTTTTCACCTCACCATCAATTTGGTGCAAACTAATAGAAATAACAATATATTAGCAGTAAAGCAGTAACATTAAATTAGAAGCTAGCTAGGATATATACTCCACCATTAATTTATTTCTGAGCGCAGATTATCATACAAGTAAAAGGCTACTAGGAGTAGAAATGAACAAACTGTGCCTGTAAAACAAAATAGGAAAGTGCAAGCACGGAAATTAACGAAATCTATTTCTGGTATGTGCATACTGGCTCCTTAAATTTGCATAAGGTCCTCCTTCAATTGTTAATGATGCCTGTGCTAGCTGGTTAATCAAGAGCCCCAGATTTGTTTAAAGAAATACTGCTTAATTATGCTATTACAACTAATTACCTACCTTTTACCGATCTTAATTAACCCTTGCTTACCACTCGTCCTCGCGCGTATATCTCACAATTTCATATATATCTTCTCCCATTCGGTATGGGGAGTAGAAAGCAGCCTGCCCCCAAAATGTTTTGCAGCCTGTGGTAAGCCTTTACATTTTCTGGCTATTTTTTCCATAATTGCTTGAAGCTTTGGGTCGGTGTCAAACTTTGATTTTGCCTTCGCATGGTCTACAAGCATTGACAGACAATCGACATCTGATAACTCCTCTAGATGGTGAGTAGTGGAGATGGCAGCCATGATTGGTGGGACGCTGTTGTTTCGCGTGGTCACAACTATTTTAACTTCAGAGCCTGCAAAGGGTTGGCATAGAAGATCCCATCGTTCATCGTCCAGATCGCAAACATGATCTAGCACAATTAAACAGCTCTTTCCAGAAAGTTTCTCTCTTAGGTTTACCTGAAGCAAATCCAAATTATCATCACTAAAATTGCAAGCGTCAGTAACGCTCAGCAGGATTGTTCTTGTTATGCTCACAACATCAAAGTCTTTTGAATTATCAAAAACCCAAGCTCTCAAATCGAAAGCGTTGACCACTGTGGCATCATTGTACACAAGCTGAGCTAGAGTGGTCTTGCCAACCCCTTCCTTCCCACCTATAGCTACCACAAAAACCCTACCATTGATAGCTGCTTCTCCCTTCAGTAACCATCCAAGAACGACCTCTATGTCCTTCTCTCTGCCATAAACACTAGATCCATCAAGTATAGAAGTTGTAGGGGTTATTTTCCCTCCTGATCTATGATACCTCTCTCCACAACTGTTTCTCAAATCTCTAGATCTTGTACTAATTTCCTCATCCTTGGTATCCATATCAGAACTTGGCGGTTTCAACAAACAGCAACAGATCAATTTCCCTTGACGGTGTCTGGTCATGTTTTGTTTTGAAGCTTTGACCAACTGTGAGTTGTTGCTCTTGAACATCTTAATTTTTTGTGTCTAAAGGCAACTTTTCTGGGACTAGAAAATGAAGGGAAGCTGAGAGGGTTTGTTAAAAGCAAGAAGATATGAACTAGGGTTGGAAAAGTCCGCTGAAAGAGGATTGACTACTCAAATGGGTCCTGCTTGATATGTGACGGGCAACAAGCAGTGCGGTCGTGTTCCCTGTCTACGTATATATGTTGTGGGTCATATACATTTGCGAGAGAGAGAGAGAGAGAGAGAGAGAGGGTACGTAGCTTCGATCTTGCTACGAAACCCTTGTGTTATATCACTCAAAACGCGTTTTGGTCGCTCATAAAAATGTAAATGAAATGATGAAGAATCAATAATGCCAAGAAATCTTGGCTGAATTTGTAGAGTAATTACCGTAACTCAGTTCCAACTTTAATTTGAAAAGTCTTCACCACTGATTAATGCGGTAGGGTAACTATACTTGCGGTCTGGGGTAAGTGGGTTTAAGTGGCGTACGTGTGGGATACAATTAGGGTTTCTGATTTGGTACTTGAAGCATGCCATCAAAACCTATCTTTCTCAAGTGGCAGGTGTTTCAAAGCCTCTTCTCCACCGACACCTACGGTTGCTTTCAGGTTAAGTTGCTCAAATTTCATTTTATTTTTTATTAATAATACTAAACATTATATACATATATATATATATATATATATATGTATGTATGTATGTATGTATGTATATGTATATAAAATAAAGTAACAGTTACCTAGTAGAAACAAACTAGACAAAGAAATTAACGAACGATGTTAAATATATATGAAATAGCAGGATCTTTAGCAATTGTTATTTTTACGAGCTTTAATAATTGGTAAATATATTTGAGCTTCATATTCATATATATTACCAATCACTAGATACTGAAAGATTATTTATGTGTGGGCAGTTTTAATTTAGTGTACGTAGTTGAAATTTATTTATATGTTTTAAAAAATGCAAGAGACTAATTTAATTATAGTTTTACTAATTAGTTCTATGAAATATTACAATCTAAGTATAGAAAATTATGATTCAATAAATAAATTAACATTTATGTATCTTTAATTTGAAAGTAAACCTCGTGCCCTGATATTAGGTTTTAGGCTTATCGAGAGTTAAATAAATATTATTTTTTAAAGTAGTTTTTATTAGAAAATTGATTAAGATAATTAATATTTTTTATTTTTTAAAATTTATTTTTGATATTAACATATTAAAACGATATGAAAATGTCAAAATTTTTAATTTAAAGTATACAAAGTTTAAAATTTAATAAAAAATTAGTTCAACTATAACTTAAAATAGAATCTAAGTCAAGGGCTAGCCGGCATATATTAATGAAAAATGAGGGCTTAGCTTGTGAAAAATATCAGCTTAAACCTGACATTTTATCAACCCTTAGATTTAAAAGTTCTATCCAAGATGAACACTTGGATCCATATACAAATCTAGCCAGATTAATTGACGAGAATCCTAAGTAAATAAATAAACAAGTCAACCCTCTTTGTCGATAACAACTGAGACAAACATGGATTCGTTACCGTCTTGAGAAGAATTGTCATCAAATCATTAAAAAACTCCCTCTCCAACTCGTTGAAGATGGAGAAACTCTTACATCAACTTGTTGGTGCATAATATCCACTATCTGTAATGGATCCATATTCAAAAATCCATGCTCTGGTAATTTCGTATAATGATAATTGTGAAGCACCAAAAGTCGCAATCCGAGCAAGATGACAGATTTTTAATTTATGGTGATATGAAGCCTCTCCTCTATAGGGAGTTTATCCCCCCACGCTAGAGCTCGTCAAGTTAAAATCAGATTTTATATGTGTGTGCAATATAATTGGTAAGAGTTAATATGGTTGTTAAAAGTGAAATATGTATATATATATATATATATATATGAAATCAGCCAATTAAAAAGCACATTAATGATTTTCTTTATATTCGACACTTAATATAATTAATTATATAAACAAATCTTAACTCAATCAGCAATTGCAGCTAAACAATAACTTGAGGTAATTAACAAGAAGTAATTCGTCGAAGTGGAAGCCGTCTCTATCTCGGAAAGGGTGAAAACAAAAATCACATCTTTGTTAATGTATGTATGTATGTATGTATGTATTCCTAATTCACGTTAAATATTGTCGTTAGTTCAAAGTCCACACAAGGCCAACTGGCAGCACAAAGTTAAGAGAGATTGCAACGAAGCAGCACATAAAAAATGGTGATAGAAACATGATTTCTGACTCCGTCAAAGAACACACACGACTGGCAGCCAGCGAGTCGGGGATTGATGGATTTCTTAAAGTTGAACGGTAGGCAAAGCGGCTTTAAGTCAATGTCAAGCCTGTCGATTCGCTTGGGGCTTGAGAAGTGAGACCTCGTACATCAACTTCAAACCATTTGAGTGGTGTCGAGCTACAACGTAAGGAATGGTTCAGCCACCCTGTATTTATTTAGGGCTAATTGGTAAAATGACCCACAATTATTGGTCAAGTTCTTGATCCTTAATTTTCTTATTTTTATTCCTTAAACAATCATATTCATCCCAAATCAATGTGCGGTTTTCGTCGGGCTTTCCACCAAAAAAATAACAGAATTTGCGAAGAATTTTTTTTTTTTCAAATAATTTTATTTACCAACTAGCCTTATTCTTGGTTGAAGACTTTTAAGTTGGCTTCGGCCTTTTTTTGACAAAGTGAAACTAGTAGCAGATAAAATTTGGCATTAGTGTTTGGAGCGGTAGAAAATGGGCTCAAATCTTCAATATGGGAGACCAGGAAGCTCACCCCCATTGACTTGGCATGAGGCCAGTCTCCTCTTATAGATTAGCTGTGCTTCTATGTTCAAATATGCTTGACAAAGCAAGGATAAAAGTTTTTTCACATTCACGAACTCCAAAGGTTTAGAATTCAATGCTAAAACATGAAAAGAAAAAAAAGAGCAGAAAAACATGAGAGAGTGCCAGGAACAGAAATGCCTCCACTTCTTCTACAATTAAAGGAATATTGATCGAAGGTGAATCATGTATGCAGGTATCCCTGCGCAGTAAGCCAAGTGCTCAGGGACCATGTCATTTAATATAAATAACGCAGAAAAATTTTAGCATCAAACAATCAATTGAATATCATTGCATGGAGAAGCGGATTCCTACTTCTTAATAGAATAGCTTGATCGACCACCATCCTTATTGACCTTCCCTCGGGTTGGTATGCCATTCGTCGCTGGCGTCCGGCCAAGAGTGAAGTGCGTTGGAATCAAAAAGTCTACTCCCTTACAATCTCTACTTTGAGACCTGATGAATGAAGGGCGGGAGCAGAGTCTTCATCTGCCAGCTAAATGTTCCTCGAATGAAAGTCAAATCACCAAGAAAAAAGGTTCTCACCTGTCTTATCATGAAAAATAAAAAGGAATGATAAGGGATTGCCTTTATGCCTTGAGCCTGCACTCTTAATAAAGATTTTCCGGGTATTCGCCATTTAAGCCTTTTTCCACAGCTTTGGCTTAGTTCCAATATTGTCCTAGCTGTAAAAAAAGTCCACCTTCTACCTTCCTTCTTAGGGTAATTAGGAATGTGAAGGCCTCTCCTTCAATTCCTGATGCAGAATGAAGAGAGCCTTTTTATTCCAGAAAGTCGACTGAGACACTAACTCGAAATTGCATAAGAGAGGAATGTGTAGAAAGAGTTTCAGAAGTACCAGGAGACAGGTATTAGCTTATTGTAGATAAGGTAGGTACAGGTGATCAAATTATCATGGATAAAGCAAGTCCACTCCTATTATGGAAAAAGTATATGGTACAGTTATACATGTCCGAGAGAAAACAATATACTTGCATGCAAATGATGAGGAGAAAACAATATACTGACTAGCTTCTTGATGAATACTTGTTGGGAGATAAATTAACAATCTGTATGGAGATACAGAATATATGTTACTTTAAACTGTTTGTTTAGCTTGATTCACTTGATGAATAGCTTGGATTTTTAGTTAGTTCTTCAAACACTACAGACTACAGAGTGCAAGAAGCTTATAAAAAATGAAGTCTGGTGTTGGAGCGTATAAGAGGTTGATTTTGAAGTAAGAGAATGAAGAATGGTACCTGATTCTCTAGTTTACTTTCAATTAGATTTTCGCAACTTGAAATTGCCAAGGACTTCAGATTGATGGGCAACATCCGTCTTGGAATGGACTTGAGAAATGGACACCAACTAATTGGCAACTCTTCAAGAAGGCACTGACTGCTCTTACAGCCATTCATCACTGTCATCATCCCATCAGGAATTGACTCGAGTTGTGGGAACGCTGGATTTCATCCTGCTTTGATTATCTTTGATGGTTTTATTCAAACAATCTTTTATCGCGACTGTAACCGAAGAAAAAAAACTGTTATCAGGACAAAGACATGACAATCCTGGTCAGACACATCAAATTAAACAATGAATTGTGTTAATCAACATGCTGATTGAGAAAGATTCATTTGTCAAAGATTGAGAATGTCCAGGTTCATCACATGATCTAAACACGAGATCACAAATGAAGTAATATTTGTCAAACAAGAGCCACCAACCATGGGGTATCCAGTTAAAAAAGACAGGAGCGAGAGAGTGGTAGTTAAGGTTTGATGCCCTTTGGCAGTCCAAGCAACCACAACAATATCGCAAATGATCCACCGCATACTCCTGTGAGGAAGCAAATTGAGCTGGGTTATGTCTGAGTCAACAATGGGTTCCATTCCTTGTCTTTCAAAGAGTTGTCTGGCGTCTTGTGATGCCTGCCGAAATCCTTTTCCATGTGCAGCTATGTGCAATGATGGTTGCAATGATCAATCAGTCTAAGATGACCATATGCCATTAATTAATCGAGTCTAAAGACAAAGTGAAACGGGCTTACATAACCAGTGAAGATGATTAATTGACATATAATACAAAACGCAGGTAACTCAGCAGCTGGGAAATGTCACCATGAGTGTTTATAAATGAGCAATAACTTGGCAAAACTGATTTGGTTTGCAATGCCAGATTATATGTTTGTTTTACTTCAACTGGAGCCCCTTAAATTGAACAGTTGGTGCTGCTTCTACGTTTAGTATTTCTTTTCATGGAACACAGTAAAAGGTAAGTAAATTTCTGGGGGTCAGTTTTAAAGAGATTACCACTACAAAGGCCTAATCATTCCCATGTCTGAAAGTAGACTCCATAATTCCAAGACAGCAATGAGCACAAGCAAACATGAACTCATCCTCTCCCTCAAGCAAAATCAAACCCCGAGTGATGATTATCAATTCTTCAATAGCAGGCACAAATAGGCACAAATAGAACCTAAACAAGCGCTTCCAAGATTCCAGTTAAAGCTCTTAAACAAAATTCAGTATTAGATTGCATTACTCAAAGATAATCCAAAGCAATTACCTCACTGACTGTCAAACTAATGACATGCCTCATAACTTCTGCAGTCCAAGCCAATCTTAACACCGATGCACTAATGTTCAAAGGAGGAAAGTAGAAATTAAAGCTCCAATCACAACTAAAATCCACAAAGACATCCACAATAATCCAACTCCGAGCTTATGATAACTGGGTTGGGTCAAATCACAGAACTACAAAGCAGGTTCAAGCGATTTAGTCATAGTTTAGCAGCAACATCCAATCTTTTTGGTAACCCACGAGGCATATAAGCCATCGCCTCTTGAAAAAGCGGTTAGACAAACTCCAGGACCATCAGTGCTGGGCCTTGGGAAGCAAATCAAGGGATAATATGAAAGGAGCATGAATCTGGGGCATTATCATTATCTAACTGTCTTTTTCCAGTGCTATACAAATGACAAAGTAATGCATAGTAGCAATACTATTTCAACTTATGGTTGGTAAAACTTTAACATCCTCCTCTCTTTTTCTCTATCACTGTCAGAAGCTTCGATGATTCCTTGAATTCCCTTGAATATAAGAAAAAATACTGGCCCAACAGCAACAATCACGATCAGGACAAACAGAAACAGAGATATTTTGTTGGTGTACCTTCTAGATTCAATGATGTTACTGACTACTGGTCTCAAAATGGGGAACCCAAAAATATTTCAGATTGATAACTTGGAAATCAGAAAGAGTAACGTTGGAGGAAGCAGCACAAGAAAGACAGCAAGCACAAGAACCAGCAAGCACAAGAACACAAAATTATGCCAAATAGAGATCACGAAAACACTAATTCAATATTTTATTGCTAGATATTTTCTCTTCAAGTAGTTTACCCTCTCTAGGAGGTTTACAACTCTTTTAATCAACCCACAAACTAACCTAAACAAACTAGCTAACCTGAAAATAAAAGAAAAGCAATAAAAGTCATAAACAAACTAGGAAAATTTTCCTAAATAAAGCTCCAAAAATTATAATAAAATGCTAAACTAAATAGTAAAAGGAATCATAAACCAACTAGGAAAATATAACAAATCCCAAACAGTAACTTATGGGCATCATTGAGAGACCTTCCCCTTATCAGATTACTGTGAAATTTTAAACATATAAGATACAGAGTTTCTAGAATCTTCAATACCTGGTCAAATCAGATCAAAAATTATGCTCAATAATATAAAGCTACGCATTAGGAAAAAATCTCCTGCATCAAAAAGCTTACAAGTTTGAGAGAGAGGAAGGAGGGAGAGAATATTACTACTTTCTTTTTAAATTTACATGGCTGACTTGAAAAACAATCAAGAATTTATGACACCTTTCTACAACCTGTGAATACACAAATAAAGTTCAAATTAATGGCTTTTCTAAAACGGTTTGAACAGAGACCAACTCTTGGACAATGTCTTGCCAAAATTTTCAAAACTTCTTCATTATGAACCAAGTTTAATCACTGCTAAATTCAAAAGGCAAAGACCTTAAAATCAACTATAAATCAAAAGAAAAGGAGAGAGAAAAGAAGGCGAGCTGAAGCTATCATGTACGCAAGTAATTTTTTAAAACAATGAACTTACTTGTGGGGTTGGTGTAAAGGAGGCTGAGGAGGAGGAGAAATAGCCATTCTGGAAGAACCATTGATGACAATCCTCAAGGGGCTTGTTAAGTTCAACCTTTGCATCGTTGACATGTGAGAATGTCCCGACTGGCTGTTGTTATTATTGACAACAATATTAATGTGAACATCTACCATCATTGTTGATACTGGATTTAAGCAAAAACTACATGTAACTATAGCCAATCAGAATAGTGAATTATTCTCGTCAAGAAATGAAAAGTTAAAGAACCAGCAGGTAGTATATTACACCAGTTAGAAAGCACATTCTGTATATCACCAGTCAAATGCATCTATGACCACCTTGAAGTCTTCAATGTACACAGGGAGGTGGTATATTTCATCAGAACGCATTCTAAAAAAAATATATCACAAATAAAACCACAACAAAAGCTCGGAACAAAATGAATACTCGTAGAGGAAGAAAACCTGTATCTTTTATTCTAAAAAGTCGTTCCGATCTATGCATGAAACCATATCTACAGTAGAACAAACTATGAATCTCTAAACAAATTATGAAATCATTATTCAACGTCTATCTTATCAAAGTTATATAAGACCAAAGAAAAAGAGCCCCAAAAAAACCAAAAAAAAAAAGTTACTTCCCCTACACTAAATCAATAACCAAAAGAAAAAACTTCTTATTCCCAAACAGTCATCAGCGAACTAATCACCCATCGATCGCAACTCATCCAATTGTGCTCTAATCTGATCCTGCACCAACTCCAGCCGCTTGGAATAAACCTCTAACTCCAATATATGTTGCTTCCTCCATTTCTCATCCATCATCACCGCATCCCCTGCTCCAAAACTCAATGGCATCGCATTCATCGCCAGCCTGCTAACTCCCCTCCCAACACCACCCATTCCTGCTCCTGCCATATTACTCGACAACTCCTTAAATAAAGGCGACAAGCAACTCCGCACCGTCTCCTCAATCACACTCGACACATTCCCATTCCCACTCCCACCCCCAGCCCCGGTAACATTAGTCTCATTCCCTACAAACCCATCATTCAACACACGATTCTCCTCCATCTTCACACCAACAGACCGCGATCTTGACCTCTTTCTTGATCTAGGAGTAGACTTATGATCCTCAATTTTAACAACAACATCACCATCCATCATCACAGTATGGTTATTATAGTTAGGGTTTCCACCATCATCATCATCCAAATTATTCCCATCTTCATTGCTAAAACCCGCGATTTTTCCTGTAGAACTCCAGATCTTCCTCGAAATCTCAAAAGTAGCCTGATCATGCGGGGATTTAAAGCAAAAGTCTTTTCCAGAGTTAATCTTGCTCAGAACATTACGATACTTCTTCTTTAAACGACGTAGTTTCTCAACGAGCTGATTCTTGTTAAAATCGAGTTGGAGTTTCGATTTGATTTGATCATAGAATAAAGCGGTGTCGTTATGGTGATGATTAGCAGTACCTTTTGTGGTGTATTCTAAAAACCCTTGAAGGAGTTCAATTTCATCTTCGTCAGTCCACAATCGTTGAAATAACCGCCTGGTATCATCAAATTGAGGTTTTTTCGAGTCTTGGGAGAGGACTGTCGTTTCAGGGGAAACGCGTTGCCGTTTTGATGCATCAAGTGTAGAATCAGTGGCCACCATGGTGGTGGTGATGGTGGTGGTTGTGACGGCGGGGATGGAGACCGTGGTGACGGCGGGAATGGATGCCGTGGTGACAGCGGCAGAGGTGGAGGTATCATCGTCTTCGAGTAATTCTTCGGATAAGACGTCATCATTTTCGGGCAAGGTGTCATCGTTTTCGATTTCCAGATCGTCTTCAAGATCGTCGTTTTGAGATTGGGAAGATTGATCATCGTCATCTTCGTCGTCAACTTCTAGGTCCTGGTCAAAAACGGTGTCATCTTGCTCTGCTGCCATTAGAGCGAGCGAGAGAAAAAAGGGGGTCTTGGGGTTGAATTTTTGCGCGTTGTCCGTTTGTAGATAGGAGGAGGGGAGGGGAGTATAACAGTCTGTAAAAAGTGTTTTTTTCACCAGGGTAAACTTCAATTTTGATACTATTGATTCATCCAATTTTCGATTTGGCCCCGTTAGTTTAACTTTTCCCAAATTAATCTTTATAATTTATAAAATGCTCTAATATAACCCCCAATCATTAAATAATCTCTTGTTAATTTGTTTTTTTAGTCAATTATTATTATTTTAAGCATTGTGAGATATTATAGCATATTCGGGTTTTGAGAGGAAAAATAGAAGAAAAGTAAGAAAAAAACAAATAAGATCTTAGAAAAGTAAGGCTTTGTTAGTTAATAATAAGATAAGACAAGTGTTTTTAATATGCTTATTAAGAAACACTTAATTTTCCTAGTCAATTCATATGTTTTTTTTCTTAAAAATTTTGTGAATACTTGCAAATATTTAGCATGTGTCTAATTAATGTTTTTAATTAATATAATTCATTTATATTTAAATACTTGATTTTATTTCTTTATAATAAGATTCGGCGACAAAAAGAATCTAATAAATGCACTGAGATAGTTTTTAACGAGCTCTCGTTAGTTTTTCTCTTAGTAATAAAGGGTAAATTGAGACTGCTGTATGTATAAAAGTAATATTGTGAAATTATAAACTATGAGGGTAGAAATGTAACATTGATGGATCTGAAATGGTCAAAAATATTGTTTACCCTTTTCGTGGAGAGTATCAAAATTGGGTCTGGACTCTGGAGTGCGCTCATTGGACGGGAAGTGCAATTTCAAAAAACGTTGTTCTGGCCCAGCCCTGCACAAACCAGAAAGGTAAATTTGAAAATAATAATAATAAATAATCGAAGCTTTTCTTCTACTAGTATTTTTAGACTAGATCGGTGTATCGTACTCCGCGGCTGGAAGGTTTGATTTTTTTGTAATTTAAAAAGATAATATTGAAGCCTTGTTAGCATGTTTTAAAGTAAAATAAATGTATTAGGACTAATAAAATAATTTAATTTAATTATATAATAAAAAACAATAAAAATAAATGTACTAAAAGGTGATAGTGATATCATGTAGAAAAATAACACCTACCAGAAAAAAAATCATATAGTTAAATTATAAAATAATTTAATTTTAAATTATAAAAAAAAAAAAATTCTCACACCAATCATAGTTGGCATGGCAAATTCATAACCGAAGTCGTGAAGCCAAAACTTTATCGTAAAAAGTAAATAAAAAAAAGTTCAACCTCTAATAAACACAATATTAAAAACTAAAATTAAAAAAGAAAATTAATATAAAAAAAATTAAAAAATAATGTCGATCCAGAGTAACATTTTATATATATTACCTAGGTCACAAGGCAAAAACACCATGTTGGGGAAAAAATACAAAGCCCACATCTTAGTAATTTAATATTAAATGATAAATTTAAAAAAAATCAATTTTTGAAAGGATCCAACGTAAAAAAAAAAAAGAGCTATGAAAATAATAAAGATAATAAAATAAAATACAATGAAGCCCCAATTAAATTTGAGTCAGCATACTAAATCTACAGTCTAATTTACAATTATTATTGTAGAAAATAAAATAAAAAATTATAAAGAAGTTTTATCTTCAACAAACATGGTGTTGAAGGATAAAGTATATAATAAACAAGTGTAAGAAAAAAGTAAAATAACATATTGAATGAAATTTAGACTAGCATTCCATAACCATGACCTAATTTATAAAATCAAGATCATCACATTAAAAAAAATTATGAAATCAAATTATCATCCAATCAAATATTTAAGAGTTAAATTAAAAAGATAAAAACAATTAAAAAAAAGAGCATAGAAAATAATAAGGACCGAACATGATATTAAAATAAAATAAAATAATGATAGATGAAATTAAAAGTAAAATTAATTAAGAAAACAATAAAAAAATTAGAACATAGTTTGATATAAAATTCAAATCCAACCAAACAAAAAGGGTTGAAAATAAATAAATAGAACCTTAAAAAATCATTTTAAAAAAAACAATTAAAAAAACAAGACTATTATTGAAAAAAAACCACAATGAAGATGACACTTTTTAATCTTGTCATCAAACTACTTGTGAATCAACATGCACTCAGATAATCTACAAGATGTATTATCGCTCATAATTTAGATAACACTGCAATTAACTGTTTCTGATCTCAAAAAAAATACTGCTTAAAAAGTATGAGCGTCTTCCATACAATGACATGTGCCATGAATATACAATCAACTTTTTTTAATTATAATATGTATTTATTAAAACATTGAATTACCGTCTATGTGATAATTTTTTTAAAAAAAACAGTGAAATAACAAAAAAAAGGCTCCTGGGTGCAACCATGATAAAACTTGATTTTAAGAAAAAGATAGTCATTTTAATTTTCAAATTAAAATCAAATCCTGAAAAAACCTTTTGTGGCGAATTAAATAAATTTTGTAATTAAAGGCTATTTAATAATTTTATTGTTCAATAAAAATATAAGATGGTTGAGATGTCCCTGTCAATTTGTCAATGATAAGTTGATGTTAACACTTAAACCTAAACCAAGTTAGATGAAGATGATTATTTTACTATGCCAATCTGGTAAAATATGAGCTTTTGCAAATATTGACCCCATTTAGTTTTCTTTTTTAATTTTAATTAAAGTAATTGATAATTTAATATGTGATTTTAAAAACGTAATTAGATCCATCTTGATGACTTTCATTGACAAAAACAAGTATAATATACCGTCTGAACTCTGAAGAGTTAATTCATATCAGCAGATAAATATATTTGAAATCATTAAAGAACTCATTACCTAAAAAAATTAATTTTTAGATATTTTTGGGCACCGTGTTCTATATAAATTCTATTTTTTTAATTAAAGATTAATTTTTATTAGATGTTTTGGATTGTTTTGATGTGTTGATTTCAAAAATAATTTTTTAAAAATAATAAATTAATTATTTTCATATATTTTGATATAAAAAACATTTTAAAAAATAATCTTATCTGCCCTGCTAAAAATTAGCCAACCTCACATAATTTTTCATCTTGACTTTATGATAATTTCCTTTTTAAGTAGAAAAAAGAAGATGACCCTAGGCTCCTCTTCAAGATTTAATCTGGGATTCATTTTAAGAAAATGGGATTTATTTGAACTCGTTACAGGGATTTATGATTAAATAATAACTAAAACAACAATATTTTATCAATAATAATTACATATTTTTAATTGAGACAAGATTTTTAATAGAGTTCATATAAAATTTTATATGTATTCTGATAATTCCATTATAATTTGTATAATTAGCATTTTTTTTTGTAAAGAGGTTTTGTAACATATTGTCTTGTAAAATTTTGAAATATGTAATTTTGAGACCATGTGAATTTGTTTTTTATGCTATCATTTTTTTTTCAAATCTAAAAACACACTAAAAGAAAGAATTTTCTTGCGAATACTACAGTTTAGATGTAATTATAGTGACTGACACAGTTCATGTCCAAATTCAATCTTTATACACTATATATAGTAATCTCAGTATTAGTAGTCTGTTTAAGACCTTATTATAAAATAATTTAATTCAATGTACAAATATTAGTCAGATAGCATGACACAATGATATTTAAAGCAGAAAAATATCTCTTCAATAACGCATCTTAAGAACATAATCATACGTCTCGATATATCTCAATCCTCAAAACCTTTTCAAATAATATTTTTTCTTGATTAATTATATTATTTAATTTGAATTCAATTAATAAATAAATTAAATTTACGTTGAATTCAATTTATTTTTCTGCACTACTCTTCTCATATTTTCTTTAACATTATCTTTTAATTTTATATTATTTTTTAAAACTTAAATATTTTTTAAAATCTAATTATTGAAACTGAAAATGTTTATGATATTTTATTAAAACCTCTATAAATCTAATATAAGAGAGTTACAGACACGCCGATTGAGTTTCTGCCATTAAAACTACAGGTCGTTTGAAATAGGATCTCCTCGTGTTTTGTTTTGAAAGACTGTCGTCAGAATTAGTTGGTGGTGACTTGTATATCTCTCTCCACCTCTCGTGGTGCAAAGCTAGAGTTGCTACCGCCAGAAGAGGATGGGCCCGCCACCAGAAAGCAAACGGTCTCCGCCGAAGAAAAGGAGCTCGACAACTCCGACGTCAATAAGGTCGCTGGAACATGACGCACTCTGTATCATATTCTCCTACCTCGGTCTCTTCGATGTCGTTCGCTCCTCTGCCGTTTGCAAATTCTGGTATTATTTACAACTTACATGCGCCTCTCACTCTCTGTTTCATATAATTGCAAATACGAAACTCTTTGCTTCTCTACCGAAGTCATTCCGTGTGTTTGTGTGTGTAATTGAAGGAATGAGATCATAAAAAGATCGAAGTTACTGCAATTACTCTATTTGAAGCAACAAAGAAGAAGTAGCAGAAGTGATTTTTCAGAGGAATCATTGAATGTGTATTTGGAAGAGTTAGCAATAGAGCACCAAAGGCAATCTTTAGTACAAGGTTCTCTTCACATTGATCAATGGAAAGGGCATTCTCTTGGGTACACTACATATCCCTTTTTTTATTTTCTTCTTTAATCATGTCTTTTTACTGGGATGAAAACATGAAATATTTTATTAGATCTTGAAAGCTGTAAAGAATTTTTTTTTTTTAAATGGAAATTTGAGTGATTGTGTGTGTGTGGTGTTTTCTAACTTTGGTTTTTATCAGGGTTGACCAGTGCCGTATGAAGAGGGGCTTGGTTCTTACCGGTGTTGGTGATAAGGTCTGGTCTCTCTCTGCCAACTTATAGGATGATGTTCGACTAGATGACACATCTATTTGGGCTTTATTTTTTCTTTTGATTTTATTTACATGTAGGGCTAGCTGTAATGATCTTGAAAGTAATGATAACAATATGGTGAAGTACCTTATGATCTTCAAAGAGCATGCAAAGTTCAATATTTCATTTTTCATGTCTTAAATGATTGACTGGATGTACATTTCCAAAAATTTTATAATGTTGTCATCATTCATGTGGTGCCCATTCCTTGTTTCCCTGAATAGGGGATGCTGCTGCACTAGTCAATTTTGCTGACATTTTGCATAGCAATGATACCAGGTTATGCGTCTCTGGTCACTAGAAAGCTACAAATGCATAGAAGAATATTCCATTCCGGATGGAGTCCCTCTGGTTGACTTTGATTTTGATGAGAGCAAGGTAACTTGTAGAAGCATGTCATTTCTTCAAGTATCTTATGTTTATAGAACCTGTTTTTATTCAAGTGCATGACACTGAAGAAAAAGGCAGTCATTCCTTATATTGACATAGTTCACCAGATAGTAGTGATGGATACCATCTGTTAATACACCTTTGTTTTGCATATTTATAAAATGATACTGATTACAAAAACAAATCATGATTGAACATTCACAGCTGGATAAACATCTTCTGAACATCTTCAATTATATTTTAGATTGTTGGTTTGGTTGGTACACGAATATGCATATGGAGGCGCAATGGGCAGAGAAGTATATTTCCCTCACGTGAAGGCCAATTCATGAAGGGTTCATGCATGCGGTATGAAGGCCAACTAATACCGATTTCTTTGTTTCATTTCAAATTCTCCTTTAGTTACTGGGTATGAGTTAACAAGTTTACCTTAGGTGAGAAGTGCACTGTTCGTATAACAGCTATCCTCTTTTATAGAACGCGAGAGTGCATTGGATGTTCTCTTTTCTCTTCTTTGTTGACATCCTTGGTGCTCATAGTAATTCCAATCCCAGTCATAGACAAGTGTAATAGCACAATATTGTACTAATTTGATCACAAATTTCCCTTTAATTAATGAATATATCATTTATTATTTCTTCTTAAATGTTCTTTTATTTCATTTTTGCGATTCCATTTAGGTGATGGCAAGCTGGTTTGCTTGAATGTTTTAGAATGAAAGTTTTCTTTCTTTTTTATTTGTGTGGGTGGAAAAAGTAATTTGGTCCCTTCTCTCCTTAAAGTTACTTTGATCCAGAGGCTGTGGTTGGATGTGAAGATGGGACAGCTCGTGTGTTTGACATGTACAGTAAGAAATGTTCTCGAATCATTAGGTATGTGCAGGGAATTATTTTTTTCTTCCTGTTTTCTTCTTTTTGTTTCCATTACTCCTTGAAATTCCAGTGGGTAGGCTTAGGTCAATCTTGAGCAGTTAGCCATGACCTTGTCCATTTTCTGTGGTTTGTATTTTTGGAACAATGATCTCTTGCATTTTCTTATATTTTAATCTCCTCTTTGCAGGATGCACACTGAACCTGTGACTTGTTTATCTTTAAGTGAAGATCAATTAATTATCAGTGGTTCCTCTTTAGGAAGAATCACAGTATCTGGTCTTTCATCTGACCAGAGGGTGGCTACACTGAGACCCACTGATTCCACAGGTTTGTTATGTATTGGCTCCGTTGTTCTGAGTAAATTTGCATTCTGGTCATGCATTTTGTATTCTTAACAATTTTTCTTTTATTGTAATGTTGCACTAATGGTAGCATACAGTTGTAGAGTGCTAGTGCATTTTGTGTTTTCTGCCAGGGTGAGAAACAGTAGATTGGCCTCTGGGCATCCCATTGACATTGTGTTATTCTGATTCAACTTCTTCTGACAGGCATAAAGAGTTTGTGTTTCAACCCTGTTTCTCATCTAGTGTTTGCTGGAACTACTGCTGGATATGCTTCTTGTTGGGACCTTAGGTAAACAAATCACACTCATTCTCTGGTGTTGCCCAAATATGTTCTGATGGTATTTTATATTAGCAACGTTAACTTGATAATTGATCAATGATGCTAGCAAAAGATGGGGAACACCAAGCATTTGTATCCTTGATACCCCTCCTTGCTCAGCCCTTGCAAAGGGACATAGTGGCCAGAGTTAAGATAGTTTTCTAACTACTTAGCATCTCAACTTTAATAAACCATACTGAACTTCTGGTGGCTGTGTGACCGGATTGATAATCTTCTCTCTGTATGTATATATGAACATAGATGTATTCTAATCTGTTGCATGGTATGTTGGTTTTGGCATGTTGTTTAATTTATTCGCTAAATTGAGTTGGCTTTATTTAAAAGCCACCATATGGATGCGTTGGAATTCTCTACCACTATACATGAGAACTTATTAGAAGTAATGTGACATGACCTTATTCTTTCTCCTTGTTTCCAGTCCTCTTGTCATCATGTCCATAGGGCCCTGCAGTTTTTGTTTAGTTTTATGTGTCCTCCAATCACCAACTGATCGAGCCTTTTCTTTTTCCTTTTTTTTTTTTTTTGTTATCTTATAGGACTATGAGACAACTTTGGAAAACACGAGTGAGTCCAAATGTTGTATATTCTTTGCAACACATGCGTAGCGACACTTCAACACTGGTAGTTGGTGGAATTGATGGTGTGCTGCGTGTTTTGGATCAGAACACCGGAGAGGTCCTTTCAAGCTATGTCATGGACCATGGCACCTCGACAAGTTCTGGGTATACTAATGGAGTAATAGAAAGGAAGATAGGAAAGAGGCTTCCTTATGACTACAACATTGACAGAATCCCTAAAACTGTTCGACCTCCTATCACATGCTTGGCTGTTGGGATGCAGAAGGTCATCACGACACACAACATCAAGAACATCAGAATGTGGAAATTCAACAATTTGAGGGAACTAAACTAGCAGTATAGTCAGGATAATGACAAAGAATGATTCTACAGTGCCTTCACATGAATGTTAAACAAACTGTGAAAGAAGAAGAAGAAGAAGAAGATGTTGATGCTGTGAATGGAAATGGTCAAGGCAATCCGGGGTCTCTGATCCATCTTATTCTCTCGTTTTGTCCAGCAGCTTCTCATCAAAGGAACGAAATGCTTGCTTATGTGGAGGTTGACTGTCCTGGAAAGTTGACTGATGCAAATGAATTACTTTGCCAACTCTTGAGCAATTTTCTTGTATGTCCAAGTAATTTCTTGCCGGTAAATCCCAAAGTGATGGGGATGCCTCCCGGCCAACAGTTTCAAAACTTAAATGTTTTCGAAGATGATTTGTGTTGTGATTATTTTTATGTGTAAATGAAAGTAATTCAGCGCATGCCCTTGACTAGTTAGAGTGTTTATAACATCATTTAATAAAAATTTGAATTTTTTTTGTTAAAAATTATTGTTTTTAGTATTTTTAAATTATTTTGATATATTGATGTTAAAAATAAATAAATAAAATTTAAAAATATATTATTTTAATATATATATTAAAAAAACAATGACAATAATGATGATGGTATGCAACTCCAAGGAAAAGCCTGCACTTTCTAATTTATTTATTTATTTACTAAGATTTTATTTCAAATAGCAGGTGAATCATTTGTATTTCCACTCATCTAATAAAAATAAAAGCCCAAGCCCAATTTGATATGATTCCAAACCAAAAATTCCCAAATCTAATTAATTAATCGATTAACCTTTCAAGCTTCCCTTGCACTAGTTTTTTTTTCTCATTTCCTACAGACAAGGCGAAAACCTAAACCCCAACGACGTCTGATTCTCCTCCAGCATGGTGTGCATAAGGAAGGCGACCATAGACGACTTGTTGGCAATGCAAGCATGCAACTTGCTATGCTTGCCCGAAAATTACCAGATGAAATATTACTTTTACCACATCCTCTCTTGGCCGCATCTCCTCTATGTCGCTGAAGATTACAACGGCCGAATTGTCGGTTACGTTTTGGCCAAAATGGAAGAAGAATCGAACGAGTGTCATGGTCATATCACTTCTCTCGCTGTCCTTCGTACTCACCGTAAGCTTGGCCTCGCTACCAAGCTCATGAACGCCGCCCAAACCGCCATGGAACAGGTCTAAGGATTCAGCCTCTTCTTTCTTGAATTTCGACTTCTTTTTGTTTTTTGCACTTGGAATTTCAGGGATTTGAGTGATTAGGTTGTAGTTCCTTTTGAATTGTTGAATGAAAAGCATCAATTTTGAGAATAAGGGTTTTTTTGGCTCTTGGAATGTTTAGTGATTTTTTTTGTCTGTTTTATGTAGATTCTTGAAGTATTGTGGAATCTAATTGAATGGGTGGAAACATTGATAGATATTACTTTTTTTATATGCTCTATCTGGTTATTAAAATGGCTGTAATTTATTCTAATGGAACTATATCAATTTTAAGAGGACATTTTATCGTATTTGATTTTTATTTTAGATATAAGGCAATCTTCAGTGATTAGATTTATATTAATTTAGTAAAAAATTTGTGTTTTACATTTTGGGCACGTTTCTTATTGATTGAGTTTGTGGAACAGGTATTTGGAGCAGAGTATGTGTCGCTGCATGTGAGGAAGAGTAATCGTGCAGCTTTCAATCTGTATACAGAAACATTAGGCTATAAGATTCATGATGTGGAAGCAAAGTATTATGCAGATGGGGAGGATGCATATGATATGAGGAAGCAGCTGAAGGGAAAGCAGAGTCATCATCATGGTCACCACCACCACCACCACCACCATGGTGGTGGGTGTTGTTCAGGTGGTGCCAGGCCCATGGAAGCTCGACCAGAATTGAAATCAGAGGCAAAAGCTGGCACCAAGGCAGAATTAAAAACGGGTTGACGGTGAATGGTCAGACTGACTAGTTGGAGAAGTGAGTGTTATACTTTTTAGTTATGTTAGAATACTGTTTGTTTGTATCAAGTATTATAGTTTGTTTGTTTAGCTGTGATAATAATGCACTAGAAGACTGGGAGTTGCATTTACTGCTATTTCTATTTACTGCTTCTTCGATATATACCGGGATGACCATGGCCGAGTAATGGTATTTGCACCTTCTTCTCTAGATTTTTTTGTGCCAATTTTGAAATTCTACTGACACTACCATTCACTATCAATTGTACAACTGCTATAAGTATACAGTATTTACACTTCCCATCCTATTTGTTTGATATCCCAAAAATTGCAAACTGACTGATAGTTTGGTTTCTGTTTATCACAAATCATTTCGTCCAAGTTACTTGAGATGAAATTATAGTTGGAAACTTGTGATGCGTTTTAGATTTTATCAAGACCTCTATGTCTCTCTCACTAGTATGCTTGTGCATTCACCCACTGTGTACGACTATAATATGATGGTAACCTGAGCTTAATGACATTTTGAAGCATGGCAAAGTTGCTTCTCTATCTGCAGATTCTCAGACGAATAAGACTAGTGTTTTCCTGTGTACCATGCCTCTGGATTTGTTTCTCTTAAGGGTTTTTTTTTTTTTTGCTTCAAAGGTATTGTAGATGCCGATTTCCATAGAGGATTGATTGCTGCAGAAAGCTTGCATTTGGATATGGCTTCTGTTATCTGAGGAGCTGCAATAAGGTAGCTGTGCTAGGTGGAAACTCCACCTTAACTCAAGGCCGCCAAATGCCAGAGAAAAAAAAGTTTAATGAATTTTCTCCTTTTTATTTTTCTAAGATAAATGAAGTTAAATGTCATTGTGTAGCAAGAAATGGATTCAACTAAAGACAAGGCTGCTGTGACTCGTGAGGGTATGGATGCTCTTCTAGAGTTTGAAACGCGTCTCAATGTGGTAGCGTTTAGTGATAGGGTTGCTGTGACGCTAAAGTAATGTGGTTATTAGTAGAAGTTAATGTGCATCTTCTGCTGTTCAAAGGTGGGTACTGTACCATTGTAGTTGAGCTAGGTTGAAACTTGAGATCAAACTCCAAATACAAGAACACGAAGTGAAAGATGCCCTACAATTTCTGATATAGCAAGAACTGGACTCGAAAGTTATGGTTGGTGTGATCCTCAGGCCTCTAACTCGCGCATAAGTTTAAGGCTTAGAGGGCTTGGAACGTCTATGCGCAGAGTTACCAACGAGGGCTTATCTGCAGAATTATCCCCTCTTATTTATTATTACAGGGAGTTGTTGCCTGCTTTAGCAGCGAAAGCGAGCATGGGTGGTTGATTTTCAAAATCTACTCTGGAAAAATTCATGCTCAAGTTGATGGCGAAAACTCTGAAAGCTTGCTACCATCATTCATGGCGTGACAAAAACTTCCTCCTCTTTAAGGAAACAGCGGGACAAGGAAAGGATGAGCATTATATGCATCGCACCTGTAGGTTGTTAATGAAACTTGGGAGAGTGCGAATTGGCAATTCAATTCCAGTAGTCCTCAGAATTCCTTTCACTCCCCCACCTGCAAAGGGCAGAAACCGTGGACATCTCTCGTCACAAGGTGGCTAGTTGTGCACGCCAAAATAAAGAATCCTCATGCGGAATAAGGAACTCAAAAAATTAAAAAAAAATAATGTTTTAAGAGAAAAGGTTAAGAATTAAAAGCAAAGAAAAAGGTTGAAAAAAGAGAGAAGAATGGGGGTTGAAAAATATAGATTATAAAAAACTGTTTAATATTTAGAAAAATATGATATAAATATTAAAATTCTAACTAGAACTCGAAGTTATGATTTACTAAATAAAATATTTAATAATAATTAAATTAAATCTAACAAATAAAGTCTGATTAATAAACTTTTACTAAAAATTTATATAAATTAAACTAAAATATAAGCTAAAATTCAATATCTTAATACCTAACAAAAATCTAATTAATAAATCTCAACTAAAAATTTATATAAATTAAATTAAAATATAAACTAAAGTTCAATATAGGCTCCTCTCGGTGATTATACTATATAAAAAATATCTCGGATCCGGTGTCTCAATCAAATTCTCAAATCTCATAAAATAATGATTTTATTGTGATGTTGTTCAGGAATAAGAGAGGGCAATAATGGCTCGCTGAGTTGACCAGGCTCTCTTCTGGAAACACTTCCAGGTTAAGTTACAAGGATCACGCAACAAATTGAAAAAAAAATCTTATCCATAGCATTATTGTTTTCATAAATAATGTGATCAACTGACCGTCCCAGAAAGAAACTCTACCCAATCCACTCACAATGCTGATATATTTTAAAGAAAGAAACTGTCCAATTTCTTTTTATCTAATTATATGAAGGAAAAAAAATGTTTTTGCAGGGCAGGTGGAAGTCAAGGGATGGTGCTGGAGGCTTATTGACAAAAAAAATGAAGCATTGTCAAGGCCACGCGAGAGAAAGGGAAGCCAGAACCCTAGTCTCTAATCTACTCGACAACTCTCTTGTCATTGTATGAACAGGAATGGTCAATAATTGAGAGCAGTGGCCTGCCCCTCCTCCTGTTTGATGGCTGTCATATTCTGTACTGGGTTTCTTGATAATGTATTGCATCAGCCGTCGCTTATGAGCATCGTGTAAAGCTACGATGACTAGAGATATATTTCTCTATCAAGTTTATAGAATGCACGTTACGCTTGCTAATGGAAGAGAGAGAGAGAGAGAGAGAGAGAGAGGAGTCGTCGCGTCTACTAAGAAGTCATCAATGGGGTTTCCTGGTTTTGAAAAGAAAAGTGACAGGAGATTTATCCATTTCATATTTGCTAAAACAAGCAAAGGCTTGTTAACAAAGAAATTCCTTGGCTGCCTCTTTTTCTCTCTCTTATCCTATAACTTGCAAACAGTGTGGCTTCAACACCGATTAATGTTTTTGGACTTCAAAGTTGATTACTTTGTCAAATCTTGAATTATTGTTGTAGAATATTTGATCTGTAAAATATTAAAAAAACTAATTAATACACACACAGACACACACACCAAGCAACTTTGAAACACGAAAGACGGCTCCGCGGACTCCTTGCATACGGAGCTGAGATGGTAATTTTGGTATTAACCATAAGTTAGTAACCTGACTCGCTCCAGAATAATTATATATTAAAAAGAAACTATTTTGCCTTGGAAAGATATTGTAATTTCGTACTCAAATGCATTGTTTCCTGAAATAGTATAGTGATGTTTTTGTCGCTTCAAGTTTTTTTACAAGGTATATTAATTATTATTAAATTGATTTAAAATAAATAAGTTGTTTTTCTTTTTTAATCGGTAAAATGACTAAAATAACATTAGAAGGAAAAATTAAAACCAATATCAATGGATGTTTTTATATTTTTACACTAAATTTTTTTATTATTATAATATCAGCCAAGAAGAAATTAAAAAGATAGGCTCATGTATAATATTAAGAGTCACTCGCGCATTTTGAGCAATATGTGCAAGTCCTCCCAGCATCCACAAAATGCCATTTTATCATGTTATTGGTAGCGTTATCATGTCTTCTTCGTGTGGAGTGACGTGTGTCGGTGTTAGTGGTCTAGCTGGTCGTTTGTGAACCTCTTTTTTTCTTTTTGTTTTTATTTTCTTTCCTCCCTCGAAAATCACAGCCTGAGCCTCTTTTTGTTATTGATCCTTTTGTATAAGTTTTATTTATTTTTAATTTCACCATTTAATCACGATTTATCAAATATTATATTTTTAATTTAGTCCTCTTGCTTTTGATTTCTATTTTTTTTTAATTATCGATTCTATAAAAGTCTTATTGATTTTTAATTTTATCATTCAATCTAAATTGATGATATTGTGTTTTTCAATTTGATCCTTGTTGTTTTGATTTCTAATTTTTTTTCTTGATCATCTTGTAAAAGTTATTATTCTTTTTAATTTCACCATTTAATAATTTTTATATTTATTTTTTATGTCAATTTTAATCCTCATTGTTTTTATTTTTTGGGAGGGTTTTTTGCTAAATTGATTTTTCTCTTCAATTCCACTATTCAATCAAATATAAAAAACATTTTGTATTTTGTATTTTAATTTTGATTTTATTCTTTTATTTGCTATTTTTTAAATCATTTTGAATAAAAATAATTATTTTTTCAATTTTATCTTTCAATATTTAACTAAGAAGGAATTAAACTTCTTGATTTTTTTAGACAAGATGTTTTTGGTCTATAACTTGGGTTACAGATTTGAAAAGTTAACATAATTTTTTTTAAAAGCCTTTGTAATTTTTTTTATTTTTTTATCGGGTCATTACGATTTCATGATTTAGGCCTTAGATTTTATAAGATATATTGGGTTGACTTGACTTTCATTACTGGAATTACAAGTTTATGATCCTAACCTGGGTTAACTAGGATAAATTTTTTTATGTCAATTTTTTACTCCATTTCATTCTTCCATGTTGATTGACCTATGAATTGAGATACATAATTTGTTTCATTTAATTATTTTTTTCAAGTTATTCTAATTACCTTTGTTTTTAAATTTGATTAATCTACTATTGTATTTTTTTTTGTTTTTTTTCCATTTTGTTGAAATAGAGTCAACCTATTTAGCTCATTCGGATCTATAACACAAGTCACATATATTTTTTAAAACATTCTTGCAATAGCTTAATATTATTTTTTGCACAAAAATAACAGTCTAGCCTCGTGGTAAAATACAGACACCAAGACTAGTCTACTATGTAGTTTATTATAATAAATTGAGAAGGCCTAAAAAGTGTTTGTAATAATGATAGATTTTACTCTTAAAATGTTTTTTGTTTAAAAATATATTTAAATATTTATTTTATTTTTTAAAATTTATTTTTAATATTAATATATTAAAAAAATAAAAAATTTAATGAAAAGATAAACACTTACATATTTTTTTGAATCTCATACCCAGAAAAAAAGGTCTAAAACCACCTTCAAATCAAACATCCTTTTTGACCTTTTGCATCTAGGTCAAAAACCTATCAAGTGGCCAGCTCTTTGTACCTCTTTTTTCTCCTTTTGACAAGTTTTTGTAATATTTAAAGGAAGATAAACCAAACACGTTGCCTGTCGGAAGCATTATTTTAGTTAAGCCAACACCATATTTTTAATCTTGACACGGTGGTGTGGTGTGGTGTGTGGAGGAGCGCTTTTAAAAGTCTTTGATTTTTATTAGATTTAAATTAATTGTTTTTATATTTTTAATCTGTTTTGATGCAACTCTGTTAAAATTAAAATTTTAAAAATTAAAAAATATTATTTTAATATATTTTTAAATAAAAATCAGTGTGAAAAACAATTTCTATGACAGTTGTAACACTTTCAAAAAATAGTTGCCAATCATTCCTCAAGGAGGTTTCTGACAAGTTACAAGTTTATATGAAAGATTAATAAATATTTAATACCACAACTAAATTAAGTAGTAAGGTGTTGTTTTAGTATATACAGAGAGAGAAGTAATTATTGATTAAATAATGGTGAAGCTTTTATCAATTATTACTTCCATGGAATATCCTATAAGTATACGCAAAGGACAAGACCAAAAAGACAATCTTCATTGATGGCCTTGTTGATTTGGAATCCCAGTGGGCTCTCCACAATTCAGGAACACCCAATAAAAGAGTATTTGAGCTTTCAGATTCATCTTCACCAGCACCAGCACCTCAGCCATTCAAGTCGACAAATCACCTCAAGTTTAACTGGCTCGAACCAAGTCCTTGGACCCCCAACCCCTAAACGTGACCATGGGAATGGTACATTTCTGAAAGTATGCTATCAGGCTGTGACCACAAAATTCCTTTACTTCTTGGGGAAGACATCATGCCCCGGCCGCTGAAAATCTACGGGGCACTCGAGGCGTGGCCGGGGCAACACCGTGATCGGCCATCGTCATTTGATGATCCTGGATGGTTTTATCAAACAATATGTTACTAGGATTTTCTGCGTAGCAAACGTAGTAACAGCTCACACAGGCATGCGGCACTGCCATGGCAATCCTGGTCTGACACATCAAATTAAACAATGAATTATGTTAAACAACTTCTTGGTTGAAAAAAGATTCTTTGGTATAGATTATAGAATGTCGACCAAGTTGATCACATGATCTGGACACAAGGTCGAGTAAATAAAGTATAGAATTTGTCAAATAAGAGCTACCAACCATGAGGTATCCAATGAAAAAGGACAGGAGAGAGAGAGTAGCAGTGAAGGTTTGATGCACTTTGGCAGTCCAGGCAGCCACAACAATAACGCAAATGGATCCACTGCATACACCTGTGAGGAAGCAAATCGAGCTGGTTATGTCCGAGTCGACAATGGATTCCATTCCTTGTCTTACAAATAGTTGCCAGGTGTCTTGTGACGCCTGCACAAATCCTTTTCCATATGTAGCTACCTGCGACAAAGGTTTAGAGGATCAATCGATCTGAGATGGCCATACTAAGAATGGAGTTTTATAGATGATATGAATCGAACCACAATAAACAGTGGAGATGATAACTCCGGCAAAAGACAGGTAACTCGGCTATCAGAAGAAGGCAACAAAAAATGTCTGTGAAAGAAGCAATAATTTTTCTAAACTGGTTTGCCTGCAATGCCAGATTATATACATGTGCTTCAACTCGAGCAGAGCGCCCATTTTAGGATTTCTTACAAGAAACCAAGCAAACGGTAAGTAAATTTGTTGGGGTGAAGTTTTAAAAGAGATAATACCTGTACAAAGGCCCATCCGTTGCCATATCTGAAGATAGACTGCATAACATTAAGACAGCAGTGAGCACAGGAAAACATGAATTCATCCTCTCCCTCTAGCAAATTCAAACCCCGAACAACAACTCTCAGTGCTTCAATAGTAGGAACAAAAAGAGACCCCAAACAAGCACTTCCAAGGTTCTGAGTAAAAGCTCTTTGGAAACAATTCTGAGGGATAGATTGCATTCCTCGAAGATAATATAGAGCGATCACCCTACTAACAGTCAGATTAACGATGTTCCTCATAACTTCTGCAGTCCAAGCCAAGCTTAAAACCAATACAATAATTACCAAAGGAGTAAAGTAGAAATTCATGGCTCCAATTACAGCTAAAATCCACAAAGACATCCACATGAATCCAACTCCAAGCATCCAATAGGTGGGTTGGTTCAAATCACCGAATTTTGGAACCGGTTCAAGCGATTTAATCAAAATCTCGGTGCAAAATCCAATTCTCTGGGTAACCCAGCAAGCATATAAGCCATTGCCGATTGCGAAAGCAATAAGACAGACTCCAACACCATCGGTAGAAGCCCTTTGGAAGCAAATTAAAAGAATTCCGGCCGATAACGACAAGAAAAAAGAGCTCCACAATATGAAGGGAACCATGATCCTGGGCCATTGCCTAACTGCCTTTTGCCATACAAACGCAAGAGTAATGCTTAGTAGAGATGCTGTTTCAACTTGTGGGAGGTAAAACTTCAATATCCTCCTCTCTTTCCTTTTAACACTTTCTGAAGCTTCTATTAGTCCTTGAATTCCCTTGAATATAAGGAAAGATACTAGCCCAACAGCGGCAACCATGTGAAAGACAAACAGAAACAGAGATATTTTGTTGGTGTATCTTCTTGAATTCAATGTTGTTTGTGATGGCTGGTCACAAAGCGGGAAACCCAAAAATATTTCAGATCAATAACTTCAAAAATCAGCAAAAGTTCTATTTTTTGCTAGAGAGAAGGGGGGGAACAGGGAGGGCGCCTATAACTACTTTCTTGTTAAATTTATAACACTGACTTGAAAAACAATAAAGAATTCATGAAGCCCTTTCTATATCCTATAAACATACTAATAAAGTTCAAATTAATTGCTTTGAAAAAAACAGTTTGACCAACACAGACCAAAACTTAGAAAAATATCTGGTAAAAAATGTTCAAGATTTCTTCATAATCAACCGAGTTTAGTAATAATCACTGCTAAATTCAGAAAGCAAAAACCTTCAAAAAACTAAAAATCAAAACTTTAAAACAAAAAAAGAAAGAAAGAAAAAGGAGCTGAAGCTATCTTGTACATGAGTACTAACTGTGAAGAGCAAGAAATTAACTTACTTGTGGGATTGGTGCAGAACGAGGCAGAGAAGTCTGAGAAGGAGAAGGAAAAATGTTAAAGATTTCTTCATAATCAACCGAGTTTAGTAATCACTGCTAAATTCAGAAAGCAAAAACCTTCAAAAAACTAAAAATCAAAACTTTAAAACAAAAAAAGAAAGAAAGAAAAAGGAGCTGAAGCTATCTTGTACATGAGTAGTAACTGTGAAGAGCAAGAAATTAACTTACTTGTGGGATTGGTGCAGAACGAGGCAGAGAAGTCTGAGAAGGAGAAGGAGTGGGCATTCCGGAAGAACCACCGATGACAATCCTCAAAGGGTTTGTTGGGTTCAACCTTTGCATCATTGCCACATGAGAACCTCCAAGCTGGTTATTTAGATCATTATTTACATCAAAGTTACTGCTGTCTATCACCTTTTCTTGGACACCCAACACTTCTCCTTTCTCCACATCTCCCCCCTCTTCTTTCCTCTCATTCCCCTCCTCCTCCTTCTCCCCCTCCTCTCTCCTCTCACTCTCTCTCTCTACCACCTAAGAAGAATAAAAATCCTGAAACCGTGAGCAACTCAAACAAGACACCAACCAAGTAAAAATTTTAAAAGAAAAAATAAAACGTGTTATAGAAAGTAATTGCGGTATCCTGTCTTACAGGTTCTGCAGCGCCCATAATGGTGGTGGTGGTGATGGTGGTGACGTCAGCTTCCCGGCGGCGGCTGCTATGGTGTGGTGATGTATGTATGTATAAAATATGTTGATGGATATATTGTGCTGATCATGGCCTGTCTTTTTGGGTAGGTGGTATATGGTGGCGATGCTGCTATGTCCTTTTCATTTTCCTTTGTTTTCCCCTGTAATTTCGAGGACATACTTTTATTATATCACCGCATAATCTCAGAATATTGACGACCGAGCACACGTGAATCAACTGACACGAGGCTGTTATAGATTGACAAGAGAGCTTTGTCATCTTTATAGTTCTGCTCAGCTAAGCTGCTTCTGTATAATTACCGGTACCAGAGGGTCAAAAATTGTCTCGGAATATTGCAGAAACAACACGTGCCTTTTGTATACTGTAATACACGCGCCAATGAGAGGGGAGCTGCTTAATGGTTATTGGTGTGTCATGAATCGATACGGCACGTGTACTGAGGTTTTTACTGAGTATATACATTGTAGGTTATGGATGCGGGGTTTGGTAATGTGATCACCGGCTTAGATTTCTTTGTGATGGCAGTGTTGATGATGAGAGCGAAGAACGGTGGATGTTGACTTCCGAGAAGAGAAGGAGAGGCATAATCCAAGCAGATACTATTATGTACCTTGTCGTGTTGTGTAATAATAATACACTAATAAGTTAGCTTCTTCTCTCTCTCTCTCTCTCTCTCTCTCTCTATTATTAATTGTGCTGTTTGGGCGACATGAGCTTCACTTGTAGCTAATAAAGTAATAAAAAAAACTTAAGGATGTGTACAATACTTACGTATCGTTTGAATATTATCTTGGATAAAATAGACGATGGAAACATTAAAAATAAGATAGAAAAAAAAATAATAAAAAAATATATTTGATTGTGATATAGAAGATAGATTGATTGTTGGTATATATCATGTTTGATTATGATTGATATAATTAATAATGTTTAAAAATATAAAAAGTTTATTTTATTTTTAATATATGTTGTTGCTAAATTTTTATATTTTAAAAATAATTAGATATTATTTTTTATTTTAATTTATATTGAGGGTTGAAATTAACAATATTATAATAACTCTAGTTATAAAATCACACTAACCTGACAAGTTAACTTGTTTCGAGTTAACCTGGGGTCTGATCTGATTCGAGTTTAAAAAAAACAGTTGAATAATTTTATGTTTTATGATTAAGGCAACAATAACGTCTACAAAAATAAATTAAGTATTAGACTAATATTAATAAGTAATACAATTTAACTCAGTTAAACACAACAATCAATAACATAATTAAATTACTTAAAACAAATAGGTTAGGGTAAGAATTTGCTAGCTTGATTTTTAGTGTAGTTCGGCAAGCCTATATTCACATCTTAAGTACCAAATTAGTATTGAATATTGTATTCCCTCATTAGTTCAAGTCCAAGAGTAAAATTATCACTTAATAAATCCACGCCGATATTTTTATACCACTTGAAGATATTTTCCTTTAGAGATCTTTCTCTTACATGAAAATATGCTTTCTTCAAAAACATTTCTTGGTGAAAATACCTCATAAATACCAATATTTTTTTACCTAGTTCTTAAAGGTTTACACGAGTGGTTTTGTTATCGTAATTAAACTCTCTCAATAAAGTGTATAATACAATTCAAAGTTTTAATATTTTGTATCTTACAAGATAACACGTAAAGAATTTGAAAGTTTTTAAGCGTAACGAGTATGAGATTAAATACTTTTATGTTGAAATATGAAACTTTTAATTATATCAATTAGAATATAATCAAAGATTTATGATTATAATGTGTTTTTGCACTTAAATTAGATTATATATCGTATAGGTTCATATCATCTTCTTGATTTTATAATCAGGCAAGCTATGTATGTGTTTTTAACATAAACTAAATATTTATAGCCTACAATTTTATTAGCGGTTGGAACGGTTGATCGATTGATGCAGAATTTCAAATTTATCAATTTCAACTTAGGTGGATTTTTTGAACTATCCATTTATTTTTATCGATTATTATAAATGTATTCATGGTGAATGGAGTGGATTTTTTTTTGTGTGTTATTATGATAAGTTATAAGATTTACATAAAGCACTAAAATAAATATCTTTTTTCTTAGTCTTCAACATGTTTTTTTCTTGGACTTCTTCCTGATTTTTTTTAATGAAATTCTTTATGTCTATACAAATATATTTAAAACTTATTCCCAACCAAACATATTATTAATCAATTTTTTAAAAAATTATCATCATCAAAATATATATAAAAAATAAATATGTGACTTAAAGATCAATGATATTGAATCGACCTAACCCAGTCAAAAATCTATGTCAACCCAGGATAAAATATGGGTTGAAATCCCGTTGTTTTTTTTTTAAAAATAAGAATATGGTCAAAAGAAGGTTTCTTTTCTTTTCTTTTTAATATCAAGCTAACCGGATTGATCCTAACAACCCATGATCTTAATTATGTCCTGGGTTAATTTTTGAGTCGGCTAGTTTTTTTTTCTTGTATAAAAATTAATTCAAAAATTATTTTGAAGATAATTTTTTTACATCCCTATCTCATTAACAATTAGACTTGAATGAAAAAAAAAAAAGGATCTTTTAACAAAAGCTGTTTTTTTAGTTGTATAAAAAAAGTACTCTATGGAAAGGAAGCTTGTTTACGGTACCGTGGTAAAATATATATTTTTAAATAATTTGTGTTGGACATCAATATATATAAAATAAAAATTCCAAGAATTTTAAAAAACACCGTCAAAATTATTTCGTTGCGCCATAACATAGAGCCCAAATCCCCGACGTAGGTGCGTGACGGGTCAAAGAAGCCTTGGGTTGGGGTCATGTTTTCTTCCATTTAGACAACCATGGCCACCATGTGGATTGTGGCCATTCAAAACGAGTCACGTGCCAGAAAGCTAATACTGGTAAAAGGGTAACCAATACCTTTTTGCCACTTTTTGAAGCCAGTCAATTATTCAGACAAACTTGCGGGCGATCTGGGTGGTTAATGTCTGTGGGTCTGATTAATAAGCTTCAGAATCGAGTTAGCATGCGGATGACTAGGATCCACCTCAATTCTGTCTCTTCTCTCTCAAAATCAAGACAGTTGCAGTGGAAAATGATGGGACAGCAACAATCGGCAAATCCAGCCAATAATTATGAGAGTGATGAAGATTTAAAATACTTTTTATTTTAAAAAATTATTTTTATCATCCACACAAAAACAAACTGAAAATATTTTTTTATTTTAAATAAAAAATTTTAAAAACAAGATTTTCACGGATTCTCAAATACTATCTGGAACCAGAACACTGTTTTTTCAAGATTAATATATACTGGGAAAACACTAGATTACACAGGATGGTATAATTCTCCCTCGGCTCCCCTCGCCTTGAAGATTGACCCGTTGATTCTTTGAATGGAAATTCGTTACCTCTCTCATTTGGAATGGAAAAATAGCCATCTCAAGTTTCAACCAAAAGTTAAAGAGGATAAAAACTTGATTACTAATTCTATTATCAATACAGCATACTAAATCAATACTTCATTGCCATAGCAGCAGTCTCCTATGTCCGCACCAGATTACCAAAACTTGTATAGATAGGGGCTACAAGGAAATATGGTTTCCATTCAACTAATCAACCATTTATATCTCAGTCGGGCAACTCTCTCATATCCAATCTAATATACTGTCAAAACTGATTGAGAGAGCTGACAACTCAAATAAAAGAACAAGGAAGAATTTGACCCCCTCCCAACTGAACATGAAAAAGGCACAAAGCAAAGCATACATTTTGCAGCATCAAGTTTCTTTCTTTGCAGCTCTTGCTGGTTCTGGTGGTGGTTTGACAATGCTTAGTTGACCACCTTCCTTGTTTGCAGCAGTAGCTGCTTTGATCTCGTTACAGTTGTTGATGAACTTGCTTAGCTCCTGGCCCACATCACAGATAACATAGATCAGCAATCACTGAACCATACAAAGATTCAAAAGGTCACCATGCACACAATAGACCACACATACAGTTACATAATACGGTAACAGCGATAGTTGTGATGCCAGTCACCAGAAAATAGGCAGATAAAGGCTAACTTCAGCTTACTAACCACGCTACAATAACTTTTGGGTGATCTTATACGATCCAAGCTCATGTGAGAATTCACTGAAGTTGAGTGATCTGCTATCTCACCTTGGAGACCAGAAGGGTAGTGTATAACTATAATATTGATCTTTCAGAATATAATTCTACCCCCGGATCCATGAAAAATCCCTTGATTGAATAATTTGAATTCCTTTTGATGTGTTAAGAAAGATTTACTCATAAAGACAGTCGATTTAACAGTGTTGACTTATCAAAATCTAGGCATCACCCTTTCCCCAACTGATAAAACAGAATGGAAGAACTCTCTAGATGAACCGAGCAAAGAATAGAGAAAGATCACAGATTGGGTTTTGAGAAAACAATTCCCAAAAAACAAATAACAGCAATAGATATGGACCATATGGTAGCATTTTTACAACTTCGATTCTTCATGAAAGTCTTCAGCAATTCTTGCACATCCTCATTAAAAAAAACAGATAAAAGGAATAAAAGATGAAGAAGGAGCAGAGGACTGGCTTGGATTCTATAAGAGCAGTTGCACAGTATAATCTCCACACATGGGAAAATAACCATCCCTTACATCTCCACAATAATCAAATTCTGCAGCTGGAAAAAACTATATATAAAAAAAAAAAAAGCAGATGACAAAAACACAGAAAATTTCTCCAGAACTGCATAAAGTGGATAGCTGAACCAGCCACCAAATCTAACAAAACTGGACCAGTTATAGCGTCAGCTCATACTCAGCGCTCACTGTAATAAGAGCGCTGGTAATCAGTAATAGACGCATAATTATTACCCAAAGAACAAGTTTATCTGGGTTTTAAACTCTTCAATGACTCAAAGTGCATCTTAAAAGAGGCTGTGAATACAAAACAAATCTGTAGTACATGCTTCACCCTTACAAGGTACACTGGTTTTCAAATCAATAAATATAGTAATCTATCAGTAAGGACATACAGAATTTCCAATGCAAGTCCAAGCACCTGCTAATTGACTTTTAACAATATCATCAAGCAGTGACAGTTTACAAAATTGAGCAATCATACCCTATCAGCATCCATCTCCTTCGTAAAATTTGATGGCTTCACATATCTCTTCCCTGCAATCAAATTTTAGAGATTTATTTATTTAATTTTCTTGAAACTAATAAATAAAAAACACAGTTTTAGAGATTGCAAGGAAGCAAACAATCTGACCTTTGCGGATGTGAGTGATTTTTCCATGGCGATTAGGTGGGACTGTTTTCTTCTTCTGTTGGCCTTTGAATAGATTGTTTTTTTGTGTCATCGAAGATGTTAGGGTTTTTCACTTTCTGCTGCTGCTGCTGCTGCTTCTTCTTCTATGACATTTTAGGGTTTTAGACATTTAGTCCACGGCCACATTTCCTTTACCGCTTGATCGATAAAATAATTTGTTACAAAACCGACATGCCATTGTTTCTAACGACGCGTAGTTTAATCGCTGAATTTTATTTTATTTTTGGGGGAAGGAGGTATAGACAGAATTTTTTTTTAATTTGATTTGGTAAAAAATTCTATGTTTTCAAGATGGAGGTGATGTTTGAAATTACGGTTGATTTATGTTTTTAAAAAAATTTAAATTTAAATTTATTTTTAGTTTTAAATTTATATTTTTAATATTTTTTATTGTTTTGATGTGATTATATTAAAAATATATTTTTAAAAAATAAAAAATATATTATTTTAATATATTTTTAAATAAAAAAACACTTTAAAATTAATATTTATAATACTCCCAAATATGTATTATAGATACTCACATTTATAATATAATAAATAAATAAATACAGTGAAAATAGAAATAATAAAGAGAGAAGTTTTTTTTTTCTGATTTTTCCTATTTTATTTTTCTTTTGTGTTTATCTCTTTCTATTTATAATATAAATAATAATAGTTTAATATTAACGACACATAGTTTAATTATTATTTTTTTGAGGGGGAGGAGTATAAACAGATTTTTTTGTAACTTTATTTAGTGAAACATTCTATGTTTTCAAGCTATGTGGTGTTTGGAATTGTAGATGAACCTTGTTTTAATTAATTTATTTTTAGTTTTAAGTTAAAATTTTTAAATTTTATTATTATTTTAATGTGTTAAGAATAAATTTTAAAAAATAAAAAATATATTTTTTAATGTATTTTTAAATAAAAAACACTTTAAAATTAATTCCCAAATAGACATTATAAATACTCACATTTATCTCATAATATAAATATTAATAGTTAGAGCACTATAAAATTTTCTTGTAGCGAAGGGTTCTTCTTCTTAATTGAGTTACCTTGATTCGAACCTGTTTTGATGGATTTTATAATAGGTTAGTCAAGCACCTACCAAGTTATATGACAATTTCTTACATTCATTCGTATGTATATGTATTAAAAGATACTCTTAGCGTCTGTATTATATTAAGATTAGAATTTAAATTTAAAATTAAAATAATCTCATGAAAGGAGATAATGAAACATATTTATATTAAAAAGTTAATGATGAAAGAGGTCATGGATTGAAGAAGCCTGCTCTTTAACCACGTATGCTAAGCCATGGAGGATGATTTCCTTCTTCTTCTTCTTCTCTCTCTCTCTCTCTCTTCTCTCTGCCACTGAGGCTCAGTCCTCACTCTGTCTCCTCCTTGCGGTGTTCGTCTGAGGCTCTAGCCCTCTCTTTTTGTTCAGCTCTTCTTCCTCTCGTATTAATGGTCCTCCTTTTTCTTTCCGTTTATCCTATGGGGAGAGGCTCCCCCCTCCCCTCTTCCATTATCCATTAAGAGTTGGGGAGGTCTGGCTTTTATTAGGGGGTTCTAATTGTAGATTTATTTTTCAATATATCTTCTTCTTCTTCTTTTTACTATGAAGATTGTCACCAACTTTGATTTGAAGGAAAGTTCCAAATGGTTCTAAGGTTCAATGTGGCGAGGTAGCGTGTGCTTGTCAGTCTCAAGCTTTATGCGTAGACATGTTTTTATTTTTTTTATGAAGATTTGAAAAATCTACTTTATATTTAGGGTTATGATTAAAATTGCAATAACAATAACAGTTTAAATTACATTTACTAAAAAAATATTTCACAATAAAATATTTTATTTTTTAAAAATTATTTTTCATATTAATACAAAACAATTTAAAATTATAAATATTTTTTTTTCACAATTATTATCAAACAAGCCTGATTATTACCAAACACCCTTAAAAGCAGCTTGCTTAAGGTTGCTATTATAAATATAAAAAAAAAAAAAAAAAAACTCAAAAACAACTGCTCAGATTTTACTTTTGCATTTTGTTAGATTTTTCTGTTTTTCAGCAGCATCTAAATTGACAACTTGCTATTGTGATTATGTTTAAACATCCTGTTTGTTATTGATTTCCCTTATCAATGAATAATCAGCTATTATTTATATTATAAACAAATATAATATGATTTTTTATATCATATCATAGAGCAAGTTCAGACATGATTCCGTTCATACAGCTAGCATCAATTCATGTGTTTGATGTTGTCTGATCAAACTCTATATCGTATTCAACCAGGACCACACAGACTAAAAAAATGAGGAACTCAAGAATCTATTTTACTTGCTTAAAGCCATTTAGAGGCCTGAATAGCTTTACCCAAGGCTATTGCCTAGCAAAACGAAATTTTACAGCAAGAATTTGATTAGGCATGTCGATCACATTGAAAATGAAGCATTTCAACCCGGCTAGGCTAGACTACACGAGTGCATGGCATCATGCATTCTCATCATACCTATCAATCCCATGCAAGCTCATAACGACTAGTCACCAGGTCTGAAATAAGATCAGCTAAGAAACCTTCATCATCCAACTCAACACGAAAACAAGAGATTTATCTTTAATGCGAGGTGAAAAACGCCAAATTAAAACAGAACCACCTGGATATTCTACTCAAAATTCAAAGGACAGGTCTACCTTCAAGTTAAATTTCTTATCTCATCAAAAGTTACATGTCCAACTTCAAGCAAAATAAGGTGAAAATAGACGCCTGATCTGAAAAGAAAATTCAAATAACAAAACTCTAGGCAGCTCCCTTGCCCTTCTTCCTTTGTATTTTCTTCATGTAAAACTCCAGTTCCTTGCCCTCCAAGATATACCTGCAACCATAGGAAAGCAACGAAACTTACAAACATTCTTTTGCAATGCCTTCATCTAGACCACAACTAGGAACACGCAGAAACAGGGGGAGAAGTAACATACCCATCAGCTCGCCCACACTGACCAGGACGTGATGAAATAGAAGCTAGCAAACGACCACTGCCAAATTGCTCTTCAATATGAGGGTCAAGCTTGCGAGTCTGTTGTCTCTTCTCCAGCTTCCTCTGGACATGATTGCTCTGCTTCACCTCCTCGGTAGCAGCAGCTTCACCTTCCTATAAATCAATATACAAGTTTATGGACATTTTCAAAGTGAAATTACCAACAAAACATACCAGTGAGATAGACCATGCTCAGACACTAAAAAGGCTAAAATAATCAGATAAGTTTTCCAATTGTGACAAAGAAATTTATGAAGCAATTAAAACATCCATAAATGGGTGATCTGCAAAAACATTTAAAGCACCATTACCTCTTCATATTTGATGAATATAAGCCTAATTATGACCCCACATTTACATATGGATATGGTACGTAGTAAAAAAATCTAGCTATGTAACACATTCTCATGAAATTAAGCAAAAACCTGATATGTTTCAAAGCCAACAAAAATCTCATATGAACTAGCAAATAGAAGCAGAAAATTAGGTTGTATTTTTCTGACAGAAAGAGGATCAAATAAGTGACAGAAAAACACATCAGCATGGAAAAACTAACAACGGATTAAAAACTATATTCTAGTTTTCCACTTGCATAAATAAATCAATGGTAAAAAAATTAATCAACTACGCTCACATCAGTAGCAATACAAGCATCACTATCACACAATGAAAAAAAAAAACAAATGCTATATGTAAAGATCCTACCTCTCCTTCCTTCTTGGCAGCTGCTGTGGTTTTCTTCTTGCGACCAATGTCCACACCATAGTGCTGGAGATACCACTGCTTGAAAGGTGCAGCATCAACCTGAACAATGGCACTCTTCACCAAAGTCTGAGTACGAACCAACTCATTGTTGGATGCATTGTACACCACATCAAGAATCCTGGTCTTTCGGGTCACAGCCTCGCTACCCCACGAGTAGTTTCCAGTATCAAGTCTTAGAGCACGCCACTTCACATTTCCTCCTCGAACCCTAATCCTCCTCACTGTCTTGTTGCTGGACAGCTTAGTGCTTGCAGGTTGCCTTCCGAGCTCATACCTTCAAGAGGGAAAACACGAGCATAATTAGGTGCACAAGAAAACAGTGTACACCACATCAACATTCAGATATTAAATCGAACACAGGACTGCTTAGACACACCAAAAGGATACAATCGCAGGTGTTAAAGTTTAAAGGAAGCCATCAATCAGAGCACAGAATAAAATCCATGTTGATCGATCTCCAAAGAAACGACAGCTTTTTATTGAAGGAGAAGAAGAAAGTAGTTCCCTTATAAAGAGTAATAGGAAGAGTGGATTCAGCCATTCTCTCTTAGGTTGTCGACCTTCCTTGAATGATTTTGACCAGATTTAAGGGAAAAAAAGCCTTCGTGTATGAAATCAGGCGAACAAGGGAGCAAGAGAAATAAGGAATAATCAACAAAAGTGACTAGTTAGGCTAAATCAAGTGCTTAGCTTAAAAACAGTGGCTGGTCTGAACTCAGACAAAGTGATGAAACCAGGATCTCAAGGAAAAAATTTTCAAACCGTGTCTAGATTCGAGATAACCAAATCTTTTCCACAGAGCAGAAAGGAAAACACGTAGAGAAGTGCAGTTGTTCTTATAAAAGAAATATATATAAAAAAAAAAAGTTAAAGAACGCCATACTTTCTCTTCTTTCTCCAAGCTTTCTTCTTGCCTCCAGTGGCCCTCCTCTTGTGCATAGAGTCACGAGATATCCCTGATCAAAACATACAAAATTTTGAATTATTAGCATCTCCAAAACCGACCACAGAGAGAGAGATCACGACAGTAGAAATATTTGACAAAGATTGTTTACCCATTTTTGCAGAGGCAAGATGCTAAGGTTTCTCTGCTGAGAGCTGCTAGGGTATGAGACAACTGGGAGGGCCTCATGCTTTGCGCCTGTTTTTATAGTATAAAACCCTAGACCATTGAATTACTACCTTGCCCTCCGAGTTCTCGAGCACTATGGTTTGAAGTTTGAACGTGGAGTAAACGGCGACGTTCCTTGTTGTTTAGGTTTTAATTGCATTTTAATATAAAAAATGATTTACGTTTAAGTTCCTTCTCATGTTTCAGTAAAAGAAAATCAATTAAATTAAAATATACCATGATGTTTTACACAAGTAAAATTATTTTATTGTAAATTATAAATTAAAGCAATAGATGCATAACAATAATAACATATAACTTTTAAATAATTTACTTTTTAGTAATTATAAAATAAAATTTCGTTAAATTAAATTAAAATTCACATTATAATCAACTTTCTCTATTCTTTATGTTGGCATAGCTAAATGTCTATTTGGAAGTGCGATTACGGTTATTTTTTAAAGTGTTTTTCATGCTGAAATGCATCAAAATTATATTTTTTTATTTTTAAAAAATAATTTATGAATCAGTGCATCAAAACTATCCAGAACATACAAAAAAATTTATTTTTAATAAAAAAACATATTTAAACTTTTTAAAAAACATAGAGTTGATCCTTGTTTCTAAACGCTTCCTTTGTTATGTATGAGCATCGCTTTTAGTCTGTATTCGTTGTTGGTGGTGAATTTTTTATATTTATCAAAATAGTTCTAAAAATACTAGAAATATTGTCTTAAGTGTGTCTTTGAGATTTTTAAATACTCTAGTATTTCTTAGCAAAATGAAAATCAACTCTAAATTTAAAAATAAAATCAAAGCATAAAAAATATAAAAATACTACAAATAAGGTGAAAAGAAATTTAAAAAATCTAAAATATATAAGTAATAAAGTCTTGCTCCACGTCCTTTTTAATAATAAATCTAAAAAATCATGCTCGTTTGCACCCTTTTTATCTTGTTTGCCTAGACGTCAACTTCTTAGACCTTGTTTGTTTATTGAAAAATAATATTTTTTAAAAAGCAATTTCCTTGAAAAAATAAATTTTTAAAAAGTAAATTATTTCTTGATATTTGGTAGTATCATGGAAAATAAATTAAAAAACATTTTATAGTATTTTGTTACGTAATGGAAAATGAGCTCGAAAATAACTTATTGATGTTTTTTTTTCAAGTTTGTTAAAACAACGAGGAACAAATCTTACAATTTAAAAAATTAAATGAAAAAAAAATTGAAAAAAAAATCTTATTTCATAAATTATCTCAAATAAAATAAATAACAATTAAAATAATAAAGATCAAATCCAATAGATAAAATAATAAAAAGATGATGAAATTAAAATAAAAATAATTATAATTTCATAAATTATTTTAAATAAAATAAATAATAATTAAAAAAACGATGATCAAATTTGATAAATAAACAATTTCAATTAAAAAAATAACAAGAGAAGAGTAGATAACAATCATAAAAATAAGAATCAAATTTAATATAAATATCAAATTCTAATGGATAAAATAAATAAAAAAATGCAAAATAAAATAAATAGCAATCCAAAGTTTGATGACTAAATTTGATAAAATTAACAAATAATATGACATTTCTGAACTTTTTACAACTTCTAAAAAGTGTTTTTCGACAAAAATAAAAGGAAAATACTTTCGTGAAAATCAAGCCAAATTTTTCTTTAACTATAAAGTTTTTTTCGTTAACTAATTTTACCAATAACAAACAACACACATGAAATTTTAGAAAGTAATTTCTAGAAAATCATCTTTCGTGAAACAAATAGGGCTTTAAACTGTTTTTGTTTTTTGCTAGTTTTCATGTTATCAGTGAAACAAAAGTAATAACATGTTTAATAACAAAAGAAACCATGTTTTATGCCGTGGAACCCACTAAAAAATTAAGTTTGAAATGCAGGTTTTGTGTAGCAGTTTTTTCACCTTTTTTTAACAAAGTTTCATAAATATTTCCTGGTGTGTTTGGGAGCGTTGTTACAATTGTTTTTTAAAGTGTTTTTTATTTAGAAATACATTAAAATAATATATATTTTTTATTTTTTAAAAAATCAATTTTGACATCAGTGTATCAAAATGATCTGAAAATACTTAAAAAATATTAATTCAAGCAAGGAAAAAAATAAAAAAAATTCAAATTTTTTCAAAAACGTTTTTTAAACTCGAAAATGAACAGGGTAAATATTTTATACAAATATTTTATACATGTTTTTCATCACACGTAAACTTCAATCATAATTTTTACGAAACAAGTGTCTAAATCCAACTAAAACTACAACTAAAAATATTTTTTCTAAACTTACTATTTTTAAATTACAACCACTATCTAAAAAACAAACACACACTTAACAATTTCATAAATCACTTGTACATACTATTAATTGATAAATTTTAATCACGATGATTACTAGGAGTAGCAAAAGTTTCAATTGATAGGTTGTAGAATATTTGAATCATTGTTTTTTTTCTTTTAAGAATAAAAGATTTGAACAATCTTTCAATGTTTCGGATTTTATCTTTATTTTGAATTTAGTAATTTAGATTATATTAAAAAACATAAGAATATATATTTTTTCCATTTTCAACATGTACTAAAATTATAACAAGCTACTTATTGATTTTTTTGGTTAAATTAAATCCTTACTTTAATTCTTGATTTATATTAATATAGAACTAAACTGTACAATTCTAGATTATAAAATCAGTTCTAACTCTTTTTAAATAAATAAACTAAACCAATTTCAATTTCTTATCAATAATAAACTCACTTTTCAAACGTAATTATAACTTTTAATCTTTTCTTGAAACTCCTTTTTTTGTTGTCATAACTTTTTTTTCTTCAAAATAGTTTGAGAAAATAAGTAATAAAATATCAAAACAGCGTGTGTGTGTATATACACACATAGAGCCAATAGTTAAACCGAATAACTTAGATTATATTTAATCCTCTAACACAGGCTTGATATTTATTAAATGAAACCCAATTTATGATGAATTATAGAAAAATAATAAACTTTCCAAAAAAAAAATATAAAAAAAATTAAGTCAGAATAATTTCGTGTACTCAAAAAAGAAAAAAGAAAAAGGTCTGCCTAAAAACCTCTAATCGTTTTATTTTATTTTTTAATTTTATGGATAGACAGCTAAGCAGATAAGCGAACAGAGCTTCACTCCCTAAAGAGAGGAAGGCAGAGAGCTTAAACAAAATCAACAATGGCAACGACAACAACATGTACTTCTACAACATCTTCCTTCATGCTAACGTACGCCACCTCCACAGTACACCCACAAGACCTCACCCCTTCTCTCCTTTCTTTTAAGCCCCAAATTTTCCCTGTCTGCCCCTTAATCTCAGACAGGAAATCAAGCAATAGGATAAACTTTTATAGCCAAACAGAGGCAAAGTATAGACCTTGCAGAGTGGTTGTGGCTGCTGCTTTGGCTGCAGAGGCGGAGGTGGGTGAGGAGGTGGAAGAGACAGAGGGAGAAGGAGTTGGTGTGGCAACTGCTACAGTTACTCCTACTAAGCCTAAGAAAGGGAAGGCTGCGTTGCCTTTAAAGAGAGACAGAGTATGTGTGTTCTTGTTTGCATGTTTTGTCAATGAGTTCTGGCTTTCTAGGGTGATTTTATTTGTGGGTTCGGAGGGTTTGCGCTTTTGTCTAAGAATTTAGCAGGTTATGTGCTTAAAAGTTACTGCTTTGGAAGAGAGACTGAGAATTTTGATTTTTGATTGACTGATTTGAAGAATTGATTTAAGTTTTAGTTACCATTTTGAAATTTTTTTTAGTAGTAGAAGTAATTCACTATGAAGAAAGTGAGACTACTGGTTTTTACTGGGTTTAGCTTCTACTGAACTTTAGTCTTACAAATCGTTGAATAGATTATAGAGCTGGCATAGTCCAACTATTCACTTGGCATAGTCCAACTATTCACTTGGTTCGAGTTTGAATTGCATACTTTTGTCATTTTTCAAGATTATTATGTTGCTAGAATTCAGCTTTCTGTCCTTTTATTGGAAATGCCAGGCAAGGTCTAAGAGATTCTTGGAAATTCAAAAATTGAGGGAAACAAAAAAGGAGTACGACCTGGGGACAGCAATATCTATGCTAAAGAAAACAGCAAACACAAGGTTTGTTGAAAGTGTTGAAGCTCATTTTCGTCTTAACATCGATCCCAAATATAACGACCAACAGCTGAGAGCAACAGTGAGTTATAACTTTCATGGATTATAAAAAGTTATACACATGGCTTAATCAACTGTTTGCTTAATCAACCGTTAAAATTTCCTTCCCCCCCCCCCCCCCTCACTCTTTGCATAGGTCAATTTGCCCAAGGGAACAGGACAAACTGTTAAAGTTGCAGTGCTCACCCAAGGTAATTGCTCTTTCAATTTTCAGACTTGACCAAATGTGAGTTTGTGTATTTAGAAGGCAAGCTGTCATTGTTAATCAGTTTCAGTTCTTTATCTTCTAATTTGTGGAAAACATGAACATTGAGGAGAGACTTTGTGCAACAAAAATAAAAATAAAATCAGTTTGTGGATTGGTTGTATCTTACAGAAGACAATCTGGAGCAATAACTCTAGGGATGATAGACACAAACAGACATAAATGAGGGTCAACCTTGCAATGACATTTTTGTTGTATTATTTTATTATCCCATTTGAGTTCATTGTAGGCTGAAAGTTGTTCCAATTATTTATTGGTCATTGGTTGAAGGAGCCATAACAATTTTAATGCATGCCTGGACTAAAGAGTTTAAATACAAAGCCTGTGGATTGTGATGCACAACTGGACTGTTGTTATATGAAAATTGGTAGCCGTATCTATAGGATTCAAATATATGCCAGTGTTCGAAGAAAGTATGTTGTCCCTAAACATTGATATTTGAGTAATAGTTATTCCTCCCAGGTGCAAACTTGAAGATAAGCATGGGTGTTAGGTCTGATTAGGGAAATGATTGAATGGTTGTGCTGGGTTCCTGTTCTGCTTTCTTTCTTTCTTCTTTTCGAGGTAATTGGGTGATGGATGTGGTTGTGCTGCTATAGTGCCAATTTATGTGAAATATCTAAGTCAAGTGCAATTTTATGTGAAATATTAAGTCGATTATCTTTTGGGAAGTTTTTCTTGTTGTGTAATCTTCTGTATAAAAATTTGGGAAACTTTGGGTTTAGGTGTTTGTTGACATGAGCATATAGTTGTTGGGAAAAGGTGGTTTCTGGAGGTTCCAGTGGAGCTTTTGCTTCACTGGGAATTTTGTTGAATGGTTTGCGCGGTAGTTGGTGTTTGGAGAGGTTGCTCCCTTTTCTAGAATTTTTTTCTTTCATACTTGATGGTTTCATGATCTGAAGAAAGAAGAAACGCTCATCTGGCAAGAAGCCTTCCCCAGGGACGCTGTCTTGATAATAAATGTTTCTTCACTTATTTGGTGGTTTTGTTTGGTATTGATTGTAGACTTTCCTACTCTAAGTTGCGGTGGTTCTTAACTAGTAAATGTGCCGCATGCTATTAAAACTTGAATCCTGCCTATTCAGTAGATTTCCATGGCAGGCAAGATTGTTTCTCTCAGGTTTATTTAACTTAGATTCTTCAAACTCCTGTCGAAGAGGATGTTTTTACTTTTGTTATTTGAGTCCATGGAAGAAAGAGAGTTGAGGGGTGATTGCTGGGGGTGTGGTCTTTGAAGAGAGGAGAGAAAGTTCGAGCATTTACAATATCTTCCATGCGGTGGAAGTTTTGAGCATCCTGAATTTCTGGAAATTGTAATATGGAGTTTCAGATGTCCAACTATTGTGCTGACTGTTAATTATTTCAGGGTTCTGCTTTTAGTTGATTACTATACCATCTGTCCCTTGAACATGCCATGTCTCTCTCTCTCTCTCTCTCCTCTGGAAAACAAGAGTTAATTTTGTTCTTTCACATCACACAAAAAACTAGCTTGTTTTTCTGTCTTGTATGTTCATCCAGAGTAAGTCTAGATGATTATCAATTTTATATTGTTATTTACTGTGAAATGAATATTTTTAGATCCTTTGTACCAGTCATAACCCCCCTCCCCTTCCCCTTGAAATCATCATAATGTGAGGCAGAGATTTGCAGGTGAAAAGTTCGATGAAGCAAAAAATGCAGGAGCAGATTTGGTTGGTGGTGAGGACCTGATACAGCAAATAAAGGGAGGATTTATGCAGTTTGATAAATTAATTGCATCTCCGGATATGATGCCTAAGGTGTTGCTTTGCTATCTTTTCATTGTTTAATATTTTAATGGCATCCATGCATGTGCACTGAATTCCTAATATCTGTAAGATACGGTTCCTCAATCCTGTGTAAATATGTTTGAGGGACCAGTAAATTTGAAAATCTAACTATTTTATTTTCTTCCTATATTCAAATCTTTGTTTTGAGATGCCTTCCTAATGATACTTTTAATATTACTATTTACACTCCACAACATGCAAGCATTTTCTTGGCGCCCTCCCCCCCAAATGACAAAAAAAGAAGAAAGGGAAGTATTTGTTTGTCACTTGGGTCGTCAAATGATATTAAGTTATGTTATGCAGCCTTTTAATGTATGGTTTTGGAGTACAATGTGTTGTTTAATGAAGGATGCAACAGTTTTCTCTCTACAAAATTTTTGGATGCACTTATAGCATCACTAACAACCTGCTAGCAAGCGGAAGTCATGCCGGTCAGTTGTCATTGACAGCTTTGAATTTACAGTTGGATTTGTTTTTATTATCATACCTCTTTATCAACAATTGATTCTGTTATATTCAAGAAAAATGTCTTTCTTGGTTGTATGGACTACATTTAGATTGGTATTTTACTTACTTTGGGGATTTAAGCTTAGAAAATGCATCATGGTTGTTGCTCCTAAGTTACGTAAAAAGGACACTCCCACTTGGAACTGTTTCAATTTATGATGTGATTATGGTTTTGTGCTGTAAACTTTGACCGATCAGACAAATAGTATTGTCTTATACTTGTATCACTTTGTTCCTTGCATCAGGTTGCCAGCTTAGGTAAGATTCTAGGACCACGAGGACTCATGCCAAATCCAAAAGCTGGTACTGTTACAACTGACATACCTCAGGTAATGGCCTCGTCCCCAAACCCCTACCCCACCCTCTGAGTTGGATTTATCATTTTCTCAACCTTCTAGTGGTTTTTCGTAGCGTCCTCCTACACCTTCCATTGGATACAAGTTCTTGTGAAAGCATGCATCGCATAAGATGCAAAAGGAATAATGGAAACAAAGCAGAAATGATACAGTAGAGTTTACTCAATCATTCTACATTTAGCCTGTAATTGGACATATATAAACTTACCAAATACTGCAAAAATATAGTTGCACTCTTATCTCCATTGTGAGTGTTAAGCATGTACCAACAGACAAGAGTAGAACTTACTGCATTGAGTGATCGTATTTCATTATACAGATTTTTAGTAGCGCTTATGATGTGGCCGCTACCAATTATTATCTTGCTTAATGAAATGGATTGATCAAATGCATTTCAGGCAATAGCTGAATTCAAAAAGGGGAAAGTTGAGTACAGAGCAGATAAAACTGGGATTGTTCACATACCTTTCGGGAAAGCTGATTTCTCAGAGGAAGACCTCCTTGTAAACTTGCTAGCTGCTGTAGTATGTTCCAAAAAATTGACCCTCCTTTCACCTTATATATGTGCATTTCCTTATTTTTTTGGGCTACACGGATGCCAAGATGGTTTTCATAGCAATAATCACATGCCATCTTAATGTGCAGAAATCAGCTGAAGCAAACAAGCCATCAGGTGCAAAGGGAGTGTACTGGAAAAGCGCACATATATGCTCATCAATGGGGCCTTCCATTCGGTTAAATACAAGGGAGATGCTCGAATACAAGCTTCCATCGAATGTTTGAATGTAATTAACTCCTGTAAATGATGTCAAGTATCTCTTTCCGAGCTTGCCAGTGTCCAGTAAAGATGTTAGGTGAGGTAGGATGAAGAGAGGTGACCTTGATTGTTGCTTATGGATGAAATTGACATACTCGTTGCATGGTCTTCCTCTGCAGACTCGGGAAATCTTTTATGACAATGATGGTCAATATCTTTATATTTAATTATCATCAGCTTTTGGCTCTCGCAAGGCATTTCAAATTGCTAGTTCTTATCGAGGCACTATGGTTAAGCATTTATGCCACTGTTTTCCTGTTTTCTGTGGCAGGATTTCTTGAATGCTTTAGCTGTACCGATGAGAATGCTAATTAGCAATCTCTTTTTATTTCTATCTTGAGCGTTTAATTTGTTTCTTTGTATGTTCGATGAGCAACTGCATATAGGCTGTTGAAGGGAAGATCAGGGATTATATTCATTTCAGTCGAATTTTAATTGATCCCAAGAACGAAATATATCAACAGTAACATTTGAACATTGATTTCATCTCGGACAACATAGAATGCAAAGATATTAAAATGCACAGGAACTCACTTTCCTTTATTTAATATATTAACATATCTGGGGAAGAAGTTTCTGATCAATATAGTTACATGAGAATCGTCCATGAAATTTGCAAACCATTTTTTTAAATAATAATATATATTTTTTAAAGTAATTACAAATACTTTCAGAGTTGTAAAACCTGATCCGATCAAATATTGAAATAAGTAATAATACTAATGCAATGCATGTTATATATGAGTGGGGATGGTGAATTCTTTAATAATAAATATCTCTAAATAAAATATATATTTTATTAAAATATTAAATCAGAATCCGTGACAATGTAAACTTAAGTGATATTATATTATTAATCATTGGAAATAATCACGAAAACAACTGACTGTATCAAAATTTTAATTTTAATGCAGCTTGAAACTTTTCATGTTAATAAAAAATCCAAAATGACTTTGGAAAGCTGTAACAGATCCGTTGCAACTAGTTTACCATAGAAAACAAGAGAAAAATCTTCAAATTTTCAAAAGAAAAGAAAAGGAGTGAAGTATATTGTCTTTTATAAGAAGACAAGCATGGTTGAAAGATATCAAGAAACAAATATCTACGAGAAGTTGTCAGCCCCCACATTCTTGGTTTAGAACCTCTATCTTCCACTCCTACTTTAAATTATAATGACTTGTCAAACGCACACACCCCTATTTTTTCCATGGCTATCATCACCACCATATGCTCATCATCCACAACCATTTTCTCAGCTATCCCATCTCTCAAACATCCCCTCTCTCATCAATCACCACCACCTACCTCTTCTCCTCCCTCCTTTAAGCTTGGTGTATCTTCAATCTCCAATGAAGCAGAACTCGACATTGGAAATGCAACCGAGACTGTGGCTTTGAGTTCTTGGACTGGAGGGGAGGTTTTGTTTGATGGAGAAAGCGATAATGGTGGTCTAAAAGCGAGGAGGAAGAGGAGGAGGAAGAGAAGAAAAGGGCTTGCTCAGTCTCTGGTTGTAGATGATGGGGAGAGGGATGTTGGTCATGAATACAAGAGAGTGATTCTTGAGTCTGTGAAGAGAGGGTACTTGAGCCCAAAAGAGGAAGCAGAGTTTTCTATGTGTCTCAAGGTATGTTTAAAGTGATTTCTTTGTTCTTTGTATTTGGACAATTGAATGCTCGGTTCAGTAGGTTTTATTGTGTAGCTGTATTTCTTAGAATTATATGTCAACAATGAAGGCCAAAAGCTATCGCGAAGTATTCAAAAGGTAATTTGGCCGAGTATGAATGGCTACTCTCTTCAGTTCATGGTTAAGTTCAACTTGCTACAGGGACTTGAACCATCCATTCAAGTATTGAATTAAAATCTGATTATTATCACATTATGAAAGATAATTTTCTGCTGTAGTTGGGCAACCGAAGAAATGCCATCAAACTCTCCGTACTCGTCCAATTTCATCAAATTATGAACCCTGTCTGTCTGATTCTACCATATGCTACCGATGGGCCTCGGAGCCTGATGGCCGGTTTGTTTATTTGGTATTGAAATTATGATGGAGACCACATGAGACTGCTGATAACAAATTAGCAAGTGTACTGTTGTCACTATGAACCATGGAAACTATGAAGCAATGGACTAAAAACATCAGGCTATTTTAATATGTTTATGCTCTTTCATCGAATCAGTTCACCTTAAAACTAGTCTTGACTGCCAAATTCTACTGCATAATCTTCTTGGTTAATGGCTGCCTGCTTCTACTTTACCTGAATACGTGTATACCATAGTTCATTTGGCCGGTTCTTCTTCCAAGTAATATCAAGGAGCTTCCATAGTTTATCGGTTTGATTGAAATTTTAGATACCTAAAGCAGAGATGTCTAATGCTGAAAATTTTATTCTCAGTGCTCCGTTTGTTATCAGCTTTTCTTGCTCATTTCAAATTTATCATATCAAATATCCAATTTCTTGAAATTAACAGCATGAAGCAAGAATAGAAGCAGCAAGAAGAAGAATTGGAGAAGTTCAAGAGCTTGATCCAACCTCAAAGCAGTTGGCCAAGGCCCTACGGATGGAAAAGAATAGTGTAGATAACGTATTGTGTAAGGGAAGAGAATCTCGAGAAAAGATAATTCGCAGCTACCGCAGGCTTGTTGTCTCCATTGCCACAAATTATCAAGACAAAGGATTGAGCCTACAAGACCTTATTCAGGTTCTTAATACCAGTAGGTCCACTTTAATTTCCTTCCAATGGTGTGCTAATAAACAAGATTTCTATGTAGCAGGAAGGGAGCATTGGCCTTCTTCGAGGGGCAGAGAGATTTGATCCACAGAGAGGATATAAGCTATCGACATATGTTTACTGGTGGATTAAAGAAGCCATCCTTACAGCGATATCAAACAACACTAGAATGGTTAGATTACCGGTGAGGACCAACATTTGTAATTTCTTGCTCCTTCACCAGTGATTCCTCATTTGTGTTCAAGGAAATCTCCAAGCACTCCATTCAGTTGGAGATGATCTAAATTCTAACCATCGAAAAGTTTTCTTTGAGAGTCTCTAGAGACAGATTAGGATATTGTACTCTTGAAGTGGCATTAACTTGCCACTTGCAAGGTTAATATGCCTGCATAAATATATGGATATAAAAATAGATGAATGAAGAAGAGGGTGGAATTTCTTTCCAGTCTCATAAATCTGATTTCACAGTGTAATACTGTCACTTAAAAGCAACTGTTTCATTTTTGCTATGATTTTAGATAAGAGTTGGATCTAGAATACCTAGTCTCACTTCCTGCCTGAATTGCACTCTAATAGGACATCCTTTTTTTCTTTCAGTTTTTCTAATTAGTAATGTAAATTGGTGCTTCAAGTCTTCATGGTTTAAGATCTTACAAGCATGATGATCCATTGTCCTTGCAACTTCAGGCGTATTATAATGTGGCACCTTTTCCCCTTACTCATCCTATCTTACAGGCTTACGAGTATTTGTCCAGTAGGTTAGAAGATTGGCTGTGACATACATGTTCATTGTTCATGCAGATTGATATGGCATCTTGCTCACAGAGTGTTCTAATTAGTTTGAGATCCTATGATGAACTTCCATCTTTCAAAAATATCAACTTGTTTCCTATTTCTTTACTGTAGAGTAGAATGATTTTCAGGAGATAAGCTGGTAATTAGTATGTATGATTAGCTTGATATGTGTAGAGAAGATGGTGGATGCTGGTGGCAAAAATTGCAGGAGCTAACAATGATTTGAGAAACAAATTAAGGCGGCCACCATCCTATGATGAGATTGCCGAAGTGCTCAACATGAAAGTTTCCACGGTGAGGCTTGGTTTTGAGAGGGGTAGATCCCCAATTTCATTGGACCAAGCAGTATTGGGTCAAAATAACTTGACACTCCAGGTATGAATACTATTCGGTTTTTAAATTTCAATATCAATGAAAACTTGACACTGGCTTCTTAAATTTGTAAATTGAAGTTCTCTTTAGTGGTCAATTGATCAAGGGTGATCATGTTAGTTGAAGTGTGGTCATTAATCTTCTGATGCAAGTCAGAATCATGGGTTGTTTTAGCTCCAAGGCCAAAGTTCACGAGTCTGTCCAAATCACAACTTTTCTGAGTTTTCTTGATTTAATAGGCAGATAAGCAGTTGGATTTTGTACTGAAATCGGAGGGAACACCTCCCCTCCCCCATTTGAAGGCTACCTGCAAAAATGAAAAGGGACATGACAGATTTTATGATGCTCTTGAATTTACGAGACCAATCCTTTTGTGAAGTCAGGGCAAGTGGTGGCTTCAAACAAACCTTGAAAATGGCTCAACCCATAAACGATATTATTACTGAAAAAGGTTTTTTCCAAGCAGAGCATGCTTGATTTGAGATGATTCCTTATTCTAGGAAACATGCCAAGAATCCTGATAGGTTTGCTAAAAACTCACCTCAGTCTGGGATCTGCAGTTACAGGATCTTGAGGCAATAAGAATCTGTTGTATACAATAAACTAATCTTAAACTCAATTGACTTATGTGGCAGGAGATCATACCAGGGCCGGATGAAACAATACCAGAAAACATGGTTAAAAGAGAGTTGTTGAAGCAAGAGTTGGAGAAACTATTCCAGACAGTACTTACAGAAAGAGAAGCACATATATTGAGATTACACTTCGGGCTAAATGGACAGACGCCGCAGTCCTGTGAGGAAATAGGAAGACTAGTGAAACTGTCAAGGGAGAGGGTTCGACAGATTATTTGCACTGCACTATCAAAATTAAGACATAAAGAAATAGTGGAACCTTTGAAGGCATACGCTGTATAGAAGACTCCATTTTTCAAAAGTAGAACTTCTGAAGATAAATTTGAAAGAGCAAAGGCAGAAAGATTTGTGCATTTTTTTCCATGTATTAAATATTCAAGCAAATATCTGCTAAGAACGAGACATATGACTGTTGATATTCTTTCAATGATATGATCATTTACCATTAGAGATGAAATGTAACTGTATATCATGTCGACTGTCTCATATATGGGAGATTAAGCTGGATTTCCTCCTTTCCACTCTTTTTTTGGGGGGTCTAAGAGTTTGTTGTGCTGCAACCATTAGCAACTATACAGTAGCTCAATTATTTGAGAGCAGCCTGATTGAAGACGCTAGCTAGACAGATTTGTCGCCAGAGCCAGCTTCCAAGCACGTCTTGCAGCCCCTGCTGCAGCATTCCATGATTCGCATCACAGGGACCACTTGTGATAGGCTGCATGTCGGCCTATATGCTGTGGGCAGGCAGCTTTGTTGCGTTATATTAATAATATTATTCCTCAGCAAACAACAAGCGTTTGTAGTCCAACGGTTAGGATAATTGCCTTCCAAGCAATAGACCCGGGTTCGACTCCCGGCAGACGCAATGCCTTTATTTTTTTTTTGGCAAATAACCAATCATCTTACCTCCTGTCCTGAAACAATTTCCCATTTCAAAAAAAAAAAAGAAGAAGAAATTGGAAAGGTTTCCTTTCATGAGGTGACACTATTTTGGGGTAGATTGATATGAGTCATAACTACCAGTGTAGCACACAGTATTGTAGAGAAAATACATACATACATACATGCATATGATCTTATTATTATTATTATTTTTTATTTTAAAAAGGCCCATTGAGCTGCAATATTCGTCATCTTTCCCTTTAGAATTTAGACTACTTGAACAAAAATGTTTAAACTCAAATTTTCTTCTTTCTTTTGTTGCCCGTATCTTGGTTTAAAATTAAAAACTGAAAGTAAAAAAGGCAACCTGTCTGTGTAGACTGGTTCCTGTCTTCTGTAATAGAAATTTGGAAAAGTCCATTGTGATCTGAACGGATGTGCTGAGGAGAGCATTATACTCTCAAACAAATTCGTACTTTTGCATGTAATTACAAATCTACACACTTCACAGTTGTTAAAAAAAAAAATCCAACACCCACTTGACGACGCACTTACAAAAAATCTAAGCTTCCAGCGAACACTTGCACTGCTGAGGATCAGTAAACTCTCTCTCTCTCTCTCTCTCTCTGGCTTTCTTCAATAAATGGCTCTTTTTGCTTCCATCTCTCCACTCTCTATATCAACTACCCAAATCCCCCGCCCTTTAAACTTTAAGGGGCGACTTTTCTGTCCCTTGGCTACTTTAAGACCACCTTCCCCTGAATCACCACCACCAACACCACCAGTTTCCTCTAAGAACCACCACCCATCAAAGCCTTTGGTTGAGTCATCTAGACCTCCTCCTGATTCAGGCTTCAACTACGCCCTTGCTAATACACCTGCCAACCGAGTTGTTCAGTTCATTCGTTCCACTGAGTCAAACATTGAGAGGGTAAAAATAACAAAATCCAATCTTTTTTTTTTTGCTTGTCTTGCTGGAATTTGTATTCTTCCACTGTATAATTTATCTTTTTTCATTTGTTCTTAGACATGGAAAGTTCAATTTTTTTAAAGATATTACTTGAATGCCTCTTTCTGTGATTTATGCAGTTGTTGGGCCAAATTGATTCAAAAGTAATAAGTAATGAAGGGAATTCTGCTTGTATGCTATGTAATTATAGGCAAATTTAACATTCTAATTCTGCTCAAAGCACTTGGACTTGTAATTCTGGTCTTGATGGTCTTCATTAGCTCTTCATTTCTTCAATATCTCAAGATTTTTTCCCCTCTTTCTTTAGACATAATCAAGTCTAACAGTGCTCTTCTTTTCATGTCCATTATTATTAAACAGGCAATTTTTGACTTTCGCTTCTTGGCGCTTCTGGCTGTAGTAGGCTCACTTGCTGGTTCCCTCTTGTGCTTTCTAAATGTAATTTCTATTACCCTTCATCCATTGAAATGTTGTGAAATCTTAAAGCATAAGAGTTGTATTATTTGGAAGAATGTGTAGTGGAGGTTTACTATCTTGATCAGAGGAGTTTAGAGTGTTTTATAATGGATTATGAGCGAAGTATAGTTCTTCACGATAGCCTAAAACTACACCCAAACACTCACTTCTTGTAATCTTTTCAGGGCTGTGTTTACATTATTGATGCTTACAAAGTTTATTGGACAAGCTGTGTCAAAGGAATTCATACAGGAAAGATGGTTCTACGATTAGTTGAAGCTATTGGTGAGATGTTCTGATTTTTTGGAAGCTTTTACATGAATTATCCCTTAATGTCACTCCTCACACGAGACCTATATTTTTATCCACCAAGAAAAAGTCATTGTGCCACTTACGATGAAACTGTGTTGTATAAAGGAATTTTTAGTCTATAACATTTCGATGGCAGTTATGAGAAACAGAAGTGAACTTAACTACTTCTATGCATCTCAATTCTGTCTCATTCAGCAGAATATCACCGTATCGCCATAGTTTTCATTTTACAATGTTTCATCCAACTTCCCATTAATTTCCACTGTTTTAACTTAATTATTAGTTATCACAGGAGTTCAGAAATTATAACTGCTGAACTCAATTACATATAACACTAAGAGCAAAAACAACTGCAATGGTAAGATGGTACGAAACACTCTGCGGATTTGTATGCTTTGGCCCTGCAGTCAACGTTAGCCCCATTTCAATGTCTTGGGTGTTTGAACTTCCTTATTTTTCTTCTTGTTCATTCAATTGGAATTTCATAACTCATAATCAAGAGCTCAAACACCGCTAACGCTGTGCATGATTTCTTAATGTACATGTCATCACACATGATATTATGCTGTCTCATACTCGAGCACTTGTTTGGCATCTCCAAATAATTCATTTGCCTTGGAATTTCTGTTGTAGTTAAACTTGTATCCTAATGTAATGTGTTCTGTGTAGATGTTTATCTTGCTGGGACTGTGATGCTTATATTTGGCATGGGCTTATATGGATTATTCATCTGCAATGCTCCTCCTGATGCTCCTGCTAGTGATGATCGTGCCCTGAAAGGCTCATCCTTGTTTGGAATGTTTGCCTTGAAGGTTAACATATAAACTTGCAAAAACATTCTCTTATTCTCGTGCCAATATATTAGCACCTGGGTGTATCATTTCTGCAGGAGCTCCACAATTCATTAATCTTTTTCTTTGCTCTTCTAATTTTTCAAGTTATATAAAAAAAATTGAATGCCTTTTCTTGGTTTATAGGAAAGGCCAAAATGGATGAAAATCAGCTCACTCGATGAACTGAAGACAAAAGTGGGACATGTTATTGTCATGATTCTCTTAGTAAAGATGTTTGAGAGGAGCAAGATGGTGACGATAGCCACTGGTGTAGATCTACTAAGCTATTCTGTTTGTATTTTCTTATCATCTGCTTCTTTGTACATCCTTTCAAACCTGCACAAGTCAGAATAGAAATTCCTGACCTATGATGCATATAATGTAATTAAAAACATCTTCAGAGTATATTTCACAAAAACAAACAAAAACATCTTCCGGACAATCTCTATTCGCCATACAGGTGAGGAATGCTACAACCTGCTGCAATTATTGCTACTGTGATTCTGGACAGTGTGTGGTGCACACTAGACTAACGGCCTCGCATGTAATAAAAGCAACCATGTAGATTCAAAACCTGCATAAACAATATAAAGGTTGTTGTTGTACATGGACCCCTCCATTGTCCATGTAGGAAAGCTAAACAAGAGGGAAATGCGAAGTTTGGGAGACACGAGAAGAACAATAAAATCCAAGAGGGAAAATAACTAGGGAACTAAAAGAAAGGTACTTTATGAATTAAATGAACCACTTACTTCTCAACTATATCGCGATTTTTCAACTTATAAATTACAAGAAGTTTCCTTGGGAGAGCTTAGCGTGCTGCTTTGCAAAAGTTTAATGTCATTGAACAAGTTCTTCAGGATTTATTTACTTGCACTCAAGAGTGACAACTATTTCTGCATTTTTTACAAGAAAGTAAGAGAAAGAGAGGCTCTCAAATACCTGGTTATTTTAAGCTTGTTATTCTTGGGTTTGAAACTAGAGCGTTTCCAGTTACGAGCACAGTGTCTTCTTCTCTTCTTGGATCCCCACAGCCTCAGTTCAATCCTGGCACTGCAGGAGTCGGCCAAGTTTTGATTTGGGAATTGAAGGTGAAGATTGAAACAGTGCAGCAGCAGAAGGATTTTTAAAAAATGGCGGCAGCAGGTGGAAAGGCAAGTAGAAGTTTGAAGAAAGCAGCAGTGAAGCCCCCAGCCTCTGCTTCTTGGGGGAGTGTTACTAATGCCCAAGCCAAAGCCAAGTTGACACCATCCTCTAAGTGTTAACTTGGGTAAATTTTTCGGGATTCGTGATATATCTCCCAACTCATCACCAGGTTCCTCAAGCTCATCAATGTTAGAACCTTGGCAAAAAGAAAGATGGTTGTTAGATTTGGAATTAGAATTTTAATGATGGTAATGAGTTTAAATTTTATTATTTTTATTTATTTGATAAAAATTAAGTATAAAATAATATGGATCTGTGTAAATTTCAAGTCAAAGAGTTTTTACTTGAGGGGATGTTTTAGATAATAATATAAATTATATATTGGATGTTACCTGACAGTTTAAACTATTGAGTTGGGATGATTCTTTAACACTTATAATGTTCTAAAAAATCCAAATAACTTAGGAATAAGACTTATGTGTTGGATAATTGATTAATCTTTTAGCTTTAGTAATTTAATCCATTTCCTAGTCAAACTACCTAGTAGTTGGTACCTTATACCTAGTAGATCAAGGTGACAAATAATTGTTATCTGTAAAAAATCTTCATTTGTAAATTTGAAGACTCTTAGATGTTTAAGTATTTTTTTATAGCGAGAAAGTGTAATAATATTTTAAAGAAATAGACTTTGAAAATATATATTCTAAAAATATTGAGAATGAATAGATTGTGAACCTGGAGTTTGAAGAATTTATGAAGTATTTATAACCCAATAAAAATTATATCCAAGGGAGAAGGGGTCATTTTCTTGGCTATGCTTAAGAGAGAATGGTCATTCACTATCAAAATTAACAGTTTTACCAAAGAAATTTTCTATTGGTATTTACACTAATAATTCATCGACAGAAAAATTATCAACAGATTTACAAACAGAATTCGTTTGTTGGTAATGTCAAACCTGTCAGTAAAAAAAAAAATATCAATGTTTTTACAGAAGGAATATGCATGCAAAAAAAACATTACTTGCTTTAATATATCGACATAATTTTTCTATCAATGATTTGCAATGGTATTTATTGTAATTTTATTTAAACTCTTTGTAAATTACTAATGAAATAATTTCATCCATGATGTAAAAGTGTTGTAATAATATATAAAATAAATTGTTCCTCTTATCTTTGGAATATACTAACAAAAAAAAATAAAAATGCTAATACTAGTCATAAAAATTCCAGGTAAGGAGATTGATTACTCCCCTTGAAGGTGTCCCTACAGGAAGTTTGCCTATTTTATCTTATCTTGATTCATGAAAAAGTCATCAGTTTATTCTTGCGAATTATGACCTTTCATATTTTTTTTAAAAAACATAAGATCAGGGATTTCTAGAGATATACATGTTAAAAAAAATGGATCCATGTTAAAATTTATTCCATATTTACAATTCCTCAAATTAAACCTCTTCAAATTATAAACAATAATAAAATCAAATTCAGAGAATAAGAAAACATAGACAAATAAATATACATACAGAAAAGAAAAGAAACAATTATGATTTTTTTTTTCATGTGTGTAAGTATAAATCTTTTCTAAAAATCAATCTTTTTACATTTATGCTTAAATCAATTATATTTACAGGTCCGAGTTGATCGTAGGTTTATTTAGTTAATTATATCTTGACCAAATTAACCAATTAAGTGAGAAAAGTTCAATCAAAATACAATTAAAAACAAAATCATGTTGCAAAATTAATCCATGTTAAATTTTATATCATGTTAATTATTTAAACTTCAGATCTACTCTTTAAAAAAATTAGAAAGCGTAAATCTAAATTATATTAAAAAGAAAACAACTTCTAACATTAAAGTTCATCTTTTCCCTATCACAATAGATTGATGGGCCTTTCTTATATTGTCTAATAATTGGATTTGTGCTCCTACACATGCTCTATATTTTCCCCTCATCAATTCTTGATTCTCCAGATTCCTGCTCACGGATGAAGTGATTCGTTCAACTTCAATTGTAACGGGGAACTTTAATTTCACATGGGCAGATTATAGGACTCGTCATCTTTTACGGAAGTCTCTGATCACAAGAAAATCAAGTATTTAAGAGCATGGGGTCTTCCTCTACCCTGTTGATAAGTCCTTCATCAGCTTCATATTGACCCATGCATTTATGTACGGAAGTTTCTGATCACAAGAAAATGAAGTTTTTAAGAGCATGAAGTCTACCCTTTGACAAGTACTTCATTTGCTTCGTTACGCATGCAATTATGGAATAAAGCTAGGCTTTCCAAGTCCTAGACCACAAATATAGAATCCCAGTTATTATCCCATTATTTTTCTTGCGTTCAGTACCTTATGCTTTTATTGGCATGTGATGTCCTTGTTTCTTCAGCTTCTTCAGCTCCAAATCCACGTGAAGACGACGATACTCGAAATCCACGTGAACACAATAGTTTTCTTTCTCTGAGAGTTCATGTTTGAAGGATAAGGTGGTTAATTAGCTATATATCAAGCTTTAATGAGGGCTGATCTCATCAATATGTATGTATATATGATCATGCCAGACATCTTTGGTAGAAAGCAACAGCATCTGGAGTTTGTAGTTGAACATTGACGCGAAGTCAATAAGATGATCACGAGAATGTTATCTCCACTTTCCTGTTCAAAGCCTATGACTATTAGACATTATACTTGAATTGTTCCCTCAATTAACCTGTGATCTTTGGAAATGAAGAACTTGTTTCTCTATATATATGCTCCTCATGTAGCAGGTCTAACCATCAATGTATTTGAAATCTTGATCATTCTCAAGGAAAAAAAATTCTCAAGGCCAGAAACCAGAGGAGAAGAGAGGTTTTAATTAGATATTTGAGTGCTAGAAATCATGTCAGCATCAATAGAGGCTTTAGCTATGGCAGGTGTGGATTATCTTATACACAATTTGGACATTGAAGAATGGGAGCAAGAGGAGTTGGAGTTGCCTCCACCACATTTACTAGCTGAGGAGGAGGAGGAGGAGGAGGAGGAGGAGGAGACAGTTGAAAGAAATAGCAAGGACAGCTTTCCTGTATGTCGATGTTGGCTCTCCTGGGTCTGGAAAAAATGTGATCACTGAGCAACCCCTGAATATATCATCCAATAAAGTAGGTCAGGGGAGAATCTCATGTAAGAGGATATGACCAAATGATGCTGAGACTCATATGGTGGCTATAATGGATGTTCGCAGTTCTTGTCTGTTAGTTTTAGAAAACGTTGTCTGTTAGTTTTGATTTCTTTCTGTTTTTTAGAGCTAGCTTCATATGATTTGGAGATTCCGAATCAGATTTTAACATGGTTAGCTCCTGCATAGTCCTTTTCCTTTTCCTTTTATCAATGGATTCTTTTGTTCGTCCAAAAAAATTATTTGAATAGAATTTAGACATCTCAAAACTTGCAACCAAATAAAGCTAGTCGGTCTATTGGTTTGTAAATTCGGTATAACATATGATATTATTTTCCTTTGTCCTCTGACACAACATAAATTGAAAATATCAAGAACTTCAATTGCCGTATAATATATAACCACACCGAGGTGGCGCTGCAGTCTCAGGAAGTTGAAGTGACGAATGTTTAATACATTTTGTGATAGTGCTGACAAAGAAAGAAAGCAAAACCTCTTCTAATTTTTTGTTTTTTTCACTTTAAAGGATGATGTGATCAGACAAAAGCATATTTTAATCTATTTAAACATGCTCAGTGAATAGAATTGGTGTTTCAGAAACTACTCTTTTTCTGGTTTTCCTGCATCGAGGTCAGAATGGCAGAAGGGTGGGGAGTTTTCTATGCCTATTCCTTCTCGAATTGTAACATTCCAAGCTAGCTCTGAACTTGTATTAGGAGATATCATTGTATTACCTCAATTAATTCCCTTTGAATCACAGCGAAACTTTATATTGTTCTTGGGATAGGTTAAAAGAATAGGCCTTGGTTTCTTGATGCGCAGTTGGTATAAAAAAAATTATTCAGCTGGCATTGATGATGATGCTGCAAGCTCCACGGAAAAGGAAAAAAAACATTTTTTTTTCCTTTTCATTTTAGTCAATAGTGTGGCATACAAAGCCATTTTTTTTTTAGCGAATATTTAAAGTTAGTTTGAGAAATTAGTAGATGTGAAATGTGAAAAACCCTTGTTACTAAAAAAAAGCAACAAACAATCACGATGCCATAATGGAAGAAGCAACCCGGTTCGCCAAGGTATTTCTGAGCTTGTAAATTGCAGGGCTGACTTTGTGTTTATTTGGGATTCGATAAATATTATTTTTTTAAAATGTTTTATTTTTTAAAATATATTAAAATAATATTTTTAAAAATTAAATTATTTTTTATATTAGCATAACAAAATAATTTTAAATAAAGAAATTAATTTTTTTTAAAAATACACTTTCAAACACATTTTATCAGGTGAGCTGGACGAAACTTATATGGTATGTATATGCAACTCGTATGCTGGCTATAGTTTTAAGACTCAACTCGGTCTAAGACTCAGGTTCCGGGTTTTGACTGGGTTGGCTGGATCATTTTTTTTAAAAAATTAAAACAATGTCGTTTTAATATAAAAATAAAAATCAACGGGTTTGCGACCAGGTCTTGCCGGGTTAACCCGCTGGATCAGCCAGGTCATACTAGGTTTTTTTTTTTCTTTGGTTTTTCTTCAACCCAGCCCAGTTCTAATCTCGGGTCAACCAGCCAGGTTAGACCGGGTTTAAAAACTATGATGCTGGCTCTTGCCTGTAATCTTTTTATTTATTTATTTTATTTTGGGAAATTAACTAGTTTTCTATTTCCTATTCAAGAAAAAAAGAAAAGAAAAGGAAGGAAAGAAAGAAAGAAAGTCCTTTTCCTATTACAAGCAGGCAAAGAACAGTATTCCCTGTTTAGCACAGATATTCGTAAATTATATAAACTGCTTTCCCTTTATCTTAAACTTCAATATTCACCTATATATACTTTTCTGAAGTACCAACAAGAGAGAAGTATATATTTATAACTTATTCAGCGCTGAATTATTTTACAAATATTCACTGGTTAAGTAGTTTGAACTCGAGTTTTGACCCAAAAAATTATCGATTCACTCATTAATTATGCATGCAATTCGACAGTTCTCAGATTTTTATGCTTGATTCATTCACTGACGTGTTTTTTTGATATTTCTAAAGCCTCCAGTTATGAAGAAGATTGTGTTGAGCATCGAGAAGTGCTGTAATTGCGAAGGATGCAGGAAGAAAGTGGACAGAATTTTGTCCGAGACCAAAGGTGAAATTATGGAGTCTGTATGTAGTTCATGTAATATACGGTTTATATTTCAGTATTAATGGACCTGATTGATGGCGGTCCTTGTGTTTATAGGGACGGAGGGCAATGCTACACGGTCCTGGAATGCGGATAACCTGCTCACCATCACCATGACTGGTACCATAGACATTCAAGCCTTGACGGATAGATTCTGGAGAAGGATGCATAAGAAGAACGTGGATGTGAAGATCTTGGCTTTGAAGGATGAAGACGAGAAGAAAGTTGACTCTAAAAGTTCCTCAAAAGAGAAGCCAATTGAGAAATCCGACCCTGCAAGTTCAGAGAAAGATGACAGTACTAAGAGCTCCTCGGAAGAGAAGACCGCTGACACAGCATGTTCTTCAAAAGATAAGAAATCCAATGAGGAAGCTCACGCTGCATGTTCTTTGGAAAGAACCCCGATGAGGAGATATTTCTCAATTTATTTTATTAAGTGTTAATTTTTTTTTTTATTTCTCAGTTAAAAAGAAAATCATGATGCTGAAAAACACATGTCAAGGTTTGGCTGATATAAAACCGATCTAAATAATAAACTTTTCATTTAATTTTCACACAGTAAACAGGAAAAAAAAATTGTAAAGGGGAAAAATAATAATAAAAACAAACTAAGCAAATGGACCGTCACGTTGCCGCTGGTCCGCTAACGAATCATATTTTTTTATTTTACTATTTTTAATTAAAATTTAAATAAACTAAAATTAAATCAACTGTTATTGTAATATTAAACAAACTTTTAATTAAACTAAACCTAAGAGACTCATGATTTTTTTTTTAAATGAACAACAACTCAGTTTCTACGTATTTTTCATCAATGATAACTTGATTTCCCATCATTTTCAGTTTTTTTTTTTTAAAAAAACCTACTCCAATCCACTTTAAATGATATTATATTTGAATTTAAAGTCTTTAAACAAAAACTTATCTTGGTTTTTGAATAAGTATTTTTTGAATACCAACTTATTTTTTGAATAAGTCACTTATATGACTTTTTTGACACCTTTTAATGTAAATTGTTAATAAAAGAAACAGGCATTGTAACTTGTACGCTAAAGGTCCACGGTTTCGCATGGGTGATAAGTTTTTATTTCAGCTTAAATAAATTTTTTAGTCATCATGTATTTAATCTGAAAATAACAATATTAATAACAAATTATTTGTAAAAAATGGATTGAAATTGGATGTTTATCATTAAAATGTGCTGTGAGATTTGGAAGATGACTTTATCACATTTATGAATTAATTGCATAATCTAACAAATTCAAAACGGTAAGAAATTTTAAACTTTTGAAAAAAAAAAATAACAACTAAAAACATTGAGAAAAAAGAGAGGAAAGAAATCCAAGTTTGCACTGACACTGAGAGACCAAAGCTAGGGGAGTAAATGGGATTAGATACCCCAGTAGTCCTAGCCGTAAACGATGGATACTGGGTGTTGTGCGTATCGACCCGTGCAGTGCTGTAGCTAATGCGTTAAGTATCCCGCTTGGGGAGTACATTCGCAAGAATGAAACTCAAAGGAATTGATGGGGGCCCGCACAAGCGGTGGAGCATGTGGTTTAATTCGATGCAAAGCGAAGAACTTTACCAGGGCTTGACATGTCGCGAATCCTCTTGAAAGAGAGGGGTGCCTTCGGGAACCTAACACAAGTGGTGCATGGCTGTCGTTAGCTTATGCTATAAGGTGTTGGGTTAAGCCCTGCAACGAGTGCAATCCTCGTGTTTAGTCCATAACCCCAATTGTTACGGGAATGCCATTTAGTTGACCTATGCCGGTTTGAATGGCCTCGGTTAATCCTATCTATTTTTATTTTTTTTAATATAAGAATCAATACGATCTTTATAAGGTTCCTTCTCTGAATGAAGGTCAATGGGATCCAGAGAGAACATCTCCTCATCCATAGGATCCCAAGTGCCTAGATCAATCAAAAGTTCAATTATATCTAAACTACTCATTTTCAAATGATATCCACATTGTTCACAAATATTCATTTTTTATTGAAAAAATTTCTTATAATTTAATCCATAACAAATTTCACATTGAACTCACAAATGCTTGTATTTTTTACTTACGCCGAGATCATTAGAATTTTTTTTAGAGCAAAATCGTTGTCGTTCGTGCTAGTTCTTAGCCTGGAATTCCCGGTTTCACTACTATTTCTACTTCACCTAAAATGCAAGTAGAAATGTAACTTTGATGTAATTATTCCAACTATATTTATTATCATACATAGAATAATCATAGTGGTGATTGTCACTCCTAGACTCCTTATATAAATAACTAGAATTCCAATAATTAGAAAATTCTTTTGAATACTCTGCGGCTTGGTTGAACCAAGCCTTCGCCATTTCAGAATCTCCCTGCTGAATGACCTTATGGAGATATAGAAGAGCATATAAGTTATCATGCTTGCATATCTACCATTTGTGTTTGCAACAATTATTCCAATAATTACAAATCCAATTTGACCTATGGACGAATATGCAAGCATATGTTTCATGCTTGTTTGAGTAATAACAATGAGATTCTTCATTATCATGCTCAGAATAGCTAGGATTTTCAGAAGAAGATGCCATTAATTTGATGAGAAATAAAAGGGAATGTAAAAATATTCGAGTGAGTAACGCGTAAGAACTTGCCCTTGGGAGGGGAACAACAGTTGGAAATGACTGCTAATACCCTGTAGGCTGAGGAGCAAAAGGAGGAATCTACCCGAGGAGAGGCTCATGTCTGATTAGCTAGTTGGTGAGGCAATAACTTACCAAGGCGATGATCAGTAGTTGGTCCGAGAAGATGATCAGCCACACTAGGACTGAGACATGACCTAGAATCCTACAGGAGGCAGCAATGAGGAATTTTTTGCAATGGGCGAAAGCTTGACGGAGCAATGCCGCGTGGAGGTAGAAGGCCTACGGGTTGTGAACTTCTTTTCTCGAAGAAGAAGAAATGATGGTATTTGGGGAACAAGCATCGGCTAACTCTGTGCCAGTAGCCACGGTAATACAGAGGATGCATCATTCTTTTTTTAGTGAATTAGAAAAAGAATTTTCTAGTTATTAGAATTCTAGTTATTTAAATAAGGGGTCTAAGAGTGATGAGGCCTCTGGTTCAAGTCCATAATGGCCTAGTTGCGCCAAAGAAAAGAAAAGAATAGAAGAAGCATTTGACTCTTTTATACATGCTCCACTTGGCTCGGGGGGATATAACTTAGCTAGTAGAGCTCTGCTCTTGCAATTGGGTCGTTGCGATTACAAGTTGGATGTCTAATTGTCCAGGTGGTAATGATAGTATCTTGTACCTGAACCGGTGACTCCTTTTTTCTAAGTAATGGGGAAGAGGAACAAAACATGCCACTAAAAGACTCTAATGAGACAAAGATGGGTTGTCAAGAATGTAGAGGAGGTAGGATGGGCAGTTGGTTAGATCTCGTATGGATCATACATGAACGATAGTTTGAGTCAGCGGCTCTCCTAGGGTTCCCTTATATGGGATCCCTTGGAAAGAGGCTCAATGGATACAAAACATGCATGTTTTAGCACCTGGTACAACGACTCCCGGTGCAACAACAAGCACCAATTTGACTTGGAAGGCGATGACTTGGTGGCAGTGAGAGGCAAGGTTGCTTTGTTACCTATTCCATTAAAAACCATGGATTTTTTGGTCCATCACATTCATGGATTTATGATTTATGTGACGATTTTGATATTCTTTAAAGGAGTTCTATTTGCCTATTGCTCTTGTTTGATACCAGATAAAGCAAATCTTGATTTTCATTTCCCTTGTGATGGACCTGGAAGAGAGGGGACATGTCAAGTATTCGCTTGGAATTATGTCTTCTCAGGACTCTTTTGAATTTACAATGCAATTTCGGTACAAGCCCAGATGAGATGCACTTGGTCCTGTTTATTTTTGCAATGCTAAAATGTTTTTATAAAAAAATTAAATTTATTTTTGCTTTAAATTAATTTATTTTATAATTTTACATAGTTTTTGTATGCTGATAGTAAAAATAAATTTTAAAAAATAAAAAAATTATTTTAATAATAAATATTTTTAAAAATAATTACTAGCAGTGACTGGAGCTGGGAAACCAAACACTTATTTTATTTTTTAAGAAATGATTTTTTTTTAAGAAATGAAAAACTAATCGCTTTCTACCTGTTTTTCATCCATAGATATAAAAACCATAATTTATCCCATTATTTTAAGTCAAAAGAAGACCTTAAACTCATTCTAATAGCATTTAAAACTTTGTTTCTAACTTCAAAAACCTACTCCAATCCACTTTAAATAATACTATACTTGAATTTAAAGTCTTAAAATAAAAACATATCTCGGTTTTGATCTTCATTTTTAAGACATGGATAAGTGTTTTCTGGATATCAACGGATACAACTTACTAATATAATTATTTCAGGGCAGTAGTAGCTGGAAAGATTATTGCCACCATCTCCTCTCTTCTTAATTTTTACCTTTACAAGAACTTAAAAAAGGTCAAATTAAAGATTTTTACCTAGAGGTAAAGAAAAAAGAGAAAAAAAAGATTATATGCGAATCAGGAGCCAGAAAATTTATTTAAAAGGGTCAAATTAAAAATAAATAAAATTAGGAGGTTAAAATTTAAATTTTACTAATTTTATGGTCGATACTGTAAATTATTCGGAAAAAAAAACATCTCTTGAAACCTTGCAGGGCCGGGCTGGGACCCCTGTCCCTGTCAAACATTGGTACCCCTGTCCCTGTCAAATATTACTGTATTATGTAATAAATAAAAACTAAACAATAAATATTGAATAGAATGTAAATATTTAATCATTTTATACATTGAACAATAAATAAATTAAGTATAGTATTTCACAATGATTATTGTTATCCCTATTTATATACGTGAAATTTACTAAGTTAGTGAAAGATATTAGTGTAAGATATTGCTGTTTTTTAACATACTTTTTTATTGAAAATAATTTTAAAATGTATAAATATATTTAAAAAAAAATTCAATTTTTTTTGGTTTTAAAAAGCGATATAACGCCTAAGAAATCAAACTGGCCACGAGTTATTCTTCTTTTCGCTCTTCTCTGTCCTTTCTCTCTTAACTCTCACTGACAAATGAGTGGAGAAGGAAAAGTAGTTTGTGTAACAGGAGGGTCAGGCTACATTGCCTCATGGCTAGTCAAGCTCTTGCTCCTGCGTGGTTATACTGTCAAAGCCACTGTTCGTGACCCGAGTTAGTACCCTTATCTCTTTCTTTCTTTCCAGCTTAATTTCTTTGTTCCTTTCGAGTTCAATATGCTTTAGTGATAATTTATGTTCTGGTATTCTTCAATTTTTTCATAATTTTTTTATTTAATTCTCAGGCTACGGATCACAACATAATTAATCAAGTAATAGTTAGCTTCAACTAATAATGTATTGATGAATATTGAGGTTTTTTTGTTGGAGTTCATGTCCTTAATCACTTTACTAATCCTGTTTATATGTGTTGTAGATGACCCAAAGAGAACTGAACACTTACTCAATCTAGATGGAGCTAAAGAAAGACTTCACTTGCTTAAAGCAAATTTAGTTGAAGAGGGGTCTTTTGATCCTGTAGTTGATGGATGTGAAAGCGTGTTTCATGTGGCTTCTCCTGTATTTCTCGGGACAAATGATCCACAGGTATATAATCTTTTAATGGTTTTTTCTACTCTCTAATCATCCAAGTTACACCCAAATTGATACCAGATCGATGATATGAACTATTCAATGATGATATTCCACTTTGATTTGTCGAGCATGGCTTTTTGATTTTTTTAGCTGTTTATATCAAATGTTTCCTTTGGTTTTTATATTCGCCATATTCCAGGCAGATCTGATCGAACCTGCAGTAAAGGGAACCCTAAACGTTCTCAACTCATGTGCCAAATTTCCTTCTGTCAAGAGAGTGATTCTAACATCTTCCATGGCTTCGGTTGCTTTCAATGGAAAACCTTTGACCCCTGACGTGGTAGTCGATGAGACTTGGTTTTCAGATTCTGCGTTTTGTGTGTCAAATAAGGTGTGCCTCTTTCTGCTTTATCAGTTCAGGTTTTCTATTTAATATATTGGTGATTTTACTTGATGATTTTATATGTATGAAAGAATCAGCTGTGTCACCTGGCTGGCTAATTAACATGTGAGAAGCGAGCTAGCACCGAATCTGTTTAGCCTGCTTTGGTACATGGCTATTGGGCAATGTTCAGGGAGTTTGTCTTTGAACATTTTCTTTATGACAATCTGTTTTTGGTTTTCCAGCTTTGGTATATGGCTTCAAAGACTTTAGCTGAGGAGGCTGCTTGGAAATTTGCAAAAGAAACAGGAATTGACATGGTTACAATTAATCCAGGCTTTGTGATTGGTCCTCTCTTACAGCCAACTCTTAATTCCTCTGCCGAGCTGTTTCTGGACCACATAAATGGTATCCTTAACTTATTTTATGTTACCTGTTTTCCTTTCAAGTTCATAAATACCTCAAGCAACCTTTAAGAAATATGAGTTTATACTTGTCTAGTGCAAAGATTCAATAAACAAAAGTACTAGCCTAATCCTTGCATCCATAGGCTAAGACATTCCAATATTGACTCAAATTTGTTACCTTCTATATCAGACCTTGTATTCCTCCATGTTTTATCCAACTTTAACTTGGAGTTACCTTTCTTAAACTTCTAATTTGTAAGGATATGGCCCTATGGGTGCTGTACATGCAAAAATGCAAGGAAAATCTCCTTGGGAAAAAAAGTTGGATAGAGATCCGTAGGGGACATAACTACAGAAGTTCATGTGTCATGAAATTATAATATCATGGAATCTAGGATGTAAAGTAACTCCTTCATAACATAGGGTGTATTTGAAGATAACTTCAAGGTAGAGGCAGATAATTGCCGCTTAAATACATAGTTTCACATCAGTATATCAAGCAATGCATTACTCACAATATGTAAAGTGCAATGCATTACCTGTTTTCCTTTCAAGTTCATAAATACCTCAAGCAACCTTTAAGAAATATGAGTTTATACTTGTCTAGTGCAAAGATTCAATAAACAAAAGTACTAGCCTAATCCTTGCATCCATAGGCTAAGACATTCCAATATTGACTCAAATTTGTTACCTTCTATATCAGACCTTGTATTCCTCCATGTTTTATCCAACTTTAACTTGGAGTTACCTTTCTTAAACTTCTAATTTGTAAGGATATGGCCCTATGGGTGCTGTACATGCAAAAATGCAAGGAAAATCTCCTTGGGAAAAAAAGTTGGATAGAGATCCGTAGGGGACATAACTACAGAAGTTCATGTGTCATGAAATTATAATATCATGGAATCTAGGATGTAAAGTAACTCCTTCATAACATAGGGTGTATTTGAAGATAACTTCAAGGTAGAGGCAGATAATTGCCGCTTAAATACATAGTTTCACATCAGTATATCAAGCAATGCATTACTCACAATATGTAAAGTGTAAAGTGTCCAATGGAAATTGGAATCTTACAGTTCTTAGATGACCCGTTTAACATTGTTTGAGTGGGCACGCTTTAAGCTTTTCTACGATTAAAAATGATAATTGGCCAAATTATCAAGAAGCAGATTATTCAATGTTAACGATGTCTTTTGATTTGAGAAGTTGAGGGTTTTTGTGTGCAGGAGGAGCACAAGGAGCACCAAGATTGCCAAGTGAAATTTATAGATTCGTTGATGTGAGAGATGTTGCTTATGCACACATTCAAGCACTTGAAATACCTTCAGCCAGTGGTAGATATTGTTTAGTTGGAAGAGTTACGCACGTCTCTGATGCAGTGAAGATTGCACATGAACTATACCCTACTTTGCCCTTTCCTGAAAAGTAAGTTACTGTTATTTCCATTGCGGTGAATGCCATTCACATAGGCCCCATTGATAAATCACTCAACATACAATTTTGATAAGAGAATATTGAGCTAATTAGTTGTCAGAGTTATTGGGTTATTGGCTGTTGGAGATCACAATCCAGATAGGTAAAAATACGTGCTTGATCATTGGAGGAGATGATAATGGAGGGTAGTGTCTGAAGCTTTTCTTAATTACGATGTAGTATAGAAGAATTATTTTGAATCAAATCATGAGCGTTCTTTGAAAGCATGCTAATATTGATAGCAACATCTCATTCCCGGATAAATCAGACAATTCTGAGGAGAACACTATTTCTTTACAGATGTGCAGATGATAAGCCTTCTCCATTGAATTACGAGGTATCAAAAGCGAAAGCAAAAACTCTGGGTCTTGACTTCACTCCTCTGGAGGTGAGCGTCAAGGACACCATTGAAAGTTTGAAGGAGAAGGGCTTCCTTAATGTCTGAGGTTGCTGGCTACTGAAGACGTTGTGATCCAGCTGATAAAGGAAAGCAAATGATTTGCAATGATATGCTGCTTTCGGAGTTCATTTTGTTGGAAAATGGGAGACTCTTTTTATATGAATAAAGTTTGTATATTGACACTTGGCATAAGGCTTCCTAGCTTGGTTCTTGAATGAAATAATTCTTGTACTTGAAAAGATTTGATTCATATAATTTTGTTTCTTGACAGAAGCTCCCTCCCACATGGTAGATTTACGGCTTGATCAGTAGATATTCACAGTACCAATAAATAATTACTAGTGTGAATTTTCATCAAATATGTATAACAGAAGTTCACAGAGGAAGCTGTAAATTCAACCAGGATATTTGCAATCCAAGAGAAACAAAATACCGTGAATATATAGCTATCTGGAAAAGAGTTGATGGCAGATGAGAAGATGACAAGCTTTGTTGCCAAACAACTAGGTGTCAAAGGAGAAAGCAAAAACTCACAATTATCCAGCAGTTTACCTTTCATAAATCCAAGCGAGACAATAAATAAATAAAAAATGTTGCTGCAGCATTTCAAGAACACAACCAGTATTTTTAAAAATTATTGCCCACACACACGTCCATTTCCGGTTGCAAGCAAAAACAGATTAATAGGCAATGCCTTTTATGATCGGTAAAGGTATAAAAATTCATTAATCATATTTTGAAAATCCAAATTAATAAAATAGAAACAAAAAGTGTCAAGCTAATGTTTAAAAGAAAGAATAACATGTTTGACGATATTGACAACCAAAATTTCGAAGGACAGGTAAGGACTCTTTACTACAGTATTCTAAGCAAACGACATGTCATTTTCGTGAGTTTTCTTGTGATAAATCGTCAACGGTCACATTGCTATGTAGATTCTTCACTCTATACAGGTAGCAGACAAATAATCAGATAGAGAGAAAATGAGTGGAGAAGGGAAGGTGGTGAGTGTAACTGGAGCATCTGGTTACATTGCTTCATGGCTTGTCAAGTTGTTGCTTGAACGTGGGTACACAGTCAAAGCCTCAGTCCGTGACCCAAGTTAGTCGTACTAACTCAATCTCTTTACACTTATAACTTCTCTCTTTAACTTCCATTTTTATGTGATACACGATTCTGGGTCTTGTTTTTAAGTTGATTTTACTCTCAAGGTTTTGATCTTTTTTATTGATTCAATGATTATTTGGGTTCTTGAAATTCTGGGAAGGCGTGTTGTTTTTTGGAGTGTATGATGTTGGCTAAATTTTAACCTTGGTAGAATTTAAAGAAAGCAGTCTTAAGGTGGTTTAGTTACCTTTGAATAACTTTGTTAATTAGTAATTACTAATCTTAATTCGAGCAGTTTTAATTGATGGCTGAGTTTGTGTCGGGATGTAGAGTTTTGAATTCCAAAAGGTTTTAGTGAGTCAATCCAATTATTTCAATTGGTGAGAATGTTCCAATAATCAGATGTTATTCGATGTGGTCAACGTTAGATCCATCCGAGAAACTTCAAGTGTCATTTTGGAAATTAGGCTCTGCATTTCTGGAAAAACAGAGTTTTTTGTTCTATGGAAAGACAAAGTAACAGTTTCTCCTTTTGAGACACTGGTTCCTACTTATTTCTTCCTTTTGCTGCTTTCTGTTTCATAGATGATGCAAAGAAAACTGAACACTTGCTTGCACTTGATGGAGCTAAGGAAAGACTGCAGTTGTTCAAAGCAGACTTGCTGGATGAAGGATCTTTTGATCCTGTGGTTGAGGGATGTGAATGCGTTTTCCATACTGCATCCCCATTTTATTTCACTGTCAATGATCCTCAGGTGCTTTCCTGTATATATTCCTTTGTACCAGTATAAATTTATTTTCAAATTTTACTGTTACTTTGGTTGAGTTGTTACTTTCAGATATCAAATTGCAACCAGTAATGTCATTTTTTACATGCTTGATTTCGTATGTTTTTGGAAGCAGTCATATTTTCCCACACATTTGTTTATCCATCTTGCTGCCTTTTTTTCCTGGCTGCACCACATTTCCATGATAATCTCTGTTATACCATTCAGCATTGAAAGAGCCAGCATTTCGACTTTGAGTATTTTTCCACTTTCTCAATGATTCAAAGGAACCCAATAATTTTCTGGATATTTTCTTTTTCTTTCTGCTCTTTTTTCTTCTTCTTTTCAGGCAGAACTTGTTGACCCTGCATTGAAGGGAACAGTTAATGTTCTTAGGTCATGCACTAAAATTCCTTCTATCAAAAGAGTTGTCATAACATCATCCATGGCAGCGGTTGTATTCAATGGGAAATCTCTTGCACCCGATGTAGTAGTTGATGAGACATGGTTTTCAGATTCAGATTTTTGTGAGAAATCAAAGGTACATCAATGGCTAATTTCTTATAGAATACTATCTCCTTTGAAAGCAATTTTTATATCATGGCACATGAGGATTTAGCTGGCAATATAACAAAAGTCATTTGTCTATTCTTCTTCTCCTTTTTGTTTTTTGCATGTATGAATTGGAGCAACGGACATATCCTGTATTGATTTGAGAACTCCCCTTGTTGTTCATTCCCTTTTAATTTTGTTGTTCGGCTATTGTTCTTTTGTTCTTCATACTCTGTGGACGTTTCTTTCAGCTGTTCATTCCTTGCAATCATTAAATTAATTACAAAAAAGCAAAGTTTCACTTTTTCAATGCTGCTTGTTTAATGAGATGCAGATTTGGACATCTGGACATGCCTTTTTTTTTTTTCTCGTGAAACATAAGACTATCAAAACTTTGATAGCTGGATTGTCACATCTAAGGAAAATAATTTTTTTTTATGTTTTTGATATAAATAATGATGCTCTTTTGTTTGGACTGGAGTGGCATAGAATGTCATATTTGCTAAAATTATATACTTCACTTTGATGCAGACAATAAACCTTTTACATCATTTATTTACTTTTTGTTTGCTTTCTTAACAGCTATGGTACCATCTTTCAAAAACATTAGCAGAAGAAGCTGCTTGGAAGTTCACTAAAGAGAATGGAATTGACATGGTCACTTTAAATCCAGGGTTGGTGATCGGCCCTCTCTTGCAGCCAACACTTAATCAAAGTGCAGAGTCAGTTCTTGACCTTATAAATGGTACTTTTCATCTAGTGCAAAGCTATAAATTTTACTTACCTTCCATATGAAATTCATACTTTCTCTAGATTATTGCTGAATTCTGCTTTGGCTAATTTCTAATTGCTCTCGCACAAATAACAAGTAAAAGTGATAATAATCACTGTGGAATAGCTATCCACAATTAACAGCAACAAAAACCAACTTGTTAGTGGAGTTTCTTTTTGATCTTATGCATGGAATTTCCTTCATTAGGTATTGGAATGGCAGATCTTATCTCCCATTCATTTTTATTTTCATGTAGCTATTACCAGTTCTCATAAATCTGAAGAAATTGACTGGATCTTGATACCAATTAGTGAATTGGGACTATTTAACAGGTTTTCTTATTTTATTTGGTTTGGAGTCTATAAATAAGCACTGGACCCTGCCTAGACATCAACAAAAATATTGAATATTGATTATTTGAATAAATTGAGTTCTCTCTCAGAGAGTACTTCTCTTGATTTTTGTTCTTATTAGTGTATTGTTTATGGTGGGATTCAAGCTTGACACCTCCCCTCTGTTTCTTTGCAAGTGTACCACTTAGTTTCCAACACCATTTGTCCTTGCAACTTTTCTGTAGAAGGTTTATATGCATGATTAGATTACGTTAGATGTGTTGACTGTAGAAATTCACATGGGTACATGTCCATAAAGGCTTTCACGCTTTTGTAAGGTTCTAATGTGTATGTCCTTGTGTGGAACTTAATGGTGCAGGTTAGAGAACATAATTAGCACCTAAACTCAATCGTGTAAATCTTATTGGTATCCTTCCACCTTCTTAATTGAACCTGTCAACTCTGCATTTTCCACATGATAAATTCTCATACGAACTTGTAAAATTTGTTCTTGCGAACTTTTTCTTGTGGGCTAGTATCTTAAATGTCTTTGAATTTCAATTACAATTTTTGACATTTGGAATGATCTGTTTTCACTTACAATAACATTTACAATCTTGGCACTGCATGTAGTCTTCTTATTATATTATTCCCATTGTCCTCATTGCGGAATTTTTATTACAAAGTACCATTAGAACTACCAGAATTTATTTTAGAAATTGTGAGTGTAATGAGAGAGATAACCTGCACGGGCTAATTACCCATTATTAGGTAGTTTCTTGTATCGAACCCCATGGACATTTAGATTCCATAATTCTTCTAACTAGCAAGTCTGTACCTCACATATATTATTCTTCTTATGCATGCAATTATACCTGATGCAAGCAAATTGAGATTATTTCATGCAGGGGCAAAAAGCTATCCAAATACAACGTATAGATGGGTAGATGTTAGAGATGTTGCCAATGCACATATCTATGCCTTGGAGAATCCTTCAGCTAATGGGCGATACTGTTTAGTAGGGACTGTTATACACTCTTCTGAGGCTGTGAAGATTTTAAGCAAGCTTTACCCTGATCTCACTATTCCGAAACAGTAAGTTTCTTAGATGTATGGCATGCTGTGCACTTCTTTTCCTCTTCAATAGAGACAGCTGAGTTTCATTTCTAATTCTCAGATTTTTAGGCGATTGAAAAATAATGTTGTTTCTTTAGCTTTTGTTTTATGCCAGTTGTACCTTGGCATTGAAATGCTGTTATTTCCCTTTATGACATATGCATCGCAGGAACTTTTGGGAGATCTAGAGTGCCTATGAAATTTGTGGTCTACACAACAAAAAATATAAAATTAATGAATTCTTATGATGCCAGAACTGATTTCCATGAAGAAGAATTACTTAAAAAAAAAATATGTTCATCATCAAGGGTCTGATGTTCTGATTACTCCTCTGTACCTGCATCTGACTAGAGGGATTCTGAATAATCATCTGTGGAAATCTTTACCTTCCATGCACTAAGTTACAGTTGTGCAGTTTGAACTGTTATGTACGAAGGAATTCCTTGTTGACACTGATTGAAAGTTCTGAGATTTGTTGCATATGCTGTGGTTAAAACTCAAACACGTTAATTTCTTCTCTGATTGTCCAAATACCGATTAGCTTTTTTTAGACGGTATTTAGGATCCATATTTGAAATCCACTGAATTTAACTCATTGATCTGTCTCTAATTTGCAAAGATGCTGCAGCTGCCTTGTAATGGATTCTGGAATTTTTTAAAAATCGTTTTGCATGTTTGTTTAATGGCAGGTGTGCAGATGACAAGCCTCCCATGCCAAAATATCAGGTATCCAAAGAGAGAGCAGCAAGTCTAGGTGTCAAGTATACTCCTCTTGAGGAAAGTCTAAAGGATACTATCGAAAGCTTGAAGGAGAAGAACTTTGTTAGCTGCTGACTCTAATTATCTACTTGCAAGTCAGACAAATGGAAGTAAAATTCCACCCTAAAACTGATTGTTATTAATCTCATCACTATTGTGATTTGTCCTGGAGGTCTCCATCCTGTAAAGTTTAGGACGCAACCGGTGTAAAAAAAAATAAAAACAGAAGAAACTGAAGTCAGCAAATAAGTTGATTCCAGTATTTGGTTTGCATGTGTACTAAATAAATATGTATATGGCAGATTGACCTTGAAATATTGAAATGGTTGCTTGTCCTGGGGAGCTTCCTGAAAATGTTCATGATTTTGTGTTCCTGAATCTATTAGAACACAGTCAATGGAGTTGCTGTTTGAGAAACTGCATTAACTTTGGTTCCTATATAGATCTGAATGCACCTGGGACATATTTTTCCTTTCTATCTTCTCTCACACCCAGGCCCCCCTCACATGATGGCTTAGGTAGGTCTAAACACCCATTGGTACTGGGAGGGAATTTTGATTTGCTAAGAAAGACATCTGATGTGTAGGGAAGATAGACACGATATTAGATTGCAGTGTTAAACTTTGAGGCTAGAGTTTTATACTTATTTGGGCTAGTACATTATAATTAGACCCAATTTCATTTGATTAATATGGATCAAGTACTAAACCTGGGTTAATCTAAAACAGCTTCTGTAAAGAATCTAGTCTTTAAACTATAAATGTATACATTAACAACTAAGTCTATACCCTACACACCATGAATTCATCAAAATGTGTTTCTTGATCCTGAGTCTCATCCCGCCACTTGAACGTCTCACGTTCCAAGCAATTATGATTTTTTTATTAATCTCAAATAGTATATCATTAGACAATTTGAAATTTTAGAGAAAGACTTGTATGGCAGGAGTTGAGAGAAAACCATTAGACTTTTAAATAGACAACGGTGAACTAGAGTTGAGGAATCAAGCCATTGGTTTTCAAATATTTAGGACCAAGTAACACTTGCATTCAGAACTTGAGGGCTTAAGAATAAGTCACTTTTTAGATATGATTAGCTCAATCATTGCTGACGCAGACAGCCCAACTGCCAGAGCCACTTTTGCACACATAAGCTAATTACCATTACACGGTCCAAAACGTTAATTTCAGTTACTCTGCAAGTCTCAAACCATCGTAAATATCTCTATATTTTCCAGTTTTAGTTCACCCATTTTATTTATATATGTATGTGTCATAGATGACCCGAAAAAAACAGAACATTTACTTGCCCTCGCTGGAGCTAAAGAAAGACTACACTTGTTTAAAGCAAATCTGGTTGAAGAGGGGTTTTTTGATCCTGTAATTGATGGATGTGATGGTGTCTTTCATATGGCTTCTCCTGTATTTTTTTTGCAACAAATGACCACTCCACTTGTTTCGCCTTTTCACAATATCCAAGTTATTTAAACTCAACTTTATACCAGATGACATTAATACTAATTGATAGAACCTCTATTGTGAAGTAGAATGCTGTTACCGTTGGTTTCTATATGCTCCATATTTCAGCCAGACTTGATTGAACCTGCAGTAAAGGGAACACTAAATGTTCTCTCAAGTCATGTACAAAATTCCCTTCTGTCAAGAGAGTGATTCTTTCATCTTCCATGGCATCTGTTTTTTTCAATGGAAAACCTTTGACCCCTGATATGATTGTGGATGAGACTTGGTTCTCGGACCCTGCTTGTTATGAGCCAAAGAAGGTGAATATTTGGTGTTGATTTTACCTGATGGTGTTATATATAAGAGAATCAGTTGGCTCATACCGAGTTCACATGTGAGTAGTATGTCAGCAGCGAATCCGGTTGGCTACAACTTGCCTTTCCATGTGAGGTTTTGAGTGTAAGCTACCAGTGTCCTCTCAAGTTGGTAAATATATCCAAAAACCTTGCATAAAGATGAATCTAGTATATGACTCCACTGCTGCAAGAACAGGTCCATGTAAGATAGCGTTGATGACCTTCTTCGCGATGCTTTATTTCCATTTCATGGATTGAGTCCATTTTCTCTTAAGACATCAAGTCCTTCATTTCTAGTTTCTTAATCTTGATTTAGATTTGAGGGTGTCTTTCCTGAGAAATTCCTGGGTGTCCTTTTCTGGAAAAAAGTACATGATTTAAACCGACTCCGTAATAACCTCTGGTGCATTTAGCAGAGCATGAACACACAGGTTTACGTCAATTCACAGGTTTCTCACTTTGTCGGAATAATGGGAGGAAGAGTTCCGCATGTTGTCTTTCATTACAGATGAGAAGATGAAAAGCCCTTTCCATTGAGACATTTCAAGAGAATGATTTTAGTTCAATAGTTTTAAGTTCATTAACTAAAATTTTAGATATAATTTATGTTATTTTTTAATGTGTTTTTTCAAAAGAAAATTTTTTGAACTTAAAATTTATAAAAACTTATATTATTTTATATTTAATTTTTTTTATATAAATAAAAATAATAAAATTTAAATTTATAACTTTTTTATTATCAAAGTTGTAAAACCATACAGAAATAAAAACTGATTGAAACTACTTGTTTCTTGTATCAGAGCTAAAAGGGTTTATTAATTAATGGATTGGATTCCCAAATTGCTAATGCAAGGAGCCAAGGAGAGTCAAAATAAACGACCACAGTGGGAGTAATAACCTCTGGTGCATTTAGCAGAGCATGAACACACAGGTTTACGTCAATTCACAGGTTTCTCACTTTGTCGGAATAATGGGAGGAAGAGTTCCGCATGTTGTCTTTCATTACAGATGAGAAGATGAAAAGCCCTTTCCATTGAGACATTTCAAGAGAATGATTTTAGTTCAATAGTTTTAAGTTCATTAACTAAAATTTTAGATATAATTTATGTTATTTTTTAATGTGTTTTTTCAAAAGAAAATTTTTTGAACTTAAAATTTATAAAAACTTATATTATTTTATATTTAATTTTTTTTATATAAATAAAAATAATAAAATTTAAATTTATAACTTTTTTATTATCAAAGTTGTAAAACCATACAGAAATAAAAACTGATTGAAACTACTTGTTTCTTGTATCAGAGCTAAAAGGGTTTATTAATTAATGGATTGGATTCCCAAATTGCTAATGCAAGGAGCCAAGGAGAGTCAAAATAAACGACCACAGTGGGAGTCGAACCCACGACCTTTTGATCCGAAGTCAAACGCGCTAATCCACTGCGCTATGCGGTCCTGACATGGAGTTCTTGCTTATATTAATTTAATAATTCATTAAACCCAGCTGACATGATAAGAAAAAAACAAAAAGAAATATATATATATATACATAGACACAACCTAACAGTCAAAACTAGCAAACCCATGTTCAGCACTACTTGTATCTAGCATCTGTTCTTTTTTTTTTTCCCTAGATTTTTATGTATGGTTATCAAATTGAGCTTCGAACTTGATACAAACCATAAATCATTTATTTATTTATTAAAACTTGGATGAGCATAATATATTTTCTTCTTACAAAGTTGATATTTATTATTAATGGGTGGTTGAGAGTGTAGGCAGGATGGAGAGCTTGTCTTTAGTACATGTCACGGCGAGCTTCAGCATTTATTGGAAGCAGATAGAGCAGAGAGCGTCACCCTTTGTTTCTATCAGGGTGTTTGGTCCACCAACTTCACAAGAATAAGCTCCACCTATTACGTATCAACATCTTCTACTAAGAAATAAGCTCTCTTGTCAGTTACCGGGCAGTCGCCACTGCCACAGAGAGGATGAGCAGAGGTGGGGACGGCAAGGTGGTGTGTGTCACGGGAGGGTCAGGGTACATAGCTTCATGGCTAGTTAAGCTTTTGCTTCAACGTGGCTACACTGTCAAAGCCACTATCCGTGACCCGAGTCAGCAAATCACTCTCTATCTCTCTCCTTTTGAGCTCCATTTGGTCACGTTTATTTTTTATGTACTCGTATTATTTTGTTACAGGTGATCCAAAGAAAACAGAACATTTGCTTGCACTTGACGGAGCTAAAGAAAGACTTCATTTGTTCAAGGCTAATTTATTGGAAGAAGGGGCTTTTGATCCTGTTGTTGATGGATGTGAAGGTGTTTTTCATACAGCTTCCCCCGTTTCTTTTTCACCCAATGACGACCCACAGGTTCTTCCCTCGTATATGCTGCTGCCATTTATCATTTATCATCACTGATTCATCTGATTTGCCACCAATCTTAGCATCAATTCTCGAGAATCACATCAAACAGCTCCTAGCGGGACACCCTGCCCCCTTGTTCAAACAAGGGTTTTTTTTTAATTATCCTCTTGATACCTGATGTGTTACTGTTTTAAAACTACAGATAGAAAAAAAAGAAAAAAAAAAGACAATCCAATAATTTTTTATTTGTTACAGGCTGGCCTAATTGAACCTGCCTTGAAAGGAACACTAAATGTTCTTAGATCATGTGCAAAAGTCCATTCTATCAGAAGAGTGGTTTTAACCTCTTCAACCGCAGCATGTTTATATAGTGGAAAACCTCTGAACCATGATGTGGTTATTGACGAGACCTGGCATTCAGATCCAGCTATTTGTAAGGAATTGAAGGTGTGTATTATTTGATGATATCTTAGGGTTTTCTTTTCCTTCTAGAGAAATTTTTAGTTGCATTATTTACAAATTTCACATGGAGGACCCTTTGGGGCTTGCTCTGTAAGCTAAAAACTAAATCTTTCATTCTTTCATCTTGTCTTCCGTATTGTTCTTCAACTATTATTTGCTAATATGAATTTGTGCTCTTTCCCAGGCTTGGTATGCACTTTCAAAAACCTTAGCTGAGGAGGCTGCTTGGAATTTTGCAAAAGAGAATGCTACTGACTTGGTTACAGTGCATCCATCATTTGTGATTGGCCCTCTTTTACAGCCAACTCTTAATTTCAGTGTGGAGATGAATCAGATGATTCTCAACCTTGTCAATGGTAATGATCTTCAGCAACTTTTTGCTTGTATCTGAAGCATTTAATACTTTCTCCATCTAACATTAAAATCCTTGTAGCAAACATCCAGTATGGGAAAAATCTAAATAGAAGGTCTCTACACCTCCAACTGATAGAGCAAGTTGTCCCTCAGCTGTCATTTCACGATCTTTTGTTACGAGTATGAGTTGCTTTCTTGAGAAATTATCCCATGTGATCTTGTCATTCCATTGAGGCTTTACTGATCTGTGATAGTTGCATTTCATTACAAGTTCAATATAGATGTGCCAAAACATCACCCTACTAAGCTAAAATTCTCTTACATATAGGGTTGTGAATTGTGACAGATGCATTCAGTTTCCACCCAGAAGCATATTGTACATCTTCTCCTGCAAATCACTTTAACAATGATTACATTATCAATTTATTGACTACCAAATTTTGAACCTGTCCTTGATAGCTGTTTAAAGAACTTTCCCTTGAACTGTTAGTGTCCTTACTGGCTGCATGTTTTGTTTGGTTCGCATGATGTAATCTGTTTTTGGTGCAGGAGCTGAGACATACCCAGATGGATATTATACGTGCGTCGATGTTAGAGACATTGCAAATGCACATATACAAGCTTTTGAAATTCCTTCAGCCAGTGGCAGATATGGTTTGACAGCAAATGTCATAACCTTTTCTGAGGTTCTGAAGATCATCCGTGAAAACTATCCCACTTTGCGCCTTCCTGAAAAGTGAGTCATTTATAATGTTCAAATTGAACCATTTTCATGTTAATTTGGCCTTGTTGATTGATCCGGATGGTTGATATTTGATAGCCAATGGGCTTGTAGATAAGATTTCAAATTCAGGTCAGCTTGGGCGGGGAGGGGAATGCTACTTGTTAATAGTAATTCTGAAGTTATGCGACCAATTCAGAACAGCAGTTTAGATTAGTTATAAGAAATATGTCAAGAACCATCTTATGGTTTCCCTGTTTTAGAAACTAAACCATGAAAAGAACAAATATTAAAAATACAAGTATGTTTTGAACATGAAAGTAGAGCCAGTCCCTTCGAGGACAACCGGTAAATTTGAAGGTAGAGCTACATTTTGAATGCCAAAAATGTGTAATCACAAGCAAACCCTGTACCTTTTTTTCTGTATTGTAGTTGGATGGATATCCATTTTTCATTTGTGCTGGCTTGTTTTCTAGAAGCAATTGCTTTGACCCGTCACAGAACTTAGCACCAGTATATTGTTTTTCACCTGTTGCAGAAGTACAGAAAGCAGGTTCAAGCCATATCAGGTGTCCAAAGAGAAAGCAAAAACTTTGGGTATCAACTTCACTCCACTGGATTTGTCTCTCGTAGACACTATTGAGAGCTTGAAGGAGAAGGGCTTTCTCAAAATCTGATTGAGGCTATATTTAACGGTATGGTGTTGCAGTAAATATACTTGTCCTCTCAGTTTCTGTCAAATTTAATTTTGACAGAGACTTGCTCATCTCAAGTGTTCTCCGTTTTGTTTATGTAGACTGCGTGTGTTGGAGCGCACCATAAGTGCATTATTTTAGGCTTTTCTTAAAATATGATTTGTGATAGCACTCTGTTTATATGAATTTATGGAGCTCTTGTTGATTTCATAAATAAATCCCAGCTCATTAGAGTAGCTTAGCAACTGAAACAACAGTGTAGCTCGTCACGTTTTTCAGTGTTTGCCCTCAACAATCATTTTCTAGTTTCCAAAGCTGTGGAAAAGTGTATCTCAGTTATGCTGAAGATTTGAAAGATTTTGATTGAATTTGATTAGAACCTGCTGTATATCTCAGATTTTTTTGGTTAAAACTTGAAACCCTCCTCTAGCAGATCTTCTGGGAAAAAAAGCACGTATTAAATAACTCTCCTCCTCCTCCTCCTGACAGTATCATAGTGAAAGTATGTATATCTGAATATATTTTATGTGCATTCTGGATATCTGAATATAAAATTATGTATAACTCGTAGGATTTGCGTTTTGAAGTCTCTTTCCTGTCAATGAGATGTCAGGACATCGTAAAGATTTGGAAGTCTTGTAATGAATTTGCGCTGCTGCTTCTGTGATGGAATAATCTTGGAACTCAATTCTTGTCTGTTCATTCCTGCAAAAATTTTAACCTCAAGCAATGCTTCACACATTGCTTGCAGGAGCTCCCACATAGTTGAATGGTGTTTGAATGGATTCTCTCTGGCGTCTAAATTCTCTCTTAATCAGCTCTAGCGTCTAAATTCCAGCTCTGGCGTCTAAAACAACATTTGCTAGTTCAAAATATCTTTTTGGAAGTCTGAATTTGTGTTTTAAAAAAATATTTTTTTTATTTTAAATTATTATTTTTTTATTGTTTTTAAATTATTTTTTGATGGGCTAATTTTAAAAATATTATTTTAATATATTTTCAAATAAAAAATATATTAAAAAGTAATTATTATTATAATATTAAACATACTCTAAGCAAATTTTAACCATCGTGTCAATTTCTCATATTTTGTGTTTCAAATTTAAATTCTACTTAGATTATTAACTTGTGTTACATTGTAGGTTGGGTCAAATATTTCTTGAACATAAAATAAATATTTAGATATTATTAATGTTTTTTTTCTAGTGAAAAAAAAATTAAATTATGTTTGGGTTGACTTTGCATATCTAAAGATAGCCTAAATGACACATGAAAACTTAATAAATTTAAGGATAATATATTTTTTTAATATTAAGATAAAAACATATTAAATTGATTTGAATCAACTTGAGTTAATATATTAAATTCATGGTTAGGGTTACGAGACTATAATAATCTTATAGAAAACAAATCAAAATAAATTATAAAGTTTAATTTTTAATCAATCCAATATTAAAAGATAATATATATATATATATATATATATATATATTAAAAAACAACTTGAGTTAACCTGTCAAACTCTCGACTTGGGTTATAAGATCGACATAATCTCATAAAAGCAAATTGAAATAAATTAAAAAATTTAATTCCCAATCAGGCTAATGTTTAACTTCAAATTAAATAAAAAAAAAAAGAGTATAAAAAATGATTTGAGACAACATATAAAACTCATAACATAGATCATGAAACTAAAATAACCTTATAAAAAAATTAAAAAAATAACATGATTTAACTTAAGTTAACCTGTTAAATCTGTGATTTTTATCATAAAATTGATATAACTTTATATAAAGTAAATTATAAATTTTTTTTATAAAACTCAATTCTCAAGCAACTGTCAGATCCAATATTGCATGATGAAATTTGTAAAAATTTTAAATAAAAATATCTAAAAAATTGAACCAAGTCAACACGGATTAATTCGTTAAGCATTATTCTCAAGTCATGGAATAGGGATAACCTAATAAAAAGCAAACCAAAACAAATGATAATGCCTAATTCCCAATCAAATACAATATTAAATGATGAGATAGGAGAAAAAACAGTCAATTAAAAAAAATAAAAACAAATTGAGTCAATTAAGTTAACTCATCAAACCTGTAACATGGGTCATGAGACGGGGACGACCCAATAAAAAGCGAATTCAATGTTGAAAGACTTTTAATCTGAGTCATGAGACCGAGATAACCTCTAAGAAAAAAATAAAAACAAAACAACTTGATTTAACCGAGGTAAAAATACCAAAACCTACGACCTTGATTATTAGACTAAGATATCTCTATATAAAGCAAATTGAGATAGATTATGAAATTCAATTCCCAATCGACCCAATATTAAATGATGAAATTGAAAAAATATATATAATTAAAAGATGACATAAAAAATGACTCAAGTCAACTCAGGTGAACCCATTAAGCAATATTCTTGAGTTATAAGGCTGAAATAACCTAATAGAAAACAAACAAAACAAGTATTGAAGCCTAATTCTCAATTAACTCAAAATTAAAAGATAAAATTAGAGGGGGAAAAGCTAATTAAAAAAAATAAATTAACGTATCAAATTCACGATCCATGTCAAGAGAATGAGATAACTCAATAAAAAAAATTAATATTAAAAAATAATTTTTTCAAAAAAAATATTAATTAAAAAAAATATAATAAAACAAAATAAACTTTTCAAATAAATAGTATTTGTTTTTCAAAATTGTGATAATAATAGGCTAGATATTGTCCGTCACAATTTTTCAGAAAAATAAAACAAGGTCAAGCGCTATTTGCGTGTGGGCCAGGAGTTTCTCTTTGTTTTGTTTTTTTACACCCCCCACGTAAAATTTACTCGATTCATTTATTTTTTTAATTTTAATATAGTTTTTAAATATTATTATAAATTTTTATTTCAGTTTAAATATTCTCAAATCTCAATAATCAAATAAACAGATTGGTCCAAGCATATAAACAGACAAATATGTGCCATCGCATTCTCCTTATCTCCTCTGACTGGTCCATGCAACCATGGGGAGGGTGATAGCTTGAACAAGCTTTGATTTTTCAATGCTGCTATATTATTTAATATTTACCCAGTCCAAGAGAGTGACTGAAGAGAGAACCAAAAAATTATCACACGCTGTTGGGTTATTTTGAAGATACAGAAAAGATGTGAGCTTCCGGGAAGATGGTCTCAGCCGTCGAAATAATGTGATTGAAAATTGAACTCATTGACTGCCTGCTCTCATCTAAGGATAATGTGCAGAAAATGTCATTTATCTAATGCTAAGCTGACATGATAAGAAAGAAAACACAAAAAGAAATATATATATATATATATATATATATATATATATATATATATATATAGAGAGAGAGAGAGAGAGAGAGAGAGAGAGAGAGAGAGATCCTAACAGTTAAAATTAGCAAATTCATGTTCAGCATTACTTGTATCTACATCTATGCTCTTTTTTCCCTGGATTTTTATGAGTAGTTATCAAATTCACTTTATATCTTGATACAAACCATAAATTATTTGTTTGTTTAATAAAACTTGGATTTGCTTAATAATTTTTTTCTTGCAAGTTGATATTTACTATTGATAGTCGTTGGTTGATAGTGTCAGCAAGGATGGAGAGCTTTTCTTTAATATCAACTTGCAAGAAAAAAAATATTAATAGGTGGAGCAAAACTTTACAACATATCAAAGTTAATACAAACCATAAATCATTAAATAAATACATAATATTTATTATTGGACGCAGATAGAGCAGAGAGCGTCACCCTTTGTTTCTACCAGGTGTTTGGTCCACCAGCTTTACAAGAATACCTTGTAAGAGTATGTTCTAAAGTTTTGCTTCACCTATTAACATTCTACGAAGGAATACGCTCTCTTGTCAGTACCGGGCAGTCGCCACTGCCACAGAGAGGATGAGCAGAGGAGGAGACGGGAAGGTGGTGTGTGTCACGGGAGGGTCAGGATACATAGCTTCATGGCTAGTTAAGCTTTTGCTTCAACGTGGCTACACTGTCAAAACCACTGTCCGTGACCCGAGTCAGTAACTCACTCTCTATCTCTCTCCTTTTGAGCTCCATTTGGTCACGTTTATTTTTTATGTACTCGTATTATTTTGTTACAGGTGATCCAAAGAAAACAGAACACTTGCTTGCACTTGACGGAGCTAAAGAAAGACTTCATTTGTTCAAGGCTAATTTATTGGAAGAAGGGGCTTTTGATCCTGTTGTTGATGGATGTGAAGGTGTTTTTCATACAGCTTCCCCTGTTTCTTTTTCACCCAATGACGACCCACAGGTTCTTCCCTCATATATGCTGCTGGCAGTTATCATTTATCATTACTGATTCATCTGATTTGCCACCAATCTTAGCATCAATTCTTGAGAATCACCTGAAACAACTCATGTAATTGTTAGTGATTTAGCTAGTGAATGATGGGGTTCTTCTTAGTTTTCATGTATGATGAAGTTTGAAGAAAACCCCAAAAGATCCGTTCTTTTTAAGACTACAAGCATCTACAAAACAAGTTTTTTTTGGGCTCAAGGGACCCTTCACCAAGAAGGGGAGCGCCACCGGTCCGAACATCTCATGAAGAATTGAGGTCTCTCCGGGCATCCCTTGTCAACGGGAGACTTGGGCCAAGCCAACAATTGTTGGCATGGAACTATTATATCAAATAATTTGACAAAACAAGAAAAAGAAATTGCATTTCATAAATCAGAATGCAAGAGTGAAAACCGAATGATTGATGACGAAGCCAAGCAGAAAGCTTAACTGAATGAAATAGGATTCTCGAGCATTGGGCCTGAAACATAGTTTTTCTAATTCTATCCGAGAACAGAAGAGGAACGATGACCCAGAGACAACCCAAAAAAGATGAAGAAAAAATGAAAAGGAATCCTGTATGACATACCAATCTACATCTCAAATCATTTTGGCTGACCATCATTTCATCTGTTTGGAACTGAAAGATTAGAAATTATAGTGGATTAGTCTTAAAGGGGCTCAAGGAGCTGATTAGGGTTCTGTTCTTGTGTTGGGTGTCCTAGCGGGACACCCTGCCCCCTTTGTTCAAACTAGGTTTTTTTTTTTTTAATTAACCACTTGATACCTGATATGTTACTGTTTTAAAACTACGGGAAGAAAAAAAAAGACAATCCAATAATTTTTTCTTTGTTACAGGCTGGCCTAATTGATCCTGCCTTGAAAGGAACACTAAATGTTCTTAGATCATGTGCAAAAGTCCATTCTATCAGAAGAGTGGTTTTAACCTCTTCAACCGCAGCATGTTTATATAGTGGAAAACCTCTGAACCATGATGTGGTTATTGACGAGACCTGGCATTCAGATCCAGCTATTTGTAAGGAATTGAAGGTGTGTATTATTTGATGATATCTTAGGGTTTTCTTTTCCTTCTAGAGAAATTTTTAGTTGCATTATTTACAAATTTCACATGGAGGACCCTTTGGGGCTTGCTCTGTAAGCTAAAAACTAAATCTTTCATTCTTTCATCTTGTCTTCCGTATTGTTCTTCAACTATTATTTGCTAATATGAATTTGTGCTCTTTCCCAGGCTTGGTATGCACTTTCAAAAACCTTAGCTGAGGAGGCTGCTTGGAATTTTGCAAAAGAGAATGCTACTGACTTGGTTACAGTGCATCCATCATTTGTGATTGGCCCTCTTTTACAGCCAACTCTTAATTTCAGTGTGGAGATGAATCAGATGATTCTCAACCTTGTCAATGGTAATGATCTTCAGCAACTTTTTGCTTGTATCTGAAGCATTTAATACTTTCTCCATCTAACATTAAAATCCTTGTAGCAAACATCCAGTATGGGAAAAATCTAAATAGAAGGTCTCTACACCTCCAACTGATAGAGCAAGTTGTCCCTCAGCTGTCATTTCACGATCTTTTGTTACGAGTATGAGTTGCTTTCTTGAGAAATTATCCCATGTGATCTTGTCATTCCATTGAGGCTTTACTGATCTGTGATAGTTGCATTTCATTACAAGTTCAATATAGATGTGCCAAAACATCACCCTACTAAGCTAAAATTCTCTTACATATAGGGTTGTGAATTGTGACAGATGCATTCAGTTTCCACCCAGAAGCATATTGTACATCTTCTCCTGCAAATCACTTTAACAATGATTACATTATCAATTTATTGACTACCAAATTTTGAACCTGTCCTTGATAGCTGTTTAAAGAACTTTCCCTTGAACTGTTAGTGTCCTTACTGGCTGCATGTTTTGTTTGGTTCGCATGATGTAATCTGTTTTTGGTGCAGGAGCTGAGACATACCCAGATGGATATTATACGTGCGTCGATGTTAGAGACATTGCAAATGCACATATACAAGCTTTTGAAATTCCTTCAGCCAGTGGCAGATATGGTTTGACAGCAAATGTCATAACCTTTTCTGAGGTTCTGAAGATCATCCGTGAAAACTATCCCACTTTGCGCCTTCCTGAAAAGTGAGTCATTTATAATGTTCAAATTGAACCATTTTCATGTTAATTTGGCCTTGTTGATTGATCCGGATGGTTGATATTTGATAGCCAATGGGCTTGTAGATAAGATTTCAAATTCAGGTCAGCTTGGGCGGGGAGGGGAATGCTACTTGTTAATAGTAATTCTGAAGTTATGCGACCAATTCAGAACAGCAGTTTAGATTAGTTATAAGAAATATGTCAAGAACCATCTTATGGTTTCCCTGTTTTAGAAACTAAACCATGAAAAGAACAAATATTAAAAATACAAGTATGTTTTGAACATGAAAGTAGAGCCAGTCCCTTCGAGGACAACCGGTAAATTTGAAGGTAGAGCTACATTTTGAATGCCAAAAATGTGTAATCACAAGCAAACCCTGTACCTTTTTTCTGTATTGTAGTTGGATGGATATCCATTTTTCATTTGTGCTGGCTTGTTTTCTAGAAGCAATTGCTTTGACCCGTCACAGAACTTAGCACCAGTATATTGTTTTTCACCTGTTGCAGAAGTACAGAAAGCAGGTTCAAGCCATATCAGGTGTCCAAAGAGAAAGCAAAAACTTTGGGTATCAACTTCACTCCACTGGATTTGTCTCTCGTAGACACTATTGAGAGCTTGAAGGAGAAGGGCTTTCTCAAAATCTGATTGAGGCTATATTTAACGGTATGGTGTTGCAGTAAATATACTTGTCCTCTCAGTTTCTGTCAAATTTAATTTTGACAGAGACTTGCTCATCTCAAGTGTTCTCCGTTTTGTTTATGTAGACTGCGTGTGTTGGAGCGCACCATAAGTGCATTATTTTAGGCTTTTCTTAAAATATGATTTGTGATAGCACTCTGTTTATATGAATTTATGGAGCTCTTGTTGATTTCATAAATAAATCCCAGCTCATTAGAGTAGCTTAGCAACTGAAACAACAGTGTAGCTCGTCACGTTTTTCAGTGTTTGCCCTCAACAATCATTTTCTAGTTTCCAAAGCTGTGGAAAAGTGTATCTCAGTTATGCTGAAGATTTGAAAGATTTTGATTGAATTTGATTAGAACCTGCTGTATATCTCAGATTTTTTTGGTTAAAACTTGAAACCCTCCTCTAGCAGATCTTCTGGGAAAAAAAGCACGTATTAAATAACTCTCCTCCTCCTCCTCCTGACAGTATCATAGTGAAAGTATGTATATCTGAATATATTTTATGTGCATTCTGGATATCTGAATATAAAATTATGTATAACTCGTAGGATTTGCGTTTTGAAGTCTCTTTCCTGTCAATGAGATGTCAGGACATCGTAAAGATTTGGAAGTCTTGTAATGAATTTGCGCTGCTGCTTCTGTGATGGAATAATCTTGGAACTCAATTCTTGTCTGTTCATTCCTGCAAAAATTTTAACCTCAAGCAATGCTTCACACATTGCTTGCAGGAGCTCCCACATAGTTGAATGGTGTTTGAATGGATTCTCTCTGGCGTCTAAATTCTCTCTTAATCAGCTCTAGCGTCTAAATTCCAGCTCTGGCGTCTAAAACAACATTTGCTAGTTCAAAATATCTTTTTGGAAGTCTGAATTTGTGTTTTAAAAAAATATTTTTTTTATTTTAAATTATTATTTTTTTATTGTTTTTAAATTATTTTTTGATGGGCTAATTTTAAAAATATTATTTTAATATATTTTCAAATAAAAAATATATTAAAAAGTAATTATTATTATAATATTAAACATACTCTAAGCAAATTTTAACCATCGTGTCAATTTCTCATATTTTGTGTTTCAAATTTAAATTCTACTTAGATTATTAACTTGTGTTACATTGTAGGTTGGGTCAAATATTTCTTGAACATAAAATAAATATTTAGATATTATTAATGTTTTTTTTCTAGTGAAAAAAAAATTAAATTATGTTTGGGTTGACTTTGCATATCTAAAGATAGCCTAAATGACACATGAAAACTTAATAAATTTAAGGATAATATATTTTTTTAATATTAAGATAAAAACATATTAAATTGATTTGAATCAACTTGAGTTAATATATTAAATTCATGGTTAGGGTTACGAGACTATAATAATCTTATAGAAAACAAATCAAAATAAATTATAAAGTTTAATTTTTAATCAATCCAATATTAAAAGATAATATATATATATATATATATATATATATATATTAAAAAACAACTTGAGTTAACCTGTCAAACTCTCGACTTGGGTTATAAGATCGACATAATCTCATAAAAGCAAATTGAAATAAATTAAAAAATTTAATTCCCAATCAGGCTAATGTTTAACTTCAAATTAAATAAAAAAAAAAAGAGTATAAAAAATGATTTGAGACAACATATAAAACTCATAACATAGATCATGAAACTAAAATAACCTTATAAAAAAATTAAAAAAATAACATGATTTAACTTAAGTTAACCTGTTAAATCTGTGATTTTTATCATAAAATTGATATAACTTTATATAAAGTAAATTATAAATTTTTTTTATAAAACTCAATTCTCAAGCAACTGTCAGATCCAATATTGCATGATGAAATTTGTAAAAATTTTAAATAAAAATATCTAAAAAATTGAACCAAGTCAACACGGATTAATTCGTTAAGCATTATTCTCAAGTCATGGAATAGGGATAACCTAATAAAAAGCAAACCAAAACAAATGATAATGCCTAATTCCCAATCAAATACAATATTAAATGATGAGATAGGAGAAAAAACAGTCAATTAAAAAAAAATAAAAACAAATTGAGTCAATTAAGTTAACTCATCAAACCTGTAACATGGGTCATGAGACGGGGACGACCCAATAAAAAGCGAATTCAATGTTGAAAGACTTTTAATCTGAGTCATGAGACCGAGATAACCTCTAAGAAAAAAATAAAAACAAAACAACTTGATTTAACCGAGGTAAAAATACCAAAACCTACGACCTTGATTATTAGACTAAGATATCTCTATATAAAGCAAATTGAGATAGATTATGAAATTCAATTCCCAATCGACCCAATATTAAATGATGAAATTGAAAAAATATATATAATTAAAAGATGACATAAAAAATGACTCAAGTCAACTCAGGTGAACCCATTAAGCAATATTCTTGAGTTATAAGGCTGAAATAACCTAATAGAAAACAAACAAAACAAGTATTGAAGCCTAATTCTCAATTAACTCAAAATTAAAAGATAAAATTAGAGGGGGAAAAGCTAATTAAAAAAAATAAATTAACGTATCAAATTCACGATCCATGTCAAGAGAATGAGATAACTCAATAAAAAAAATTAATATTAAAAAATAATTTTTTCAAAAAAAATATTAATTAAAAAAAATATAATAAAACAAAATAAACTTTTCAAATAAATAGTATTTGTTTTTCAAAATTGTGATAATAATAGGCTAGATATTGTCCGTCACAATTTTTCAGAAAAATAAAACAAGGTCAAGCGCTATTTGCGTGTGGGCCAGGAGTTTCTCTTTGTTTTGTTTTTTTACACCCCCCACGTAAAATTTACTCGATTCATTTATTTTTTTAATTTTAATATAGTTTTTAAATATTATTATAAATTTTTATTTCAGTTTAAATATTCTCAAATCTCAATAATCAAATAAACAGATTGGTCCAAGCATATAAACAGACAAATATGTGCCATCGCATTCTCCTTATCTCCTCTGACTGGTCCATGCAACCATGGGGAGGGTGATAGCTTGAACAAGCTTTGATTTTTCAATGCTGCTATATTATTTAATATTTACCCAGTCCAAGAGAGTGACTGAAGAGAGAACCAAAAAATTATCACACGCTGTTGGGTTATTTTGAAGATACAGAAAAGATGTGAGCTTCCGGGAAGATGGTCTCAGCCGTCGAAATAATGTGATTGAAAATTGAACTCATTGACTGCCTGCTCTCATCTAAGGATAATGTGCAGAAAATGTCATTTATCTAATGCTAAGCTGACATGATAAGAAAGAAAACACAAAAAGAAATATATATATATATATATATATATATATATATATATATATATATATATATATATAGAGAGAGAGAGAGAGAGAGAGAGAGAGAGAGATCCTAACAGTTAAAATTAGCAAATTCATGTTCAGCATTACTTGTATCTACATCTATGCTCTTTTTTCCCTGGATTTTTATGAGTAGTTATCAAATTCACTTTATATCTTGATACAAACCATAAATTATTTGTTTGTTTAATAAAACTTGGATTTGCTTAATAATTTTTTTCTTGCAAGTTGATATTTACTATTGATAGTCGTTGGTTGATAGTGTCAGCAAGGATGGAGAGCTTTTCTTTAATATCAACTTGCAAGAAAAAAAATATTAATAGGTGGAGCAAAACTTTACAACATATCAAAGTTAATACAAACCATAAATCATTAAATAAATACATAATATTTATTATTGGACGCAGATAGAGCAGAGAGCGTCACCCTTTGTTTCTACCAGGTGTTTGGTCCACCAGCTTTACAAGAATACCTTGTAAGAGTATGTTCTAAAGTTTTGCTTCACCTATTAACATTCTACGAAGGAATACGCTCTCTTGTCAGTACCGGGCAGTCGCCACTGCCACAGAGAGGATGAGCAGAGGAGGAGACGGGAAGGTGGTGTGTGTCACGGGAGGGTCAGGATACATAGCTTCATGGCTAGTTAAGCTTTTGCTTCAACGTGGCTACACTGTCAAAACCACTGTCCGTGACCCGAGTCAGTAACTCACTCTCTATCTCTCTCCTTTTGAGCTCCATTTGGTCACGTTTATTTTTTATGTACTCGTATTATTTTGTTACAGGTGATCCAAAGAAAACAGAACACTTGCTTGCACTTGACGGAGCTAAAGAAAGACTTCATTTGTTCAAGGCTAATTTATTGGAAGAAGGGGCTTTTGATCCTGTTGTTGATGGATGTGAAGGTGTTTTTCATACAGCTTCCCCTGTTTCTTTTTCACCCAATGACGACCCACAGGTTCTTCCCTCATATATGCTGCTGGCAGTTATCATTTATCATTACTGATTCATCTGATTTGCCACCAATCTTAGCATCAATTCTTGAGAATCACCTGAAACAACTCATGTAATTGTTAGTGATTTAGCTAGTGAATGATGGGGTTCTTCTTAGTTTTCATGTATGATGAAGTTTGAAGAAAACCCCAAAAGATCCGTTCTTTTTAAGACTACAAGCATCTACAAAACAAGTTTTTTTTGGGCTCAAGGGACCCTTCACCAAGAAGGGGAGCGCCACCGGTCCGAACATCTCATGAAGAATTGAGGTCTCTCCGGGCATCCCTTGTCAACGGGAGACTTGGGCCAAGCCAACAATTGTTGGCATGGAACTATTATATCAAATAATTTGACAAAACAAGAAAAAGAAATTGCATTTCATAAATCAGAATGCAAGAGTGAAAACCGAATGATTGATGACGAAGCCAAGCAGAAAGCTTAACTGAATGAAATAGGATTCTCGAGCATTGGGCCTGAAACATAGTTTTTCTAATTCTATCCGAGAACAGAAGAGGAACGATGACCCAGAGACAACCCAAAAAAGATGAAGAAAAAATGAAAAGGAATCCTGTATGACATACCAATCTACATCTCAAATCATTTTGGCTGACCATCATTTCATCTGTTTGGAACTGAAAGATTAGAAATTATAGTGGATTAGTCTTAAAGGGGCTCAAGGAGCTGATTAGGGTTCTGTTCTTGTGTTGGGTGTCCTAGCGGGACACCCTGCCCCCTTTGTTCAAACTAGGTTTTTTTTTTTTTAATTAACCACTTGATACCTGATATGTTACTGTTTTAAAACTACGGGAAGAAAAAAAAAGACAATCCAATAATTTTTTCTTTGTTACAGGCTGGCCTAATTGATCCTGCCTTGAAAGGAACACTAAATGTTCTTAGATCATGTGCAAAAGTCCATTCTATCAGAAGAGTGGTTTTAACCTCTTCAACCGCAGCATGTTTATATAGTGGAAAACCTCTGAACCATGATGTGGTTATTGACGAGACCTGGCATTCAGATCCAGCTATTTGTAAGGAATTGAAGGTGTGTATTATTTGATGATATCTTAGGGTTTTCTTTTCCTTCTAGAGAAATTTTTAGTTGCATTATTTACAAATTTCACATGGAGGACCCTTTGGGGCTTGCTCTGTAAGCTAAAAACTAAATCTTTCATTCTTTCATCTTGTCTTCCGTATTGTTCTTCAACTATTATTTGCTAATATGAATTTGTGCTCTTTCCCAGGCTTGGTATGCACTTTCAAAAACCTTAGCTGAGGAGGCTGCTTGGAATTTTGCAAAAGAGAATGCTACTGACTTGGTTACAGTGCATCCATCATTTGTGATTGGCCCTCTTTTACAGCCAACTCTTAATTTCAGTGTGGAGATGATTCTCAACCTTGTCAACGGTAATGATCTTCAGCAACTTTTTGCTTGTATCTGAAGCATTTAATACTTTCTCCATCTAACATTAAAATCCTTGTAGCAAACTTCCAGTATGGGAAAAATCTAAATAGAAGGTCTCTACACCTCCAACTGATAGAGCAAGTTGTCCCTCAGCTGTCATTTCACGATCTTTTGTTACGAGTATGAGTTGCTTTCTTGAGAAATTATCCCATGTGATCTTGTCATTCCATTGAGGCTTTACTGATCTGTGATAGTTGCATTTCATTACAAGTTCAATACAGATGTGCCAAAACATCACCCTACTAAGCTAAAATTCTCTTACATATAGGGTTGTGAATTGTGACAGATGCATTCAGTTTCCACCCAGAAGCATATTGTACATCTTCTCCTGCAAATCACTTTAACAATGATTAAATTATCAATTTATTGACTACCAAATTTTGAACCTGTCCTTAATAGCTGTTTAAAGAACTTTCCCTTGAACTGTTAGTGTCCTTACTGACTGCATGTTTTGTTTGGTTCGCAATCTGTTTTTGGTGCAGGAGCTGAGACATACCCAGATGGATATTATAGGTGCATCGATGTTAGAGACGTTGCAAATGCACATATACAAGCTTTTGAAATTCCTTCAGCTAGTGGCAGATATGGTTTGACAGCATATGTCACAACCTTTTCTGAGGTTCTGAAGATCATCCATGAAAAGTATCCTACTTTGCGCCTTCCTGAAAAGTGAGTCATTTATAATGTTCAAATTGAACCATTTTCATGTTAATTTGGCCTTGTTGATTGATCTGGTTGGTTGATATTTGATAGCCAATGGGCTTGTAGATAAGATTTCACATTCAGGCCAGCTTGGGCGGGGAGGGGAATGCTACTTGTTAATAGTAATTCTGAAGTTATGCGACCAATTCAGATCAGCAGTTTAGATTAGTTATAAGAAATATGTCAAGAACCATCTTATGGTTTCCCTGTTTTAGAAACTAAACCATGAAAAGAACAAATATTAAAAATACAAGTATGTTTTGAACATGAAAGTAGAGCCAGTCCCTTCGAGGACAACCGGTAAATTTGAAGGTAGAGCTACATTTTGAATCCCAAAAATGTGTAATCACAAGCAAACCCTGTACCTTTTTTTCTGTATTGTAGTTGGATGGATATCCATTTTTCATTTGTGCTGGCTTGTTTTCTAGAAGCAATTGCTTTGACCCGTCACAGAACTTAGCACCAGTATATTGTTTTTCAACTGTTTGCAGAAGTACAGAAAGCAGGTTCAAGCCATATCAGGTGTCCAAAGAGAAAGCAAAAACTTTGGGTATCAACTTCACTCCACTGGATTTGTCTCTCGTAGACACTATTGAGAGCTTGAAGGAGAAGGGCTTTCTCAAAATCTGATTGAGGCTATATTTAACGGTATGGTGTTCCAGTAAATACACTGGTCTCCTCAGTTTCAGTCAAATTTAATTTTGACAGAGACTTGCTCATCTCAAGTGTTCTCCGTTTTGTTTATGTAGACTGCGTGTGTTGGAGCGCACCATAAGTGCATTATTTTAGGCTTTTCTTAAAATATGATTTGTGATAGCACTCTGTTTATATGAATTTATGGAGCTCTTGTTGATTTCATAAATAAAGCCCAGCTCATTAGAGTAGCTTAGCAACTGAAACAACAGGGTAGCTCGTCACTTTTTTCAGTGTTTGCCCTCAACAATCATTTTCTAGTTTCCAAAGCTGTGGAAAAGTGTTTCTCAGTTATGCTGAAGATTTGAAAGGTTTTGATTGAATTTGATTAAAACCTGCTGTTTATCTCAGATTTTTTTGGTTAAAACTTGAAACCCTCCCCTAGCAGATCTTCTGGGAAAAAAGCACATATTAAATAGCTCTTCTTCTTCTTCTTCTTCCTCTTCTTCTTCTTGTTCTTCTTCTTTTGACAGTATCATAGTGAAAGTATGATACAAGTTTATGTGCATTCTGGATATCTGAATATAAAATTATGTATAACTTGTAGGATTTGCGTTTTGAAGTCTATTTCCTGTCAATGAGATGTCAGGACATCGTAAAGATTTGGAAGTGTTGTAATGAATTTCGCTGCTGATTCTGTGATGGAATAATCTTAGAACTCAATTCTTGTCTGTTCATTCATGAAATTTTTTTAGCCTCGAGCAATGCTTCACAAATTGCTTGCAGGAGCTCCCACGAAGTTGAATGGTGTTTGATTGGATTCTCTCTTGATCAGCTCTGGCGTCTAAAACAACATTTTCTAGTTCCGTTATTATTAGTATAACAAATCAAAAAAATTTATCTCTACTTCCAATTATTATTTTCAAATTATTTAAATATACTAATGTTAAAAATATTTTTTTAAAAAATATATATTATTTTAATGTATTTTTAAGTAAAAAATATTTTAAAAAGTACTAAACATTATCTAAGCAAACTTCAACCAAATTGTCAATTTATTAGATTTTACCTTTTAAATTTAGATCTTACTTAGATTATTAAATTATTAACCTGTGTTACATTGCAGATTGGATCAAAAATTCTTGAACATAAATTCAATATTTACATATTATTAATTTTTTTTCTAGTGAAAAAAAAATAAATTATGTGTGAGTTGATTTTGCATATCTAAAAACAGATTGGATAATGTGTAAAAACATAATTTAACTAAAAAAATATATTTTTTTAATATTAAGATAACAACATATTAAATTAATTTAGATTACACATAATTTAACTAAAAAAATTTAAGATATATTTTTTTAATATTAAGATAACAACATTTTAAATTAATTTAGATTAACTCGAGTTAACATGTCAAATTCATGACTAGGGTTGCGAGATTATAATAATTTTATAAAAAACAAATTAAAATAAATAATAAAATTTTATTCTCAATCGAAGAATAAAATTATATATATATATATATATATATATATATATATATATATATATATATTAAAGAACTAAAAAGCAACTCAAATTAACCTGTCAAACTCTTGACTTAGATTATAAAACCAATATAACATCATAAAAACAAATTGAAATAAATTGCAAATTCTAATTCCCAATCAGGCTAATGTATAACTTGAAATTATATATATATAAAAAAAAATTTGAGTCAATCTATAAAATTCATAATCTGGATCATGAGACCAAGATAATCTCATAAAAAAACTTAAAAAAAAAAAACATGATTTAACTTGAGTTAAACTGATAAATTTATGACTTTGATCATAAAACTAATATAACCTTATATAGAGCAAATAAAAAAAAGTTATAAAATTCAATTCTCAAACAACATTGTCAGATTCAATGTTGAATGATAAAATTTATAAAAATTTTAATTAAAAAATGACTCAAAAAATAAACCAAGTTAACATAGATTAACTCGTTAAATATTATTCTTAGCTCATGAGGTTGAGATAATCTAATAAAAAGCAAACAAAAGCAAATAATAAAATTTAATTCTCAATCAAACATAATATTAAATGATGAGTTTGGAGAAAAAAGAGTCAATTAAAAAAAAATCAGTTAATTGGGCTAACCCATCAAACCTATGACATGAGTCATGAGATGGGGACAATCTAATAAAAAACAATTGAAGGACCCATGATCCGAGTTATGAAATCGAGATAACATTTAAAAAAAACAAAAACAAAACAACTTGATTTAACCAAGGTAAAAATACTAAAACCTGTGACTTTGATCTTGAGACTAAAATGTCCCAATATAAAGCAAATTGAGATAGATTGTGAAGTTTAGTTCCCAACCGATCAAATGTTGAATAATAAAATTGAAAAAAAATCTAATTAAAAGATAATATAAAAAATAACTCGAGTCAATTCATGTTAACTCGCTAAAGAATATTCTTTATTCACGAGATCAAAATAAATTAATAAAAAACAAACAAAACAAATCATGAAATATAATTCTTAATCAACTCAAAATTAAAAGATAAGAACAAAACAAGGGGGGAAAGCTTATTAAAAAAAAAAAACTTGAGTTAATTTATTAAATTTATAATTTATATAATAAGAATAAGATAATTTAATAAAAAATAAATTTAATAGGCTGATGGAACAGCTACCAGCGGTATAACTTTATATGCATACTGAAAATAAATCAAGCATAATTTGCAAAATATGTGTGTCTCAAGCCCATTTCTTGTCAGGTCAGGAGCTTAATTTGCCTTGTTGCTGCGATGAAGTGATTTTGCAACTCTATTATATTATGATTCACGAAAACTTGTTTGTCTGAAGCAAATAAATAACCATCAAACACTAAAACAACATGAATCCTTAATATGTTTTTTTATTCATTTTATAATAAATTCAAGTCTCAGCTCGGTCGGTTGGTGAGGCAGTGTCAAGCAATAGATCACTAGCGCGAGGGGTTTTTTTTTTTTTTTTCTTGAAATTGTGATGATAATAATAATAGACTAGATATTGTCCGTCACAATTTTTCAGAAAAATAAAACAAGGTCAAGCGCTATGTGCTTGTGGGCCAAGAGTTATGGGGGACCTTGTGCTAGCCTTTTCTCTTTATTTTGTTTTTTTACACCCCCCACGTAAAATTTACTGGATTCATTTATTTTTTAATTTTAATATAGTTCTTAAATATTATTATAAATTTTTATTTCAGTTTAAATAATTTTTTTTAGTTATCTATTTGTTCTGAAAATAACAATACTAATAACAAATTATTTATAAAAAATCGATTGAAATTGAATGTTTATCATTAAAATGTTTTGTGAGATTTGGAACATGGTTTTATCACATTTGTGATTTTATTAATTTTTAATTATATAAAATATAAATTTATAATTTTGAATTTTTTTAGTTTACTTCAACAATCATGACATTTTTAAAAAAAAAACAGAATAATATTTCCATTTAAAAATATTATATTAGTTAATTAAGATAAACAAGATACATGTTATAAAAAAAAATCTAAAACAACTGTAATTTCAGGCTTAACAATGCCAAAACAAATTCCAAGGACCTGCAAAAAAAAATTACCTTTAAAAATATTTGGGTTTCCGCAGTTTAACACGACATTCAAACTAGCATCCCTTCAAAGGTTGCTGGACTGGAATTTGTTAAATAAATAAAAAAAAACAAGAAGAAGAAAACGTTGACTCACAAATCCTCTAGGAAATGCCGTTAATTTACTGATTTTTATTTTCTTGGAAAGAATTAGGCTCCCCCGAATCTCCCTTTCTTATTAATCAATGGAAGGAACCATTCCAGACAAATATGTGCCAATGCATGCATGCAAGCCATCGCATTCTCCTTATCTCCTTTGACTGGTCCAAGCAACCATGTGGAGGGTGATAGCTTGAACAAGCTTTGATTTTTCAATGCTTTTATATTATTTAATATTTACCCAGTCCAAGAGAGTGACTGAAGAGAGAACAAAAAACAATAAATTATCGCAGACCGTTAGGTTTTGTTGAAGATACAGAAAAGATGTGAGCTTCCGGGAAGATGGTCTCAGCCGTCGAAATGATGTGCTTGAAAATTAAACTCATTGACCCAATTTCTTGCCTTCTCTCATCAAAGTACAGCCATCAAAGCTCTCCTTCAGACTGTTAGCTTATATAAGGCTCTCCTTCATGTATCTTTCACAACCCAACAAAGTACAGACACTTTCGCTTCACTGTTTGAGAATCTCGTTTTCTTGGTTTCAAATCACAAGCTTAATTTTCAGCAGTTCTAGGATCGCCATGGAGATGTCACCATTTAGACAAGTTACAACAGAGGAAACAAGGTCAAGGAAAACCAGAAGAGCGTGGAAGTTGAAGCTTAATATCACTTGGCATGCTATCAAGAAGGCAGTAAGTTACAACGTCAAGAAACGTCTCCACCTGCATCTTCATTTAAGCTGTGCGAGAAGCATGAGACGGCTTTCCACTAACCAAACCCATCAGGAACTAGCTGTGAAGCCACATCAAGCTTCCAAACCAAAGCAAAAGGCTAGAAATCCCAGCAAAACACTAGCATCCCTCCTCCATGTGCCATATACAGCTTTGGATTTTGTAGACCGAGGAGATCACATGACTCCCACACTATCTCCCAAGCAGAGTATATCAGCAGTGTGGAAAGAAATCCATGGCTCAAGCAATTGGGAGACCCTTCTTGACCCTCTCCACCCGAGTCTTCGACGAGAAATCCTCAAATATGGAGAATTTGTTCAGGGCACATATGATGCCTTCGACTTTGATCCTTTATCAGATTTTTGTGGGAGTTGCAGGTATAACCGACGTAAATTTTTTGAAACATTAGGCCTCACAAAGCATGGTTACAAGGTGAAAAAGTACATTTATGCCTTGTCCCATGTAGATGTGCCTGAGTGGTTAAAGAGGTCACACACTACGTGGAGCAAAGATTCCAACTGGATGGGTTATGTTGCTGTAAGCAGAAGAGAAGAATCACAGAGAATCGGCCGGAGAGACATAATGGTCGCATGGCGAGGCACTGTGTCACCATCAGAGTGGTTCAAAGACCTCACCACAAGTCTAGAACATATTGACAACACAAATGTTAAAGTTCAAGAAGGGTTCCTCAGTGTTTACAAATCCAAGGATGAGTTGACAAGGTATAATAAGTTAAGTGCCTCTGAGCAGGTTATGCAAGAAGTGATGAGACTGGTGAATTTTTATAGAGGAAAGGGTGAAGAGGTTAGCTTGACAGTTACAGGGCATAGCTTAGGAGGTGCATTGGCACTCCTCAATGCTTATGAGGCTGCAGCTGCCATTCCTGATCTATTTGTTAGCGTCATTTCTTTTGGTGCACCAAGGGTTGGAAACATCGCCTTCAAGGAGAAGCTCAACGAACTAGGAGTCAAGACCCTACGTGTTGTAGTTAAGCAAGATATAGTCCCAAAACTACCAGGCCTGATGAACAAAATGCTTAACAAGTTTCATGGACTCACCGGGAAGTTGAATTGGGTTTATAGGCATGTAGGAACTCAATTGAAGCTTGATGCGTTTATGTCACCCTACTTGAAGCCTGAATCTGACTTGTCAGGGTCTCATAATCTGGAGCTGTATCTTCACCTGATAGATGGATTTTTTAGCAAGAAATCCAAGTATCGATGGAATGCTAGGAGAGATTTGGCATTGGTGAACAAGGGTAGTGACATGCTGATAGAGGATCTCAAAATACCAGAGTTCTGGTACCAGTTTCCATACAAGGGGCTCGTGTTGAACCAATACGGTAGATGGGTTAAACCTGGCAGGCTGCCTGAAGATATCCCTTCTCCACTGAGTGTCGATACACCACCGAAACATGGTCGCCAATCTTAGATTACGTTGCACGGTTCCCAGTTTTCGTTTAATGTTAAGGCTTCAAATTTGTTGATTTTTTTGATTCGTCTCCAGGAAGGAGTAGCTGATTTGATTTATTCTCTGCATATGAAGTCCTCTTTTCTTTTCTTACTGGAAACACAGTGATAGTGTTGTTATGTTTCTCTCTTGTACCTAGTAATCATGATTTGGAATTTGGCTCGGCATTTTTGGCTGTCTGTCCTCTTCTTATATTATCTTTTTCCTCTTCTGAGTTAATTACGTAAGAAAATAAAACATTAGAGATCTCCTTGCACAAAAGAAAGGAACAGCAAAATCTTTTCAAAATATCCATGGAAAGTTGCATGTTTTTCTTCATCATTCATTACACAGGCTCGAACTGAAGCTGAATGCCATCCAAGCTCTATTTAGCCAAAGTTATTGGTCTAAGAACTCACTCAATTTGATCCAATATATATCACTCATCTTGACACAGACGATCCAAAGAAAACAGAACACTTACTTGCACTTGATGGAGCTATGGAAAGACTTCCCTTGTTCGAAGCAAATTTCCCGAGAGAATGCACGCTACCTCGACAAATCATGCATCAGTTTTTGGATTGGAAAGGATTAGCAATTTTAGTCGTTAAAGCTTCAAGGACGAGAAAGGCAGTTTATCAGATGGGTCCCCTGCAGTTGTTTTTCCATTTCAGTGCCCCATCTATAGCATTATCATTTGCGACTTGTATTTTTCCAGTCCAGTGTCTCGTATTTTGTACTCTGACGGGCTATTTGGTCCCTTTATTCTTTCAATTTTTTGATTGAAACCCCCAACTCTCTGTCTTGTTAATTGAGTCCCTCTACTCTTCTTTGTGTATTAAAGTTGCCTCTCCTCCACCTTTCTACTAGAATACTCGGTTGAATGTTTATTTTTCATTATCTTATTTCTTTAATTGCATTTCGAAACATAAAGACCTCTCTTGTTTTTGTATTATTTTGTTTCAGGCAGAAATAATTTATTCTGTTCAAAAGATAATAAACAGATGTTAAAAATGAGCTCTTTTTTTTCCTTAAAAAAAAAAATAGAAATTCTACTAAGAAGGTCAGTTAGCGCATTCTCGAGAATTTGCCTCAAAACATTATAAAAGCACTTCATAGTTGCTTGCCAGTTGTACTGCTATCCAGCCCACAATTAGCACAAATAATGGCCCCATACCTTAATAATAAGCCTGCTAGAGCAAATCGGCCCATAGTAATTTTATTAATTTTTTTTATTTTTTAAAATTTATTTTAAAAATCAACGTATTAAAATAATTAAAAAATACTAAAAAAATTAATTTAAAATAAAAAAAATTCTAAACTTCATAGAAGTACTGCAATCCCATACAGTCCCTACACATGCGATAAGGACTAGGGAGAAAGACTAGGAAAACGACAAGCAGCCGAATACGGATAAGCATGGTATATAAACACAAGTTTCCACTATATTTCAATACTATAAATTCAGGAAAATAACTAAGACGAAGTTTTGACATTCACAGCATATCAAGGTGGATCCACAACTCTAGCCTATATAATGATACACACAAGAAAAGGATGAAAATCTTGCAAAATTGTTCGCATTATAAAAGCTTTAGCCATTTTTTACCTATCTTCTATTCAGATTCAGTTTGTGCGACCTGAAAATTGTGATAGATATGCTAGAATCCAAATTTCTACCTCTGCAACACCTGTGACAAATGTCGCAAAATTATGGTACCAAGGTGAAAAGATGAATCCTTCTCATAGCTGATTCATCAGTTACTTGTTCCCGTAAGAATGTGCATACCACTTGCAGCATGTACTCGGATATTACCAAATAGATTGTTGTTTGACAGCCAAATCATTACATCATTTAACATTTCAACCGTCTCCCAGTACCTTTGTCCCCATCAGTTAATCTTAGCCCATCCATAATTTCAATACTCTATCCTTACCACCAGAAGCTACTTTCTCACCATCTGGACTCCAATCAACGGCAAATACCTTACCACAAAGAATCAGAGCTAAAATATCAGTATTCAAATAATATATGCATCAAATGGCCATACGTTCACAGTGGAGCATACCTCATCTGCATGGCCAGGAAGATCTTGCTTTAGTTTCTGTGTTCGTATATCCCAAATCTGGAAAGGGAAGTAATTATAGGGTCAGAGGAATGGAGAAAGGGGCAGGCGACAAGAGGAAGCACCTTGCAGAATAATACACTTTGGCACAAATTGCATGCAATGGCAGGGAGAAGTGCATTTCCTTCTTTACAGAAGATCAGTTAATCATCGAAAAAAAACCATAATTGCTTAATATGATTCATGAAGAGAGGTACCAGAAAGCGGAAACTACATTCTCACACATATGGGGCCCCACTAAATAAGGACCAAACACCCTTTCATTGTGTTTGGACAAAAGTGTATATAACCAAGCGGTCCTTTTGAAACCCCAAGTACCAAAAGAAATGGTTTAGAGTGGATAGAATTACCTTCAGCGTAGAGTCTTTGCTCCCACTTAAAAGAAGCCTACTGTCTGCGGACCAGCTGCAGAGCATCATGCAATTTTTAATGAGAACAGCTACAAAAGTTTAGAGCATGGATATTCAGAAGTAAATAAAACAAATCAAACCTGATCTGATAAACAGGTCCGACATGACCACGAAAAGCAGCAACAAATTTCCCAGTAATGCCATTCCATAGCTTCACAGATTTATCAAATGATGCACTAGCTACCCAATTCCCATCAGGTGAGAAGTATACATGATTTACAAGCTGCAGCAACCAAAAAGAAGTAAAATACTTCAGTTAATAAAATAATTGAATTATAATTGCATTTCAAGACTCCACTTGCAGACAGAATTTGCAAGATTCATAGTATACGTCAACACGGCCTCTTTGCATTGCACTCCCTACAAACAAGGATCAAGAACTAGGGTTGCAAGCAAAACAGAAAAGCATTCATATCCTTTGTACCTGTTGATGACCTGTCATGCGAGTTTTAGGGTGTTTGCTGACAGCGGGTTCCCAGAGGAACATGGTAAAATCATCAGAACCTGAAACTAGTCTTTCAGGAGCATTGCCTTTCATTTTATTGTACCTTTCCAGAGCAACCTATAACATTTATAAATAGGTAGGAATAATCAGTTCCATATAGACAGGAAAACTGCAGGCTCCTTAGCACAAAGCGCAACATAAAAAAGAGAACTTCAGAAGCTGGAAATCAACGCCTTTTGTTTTGTTTTGCTGCAGTTTTCTGGAAATCATGGAACACCCTAGACACATAGCTCTAACTCAAGTAAGCCCTTCCATCACAACAAGGAGCAAACCCAAAGAGGAAAAAAGAAAACAAGTGTCACACATTCTTGCACTATATTGACTACTGATAGGAGCAACTAAATTTGGCAGGAGCCAAGAGAAGTCCCCTCTCCCCTCAACTCAAATAATGTCCTTGACAAATAGATGGTAAGAAAATTATTTTACATTAAGTTTGAGTAAGAAAATATTTTTAACTAAATATGATATCAGATAACAAAAATAAAAGATTAAGTATATGATGGGATTGAAGACCATGCCCAAAGGAGGCTCCCAAGAAAGCAACTTCAGCTTCTCTTTTTTCCCCTTCATTTACATGGTAACATCCCTCTGCATAAATTAGTAAAAATCCAGCTTCAAGGTATAAATCAACAAAGTTTCAGAACTACACGAAGGTCCATCAACCATTCAACTACTACATATAAAGTTCTTGAACATTCACAACAGATAGCTGCCACAGGGGTGAACATTCTTTAACTAATGACTAGATTTAAAATTTTGAAACTGCATCGAAAAATCCATACTCATATCCCTTGAATATTAAACTAATTCATAGATGGTAAATAAATATGGTCCCAAGCAGAAAACACTAGAAGATAAATGTCTTGAGCCATTTTCATCACAATGCAACAACTGAAGCAACTAGCAACCTTACCTTCTTCATTTCCTCTGGAGAAGAATGTGTTTTTCCTGTATGATCAAAAGCTCCTGTGCGAAGAACATACTCAGTGCTCAATGCGAGAGAGTTAACCCAATGCCCATGACCCTAAAACAAGAACCACATGCACAAGGAGTTATAAAGAGAGGAACTACCATTTTCACATCAACAATTGAAGTTTGAGATTATTAATTGGAAACCTAAGATATGATTGGTAATTGTAACAAAGAACATTCCTTTTCACAAACAATAAGCAAACCTTTCCAGCATAAATGTGGTCAGAAAATGCAGTACTAAAATATTGTCAAAGAAACAAAATATGCCCGAACAATTACCTTCAATTCACGAATAAGCTTCCCTTGTGATGTTTCCCACACTTTAATGGTACAATCCTGGGAGCTGTGCCAGTGAGATGAAGACAAAGGTGAAATATACATCTAAAGCAAGGGCAATGGCCATTGAACCACAGTTTGACAACGTTTGATTTTCTGAGAACTAGGTTTATGAGTTAAAGAGTAATTTGTACTAGCATAAAATCATAAAGGCAGATAGAGCCAACTAATCTTCCAGAAAGAAAGCCCCATCAATTTTCCACTTTTTCTTATTTATGGAAGGAAAGAAATGCAGTCCGCTTTGCAGTGAACTTTGGAGTCTACTAATTTTTTCAAAGTCAATTAACTATATATAAGTCCCTTCTGTATTGATTGAATTTAGTTCGCTTTTTCATATGATGAGCTTCCAGTAAGTATTGGGCAGTAGTTGGGACATGCTTATGTATATCCAATAGTTCAATTTCAAGTGTCACTTTATTCCAGTCTCCTGTCCTCTCTAGCACTGATCAGCTGTATCCTAAAACAGGATTCTTGGGTGGATCGGCCAAAAAACTTGTAAATTTTAAGCTCTTAGATTAGAATAGGAGTAGTGGTTGTCTGATGAACATTTTCACATAATTGTAGACAGAAAAGCCTACGTACCCAGTATAAATTACTCCATCTCCACCCCATTTTACACAAGTTATTGCAAGCGTGTGGCCACTAAGACAAATAACAGATTTTCTTAGTGATATGTCCCATATGCGTGCATCTCCATCTTTGCTAGCACTAACAAAGCGACGGCAAGGAGCATTCAAATGGACTGGTTCCCAAGAGATGCCAGTAATCCATTTCTTGTGGCCCTGAAACGAGGCAAATTGCAAAATATCAGTTTCTAGACAATTATTTGTCAGCACAACAATTAAACACCAAATAGGATATTCCCTAAATGGTATGAAAATTTCTACCATGTCGATTGCAAAAACAATTTGAATTTATGAGGGAAAAAAGAAACTAATTGAATGTTGTAGGTCCATATCTAACTTTGTCCAGAAGTCAAGTTAAAATAGAATAATTACTGTTTATAGGCCCAGAAAAGACACGGGACCTTGCAGCCGTTTCATTGTAACATTTTCCCAAGTTTTCATCAAAAAAGTTTCTGACACTTTAAATGAAAAAACTCTTGGCATGCAGAAGCAATAAGGACACAAAGATCATCTCTGATTTATTTTATTTTATTTTTAAAAAATAAGGGAGCGAGCAACAGAATCTTTACTCGAGAAGACACAACACTTCTCCATAATAATTTAGTCATGCATCTAATAAGTTAGATACATCCATCAGCAAAGACAGATTACCACATTGATGAATCAAATTGAAACAGACATGAATAAAGGAGCATGACCCTTAGGGTAAATATTTAGGATACAACCAAACTATTAGACCCAACCAAAAGGAGTACGACTGCATACATAGTATTTGAGACTGTAAGATGAAACGAGTTGCACCTAAATGCTTCAAGAGCATGTCAAAATTGAAACTGACAACCAACTCAAGTGGGATATGAACTATCAGCTATTCTAGCATGTAAAGACTTTACCACAAGCTGATTCCCTGATGGCTTTCCTGTCTGAGGATCCCAACACTGAAGTTCTCCAGCCTTGCTCCCACTCACCAGATGCTTACCATCTGGTGACCATGCAATGCAAAGAACCCAATTCTTATGTCCTGCATCAAGTAGTTCATATATGATCAATGCAATAAGTGGAGAGGAAATGAACAAATGGGCTAAGAACCCTGCCTTGTGAAACATCAAATACCATCCAAAATAGGCCTCTTTCCTAGGTATGAAGAACCCACAATGAACACGATCATGCATAAGCTTGTTTCAGTTTTGTTAAGATAATCAATCTGAGATCTAACATATCATCAAAATGACCAATAAAATAATTTACTCTGCCCACTCAAATTATATAAAAAAAAAACTTTCCAAAAAGAAACATGTGCATATAATGTCAAACTTGATTTTGTCACAGTAATCAGCTACAGAAACTTCAACTATTAAGAACAAACAGGCTAAGAGAGTGATATGGCCTAGATTTTTGACCTGAACATGTAAACATCGGTGTCTGGGTATTAAGGTCCCATAGACGAACAGTGGTATCCCCAGAGCCACTGGCCAGCTGCCGCCCATCGGGACTAAAGGCAACTGAAAGTACAGCTTCCGCATGACCTGGGGTGACAAAAAACAGAGGCAGCACGTGTAAGAAAAACATACAACATCATTAACCTGTGTGATGGTAATTTAACTAAACAAAAAATGAAACCATCACATGCATGTATAGGGGTAAAAAATTCTTCAGAGGTAGAGCTAGAAGAGTTTCATAGGAGATGAACAGAATTAGCTTCTCAAAACCAATATATCAAAAGAAAGCAAGCAACATTCCCACCATTCATAGCAGTACTTAAGCAAGCAGTTAAAAATTGTCATCATACAATAACTCTAGAAGAAGAAAACCGCAATTATACCAGCAATAGTCGCTGAACAACGATTAACTGGACGAATTCGGAAAATAGCTTGTGGTTGACAAACAATCGCCAGTACCTTCTCCACCGAAACTGAAAGCCCGTAAAAATCAACAAATTAACCTTTCCCACACACGCCAAAAACAAAAACCTATAGACAAAACTAAAATGTAACGATTCTCCTTCTTTTAACTCTCACTAACCTTTGTTTTTCTGTAAGTAAGTTTCAAGTGGCACAACAAGCTCTTGATCGGATATATAAAAAGCATACGGTAACTTCTCTTCCTGAGCCGAAAAGGACACGAGATTCAATAGGCTTTTTCAAATTTTAATGCATTGTTTTTAGTGACTAAAACCTTCCCAGTATTGCAAAACAAATGACAATCGAAACTTACATTGTTAAGAAGCTTATTAACGATTTGTTGAAGTTGTTGTGGACCAGCGTTTTGAGGAAGATATAGAGGAGCTCCAAGTGGCGTCCCTTCTGGGTCTGTGAATTGGCACATAACATTGTTCACTGCTTCATCCTCCATCTTTGCTTATTCAATATTGTGCCTTCTTGTGTTTGTCTGTTTATATATATATTTATACCTACAAAATGGGAATTGGGAGGTTTTTGGGTTTATGGCTCCGTCACTCTGCAACTGGAAGTGAAGAGGACTTAGAATTAGGGTTTAAATTTTAGGGGTTTAAGAGCCTATTGGTTATTTTTTTATTTATTTAATAATATATTGGAATAATTTTTTAAAACTTTTTTAATATCAAAAAATAATTTAAAGAAAAAAATAAAAATATATTTTTTTAAAAAAACGCAAAAGGTGTGTGGTCGATGTATTGTGAGTGCTTACATGGAGTTTGCTTTCTGGATTCATTGCCGATGGCAACATGGCTCTCTTTGGCACACGCAGCCGCAGGTAAAAAAATTTTATTAGAATGTGAAAATAATAATTTATTTTAATTTATTTTTTATAAGAATATCTTAATTTTATAATCTGGATTTTAAATTTGACATGTTAATCTGAATTGTTTTTCAATTATTTTTTTTAATTTTATTTTTTAATATTAAATTAATTGAGAATTAGATTTAATAATTTATTTTGATTTATTTTTTTATAAAATTATTATAGTCTTATAATATGGGTCATGAATTTAACATGTTAACTGGATTATTCAAGATCAATCTAATATATTGTTATTTTAATATTAAAAAAAAATATTATCTTTAAATTTTGTTTAGTTAAAATTTATTCAACTGGATTATATCAGGTAAACCTTCACACAATTTATTTATTTTTTTTATTAAAAAAAATATTAATAATATTTAAATAATTTTTTTATACTATAAAAAATTTAACTTAACCCACAACAACGTACAAGCTAATCATCTAGTATAACTCGAGCAGAAAAACAAAAATACAATCGAATAAAACAATTTCTGATTTTACACCCTAAACATTATGTTTTTTTTTTTTCCATTTTGCCCCTTCGTTTAGATTCTACATGGGTAATTGACGTAAAAACCCCTAAATCCTCCCTCTCTGTCCAACTGCAACGAAGATAAAAAAAAAAAAAAAAAAAATCAACTTCTTCTATTTTCTTCTCTTCCCTCCAATTCTTCGCTTGTAAACCATAAAAAGGAAACGGAAAGAAAAAATCCCATCAACCCCGACAAAATACCTTAATGAAAACTCTCAATTAATTCTATCCTTAAAAATTCCAATATTCATCCTCTCTCTACTATTGTTGAAAAATAAAACAGTTCAAACAGTTAAATTATTTATATTTTGCCTTCATAATTTTGAATATCATAGAAAACATTTTGAATTTTAAAAACCAATAAAAAATAATTTTTATTATTATTTTTTATTTAATAACCAAAAACACACATAAACACCGGCCCAAAAACTGCAAGAAATGCTTAAAAATGCCCTAACCTTCATAAAGTTTCTTTGATTTTGTAGAATTTTAGACTCAGCAATGATGAGATGAGTTTTGATCCACAATGAAGAAATCACAAGATAATGAGAGGGAAAGAGAAGAGGTTCTGTTTCTCGAGTTTTATGATATAATTTATATGAAATTATTTTGGTTATTTTAATTGTTTTCTAGTGATTTATTTGTAATATTTAAAAAATATAAAAGTAAAGTGTAAAATAAAATAAATAATAAGATGTATAGGATAGTTTTTTTATTAATTCAATCATAACTAGTTTTAAGAGCTGTTATTATGACTTGAAGTGCATTTGAATTTAAAATTATAATTCATTTTAGAATGATTTTATAAAATTTGCGATTTAGATAGGTGAAAGGTGTAAAATAAAAACGAAATTCGTAGTTTTTTTTTAGAAGAAGAAATTGATAGAACCAAACATCACTATGAGAGAGTTTTTGTATTTTTCCCAAAAGAAAATTATGAAAAAGAAAAAAAAAGTTACAAAAGGACTAATTATTCTATTTATACACGTAATTTTATGTCATGTGAATATACAAAATCATGGCATAAACTCAACTTGTGTCATAAAAAATCTTGATTACGATAAATAATTTGTTGTTATGTTTTAAAATATTTTTTATTTGAAAATATATTAAATTAATTTTTAATATTAATATATTTAAATAATTTTAAAATATAAAAAAATTAATTTTAAAAAATAGAAAAATATTTTAAAATACAAATAAAAACATGCTGTTACATTACATTACATATTGTGAGCTAAGTTTAAACAATTAGCATGATCATAATTATTTATTTATTAGAGCAATTATTATTTCAAACTAGCATAGCCAACATATTTCGTGACAGACAACCAGATAGACCAGTCAGTTTACATCGCTCGGGCGACCGAACGATTTTGACTTGTATCACTGTCGTTTCTCTTCTTTCTTTCTTTATGTCTCTGGTTTTCTTCTCCAAATCACAAAATGGCTCCCCCCCTCCACAAATCTAACTGAACCAGAAAAGGACCACCACCACCACCACCACCACCATGTCCACTCTCAAGACTCTGATTTTCACTACAACACTACTGATACTAACACTGTCATCAGTAGCTTTGTCAAGACCAGAAGCTATTGATTCTTTACTTAAACGTTTGGATTCGAAGCGGGCATCTTCATCAGACCAAGAATCAGCAGCTAAAGCTGTCTTGAAAAGATTGCTTCCTTCCCATATACACAGCTTTTTGTTCAAGATTGTTTCCAAGGTACATAACTTAACGCCCCTTTTGTCAATTGAATTATGGCGTCTGTTTTCTTGAGCTGGATTAGGTTGCTTTAGTTTCAATGTTCTTGCTGTCCTCGTATAGTTTGCTGATAACTTGAAGGGAAATGATGATTGGAGAATGTTCACTGATTACCGATTGATTTTACTCAATTGCAAATATCAGGATGTTTGTGGGGGGCACGGTTGCTTTTTGATAAACAATTACTACAAGGAATCGAGCGGGAATGGACCTGAGATAAGGTATGTAGCTTTAATTCTTCTTTAATAGCTAGAGGTTGAGAGTTTTAATTTTGTGGCAATACTCGTTGGACACGATTTCTACAGAAAATCAGTTGCTGAAGCCTTTGCTGGCTTTGGTAAAAAATGTCTTTGACATTTGCACAAGTCGAGTCAATTGGTTTCTGTCGTATGCTCTCTCTAACAAGGTTGGATCTCGTTGGCTTTAGGAAATATCATATTTCAAGGTTCTGCAAATTTACAGTTTGACTAACATTCATAATGATGGACTTCCACATTCGAATTTAATTACAAAATCTTTTTAGAGCACTTAAATATATTCCTTGAATCCGGTCAAACTGATTCCAGAGATGGTGTCTGAAATAGTTCAAGTTATTTTTCCTTTTTAATTTCTTTTATTGAGATGCAGAAAATGTGACAAATTTCGTGAATGTCACGGCAGCTTAGTGCTAAATCATTCGGTGTTTCACCTTAGTGGCATTCTTCAAGTTCGGGTAGGTTGGAAGCTTATATAGTTTGCTTTAGAGAGAGTTGGGATAGCGAGTGTGATTCCTGACAGAGACAGCTCACCGGGTTTTATATACTTTTATTCTGTCTTTTTTCAAAAAAAATTCTATACCATTCTACCTACAAAATCAAAGGGCAAGATGCTTTTCTCTCCCCCCCCCCCCTCTCTTCTTTTGACATTTTGGTTGTTGTATCTCACTTTCAGTATTAAAGGCACCACAGCAGTAGAGATTGCATCCGGCCTCCATTGGTATTTAAAGTACTGGTGTGGGGCTCATGTTTCATGGGACAAGACTGGTGGTGTTCAGATAGCCTCGATTCCAAAGCCAGGATCACTTCCTCATGTAAAGGATAAGGGTGTAATGATCCAGCGACCAGTTCCATGGAACTATTTCCAAAACGTCGTTACATCCAGTTGTAAGTCGTATTTCTTTTGCCTTTGTTTTGTGTTTTTTGCTCCGATCCATTATGTGATAATCACAATGGAAATCACAAGTTTAACTGTGCAACATTAGAAATGACTAATGAAATATACAAAATACTAGGTTATGGATGCCATGAGCTTCATTATAGCTATCTAATGACATGATTAGCTTTACTTCAATTCATGTTGATTGCTTGAGATGCATATTAGAGTTAAATTACACGTTTTGCAAAAATCCGAACTGAGTCCTTGGTACAACTTATTGGTAACCTAAGCATCCAATTTTAACGTCTTTCTTGTTGAATTTGTTTTATGTGAGTGCATTTGTTTCAGCATATGCAAATCCTTTGATGCTCTAATACTATATATGCCATGATATTGGCTAGTGTTGGTAAATTGAAATATCAGATTTTTTTACTGCAGATTCTTATGTTTGGTGGAATTGGGAAAGGTGGGAGAAAGAATTAGATTGGATGGCTCTTCAGGGGATTAATCTGCCTTTGGCATTCACTGGACAAGAAGCCATTTGGCAAAAGGTTTTCATGGTAAGCAGTGATAAACACCATTGTTTAACTTGATGCGTCACCCACTAGACTGGATGCGGAATTTCTCTTTTGCTATTTTACAGCTGATAGTCATAGGTATACTGTGCATACTTTATGTCTTGTCAAAACTCCATGTTTATGAGATGAATTTGTAAAGAATTGACATGCACAACCTTTTTGTGTATGACACTGGTTATTTAAGTCCCCACTCCACTTAGTAAGCTACAACAAAGTGCACTTATCCATGCTGAATAGATTACCAGTGATTAGATTTATTTTTTTTAGATGGCCGCATAGGTGGATTTTTTTTTCCTGTGAAGTTTTTGATGAATAAGACACCTTGGCAAGTTCCAGTTTGGAGTGGAATGGCAAATTGGACTTCAAACCAAAAGGTTGCAGGTTCATGGTCTAAGACCAATTATTTGATGCAGAATCGTAAAAAAAGGGAATACTGTTTGAGAATTACCTTCCCAAGACAATACTTTAGTTGGACTGTTGGATCATAACCTATGAACTAGGCACCTTGTTCAGTGCCATCAAAGGTAGTAAAGAAGGCACCTTGTGGTGTTTATTTGTGTTTATGATATAGGACCTTGCATATGGCTACTTTTGTATGAATTTGGATCCAATTCTATGTTCATTAAAAACATTTTATGTTTTCTTAATGTGTAAGACTTCTAGCCTTATATGCATGGTCTCTTTGTTATGTTTAAACTTTCAGTATATACAGAGATAATGACTCAATCAAGCTGATCAATTTTTTATTTTAGATGTATTTATTTTTATAATTGTAAGTACAATTGATTTGGCTTTCAACATGAGCAGTTGGTATTTTGATGAGACATATTAAGATGTTATATTTGGTCTAATTTATTCTGTCTGATTGTTGCAGAATCTTAATATTACCACAGAAGATTTGAATGATTTCTTTGGTGGACCTGCTTTCCTTGCGTGGGCTCGTATGGGAAATTTACATGGGTATGTAAACGTGATTCATATTTCTGTCCCCCTTGTTTTTTTTTCAAGGTATGTTAGTCTTGTTATCCGGAGGTCTTTCCTAAATTTCAAGAAGTAATTATAGAAAGAGTGTAAGAGGGATAGATGCACATTATACTTTTCTGATGTCATAGATCCTTTTTATGCAAAAAAACCTGCCTCCTAATATGCTGATCATTTCACCCAAAAGTTTTCTCCATGGATATGTGTTTTGAGCATTGAACCTTTCTGGCTTCATTAAGTTATTTCAAGAAGGCACCAAATTGGAATGTGAGCTTTATCGTGAGACTGTTGTGACCTCTCCTGGTCCATCCACAAAAGAATCAATAGCAATAAACGCATCCCTAGAATTAGTGTATATACATGACTATGAGATTCTGACATGTTGGATTAGCGATAATCCAAGAGATGTCCTCTCTAGACTGCTTATACATGTTTTGGTGATCGTCTTCATCTTGTGCTTTTAGTATATAACTGCCTATTGCCTAATTGCAGTTGGGGTGGACCTTTGTCGCAAAATTGGTTAGATCAACAATTGTGTCTGCAGAAACAGATACTGTCTCGGATGCTAGAGCTAGGCATGACTCCAGGTAAACTAAAGATTCCTAACAGAAACAGCTATTGATTACAATTTTCATGTAACGTAATGCAAAAACAAGGCATTCAAGATGATAGTCTTGGCATATATCTTACACAGAAGTACGAGATGAAATCTTATTTAAAGAGATGAAATTTTATATCACATGCTCCCTCTCAATCTAATAATGTAGCTGATGAAATGTATTCCGCACTTTGTTCCAGTGCTGCCATCATTCTCTGGAAATGTTCCAGCTGCTTTGAAGAAGATTTTTCCTTCAGCAAATATAACGAGACTTGGAGACTGGTACTTTTCTTTCCTTAATGCAATCCTCCTCTGTATGGAAGAGCTACATGATATGTCATTATAATCAAGTAGGCCGCTAGTTCTTATTACTTAATTACTTTTATCATTTTTCATGTTGTAAAAAATGGATTGGGATTATTTTTTCAGGCAATCTCTTTCTGTCTTAGAGTTTCATTTTGAAGCTGGGGTAACTTCCTGTTCTAATATATGAGGTTTATTTCTGTTTCTTATTCCCATCAGGAACACAGTGGATAAAAATCCTCGGTGGTGCTGCACTTACCTTCTTAATCCTTCTGATCCCTTGTTTGTTGAAATTGGGGAGGCTTTTATAAGACAACAGGTTAAGGGTATGACTGTTTTTTAGTTATTTACCTTTTCTGATCAGATTCTTTTCAATTTTTATCCTTGAAAACTTTCGCATAGTTATACATCATTGAATAGTTATTAGTAAATATTTTTCAAAAAGGTGGGAACTTCAAAATTTCTGAAAAGGCCTGGAAACAGAACTTTTTAACATTTGGTGTCAAACTGTTAGAACCAAGTGTCTGTGTAGCTTTACAGACGCATGCTAGCATATGCATCCATATGCAGACATGCATAAGTGATATAGCTCAGCCAGGAGGGGTCAAATAATGCCCCAAATAGATGTAGGTTAGCATTAGAAATATAGCATTGATACTTTCATTTGGTGTACATAGCAAATCTCCTTATTCTTTAATTGATCTTTGACTAACTTTTTGGTTCTCGGCAAGTGCTATTTTTTTTCAGAATATGGGGATGTGACGGACATCTACAACTGGTAATTCCCATACTTGTAGCTTAACAAATCTGTCTTGCCATCATGGGGTTCATATTCAAAGTGCTTTGATAACTTGTATGTTGCTGTTGGTGGTAAACTCATTAACGAATGATGATATCAAACACTCTCATCTGCTTTTGAGCTTTTCTGGCATTAGGAACAGGCCCACTGCCCAGAAAATTGATGGTCACTTAGGATGATCATTGAAGTAGACAGATATTCTGTTACTGAATTTACAAGTGATCTGAAATGGACATGAAACTACACTTCAAAAGCCTGTGAATTAGTGTTCATTCGGTGTCTACAAGATGTACATGGGAAGCTATTTTGCTTGGTTAACTCTTTAACTTATTTCACTATCAAATTAAAAAAAAAAAGTTTGATTTTTGAAAAAGGAAGGAAAGGAAAAAGAGGAAAAAGATGTGCAAAAAAGTATGCTATGGTTGGGGCCGTTGGGCTGTTTTGCATTTTAGTGATAAAGTTTTTTCCTCCCTTGGTGACTTCTGTTTTACTCCATTATTGATGTCCGTAACTGTGTTACTGTCTCTAAACGTGTCCTGATACTTATACTGGTCGCACTTTTCTTGAAATCTGAAGGGTGGCAGATGTAATAGGCTTTCTATTAATTGTTGTCAAAGGAAACAAGAAAGCATCACCTTCACTGTATTTGCTAACAGCTTTTGAGGACATTACTGATGGAGAAAAACACAACTTACTGGCATTGTAAAAAAAATGTCACTGAAGTGCTATAGTGAGCAAATGGCATGGAAAATGTTTGCATTTAACCCAAAGATCTATGGCAAAGTACAGATTGTAATAGGATCATCCCTTTCCCCCTTTTGTTTTATTGTGCCCTTGCCATGCTTGCTAACATGATACTTTCAACTGAACTTTAACTTGTTTGATGTAGTGATACTTTCAACGAGAATTCCCCACCTACAAGTGATCCAGCTTATATCTCTTCACTTGGTGCTGCTGTATACAAAGCGATGTCAAGAGGTGATAAAGATGCTGTGTGGTTAATGCAAGTATGCTCCTCAATTGTCCTAGCACTCTCCCTTTAGTCTTCTGTCTCCTTGCCGAAGTCATTATTTTTATTGGCATACAGTCAATTGTCAAAATTTCTCTACTACATTCTTCCTGTGTTTTTTTTCTATTATTACAGATGTTCAAAACAAGCTTTCTGTGTAAAACCCCCTCTCTCCTTTTTCCTCTGGTAAAGTAATTTGAATTGACAGTTCAACGAATGCACAGGGCTGGCTCTTCTACTCAGACTCTGCTTTCTGGAAGCCACCTCAAATGCAGGTACATGTGATGAGACAGAAACAACTTTTGTTCATAGTCTTCTTAAGATGTGGGTTAGCTTGCTTGGACTTGCATTTGTGAATTTCAGATTCTTATTCAGGCTGCCATTGGAACTGGTTAGAAGCAACTAATTGAAACACGTAGCCTTTAGGGGCACTACCATGTTGGAGAAATAAAGCATGAGAGTGGTAAAATACGTTGTGTGATTGAAGGAAATCATATTTCCACTAATTTCCCTGTAAACCTATGAATTCTAGAGTAAGCTGGTTTGGTATTGCTGGAATGTTCTCGAAATCAACCTCTAAAAAAAGTATGTTGTTGATTAAATTTGATAAATAGGGGTGGTTTCTTTTGATTGATTTCCAAGGTAGTTTATGGCTGAGACATCTGTGAGTGTTTATTTCACATCAGTCCTATCTGATTAATTTTTGTTTTTCTGGTGTGGGATCTTCAATTACAGAACCTAACTACTATGTGTTATAAGCTGTAACAGAATTGATAGGTTAGGAAATGGGGCTTTAGGTGGGTATTGGGGTGTGTTCAGCTTAAGGTTGTGGTTTAGAAAAGTAAACAACAAGGAACTAAGGATCAAGCAAGCTAAAAGGAAGTAAACAAACCTAGCATCACACTAGGGCTCCTAGAAAGCACTCCTATAAAATCTTAGGGATCACACCTAAGATAAGATGCATCACACATCTAAACCTTAAAGGCTGAGGTCTCAATTTCATTCATTGAAAACCAGCCTCTCAAAAGTGGGGTTGCAAAGAATATAAAGGAGGTGCCCATGGAGGTGCACCATAGCTGGTCACTTCCTTGATGCTGAAAAAGGTGAGGGGTCAACTTTCCCAACATTAAAAAATTACCCCTTACAAAAACAAAAATGACAGAACCTCCCCTGGCAATTAGACCCTCCAAATTATGCCATATTATCTAGTAAAGAATCTAGGTTAGCTCCAATTAGGATCAAGTCAAAACAACATGCTTGTAGGATTTGATTCCCCACCTTTTCTATAAATTTTATTGCCCCCCTTTTCTATAAAATTTCCAGGTGCAATTTGCATCATTTTCACTCTGAACCATACCTCAAGTTTTCTGTTCCCAATTCTCTATTTATTGGTGCTTCTTGCTGTCATACAAATGTGGCTTATTTTGGATACTTTTACTGTTTAAAATTTCAACTTGGTGAAATTTGCAGGCTCTTTTACATTCTGTTCCATTTGGAAAAATGATAGTTTTAGATCTGTTTGCTGAAGCCAAACCGATATGGAAGAATTCCTCACAATTTTATGGCACTCCTTATGTTTGGTAATTAGCTGTTTCTTGCTATGTTGGCAGTAATTTTACCCTTTCCTACTCCTTTGTTTTTAAATTGCATTTGAATATAGTAGGAAATATATTCACAGTTGGTTGAACATGCATCAGGTGTCTGTTGCATAATTTTGGGGGAAATATCGAAATGTATGGCATATTGGATGCAATATCTTCAGGTCCAGTTGATGCCCGCATCAGTGAAAATTCAACCATGGTATGCTGCGTGTGTGAGTGTGAACTGGTATTCCATTCATCATGATACTTTAAGCACATAAATTTTGTGAACTGCAGCAAAGTAAGCCATTTTAACATGATGATGGAGTTGAAAGAAACTACAATTAGTAGTGTTATTTCATCTTGATGCCTTTGATTTTCTTTATTTTTCTTCACATAAGTGTGATAACTTATTTATAGTTATCTTCTGGCATGCTATTTTTAGTACATGTATAGAACATGCTCGTTCATGTAACTTGCAATTTAATGTTCAAGCAGGTTGGTGTTGGCATGTGCATGGAAGGAATAGAGCACAATCCGGTTGTTTATGAACTAATGTCTGAAATGGCATTCCGCAGTGGAAAACCTCAAGTTTTGGTAATTTCTGGATTGTAATTGCTGCTCTATGCTTGAATAGTTTTGGTAATTTGAGTTCAAGCTCTGGTAATTTTAGGATTGTAATTGTTCTTCTATGCTTAAATTTTAGTAGTGACACTAGTTTTACATGCATTGATGCATATATTTTGAAAATAAAAAATATGGTTTTACAAAAACAACCATTACATAATTGGGTTTCCAAACCTGCTTGTTATAAATGCAATCTTCTATGGGTATCTTGGTATAAATGGGAACATGAGACTGATTAAATGAGAGATCCTTATTCTTGTGCGTGATTTTTGCTGTATTATGGACATTGTTTAACTTTGATGATTTTGTAGGAATGGTTGAAGACATATTCCCATAGACGATATGGTAAAGCAGTTCATCAAGTTGTGGCAGCTTGGGATATTCTTTACCACACAGTTTACAATTGTACAGATGGAATTGCTGTATGTTTTCTATTATGTTGATTAGATGCAACATCAATATGTCATTTTAGTTTTCTTGATAAGATAAAATTAGAAACTGAATAAAGCAGGAGATAAGTCATAACAGTGACAGAGGAATTCTTTTTAATGTTCCAGTGTTCGATTATTTATCTATTTTTATTTTTTTACTTTGTTATTTGATAAACTGGCTTTCAATTTTTGGCTTATCTTTCTCTTAAATACTAATGATTGTTTTCATTTTCTGCAGGACCATAACACAGACTTCATTGTAAAGTTTCCTGACTGGGATCCATCGCTGCATTCTGGATCCAACATATCTCAACAAGACAATATGCGCATTCTCCTTACATCATCTGGAACCAGAAGATTTTTATTCCATGAGAAAAGTTCTGATTTCCCTGAGGCACATTTATGGTATTCTACACAGGAGGTGATCCAAGCTTTATGGCTATTCCTTGATGCTGGAAATGATCTTGCCGGGAGCCTCACGTATAGGTACATGTACACCTAATATTCAATAGTTATATCATGATCTTTGTCTTCTACTTTAGAATCCTGTGCATCAACCACCATTCACTTCCATGTTCATCTTGAAAGCGAATGAAGCATGCTTACATGATTCCTCTGAATTGCCCTCATAATTTACTTTTAACTCCTTGGTTGATATGCATCTGTTATGGCTTGCTAATCAGCCAAATTCAGTATGTGATTCAGCAGGATTGACTCGGTCCATTACATGAATGAACTATGCTTTTGACTTCATAAAATGCAAGCGACTCGAACTTTTTAGTAATTAGTGCCAAAGTTATTGGAAAGAATTTTTTTTCTATTTTCATTTTTGACAGGTGAATAAGATTTAACTGAATAAAGAAAGCTATTATAACAACAACTGGATCCTGAAACCCAAATTCTCATAGAAACTTTGCCATATTCTGAATGCACGTTTAGTTCGAGGACAAATGGTAAGAGACCGTAACGGAATAAAAATGTCAACCAAAATTTCTCAGCTTTTTTTCAAAAGCATGTGCTTGTATAACATGGATACGCCTTTTGAGGCCTAAGGGTACAACTGAAAATACTTGTTTAATGATAATTCCACACAACATACATATGAGCCAAAGAAAACACCAATTTCCTAAACAAACTCTATTACCCCAACCTTTTGAGCTGTAAAAACATGACTTATCCTTTCATCTGTCTCTAACTCTTCAGTTATCTCGAAGCTCTCTCCAGCAGCTAATATCAATGCTTGGTGTTTCTTCGTGTTGCCTGACTATCTTACTGGATTTATTATTTGATATCAACTTTAATGAATTGCCCTTTTTATTGAGAAGTTCTACAGTTCTTGGTGTGGTTCTGAGTGTCAGCTTATGTTCGTATACTCACCCGTAAATTGTGTGGTCTGGTGAAAAGGGTGATGATGCATTGTCATGGAGTGTAGAAATTCTGTTGGAATTTTTGTTTGTGCAGATTACTCTTATATGACATGCGAAACAAAGAAAAAGATAATACAACCTCAAAACTATTTAAATATTGTCATTTGTGACAGGTATGACCTGGTTGACTTAACACGACAAGTACTGTCAAAGCTAGCAAACCAAGTATACAGGGATGCTATGATTGCTTTTCGAAGGAAAGATGCTAGAGCTTTGAATCTTCATGGGCAGAAATTTTTGCAGATCATAAAGGATATCGATGTGCTTCTTGCTTCTGATGATAACTTTCTACTTGGAACATGGCTTGAAAGTGCAAAAAAGCTGGCTGTTGATCCAAACGATATGAAGCTGGTGAGAACTAATAGTTCCTTAGCTTTGGAGAATAATAGCATTGTTATTATTTGATTGAATTGTATAAGCCAATGTTTCATTTCTTCAATCATATGCTAAAACAGCTGAATGAAATTTCATGTCAAGATTAGGGTTTGCTGCACAATTTCTTTTCAGTTTTTAATTCTATCTATTTTATAGCTGTCTATTCTCTTAAATCAGATGCCGCCTTGTCTTTTCTCACAGGTCATAAATCTTTTTTTTTCCTTGTTCAAGTTATGCCTTCAACTTTCTTTCAAGTTATATTTTCCCCTAGTCGATGTTTTTCCTGTTACATGTTCATTCACAAGCACTTCACCCAGTATGCTGAATTTAGAGACTGTTATTTATGATTGTGGATTTGGATCGATTTAATGACATCATTGTTTCAAAGGAGCAAGTTGTTGGAACAGTGTTTTCTTTGTTCTTTTTCAGAAACTATAACGGGGTTTTTGTAAGGCAAATTAGATGATGCAAGCTTACTGAACTCACCGCTTATTTTTTCCAGTATGAATGGAATGCAAGAACACAAGTGACAATGTGGTATGATACGACGAAAACCAACCAGAGCCAGCTTCATGATTATGGTAACGTTACTATTTACTCTTCACCTTATTTATTATATTTTTAGGCCTCGGAATTGGGTACAGATACTCTCCCTCTTTTCCTCTTAGCTAACAAATTTTGGAGCGGGCTGCTGGAAGACTATTATCTTCCACGAGCTTCAACTTATTTTGGTCATTTGATGAAAAGCTTGGAAGAAAATAAAAACTTCGAGTTGACAGAGTGGAGAAAAGAATGGATAGCCTTCTCAAACAAATGGCAAGCGGATACGAAGATTTATCCTGTGAAGGCCAAGGGAGATGCTCTTGCTATTGCTAAAGCATTGTACAGAAAATACTTTGGCTGAATCATTTCAATGGCGTTAAAGAAATCTGGTGGGCTCAAAAAGATGAGCAGAGCAGTAAAAACCTGCACATTTATTTTAAGGGATTATGATATCTCTGGGAGCCCTTCTTGTTTGGGGCTTTACAAAGAGACCTTAAGTTGTCGTGTTTCTCTGACTATTCCATTTGCAGGCACGGCCGGCCTTGTCCAACTTTGCCACGAAGAATATTACTCCATTGTACACTACACAGTTTGTCACAGTTAAAGATCCAATAATCTTCCATTGATTTTAAGCTTGAACTTTTTTAGCCATTGCTCAATTTGATCTGATGGTTCATTGTTATAGATGTTGCAAGTGCGACAAACACCAATTTGCAGAAAAAATCAAAAGGTAGATGAGTTGGAAGGGTTTTTCTTGTATAAACTAGTAACCGGTACAATTAGAATCACAAGTATGCTTCTTTCTTGTCTCTAGGTTTTACCCCAATTGGCTAACATCACATGTATGCCTAAAACAATTACCTCCAAAATGCCGAATAGGAAGGGCTCCTTCATGGATATATAAGCTGCAGGAGTTGGAGATGTTCATTCACCAAGTCGCGTGCCTCTGCCTGTTTTCTTGCATTTATCCATTTCATTCTATTCTATTTTCTGAAGGGCATGAAGGGTCTGGGTTGATTTCGGATCCAAAGAGATCCGGCCATCTGCTTTCTCTTCTAACATATCTTCATCATTAGCATCATCAAAGTTGGATTCGTTAGCAGGTCCATATAGTCATAATATCGCTTCTTGAAGGCCAACCTTGCCACCAAGGTAGAGTTGTGTAGGAATGTCACATTTGTGTAGACTTGGGACTGCTTCTGTCTGTGTGAGTGTTAGTGATCCTGTCAATGCCAGCAAGGGCTCTAACAAAAATGCTTGACTCTCACTCTCTCTTTCCTTCTGTTTTCTCATTTCTTCCAATAGTGATTTGCTCGTGTCAATCCCTGTTTAGTCGATCAGAAAACATGAAAGACAAGTGAGCTCAAGAAACCACATTGACGAAAAGAGTTCTATTTCAAGTATTCTCACCCGCAAGATACCCGCCATGGACATAACCACTAAATCGTTCACTCGTGTGTTCACCAGTGAAGAAGATGCGTCCTACCGGGGCCTGAACAAAACAAGCAAGATTTAGAGATGCATTGTGAAGCTCTCTCTTTATTTTTCCTCTTTTTCTATGAAACAACTGCAACATGGAAACTGCCATGTACAGCCAGAGTGAAAACAGAGGAATTTATGCAGCAGAAACAAGATGGGAATTACCTTAATATAATGAACATCCTGGTTATCTGAAATGATGGGGTAGTTGCTGTAGCTGCCACGCTGGAATCTGTTGCTCCACCAGCGGGGCACTAGTATATCAGTGGCATTAGGTATATTGGGTCCAAACATGTCTCTAAGGACCCCCATAGCTTCCTCCAGTGTCTCCTCATCAGATTGAGCTTCAACACGTTTCGATTCCCCATTAGTCAGCGTCACGACCAAAATATTGGAACCAGGGTATGCATTTTCCATGTGCTGATGACAGAGCAACAAATCAGCAGCCAACTTGGATGAGTTCAGTGAGTTACTAACTATGATTTGATTATTAAGAGATATTAAACTTATCAATCAATCACGTCTATTTGCCATAGTATAAGCATAGAATCTGCGTTGATATTACATGGATGTATATATGTGAAAATGTTGGAGACAGTGAGACCCCACAATGCTTCCGCAAGAGGACACGAGTGATCGTTAAAATATTTCAATCCTCTCCTAATCAAGTGAGAGGAAATAATTTTTAGATGTTGTGGGTCTCAAAATTGATTATCATGCACATATCTTGTCTGCATATAGAGAAATAAAATTATAAAAAAGAGGCCGACATTGCATCGATTCCCTTAATTCAACTAGAATCGCCAGCTCTAAGACAATGACAGAAACACCAGGTACATAATAACTGGAAGAACAATACAAAAACAAATAATGCAGCGGATTCTCGTTTGCTTCCTATGCAAGAAAGCTAGACGACATTTTCTTATCATGTTGCTATCAAGCTATCATACGAGATCTACAACAGGACAAGCTGCTTTATTTAGTCAAGCTATCATATGCATCGGGTTATGTGTGGTATGATTTTTGCCAATTGATTTGAATTGGCAGGAAGTAAATCTTAACTTAAATCAAAAGTTAAAAATGTTTAATCTTTAACTTATGGATTCTAACGTATACATCCTTCTTTATTAGAGTTGCTTCAAGTCAATTTTAACTTGTTTTTCTCATAAATTGTTTATAAAAAACAACTTTTGAATTATGATTTAAAATCAAAAGTGTCATGCCAACCATAATCTAAATATGGGTGGGCCGGCCAATACCACAGACCTCTTCTCTGCAAAAAAGGTCCCAGGTTTGAGCTTTCCCTTCCAAGAAATTATCAAAATATGTCACTATCGATGCTGAAACTGTTTGACATTAAACCTAAGCCGCCAAGCAGCAAGTTGTATACGGATTGGTAAAAAGTCAGCATCCATGTTCCCCTTAGCACCATGCATTCTATTGACTTCTTGAACTAAAGGTTGGCCTGAGGTTGCAATTATAAATGAAAGATTCAAATGCAAGGCACTTGGGACAGACAGAGAATCGAATCACTGCCCACCATACCAAAGAACAAGCACGTTTAAAATTCTAAATGCAGTGTTGAACGATTGTTTTCAAATTCCATTTAGCAGAAACAAGCAACACGGCATTCGGAATATGATTTGGGAAGCAAAAAACAAGGAGGAGAAATAACCTGCCAGAAGGTGTAGTATCCCCTTCGCTCGTGAGCATAGATGAAGAACTCTTTTCCGGGACCACATGGCCAAAATTTATATGGGAACTTGAGGAAAATCTTTGTATATATCATCACCTCGCATTTCTCTATGGCCTCTGTTTTCCACCTCTGCATTATTATTTTTAATTTAATTAAATACAGCACAGAACATTTACTTATAATATGATGGGAGTAAGCTTCAAACCAGCTAAGCTTTCTTAACTTGTTCCGAATCCAGGTGATGTATTTTTCAATTTAAAACTAAGGAAATAAAAGCTCATATTCTTCTGAGTCATTCCTAGATATCTGCCCAGAAAATTACGCAGATCATGTGAACAGATTAGCACCCTAAGTTTCACTAAAGAGGACAGATCACACCCATATGTATCTCACAAGTTACAGCACAAGGCTTGGACAATCATATGATTTTTCCTTCGAAAATAGCCAAGTAACAAAAATATATATATACATTCAAAACAAGATTAACCCCACCCAACTCTCTACGTAATATTTGAAGCAATCAAAGGACAAGATTCTTAATCAGTGCCATCTAAGATTTCTAATGCTACCTCTTCCTTTATTACAAAGTAATCCTACATCACACGAGTTGCTCACTTGCCTGTATCCCAAGTCATTTGAACAAATCATAAAGAATCTTAAGGTTCATAGCTATATGTTGAAGCTGACACCAGTGTGTCCACGAGTAGCCCACCAAGTTTAGGTTAAAATAAAATAAAAAAGCTATTCCAGGCAGCATTATTGTTTTTATTTATTTGTTCTGAGCAGATCCGTAGCATTGTTTGATACGACTGCTCAGGATTGTTCATGGGTAACAACTGCTACAAAAAAAAAAAAAAGAGAGAGACGAGTTGTCCCATTAGGGCCTCACACGTGGTGAATCAACCAAATGAGCCACCCAAGAACAGCAACCCATGAGCGAGCCTGTGGGTTACCAATTAATACTGCGGATCACCATTCATGCAACCCACAGTATTTGCTCTTCTAAAAAGACAGTAAGGCACCTCGAGAAGCTATCCCATGCATCATCACACGACCTCAACCTTATTTAATAACTACAAGGCCTAGCTGCCATAAATTCCTGACTCCTTCAACTTCAATGGTAGTATTTAATATCCTGGGCCACAACCCTAAAATATCAAATGAAAGATTGAAGAATCCCGCTAATCCCACCCCCCATGGCCTAGGGCCTTATCCCTATATATATAAGTGTAGATTCCCCTACATTGGAACAGACACGTTCAAAGTTCAAGATGTAAACAATACACTTATAAGGGAAACAAAATAAAGGACATTGAAGACATGCATGGTACATTTAAGACAAATAAAAGAGTATCAGAGTCGTATATTTATGAAAATTTTGGAAGCAGCACACTGACTCATGTCATGGTTGTTAAATATGAGACGTAGAATTTTTTTTTTTAAAAAAGGAGGAACAGTAAGCAAGTTAAATAAAGGACTAGAAGACGTACGGGCAAGGGAGGCCTGAAGGAAATGAGGTCACTTTGGAGAACACCGATACTAGCTGACAAAATCACATAATTGGCTTCGTACACACAACCATCCTCCGTTTTCACAACAACGCCGTTTCTCGAGTGCTGCAACTCCCTGACAACCTGCCACAAAGTCATCACACAAAATAAACTGAGTGGGAAAAGGATGGTAAAAATCAATAGTATTAGCAGAGTCCAAGGCAATTAATTAGCATTAACAGTTACTACTCCAATGAGATAGATTCTATGAAGTCAAACCAAGAAAATATGTGCGCACTGAGAGATGGAAATGGAACGGACAGCTATATATAACATTAACATATTAAAATAATCTTTAAAATATATATAAAAAAATATTTTAAAACAAATTCAACCTAAATCAGTCACCCTAAGGTTTCATTAGGTTCTGATCAGTTCTGACTCTCTGGAGCAACTGAGGATATCTTTTTTTTTTTAGGGAACTGAGTACAGAAAAAAATAAATGAAGAAATGGACAGGACTGGCTAATTTGATGTTCTTATTTTGAGTTGATATGACATCTCAACCTACTGACCGTATAGTGGTCTAATTCGTGTCAGTGTTGGTGCAAATTGCGGGTTCAGGGACCTACAGCCTCTAGAGCGGTAAAAAACACTTCGCTAATTGAAGGATGACGACTACCTTTTTGCCGATCAATGGCTATATGATTGAAAAATCAAACATGTTCGTGGGTCAACTTTTAATGTCTCTATGTAGGGGTCCTCCACTCAAAAAGCTCACTGAAAATTTTGGTTTGTTTTCACAATGAGGATGTAGCAAGCAAAGGGTCAGAGACCAAAGTTTAAAGGTCTGGAAATAAATAATAACAATGGATGATGTTATTCAACAACTTCCACAAGAGAATAATCAATGTTAATATGGTTAATATTTCATTTACAAGTCCGGCAAAAATATTCCATTCATACCTCCATTCCCAGTTTTCTAATGATCCGAAAGCATGTTTCAGACAGCTTTTCTGACAATAATGGAACAGCGTACATGGTTTCTTGTCTAAATTGTTTACCATATCGCATTCATCATGCTACGCTTAAATTTTCTTTCTTTCTCGAGTTGATGATGACAACAAGTAGATTTTATCATCTTTAAAGTGCATCAAACTTGAAAAATCTCCTTGATATGATGTAGATAGATACTTAAAAGCTTTACCATGGTTGAAATGTTGGAAAAAATAACAGTACCCAAAAAAAAAAAAAAAACAGAGAGAGATCAGTTTGACTCTTGAAAAAAGAAATGAAAAATGGCTGAGAATATGTTTTTGGCAAAATGGTACTAGCAAGAATAGAATATTAAGAAAAGGCATAAGGCTTTTCTTAAAACGTCATTATCTGCAAACTCCAAAAGTGGGTCAATCAATCTCAACAGAAACAAGATTTATAGCTTTGCATCTGCATGAACACAAAACAGAACACAGTTTCCAATTTTCTTCATACACTTTTCTCTGTTCCTTCTTTTTTTTTCCTTTTTTCGACCGCTCTGTTAACTCTTAGCATTTTCCCTTTGTTTTAGCAAATGCATAAAAGCGATAAAACAAATGTAGAACAAGAACAAATCATAAAGCAACAAGAAATAAGTTGTAGGAAAAGAAATCAAAAGGTGGTGTCTTTCCATTTCTTTTTTGTTTGTTTTAACTGTTGAGTTACCTTGTTGAGTTTGAGACGGTTGTCCAAGATTTTGCCCTCAGAGGTAAAAAGAAAATTCTCGGCCATTTTGTATAGCAAATGCTCATATCCTCTGTCATCTGCTACCAGAAATTCTCTTTCTCCAAAATCCACATATGTTGATATTGGCTCTACCTCTGTTTACACAAACAACCCATTAACTTCTCTGTTTAGCAGTCTTCAATCGGTTATTACAATACAACGAAATAAACCCATTTGAGTTTATTAATTTATTCTCCGCATTTTATGAGATAAACCAACAAATAAAAAAAGGCATAAACAGGGAACCGAAATAGTATTTTCTTTTCCTGGGAAACAAACAGAAAATAGTGTCAAATCAGTTGGAAAACCAACCTGCCATCTCAAAGTCATGAAGGATGAAATCAATGGCAAGCTCGATGGGCGTCTTTGGTGAACTGAACAAGCAAAAGACATTACGATTAAAACTGATTAACACCATTAAGAATTTTATATTAATTGATTGATTTGAAGAGTTGAAATTTACCATGGTTGCTCACTAACTTCACCGTCAAGGTTTGCTTCTAGACTCCTCAGCTTCTCAATTGCTGCGTCCACCGCCTTCTTGTAAGAGTCTGCCGCCACTCCACTGGGAAATATTTTCCCACTGCACCAACAACACAGCAAAAGAAATCCACTTTATTTAGCATCCAAAGAGAATTTCTCTTTGAAATTTTCCGTTGCTCAGTGTCCAGATGTTGTGTCATTTTTCATTTGAAGGAAGATAGAAAGCTCAAAATTCGAGGCGGGCACGTATAAAGATACCTGCGATCGTAGATATTATAGCGAGCATTGCTATAATCAGAGAAACAAGTGCGGAGGCCAGATTGAGAAGCAAGTTCCCAAACAGGGTTGGATTCTTTACCACCAACTCCGGCGATCCAACCGGCTCCAAGCTCAGCCGAAACGCCACCGAAATTCTCCTTTCGGATCCTGCCACCGATACGGTCTGAAGCTTCTAAAATTATCATGTCCTCTATTCCATTCTCCGCCAATACCTTTCCCGCAGATATACCTTGACACAAGAAAGAGAACAAAAATTGCTTAATTTTTAGTTTCAGATTATAAGTGTTTATGAATATTCGTATCGGTTGTCAATTACCAGAGACACCGGCGCCGATGATGATGACGGAGGAGCGAGAAGGGGAATCCATTAGAAGGAGAGGGAGAGATAGAGAAGTGTGTGTGTTTGTGTTTGTGTTTGTGTGTGTGTGTGTTTGTGTTTGTGTTTTGTTGGCGAGACATGAAGAATTAGCGGGAGTCAGTTTATATAGGCGTTTTTTCTGTTAGTTTTATTTTTATTTTTGGATTCTGTTTTTTACGGTGGTGGACGTGTCTCTCTTTCTCTAGCTTCGGGTTTTGACGAGGGTTGACTGACGCGGCAATGGAATGGGGGTGGATGCATCATCATTTCGATAGGGGTAGGTTAGGCAGTTTATTTTTATAGATATAAAATTGAAATAAATTTTAATTTAGTATATCTTAATAGATATAAAGTGGGAATGACTTTACTTGAAATTTATAACATCTAAATTATTTTTATATATTTTATTGTTTTTAATATCTATAGTATATTTTTTATTAGATTTTCATGGTAAGAATCAACAAAAATATAACACATAATTCATGCATGATTAGATTAGATTTTATATATCCAATATTCCTCTCGTTAAAAAAATATTTTTAAAAAATAAATGTTATAGCTAATTATTATTTTTTTCAAAACTTATAGCATGTTGAATAATTTATTCATGCAACTCATCAAAACTAAGTACTAAATCCTAATATATCAAACCTTAATTAGATTTCTAAACAAATGGTATTTTGGATATATAAAATTTAAATTTAATTATGTACGAGTCACGTGATATTTTTTTATTAATTCTAGCTTAAAAACCGGAAATAATAGATTGAATATACAATATTTTTTTAATAATAAATTAAATGTAGTTAAATATATAAAGGTACTGAGATAGATTGCATATAATTTCTAGAATACGAGGACATATATATAGAGTTATATGAGATTTTTAAAAAATATATGATCCAATCCTAAAAATATTAGAAAATGTTTCGACTTGTAAATTTAACCTAATCATGTCTATTAAAATTAAAGGTTAATTTAATTTTGATTATCAATTTGTTGAGTAAATGGGTCTTCAAATTTAGAGTGAAATTTATCTTCATTTTCATTGTAATTGTAAAAAGACAATGTTTTCATTATTATCAATTATCCTTATTCATAACTTCCTTTCCATAATTACAAAATAATAATGTTTTATGTAGAATATTAAAAAAACTCTTAACATTTTGCATGTAGCATCCCTTGTAAAATAAAGAAAGTAGTCTCGAAGTTATTAAAAACAGTCATCCATATTAAAGTAAAAGGGTTTATTGAGATACTATTTAAAAAATTTAGAGATTGTTTGGAAACGTGATTATATCAGTATTTAAAAAAAATTATTTTATAAAAATTAATTTTTATATATATTTTGGATCGTTTTGATACGTTAATTTTAAAAATAATTATTTTAATATATTTTAATATAAAAATACTTTAAAAAATAACTATAATTTCACTCCTAAATAAACTTTAATCTATATCAATTGTTTATCTGCGCAACACATCACTCAACCATTACCCCTTGAATTTTGAAGATTAATCAATCTAAAAATTATTAATACCAATTTAAAATAAATCTTGAGCTTCGACCGGTTATCATGTTTAAAAGCTTCTCCTTTTTTTTCTAGCAAGTAAAAAGTATTATCTTTATGAGATTAATTTGGCAGTAAAAAATAATTTTCAATGATTTTATATATTAATTAAGACTAAATTTATTTCAAAAAAATAATAAATGATATTGAATACTAATTTTAAGATTTGAGCTTGAAACGTTAATGAGTGGGCATGCTTTATTAACTACTAAACCAATCCTTAAAATTAAATTAAGCCAGTATTACACCGATACTTATAACACTCATTAGTCTAAAAAATAAAAACTTTTAAAACACGCTATTAAACTAGATTAAGAATAATTTAGAAGGGGAGATTAGCAAGGCATTAATCTACGCAAGCACCACGAAACTACTTGTAGTTTGGAAAGTAATTTCTTCTTTTTGCGGAGCAAGATTCTTTCATTAAACAAAGACTTGAGGGCAAAGGTCCGACTGTTGTGAGTGGTCAATTTTAGAACGTGAATTCTCATTTAATAGGATGGCGAGCTGCACGTGACATTCTTTATTTGACACCTGTGACATGAAGTTGGTGGCTGTAACTCTTGGCAATGACTGCTCCATCCTGGCCTTACATTGCATTTGTCGACTATGATCAGATTTGGCAGTCAACGGTCAAGATTAATCTCTTAAGGTTAATTAATGCTATTATAAGTGATTATATTTCCTGACAATAAAATAATTATATAAAAGAAGCTTAATTAAGAAACTAGAAAGGGAAAAATCTAATTATTAAGGAAAATGTGAAATCCGAAATTCTCCAATTTAAAGCCTCAATTTCCACGAGGATAGAATGGACAAGTTTATTAATTTGTTACATCTCTAAAATCTTTTTATTACAAGCATTAATGTCATGCACTTTCATGGTTAAGAGAAAAAGGGTGATGGCTAGGTGGTTGAGGAAGAGACAAAACATAAACTTATTATTCAAGGATATTTTTGTATTTTCACATGTTTTTTTGTGTAATTGCCATGTCGTGAGGGCATTTTGATATTTTAGTATTTTTTAAATTTTTTTAATGTTTAAAGTTATTGGCACGTGCTTTGCATATCCCAACACGTGAGTAGTATTTGTGTCATTCAGACAATGTTTGTTATACAACCTAGTGGGCATAACTAGCATTCCATTGTCTCACTAGATGTGCCGTCATGTTCTTTTTCATTTGGGGTGGTGCGTGGCAACTTACAGTGATCAGTTTGTTGCCCGTTATCGTTTGATTTTTTTTTTTCTCTTATTTTCTCTCTCATGACAAATAATATATACCACCATCCTCTTTATTTCTTCCTTTTTAATTTCATTCTTCATTCTATTAATTTCTTATTTCGTTCTTTTTCCATTTATAATAGTTTTATTTTTTTAACTTAATTATTCAATTGCAATTTCTCATATGCTTGGCTTTTCATTTTAGTTCTTGTTTTTAAATTTTTTTAATTCTATCCCTGGCACTTTCATTGAAGTTTTTTTTCCATCAAATTTCATCCTTAAATTAAATTTTTTGTTATTTTATTTTTTTAGCTTAACCCTTTTTTATTTTTTTCTTTTATTAAAGTTATTTTTCAATTCAATTAAACCTTCCAATTGAGAATTTTTATCACTCTAATTAATTTTTTTCTCACCTTTATTTTTTCCCATCCTTTTATGTAATTAATATTTTTAAAAAATTTTATATTTTAACATTTAATTTGTTGAGAATTCATCAATGTATAATATTTATTTTATTTATTTAAATAAATAAGTCTAATAAACAAGACTGAATACAAATCTCATTTTATGTTAAGAAATATCTTGATTTTACTTGTATAAGTTTTTTAATTTATATTTTAAATTTTATATTTATAAAATAATTTGACACAACCTGTATATCTAATATTGTTTTTTTAAAAAAATTATAACTCGTAGCAAAACACGGATAAAATGACTAATACATTCGTAGTTGGTGTATCATCTAAGAGTCGGGGAGATATATATAAAACACTCTGTTCTTGTCGTTTGTTTCAGTTATTAGTTAGGGGTCCATATACAGGTTCTTGTCGTAAGATTGATTCTGCAAGATACGTTTTGTTGGAGGGATATACACTAGACGACATTAAATGAAAATCACCATTGCTGCACCAGATTAACTACAAACAAATGTAGCTTCAAAGAATACCATTACTTTTTAAAAAATCTGAAGTGTTGCTGAATCCACGACGAGACATGCAGTCTTTTTTTCTCAGGCAAAAGTGAAAAAAAAACACTTCAATGGAGGACAGTATTGATTTATACGTACGTCTAACGAAGACCAGTATCCTTATCCCAATTAACAAGGCCACGAGGACACCGAGAAAACATTGCAGATCAAGGCTAAGAAATATTATTTATTTATTGTAACAGTCTAGCTAAGATTTTGTTTTTCACATAAAAAAAAAAAAAAACTTAACACTGGCTACTATTGAAAGCATTGGAGTTTTTCATAAGATTCATAAAACATATTAATTATTATTATATTGATAGCTGTAAGTTAGTAACTTTGCATTCCAAAAGCAGAATGAAATGGATGCTTTTGCTAAGTTTATTTTATTTTTAATTTTATTATTCAATGAAATATAAAACTTATTATTTATATCAATTCTGATCTTTATTTTTTTAATATTTTTTTTTATTTTTTGCTAAATTGATTTTTTTTTAATTCCACCTTGTAGCAAAATATATAATTTATTTTTTATTATGATTTTGATCAATATTCTTTTAATTGTTATTTTTTATTTTGAATTTTTTTACATAGTTGAATATGTGTTTTTCAATTTTATCCTTTAATATTTGATTGATTAAAAATTAAATTTCATGTTTTTTTTTTCAAATAAGGTGCTTTGAATCTAATAATTCAGGTCACATGTTTGAATAGTTAACATGAGTTGATATTTTTTTTATAATATACTAGATTTTTTCGATATTATGATTTAAGTTGTGGGTGTTTAGCAAGATAACATGAAAAAAAATAAAAGTAACTAAGATAATCTAGAAAAATTAATTTTATCATTCACGTTCTATCCTCTCATGATCAATCAAAATTTTAAATGTCAATTGAATTAGATCAGAATAAAAAAAAAATGTAAATAAGAGGTTATTCAAAAACCTTCCCTTAAGTTTATCAAGCTTAAGATATTAGCCACGTAAAATAAGAGGGAAGTTCCACAAATTACAAAGCAATATATCTTCTTCTGGATTGTATCTCTGCAAAAATACAGTGGGACAGACTACGAAGAAAATATCGTATGTAATAATAATAATAATAATAATGAAATTGCGCCTAGCATGCCGTTTTAATCCTTTACATCATCTTGGACAAAATCCAATGTCACGATTGAATTAACAGGGTGAAGACACCCGTTATTATTTTGTTTTAGGCTGGCTGGCGGGGATGGCCCTGGCGGCACGTGTTTAATTACTAAAACGTGCATGCTGCTAAATGTACCTCCAAAACTTCTGGTTCAACAACCATTCACAATGTGACACGTAATGCATTTTCCTAATTTTTTGAGATATAATTTCATGATTCTTCTAATTTCACTTCCCGTAATTCTCCAGGTCATGCGAGTTCAAAAATATTGTCTCCTTCATATTTTCTTATAGAGTTACTCTTGATGCATGGTTGGAAAGCTCATGATGTATTAAATTTTAAAGTTTATTTATTTTTGTATTTTAAAAATATTTTTAAAAAATTTTAATTTTTTTTTATTTTAAATTAATTATTTTTTGATATTTGATATGCTAATATCAAAAATAATTTTTAAAAATTAAAAAAATTATTTTGATATATTTTTATACAAAAATATTTTAAAAAACAACTGTTATTATATTTTTAAATACCATTTTAGTCAAAGAGTCTAACTTGTTTATGTTTAAACTCATGTTTTTCTGACTTTCAATTGATTAATCTTAAAGTAAAATAACTGAAAATGTTAAACAAGGGTTCAGGAAAGGATTTTGACATTAATTTCTTGGATTTTGAGAGTGGAAGATGTTTTTCACTTAAAAAAGCTAGGAATGTGATGATTTATTTTATGAAATGGTACTTGTTTCGTTTAAATAATAAAAATGACTTTAAGAATATCAATAAGGCATAAATGGGTATTAATTAAATCATGTAGTATTTCGATTTGCTTAATAAAAAACTGCATATAAAATATTTCTACTTGTATTATTTAAAATATTTCATTTTACGAGTAAAAATATTTATATTTTCAAATAATTTATCTTGTTTTTCTAAAAAAAAAACTTAATTTAACTGTGATCTCTAATTTAAACAGAACATGGACAAATTATATATATAGGTTGTCAAGTAATTTTATAAAGAGCACAAAACTACATTGTTTTCGACGTCAAACAATCTAATATATTTGATTATACAAAATTAATAGCAAGGGTGAAGAATCTTCTGTTCTTGCTTCCTAGTCATGATCGAGACAGGAACAAAACCAGCGAGGGATACATCTCTAGCTAGCTAGTAGGTCCAGGTCTCACCTTATGACCGACTATATTAAAACCTTCCTGACTATTGTCCTTCTTGTGCCATAAGAACATCTTTTTTTCCTAACAAAAAACTAATATTTCATTTTGCGCGCGGGTAGTGATCCACTCACCGACAGAAGAAGAAGAAGATGATGATGATTTGGCAAACCCTAGATTTTGACCTTGAATGTGGCCTTTGCTTCGAAGGAAAGAAAAAAAAAATGTAATAAAATAAAAGAGTTGTATGTAAAAGTATACGATGAAATATAAAGAGATGAATCATGATAGTTTAGGACTGCACATGCACTACCAAAATATATATTAGCGAGAAAATAAAATAAAATAATTGATGAAAAATATTTTGTTAATAATTTTTTTATGAAAATAGTGATGAAATATTTTTAATAAAAAAAGGATGGTTCCATCAATATTTAATATATAACTTTCTTATTTAACTGAAACAAAAATAGATATCATTAATATACAGGAGGATAATCTTTCTTCCTAGTAAAATGGTTGCTGCTTAAGATTTATATATATAATAGCTTACGAAATTTTTAGTAAAGCTAAATGACAATTATCAATAATTAAGTGTAAAATTTTAAGGGGTGTAGCTCAACTAGTCAGGTTCTAGATTTGCTCGCTAGAAGTCTTGCTAGAAGTTATCAGTTCAAGTTCCACAAACCTCAGGACCACTGAAAACTTTCATGGTTGTTAAATTCAGGGCTTATGGTATTAGTTTAAGTGTGCATAAATTAGTCCAGGCACCCACGTTAATAAAAAAAATTAAGTGCAAAACTACTACATCAGAAGTATAAACAATTATCAATAATAATAAGATAGTATTTATTATTGTGGTAGCGATTATTTTTTAAAGTATTTTTTATTTGGAAATATATTAAAATAATATTTTTTATTTTTTTAAATTAATTTTTCATATGAGCACATTAAAATGATTATATATATATATATATATATATAAAATTTCAAACAAAAAAATTAAATAATTTTTAAAAATATTTTTTAAATGTATAAAAAATAAACACCCTCTGAATTATAAAGGCTGTCCCAGCTGATCTTAAAGTCTAATTTGGCTAATTAATTCTTAACAACCACACAATGATCTCTAATTTGACAGGCAAACAACCTTATAATGCATGCAATTAATTAATGTCCTCTTTGATTTGCTGTCATTGTTTAAACTGACAGATTTAATTTGTGGCCCTTGTTATCATTTCCTTAATTACTACTACGTGATTATCATTCAGCTTTCTGTCTCCAAATCCTCTAGCTGATTAAGTAATTATTAGATAAGGTTTTGGATAATCTTTCTTTACTGTGCAACAGTTGACGATAAAAAGTCGTGGAACAATCACCAATCTTCAGAGCTTATATGAGAATATGGTTGAAAATATTGTAAATATTATTTTTTAAGATATTTTTTATTTTTAAAAATTTATTTTTAACATTACAAATTAAAATAATCTAAAATAAAAGAAATTCAAAAGCACTCATGGAACACCAAAAAAACACTCATCATGTAAAGAAAGAATACCAAAATATGGCTGATAGTTATCATATTTATATTCAAGAACATGTATTTGTCTTTCACGAAACATTATTTCATGGCATCAAAAAGAACAAGCCCTCTATCTTAAACTGGAAGACATATAAAAATTGGATGTTGTTGTCGTAATTGATAATTAATATTTTATAGTATTTGATTTTTTTTTTAATTTTTATCTAAATATTATTACATCCTTTTAAAGGGTGAAACTAATTCCGTTCAGGATTTGTAACTGTCCCTCTTAATAAATATATTTTTTGATGATTAAATTTATATTCTCATCTTTGAAGAAATATAGCAGTGTTTTAACTATTAAATTAACACTTTATTAGTAATTTATATTATTGGATTTGAAGATTCATACTCTACTACTTGCTGAGAAATAGGTAATATCATATCAAACAATTGATGATGATCGCTACAAAATGCTTATTAATTAAGTGTTTATGAAATAAAAAGTAGGCTTATATTAATTTTAAGAGTTAATAATTACTTCCAACCCTCTCTATTTTGGATGTAGAAACTCTCTGTTTTAAAAACCCTGTACTTTTCATCTTCTTTTATATTTAATATTAATTATGACTGCACTTCTGCCTCCCGTTAAAAACATGTTAACTGGCCATAGAAATTGATTTTATTTTTAATCAAAATTCTATAAAAGAATCAAATAACCCCTAAAAATATAATGAATGCATAGAATATACAATTAAAATGTTTATTTATTATAAAAAAGGGCCAAAGACCAATACATAAGCCAAGGCTCCAAATACGCTCGCGGCTCACAATGTGAGAAACAAGAAAAACAAGACCAAAATATACAAAAATAAAAAACAAAGAAAATCAGATTTGCGACATGACATCAGCCAATCTAGCTCGGATTCAAAACAAAAGATATCACGACAGAGGTAGCGTAGTGTTGATCATTCCAAAAATAGTTTATAATATGATTAAATAAACGATTAAATGGTATAATCATTTCCAACCAACCAAGCATGATTTCACAATTGATCTGAACTATATATAAACGATATTGTCTCAATCATCTTGCAGAAGCTTTGATGTTCATCGTCCAATCCCAAAAAATGGTCGGGAAATTAATAACAAGATACCTCTTTTTTTCCTCAACATCCATTTATATATGTCCAATCCATCCAATAGCCAAAATTGGTCGGAAAAATGCCATTATAATTTGTTTTCCACGGCTCAATGATGATCCATTTATTGGCACCCAGTTTTTACCACGTACTGTGATTAGTGGGCCAAAAAAAAGAAGTTGTTTTCATGCTCTGCTTTTGACTTTTGGGGTGTACGTATTATCCACTATATATCTAAGAGATTTATTACAAGCTACTCAATCCACATTCCATATATCACATGATTAAGACCAAAAAAATATTTTTTTTTTGTCAGAAAGGGTTGTTCTGCTTCCAGATCTCTTAAGAATGAAATGAAATTGATATCATATTTCTATAAAATATTTTCCTTTAAAATTTATAACTTCTAACTATATTTATTAATTTTTTTTTAAAAAAACCCAGAAAATAATTAATAAAATATCACTAATTACTTCAAATATAATATAACTCCAACCAGATAAATTCTATGAACACAAAAACTCCTGTTTGAAATTGAAAGACACACACATATATATTCCATCATTCTCACCTTTAGTGTAACTGTTCCTTTTATCACTTAGTTGATTCTACGGTACCAAATGCCAAATACCGGTTTCAAGGAGGCATAAATTGTGGTGGCTTGAAAAAGAAATAAAAATAGAAGAACACTTGTCCAAGTTGCCATGAAATTGGATATGAATTCGAGTTTTAGAGAAAGAGATGTCCAATATATAGCATATAACATAAGAATTCGGAAGTAGTTGCAGTAATGGTGGCGGAGAATAGATGAAAGAGGTCAAATTGCCACTCTTCCAAGTTCGATTCCATTCCACGAGAGGTCTGCTGGAACAAAGAATATGCAGTTCTTGATCAATCAGTCATCACTGCAATATATATATTTACGTACAAATCTCTTTCTTTCTTGGTTTACTTTTTTTTTTTTATTATTAGAATTATTAATGTGGATATCCGAATTAATTTACGTGTACCTCGATTAATTTCATAAATTCTAAAATTAATAACAATATAAACCTCTAATAACTATCATATTAACTTGAAATCACGTAAAAAATAAACTTTTTAATCCTAAATTTTTATCATTAAACCACCTCCTTACATGGTTTCTTTCTTGATTTACTTAATAATACATAAGGTTTCGAAAGCAGTTTTTCATCTTCATTTTTATTTTCTTCTTCACATTAACACGTGATAAAAGGAGGAGGAGGTAATTTGTTGCCTAATCTTCACGATCTCAATAAGTAACAATATTCAATCTAAAGTCTCCTAATTAAGAAAATATTGAATAACTTTACCAATCAATCTTTTTAAAAAATATTTTTTACCAATCTACGTGTGTGTGTGTAACAAACGCTATACAAAGGCGTTGAAACCATGGAAGGTTAAAGTGTTTTTGCAGCAGTCGCTTCTGTCATGATTGCAGCGTAGTGTTAATCCCGTTGGGACGACATTTACACTTTCCCCCAATATGCAATTCCTCTCTTGGACGCTACCCTCTTTTTTATTTTCTTCTAAGAAAACCTAACACTTAGTTTTCTTCAAGCAGTCGTCTCACCTTCGAGACTTGATAATATTGCTCGTTATTTGTTTATTATATGATGATTCGAACTCATTTTTTTCATATAAGTGAGATATAATAATTAATTTCATACAATATTGGGCTTTATACTTGCAAGCTTTCCGTGAGTTAACTACATTATTAGATTTTTATACATGCAGGACAGGAGTATTTGAATTTTTTAAAAAAGTGCACGTGATATATCCATGGTTTTTATGTAGATGAATTGTTCAATATATCAAGAATCGTACTCCCTCTACATATTTCACATAGAAGTAAGATTTATGAATAATTTTTACAGTGAATATCATATTTATACATGATTTTTACAACGAATCTGAAGAAGATGAACAGCACAATTCCCAGGAAACTTAATAATAACAACGATTATAAATCATACAGGACGTCAGTACCTGCAATAGTGCAAATATTTTTATATTCTATACAATAATGTAAGACATTGCATTCACATGACAGGCACAGGCACATATTCCCTCCGCGTTGCCGCATAATTAAACGCGTAAGGGTGGCCCATGCATTTGATTTGGAGATGATGAAGATGCTGTTTTGTGTTTATGATCATAGCCTCTCCTTTTCTTTTCTTTTTTTCATGAGAAAATTCGTTTTTTTTTTCACTAAATTTTAAATAGAATTTTGTTTTAAATCTTAGTTTTATAGAAGTTAAGGTAACATATTTTCAATTCTTGAAAATCTATTATTTATTTATTTGTTTTATATGCAAAAATCAATCTTGTTTTAAATCTATTTTTTAAAAATCATAACTAAAAATATTTTTTATCTAAAAAACTATGGAAAAAAAGAGAGAGAGAACAGTATGGGTAGATGGCTGACTGGAAGCCACGTTTCTGCCAACATTTGTCAACGCAAATCAGTCGTGGTAGATGATTGACATAATTCCGGCAAGACGTTAGAATATCCGGCTAGCATGATTTTCTTCTTCTTTGTGCGGTTAATTACGCTTAGAAAAAACCTTAATTTCTTGATTACAAAGTGAAAATTGGACCTGATACCACCATCTTAGAATGTAGTTCATGAGCTTGAAAGACTTCCATCGATCTTTCTTGCTTGTCCGAGCATGAGAAAGTTGATTATTGTGAGTATTACAAGCATAATTGATTCATCTTGATAATCTATTGACGATGTTGCATTTCATGATATGTAGAGAAATGTGAAAGGAATAATGATCATTTACCCACGACCTTGGTGCAAAATTCAAAATGACCAACACGCACACATATTAACATGCATCAAGATTCATGAATCTACATTATGAGCCTTCAAGTACTTGTTGAAATACTTGATCTTGAATCCATGTCCCATAAGGTTCATGTGATTTTCGATTATGGGAACTTATGAACCCTAGGTAAGACTGCACTTTTTGAAAATTTCTAAGATTTTTTTAAGTATTAAATTATTTTTTATGTGTTTTTTTATTGTTTTGATGTGTTGATATGAATCTTAAAAATTAAAATAAAAAAATTATTTAGATGTATTTAATTTTTTTTTAAATAACATATACTACACTTTCAAATAAATTCTTAATTTGCCTCTCATCTCTGTATATTATAACAACTTAAGCCTTAATTTCATTTGTGATGTTTTAGTATATTATTTAATCACATTGAGTAACAAACCGGATAATTCAGGTTGATAATAATAATAATTTTGTTGAATTAAAAGAAATTAACTACAAAAAATCTAATTGAAAAGGATAAAAGATAGTTCATCAGCATATTAATTGCTTGGGTTTCCATAAAATCCTATTGAAAATTGTCCAAACCTCTCTCATGACTTAATAGAAAATCTCATAAGTTTTTTCATAATCTAGCTAGAATTCTACTTAAATATATATATATATATATAAAAATTCAAATTATTCAAATTTAAATTTAAGAGATCCTCTAAATAGAAGTAAATTAAGACTAATGATATTATACAATGAACAAATTTAATAAGTAGAAATTATCCTTAAAAAAATCTTCAAACTTCAATTCTAAACAATGGTATGAAAATCAAATCCATTTAATATCTGAATTAAATATAAAATAGTTAAGACGGACTTAAATTGATTTGGATACCAACAATTATACAAAAAAAAAAAAAAGTATGGACAAGTGAGGAGTAACATTAACTCCTTAGCAAGTGAGATAGCAACATGGTAGGATAGAAATTAAACATTGCGTGGCATTTAATTTAATATCCAAAACTGCAGTCGACTTTCTAAATGTGGTTACAGGACCCTACCTCCACCATGTCTGAATCTCAAGAGTCTCACGTTATTGGTTTGCCAGGCAAGTTGGCTCTACTATTGACCTGCCTCCATAGATGAGCTCCCTTTCACATTCAACCTCTTAATGTGTCTATATATATATATGCTATGGCTTTTTTGCAACTTTACCGAACAAATCCTTAGAATTGACCCTTTCACGCACCCTTTTCCTAGACTTTCGGGGTTGTATATGCGTCGGTTGAGAGAGCATGCTATATATTATTTTGATATTTAATTTTTAAAATATTTTTTATTTAAAAATATATTAAAATAATTTATTTTTAATATTAAAATATTAGAATGACTTAAAAAAATATTAAAATAATAATTTAGATCTAATTACGGGTGGGTTTTCAAGGCATTACAAATTTCATTGATGTAATTATTAATGAAGTTGGATGATGCTTGTCATTGAATAAGAAATGGTGCCATGATTTCTAAGAACACGTTCTTCGAGTCATGTTGAACGCTCCATTAGAAGCTACTGGCTTGTTTTGAGCCAATGCCTGAGAGGAAAAAAAGCGGTCATGTCAGCTGTCAGCTTCATGATCTCTTACCATCTCACAGAAATTTGGGAGCCTTGACCGTGAAAGGTCCTGTCCTCCGATGTCTCATCATTTTAGGTCTTGAATCTTTGCGTTTTCGCCGCCCACTGTAAATTTGACGTTCCTTTTCTCACCCATGTTTTTCTTTCTCTATTTTTTCTCCTGTTAAATCTGGTTCCTGTTAATGGATGATTTGTGGTTGCTTCGCGTTGAAGTCCAACATGTATTTTTTTAATTTTTATTTAAAAATTATTTTAAATTATTTTATTTATATATTTTTAGATTTTTTAGATATATCGGTATAAAAAACAAATTTTACATTATTTTTATATATTTCTAAATAAAAACATATTTTAAAAAGTAATATCTACACACAAAAAAAACATGTAAAATGTTAAATCTTCCATCTAGATGGGCGTATGGATGGTTTTCAAAATGAAATTATACCTTAGAAATTTATTTCCAATTTTGTAATCCATTGCTGACACGTGGTAATTTGAACCCAAGAGAAAAAAGGGGTAAAGAATGACAGACAGAATACGCAGTACTAGTTCTGGGGAACTCAACTTTGGTCGGGATTTTATTTTCTTTGTAATGGTACGTTGTTTCTTAAAAAAAAAATTAAAAATTATTTTTTAAATTTTTTTATGTTTGTTTCTCGTTAGAAAAATTAGTTAACAGAAAACACTTTCCGATCAATGAAAAATACTTTTCAGTCAATTTTAGTTAAAAAAAATTTGACTTGGTTTTAGGAAAGTGTTTTCTCTTTAGTAGTGTTTGTTTTCTGCAAAGTGGTTTCCGGAAAATCACTTTTCAAATTTTTTTATGTTTGTTTGTCAGTAGAAAAGTTGGTCAATGAAAAACACTTTCCAGTAAAAGAAAAATTTAGCTTGGTTTTCAGAAAAGTGTTTTCCTGAAAAATTTAAGGGGAAAACACTTTCTGGAAGTTGTGAAAAATTTAGAAATGTCATTATTTGCTAATTATATCAAATTTGATCCTCAAACTTTTGATTGCTATATATATTTTGTTTTGAATATTTATTTTTCAATTTCATCTTTTAAAATTTTATTTTTATATTAACTTTGGTCCTTATTTTTATAATTGTTATTTGCTTTTTCCTTATCATTTTTTTATTGAAATTTTTTATCTATCAAATTTGATCATCATTTTTTTTATTGTTACTTATTTTATTTGAAATAATTTATGAAATGTTAATTATTATTATTTTAATTTCTTCATCTTTTATTTTTTTTAAAAATTTTTAGATTTGATCTCTATTATTTTGATTATTATTTATTTTATTTGAGATAATTTATGAAATTATATTTTTTTCAATTTCATTCTCATTCAACTTTTTAATTTGTAAGATTTGTTTCTCATTATTTTAATAAATTTGAGAAAAATAAAATATTAATAAGTTATTTTCCAGCTCATTTTCCATAACATAATCAAACTAGCATAATCAAACACTGAAAAGTATTTTCCAACTCATTTTTCATTACACTACCAAATATCGAAAAATACTTTCTTGAAATTTATTTTTTTCAAAATTCACTTTTTAAAAAAACCTACTTTTCAGCAAACAAACAAAGCCCAAGTTACTTTTAAATATCATTTCCCGAAATAGGGCGCTCAATGAAGCAGAACAAGTAATACCATCACCAACCTACTACACCTGAGATCAAACTGCTCAATGAAGGGCGTCCCATTCTAACAGGACAAGACATCAGCCTCAAAAATTGCTTAGATTACATGCTATTCATAAGCTTATTGCATTAAATAAATAAAAAAATGTCAAGAACATGAAAAAAAATCAACGATGTCCATCATATGCTATCCTTCCCCTCCTTGTCTACGTTCCTCTCTTGTCTTTCCTTTTTATTTCTTTATAACAAGATAATTGGAGATTACAACGTGACTAATTTCTACACTGTAAACTTTCAGGGAGTGATTGTTACATAGTTTGAGTGTGGACCAGACCAATCAAATTATCTGGACGCTCTAAACTAACCAGTTGTAACAAACGGATCTAGTGCAACGATCAATGTGATTGGTTGTGTCTAAACGGACCGAGTGGATAACAATCTATCACACTCAAGCGACCCCCTAAACCTGCTTGGCTACGGAATCTTATGTGTTTCTCGTGCAGGAAAATTTGTGGATGCGTACCAATAGAATATCCGTGCTTTTTGCACAAGCAAGAACCTAAGGGCGATAGCACAGAAAAAACCAGGTGCTTGTCAGGCATGTAGATGCATGTCAAGGAGCAGGACTGCATCAAAAGTTGTCAAGCTCACATTATTGGCATGGTTCATATGTTGATCCCGAATACCTCCCTTCGGATACAGGAGGGAAAAACCAAAGGTTGGTATCCAGAAGTAGAGGATGCCGATTGGATCATCCACCGTATGCAACAGATATTATAGAACTGAAGGTGTGTATTCATTCTTATCATGGCAAGAAGCAGGAAGTTTCCCTGTCACGGATACGTGAAGGCAGAATTAAGTAATTTAGCGATTCTAATGAAACCAGAAAAGGAAAAATAAAACACGGTGTGCACTTAATGAAGCAAGGAAGCATAGATTCAGAGGTCAGAGGGTTGACAGGGTGTCGGATCTTCTATAATGTAACTAGTTAATGTTAAGTGTTTCAGGGAGAAATACCTTGAACCTCAATTAATATCTGTGCGTGAGTGCTTGTGTGTCAGTTTCTTTTCACAATTCACAAGTGTTAGGAAGACTGTACTCACCGGAAACAGAAGCCGTCATGAGGAATAAGTATTTCTTCCCAAACTATCACCTCAGACATGTAATTGTCTTATATTTGAATGTTGCTCTTCCACAATAACCCTCATGCTAGGCTCCAATCAACCTAGTACCTGAGCACCCATGAGAAAGCAGTAAAGCATATCCAGAAGTCTTTATCTTGTCTAAAGAACGTTATCATAACAAAAAATTCTAAAATTCATGATAAACAAGCTCTTTCCGGTTAAACTTTAAGTGGTCTTCACATATATTGAGGCATAACCACTGAATTGAGAGGTAACACAGAATTCCTCCTCAAATCCCTCTACCTGGGAAGGAGCTACCTTTTTTTTTTTATCTCAGAAGGCACAACTTAAATCATGTTCAATAATACCCCAACAGTTTTCAAATCCAAATTTCTTTCACACAAGTCCTCCTCATTACATTCAAACAAACAGGCATAGAATGGTTCCAAATACCAAAATGAAAATGAAGACGGTTAAATTTAACGAGCAGGAAGTTAACCAAACTAGTTAAAGGAAAAAATTGCATAGGCCAACAAACAATATCACTAGAAAGTAGGGAAGCCATCAAGCATACCTGAATTCTTCCCAGTTGCAATCATCATATTCTCCATGCCTTGTGCAGCTTCAATCATGCCTTGCGCGTTGTAGGCTTGAATCATGGTAGCAAAGGTGATGCTGTCCGGCTTGCATTTTCTCCCTTCCATTTCCAGAAACAACTTAGACATCTTTTCTATATCACCTGCTCGACCATAGGCACTGATGACGCAGTTGAAGAATGGGGTATCTAGTATCACATCAGAGTTCTCCACCTGCCTCAGAATTGAATCAACCTTCATTATATGCCCAGCTTTACTGTAAGCACTAATAAGAGAACAGTAAGTGACATTGTTAGGCTTAATTCCTAGATGTTTCATTTTGCTGAAGTATTCCTCCATGGTCTCAATATCCTTGGCCTTTCCAAATGTCTCAATGATAATATTATGAGTAACAATTGATGCAGAAAAGAACCTTTTCTCCATGAATTCCAAAACAGACCTCATCTTGCCATACATGCCTGCTTTCCCATATGATCTGATCAGGATATTGAACGTCTTAATATCTTGCCTTAGACCCATTAACTGAAATTCAGTGTACCACTTCTCCATCTTGTCTATCCGCCCACTGCTCCCATAAGCCCCAATGATGGAATTAAATGTGAAAAGATCTGGAACAGAGCTGCCACTTTCAATCATATCTGTCAATGTGTTCTCCATTTCTTCAAACATTTTAGCCTTACCGTATCCATCGATGATAATGTTGTACGTAACAGTGCTACATTCAATTCCTAGATATGACATCTCAGCAAGAATTCCTCGAATGAGTTCAAAACGACGGAGTTTAATGCAACAGTTTATAAGTATGGAATATGTATACACATCTGGTTTGCATTCAGAGATTGCTTTCATTTCAACAACAATAGAAAACGCCTTGTCAAGTTGACCACTTTTGCCATAAGCACTCACAAGAGCAGTATAAACATCAATTGTAGGTTTGAGGCCATCAGACAGCATGACCTCAAAAAGCAAGCTGCCCTCATCAGGTTGCCTGCACTTGCCAAGCATCATCAACAACTTGGTGTATGTTTTGGTTCTCGGCTCGTACCAATGTTGCTTACGAAGAAGTTCAAAAATCTAAAAACCAGACACGGACTTTATTTTAGAATATACGCATGCATTCTAAACACAAACGTCAGTAATCATAACAATAAAATACCAGCAAGTTTCTAGAAATTGCCAAATGCATTGTTTGAATTTAACAACCATCGTATAATGCCATGATCATGGAAAGTTAATCACTTTCTTGATAGACTAATGCACTTGTATAGCAATATCACTAATTCAAACTTGGCTCAGAGAAACAAAAGCACACATTAACCACCATCGACATAACTCAAATGAAACATAACACAGCAGACCTTAAACCAAAATCACATACTATAAAACATGAAAATAACTAAAAAACAACAAAAAGAACACAACTTCACCAAAAAAAAAAACCCACAAACCTTAAGAGCAGATTCCCATTGGTTTTCTTTTATAGCGTCGTCAAGAGCTTCTAAAACAGCTTTAGGCCAAAGGTTATTAAATTTCTTGGAGTTGGCTTTTTGTTCAATAGCTTTTATAGCAGCTTCAGTTCTTAGAATCCTAGACAACTCCTTCTTGGATTGTCTTTGGAGCCCAGTTGAATTTGGGTCGGGGCACCATTTAGAGGACTGGATAGTAAGAAATTGTGGGTCTTGGTTTCCATTGGATCCTGTTAAGAGGTTTTTTGAAGGTGGGGTGGAGATTGAGAGTGACCAGCTCATGTTTGTGAAGGAAAGGGGTTGTGGCTGCATTGCGCCGGGAGTGGAGTTCAAGGAATTTGAGGCTTTAGAGGTCTGGGTTACTGGTCAGGGACAGCTTGGGTTTTGAAATTTGATGGAGGTGTTTCTGAAGGAAGATAGGATAGAAGTGAGCGCATTTTAGCAGAAGTTAACAAGCAAGAATCTAATTCAAGTGAAAGATAAGATAGATACAAATACAATTATTTTACACCAATTATCAATTTTATTTTATATATTTTAATTTATTTGATTTTTTATCTAGTTTTGATTTTTATTCTTCCAATAACTTCTTTTCATCCTCTTCTTAAAATTTTTTTGTTTTCCAAATTCACCTTTAATTATTTTCTTTTATTTTTTTATATCATGTTTTTATCTTTAACATTGGGTTATTAGGCTTTTAACTTTACAATTTTCTTTTGTTTTTTACAAGTTTTTTTTATCTCATATGCCAAAGCTACCAAGATGTGGGCAAGTTAATTTGACCATGAACACCTCGGATTATCATCCTTGAATATACTTTTTTTTTTTTTAATATATGTCGCGGCCAGCAATCTGGTAATTACAATAAGCTGATGGCTATTGATTATTGCTAAACCAAAAACTTTTGCAGGTTTGAATGATGGGCCAAAGGCCTAGAATTGGAATTTACTTTCCACTGTCATTTGCATTTCTTGGGAATCTGCTAGGATAGTGGGCTGGAAGCCCTTCAGTTTAGCAAACCCCGAAAGCCCATCAGTTTTGAGTTCGAAGGCCCCAGATCTCTTTAGAATTAAGAATGAGATTCAATACGCATATTATTTTATCCTTCCAATGGATATCAATGACCCAAATCCAAAAACAAACGACCACGTTTAGCCAGTACATTACAAAATAGCCCCCCAAATCATTGAAATTAGGAGCTAGAATTTGTCACGCTGACATGCTAGCATGTCATCCGTCAATTTATCAAGTCTGATCAGAATTTTAATTTGTTCGATAAATTTAAATGATATTAAACTCGAACTCAGTTATCAAATTTAACATAATAATTAAGATTTTTTCTTCAAAAAAAATCAATAAAGATCTTGAAATCTAAACCACTTGACGGTCTTTAAAAATTAGGCTTGCGAGTGAAGAGAAGCCTCGAAGGACATTAAATATGTTTATAAATTCAAATTGAATACGTGAAAACAGACAATATAAAAAAAAAAATTATAAAATCCTGTGTGTCCACGTATAAATTGAAAAAATAGCATTAATGTTTTGGAAAAACAAACAACGTCGCTGGAATAACCAGGATTTCAATTACCAGACATCTATGAATATTTTCTGTACGATTTTGAGCTACCTTTAATTTTGGAAACTATATATTTTGGATTAAAATTTTGTAGCTATATATTTTCTGCCCAAATTGGAAGATTCCTAGAAAAATCCGACGATGATAAAAAACCAGCTTCATTCGATACTCGACGGGGATGGAAAAGTCTAAACTCGATTCTAATCCGTGAGCCTTTATTGTTAATCTTTTGATCCTATAACATAAATTTCTGTTTTTTTATTTTAAAAATATTTTTGAAAAAACAATATTTTTTTTATTTTTTATTTAAATTAATATTTTTTAATATTTTTAGATTATTTTAATATATTAATATAAAAATAATTTTAAAAAAATATTATTTTAATATTTTTTTACATTAAATATTTTTTTTTAAATAACTCCAATAACATTTCCAAATACACTCACGAATGATGTAATTATAACGTGTTCACATCGGGCGTAGAGAAGGACCTTAATCACTACAAATTTTCAACTTCAGCGAATGAGTTTCTTATGAAATTTAATGTTCATATTGCTTGTACAAAAAAAATTTATACAGTTAAATAAACAAAAATTAATACAGTAAAGTTTTTAATCAGTACAAGTTAAGCATAAATAATACTTGAAAATATAATAATTATTATTTTTAAAAATATTTTATATTTAAAAATATATTTAAATAATATTTTTTATTTTTAAAAAAATTAATTTTGAAATCAACATATCAAATAATTTATAAATATATAAAAAATAATTTTATTTTTTTAATAGAATAATATTTAAAAAAACAATTTTAAATTAGGCCGTGATATCTATGTCCGGGTGAGGCCAGGTATGCGATCAGATGATAGCGAACCGAGCGTAGAAGTATGGAAACATTTTCCTTCACGAAACGGGTTCGGATTGGTTGGAGTTTGCGCGAAGCTCTCGAGTGGCGGGAATTTTTTAAATTCGAGTGGATCACCAGTCCCTTGTCTTGTACGAACCTGATCTCTCGAGACTTGAAGTATTATTATTTTTTTAATCAGAAAGATCCCATGGGCCCAGAATAATTCCATTCAAATGGGAGACCAAGACAATTCCCTTCAATAATCGACCAGGGAAGGTTTCATCTGATTTGCTTTTGTTCCGAGTAGGTGAGTTATAAAGCATGTTCTGCTTTTTTCAATTGATTTGTTCACATAAAGTCAATCCTATTTTTCACATCTAACAAAACACGTATTCATATTAGAGCCAGAACTCGAAGATTATAATCTAATTGTTTTTAAATGGTGTTAAAATTACAAAATTACTAATTTATTATTTTTAATGTGAAGTGATGAGTAAAATAATCAATTTATGGTAGTAACTAAATCATTTTATACTATCTTTGAGACTTAAAAACCAGTAGTTGTGAGAATCCCGAGGAGGTTCCCTGTAAAGAAAAAGTACTCAGATAGTCAGATTTCCTTCCACATGGGTAGAGGATTATTACCGTTGAATTTTACCTTGTTGCTTAAAACTGGGTTTCTTCAACCTCGAGATTCGAGCGGAAATGTACGATGTTATTTATTTCACTCGGAGCGCATTCCATGACCGTCAAGTGCTGTTATAATCATAGATTTTAGGCCAAGCCTGCTGGCTCGCCCGGTCTTAGGCAGGAATGATTTTTAGTTTTTGACGGAATTATTAGGTTTTGACTTTGTTATTCAGGTTAATATTTTTTAAAAATATATTAAAATTAAAATTAATTAGATATAATCGAGTTTTTAACTAAATCTTACTAAATGATACTAATTTTTTTTTTTTTTTATATTCAATTTGGTATGGTTATATCCCCGAGTCTATTGGATTCTAAATAGATCCATCAAGTTGGGCTATATTTCAAAATTATAATTATAATATTGAGTTTATATGATTTCTAGCACATAAAAAATTAGATAAAAATTATAACATAGTATAAAAAATATTTTAAAAAAAAAGCAATTCAAAGAGTCATATATAAACAGTGAGTGGCATGTCTGTATTTAAAAATTGTAAATAGCTAGCACAGTTTACAGTAAGAAAATAGGAGAGAGAAACAAAGAAAAAAAATAAAATGTTAACTATTATATTATTGATATTATTGAAAAGATTTTAATAAAATAAAATTTAAAAACACAATTAATATTGAATGGTGTGGCCATATAAAACATCCAAAGATGGTTAGGCTCACTTGTTTTTGAGTGACTCATCCCACTCTTATCAATCTTTCTAATCATATTAATAGTGTTTTCATCAAAATTTTAATGTGTTTAAGATTTTTTTTTTCTATCTCCTCATAATATATGAAGAGAGAGAAGAGAAAGAAGATAACAAAAATGTTAAGGTATATTAAAGTTTTTATAATAATATCACAAATATAATTAAAATAAATCTTGACAATACAAATTTAACCAACCTAAAAAATATTTTAAATAGTGATAGGAGTAAGTTATATGAGTTCTCAAAAGACAAGGAAGCTTGGTAATTTTTGAGCAATTTTAGTGATTTATTATTGGTGATTTTTTAAAATATTATTAGATTTAGGATTTTTTATTATTCTCTCTCTCTCTCTCTCTTATTTTATTCAAAATTGTGTCGTGCATTTTATACTCTGAGAGAATAGTTAGTGACCCGTGACTCGTAAGTCGCCACATGTTGTCCGTAGCATTCTAGATTGTATTATTCTTTTAAATATGTTATAACAGTGTGTTGTTTTTTCAAAAAAGATTTTTGCTATGGTCTTATAATGTTGCGGTGGTCTTGGATTTTCTCTACTTTTGGGAAGCAAACCTTTCTCGTTTTTCTTGCTGTTGACAAAGGAGAAAGATGAGTGCTGGCAGGTGTTTAAAAGGATGATAATAGTTACGGTTAAGATATTTTTTATTTGAAAATAAATTATAATAATTTTTAATATTAATATATGAAAATAATTTAAAAATATATAAAATATTTTTTTTAAAAAAACGTGTTTTTTAAAAAACAGAGGAGTAGCCGTGGCTTCGTTTTATTGTAAAAGGGTAGCATGAGGTTCATGATTATGAAGGATAATGATGACGTATTTTAAATAATTGTGTTTAATCGTCGAGATGTTCGTGGTTTGATGTTTGCAAATCCACTTTGAGTTCGTAATCGTGAACCGAGCGGGAGAGATTTTTTATCCCCACATTTATTATTTCGACGACGAAAGAGATTTACTATTTTAGTTTTTTTATTTCACTGCTTTTTTTATATATATAAAAAGTATAAACTTAATGTCAAAATATGTTTTTTTTTTTAACATTTTTAGTTTGAATTTTAGAATAATTTATTATTATGAATATATTATATTAAGATAATAGGTATGCGCACCTTTAAATGGTCAGAAGTATCAAATTAGTCAATTGAATAATATATATATTTTTTAATTTTTTTAATTAATATAGGTGTTTGAGTTAGTTTGTACACACCTCAATTAATTGTATAGATCCTAAAATTAATGACCATATAAATCTCTAATGATTTTAAAATTTATAAAATTTAAACCGGTAATTTCTAGAAAATAAATATAATGAGTTGAACTAGTTTAAATTTTTTTAATTTTAATTAATGTATAAACTGATAAGGGGGAAAAAACATATCTTTATTCACGCAAATTGAAGGGATTGATTTGCAATCAAATATTTCTTTCACCCGTCCATCTTTGATGAGGCGGTGACCACCCAGAAGGTCATTGGCGCGTGACGTCAATCTTGCATGTCAGGAGAGGAACAATACATGGATAGATTTTGTAATTAGCATAAGACTCAGGGGCATAAATGAACGATGATGCAACCATCGACCTCCTAACAACCGGAGTCACGGGTCACCACTCCACGCGGCGAACGGTACGCGAACATTCAAGGAAACAACGCGGTTTTCCCACCTCCTTTAAACATGGAAAGCAATTGCAACGAAGCCCTTTATCTTTGCTCTATTTATCACCATCGTTTTCTTTTCTTTTTTCAGAAAATGGAAAAATTAAAATTGCAAGCGTCAAGATATAAATGATCAATAAAGAGTGCACACGTGTACTGTATGAAGTCTCAACATCATTGCACGTTATGGTTCTTTACATAGCGTGGCTCTACGTATGACAAGCACATTTTTTATCTAGTAATTTTTCAATTGACAGATATAATTATATAGTAAATCGAGTCCCTCTACTATAAAGAGTTTCAATTTGACCCCTGTAAGTAAAATTCAACATCTTTTGTCACTTAAAAGGATATTTCTCATCGTATTTAACGCTCAGTAGTAAAAAATATCCCCTCCTCCACTTTAGGAAAAAGATAAACGTGTTTTTTTTCATCTTAAAAAATAGTTAATTATAATTTAATGTAGTTTATCAAAATAAATGAATTAACCGTCATAGTGCAAAAATAATAAATAGGTTTTTTTGTCAATATATTTACTTCAACTAGCTCTGATTGATAATGGTAAAAATAATAAAAAAATTATCATCTAGTTTTATAGTAATTATTTTTTTTTGTTTCATAACTCTAATCAAATATAATTTTAATATGTAATATTAAAAAAAATCAAGACCAAACAATTACATATTGAACAGCTCATCTTTCCGACTCTATTGCGGGGATATTGATTCAAACCTTTTCATACCTTGAAATATAAATTTCTGGCGGCTTCTTAACTATCCTCGTGGTTATTACGCAACCCAACAAATAAAATATCACATCATAATATAAATAAAAATTAATAATATATTATAGATTATTCAAAATGAACAAAGATTTGTGGTCAAAACCACAACGAAAATAACGTGGTAATGGCTCTCCAAAGCTTGCTTGCCCTGTAACATTTTTAATTATTTTCTTCCATGATAGAAACGTATAAAAAAGGACTAAAAGAAGAAAAGTAAGTTACCGATAATAGAATTTCGTAGAATGCGAGGGCACATTATGCAAATAGGCACATTTACCTAACAAAATAAATATGAAAGATGTGAAATTAATTAGGAAACGAAGCCCAAAATATATTGTAATATTACATCTGAAAGGAAAGTCCAGCTGGACATAGACAAAAACCAGCCGATATATATATTCAACAAGCCTTATTTCTACCCTAAACACAAACCCATCTCTTCTGTTTCATGGGTTCTGACGTTTGGGACGTTTTCTAGCAACTCATCTTCTGCTTCGTTTTCCTTTTCTAGTCTCTCTCTCTCTGTATTTTTTTTTTTTTGCTAAGAAATAATTTTTTCGAGAGAGAGACTAAGGAATATACACATACAAGATCTGAATATGGGGGGAAAGTATATGGAGATGTTTCGAATAGCTGCAAGATTTCATTCTCATTGCCCACAAACTGCTCGCGTGTACTACCATCCGCCGCCTCACGCTGACGACCACCACAACAACCACCCCCATCCCCACCAACACGGCTGCGGCTGCGGCGGCGCCACTAGCAGCGCCAGCAATCCAGAGGCAGTCACGAGGGTTCTGGACGTAAGAGAGCTCATTCTCAATTCTATTTGACAGCGACGAACAGATGAGGGAAGATAGTTAATGTTCTGCAGAAAAAATCTGTTGAATCTTTTATTTTGATGAACCCAGAAGATGATTTCATTTTCCATTCTCAAATCTCAAGCGTGTTTGTTCTTTTAATAATGAATATTCTTTCCTACTTATACTTATATTTCTAATGAATTAATATTTTAATCTATGTGGCGATGCTCTTAGGTTGGTTATTCGTTAACAAAAATAAAATCCATGGTGTTTTTTTTTTTTTTTAGCTTATCAGAGACAAGATCCATGATGTTCTGGTAAAAAGGTTGGTGATTAAGGGGAGAAAAGTAGGTCATCAACTTGTTGGGTGTCCAGAAACACTGTGATATCTCTTTAATTTACACGAGAACATGTACCTCAAATGGCTGAACAAAACTACAAGCTGGGGTCTTTTTCATAAGATCTGGGTCCTTTCTGGTGGAATATTTGAGATCTTCTTTTGATTCCATTTATGAACACCCCCATCCCCCCGAAAAAACCAAACTAAACGCAAACCAGACAGACAACCTTAAATGAGTAGCGTGGTGTCTTAATTAACAAAGAATGCGTCATGACCTGGAGCATCACCGTTTTAATAAAAGACTTTGCCAGCGTAACAGCATTAGGTGGAGGTCTAAAAATGGGAGGTCGTCGTGGGTGGAAGTTATCAATGGCTGTCAATGAACTCTTAAGAATCGCAGAAACGTTTCTCAGAATTCAATTAGATGTCAGAATGAAATTTGAACATGAAGGGTTTACTTGATGCTGGTAACATCATCATAACAGATCATCAATTTTCTTCGACGGACAGTTACAGGGGTGTTTCTCTTCATATATTTCTTGGAACTAAACACTTGACATCAAAAATAAAATAATCAAGAATCCTGAGTAAGTGGCCAAGCCGCTAAAGTAGCTAAAGTGGTGATAAATCCGGTCAGTAATCTATTTATTCCTAATCTCCAGCAAAAATAATAATAAAAATTGATCCATTTATAAGACTCGGTGAATTGAATTAAGGGATCGTCCAATTAGAAATAATAAAAGAATGCATAGGTCATTAGAAAGAATTCTAGTACACATATATTAACATTTTTATTCACCTTTCCGTGGTGATCAAGGCAGTTCTGTAAGAGCAATAGTGCCTTCTTTTGACCTAAATAGGAGCGGGTTTCGAAAAAGTACTCGCTGTCTTTTCTTCCCCCACCTGCCAAACATTGGCAAAGATTCGCAAGCCGGCCTGCCACGCATGACTTGAATCTTTGATTGCTCCCTTGCGTCGCTTGTGCCATAGCTTTGCCAAATAATGATCACCCTTTTTGTTGCTGGTTAACTCGTTCATTCAAATGAATAAGAGGGCAGCAACTTATATTGGCGAGTATTTATAAATTAAATTTATATTTTTTTAATTATTATTAATATGAATATTAAACCATGTAAACTTCTAATTATTATCATATTAACAATTATAGAGCTCGAACTTCAAATCACAGGTAAAAAATCTCTTAATTCTAAATTTTTACTATTAAACCATCTACTAGATAATTATTAAATTTATACTTCTGATTATATATACACACACAAATGTCTCAACCATTCGACCAATTGTATAATCTATTCAACCCATTCTCACAAAAATTAATATAATTGATGTACATGAGAAGTGATATCATTTGAATATTGTGGTTCTAATAATTATATAAAAAATATATTATTCAGCCAACAAAATTATTACTATATTACTATATTGGCTTATTATTTATTTTAATTTTGTGTATTAATTGCACAAATTTGTTGGGTTTTTGAATTTCTAATCACTTGCCTCGACCAGGCAAATGCTTTTTGTTTGATTTACACTCACTGATTATTTAAATATTTTTATTTAAAAATAAAAAAATATTTTTAAAAATCATTTTGGATTTTAAACCCCAAAGTCAGAATTCAATTTCTCTTTTAAATTGTAAAAAAGATGTAATGTTGGTCTTTCAAAAGACAAAAGGACTGGAACGAAGAGAAAAAGTGCTATATCCCAAGATGGCTTTGCGTAGAGACCCTTCCTATGCTAATTAAATCAAGCACAATATTCCTACGATCTTCTTCTTAAACCTTTGATCGTCGAATTAATTAATTACAATTATAAGATGCCGTCTTGGCAACTTGCTGGAGAATCCAAAATTGCGTTCGCTAGCTAGACGACTGCAATGCCAATTGGCAAATTCCGCATAAAACACAGCATCGCATATGGCATGCGACAGAAAATAATTCAGTGGTCACTAACAATATATTATAATTATTATTATTATAAATAAAGTTAAAAGATGGGGAGAAAATACTGTTTCCACACCTATTAATACTGTGCATTACTAGTGTTGGTTTTTTTTACTCCTTTTTCTTTTGTTATTTTTTTTTAATTTACTCATTATATGATGTTTTTATAAGGATTTAGAGTAAATAATTTATTTTAATTTGTATTTATATGGTTATTGAGTATCAAAAAAAATATCTCTATCATGGTATGATTTATTTTTTAAAAAAATTAGTTTTAAAAAATAATTTTTTTAAAAAAAACTAGATTATTAAACTTTATAGGGTTAATAACCTGATTTGCAAGTTTGACGAAATAATCTTGATTGTTCATATTTGTGGGTTTAGTGGATTATCTTTTCCTTTTTTTTTTTTCTATTTGAATTCGATTATGTAATTGTCTATTTTTATTTTTATCATATATTTGATAAAATAGTTTCAGAAAAAAAATGTTATTAAGTTTTAGAAAGTCCATAAGTCTATTGACGTGTTTGACGAATTTAACTCTTTTTCTCTTTTCTTACATATATATATATATATATATATATATATATATATATATATATTCAATTTCATCCATTGATATAAACTGATTGAAAATTGAGTTTTATAATTTGTTTTATTTTGTTTTGTTTTTTATAAGGTTATCATAGTCTAAAAAAAAATTTCAATATTGATTTGACATTTAATTTTACGATTGTCTATTTTTGTTATAATATATTTAAATAAACAATAGTTTAGAAGGGAAAAAAGAGGAAGTTACTAATCCCAATATAATCCATTACCTGGTTAACAAGTTTAACATGTTGACTCGGATTAACCAATTCATTGGTTTAGTAGGTTTACCCATGAAACTTGAAATTTTGTTTTTGATGTCACTTTTATTCAATATTGAATTGGTTGAGAAATAGAATTTATGGTTTATTTTTTTTTTACTTTTTATAAGGTTACTACAATCTCAAATAACTATTTTTTTAGGGTTGATGCTTGATTTTAAAAGCATATAATGCTATTATAAAATTAAATAATTTTTTTTAAAAAAATAACAAAGTTATTACATCATTGAAATCTATGACCAAGATCTATCCAATTTGACACCGTCTCAATATAAAAAAAAATTATCGTTTAAACGTTTTTTTATTTAAAATTATATCATATTTTTATTGATCATCTAAATTATCTTTGGAGCTATTAAATTAAATAATTCATTTTGAAACAGCTTCCACATGATTTTGGTGTGTTTGGTATTGTGATAGCTGTTGCGGTTGTGGCTTGAAAAAAATTATTTTATTTTATAAAAAGTACTTTTAGTTGAGATTGGTTTGGAAAAATATATGTTTGGTTAAAACTGTGGTTGAAATTAAAGTTGAACAAAAAGTAGTTTAACGTGTTTGGTTAAGAATGCTTTTGAAATTGAGGTTATAAAATAATTTAAATATATATATATATATATATATTTATATATTTATGGTTTTTAATTTAAATATTGTAGATTTAACTATTGCTATTATATCATGAAATAAATAATACTTTATATAAAATATTTTTTTATTGTTCTATTAAACTATCTACAATTCCATCACGTATGAAATACATCCGACAAGGACTATAGATTTTACAAATTTCTCAAGAGCGCAACAACATCAAGTGAAATATAATCAGAAATAAAATTGGGATTGCGATAAAATTTTGCAAATGCTACATCATCAAATGATCTCCGTCTAATTTATGTAGTGTCATTGAATAATGTTTAACACCATTTTTTTATAATAAAATACAATTAAAAATAAAAAATATTTTTTTTATTTTGCTGGGTTAGACCGATTCAATGTATTTTTAGCTTTGAACCGGACCGGTCTGACCAAAACAATCATGCTTCACTGTTCATTTAAGAAAACCCATGAATCCACTGTTCATGGGTAAATACTCAGCACTAGACACCTGCGACACACCTTCATAAAATATAGCTTTTGCTTATAACCAAATAACAAAAATTATGGTTTCGGATGAATATCTCCCGCCGCAGTCATGATACCAGACAACTATTTAATTTGAAACTCAAGTAAGATAAAAAGCTAAGTTAGTAAGTTTTAAGATTCAACTACTTAATTGAATTTAATAATATTATAAAAAAAAATCTTTATTTATTTTTTTTATTTTTTTTTAAATAGACAGATCCTCATCGTATAGCGAACAATGTCCTGGTACCATTCAAAGATGATAATATCTCCCTAAGATGTATCATGCTCACCATGAATTTATTTGAGCATACTTCATCTTTCATCGCCATCACAATATTTGCAGAATCTCTTCAACTCAAATGACAGCCCAACAGACAACTGGTATCTGACAATCCAAAAATATCATCAACCGGCTGTCCAGAACCAAAATTCAATGTCGTGGGGTAAATGAATAGGACGAAAAATACAAAAAATACGTAACAGCCCCATGGTAGCATTTGACTCGGGGTCCAGCAGCATGATGCCATCAGAATTCAGAAGGTTGGTGGCAGAAAAATAAAAATGTCACGTTAGTGTGAAGTTTTGCCCGTTGGATTGGATGAGGACAGAAGGCCGATGAAATTTATAGAGCAAATATCAAGAGGAACAACACAAATCAACTCCGAAAACTGGAGAGTTTTGAGATAATCACAAGAAAGTAGTGGCCTAGCATTGTCAAAAGTCAGTCTAAGAAACACACTACCCATCACGATGCCCAGGAAGAATTAAATAACTAAAGCAGCAGAGCTTGTACCAGATCACTGGCTCCCTGAATGTGGCTTCCGAGCCACGAAGAAAAACAGCGGGGTGAAAATCTCCTTCCTGGAAGGCATAATAATAAAATTCCGTCATTATTATGGTAACGCAAGTATTAGAAAACCTCATGATCATAAACTTCAACAATTGTTGAAGATAAATTTTCTGGTATATTAAAAATCCGTGTATTCCTTTGCTCACATGCTACTCATAAGTAACCCATAAGCAATCCAGTACCATAGAGCTAATAAGAGGAATTCCTCCTGACGTTTTGTCAGGAAAAAGAAAAATTCAAGGTGGAAGCATCCCAGCCATTTGTTGGCCTGGAGATGCTTGTTATAAGCTGCGCTGGACCAACATACAAGGGTGAGAAAAAAAAAAGGCGCCTGCTTGAGGCTCAAAATGGTCTCGTAAGGTGGTCAATTAGGTGAAATACACAAGCACTGTATGGGCTAAACATAAGGGTCCACAAAGGAAGGTAACATGATAACAGAAAGACTCACCTTCCACCTTCAACTAATCCCTCTGCAGCCTTCTCAAGAAAATCTTGAACCCTTTGACTTCCTTTGGGAGCAAGTCCTACAAATTCCAGGGCTTTGACCTGCATGGTGAATTACCAGTTAACCATCCACGAGGGCTGCAATAATCAGAAATATAAGTTCATTCGCTTTGGAGTGGCAAATAATAGGGTGGTGATAATGGTACAGGAACCAAACAGCATGGACCAATATTTACCATATTTTTTGTAAAGAATCTCCCAACAGCTGTTAAACGGAAGCTACTCAGTGAGAAGTGATTTGTGTCCAAAGGCAAGTACCATGGCACAGGTGAGCCCACTGCAAGATCTTTTGACCACATGACCTTCACAGACAGAGTAATGACGACCATTATCACGATCAAATGTTTCAGATATCAACTATGAAAAAGAGAGACATTTTTTACCGACCTCAAAACCAGCTTTCTTTAGAGCATCAATGCATTGTCCAGTCAACCTGATGTCTGGAAGGCCATCACCAATCTCTATTTCTGCCTGTGCCGATTAAAAATATGTTAAATTCACGGCCATGAAGATTGAAATCGCTAATAGAAAACAGGAGGCCTTTTTAGACAGCTAAAATATCTAACCTTAATTTTTTGATGTTCTTGGTTACGTGGATCGAAAGAATCAGTCATGCACCACTCATATGCAGCAAAACATTGTCCTGGCTTCAATACCCTGTAAATCTCACTGTAGCATCCATACTGTTCAGAAAATACAGAATGTTACAAAGGTCAGAGAGAGAGAAAAAGAGAAATACCTATTTACGTACATAAATACTTGTCTACATATATATATGTGACACAAAGATACCAGGAAATATAAATTGAGAGAGTTTTTCTAGGAACATACTGCATCTGGTGCATGGCAGGTAGCTTCAATTGCATATACAGCATCAAAAATGTTATCAGGGAATGGCATTTTCATGAAATCACCCTGTATATCAAGAAACAACTAAAATTACAGGTCACTGCAAAATATAAAAATCATATCCTAGAACTCGTGCATGGCATGTATATGTCAAAATTTTAAACCAGGTACACCAAATTGGCAAAAGAATAAAGATAGAACAAAACAAAAGTGCTTAATAGATAGGAACTCAACAAGAACTTGAATTTACACCAAGAACAGAACCAACCTTCACAAAATCACAGGTCCCGTCAACTCCTGCAATGCGATTTAGTTCCTGCAATGCAATATAGGCAGTGAGCTTCAATGCCATTTTGAAAACATCATGGAAAACAAATTAAAAGTGAAAAGTATGGAAATCAAATAAAGTCGATCAATTTCAGATAATCCACCAAATACAAGTACAGAACTCTTTTAACTGACATAGATGAAAAGGATAGGCATGCACCTTTCCCCTTGATATCTGATACTCATTGTTGTTCAACCCTGTTACTGATGTTGAGCTGCAGCACATCACCATAAAAATTATCATATGCCTAAAGCACTCTCGTGGATAGGAATTCAATGCAAAGAATGTGAGCTTATTTGTCAACATGAACAGTAAGATTTCATCCAACAATTAATACTTGAGCTACTTCCAGATGAGGCCCAGCATTTGCACGATCCATGTTGCAAATACTACCAAAGGACTACAAACATTGTTTATAGCAGCAGAGAAAAGTAGGATACCAGTCCAACAATTGGTTCTACCGCTTCCCATTAAGATTTGAAAAGACCACCAAATCACTACCGCAATTATGTCATAACAAGAAGCAGAGTAGGATGCCTGTCAAACAATTATTAGTTGCTTTGCTTCCCAGTAAGATAGTTTACATCAAGTGAAATATGAAGCCAGCTGGTGATAGCAGCCATTCAAAAACCTAACACAAGGGATTCAGCAAAAACTACAAAACAAAATCCAAGATGATGCACATGACAAACCTATGAATAAAGTCAGTATGCAGTTAGCATAGCTTAAATTCGAACCCTACTTTTTTACTTTATCAGGGAAAGGAAATTTTTGCCACTCACCTGAATCGAGCAATTTCTCTTAAAGGCCCGCCAATTCCACATCCTACATCCAACACCTATTTTAACAAAAAGAGGTCAAGTCAATGCATCAAAGTCATTAAATGAAGTAGATCTCCACTTGGTTTGACAATATTCTGTAGAAGAGGCTAAACCTTCTGTCCAGGTTTCAGGCCAAGTTGTAAAGCGAGAAAGTGTTCATGTCGCTTGATGCTCTCACGAAGAGACTCCCCTTTGAATCTGAAACAACAAATATTTTACTTGCAATCAGACTTATAAATAGCTGTTGTGATCAGCCTTAAAATATGCGAAAACCTCAATATAAAATGTAGAAGACACAAAAAGGGTACCTAGGAGCAAAATGGAAAGACTCCCCCCAGCCAAACTCATAAAAGCTGGTAACAAGATCATAATATTTATTAACCTGTAGTTTAAATGTGATGAGTTAATAGGTATAGGTTAAATATCACTGTTTGGAGCAGCAATAAGTTCGCATCCAAAAGAAAATAAACAGGTTCTTCTTATTTCAACAAAATATTTCAATTCTTCACACTCAAATAGAAACATTACAGAAGATTAATAGCACCGAGTCTTGATAGAAGTTGCAAGGGAAAACTTCCATGGAAGTTTCCAAAATATTGTTTCAAGAGGTTTTTGCATGGATCAGGGTTCCATTTAAAATTTAACTGTTTGGTTTCAAGTAAACCAATTTATATTCAGTAACTCATATAAGGGATAACAAGAAACTTAGCTTCTCAGACATATTATGAGCTATGAAATGGACACTGCATGCAGTATCATATTAATGTTTTTATGACACAAGGAATATATCAATAAAACATTTCGAGCATTATGCAAAATCAATTAGCACTTGATTTAGAGACCAATGAAAATGTATTGAAAAGGAAAATAAAAAAGTTCAATTATACATCCCTCTGAGACTATAAATACGCAAGGAGAAACTAAAAGTTTTCCAAAGCTAAATATAAAGAGAAGGAAACTGAAAGGAACAGCTTATCTGCAGGAAATACATGAAGGTCATTCTTAAGAGGATAGTTGACTCGACCTTCTCTTACCATGTCAGAGTAGTTGGCTTTTCTCTCTTCCTCATCACCTCCATAACAGACATGATACTTCTCATACCTGGATTGTCAATATAAGATTTTCATAAAAAAATTTCAATAAGATTCAAGAAAATTTAAGGTTTGAAAACCTAAAAGTTCACACATGTCGCATAAGAATTTCCAGGAAGTTTCGATTGATTACACAAGCACCAAACTCAAACTTTAGACTGCAGCTTTTGCTTCTGTTTTTAGGTGCTTTCCAGAAGTGCTTTAGGCTTGAAAAGGCATTAAATTGATACTTTTTAGTGTTTTCTGATGGTTTTAAAACGTTGATGTCAAAAATTAAAAAACAAATATGAAAAAAATTCATTTTGATGCATTTTCAAGCAAAAAGCTATTTTGAAAATCACCCTGCACCATAATCCCAAACACCCTGAGTCTTTACCATCAATAACAATGCCTTCTATAGTAGCTCAAGAAAAATAATTAATAAAAAATAACTTGCATGCAAAAATAAAATTCTATCTTTTGCACAAGAGAGGGACTCTTGGGATTTTTCATTTTTCCTTAATCCTTCAGGTCCTTTCTGAGAATTTCCCTAGAAAGCAGCCCCATCAATTCCCTGAACAATCTAGGAATATTCGTGTGGTTCTTTTGTGATCCAATTTCCATGTAAAACAGATATAATTCACTATTCAACCTAAAAAAACATTACAAGCAAACAAAAACCTGATTTCTAAACAGCCTGTAACACACTAGAGACGCAAGGTAAACCTGATATGTAGTCATGATTGAAAGGTGATTGTTTGGTTTGGGTGCTCATAAAAATATGTGTTCGGTTAAAACTGTTGTTGAAGTAGTTATTGAATAAAAAACAATTAAAAAATGTTTGGTTAATACTGCTTTAAAAGGTAAAATGATTAAAGAACGAGTTGTGAATTCATAACTTCAAATTAAATAAAAAGCATGTGATTATCAAAACATAAAAAAAGTGTCTCTTGCTGTTTGTGCTGGCATCAAGGACCCATGAAGATCCATCTATGAAAACTCTCTAAACCTTATAGGGATGATTTGAGTAAATCTGATGGAGTGTTTATTATAGGTAAAACCAAACTTTTGTTTCTCCAAGTACACGCTGGAGTGTTTGAATTGCAAAGTTTAAAATGGTCCATCGATTTTTCAATGTAAGAAAAGCGGGAAGAAGATAATAAAAGCAGAATTGCGGTTCAAGAAAGCATGAAAAAATTGCTTTACCATAACCGAGGTTAGACCTCATTTAATGGCAGGCTCCACAAATTAAACCACACTTTTATTTGATAACCAAACACTATGGCTGGGGAAAAAGCAAATGCCACCTTAATCCCAAACATCCAACTAGCAGCAACTAAAAATGCTTTCTACTAAAAAAGCTACGTTTTTTCAAACTGCAACCACAGCTAAACACACCCATAGTGGTATAGCCATTGAAAAGGACAAATCGTATGGAAGCCAGCATTCAGTTCCAAGTTCACATGCTAGCCAACCCATGTTACTCTTTTATCTGTTTTCTTTGTAATTTCCCTGAACTCAAATTAAAGCAGGCATATCTAATCTAATCATTTCGTTTTCGAAACAAAAAAAGAATACAATAAAATTGGTACAATCACCTTCTACTTGTTATGATTTCTGAATTCAGAAGAATAAAGATTTACATATCAGATTCAAGATAGTGGGAACGTGCACAACCATTGTTCTTATCAAACCAGGCTGAAACTCTGTGGTTAATAGTGTCATCAAATCTTGGTCAGTACAAGCTAGGAGAAAGGTGTAATGATCAAGCTAGATAGGCAGAATTTAAAACAAAACAATATAAATAAGAAAGAGAAAGATCAAATCAAGCATGAATAGAGAAGGAAGAAGAGTACTTCTCGACAGCAGAGAGAACATCACTTTTATCGATCTTTCCTCCAAGACCAGTAGCGAGATCCAATGCACCAGCTTTCGACATTTCTCTTGAATCCAACAATACGGAGATCCAAAACAAAGCAAAATAATAAATCAGTGGAAACGGATTGGATCCTAGTTTTTGGATGGAAATGCAAAATGTGTGTGAGCGAGAGAGGGAGAGTGTGAATTTAAAGCTAAAGGGTTAGATCGAACGTTGATTGTGGCCGCAATGATTGGGAGATGAAAGAGGAAAGTTGGTTCTGCTAAAGGGGCCTTTTTTTATACCTATACAGAAAAAGGAGATATTAAAAAGAAAAAAGAAAAAAATGTTGAGAAGGTGACTTTTGAAATTACATTGTTTCATAAAGAAATTATTTTTTTATTTAAATTATTTTTTTTATATTTTTACATTATTTTAATATATTAATATTAAAAATAATTTTTTAAAAATAAAAAAAATTGTTTTAATAAATTTTCAAAAAAATTAAAAAATAATCACAAATATAGTCTCAAATACCTTTTAAATTTGAGAAAGGATATACATGACAAATTATTCTTGGAAACGCAAACCGTTTTGACCAAAACTGGCTAACAACGCAAAATGGATGTTTGGAATGGCTTCTACTTCCTTGTAAGTTGTTTTTTTAAGAAAATATTAAATTAATATTTTTTATGATTTTAATATATTAATATATAAAATTTTAAAAAAATATTTTTGTATATTTTCAAATAAAAATTATTTTAAAGAGTAGTATTGCTGACTTGAAAACATGAATATTTTTAAAATGTGAATTCTTATAAATAATTCATGTATTTAATAAAATCATAATAGAGATTGAAGATCTGTGATTTTACCATCATTAGACTTAATTAATATATGCCACACACCATCCAGTAAAGAATTAGAAGCATACTTAGCATTTTTTTAAAAAAACCAGTACATATTCGAGGTTTTATCATTAAGAGTATAAAATTTAGAATGCGGAGATAGATATTTTTTTAAAATCCTTAAATATATATCTAAAAAACTTTCACTGATTATTGATGTAACCACACAAATAATACAGAATGAAATTATACTATGGCAAAAAAACAAAAACAAAATTTCCTCTAATAAAACAATATTGTTTTGTTTACGAGAATTTTATATATAGATATAGATATTAAAAAAAAAAAAAAAACAAAACAAAACGGATATTGGGTGGAACATGTCAGAGCCGTGAGGAGTGAGAAAACACAAGTCTTTGTGGAAGCAAAAAGCTGAAAGAGATTCCAAGAAGGACAGCGCGATAAATTTGTCTTTTTCGTTGACGCCGAGAAGACAACCCGTCAATACTCACGTGATCGGCACGTGTGCCGTTGCACGTTCATAGGATCTGTGTCAGAGGCGTCATCCCCTGGAGTGATGCCAGTTCAGTGAGTGACTGGAATCTGGCTCCCAAATCAGAGTAATATTCTGTTTATTTTTATAATTTTTGAATTTTTTTTACTATAAATTAATATATTTTAGATATTTTAATATATTAATATTAAAAATTATTATTTTGATATATTTTCAAGTAAAAATACTTCAACCACATTATCAAACAAACTCTAAAATCATGTATATATTACATTTTAAACAAAATTCAGTAAATTTTAAAATTATTTTTTGTTTAAAATTATTTTTTTATTTTTTTCATCTTTTAAATATATTAATATTAAAAATATTTTTTAAAAAATAATAAAAATTAATTTTACATATTTTCAGTAAAAAACACTTTAAAAACAACTATTATTATATTTCTAAATACCATTTAAGAGCTGTTTATTATTTATGCGTTATGTTTTTAATAAATATTTTTTTAATACAATTTTTTATATTAAAAATAAAATTTTTAAAATAAAAAATATTAATTTAAAATAAAAAATAATTTTAAAAATATCAAAATCCAACTTATAAAATAAAAATATATCATAAATTCATGGCGGGCCATGTAACTCCAGTACCAGGTAGTACTTTGATACTACGTTTTGAAAGTATTTTTAAAAAAAATTAAAAAATTTTTATTTTTTATTTTAAATTAATATGTTTTATATGTTTTTAAATTATTTTAAAGTGTTGGTGTGAAAAATAATTTTTAAAACATAAAAAAAATATTATTTTAATATATTTTTAAATAAAAAATATTTTATAAAACAACTATTACATTATTTAAAAAAAAAATTTATCTCATCTGGCGCGGAACTCTATTATGGAAGCATGCTTTTGTCCGGGCTTCGGCTCGTAGTTTTATAAGTGGACAACGTCTTGTTGAAGCTTGGGTCCAGCAGTTCCATGTTCAACAAGTCCGAATCCAGGTCGTCATGAACTCATAATATGCAGCAACGGTGCCCCCAACTGCATGGAGCGTTATAATATTTTCTTAATTGACAAAGATTTATTATTAACTGTGTTTTGTAAATAACCATAAATTTCACGTTCATGAATTAAAAATATTTAAAAATTATCCTTTTAAGTTAAAAACTAATATATTATTTACAGTATGTTTTAGAATTCAGCCAACTATCGATTTAAAAATACAATAATGAAAAAATATAGCCACTTTAGTAACCCTTTTTTGGAGCTGGCTTGAACATAAACTATAAACGTGAACAAGTTTAAGAGCGTGTTTGTGCTTGTTATTTTATTACGAGGTGTGTGTATATATATATATATATATATATATATAGATCTAATGAGAAGATCACTAATAATAATTTTATGGTAGAAATATTTTTAAATAAATAAAAATAAATATTCAAATCATAAAGATAAAAAAATATATATAGTATATAAATTGAATCTGGAATTTTGACCTTTCATTTAATCTATGATATTTATTTTTTTAATTTATTATTATTTATAATATCAATATTATTTGATTTTGATAAATTCATTCGGCTTAAATAATATAAATATTAGAGAGGAAAGGATTTTTTTTCCCACACCCCTACCATTTAATTCGTCCGTGCGAAACCTCAATAAACGCAGGAGAAAAAAGGAAATTACTAAAAACCAATTTAAAAAACTACGTGGCAGGGTTTAACCGGCCTCTTGAGTGAAGAACAGAACCGCAAAACCAAAGCTGAGAATAAAAAAAGAAAAAAAACGAATAAACCCTTTTCCCTGCAGAAAACACAGAAAAAAGGAGCCAATTGATCTTTTCAACAGCCATCTCTACATTAAAAACGCAGAGTTTTACACCAGCAGCTTCAAGAACTTGACCAGGATCCTTTTCTGTTGCAAGTATTCTATCTTGTTCCTGATAAAATATTCGACATTGTTTCCTCCCCTGCATTTGCTGCTGTTCAGATATATCTAAACAATTAAAAAAGGCTTCCAATTCAGTTAAATCAGTTAATTATTACTTATTTATATCTATAAGCGTCAAATAATTGTTGCTGATAATTATTGTATGTATTGCCAGGAAATCTTGCTGGAGCTAATTTCTTTTTAATTAAATTTAGCGTGAAATGGGCTGTTACGATGATTTCACCTTTTGCCAGGTATTTACACTGCATTCATTTAATTACTTATTCGAATAATTAATTTCATTTTCTTGAAATAATTTTAATTTTCGATCATACGCACTTGAGTAAATAAAGCTGTTGCCATTACACATCCTAGAAATAGTAAATTACATAGTTTCTGCTATCATCTTATCCATAAGGCTCTTTCTTCTGACACCACATGAAGGCAACATCATACAACAGCAAAAGACCACATGGCCTGGATAGATACAAAAGTAGAGCATGTGCCTCGACGGATGATAACTGTTGCAGGATCCCTATATATAAAAACCAGGAACATGTAGTTTTCTAATGATGGAAGCGCCAAGGTAGAACCAACACCTAAGCAATAGGGGATACCCTAACTTCATCAAGTACAGGACCACAAAGGGATCCGTAGTCATCAATCCTAGTATGGTAGTATGAACTGTAAAATGTAATTCTTGTCCGAGCTGAAATGGCTTTGAACTTGAAACTTACGGTCTTTGATTCACCCTTTCCTTTGGATTCGAATGGAACTTTAAACGTATCACCAGCAGCGAATGCCTCGACCATCATGGATCCATGGCAACCATTCCTTGCATCTCCGATTGTGAATGTGAGACTGTAGACTTTGTTGGGAGTTGTTCTGAGGATTTGGGCAATTGCACTTTCTCTTCCTGCAACAAGCTCAACAGCAGCAAGTCCAAAAGGAACATTGAAGTGCCTTTTGTCAATGAACTTCACAGCTTTAAGTGATTCAATCATCCAGCCAGGGAGTGGAGATGTGAGATCTTCTTGTTTTGGAGGAAGGAGGATGCCATTGGAGGTGTTCACTAACCGATGAGGACCCTCCTCAAAGCCATGATTCCTTACAAGGTTATCTACAAGACGTCATTTTCAACCATCAATAGATCAGAGAAGCTATCATCAAACTCTTGTGAAAGAAAATAGAAATCAAATTTGAAAATTTTACATGTTTTAGAGCAAACATTTAACTTCAAAATTATTTAACCACAGCAGCAACTTAACTATCACCATCACAGATACATATATCACTTCTATCGCAACCGTTCAAAGAGAATAGGCAGGAGTTTAGAACTTCAGATGGATAAACAAGACTGCATCTCGAGTCAAGTGTATCCTATGTTTGACAAGATTGACAAAGTGATGGTATCTAAAATCAAATTACCATCTTCAATATCACCAAAAATTGTGGGCTAAAGCCGACCAGATAACCAAGCAACTAACTAAAGCGCAATCTTGGATAGATCTACAAACAACGTCTGAGGCTAGAGCATCAAATTTAAAGGCGTTGAAAGTTGAAGATCCAAGCCAATGAAAAATAGTCTCTGCATATGCAACAGCCTCGACATACAATCCCACAAAAACAAGTAATACAGAAAATAATCTGGCAAAACAAAATCAGACAAAAAATCTCAAAAATACAGCTAAAACAAGCCCCGCAAATTCTCCATACCAAAGACAGAACATCACAATAATAGTTAGTTTTTTTTTTTTTAGGATCATTACCTCTTGTGGGCATTGGTGGAAAGAGCTCCTTGATAGCAACTGCATCAATGAGTGGTCCACACGCAGGGTCCTCTTGGACCCCGGTATTGTGAAATGTCACTTTAACAACAGTGGCATTGAGTCTAAATCCCCAAGCATAAGTGTCTCCACCATTACTACTATACAGAGTCTGCAAAGGCAGGTCCCCAAACACAGGACCAACTGAGACTCTCAACACCTCGTCTTGAGCACAAGTTCTTGAAGCACCAAAAGTTAGGGCATAAAGAGAGCCTGCTTTTATCGTTATTGTTTGAGAAATTGAGGCCTCATTGCCTAGCCTTACCGCATGGACACCATGAGCCACATTAAAGTACATACCACCGGGTTGTGGCCCAGCAGAGATGTATTCTACGAAGCCATTGATTTCCCAGCTGGGGAGTGCATTTTTTCCTTTAAGGACTGTTTTTCTGATGGCACCAGGTTTTGGTTTCTCTTCAAAGTTCCCATTTTTGAGAAAGCCTGGAGACAGAGAGAAGACCAAGTCAAAATGAGAAAGTGAAATTAATAGTCAGCAAAGAAATGTGCTAAAGAAAGTAGAGAAACAAATCTGCATCCCTCTTTCTTTGATGGCCACTCTAAATCTAAGAGTAACCTAACTTTCTCTTTTGGGGAATCTTTGAAAATGGATGTGAAACTGTAAATAGCAAGTAAAGGTGAAAAGGAGAAGAGAAAATCCATCACTAAATCTTACAGTAAAGCCCTGAAAGAAGGTTTTATATGTATGAAGCATAAAGATTCAACCTTGTATACTAAAAAATCAAACGAGACATTAACTGCCAAAAGCCCAGCAAACAAGAAAAATTTTGCACTATAAGCACGTATATATGCCCAAATAGAGAACAAAAACACAAAAAACCCCAACTCAATGAACACACTATGACACTATTATGCTAAATCTTCCTTGTCTAGGCCAGTTAAATGGGGTCAAAACATTAAACATAGAAATTAGTACTTAGCTAGCATTACCTTCCATGTAAGTAGAAGCTGAGGCAGAGCCAATGAAGAGCAAGAATAATGCAAGCAAAAGCGAAAACCCAACAGCCATTTTCAGACAAGAAACGAACACAAACTAGCCAGGCTCTGTGTAGTGACAGAGAGAGATGAAAGTGTCTTTGATGTGGGAGAGAAAAAGGGTTCGGAAATGCTTATATTTATAACGAGATGGGGACAAAAGTGAGTGAGATAAGTGCACATTGGCAGCCTGAGAAATAAAAAAGTTGGCAGAAACCACATTAATAGAGTCACAGATCTGAGACACTTGTCTCTGTCTCTCTTCTCAGTTCTCCACATTTCATGCGCTGGCATTTATGTAATTTCACTCATTTACTCTTGGCTTCTGCTTATTTTGTTATCCAGGGCCTACGACATGTTTGTTTTTTAAAAAATAAATTTTAAAAAATTATTTTTAAAATTTTTTTGTATTTATTTATTATTAAAAAAGTTAGTTAATAGAAAATACTTTTTGATCAACAGAAAATATTTTTTAGTCAAAGAAAAATTTGGCTTGGTTTTCAAGAAAGTGTTTTTTCTTTTAGTTATGTTTGTTTTCCAGAAAGTGGTTTTCAGAAAATCACTTTCTAAATTTTCTTATGTTTATTTGCCATTAGAAAAGTTGGTCAACGAAAAATATTTTTTAGTAAAAGAAAAATTTGGCTTGGTTTTTAGGAAAGTGTTTTCGTGGAAAATTTGGGCAGAAAACACTTTCTGGAAGTTATGAAAAATTTAAAAATATCATTATTTGCTGATTATATCAAATTTGATCCTCAAACTTTTTATTACTATATATATTTCGTTTTAAATATTTATTTTTCAATTTCATCTTTTTAATTTTATTTTTATATTAACTTTGGTCCTTATTTTTATAATTGCTATTTACTTTTTCCTTATCATATTTTTATTGAAATTTTTTATCTATCAAATTTGGTCCTCATTCTTTTAATTATTACTTATTTTATTTAAAATATTTTATGAAATGTTGATTATTATTATTTTAATTTCTTTATCTTTTATTTTTTTTATTTTTAAGATTTGATCTCTGTTATTTTGATTATTATTTATTTTATTTGAGATAATTTATGAAATTATATTTTTTTTTCAATTTTATTCTCATTCAACTTTTTAATTTGTAAGATTTATTCCTCGTTGTTTTAATAAACTTGAGAAAAATAAAATATTAATAAGTTATTTTCCAGTTCATTTTCCATGACGTAACCAAACACTGGAAAGTGTTTTCCAACTTATTTTTCATTACACTACCAAACATCGAAAAATACTTTCTCAGAATTCTCTTTCCAAAAAAAAACTACTTTCTAGCAAACAAACAGGGCCAATGTCATTGGTTCTTACGCTACTAGACATACAAAGGCTGTATTAGTTTTCTGAAAATCACTTTCTAAATTTTTTTTATTTACTTGTCATTAAAAAAGTTAATCAATAAAAATACTTTTCAGTTAAAGAAAAATTTGACTTGATTTCAAGAAAAGTGTTTTTCTGAAAAATTTGAACGGAAAATACTTTTCGAAAGTTGTGAAAATTTTAAAAATATCATATTATTTACTGATTATATCAAATTTGGTCCTTAAACTTTTGATTGCTATATATATATATATATATATATTAATTTTATCTCTTAAAATTTAATTTTTATATTAATTTTGGTCTTTATTTTTATAATTGTTATTTGCTTTTTCCTTATCATTTTTTATTGAAATTTTTTATTTATCAAATTTGGTTTTCATTCTTTTGATTGTTACTTATTTTATTTGAAATAATTTATGAAATGTTAATTATTATTATTATTTTAATTTCTTCATCTTTCTTTGTTTTTTTTAGATTTGATATCTATTATTTTGATTATTATTTATTTATTTAAGATAATTTATAAAATTATATTTTTTTTTCAATTTCATTCTCAACAACTTTTTAATTTGTAAGATTTGTTCTTTATTATTTTAATAAACTTGATAAAAATAAAACATTAATAAGTTATTTTCAGCTCATTTTTCATGATATTATCAAATAATAGAAAGTGTTTTTCAATTTATTTTTCATTATACTACCAAACATAAAAAAATAATTTATTTTTTTAAAATCTTTGAGAAACAAATGGGCCTTCAATAACTACAATCATTGTGTGTGGTCTAGCTATGTATGGTTTTCTGAAAGAAAGCATGTCATGCCGATATGTCGTCGATGAACGTAAGAAGCCGACAAAAAAGAGAAGAAGATATATTATAGTGTGTATTGTGATCGATGTGAGCTTTGGAAAAAATCATTTATTGTATATTTCTTGGATTGCCAACACTTCTATTCCCTTTCATCAGCATATTAATTATGTGGACACTTTGCGTAAAATATTTGGACTTTTCTTCAACAACGTCTATCTTTATCAGTATATTAATATATGTAAGAATAATATAAATTATATCTCGTGACTTTACATTATAGTTTAAGCTATTGGATTAAATTGATTCCATGATATAGTATCAAAACTCAAAAAGCTTTTACTCGAGAAAATATATTAAAAAATAATATAAATTATATATTGAAACTTCACTTAACAACTTAAATTATTTGATTGAATTGGTTCTATAACATCAATAATTTAGTTAGTGACTTTTACTCTTGTACGAGTTGTATATATTTAGGATCATTTGGTTATGTCTAAACCTTCATAGAAGTGTGGTGATGACCTCACACTTTTTGTTGCATGTCATGATGAAATACAACTTGCTAAATCCATGATGGCTATTCACGACGACTTCATATCTGTTCGTGCGATCTTTTTTATTATGTCTTGTTCTAGATATTGTAGACCTAGCTTTGATGTGAGGGACATTTAGCAAGTAATACAATTTTTTTTTTTTAATATGGGTGTTCGAGTCACTTTGTGTGTATCTTAACTAATTATATAGATTTTGGAGCTAACACCTATATAACCTTCAATAGCCATGAGATTTGTAAAACTCAAACTGGTAACCTTTTGGGGACAAACTCAGAGTTTGATCAGTTAAGCTACACCAATTATAATTGATGCAATCTTGTTCTTCTTGTTTAGTGTTGGCAAAATCTCATGAACCACTGGTCATTAATTTGGAGATAGTAAAGATTCAAGATCCTTTTCTTATTCAGTGTTGTCTGGGAATATAAGTTGATGGAGGTTTACTATTTTTTTTTTAAAAATATATATATTTAAATATTTTGATATATTTACAAGTAAATAACACTTTAAAAAATAACTATAACCACACTTCGAAAAACTTCGTTCATCTATTTTGCAATAAGCTTTTTATTCTTCATCGTCACTTTAAATCATTATTGTTGTTCATAATAATAATAAAAAACTATATTTATCACGAGATATGTATTTTTTATAATTAAAATGACACCTTTCAACATCGCTTTTTAATTAAAAAAAATACATTCTAGATATATTAGCGTACGTGATGTTAATGTTTTATATACTTATATCTCAAAATCTTATTTCTTTTTTAATTTCCTGCATCATTGGTTTGATAAAAACGACTTTTCCACACACCACTATCCTATATATAAAACTAAAAAGTTACAATATATATACATACATGTTTAATTTTATTTTGAATTCAAACGAACTGGATAATCGATATGGATTAATTTTATTGATCTTATAAATATTGATGAATTGGATTTATATTGTTAATTTTTATAAATATTTATTTTAAAACGAGTTTATAACATGAATGGAATGTGTCATGATATCTGATGTAACCATATTATTCGATAGTTTCACCCGCATTTAACTAGTGTTTTGCATATGTTATTTATATAAAATGCCTTGATATTCTTTGTTTTATGTTTTGAAGGCATTTTTGGATGAAAGATGCAAAAAGGAGTAAATTGGAGGTAATTGGCAGATTTGACGTTCAGTCGATGTTTTGTGCAGAGCGTGAGTTCTAGAGGTCAAAACGAAGTGATTCAAATGGAATTAAAAAGCTAGCATCCATGCCTTTCTGGAAATGTAATGCAAGAAAAATAAAAAGAGAAAGATCATGGAAATCACATCCTTCAAAGTCAAATCACGCAGTCTGCCAATGTTGACCTTTGCCCATTCAAAATTCAATATCTGGTTCTTCAGAAGTCCAATTGATGCAAACTCAATTTTGTTGGATTCCTTACTCAAAGCTCTATAAACGCTCCAAATTTCAGCCAAAAACGATGTCATATGAGGGAGATATGATTTTTCAAAGATGACAGCTGAATTCTGCCAGCAAGCAGGTTGCGTGAAGAAACGAATCCAAATTTCATCTAGAAGCATCCAAACCGACCAGCAATTTAGCTCCTCTAGTAAATATTCTAGAAGGTCAAGGAAGGCAGCCACCAACCTCAAGGCAGCCACCAACCTCAAGACAGAAGACAGCAGCCACCAGCCACCAGCCAGCCACCAGCCGCCAGCCGCCTTCACACTACCACCATCTATTGATGTTCACACTTGAACTTTGATTTTCTTACTTACAATTTGTGTATAAATAGAGGGAGAGTGGAAGGAGGTGAGAGCAAGAAGAAGAAGGGAGGAAACACAAACTCTCCTCTCTACAAATAAGAAATTATGTATTCTTTCATCTTTAGGAGTAGTTGTTCAATAGATATGCAAGGCTAAGCTCGTTTTCTTGGTTGCAAGGACACAACAAACCTTCGGATTTCAAGAACCGTGAGATTTATTCTTCCTTTTATTTTCAGTTTATATTATGAATGAGTATGATTGTTTTCCTATGCATATTTCCTATGATTGTTTATCTTAATTGCTAGAGCGGACTCTAAGTTATTATTGTGAACAATCTATTGCTAAGTTTGATATCAAAACCGGAGTTGTGGTATATAAACTTGTGAAGCAACTAAGCTTGATAATTGTAGCGGAACTACGTTATTAAACTTAGGGAGAACATTCGATCATAGCAACACAAATTGACAACTTGGTTGTTAAGATTAATGAATTTATCTGGATCTTAAGGCTGCCATTGGATTAAATCATTAGTGCGGACACTGTGATTGTTTGTTGGTTAGGGCTAGTTATACGGCGGATCCGTTAATTAACCAATATTAAGAAAAGATAAAATTCATAATATAAACTGGAGTTTCGTTTCAAGGATCGGTTCTAATTTCCATTGGTGGATGTGTGCTTGCAACCAAGGTTTGTTTTCTTGATATATTTCAGTTTCAATTGATTTTGTTTGCTAGTTTAATTTCTGTCATAGTTTAAATCATTGCAAATCAATCCCCCCCAATTACATAACGTACAACATAAAAATCTGACTTCAAACTTCTTCGTGGGATCGACCCCTTGCTTGCTCTATACTATCTTGTGTGTTTTAAGCTAGGGTAATTAATTTGTGCGACCGCGACATCGCAACAAATTTTGGCGCCGTTGCCGGGGAAGTAATTTTAGTTGATTCTTGTGCTTGTACTGTTATTTTTAGTTGTTGTGATTGTTATTTACATTTCTGCAAAAAAAAAAAAAAGAGAAACAGAATTTTTGCTTGCGGAGTTACTGTTCACTTGCCGCAACAGTATTGTTGAAGACAGAATTGTTTGGGGAATCAGGTTTCTACCTTTTGTTTCTTGAAGTGAAACAACGTTCTGAACAAGACTAGTGGTGCACCACTAGCCCCACCCCATCGAGGCCAAATTCTGCTGTTTTCTAAGGTTTTTAGGCAGTTTTAGTTTTCTAGCGTAGGATTTTCATATAATTTGCATTATTAATTTTTTTATTTTTTTTATTATTATCGCTTGTGTGGTTGCTTTCTTTTGAATTTTCTTAGCGATTGATGCCAGTAACCCGTTCTACTAATCAGAGTCTAGTGCAGATTGATCTTGAAATAGAAAGCACTTTACGCAGGTTAAGAAAGGAAGTTCACCTCAACACCATGGCGGTTGCACGACAACAAACACTCAAGGAGCTTGCTGCTCCTAACATGGAGAATCAACCATTGTGCATAAACATTGACAATAATGTAAACTTTGAGCTCAAATCTGGTTTTATACATTTGTTACCAACATTCAATGGTCTTGCAGGAGAAGATCCTCATACTCATCTCAAGGAGTTCCATATGGTTTGTGTTGGCATGAAACCGAATGGGGTTGATGAAGAACAAGTTAAGTTGAAAGCTTTCCCTTTCTCTTTAAAAGGGGCAGCAAAGGCATGGCTTTTCTCTATTCTCCCAGGGTCTATTGGAACTTGGAATGCCATGAAGAAGATTTTCCTTGAGAAGTATTTCCCAGCATCTCGAGTTGCCAACATAAGGAAAGAAATATGTGGGATTCGGCAATCTCATGGGGAGACTCTCTCCGAGTATTGGGAAAGATTTGAGCAACTATGCATTCAATGCCCTCATCATCAAATACCCGATCAGCTGCTCATTCAATATTTCTATGAAGGATTGATGCCTACTGACCGTAGTATCATTGATGCTGCAAGTGGAGGTGCATTGGTGGATAAGACACCCGAGGCTGCACGCCAATTGATCTCAAACATGGCAGCCAACTCAAAACAATTTGGCACTCGTGGAGACTTCTCCAACAAACGAGTAAATGAGGTAAGTATTTCTAACCTTGAAAATAAAGTTAATGATCTTACTTCTCTTGTGCGTTCTTTGGCTTGTGGAAATGTGCAGCAGGTGAAAGTTTGTAGCATATGCTCCTCACAAGGACATGCTTCGGATATGTGCCCAACAATGCAAGAAGATTACATTGCACAAGCTCATGCAGTTGATGGAGCATTTAATGGACAACCTCAGCGTAAGTATGATCCTTTTTCCCACACGTACAATCCTGGATGGAGAGATCATCCTAACCTACGGTATGGGAACCAACCTCAACAAGGCAATCAAGGCCGACAGTTCCATCCCCATGGATTTCAGCCCCAACAGAATTATCAAGCAAGACAATCGTCATCCAATGATGATCTTCGTGAGATGATGAAAACTTTGGCTTCTAATACTGTTACTTTGCAACAAAATGTCATGTCTTTTCAACAGGAAACAAGGTCAAGTATTCACAACTTGGAAAAGCAAATGGGGCAAGTAGCTTCAAGTGTAGGGAAATTGGAAGCACAAATGAATGGAAAGTTGCCCTCCCAAGCATTAAATCCAATAGAGCATGTTAGTGCGATCATGTTGCGAAGTGGGAAAGAAATTGAAGAGAAAAGGTCAAAACAAATTGAGATAGAGGAAGAAGAAGAGATAGAAACTGAATTGAGTACAAAGAAGATACATCATCCTTCTCCTCCACAAACTGAAACAAAGACCAACACTCCAAAGGTAACTCCTCACTCAATGAATTCTAGTTTTAAAACAATTCCACCCTTTCCTGTGAGTTCTTCTAGGTCAAAGAAAGAAGACAAAGAAAAAGAGATTTTAGAGGTTTTCAAGAAAGTAGAACTCAACATTCCTTTGCTTGATGCTATTAAGCAAATTCCCAAGTATGCAAAATTCTTGAAGGAGTTGTGTACTACCAAGAGAGCTTTCAAACTGAAAGGTCATGAAATGGTGAGTATGGGTGAAGTTGTATCTGCCGTTGTTCAAAAGAATCTACCATTGAAACAAAAAGACCCAGGTGCGTTTACTATCCCATGTGTTATTGGTAATGCTAGTTTTAAAAGAGCTTTATGCGATTTAGGTGCATCCATTAGTGTTATGCCTAAACATGTTTATGATTCTCTTAGTCTTGAGCCTTTGAGTACAACTAGCATTGTAATACAACTTGCGGATCATAGTTTTGTTTACCCACTTGGTGTGATAGAAGATGTCCTAGTCAAGATTGATAGTTTGGTCATTCCATGCGACTTTTATATTCTTGATATGGAACATGATTCTTGTGATTCATCAAACAACACTCTTATATTGTTTGGGAGACCATTCTTGAAGACTGCCAACATGAAGATTGATTGTGGTAAGGATACCTTGTCTATGGAGGTAGGTGACGAAAAAATTGAATTTAATTTTCATGATGCAATGACATATCCTTATAGCAATGTTTATTCTATCACATGTTATGACCAAGTTGATAAGTGTGTGCAGCAAGTTTGTGATTTTGATTGCGAAGATGGATTAAGAGTGGCTTTGAGCAATGACTATGATTTTACCAAGATAGAAGAGATGGAAAGGCATATATGTGTTCCCCAAAACATGCATGAATCAACATTCGATTTGCAAGCTTTGCAAATTATCCTTCATGATGCAGGAGTCATTTACCCCATCACGGACAATGAATGGGTGGCGCCTATCCTTTTGGTGCCCAAAAAGATTGGAATTACAGAGGAAGAGATTCTAAATGATGCTTATGAGAATGCAAGGATTTATAAAGAAAAGACTAAGAGTCTCCATGACCGAATGATTACAAGAAAGGAGTTTCATGTTGGAGACAAAGTCCTTCTTTATCATTCGCGTTTGAAACTTTTTCCTGGAAAGTTACGCTCTCGTTGGATTGGACCATTTGTTGTTTCTAATGTTTTTCCTTATGATGCAGTTGAAATTACAAGTTTAGAAACCAACAAAGTACTCAAAGTCAATGGGCATCGTTTGAAACCTTTCTACGAAGGTTGGATGGCAGAACTCACCACTTCTGCAGAGTTAGCTGAACCAATGTATGAAGAATGAGCATGCAACATGTCAAGCCAATGACATAAAACAAAAGCGCTTACTGGGAGGCAACCCAGCATAAAAAAAAAATCAGATTTGCTTTCTTTTTCCTTATCTTTTATTTTTCGTATTTTACTTTATATTTGTCATTCTCTTATGTTCCTTTGCTTTTATTTCAACATTGAGGACAATGTTGTGTTTTAAGTGTGGGGGTATTGAGAGAATTTTGGTTTTCTTATTTTAGTTTTCTTTGTTGTTCTTTAAAAAAAAAAAACATTGTGTTTGATCTTTTTAAACTCCCATTGGTTTTTGAGAATATCAGTATTATATATAAGAATTAATTGAGATAGATGAAGATATAAATCAAATGAAGGAGTATGCATGCAAATTTTAAGGTTTAATTGGTTTAGGGATTGACTTTGAGAATATGCCATGTTGACTTTATAGTGTTATACCAATACAAGCTTTTGAGCCTTCAACATTATATTCTTTGAGTGTGCATTCTTTCAATGATAAGTATCTCTAGAACTTGCTTCATATCTTATTGAGATTATATTCCATTACAAATATACATGAAGATGATAAAGGCATTAGGAATTTTAACCCCTCAAGCCAAAAAGCCAATCTAAAGCATATTATCCTTAGTGAGCCCATTTTGAGCTTGTTTATCTTTTCTTTGCTTTATCCATGTATAAGCCTTAACTTTATATATGTTTTTCTTTTCCCCTGGCCAAGGATTAGTAGAGCATATACTTGTAATATCTCATGGAATTATGGTTGGAAATTATGTGAAAAGAAAGAAGAAATGATGCTTGATCAAAAGATGGGCAAAGTTGCGAAAAAGAAAAAAAAAAGAGAAGAATTTAAAAAAAAAATTCCTTAATGTTCTTGAGGTTTTATGTTGAACGAGCTTGAAATCAAAAGGAGTTAAGCATTGGTGCTTAAAGATGAAAAATTTATGTGCTTTGATGGAATATCTTGTTTGAAGTATCATTTTTCAAAATGCTCTACTTTCTTTGGTTTGAACCTTTCCTTTTACTTTCTTTTACCTCACCTTAACCTCAGCCCCATTACAATCGGAAAATAAGACCTTTTGATTCATGTAGTAATTGTAATAAGTTGCTAATGGAGATGAGATTGAAAAGCAAGCTTATGGTAGAACATACTCTTTGATTGAATTTGAGAGATTTAAACACATAAACCCTAAACACATGAGTGTTGGAGTGTATATCAATGAGAGGACCTATCACTTTGGCGTGGCATAGATTTCATTTAAATCCAGACGATTGATTAAGTTTTGAAGTTTGCATGTAAATAAATTCAATATCCTAATATAAATAAAATTATCACACACTTGATTATCATTGTTGAATTATACTCTTCTTCTCCTTCTCTCTAGCAAAAAGACAAGTATTTTTTTTATTACAATTAAAGAAACTCAATAGAAAATCCATCAATAAAACTAAAATATTTATAAATAAAATAAAAATAAATATTTAATTTATAAACTATTAAATATAAAGATAAATTAATATAGAATATATGAGATAAATCGAGTTTTAAAAATCTTGGATCACCACCCACTTATAATATCAATTTTTTTTAAAAATTAAACCACAATCGTCCATAATATACATATTATTCCATTTTAATTGTTTGGATTGCGTCGAATAATACAAATATTACATCTAAGAATACAACACGCAATATAACACAATACAACAGCCACCAAGCAACGCAAAGGACCAACACGGGCCATGTCCAAAACGTGGGGAACTGCTTTTGATACGTGTCACTTGATGATACCATCACAGAAGACAATCAAATCAGAAAAGGAAAGAGCACCCACTCTTCGAGATCACCAGATAATTTCTTCGAGTTTTGATAGCCAGATAAATCCTCTACCGTCAGATTCTTAAAACTACTATCAACCATCAAAATTAAAACTCCGCCCAAAATTCAAATTTCAAAATTCAATCTCACTTGACCGTTAGATCTCTTCCCTCTTCCCTTTTAAAATCTTTCCTCAGTCTTTCCCTCTCCATTTTGCTTCAAGAGTCGAAGACACCATCTACGTGTCTCTCTCTCTAAAAAACCAAACCTTAAAACCAAATCCATCCCAGAAACACTTCTCTGTTTCTTCATCAAGATACCCTAAACTTTCTCTCATCCCCTTCAAGAAACCCTAAAAATAACAAAAGATTCACGCATTGCCTCTCTAGGAAACCCTAAATCGCTAGTGTCTCTCTCTACAATGGCGGCAGAGACCAAGAAAATCCCATTATCAACAAGCGATAGCTTAAATATGAACCAGGAAAAGACAATCGAAGAAACCTACCAGAAAAAGTCCCAATTGGAGCACATTCTTCTGCGACCCGACACTTACATCGGGTCAATCGAGAAGCACGCGCAGATCCTCTGGGTTTTCGAGAATGACAAAATGGTCCACCGATCGGTTACTTATGTGCCGGGGCTTTATAAAATCTTTGATGAAATATTGGTGAATGCAGCGGATAATAAGCAAAGAGACCCGAAAATGGATTCTTTGAAGGTTGTGATTGATGTGGAGAATAATTTGGTTAGTGTTCATAACAATGGAGATGGGGTTCCGGTGGATATACACAAGGAGGAAGGAGTTTATGTGCCTGAACTGATTTTTGGGCATTTGTTGACTAGTAGTAATTATGATGATACGATGAAGAAGACTACTGGTGGGAGAAATGGATATGGTGCTAAGCTTACGAATATTTTTTCGACCGAGTTTGTGATTGAGACGGCTGATGGGAAAAGGAAAAAGAAGTATAAGCAGGTAAATCTGAGTTAGAAAGTTTGTTTCCGTTAATGTCTTAATGATTTTTTTTGAATTATTTATTAAAATATTAAATCTATCAGATACGAAATGCACTACAATTTAAGGTTTAATTGATTAGCGAGATTGCAGTTGAATTGTTGCTAGGCAAACTATGCTTTACAAGGACAAAGTGTGATGATTATGCTGGATTCTTTTGTTGATCTTTTAACACGCTCTTGTATGTAACATTGGTTTGTGTTGCTGATATAAAGGTTTTCTCTAACAACATGGGCAAAAGATCTGAGCCGATCATAACAAAGTGCAAGGAGGGTGAGAATTGGACCAAGGTGACATTTAAGCCCGATTTGGCTAAGTTTAGCATGACTCACCTGGAAGAAGATGTGGTAGCTCTGATGAAAAAAAGGGTGGTTGACATGGCTGGTTGCCTTGGAAAGACTGTCAAGGTTGAGCTCAATGGAAGTCGTGTTCCTGTCAAATCATTTCAAGATTATGTTAACATGTACTTGAACTCTGCCGCTGAGTCTGGCTCAGAACGCCCAAAATGGTTGTTTTATATGGTCTTTTGTCTGGTTATCAAATTTTTTTATATGTTTCTTCCTTTAAGATGCTCAAGGGGTATTTTTTGGTTTTTGCCAGTTTCTACGAGAAAGTTGGTGAGAGGTGGGAGGTTTGTGTGAGCCTTACTGAAGGTCAATTCCAGCAGGTAATTGAGAACCTTTTTGAATGAGTCATAGTTTATTTCCAAGTTCCTATGTCCCGAATAATTGTGTTTCTTTAACAGGCCAGCTTCGTTAATGGCATTGCCACCATCAAGGGTGGAACTCATGTTGATTACGTCACTAATCAGATCACTAACTATGTGATGAATGCTGTTAATAAGAAGCACAAGAATGGCAACATCAAAGCCCATAATGTGAAGAACTATTTGTGGGTTTTTGTCAATTGCCTTATTGATAACCCTGCTTTTGATTCTCAAACAAAAGAAACTTTGACACTTCGCCAGAGCAGTTTTGGATCAAAATGTGAAATTTCTGAAGACTTCTTGAAGAAAGGTCTGTTACACGTGTTGTTTGGTTTTCTGTAAACTGGAGCTTGTTATTTATTATGTGATAGTTCTGTGTGTTTTATGCTGATCATTATGTATTTGCAGTGGCAAAGTCTGACATCGTTGACAACCTCCTTTCGTGGGCAAAATTCAAGGAAAGCAAAGAGCTTAAGAAAACTGACGGAACAAAGACAGCAAAGGTTAATGTGCCAAAGCTTGAGGATGCTAACGAGGCTGGAGGGAGGTATTCTGAAAAATGCACTTTGATATTGACAGAAGGAGATTCGGCAAAAGCTCTGGCAGTAAGTTCAATGATCAATAACGTTTTCTGTGGCAACATCAAAGTAACTTTCTTTAACAGCAACTAATGTACGCAGATTGCTGGTGTGGCTGGGCTGTCTCAGATGGAACGGAATTTCTACGGGGTATTCCCTTTGAGAGGTAAATTGCTCAATGTGCGAGAAGCCACGTCTAAACAGCTCAAAGAGAATAAGGAAATTGAGAGCATCAAGAAGATTCTTGGGTTACAGCATGATAAACAGTACAGCAATGTCAAGTCTTTGAGATACGGTCATCTGATGATAATGACAGATCAGGTTAGTGCTTCACTTGGATATTTTTGCCATGGCGCTCTCCCATAATCCCAGAGCAGAGATTTGCTAACCTTTTGTGCTTTAAACAGGATCATGATGGGTCTCACATTAAAGGCCTACTGATCAATTTCATTCATTCATTCTGGCCATCATTACTGAAAGTCCCATCTTTCTTGGTTGAGTTTATAACTCCTATTGTCAAGGTTGGTGCATTTAACTAATCAGTCGTTAAAAAATGGTGATATTTTTCTTCAAGAACGTTGGTAATTTTCAGTGCTCTTTGTTCGTGCAGGCTACTCATAGAAATGGAACAGTTCTATCCTTTTATTCCATGCCGGAGTATGAATCCTGGAAGGAAGGTTTGAGTGGGAATGCAAGTGGCTGGTCCATCAAATACTATAAGGTTTGTTCATTTGACATGGAAGAAAGGAATCTGGGTATACACGATTCGTGTGCTAGTAGTCGTTTATTATCATTGTCATTCCATCTTGGAGTAACATGGTTGATGTCCTTGTAGGGGTTGGGAACAAGTACATCCAAGGAAGGAAAAGATTACTTTAAAAACCTTCACAAGCACAAAAAGGACTTTTTATGGATGGATGAGCTGGACGGGGATGCGATAGAGCTTGCGTTTAGTAAAAAGAAGATTGAAGCAAGGAAGAATTGGCTTCGGCAGCATGAGGTTGGTTTTGCTGCGTATCTGTGGTTAAAAAAAGAAAATGCTTATCGTACTAAACTACTGTCTTTTAAGGGAATCTTAGTTTATCTGAATATTGCAGCCTGGTACTCACCTTGATCACAATCAGAAGATCATAAAGTACAGTGACTTCATTAACAAGGAGCTTATATTGTTTTCTATGGCGGATCTTCAAAGGTCCATACCTTCAATGGTTGATGGCCTGAAGCCTGGTCAGAGGAAGATCCTTTTCTGTTCTTTTAAGAGGAATTTTGTCAAAGAAGCAAAAGTTTCTCAGTTTTCTGGTTATGTATCCGAGCATTCTGCTTATCATCATGGAGAGCAGAGTCTTGCCGGTACCATCATTGGAATGGCACAAGATTTTGTTGGCAGTAACAACATTAACCTTCTTCAGCCAAATGGTCAATTTGGCACTCGCAGTGTGGTAAGATAAATGATGTCTCACTTTTTGAAGTTGAATCAACGCTTAGTAAGTTGCATTAACACTAATCTGATTCTCATTTTTTGCTTTTGAACCTGTTCTTCACAGGGAGGCAAAGATCATGCAAGTGCTAGGTACATTTATACGCAGCTTTCTCCTATTACAAGGTTCTTGTTCCCAAAGGATGATGATGGCCTTCTTAACTACTTGGATGAAGATGGGCAAACCATTGAACCTACTTGGTAAATGTTTCATTTCAATAATAAAAGGAGTTATTGGTGCCTTCAAGGTGATATTTATAAAGAATGTTGCCTAACAGCCTTTTCGGTCTAGGTACATACCAATTATACCAACGGTTCTTGTAAACGGTTGTGAAGGAATCGGCACTGGCTGGAGCACTTTCATCCCTAACTATAACCCAAGGGATGTTGTTGCAAATATAAGGCGGTTGTTGAATGGTGAAATAATGGAGCCTATGAATCCATGGTATAGAGGTTTTAAAGGAACTATTGAAAAAGGTGCATCCAAGGAAGGTGGTTGTAGTAGCTACACAGTAAATGGAGTCATTAACGAGGTCAATGAGACAACACTCAGGATAACTGAACTGCCTGTCCGTAGATGGACTGATGACTACAAGGCATTTTTGAATTCGGTTACAGAGGGTATCAGAGATGAAAATGGCAATTTACCAAAAGATCCCTTTGTTAAGGTAATATTGATATCTAACAGGTGGTGTATTGTGTAATGCTTGTGTTTTCTAATGGAAAATGTTCTGGTTGCAGGATTTCAGAAAGTATGGTGATGATGCTGCTGTACATTTTGAAGTTCAGTTGTCGGAAGAGAACATGCTGGTTGCAAAGCAAGAGGGTTTGCTAAAGAAATTTAAATTAACTACCACAATTAGCACGAGTAACATGCACCTCTTTGATTCAGCAGGGGTGATTAAGAAATATGACAACCCTGAACAAAGTACGAGTTAGATGTCGTTTAATCTTTGTTCTCCAGTACATTACGTTGTTTGAATGCTCATTTTTCATCTTTCAATCTGCAGTTCTTGAAAATTTTTTCCACTTACGGCTTGAATACTACGAGACAAGGAAGGTAAGTTCACTTTGAATTGTAGAATAACCCATAATTTTTTTCAACTACTTCCCATTGATAAACAGTTCTAATTACAGTCCTTTTTTTCTAATGAATGCAGAAAGTTCTGCTGGAAAATCTAGAATTTGAGTTGTTGAAATTGGAAAACAAGGTCAGGTTTATCCTTGGAGTTGTGAGAGGGGAAATCATTGTGAACAACAGGAAAAGAGCCGATCTGTTACTGGAGTTGCACCAGAAAGGTTTTAACCCCATTCCAAAGAAATCTAAGGCTGTTGTTGCTGGGGCAACTGACGATACAGAAGAAGCAGAAGACAGCCTTGATGTTTCTGGAGTGCGGGCCAGTGACTATGATTATTTGCTGTCAATGGCAATTGGAACCTTGACACTTGAGAGGGTTCAACAGCTATGTGCTGACCGGGACAAACTCAATGGGGAGGTTGACAGTTTAAGGAAGACAACTCCGAAAGTTTTGTGGGTGAAAGATCTCGAGGCTCTTGAGATGCAACTTGATGTATGTGCAGCGAATCAACACTCCATATTTGCTTTTCTCTAACTTATATTCTAGGCTTTGCTATTTCATTTTCTTTGCTGTTTCATCTCTCTGATTTTAAGCAATACATGCATTTAGATGCTGGATGAATATGATGCTGAAGCAGAGGAGGCAAGAAGGAAATTAAAAGGTGGTGGTGCAAAGGGTGAAGCTGGTTTTAAGGTTTCTAAACAAGCACCTAAATATCCAAGGAAGTACACTAAAAAAGCCATAAACGAAGAAGTTTCTGTTGAGACCACAGGAACATCATCCAGTTTTGCAATTGAAACAGGTCAGCAGGCTGAGATGCTTCTACTAACAAATTATCTTTCTTGACATGTTTTATAAATTTCTTGAGCTCTGTTAGTGATTTTTCTTTAGCTTCGTCAGAGAATGCTGCTGCGGTAGTGAAACCCAAAGGAAGGGCAGGCTCAAAGAAGGCTCCTGCTAAAATGGTACATTTTTCGATCCTTCAACTCCCCACCCAACCAAAAAGAAAACAAAACAGCTGACAGATGAAATTGGAGCTCTTTGGAACTTACAATCTACTGTTTCTGTTCTTCAGCAGGAAAAACTCTCTCCAGTTTTGGATGAGATTGATGAGGATGATGAAATAGAATCTCTGAAGGATCGACTTAATGCATATAGACTTGATTCTTCGCCTGAACAATCAGCTGGTAAGTTTGCCTCACCAATTTATTTCTCATTATACTTCTTTAGCATTCAACAAAATTGTTTTAATGAAACTTCAATTGTTTTATAGAAATTAAACATCTGAATTTTGGATCTCAAACATTGTTTTGTAGAAAAAACCAGTTTTTTCTCTGTCCATTTGAAAAATGCTGTGGTTTTACTTTTAACCCCTACTCAAACACTGATGTAGTTTTAAGCCACAGATCTGACGTCCTGACTTGTGATCTTAATGGCTGGTTTGTTTTACCATCACAGATATGGAAACTGATGCGCTACAAGTACCAGCTAGGAGAGGTGCTGCTCGGAAGAAGCCTCTAGCAAATGTTTCAGTGATTTCAGATAGTGAGGATGAACCAAACCTTGACGATGACTCTGATGTAGAAGTGAAAGCTTTACCAGAAACAAAAAAGAAGGGGGGCAGAAAAGCTGCTGCTGCAAACAATGCGGCCAAACCACCTGCAGCAACAAAGAGGAGAGGACCAGCCAGCCAGCAGTCCCAGGGATTGGGCCAGAAGCTTCTAACGGAAATGTTGAAGCCTGCTGAAGGAGCAGGAATATCGCCAGAAAAGAAAGTGAGGAAAGTGAGGGCATCTCCATTCAACAAGAAGAGTGGTTCTGTGTTGGGCAGATCTCACAAGGAAGATGATACTGGAAGTGAACCGATGTCAGCTTCTTCATCTGAAAACACTGATGTCATTGACGTGCCGGCAAGAGCAAGACCGCAGAGGGCAAACCGGAAGCAGACTAGGTACGTGTTGAGTGACTCTGAGAGTGAGAAGGAAGACTCTGATTTTGAGCAGGCTAATGATGATTCTGACTCTTCCTTTGACTAGGAGGTTGGTTGGTTTAGTTATGGACGGGAAACTGTAGCTCATTTCCCTAAGAACAATCACCTGATAAGATTTCAGGAGAGGAAAATATTCTGTTGAACAATTTTTCTTGTGTAGAATAATTTGATATTTGCTTCATATCAAGTTTACTATTTTTCCAAGGTGAATACAATATCATTTACCTTTTCTTTTCCTTTAATTTGCTGCTGAAAAGAATTTTCTCCAATGAATGTCATGTTATCAAGATATGTATGAACAATTGAGAAGGAAAAATTGACTAGAGAAATTATTTATAAAAAAAGATTAATTGCTGCTAGAACAAAGCTATCAAGTTGCAATTGTTTCTTGATAAAATCTGAAAGGTCCGAACTTCAATTTCTCACTCTACTGGAACCATATTATAACAAGATCTTCACAATGTCAAGAACTAGAGCAACTGAAAGTGGCTATGATTGAAGGCAGATTTGTGAATGTTGATTGCAACTATGGGAAGAGAACTGTAGCTCGTCGACAATGGTGGGAATTTTCCCATTTCCCTAATATATATATCATTTTTATTTTTTGTTCTGCAACCGAGACTAGGAGAGAAAAATCTTAGCACAAATTACTTTTAATGTATTTTTTTTTGTTGAATAAGACTTTTTTTTATTAGCAAAATGATTTTTTTAATAAAAGACAATGAAAATTAAAATAAAGATTCATAAAGATTTTAATTATTTAAAATAAATAGGATGAATATGTCTCTTCAATCTAACCTCTATTTCTTTATTACTGTATTCCTTCATTGTTTAAATATAAAAATCTTATAATGATTTTAAAAGCAAGTTTTGATAAAAAAAAATATTAAAATAATGTCTCAATATTTAGTAAGTGATTAAAAGACAAGAATAAATTAATATGATAAAAATAAAATAAAAAATCTTACTTTCATTGAGAGAAAATTTGTATTTTTTTTTTTGCATATCATGTGTATAATAATTTTAAAAAATGTTAATATTATTTAAAAACAATGGGAAAGTTACATAAAAATTTAAATATCATTTTAATTATTTTATTTTCAGTGCAGGTGAATGAAAAGCTAATAAAAAAAGATTGAAGGACTATATAAAAGTCTGAACCAAAAGATAGAGAGGTAGGCGTGCATTGGCTTGGCTCTTCCCGTTTTTTGTTTAATAGGGCGCCAAACATCATCCATCTTAATTTTTATATCTGTAGTTAATTTTTAAAGTATGTTTTATTTTAAAAAATATTAAAATAATAAAAAATTTACTTTTTTAATATTAACTCTTCAAAATAATTTAAAAACACCAAAAAAATAATTAATTTAAATAAAATATAAAATAATTTTAAATTTTTTAAAAAACACTTTTAAAATATAAAAATAAATAGAAAAGTTTCATATAAAAAGTTTTAATATATTAATATTAAAAATATTTTTTTAAAAAAACAATAAACACTCCGAAACACCCTCTTCGTTTTCAATGAACCCTTAATTAAAAAATTGATAATATATCTAATTTTTGATATAGTGTCTAAAATACCCACAATGCCTGTGTTATTACAATGCTAGAATGTGTACGGAAAAAAAAACAACAGGTGCTCATGTGGGAGACAGTTGATCTGCCTGGGCTTCGGCTTTTGACTCTCTCCTACTCTAACGATAAAAAGGAGATAAAATTTCAATTTCACATTCTACATCCTGGCTAAGGCCACTTGATTATTTTTAATTTTCCTTGACTGTGAAAAACAAGAACAATGATTGTTCTAACTAAATAATCAAGAATCCTCTCCAGGTATATTCTTCCAGGAGCAAAACACATCTACATTCTCTTTTAAACAGTTGAGATGTTCTTCAGACAAATCTTTCCTTTACTTCAATATCGTTATTTATATTCAAGTTCAGAGACACAAAACTGCCCAAGTGCAAGAACATGTAAAATTTGTACATTGACCAAGAAAAGCGATCTGCGTCGGCCTTTGCATTTAAATCATGTATGAAAAAGCAATAATTGATCTGAACCAGTCAATATTTTCTTCGGCTCACAGAAAATGGCCCTAACGTACCTGAAAACAATATTTAAATCCCTTCAGACGATGAGAATTTGATCCATCATCTCTTTCCAACTGCTTCCATAAAGGGGAGCAGATTACAACATATAGAGATTTTGCAGTTTCTGTACACATTCATGTTAGCATTCAAGGAAGAAAAACACAAACCGGAGACACGCCTAAAATTTGTGAAACAGGAAATGGGCGCTTGCTACATTACAACATACTAGTACAGTTCTAAAGAGTAAATTTACCTGGGATGGTGACAGTTTCTTATGCTAAACCCTACACAATCTCGATCACAAGGTGATGTTTCGTTTAGCAGCTTCCATTTTTAATAAGAGATCCTTAATATCAGCTTCCATCCTCGTCTTCATACTGAAATATTCCAGATGAGCTCTTTCCAGGGCCTGAAATTCTTCAAATTTTTGTTTCCGCATTTCCTCAACCTCAACCATGCGCAATTTTGAGATTCTACTTGTGAACTCTTCCTTGATTTTTTCACTCTTCGCAATCGCAATTCGTTTCAGGCCCTCAGCTTCTCTTCTAGCATCATCAGCACGTGCTTGAAACATCTTAGCTTCTGCCTGTTTGATTCTGACAATGCTCTCCAGTTCATCAAAAAGGGGCTCCTTTTGGACACTTCTCAGTAACTCGGGTTCAACAGGGCATTTATCATTCAAGTCAGAATGGAAGCTAGGACGTAGGCTAGTTGATCTTTCCAATTGAGGACTTTTTTCAGTGTATACAGATTTGAACCATGCAGCATCGTGGCTAGGTCCAGCAACGGCACCATTGCTTCCATTTCCTTGTTCCTTCAAGAAAAAACCAGATGCGTTGCCAAACTTGGATGGATCACTTTCTGCAATCATGAAGGAGGACATCAATGGAATGAAGACAATACACAAACAAACAACACATTGATAACATAGGAGAGCATGGAAACCTCAATATGGCACAGTAGAATCATAATAAGAGTGGACAGCATTTTGATCTAACCTACCCATCATCATACATAACAATAAGATCACATTTTTTAACATTTTCTGACCAAAATGCCAAAGCACCCACTAAAAAAGCATACCAAAGAAAAAAAAATAGAAACACAGTAAATCTTCACAACAGCTGACTGATTGACATGGGAACCAGCTCATCAAATTGAAACAGCAAATAAAACATGTCCTGAAGTCTGTATAAAGTTGCTACACATTTAAAGATTGGAACACCCTAGAAAATAAAGGCTGAAAATGGCATTCCTCATTCTGAAATACAGAAAAAATTATTAAACTGTGTTCACAAGAAATATGTGAATGCTCTAAAAACTTCCTCATTCAGGATGCCGAGAGAAAAATAACTTCGCAACTAAAATGTTAGCAGTTTTAGAAATGGTTGAAAGCATTCAAATTCACCATCTTCAAAATGGTAAGTCGCCCCAGTATAAGAATATATCATAAAAGGTACAAACTACAAACAAATGTGAAAAACTAAAATGTACATATTTTTCAACAGCAAAAAATAGAGAATCAATTAAAAGGGACATAGCAAAGTTTATCAATAATAACAAGCATAAAGCATGACATACCAGCACATCTCTACAGAAAGCTAACAACCCAAAGCACTCCAAAAAAATTACAAAAAAGGTCCATTGATGTATGGTTTAGAACAACTTACCAGTCAGCAATACTATGATATAATTATAAACCTCGGGAAGATTGGACTTATTTGCCAATTTTGCCAGCATCTGATCAGCTATTTCATGCAGACGCCTCCCTCTCACATCCTTGCTGGCACGGAAAATTCTCTTGACATATTCAAGTTCTCTGCAAAATGTTTCTGCAGCCCAATCTTTTGCAAAGTTCTGAAAAACCTCCTTCACAAAGCCAAACATCTCAGAAGGATGATCACAGGCAACGCAATGGAACTGCATCTCAGTAGTCCCTTGAGAACCACTGGCACTCCTTCCATTCCTAATGTAAGCTTCTCGTAATGCACAATCAGCATGACACCAATGAAGGCAAACATCACACCCAACCCAACTACATGTATTAGATGCCATATCAAACTTTGAGCACACAAGACACATACATAAACTGCAAAAACCATTTTTCTTCGCACAAACTTTGCAATCACATTCATCCACGGGCAAAAGACTTTGACATGTCAGATTTCTGCACCTCAAGTTCAGGAAAATCTCAGCCAGATGAGAAGATGAAATGCCACTGTCTACTTGGAGATACTCTGGAAAACCTGTTCGCAAAGCTACCAAGACTTCCAGTTGAGCACGATGGGATTTCAACAGCATATCCAAGGTTAAGTCAGACCTGTTTTGCAGCACGCTTTGAAGTGCACATATTTGCCCTTGCTTATCGGTATTTAACAGAATCTCACGGATGCTCTCCTTTAAACATGATGCAGATTGTGCTGTCATTTCATGGAATTTCTTGGCCATCACATGAATGGGCTCAGAAACTATTCTGCCAAGGATAGTCTCAACAAAATCAGCTCCGCCTATCAGAAATGGCTCTCGTTCCTTCTGGCTATTGCTCCTATATAGACTACTGCCATGTTTCTCTTTCATGGCACGCTTCTTCTCAAAGCTATAATTCGAACCAATATCATGGGATCCCACACTTTGAGAAGGGGATCTAGTGTCATCATGATTCCTTGCCTGCCCTCCTGACAACTGTCTATGGAAACTCAATTGTCTTTCAAGTTCATTGGGCATTTTTGAGCTTCCTTGCAAAGCTTGACCATTTGACAAACCCTGTACTGCTTGAGGCTGATGAAGAGAGCCATTTCCATTCAACAAAATTTTTTGATACAAGGGAACATCTTTATGCTTGGAGTCATTTTGAGTCTGACCCTGCCAATTCGTTTGATCAATACCCTGAAATAGGGGGCGGCTGTGAACAGATTGTTCATAGTTGTCCATGTCCACCGAATTCTGAGTTAGAGAACAGCTTGGATTATGAATAAATGACTGAGAACCTGAAAATGACATTGATGCGGTAAACCCGTCTGAATTTGTTCGAAATGAGCTGAAGGACTGAGCACTTCTCCCATGGCTTGGAGAACCAGGAGCCTGGGTCGTGTCTCCGGTTGCACCAATAGGCAACAAAACATTTGGTAAGCTGAGAGAAAGATCAAGCGGTTCCAACAGCAGCTTTTCATCTTTTGACTTACCACCACGCGGTTGCTCTGATTTCTCAACTCGTCTAACAGGAGAGCTAGAAAACAATTCAAATCCCCTAGTACTAGGTCCTTCCATATCGTCTTCCCCATTCCTGAATATGGCAACGTTTCTCGATTCTCTTTCGACCCATGCACCATCTTCTGCAGAATCAACATCGTTGGTTGGTGAAATAACCACACTTTTTCCCTTGTCCTTCAAGTTCTGGCTCAAAATCCCTGTCACTGCATTTATATTCACTTCAGCTCCTTCATTTTCCTTAACAATTTCCTTATTTGACTCTGGCACTTCAACCTCCTCTGCCTTCACCTCAAGATCGATACCCTTACCTTGTCTATTATCCTCCTCCGAGCACTGAGACTCCACGACAGCTATATTCTTACTTCCCTCCTCCTTGCACTCGACTTTTTCCTTCATACTCTGATTGTCCTTGTTATCCTCACCAGCAACCGTAATCCCAACTTCATCCTCCGTGACACTAGCATTATCATTAGAACTCTCCTCAACATTTCGCATCTCATCAACTTCCTTCGCCACATCCTTCCCCTCGTGAACATTTACTTCATCGGGCCTTTTCTCTTCTTCATTTACTTGATCCTTAACTTCGGACTCAATCTCAACCTTCCTATGGTCAGTATCTTCTATAACATCCTCTCGTCTTTCATAGGCATTATCATTCTCATTTTCCTTGGCAACTTTAGGAACTGAATCAGGTTCTGGCTCGAGCTCCCCTTCTTCCATTTCACTATTATTCCCACTCTCAACACTCTTCACCTCCATCTCAGCACTTTTAGCCTCCACCTCAGCACTTTTTGTCTCCGCTTCACTTTTCTTCCCCACTTCCACACTCTTCGATTGCTCACTTCCCGAATCCTTCGACCATGTGGGTGACGACCTCGACTTAGAATTTGAAGACTTCACTTTCCCCTCATCCCTCCCACAAACACTTCCTCGTACCACCCTAGTTTGATCACTCCCTGAATCCCTCGACCAAGAAGGTGACCTAACAACATCTCTCAACCCCTTAGGAGACGACCTAGCACTCCCCATCCTCTCCTCATTTCCACCTCTACTACTAACTCTATTCTCCTCAAATTCCTTACCCCCAAACCTCCTCCACGACGAAACACTCCCTTCTCTCCTCGACCTTTCCCTCTCCGACCTAAACCCTTTCGGAAAATCCCTCCTCGACCCACAAAAGCTCTCCGATCGAAGAATAACCCTATCATTCCCACCACCACTACTTCCACCATACCCTTCTCTACTATTACCGCTACCTCCTCCATTACCATACCTATCAAACCCTAACCCCATCCCTTTTCTTCGATCAAAGCTATCAAATTCATGATCTGATCGCTTCCTAACCATTCTGGTGCTCTCTCTATTATCATCATCAATAGATCGGTCTCGATCATACCGGGTCGAGGATGATGACGTGGAAATCAACCCTTTGCGCGCATTATCGGATTTGTAATAGAAACTTCTAGACGGTCTACTTGGATTTGAATCCTTGACTGATGTTTTCTCGTTATAAGAATCAAGATCATCACTTGATCTCAATCTCTTCATTTTGAAACTAACAAACAATTTCACAGAAATGATTTAAAATAGTAAAATTAAGAGCTTGGAAACCCTAAATTTAGGGATCAGGCTTATAATAAATAGTTTACATGTTACAAAGCGAAAGCTACGGTTCATCTGTAAATTAGTTTCAGCTTTAAGAAAACAGGCAGAAGATTTTTAACAACATTTAAAAAAAGAAGAAGCTGAAACTGAAGATTAGAGGTGGTTGTGGATGGAGAGAGACTAATTACTGGTCGATCCGGCAGACGATAGAAGAAAGTGACCAGCGAGAGGGTAGAGATAAGAGGATGGCGCGGTGGAGTTGTGAGGTATGAGGCAGGAAGAGTGAACAAGGAAGGAGAGGTCAGATTTGGGAAAGCAAAGGGTGTTGTGGGTCTCTGTTTTGTTGTCTTTCTTAAATCTTATTTCAGTCAACGCAGTTAAACTGCTGATTGATTTTTTTTTCAATTTAATTTGGTGAGAGACATGGAGAGAGATCTGGATGTGTTTGTTTTTACGTAAAAAATTGTTTTTGAATGTTTTTAAAATTAATTTCTTTATTATTTTAATATATGATATAAAACATAATTTTTTAAAAAATATATTTTTTTAATATATTTATTAATAAAATATACTAAAAAAATCATTATTGTAATTGTAAAAACTAATGTTCATTTGAAGCAGGTGCAATTAGATTATTAGAGTTTCGTAAAATTTTAATTTTTTAATTTTAAATTATTTTAGTATATTTCTAAATTGTTTTAATATATTAATGTTAGAAGAAATTTTCAAAATAAAATAATATTTTTAAAAAAAAACTTTGAAAACAGCTACGTGCGCCGACTGTTTTGAATTTTCTGTACTTGTGTTTATTTATTTTAACGTCTTGGAAGAAAATTTCTCTTATAAATAATTTTTTATTGAATTGTTTTTTAAAAAAATAAAAGTGTTTGACGAGGAGCTCGTTTTTCTCTGCTTCTCTTATTATCATTTTTACAGGTGGTTCTGTGACAGTGGTTTTCTCTCTCTAGGTTATGAGTACGTCCACGGGAACAGGCAGAGATCCCGGAGGAGAAGCGAAGAGCTGGAGATTGGCCTCAAATCAGGAATCTGATGGGGTTTCTCTGTCTTGTTGGCAAAGTTTGGACCGGAAAATCTTTCAATCGAAAGGCACTTCTTTTCAAACCATGAAACGCTGGAAGCGGAATCCAGGCAAGTGAAATTGAGCGCCGCCTCTTCCTGTTGCCGTTTTTGCATTCACGGCAAAGTCGAGGGGTTTTGAAAGGACAGCCGTGGCACTTCGGAATCACCTTGTTCCTTCGGGAAATAGAAGGCACCACGCAGCACCGTCAAACCTTGAGGTGCCGTTACAGTGGAGGAGTCGGAGCACAATCTGGATTCCAGTAGCGTTTTGCAGTCAAATTCTACACCCTTTTAACAACGTGGATTCCACGTAGTGGGGGAGTCTTTGAAAACAACGATTAAAAAAGGTTAAAAAAACGACGTGCACTAAGCCCTAGTTATGATTTTCTCTGCCGAGAAGAAAAAACGACGTGCACACTGGTGTTTCTCTCTACCGAGAAGGAAAAAACTATTGCAACTTGCAAGTCACAAGAAGAAGAAGTACTTGTTACGTGTCTTCGTGTAACTGGTGTAAAGGCTCTTGCTTTCTGTCATGTCACTCCGAAAACACGTATAATAAGGTTGTCCTATTGGCCGGCCAGCTATGGTACGTGTCTAGGTTTGCCCTTCGAGGCTGCATTTACTTTGCAACAGAAAACCCAACCGCCCCACCACTCAAAATCTACACCTTACACGTTATCAGTGAGTTACACGTGTTTCCTGCACACAGCGACTTTGTTTACATTCCTACTCGTGCACTGTCTTGAAAAGGCGAGAAGAATAAACAGCAGGGACGGTTTGACTCTTGAAGACGTCATATACAAAAACACATTTAATTAATATTCATCTCTTGACTCTTCAAGATTTTGGAAATTTCTCTTCTGTATTGTCTTATAATGCAAACGTTTCATGAGTGGTGATTCTCGATTGATTAGGTGCCGTTTGATGACTAGATGGTGATGAAATTTTGAGAGTGATTTTATTTTAAAATTGTTTTTGTTTGAAAATATATTAAAATAATAATTTTTAATTTTTAAAAATTATTTTTTATATTAACATATTAAAATAATTTAAAAAATTAAATCTAGTTTGACGAGCCTCATTTTCGGAACGCTCTGAAATAATTCTTAGAATAAGAGATTCAATTAACCAAGATTCAGTTGATGAAATTGCACCTCACCGTTTATGAGTTTAGCCAGGGCATTTATAACACAACTCAAATACACCTCATTTACTGGTATCTGAGTATTTATTTCTGTTGTTTTTACAAAACTTTTTAATAATACTATTAAAACAAAAAAAACAAAAAATTTTAGTTGTCACCTTGATAATCCATGTTGTGCTTGGGGTGTACTTATCATTATGTTTTGAAAATGTTTTTGATAAAAATTAATTTTTATCTATTTTAAATTAATATTTTTTTATATTTTTAAATTAGATTGATGTAATAATATTAAAAATAATTTTTTAAAACTAAAATAATATTATATTAATATATTTTAAAATAAAAAATATTTTAAAAAATAAATATTACCGATTATCAAACACATTTTTATGCAAATAAAAAGCCATGCGTGTAAGTTGTCCTCGCAGTGGAGGAGGAGGGCCAATAGAAAACGGAACAAGAGTCAAGGACTTGGGCCACTTGGCTATGCCTTGAGAGATAAGTTGACGACTTGTGAGTTCGATTTTTTAATGGTCTCTGTGGTGGGCTATTCAGAATATGAGTCAATGTGATGACTTGTCTAATCCTTCGAGAATGATCTACCACAAATAATTCTATTTCCTGCGATAATTTATTGAGTCAGTGTGAATGTGTGATTATCTTCTAACCCATAAATTATTGACTGAGATTATTTTTTATTTAAAAATATATTAAAATAATATAATTTTTATTTTTTAAAAATTATTTTTAATATTAATGTATTAAAATAATTTTAAAATATTAAAAAAATATTAATTTAAAACAAAAAAAAATTCATTTTTTTAAAAAACTCTTTATGTATAAATACATATCATTACTTTTAAAATATTATGGTATTGGTTATTTTTTAAAATATATATATGTGTGTGTTTTTAAATTTATTTTTAACATAGTATATCTAATCTAAAAATTTAAAATAAAATTAAATAAATTTTTATAAAAAACTTTTCAACCACAAGAAAATCAAACAGCCATTAAGTTATAATTGATTACAGTTGAAGGAAAAAAAAGTCGAATTTCAAGGAATCCGTGATCTCTTGATAAATAGCAAGAAGATAGTACTAATATCATGGTTTAGTTGGCTGTTCAATTGAGAATCTGTATGTTTTTCGATTGATTGTTTAGTCCATCTCTAATTTGAAAAGGAGATTTAAGACTTGGGCCACTCGGCACTAGACGATAAGGATTCTGTTTTTTGAAAGGTCTATGTGGGCTCTACCGAGTATGAATCGATGTGATTACTTCTCTAATTCATGATCACGCGCAGAAGAAAGATTTGCCACAGGAATTCTAATTCCAGCAATAATTTCTTAAGAAATCGTTTAGCATCATTTGCATTTGTGTTTTTAAGATTTTGAAAATAGAATATAAAATTTACTTGATTTGTATTTTTTGTTGGACAGAAAAAACCCAACAATGATTGATACGATATTTGGAAACTATTTTTTTTAGTTTTGAATTTTTTTTATGATTGTTTTTTATTTTTAAAATAAAAACAAGCAATTTTTTATTTTTTATTCAAATTTGATTTTTTTAAAATAAAAAATTTAAAAATAAAAATTATATAAAATGACCACTAAGTCAATGTGTTGATGAGAACCTATAATTATTAAATCTAACTTGACCTGACAAATCAACTCGATAATTTAATGTTTGATTAGAGCTATGTTTTATTTTAAATTGTTTTTTATATTAAACTAGCTAGATATAAGTGATCATAAATTAACCCATGATCCAATTGTCAAATTCTAAACAAAGGTCTAACAACTATACTCATTATCCCATCTATTATTGGAAAACAATTTATTGAAATGCTTTTTATTTTTTAAAAATTATAATTATCAAACTTATCTTGGTAAATTAACTGAGAGTGTGGCCTGAATTGGAGTTTTCTTAGATTATTTAGAAAGTTAATTTGGCTAAATTTACGTGACTTGGTTAATTAACTCTAAACTTGATTAATCTAGTCAAATTTAAAGGAAACTAAAACTAGTTAACTTGACAGAATTTTTTTTACTTAAAATGAGATCATTTTAGTCTTTTAATTTTGTATTCAAAATAATATTATTTTTAATTTATTTATTTTTTATAAAAAATAAAATAATATTATTTTAGATAAATTCAAGTTAAGTTGTCTGCCCCACAAGTTGACCCCAGCGCAACCGAGTTTTACAATTACATTTAAATCACTTAAAAGTGATCTAGACATGGTTAATTGACTGTTACATAGTAAATTGTAAATCTGTTATTTTTCTTTTCATTTCATTGTATAGAAAAATGTTACAAGTCCATCTCCAACTTCAAAAAGAAAACAGGTTTTTCTTTTTTTCTCTCGGTATAACTTCTAGTAAGTGAGCAATCGATGGAGAAAATTAAGGTAACAAAACTGTTCCATTTAAAAAAATGTTCCCCCAAATCTCATCGTGTTCGATCAAGCTCAACATCTTCTCCGGAAAAAAAAGAGAGGAGGTCGTGCCCTTACCGTCAACAGAAATGTCACCAAAGAAGGAGGAGGAGGAGGAGGAGGAGGAAAGAAGCAGCAGCAATAGTCCTCAGTGGTGCTGGGCTATTATCTTTAGAAGCCCAGAACGACCCAATTAGTTTCAAGCGTGCCGCAGCTTATTCACATGCTGTTTATCCACCTTAAAGTACAACTGTCGTGACTTATCCATTTCCTTGCAGCTGAGAAAACTTGAGGCAAATATTTGCTTTGCCATGTCAAGATATTTTTGTAGTAATGAAGCGACAAAATTCAAGGTCAAACATATACAACTCCACAAGCAATCCTACATCATCAAGATCAAAACCATTTTTTTATACTCCACCCTCCACACCTCCACCAACCATAATAACATCACCATTTCTAATATTACATCTGCTTATCTTCCATGGCAGCTCTCTCAATAGTTCATTCTCTCCATGGTAGTTATAGTTCAATTCAAGAACTGAAAACCAGAAACTGCCCGAGAATCCTCATTCTTTTGTCTTGCCAAAGAGGCGAGCCACTAGACACCTCCAGCTCAAAACCAAAGAAAGAAATCAAGCAAGACAAGCGACTGGTGAGGCAACTCTTTGGTAGCGTGGAGAACTACGGGAAGGGATTGAAGGACAATTTGAGCCCTAAGCGGAAGGGTGATTGGAAAGACTTGGTGCTGATGAGCTTGTCATTTGCTGTTTATGTGTACATGTCCCAAAAGATTGTCTGTGCATATTGTGCTTGGATGTCCATGCTCAAGCAATGGTAGACAGCTAAACCATAATGCCTGTTCTGCATCTTGGTTATTTAGGCAGATGGATGCTGCGATGATCTTGTTGGTAGCTTGGATTTTTCCGGTTCTTTTCTGTAATTCTTGTTCGATATTTCTTGGGGGACTTCCTCAACAAATAGACGATAAAATGAGAAGTATAAAACTGTATTTGTTAATCTTGTTCGCGTTATGTGGATCAAATTGAACGTTGATGGTCAAAGATTTGTCTTAGCTCCCGGGGATTAGCGTCTCATAGTTTTTTATTTCCACAGCAAACATCAAGCACCATTCTAGAGTTTCCACTTTCCGGCAGCTATTACATTGATTTCCACAAAATGTCCGGTACACGTTCCAATTTGCTCAAAGAACAATCTCCTACAAATTTTTCCGGAATTTGCCGATAAATAAACTCAAATTTCATTGATTTGGATTTGGGTTCGGCACACCTGCAAAGGAAAAAACACCATGAATGGTGATCACTGAAAACGCAAACGATCACTGGTGCAGCAATCTGCTTCCAAAAAGAAAATAGTTTTGCTTCCAGAAATCGAATTAATCGAACCCCCCATCAGTGCTAAACAGACCTTCTGTACGGTATCGAAGAGGTAAAGAGACTTAATACGGAACATCCAATTTGCACCGAGAATAAAATATTTCAGCTATCTGCAAAAGTATTTGATTCACCAATCTTGCTAATTTATCTTGATACATCAATAATCAAAACTGGCAAGTGCGACCAGGCAAGTGCACATGGGATGCGGATTTCATTGGAACATGAACATTAGGGCTAGTGAGAGCTTTGGCATGCAGGGATTTTAAAGTCATCAGCAAATCTTTAATTTAGTAAATCTGGTTTCATGCATTGTTGGCTCACATGTTGACCTATAATTAGTCGGTTTTGTGCCTTTCACGCCTGAAGAGGCGATAAATCGGTGAAAGCAGCCATTGGCAGACGAGGATTAACCATTGCCATATGCGAATCAGCACATTAGTTGGCTTCGGTTTTGGCTGTGGTGGTGGTCCGAAAATCCCTCTATATATCTCCTTTTGCTTCTTATATATAGCTTTATCATGCTCATCCAGCAAACGCAACTCCCTCAAAATTGCCTTGTCTTCAGGTGCATGTTTACGTGCCTTGAGAAAGTCTTCCCGGGCAGCATCTGTCTGCCCAAGCTCTGCTCTGGCTTTCCCTCTTCTGAACAAAGCCTTGGCATTGTTTTCATCCTCTACCAATGCCTGTGAATCCATTATTCAGTTGATTAGATTACATAATGATTTGGAAAATCCAAATAACAAATTTAATTTGAATGCATGAAGATGCCAGGATGTTCACCAGTACTAGCAAAACAAAGGAACTAAACAACAATTGACCATACGGAGAAGCCAGGATGTTAATAGGCTTTCTGAGATGCCAAATACATTTATACAACATAGGCTTTCTGAGATGCCAAATACATCTATACAACACATTTTTCTTTTAAATGACTAGCAATAAATTCAATATCCATAGTTTTCCAGGCACTTTGCACAGACAACAAGATAGTCACATACACAATCACACAAAGGAAAATGATGAGAGTCTGACTGATTGATCTGGCATTAGATTACTGCCTTACCAATTCCATAAATAAACCAAAATTATTTGACATTGGAAATAAAAAGTTGCGAGATGAAAAATTGACCCATTAAAGTATACATACAATGGTGCATTGTGCAATGGCTTCTTCATAGCGCTCAAGCTTGATCAGACATGCCGCCATGTTAAGATGACATGGATTCTTCACTGCCAATGCCATGTCTCGGTACTTGCCAAACAGCTGAAACATAAAGTCATCGCCCAAATATGCAATTGCCTGACATGAACAGCAGCCACCAGAATTAGTCAAGAATGACAAAAATAAGAAAAAGAGCTACAAAAACTGCAACGCTACTTAAGGAATTCAACTCATACAAATGTACCATTTCATACTGCTGCATAGCCTCCTCAAGTTTTTCCTCCTTAAATAGAGAATTTCCATCCATTTTTCTTCGATCTGCTGCACCGATCCTCTCTTCTGCAGTCATATCACCACGAGCTTTCCCCTACAAAATGCATCTCCAACGTAGATTCATCATATTAGCAATCAAATCAGATAGAGCCGTTATATTTTGAACTGAAAGTTTTAAACAATAAAAACTATGTACTTGGAAAATCAATAAGATGTAACTTACTTCTTTGACTTCATCAAATCCAATAAGCTCGACTTCATATATTATATCTGCCATGGGAGGAACATTTGGGAAAGAAAAGTTCCCTTCTTTCCCATAGCCTAATTCCCAGCCCACATGTAAGAAGGCACGTTCACCAGCCTTCATACTGGAAACACCAACAGCTAAACCCGCCATTTCATTCTTCTCTGTTATGGATGTGAACCATCAATGTTCGGCGATACATTCAGCAACAAGCTAGCAACATGATATAATTAAACCATAAATGGACCAGGATGCATACATATTGTATCTGTGGCAATGCATAACCATCTAACTAGTTTCTTTTATTAGATTCCTGTTTAGTCATTATCATGGCATTGCAAAATGCTTCTAGAGTCCTTACTGGTGCAAGTCCAACTCTACACCCATGTAAAAAAATAATGGTTTGTTATGTCATTTTGAGCTCTTTAATCAGCACCGTTCATTGACAGAGTTAACTGTCAAGCATTTGCCATGAAATCATGGATGCTGACAGTTATGTATGGAAATTGCAGAAATTAAACTAGATCAGCTTAAGACCAAGAACAGAATGCGAAGCTTCCAAAGAAGAAACAGAATGAAGTGGATTTGAAGACTTTAAAATCTGAATGAAATAGGCATATACCTTTTCCTAAAACCATTTCAAATGGTCGTTGTTCATGCCATGTATCGTCAAACTTGTGCTGAGTGCTTTCTGTCCATGCCCTGTAGTGCACTGTCATGCAGTTGCAATTACTCAGATTATTAGGTTACAGAATGCATATGAGAATCACCGTTATTTAGTAAGTGATCTCAGAAATAAAATGCGTACAATTGCAGACACACACATGTACGCATTCTCATTTCCAACCGATTGCTGGGTACTTTAGTCCATGTTAAGAAGTTTCATTGCCCACATGCAGTTATTCAGATTTTTAGGTATACACAGAGAAGATTTTCTGTAAGACATTTATGAAATAAAATGCGCATGCATATTAAATTCTTTTTTAGGGCACTCAACCCAAAAGTTTAGGCCAATACATGGAAGATCCATAAAGAATAAAATATAAAACACCACGCATAACACCAACGGCTGCACTGCAACCTCAGGCAACAAAAAATACATTACAGAAATGCAAGATTAGAGACAAGTACAATCATGCAAATAAAAGGCCTAGCTCCTCCAATATTAATAACATCTGCTAATATATTATTGCTTTAACAACTAGTCCAGTAAAAGCCAAAATAACTAACATGGTTGTTTTGCTTGTTGAACAGCCAAGTTACTGAACCATTTGCAGAATTTTCTACCTCAAAAGCTATATGGTTAGCTGGACCAAGACTGTAATAACTGTGCATGACAATAATAAGCTCAATTTTCTACCTAATACATTGTTGTTGGCCTTCTGTAACAGCTTGGAGATAAAGGTCATACTATGAATGAATTCAATTCATTTCAAAAAATATTTTGACAATGTACTGAAACAACTATCAATACAGAAGATGTCGGCTGACAACATAAGATCACAAATCATGTAATGATATGATTGTATAGCTTTCAATTATTTTACGAATTGTAACTCCTAATGATATTATTGTGTAGCTTTTAGTTGTTTTACAAATTCTAACTCCTGTATGATATGATTGTATAGCTTTTATTTATTTTAAAAATTGTAACTTCTACTTTTCTAGAGTAATGAAAGTGACCGTGACCCAAAAAGGAAAGGAAAAAAAATGCAACTTACGAAAGCATGTTGCATATTTGGATGGCTTCTGACCATGACCTTCCTTAATGATTTGCTTGGTGACTTTCTCTTGAAGTATTTCAACAGCGGATTCGACTTTCGGAGGAAGATTCCCATCTTGCAAAGGCTCACCATGCACAACCGCAGCTTCTTCCTTAGCTATTTCATTTTCATCATCTTTACCTGCAAAAAAAATATATATATAAAAAAAAGGACAGCAACCATTCAGTTTGTTCATGCTTCTTTTGTCGATAAAGCAAGTTATAATATGATGAGTCAACATTTTTTAGTTATAGATTTTTATAAATAAAAATAATCTTAAAAATAAAATGGATCTGACAAATATATCAGACCCAGAGAACTTAGGCTTGCAAACATGTCAGACCCAAAGTACTTGGGTTCGGCAGTTAGCCAAACTCAAGGTAACATGGGTTTTGCAAGCATGCCAAATCCAAAGCATTTGGATTTAACCATTATCAAGTTCTAAAATATGTCTAATCCTAGACAATCCTCTAAATTTAAAGTATTGAAGGCATGATAAACCACCATGTCTCTCTATCTAGAATAATTATATTTATATGAATCATTCATATATAATGTAATGATTTCTCTATACTCATAGGTGCATACAAAATCTCTTAAGAGACCTATCATATTTATTATCTCATTAATGATATTAAAAAGACTTTTTTCCCTATTAATGTAGCAGAAAACAGAGGATTTTCTTGTCCTTCCCTCCTCTGAATACAACAAGGTTTAGGGTATAAATACTCCTTAAATCATTCATATATAATGTAATGATTTCTCTATACTCGTAGGTGCATACAAGATCTCTTAAGAGACCTGTCATATTTATTATCTCATTAATGATATTAAAAAGACTTTTTTCCCCATTAATGTAGCAGAAAACAGAGGATTTTCTTGTCCTTCCCTCCTCTGAATATGACAAGGTTTAAGGTATAAATACTCCTTAATCATCCAGGAAAAGATTCAAAATTTTGTATCTCTTAAAATAAACTTAAATAGATTATAGACTCTAAAGAATTAATCATCTTAAAACTCAAGAATAAACATTTACATACTAATTAACCACTATCTTAAACACTAAAAAACTTATTATTTATATATCTTGGGTTTGAGATTTTGAGACATCATCACAATCAAACACGACAACACGTGAAACAATAGGTTTTACTTCGTTACTTTAAACACTTCAAAGAAAATAGCGCAAAAACACACACATAAAAAAAAAATCCCTATTTGTTCTCTTACGTCATTCGCTTGATCAAGAAAAAACAATAAAGCATTCCATTCGCTATCCAGTTTCGATTAAAAAGAAGAAGAAAAATAATAAATTACCAATCGATTGGCTTGGAATCTCCTCCATTACTAGAACAAGCTAGTCCTGCGAAAAAAACACAAATTAACAAATTTGTTCGATTCGTATAATCAATGAATAATAGGTTAATGAAAGATAAGAACAACGTAAAATGTTACAGTCAGGTGAGTTGACTTCACCACTTGAAAGAAAAAACAGAGGCCATGAAAGTTGGAAATGAACATATTACCTGTCGTTTGACTTGCTTTGATGAGATCTGGAGCTGCTTTTGTGTTTGTGTGCAGGAGAGAGAGAGAGATAAATGTATGCAGTTTGCTTTGTAACGATCAAAGAAGATTCTAGATAGAGAGGGAGAGGGAGTGGGATTAGTAGAGGAGAGAGAGGACTGGTTAATTAATTAATTAAGTTGGTAGGTTAGTAAATAATTGATTAATTAAGTTTTGTTGAATGCAGGTAATTCCATCTATTTTGTTTTTGTATTATAAAAATGTTTTTTTTTAAATAATTTTTTTATTTTGTTTATTTTAAATTAATATTTTTTATTATTTTGATAAAAATAATTTTTAAAAAATAAAAAATATATTATTTTAATATATTTTAAAATAAAAAAATACTTTAAAAAATAACTATAACCACATTTTAAAAATAAACAACATAAAAACAATAAAAAAAAAAGCTTACAAATAATCTACCATTGAAAGTGGAATTACTTTTAATTTTAATTAATAAAATGCTCGCACAATCCCATTTGGTATTTTAAAATGTTTCTAAAAATTAAAATATATATTTTAAAAAATAACAAAGATTAAAATTTTAAAAGAGAATTTGTTTTTTTGGTCAAGATTATCTTCTTTCACGCATATAATTTTTATTTATTGATTTTAACAATAACAATTTTTTCTTATTAGCAATATAGTTTATTGAAGAAAAATTAATGACAATTAAAAATATTGGTAAGAATTATAACGAGGTAAGTGTATCTTTATAATAAAAAAAATTCTTATTCATGTAATTTCTTTTTTTATTTTGATAAAAACATGTTTTTTATTATAAAAAAATTTAAATAAAAAATTATCATGATCATAAAAAAAAGATTTTTACATAGGAAAATAAAAATAATCATGAGTCAATTATTTTTATGAATCTATATAAATAAATCTAAGAGTAATAAAATATAAAAAGGCTATATAAAAAAAACAAAATTAATAAAAACATAATAGATATTCTACTCTTGTTGGATTTCAATAAGCAATTTTTAAAAAAGAAAATCTATATATTAAGTTAATATATAATTATTCATAAAATAATTACTAATATTGAAATAAAAAAAAAATTAATGTTATTGAAACTGGGATAATTGTTTAAATATTATTTGAATAGATTAAATTAAAAATAAAAACAATATGAGAGGTTATTTAACAAACAGGTCGAGCATGTCTTTACTTTGAAATGTTTGTTTATTTTTGTGTTTATTTATTTTTATATTTTAAAAGTAATTTTAAAAAAAATTAAAATTATTTTATTTTTTTATTGATTTCAAATTAATAAATTTTTAATATTTTTAAATTATTTTGATGTGCTGATATCAAAAATAATTTTTTAAAAATAATAAAAAAATTATTAACATATATTTTTATATAAAAATTATTTAAAAAATAACTATAATTACAAGCAAATTTTTTAAAAAATCCCACACGTTGGCATGAAAAAAAAGCAGTTCATGTGCACGCGGGTCTGTAAAAGTAGGCTTACGTCCTTGATTTTTTTTTTTTAAATGTCATTTTTCCAGTTTTTTTTTTTTAATATAACGAATTTTCTAATGCAAATTTAATCCATCTATAGCAACTGAGAAGGTTAGGGCTTGAGTATTAAAATTTTAAAAACTTAAATTTCAACTTGTTTTTGCCTAGTAAAACTTATATAACATTATTTTTAAGTTTAAAATATCATTCAATTAATTTAGAAGTTATAAATTAAATCGAGTCTTTAATCTATTTTTTATAGCATATTTGAATGACAAAACCATTTTCATTTAACTTCTTTTTGGTAAATAAAATCATTACATGTATACCATTTTTTTGTGTTCCTCTTCTCAATTTTATTGACAGTTCTTTCCTTTATTTTCTAGATATTAAGGTTTGAAATATAAAAAAATAAAGTTTGGATTGCAGATATAAAAAAGCTAAAATGAACAAGATAGTATATGGATTGAAACTTTAAGGACCAATTTATTTTTTCTAGTGCATTTTGAACAATAAAAAAAAGAGTTTTGTTTTTTGTGTTAAATTTAATCCTCGTTGATTTAATTTTTATTAGCTTTGTTTAATTATGTTTTATAATGTTGATTTTTAATTTAACTTCAAATTATTTTTTGACACTTTGCACACATGAGATAATAAAAGATAAAAAAAAATCTCAATACATAAAATAATATTCATGTAGCTTAATTTTATAAAATTAAAATAAATAAAGTTAGATAACTAAAACGTAAAAAGACACCATAAAAATAACGATAATTTGAGCATGGTTGCTAATATTGATGGCCACTAAAAGTTTATCTAGTTGTTAATTTTAGAGCCTGTAGATATTAGTTGAGGTACGTGCAAACTGGTCTATACACCTTATATTAATAAAAAAATAGTAAAAAAAATAATAATTTGAGTATGGGAAACATTGATTGCCTCTGCTCAGGAACCCTAGCTCTTTCGGTTTCTTTTATAATTATAATTTCCCCTGAGACCTGGACATTGTTCGGATTATCTGTTATTGACTCGTTGTTAGGGAATCTAACAAGTCCCAGTTTTATATCCCTATACCGTTAGCATTTCCTCCATCATAACCCTCTAAAAATAATTTGATCAAGTTGAATCTTCTTCTTCAATTTAAAGAGCATATATATTCTGGTTATTATTAAAAGTTAACTGTATTATATATATATATATACTAATATTAAAAATAAAAAAATATTATTTTAATATATTACTAAATACAAAATATTTTAAAATATATTATTTTTATGCATGAGGCTATAATGAGCGTGTGTACAATTTGTGTTCCTGTAATATGAGTTTGTTTTGAATTATGGTAACGGTAATAATTCAAAATGTTTTTTTGTTTAGAAATATATTAAATTAAATTTTTTTATTTTTTAAAAATTATTTTTGACAACAGCATATTAAAACAACATGAAAGCATAAAAAAATATTATTTCAAGAAAAAAAATCAAAATTTTTGAAAACATTATTTGCACCGCGTTCTTAAACACAACCTATAGCTTGTAGAACAAAGAACTAGGTGTGCTCCTTGCGATACTGGCGTGAGCTATACAGGTCGTTTGGGAAAATGATGTAAATCGTGTTATGTTAAATTTTATTTTTTAAAAATTAAAAATATTTATATGTTTTTATATTGTTTTAATACATTAATATTAAAAATAAATTTTATTTTTATATTTATAAATAAAAAATATTTTAAACCATCACCACCACCACCACTACTACTATTATTATTATTATTATTATTATTAAGGATTTAATTTTTTTAAAAATGATCATCAACTTTTTTTTTTTTTTTGGAGAAGATTGCTTGACACGTGAGTGCATTACAAGTGCTGATGTGTGAAACAATACCATCAAATTTTGACTACGCATGCGGTGTCATTGTAGCTTTAACGACAACATTCCTTGTTGTCATTAAATTAATCCCGATAAGCTCCTCCTCCTAGTTTGTGTTTTTTTTATTGATTAATATGAATATTTAAAATAATTTGTATCTTAATTAATTTTATAAATTTTTAAATTAATAATTATTTAAATTTTTAATAGTTATCATATTAATAACTACAAATTAAAATCTAAAAACATATAAAAAACAAAACCTTTTAATTTTAAATTTTTATTAATAAACTACCTATTAAATGGTTACTTCCTCCAGTCTGTTGCTTGTAGAGTTGAAGGCATTGTGGTGCTCAAGCAACCCATCCTCTCTCTCTCTCTCTCTCTCTCTCTCTCTCTCTCTCTCTCTCTCTCTCTCCCTGTCTCTATCCTCCTGGTTTCTAGGCACGGGCGGAATGAAGGGGTTGGCAGGTTCTCTAATTTGAACTTTTCAAACTAAAACTCCTAGCTCCACTCCTGTTTCTTCATCTGTCTCTTCTCTTTCTTTCTTTTCACCTTAGCCAGAACGACAGCTGTTCTTCTTCCTTCTTCTGTTATTATAATCATTTTTTTTTGGATGTTTGGGCCTCCGGGCCAGCCTTTTTAGATTTGTCTGTGGCTGTATTTTTTTAAAAAATTAAAATTTTATCTTACTTTAAATTATATTTTTTTATTGTTTTCTTTTAAATGTATTAATTATAAAATCCACTTTAAAAGTTGATTCTCATTTTTCTGTCTAGAATGCGTTCATAATTAGTATTATTAAGAGACGTTAACAAATAAAAATAATTAAAAGATTATCTTATTTTCCTTATAAAATATTGGTAAGACTTATCATTTTTTCTCTCGTCATGAGAAAGTGTTTTTTTTAAGAGAAAAACTTATTATCGAAACCTTCATATAAAGAATGCCACATGTTATTATAGGAATATAGACTCTTCATTTTTATTAAATAATATAAATTATTTTTTATATAAATAATAAAATAACTGGATGTTCAATCACTAAAACGACTTTTTGCTAATAATGCGATAATATTCGCATATAAATATAAATTTTTAATTTGATTTGGATGTCCAAATAATTTACCAACTACATTGTTGTAGAAAAAATTACTCAATGAATAAATAGATATAATAATAATAATAATAATTTAATATATTTTTAAATTCTCTCTCATATTTCTCTTGAATTTTTATATTTATATTTTTAATTAAATGAAAAAAATAGTTATATTTTGAGGATCATAAATTTTCTCGTAGAAAAACATGAGGGTGATTGATTTGTAGGATTGTTAGTTTTGAGGTTAAAGTGTTCTTCACTTTCATTTTGATAATTTTTTATTTGATTTGTATTTATTTTTTTATGTGATAGAAAATGCATTTGTATATTCTAACATGATTAAATAAAAATATCACCAAGGATACTTGTTCAATATCAATAATCTATTCTCTTAAGTTCTTACAATTTTTTACTGTACTAGGAAGGATATTATTGATTTTATGGACAATTGAATTCAAATCCTCAATTATTATTATCTTCAAATTTGTTTTGTAAAAGGAAAACACTATTTTTTTTTTATGCGGAAACGAAAAGGAAACTTGGAAAGCCGGTTATCCTCCCCAGTCATTCATTACACTGTCGGTCTAATTCGGAGATTTTACCAGCTGGAAGGAATCCAGCTATCCATTCCGCATCTCGTCCTCGCAAGCTTCTTTCTCCCGACACGCATAAAGAAGAAGCACTTCTCTCTCTTCTCCAAGCAGCAAAGTCGAAATCTGGTTTCATCAGGTTAATTGATCTCACTCCCAAATCGATCTCTAACTGGATAATCGTCTACTTGTAAGTTAATTGATCATGAATTTTTGTTAACGATTACTGTCAGGGTCTCAAACTGTGGTTTGATTTGAGATTCCAATATTTAAATTCTTGATCTGGCTTCCAGCTCTTGAGATTAGGATTTTAGGGATTATACTTTCTGGCATGGTTGCATGTGCTTTCTGTTAAGCTTCGTTGTTCTTGTAATGCTCCGGCATTGTCCCGTTTTGTTTTGTTGTTGCTTGCTTGAAATTTCATCGTACAAGGTTCTGTTTTTCCATATACGCATCAAATTTTGTTAATTCTGTACTGTATTAGTTCTCTTACTGAATCGAGTCTGCGAAAGAAAATGGTTTCATCTTTTTTAATCCTTTTTTTTGGCCAACAGGAGCTTAAAGTAACAGTGGGTCTATATTGGTCAAAACTCTCTCTCTCTCTGTATTGGGTTCCCTGAATGCACTGATGATCGTGGATTGTTCTTCCCCTTTGCATCTAAAGAGAAGGAGACTTACAACAGTTGATGTCATGGAAGCTGAAGCTGCTAAGGCCAAGTTTGCAGCTGTTAAAGAGAAGTTCGGGCATGACCTCCATGTGTTTGAAACATCGGTAGTCTCTTCGTCGTTGCCTCAAGCGTCCAATGATGAGGATACAGATGATTTTTATGAGTTCACTACAGAGGATTATTATCGACTTCTGCCGACGAAGAAGGAAGATAAATATTTAAAGACAAAAAAAATTCGAGAAGCAGAAGAAGCTGCTCACAGGTTAAGAATAACAAAAACTGCAATTAGGATTCGTTTTCCTGATAATCATACATTGGAGGTGGTATTTCATCCATCTGAAAAGATTCAGAGCTTATTTGATCTTCTCTCAAGAGTGCTTGCTCAGCCAGTGGTACCTTTTTACTTGTATACTACTCCTCCAAAGAAGCAAATCAAAGACTTGTCACAGGATTTTTACTCGGCCGGTCTGATTCCTGGTGCAATCGTGTATTTTTCATACGACAAGCCAAATGGAGAGGATAATGCTGCTTTCAGTTCTGGTCCCTACCTCCAAGAAGAGGTTATGTCTTTGAAAGGTTTGGATGTTGTGCCTGAGCCAGCAGAGACGGTCCAGACTGCACTGGAACCTGTAAGAACAGCTCCTCCTCCGGTGCCACAAGAGCCCAAGGCTGCTGGGAAAAAACCCGTCAAGCCAAAATGGCTAAAAATGTGATCTGACAGAGCTCTTCTAGCCAAGATCCAGCATCCAAAAACAACTCTATCGGATAGAAGCATGCACGCTTCTAAGGTTGTTTCTTGCTCTTAATTGTGTGAAAGTTGCAACAGTTCCAAAGGAACTCACTCCTTTTCCCATGACATTTTTTTAAAAGGTTGTTTATTGCTTATAATTGTGTGAATACAAGTCGACTGTCAGAAAAATAAAGGGAAGAATGGTTTCTTCTTTTATCTTTATACTGCTCTATGATTATCTTAGAAATTGAAAAATGGATCAAAATGATGCGCACGGGTCTGTCTTAGTTTGATGACCTATAGTATTTATGTATGGCAATCCTCTCGACCCTTTTCCACGCATCTAACCAACCATCTTCAAGTGGATTGTGTCCCCCCCCCCCCCCCCCCCATTCCATGATCGACTCAACTGCAGTTTTCTCATGTTAATGTTTTTCATTAATTTCCTGCTTATCATATATCGGGGCAACAAATCGTGCACCGAAAAACTTTCTTCTTCTGTGCGCGTATGGTTGCTTTTTATGCTGTAAGGTTTTGCACGCGTGTGAAGACGTGAATATAGAGAACATCTTATGGTAGAAGCAAGCTAGCTACCTCTGATAGGTTCCAATCTGTCTTTACCACGCAAATTCTGTCTGTTAACCAAAGTATCTGCTTACCGTAAAACCCACGTCGTTGTTATGTATATGAACCGTCACTTTCCTCTGATATTACTTGAATCCAAATTCAATTCGATTACAACCAAGTCATGGAAGGCGGCAGAAGGGATGTAGTGAGCTGGTGAATAAAATCTACAGATCACTTTTTAGCATGAAGTTTGACTAAAATGGATCCAAAAGTCGATGACATGACATTCCAGACCATTGGTGGCTGGTCTGGTTATCTCTGTTGTTCAGAAAAGTTGCCATTAAGCAAAAGGAAAGAGAAAATGTCACAGTTGCAAAATTAAGTTAAATTAAATAGTACCTGATATGTCTGAGTGAATAAACGAATAGCAAACGTCCAAGATTTTGGATAATGGGAGAGAAAGGAAAGCATCGGGCAATGCTTTATTTGCTCTCCAAGCGAAGCATGGCAAGACTTACCCTCAAGAAAAGTTGATCGGTTGTTAGTGAAAAGGAATCATGTAATAACTATTACATGGTAAATTATATCTGATTGATTGTTACACAGAGACAAAAGACATTGAGATATTCTTAAGGCCTCAACCTGTCATGTATCTTGTTTATTTCTTGCTTCTCCTCTGTTATGTCATAGGCTCCATGGCCTCTCTTCTTGTACTTATTATTCTGTTTCAATGAATTAGCTGATTTTATCGAAGTCCTTAGCCTGCAAACCATGTTGAGCTTCATTAGGCCGATTGTTATGTTCTATTTCTAGGATGTAATGGAAATCGACCATACAAAAAAGCAAAGGAAAATGTGAAGTTTCTCTTCTTATTTTTCTGTTTATTTTGTTGTCCTCGAAAATTTACATGTTTGATGAGTCCATTTAATGATAATAATTTTCTAATATTTTATCTGCCAATAAATTAATGACTTTGTCTCGAGGCATTTACCATAATACTTATTGGATCACTGGACTTATTTTTTAATTCATGATGATAACATGCTGATTTGGAGTTCGACATGCGATTTGATTTCCTCCAGAAACACCACCCCAATTAGATGGCTTAATTTCCTGAAGTTACTCCCCCATTTTCTCCTCATTGCAAGCAATCAATTATAGCCACCCAACTCACAAAAACCAATAGACGAAAAAAAATGGTGCACTCCGTGAAAAACAGAAAGGTTTCGTTTGCAAACAGCCCTCTGCAATTCAGGAGGAGGGGGGTCATAAAGAAAGAGAGAGAGACAGAGAGAGAGAAGCAAAGACGTAGGGAATGGACAGCGTTCACGCAGTTAATGGCTCAGCTCCAGCTTGCCCTGATTTCATTTCGTATACGGTAAAAAATGCAGCAGGAAAGGTGATTTCCATCGTCTTGGCATTTGTTTTCAGCAACCTCTCACACCAGCTTCTAAAGCCTCTATCCCAACCACGCATAGCTTCTGATATTGCTGTAGGTTTCTCCCCTCCCCTCTCTTTCTTCCGTTCAATAAATACGTGACAACTATTTCCAATTAAGAAGCTTGATTTTGTTATTGAGATGGTATTTCTTGTGTGTAATCTTTATTGGCCGCAGGTGGGCCTGGTTCTTGGCAACATAGGTTTGATTCGCCATGCTTTCGATGAACAATTTATCGACATATTAAACTCTATTGCTGAATTTGGTATGATATGTTACATGTTTGTGCTGGGAATGGAGATGGATCCATATGTAATCTTTAAAGCACCATCAAGAAGTGCTATGGTAGCCTATGCTGGAATGGTGCCCACAATCATTCTAGCTTGCAGCTTGACCCCTTTGCTGCACTATTATCAGCACCCTACCATTGGTTTCACTCTTTCCCTCTCCACCACTCTCTCTGGCAGTTCCTCCCATATACTAACTCGCCTTATAACCAGTCTCAAAATAGGCAAGTCAGATATAGGAAAACTTGTAATTGCAGCGGGAATGCACTCTGACATGATATCCGTGCTTCTCGTCTCCATCGGATATCTTTGTTTTCCAACCGCTGTCACGGTTAACGATTTTGCTGCAAACATTAGAATGACCTTAACCATGGCTGCTGCTTTGCTGCTCCAAGTAATTTTCACGGCCACAGTTTCACCCATCTTTATGAACTGGGTGAACAACGAAAACCCTGAAGGGAAACCCATGAAAGGTTCCCACCTGGTGCTTTCCGTTGCCTATATGGCATTTGTTTGCAGCGGTGCCCCGGTTTATGGATACAGTCCCATTCTCAGCGCATTCGTGGCTGGAGTTTTCTTACCGAGTGAGGGGAGAGTATCAAAATGGGCAGTTGGCAAAATCAACTACCTATTACCTACCATTTTCTACCCAGTGTTCTTCTTTTGGATGGGGTTTCACGCTGATTTCAGCAAATTTGAAGCTAGCCATTGGGGAACATGGGGAAGGTTTTTGGTCCTTGTATTCATCACAATATTTGGCAAAGTGATTGGAACAGTCATATGCGGGGTGATGTTAGGTTTTCATCAGCGTGAATCCGCGGAACTCGGTCTCCTTTTAGCTGCAAAAGGCCACTTTCATGTATTTCTTGCAGTTATTGGAATCCTGGTAGGTTCCCTGCTTCTCACTATATCGATTCTGTTACGTTCTTCTTCAGTTTTTGCCTTTTCAAACGAAGTAGATGACTGGTTACTAACCATGACACTTAAGTTTGAAATATGTTCATTACTGATTTCCAAGTAGATAATTGACAGTTAAAAATGTCATGAAAGGCCTTCGTTTTTTATAAAAGCATCGATGAGGATTTTAGGTGACAAAATGCAACCAAAAAGTAGTAGTTTATGCCCCACAACATGAAGTCCATTGATTTTCCAGCTGTGCTTTGAGGCAAAAAACTTTCAATCTGAATAATATTGCAAAACAATTAAGTTTAGCAACACCAAGATTTGGAAAACAATGGTTTTGGTAAGTTCATGTCAGCTGCAGCGTTATTGAACGTGTCCTGCATTCAATGCAATTTAGCAATGGAAAGTTATGTTAACTCGTTTCTAATATTGCATTCATTTTGTTAAATTGATTGCAGTTAAACATAACAAGTACTACGACTAGCATTTCAATCATTATTGTGATCTTCCTTTCGGTTCTACCCACCCCATTAGTTGTGTCACAAATCATAAAACGTGCTAGGAAACGTGCACCTACGCAACGAGTGGCTCTTGAGTGGCTCGACCCCTCTAATGAGCTTCGGATCCTGCTATGTATTCAAGGAGTGCATAACGTGCTTTCAACCATCAACTTCATGGAAATTTCTCAAGGTGCATCAGATCCAGGAATTCTGGTTTATCTTACCGACATGGTTGAACTCACGGATCAAATAGCTTCTACACTGGTTCAAGAAGGAATGGACACTGTGACCGTGATGGACAAGGATGTAACCGAGATGAGAGATCAGATCTCTACTGCAGTCCAAGCTTATGTAGAGGAAAATGGCAATGGTATAACACTCAGACGAATGCTTGCTCTCTCAACATTCAATGGCATGGCCAAAGATATCTGCAATTTAGCAGAGGACTTGATGATCTCCCTCGTCATATTGCCATTTCACAAGAACCGGCATGCAAATGGGACATTGGATGGGGGTAATCCTGGGTTCCGATATGTGAACCGTAAGGTAATTATCACTAATCTATAACCTTTAATAAATAAATAAAACTGCAGACGTTTTGATTTTTTTTTTTGTTTTATTACTAATTATATATAACCCAGAATTTGTCTTTCATCTGCAGCCAGGAACTGACTCACGATTTAGCATCATAAATCATGCATCACTTATCTATTTTCTGCATTCGTGCAACTTGTCTGTGAAAAACTATGGCTTAACTATGGTTTTGGTTTCAATTAGGTGCTCCGGAATGCACCATGTTCAGTGGGGATTCTTGTGGACCGAGGTTATGGGTTGGTAGAGAAAATATCAAAGTCAGTAAGCTCTTTCCAAGTAGCAGTCATCTTCTTTGGTGGCAAAGATGACAGAGAAGCACTAGCTTATGCAGGTCGTGTTGCACGACATCCTGGGGTAAAACTTACGGTGATAAGATTCCTACTTGACAGTGATTCGGTGACTGCCTCGAGAAGAGCTGGCAATTGTAGGATAAATGCTGCTGAGCAGGAAGAAGAGATGAAGCTTGACGACGAGAGTTTTGCTCAATTCTATGAAAGACACATCGCCGGGGGGCATGTTTCCTATAGCGAGAAGCATGTTGCCAATTCAGCCGAGACCTATACTACTCTGAGATCACTGGAAGGACAGTATGGGCTAATAATAGTAGGGCGTGGTGGGAGGGTGGACTCGATATTGACAATCGGAATGAATGACTGGCAGCAATGTCCGGAACTAGGCCCTATAGGGGATGTTCTTTCAGGGTCTGATTCCTCTCACACAACCTCTGTTTTGATCATCCAACAACATAGCCTTAAGGGAGAATTAGATGGTGTGGATGATGAGTTTTCCATCATGTAAATCTCTAGTGAGATAGTTCTAAAATTTAGGAAACTAATTGTAGGAAAGAAGCAGAATAGTTGTAGATAGAGCTGGTAGAAAGGAAAGAAATCATGCAGATGGAAAGGTAGAATGTAATCTATGATTATTCACTTAATGAGACAAGAAAAAATGGAATAATTGTACCATGTTTTTTAAGAGCTTGCTAAGGTTGATAATGGTTACTAGGATTAGTTTCAGCTTTCAAGGATCACGTCCGAACAGAAAATGAACCAGAACCAGGTCCCCATCAAAATCATATGTTTAAAAATCCCTTGAAATTCTTACCATCTCAGCCTGCGAAGAGAAACTTACTATCATGGAGCATGTTGTTGTTGTTGCCTATGGGCAGTGGCTATTGTTGTTGCTTGTGAAAGCATCTGTTGCTGTTGGAGCAGCTGTGGATGGTTGGGCTAATAGTGAAAAGGATGGAAGACTGTCGATTGTGGCTGAATTTGTTTAGAAATTTCCTTCCTTTTTTTTTTTTTCCCAGTTTCTGGATCCATGTATTCGGTTGTTAACAAAAAAAAAATCTAATTTTAATTTAATTTGTTTAATTTTTTTTTATCATGGATTTAAAAAACAAAAAGAGACTCTCGTGTGTGTATATATATATAGGGCATGGTTCTTATTGGAGAAGGGGAAGATGCATGAATGGTAGTGAAAAAAAATACATAAATTATAAAGGCACTTTAAGTATTGAAATAATCATAATAACAGATCTATGATATTTCAAACTTTTTTCGGTGATTGAGTTTTCAAATTTCTCACGCGGTTTGTAAATATGTCAAGTGAAATCAAATATATAAACAAGACTGTGTGAAGTATATTTTTTAAAAACACTGAAGTTTTTTTACCACATTTAAAATATATAATATTTTAATATTTTTCAATAATGGTGTCTTTCAAGTTCCCGGTAAGTAAAAATGCAAATGGTAAATGACAAGATAATTCCGGTAGTATTTATTATTGTAATAGCAATTGTTTTTTAAAATATATTTTATTTAAAATTAGATTTAAATAATATTTTATTATTGTTATTTTTTTAAAAATTTATTTTTAATATTAATACATTAAATAGATTTAAAAATATCAAAAAAAAAATCAAACTAAAAAAACAAAAATCCACCGTAAAAACAAACACCAACTAATTAGTTGTATGATCTCACACCTCATCCGTACTTTAAACAATTTATAAAAGCAAACAAGATGAAAAGCTTCAAAACATGCTGGGATCACGAGGGTGTTTTTAGAGGGCTTTGTCACGTTTAGGTCATGATAGATTTTTGGCCCGTGTTGTGGCATGATTGGCGGACTTTTTTTTCAAGGTAAACAAATAATGCTAACAACAAACCGACTTAAGTGATTAAACAACACAATCTTAAGAATTAAAATTAAAAAATTAAATTTTAAAAAAACAACAAAAAAGACATCAATTAAAATAGATCAACCTACAAGATCTGTGATTATAGACATAAAATTATGATAATTTTATGGAAAAGAAAACAAAAAACAATTTAAAAACTAATTTTTAATAAATAAATGAAAACATGATAATTCCATGAAAAGCAAAATGATAAGAAAAAAAATTGAAGCTTAATTTCTGTAAAATAAAATATTGAAGGATGAAAATTAAAAAAAAAGTTGACAAAACTTGATCCAAGCTCACTCGAGTCAATATGCAAAATCTCAAACTCAATCATGATATTAGGGTAACTGTATTTAAAAGCAAATTAAATAAAATCATGAAGTTCAATCATCGAACTACTAAATCTTGAAGTACAAAAATGAAAAAAGAAATTTAATTAAAAAGATTCGAGTTAACTTAGATTAACCCGTTAACTTTGTAATCATAGGCACAAGATCATGATAACCCAATAGAAAATAAAGAAAAAGAAACATGAATACTAAAATTCAATACATCAAATATTGAATTATGAAATTGAAATAAATCAAATTTTTTATAAAAAGAAAGAGACAAAAAATAAAAATCAACATTTGTTAACCTTTTAAATTGGTGACCCTTGCTATGAACCCAAAATTAAACTTATAAAAAGTAAAAAATAATAAAACAAAAAACACTAGCACATACGGGTGAACTTTCTAAACATGTTCTAATCTTTAAAACTCACAACCCTTAAAATCTTTGACCGGGATTCAATCAAGAAGTCTGGTTTCCAACCAATTTAACTTTGAAATCATGAAAAAACTATCAATTTTTAAAACTTGTCAGGGCAAAAATGATAGCAACAAAAAGAACAGGGGTCAAATTTGATAGAAAAAAGCCCAACAGGGATGAAATTGTAAAAAATATATAAAAATAATTATCTCATATAAAATAAATAACAATCAAAAGAATAAAGAATAGATTTAAAAGAATAAAAAATAAAAACAAGGTGAAATTGAAAAATATTTATATTTTAATGATTATTCAAAATAAAATAATAGTAATTAAAATAATAAGGATCAAATTTGAAGGAAAAAAATTTAAAGAGGTTGGCCTGAAATTTTAAAGGGTTTGGAATGGAATTCGAGGAGGTGAAAGAAAAGAAAAAAATGGTCGTCAAAACCAAACTAGACGAGCATTTAGAGCACACGCCACCCCATTGTAGAGGCAGCATTGAGACCTTTCAAACATCGTTCCAAGAGGCAACATTTGGTGATCGAAAGGCAGGGTTAAATTAGTAATTTCAATGCATAAAATTACTATCCTAACCTTACATAAATTATTAAAGATAATTATTTTAGTATGAAAAAATCACCTTGCTTTCTTATGTATAGTTTAAAGGTTTTTTTAGTCCATGGATAATTTTTTCAAATCATCATTCTAATTAATAATGACTTGTGTCTAAGGTGCAATAAAACCTCATTCTCCTTTAGTGTTTTCAAAACTAGCTCACATGCTCGCAATGTATTTTTTTTAACGGAACAAAAAACTACCAAGGTAGTAAAGAATTATCTGGCATTATTATTAACTCCAGCTAAGCGAGTCAATATTGAAACCTTTTGATTGGACTATTTACTTGGTTTGAATTTAAAATTAAACCATGTGGAAGTTAGCTAGATATAACCCAATCAACTTAAATGGTTTAAGGGCAACCTGGTCAACCAACGAAAAAAATCCAAAAAGAAAATAGAGAAAAAAAATGATGAAATTAACATGAAAAAACGTCGTAACCCAACTTTTTACCTAACCTGGTTTTAAAATTAATTCGCATGGGAGTTGCAATGATGTGATATAGTCAACTTGGCAATTTCAGAAGTAATTCAATTGATAGGTAAAAAAAGATTGAGGATGAAATTGAGAAAATTGAGAAAAAACACCTTTTGACCTAACTCATTGTCGAGTTTAGGTTTAAAATTAAACCATGTGGGTGTTATTCTAATATGACTTAGTCAACCCGGTCAATCCAAAAATAACCCGATGTACTGGTAAAAAAAATATAAGGATGAGATTGAGAAAAAAATAACGAAAATAACATAAAAAACCTATCGATCTGTCTCATTACCTAACTAAATTTAAAATTAAATTGTATGAAAATTGTCATAACATGAGTTTAAAAGCAACATAGACTATTATTAAAACAAGTTTGATGATGAAATTAAAAGGAAGAAAGAAGAAGAGGGGTTTGAATTGAAAAAGAACTTCACGTGAAACCCTATTAAAATTTTAAAATTTCTTAGTGTAACAGGGTAATCTATAAAAAATAAAGAAAAAGTCCCATCAAATTTTCCAAAATGACATTACATTATTTATTGTCAGTAAAAGCATCTCTAATGGTATAACCAAAACAAGCACCAAAAATAAATAAATAAACTAATTTTTTATCTTCTGTTTCCTAATTTTGTAACTCAGATAAAAAAGTTAAAATGACTTTTATGTTAAAGAAAAATCATTCACACACACACATATAAACTAAAATTTTCAAATAAATTATTTAAAAATTATTTTTTCCATTCATTAAAATTTTCAAAAAAAACCAAGAATATTAATATTAAAATGCAAAAGGTTCGCTAAAGTAAAATTTTTTTATTGGGGTGCATATCAAAAACAATTGTGTTTACACTATTTTAAAAAAAAATATTAACAATTTAACTATTATAATTCTTTTTTTATTATTCAGGATGCTGTAGTAACCACAAAAAGATTCCCGTTATAAAAATATCATCATACATAGATTGATTGACAAAACCTCTTTATTTTCCCATCCTAATCTATTTTTTACTCTCAACAATAACCATAAATCTAATTAATTTTTACTTTCAATAACAAAAAAAAAAAAAACACTAAAACGAGTCCAAAACCTAATTCTTACTTTCAACAATAACCATAAAGAAAACCCCAGTCTCAAAATTCTAATTAACTAATAAAAAAAAGGAACAACCTCTAGACCCTCCCTTCTCTCTCTCTCTCTCTCTCTAAAAAAAAATACTCAAAACTCCTCAATATGGCCTTTCACGTAGCTTGCCCAATTACATGGTCAGTAGTGGTATTATCTTCACAACTAATAACACCAAACCCCCCTTCGGTCTTTACTATTTCTTCTCTTTTATGTCTCTCCCGCGAGAGAGTTCTCTCTTTTTTTTACATGGTCGACTGATACGATATCTTGTTTGTTTTGGCTCTCTCTAATTTGCAGTCGCCGAATTTGTTTTTGCTCCCTAGGGTTTCCGCGAGATCTCCACTCTAGGAAACCAAAGGCTGACTTCCTGTTCGATGTAGCGGGAATCGATGAGTTTTTGAAGGATCCTCTGGGAATTAGGGTTTCCAGGGAAGGAACTGTCCTGGTTTCCGTTCCTAAGGTTGTGCCTGTGCCGGCTCCGATTCCTCCGACGCATTCGCTAGAGGTCGTTTCGGCGAGAGATAGAGAAGGTGATGGTGGTGTGGGGGAGGAGGCTTTTTCAACGCAGACTAAGCGCGTGGCAATTCAGAGGCAGGCTGCTGCTGCTAAGGCATCTGCCGAGTACTATGCTAAGAAGGTCGAGTCTGGTGATACCGTAAGATTTTTGTTTCCTGGTTGCTGTGAATGAATGTCGGCTTTAATGTGAGGATGTTTTGGTTTGTTAAGGTTTTGAATTTTTTATTTTCTTAGGAATGGTGTGAATTGTGATTGTGCAGGATAATCCCATGATTGGCCACTCGAATTTGTATTAGTTAAATTTTGGTTTATTGGATACCTGTGTTGAATTTGGGATTCAGGGGCGTTCTGGATAGCTAGTTTATTGAATTTGAGCTGATTTTTGGGGTCTGCAGTTGCGAATTTGATTTTTTTTTTTTGTGATTCGGAGGTAAATGATGAAATGATTATCTTCTCCCAAATGCTATCTATATAATTCAATTAATAGAATAGAAGTAAATTTGACTGAAATGTTTAGTTTGGATTTTGAATTGTTCTTTAGGATTTGGAGGTCGGTTTTTGAGTTTGACCTAATCTTGGATTTGTTTAGACATTAAAAAGCATGGAAGTCTGAGACAGTGGAAACTCAAAACAATCACTAGCATCCGCTCATTTTCTGAACACTGATTACTCGTAACTGTTTTTCATTCTAATATTTTTGTTATTCATTTGCATTAGCTTATTTATAATCCTGAGGAGATTGAAAAGAAATTTATGAATTTTTATAGCTTATTCATTATTTTTTTGTTATCGGGCAGCATGGTATTGGAACCCTTTTATTGAACTAAAATTTTCTCATCTAGATGCACTGGCATGTTTCCTTAGGCACAAATCCACAGTTGATGAGCTATGGAAATCGAGTAAAATGACTTTTGGCTGTTATTGTGATGACATATGCTTTATCATTTGCTAAATACCACCACCATTTGTTTAATTCAGGTTGCCTCAAAAGATACTCCAGGAGAAGATGCAGGTCCATTTTGTCAGATATGCTTTGTGGGTCAAACTGGAGGAAGTGAGAGAGCGAGGAAGATGCTCCCATGCAAAAGTTGTGGCAAGAAGTACCACAGGAGCTGTTTGAAAACTTGGGCTCGGCATAGAGGTAAAACTCATTGGGTTAAAAACTCTGAAGGCTGCTATTTTTTTGTTTATTCTCATAGGTTGATTGATGGCAGATTTATTTCACTGGAGTTCGTGGACCTGTCCATCTTGCCAAACTTGCGAGGTGCTCATTGATATACACTGTTGATTAATTAATGAAGTTGCATCCTTACTTTTTTTAGGCAAGAAATGTAGGTAAATTCTAGGTTTCCTAAGAGGCCTTCCTACTTGGCCATGAATGTCGTTTTATGCTTCTGTGCATCTGAATGTTGTATCTCTTGACAACTGCAAGGCCATGAAATGTTAAGAGTTAGAGTGAGTTCATTCTAGTGTTCTGTTTATTCTATTCCTTAAAGTCCTTCTCAAAACAGATGATTTATTTATGCTCTGCATAGTTTCCATGTGCTGGAAGCTTTCTGGACTCATAGAACGTTTTTAATACCTTATGATTGCTCTTACACTTTTAAACTTCTGCTGTCCATAGGTATGCCGAAAGACTGGAGATCCAAATAAGTTTGTGTTTTGCAAAAGGTGTGATGGTGCTTACCACTGTTACTGCCAGCATCCTCCACACAAGGTGATGTGTTAATTGCTTGTTTTTGGGTGTCATATCTAGATTATAATGGCACTACTAACAGACATTCCTGCATAGTGCAGAATGTCAGCTCTGGACCATACTTGTGCCACAAACATACAAGGTGTCACAGCTGTGGATCTTCTGTCCCAGGAAATGGACTAAGTGTGAGGTAGTGGTTATCAAAAGTTAGTTTTAGCGCATAAATATGTTTTTTTTTTAACAATTGATGTTTAGTTAATCATTTTGTTTTCCGATCTTACTTGCAAAAATGTGAAAAATGCATATATTGTGCATTTATATAGATATTTATTGCTTTGTGACTCATGGAATACCTTGATATATAGATAATTTGTCATTTTTGGTATCAATCTCTCTTAAGCATGCCTTTCATCTCCATACATGTTAATGAGAATGCTTACCCACTCCAATCCATTATGCTTGCAATTTGATATGTTGAGTGTGACACCTTATCTAAGCATGTGTGGCAATTTGGAAAGTGATTGTTATGTGCAGGTGCATTGATGATGAATTTGTTTGATTTATGCACTTTTGATAGATATCTCTGATTTATACTGCCTCACTGATCTTTAGAATGCAAAGTAATTAAAGCCAAAGGGAATAATGGAGCTTGATTTTGGTAGGTAGTGGGAGGAGTTGTTTATCGACATGCAATAGTTACATTTATAATTCTAGTGTGATTGTACTTTTCAACAGGGTTTAGTCTTCTTTATTTTTTACTATTAGCAGGTTCATTTATCATATGTTTTTAAAACACGCAGGTGGTTTCTGGGATACACTTGCTGTGATGCTTGTGGAAGATTATTTGTGAAGGGAAATTATTGCCCTGTTTGCTTGAAGGTATTGTCGACTTCATGCTATCTTTGGGTTGTGACAAACTTTTCATTAAAAAAAAAACTCTTCTATGTTAATTTCCCACTGCTTGTAGACTGTATTGATCGATCATTATATTTAAATGCTTCATCATCGGTCCCAAAAAAAATGTCCCAGATGATTTTGTTTAGTAACTTGAAATTTGTACTTTACAATATGAATGAAATTGATTAGATGTCTTGGGTAAACCTTGTAGGTTTATAGAGATTCAGAATCAACTCCAATGGTTTGCTGTGATATATGCCAGCGATGGGTGCACTGTCATTGTGATGGCATCAGGTTTGTCTTTCCCGTCTCAAAATACAGGGCTAATGGCAAATTAGGATGATAGATGTTCTCGGAATTGTCAATAATCTTAACAGAAACTTGTTCTTTATGAGCTATTTCCTTTCACAATTATGACAATTCCGGTATGATGAATCTGGATTGGATTCTGCTTCACAGTTGTTGCTTCTTTGGTAATGTTATGTGCCTTTTCTTGGATGTAAATCCTTGTTTGATGTCGATATTGGATATCTAATAGCGCTTTTCATGAACAGTTATTTATAGACACCTTGGAGAAATGAGATAACTTATTCTCAAAGAAATGTTTTGCAGTGATGAAAAATATCTTCAGTTTCAAGCAGACGGAAACCTCCAGTACCAATGTGCCACATGTCGTGGAGAATGCTATCAGGTTGGTTAACTGTGGAAATCTCTCTCTGAAGTGTGTACACATGTGGCTAGTCTTGCTTAGATGTGGTGTGCTGGGATGGTTTGGTTAGAACTTCTTTTCTTACACCAGAAATGTATACTACCAGGTAAAGGATCTCAAAGATGCTATTCAAGAGCTGTGGAGGCGACGAGACAAGGCTGATCAAGGTTTAATTGCAAGCTTGAGAGCTGCTGCTGGGTTGCCAGCCCAAGAAGACATATTTTCTATCTCTCCTTATTCAGATGGTGATGGAAGTGGTCCGGAGGCACTAAGGAATGATTTTGGGTATTCTATAAATCTCTCTCTCAAAGGGATAGGCGGCAAGTCACCAAAGAAGAGTAATGATCATGGAAAGAAACATTGGAATAAAAAATATCCCAAGAAAAAAGGCTGTCATGCTGCTTCAATTAGTAAGTCAGAACCACATCAGCACGACATTCATTCTTACGTACATGATATGGATGATTGCAAGAATTATGACTCGGAGTCTCAAGCAAAAGGAGGATCTGATAAAAGTTGTTCTCCTGTTGCTGGTATTGTGAATCACACTGAAGGGGTTTGCTCAATCAGTCAGCCAGGGGGTTTGAAACACAAGTTTGTTGATGAGGTGATGGTGAGCGATGGAGAAAGGACATCCAACGTTTTTAAAATCAAGAGTAATAAGCCTCATGATGTGGATAGTGGGGATGATACTGAAAAACATGCCGGCAAATCTAAGTCTGTTAAGGCAAAGAGATTAGTAATAAATCTAGGTGCACGAAAAATAAATGTCAGTAGTCCTCCAAAATCTGATGTTCAAAGCTGCCAAAGTGAACTAGATTTGAAGGCTTCCAACAGTAAGTGATCCATGTGTCATTCAGCCGCTCTTAGTGCAATTATTAATATGTTATTATTGACCTTATTAAATTGAGGATGTTATCATTTTACCTACTAATTCACTGACATGATTGATTTTTGCAATTTGCAGGAGATACAGTTGATCACTCTGGGCAAACAAGAGGTTTGATTAAGTTTGCAAGGAGAGAGGGTAATTTGATTAAGTTTGGAAAAGTAAAAGCTGAAGCTTCAAACTTCAATCCCAAATCTGATGGGGGGAGTCATTCCGATGGATATGAAACTGTTCCCCTAGATCAAGCCCGTGTTTCATCAGCTAAAAAGAGCCTTGAAGGAAGCAGGGCTGTGGCGAGGCCTGCAGGTGGTGAAGTCCCTACTTTAAGAAGTGACAAGTTATCTTTGGGAAAGCAATCAGAGGTCTGGCCTGATACACATACAGAAAGCAATGGTGATTCTGGTGACACTCTCATTTTTCATTCATTACCCAAGGAGTCAAAACTTTCTTTGAAGCTTAAGATTAAGAAACCTAATCTTGAAAATCAGAGCTCTCTGATTCATCTGCATGAAGAAGAAAAGAGTAACATAAGGGGCCAAAGGTCAAAAAGGAAGAGAGCATCAAGCTTAATGGAGAAAATGATGTATAATGAAGATGAAGGTATGCCGCCATCACATTCAGACAGTGAAATGACAGAAACTAATTGGATATTGAAAAAAATGGGTAAAGATGCTATTGGAAAACGAGTTGAAGTTCATCAGCCATCTGACAATTCATGGTGAGTTTTTTTTCTTTTCTTTTGGGTGAGGGATAAAAAAGTATTTGCCAGTGAGTACATGCATCATATTTAGCAAGTATCCACTCCATTTTATCATCTATCTCAGCCTGTTTTAAAGTAAGAAGCGGCTTGTTCATGGCAACCTTTGTTGTATCACAGAAACAAAATGAAGCTGATGGCGGGGAGGATCAATTTTGAAACTGGTTTTGAAGTATTCCTAGGTGGCCCAACACTCCTTAAATTCCATAATTTATCTGAATCCCCATCCATGTGCAAGCTTCTATGTCATAAGCTCGCTTGTTTACTGCTTTATTGAGTTGATCATGAGCATTAGAACTTAGAGTCCTTCATGTCCTGCTACTTTTTTGAAATTTGGTTGAACTTTGGCTTGATATTTCTTTAAAGTGTCCGATGTCTTCTTGACCCAGGCACAAGGGAGTCGTCTCTGACATTGTTGAAGGCACATCAATGTTATCTGTTGCTCTAGATGATGATATAGTGAAAACCTTGAAACTTGGGAAGCAAGCAGTTCGCATTGTTTCCCAAAAGCAAAAAAGGTCAAAAACATGAAAGCTGAACTTGTTTTCAAATATTGACAATTGCATCTGGACTCCAGATACTCGTCACATTTTATAGTTGAAGAGGTAGTGTCCATTCCTAAGGACCACAGAGATTTCAGTTGCATTTTCTGGTTGCATATATGGCTGGTGATTTTTCATCGAAGCAGTGTTCGCTAGGGTGCTTTTAACATTTACGTGAAATTATTTTGTAAAAATAGTGATTATTTTGAAGTAGGGCTATCCTTCCAACCCCCCTTCCCCCTCCCTTCATGTGCTCAAATGTAGCTTGCTTTACCAGTGCTTGGAACTCTGTATCTAGCCAGGCTTGTAGATTAACTTGGCTGTGTTGTTAATCCATTACATGTGCGCAGGAAGTAGCATTGCCCTTGTTAACTGTAGTTGAGTTTACAAAGCTTCGGACCTTTTGTTATCTATTTTTTTTTTCTTTCCAATTTTAATCTGTCAAGGTTTCATTGCCTCCCATACTGAGAGGGAAGTGATAAATCCGTGCTAGTCTCTGTTCTATCTGATGCATATATATGGGTGCATTATGTGTATTATGAAATCAAGTCCCTGGTTTGCCAACCCCATTGTAAACTTGCAGGGAAAACTATTTTGGGCACTGCCTAACCAAGACTCTTATGAGAGAGCCACTTTTATCCTCCCAGATTTTTCTGCACTAATTAAAAACTGGTAACATCAGAGGTATTGTGTTACCAAACCCTGCTGTTCACTCATGGCGTTCCATCTCAATTTCCTGCCCTCTCCATTACATCTACCTTTTCCGTTGGTAAGAGTGCAGCACTTAACTTTGTACACACATGAATACGTAACTGGAACAAAAAATCGGGACTTTCTATTGCTTTCATATTCCGCAGATCGGAGCCCAACAACGTTAACAGTACTGTGAAGGGTTTATGAGAAAACAATGAGTAATCATACAGGTGGAGGCGGCAAGTCTAGTAAAAGCCAAAATCCAACAGAGTCATCTGAATCCAAGTCGTTTTGGATGGCAAGAAAATGTAAACCTCCACATGCCTTCTTTGCAGCTTCCCAGGCTTCAGCTTCAGCTGTTGTTACAGGAGTTTTCTTATAGGTAGCATAAACATAACGGGTTGCAATTCCAACTGATAGAATCAAGCAAGCACGAGAAGTGTCAGCTTCAATTGCGCACACTTCCAGCCCGTTCATCCACGCTGCAACAGCAAACGAAAAGATTCGAAAAGGTGGCTCAGTCTTACGAGCATCACAAAGTTCTAGAAGGCATGCTTACAATTAGATGCACTAAAAGACCACAAGGTAGTAAGACAGGACTTCATGGAGATGGAAGTGGGGAAGTCTGTTAAAAAATAAACAGTGTTCATGGCAATCACATTTTTTTCCCAGGGATATCACAATGCGATTAGGGCCCAGAGAAAGCTAACTGTATCAATGACATCATGCCCTGCAGGTTGTTTTATCCGATGAACATTTTAAAATATTGAGATATGAAGCAGAACAAGTGAACAACATGCAGCTGCTTTATGATCTTGGTGAAGTGAGTTTTGCACTGTTGTCCACGAAGCCAATGTCCATGCATCTGAATAGTGCATGAACGTGAGAACTTTCGAGTCCATATTCCCTTTTTCTGTGATTTGTTAAAATTTAACCCAGTATCTTGTACGACGATCAAGTTTCCCACGCCACGACAGAATTAGAATGCACATGGTATTAATAGGACATAACCAGACGAATCATTTCAATATATGGTCTTTGACTATAGCAACATTTACATGAAATAACATTTCCGAGGCTAAAGGAGATGAAATTAGAGGGAGAGTAGACCTGCTAATGGTTCAGCACGTGAAGATGCAACAGCAAGTCCAGGTATCATTGTCTTGTCATCAATCTCAATTCCCAATAAATCCAAATCCAGACTTGCACCAAAAAAAAATCTTGTCTCCAATGATGCAATTTCCTCTCGGACAGCTGAAAGCAGGAAAATACATCAGCAAAGAACAGAGCAGGCTTTCAAACAAATCAAAACATACAGTATTTCTAAGCTGGCAGTATGTTATTAGCTTCAGAAAGCATGGCTCTTATAGCCTAATCCTATGCCACTTTCAAAATTTGAACTTTCGGTAAGAGTTGTGACCCGATAGACAGTCTGCAACACTTAATTAAAATAACCTTTACAAATGTCATTCATATGCAAGGCAGATTTATCTTGTGTGTCGGATGGAGACCACAATATAGCATTCTCAGTGTTATATTTGACAATAACAGTTAGTTACTTGTACCTGAGTAAGGTAATTGGACAAATGCCCATTTCTCCCCGAAAAGATTGTCTGGAAGTTCCATTGGGAAAGGGTTATCTAATGCCAGAAGTGGTTTAGCTCCCTTTTGGAAACCAGGATGGCGCGTATATACAGTCTCATAGCGCTCCTCGAGCCATAGAAGTAGTGATATGCACTGTAAAACATATCAATTATCAAAGGTGTGACTGTAGAACGTAGAAGTTCTAATCCAAAACTCAAATCATACTTCAAACTAAAATGTGGAAGAAGCTAGAGAATCCTGAATGCACTCCATGACACAAGTACATGAAAGTAGTGTGGCATGTTTGTGATTTACCCTAAATTTCCTTTCTCACCAATCAGCAACCGAAAAAACTGCGATATTTTCTCTTGTCTAACTTGGTAATATGCCCATTATGCTTTTCGGAAGGCAGCTAAAATACAAGGTTTAAAGCATAGATAAGCTTATTAATACTCTTAACATCTAAATTTAACCTTCAATGGTTATGACCATTTCGACATTTGATTGAAACCACCTCATTAATCATACTCGTAACAGAGGAACGGAAAACAATACCTACCCGTTTACTTGGAATAGGCTTTATACCTATCTCTTTACATGCTTTGGTTATAATTGTCTGCATCTGTGACCTATAAACCAAGAAACAATCTTATCATCGGGCACATACCATCTTTAGTACAGAAAGTCACTTATACAGCTGTGTGTGTCTGCGCTGGTAAATACATAACAGAAACAGATATATATAATGTACAAATTAATTACCGTAAAAGATCACCTGAAGAACCTGATTCTTTCAGGCAGGGGGACACCAAGATCCTCAATAATGGATACAATAGCATCCTTCAAAGTGATACTATTGATAACATTGTTCGGGAAGTATTTTGTGAATTGAAGTGACAAAGAATCATCACAAACAACAAGCTCCCATACTTTCTTGCCTCTGACATCAAGTATAGGCCTAGAACAAAAATCCAACTCCCACTCCACAATGCTATCTGGATCAGTTTCCGGGTCAAGATATACCGTTTCTGCGGTTGGGTCATCTTCTTCGAGGTCCTCCTTTTCAGTCTCCACTTCTTCTTCTTGTGTTGAAACTGAGAGTTTGGGTATGATGTTTGATCGGAAATGGAGTGGTTTTACGTGGTGTTTTGAGGGTTTTAGAGACAAAGGGAAAGGTATCTTTGAGGGTTTTGAGAAAGAATTGATTCTGAAGACGGGTTTGTGAGGAATTCTGGTTGGATTGAAGCTAAGAGTAGCCATGTTAGCTCTGTGACAAAAGAGTCGATAAGCATGGTGGTTCGGCAGTTATATACCTTCCACTCGTCCGTTGGTTGTCATGGGCTGGGCTTGGATAAGATTGCTGATCCACGATAGTACTTGGAGGTCCATGCCCATCCTTCGACGAATCAGTTTTTTAACACGAGCATTCATAATTCATAAGATTAGTATGATGATTAAAAATATTTATTTTCCTCTTCTTGATTGATTAAATCTATTTAATAATTTTTCATGATTTGAAAAGTGAATTTTAAAATTATTGATACAATATCCATGATAGTAATTATAAGTATGCCCCATAGTTGAGGGGGAGGGCGGATTCCGAGAGATATAAAAAATGTTTTTTAAAATGAACAATTATAATTTCAAGAGATTAATTTAACACTTAAATATATTTATTTTATTTTTTAATTTTAATTGATATGAAATTAAATCAAATTTTTTTATTTGAAATGTATATTGTTAATATTTTCTGGCAACAAATTTAGTCTCATTTGATTGAGTTGGCCAGACCGATCTACCTTCAATCTTCCGTCGACTTCACCTTACCCCTTGCAAATCTTCTTCATCATTATTAATAGCGAAGTCAAAATATAACTTTCACTATTTTAACAGAGGTGAAAATAATGTTTATTTTTATAATTTTAAAATATTTTTGAAAAAAATTTAAATTTTTATTTACTTCAAATTTAATTTTTTATGTTCTTATGTAATTTTAACATATTAATATAAAAATTATTTTAATATATTTTTTAAAATAAATATTTTTAAAATAAATTATTATTACACTTTTAAACGGCCATTTATTTATCCATTACACGAGTCTTTGGTTCAATTTCATCCGGTATCTTTGATCGTTTAATTTCAAGGATGTCCATCACGATAAAGATCCAGGACAATCATAACAAATTTTTGAAGGATCAAATTGGAAGATATTAAAGTTTGATGACCAAGTTGAAACAAATTTTAAATTTGAGTGACCTAACAAGGAAATTTATCAAGTCAACACTAGTCATGGATTGTGAAAAGTGAAATAACATTTCCTCTAGTTTCTTTGTTAAAAATAATCTTAATGCTAATTAATTAATAATGGATAAGTAAACATTGATGCATAGAATTCTACCAAGCAATTCTAAAGGTGGATCGAGGGGGGAAAAAAAGAGGTCTATCAATAGAACCCACGCTACTTGCCTCAAATAACACTTTCGTGCCCTATCAAGCACAGAGGTCTCTCTACCGCGAAGAATGGCGCGGGAGCCACTTTTACAGTTTCGGCGGCCGGTATCTTCCTCTAATGTAAACCTTAATCTCTCTGTTACTTTCTCATATGTTCACTCATGCAAAACTATTTGGGGGTGAGCCAGTGTATTTATTTCAACGTTTTGTTTCTTTCCTGTTTGATTAAATGCCTGTTAGAGAGTACTTTCTCTTCTTTCACCCCCAATTTCTTAGCACCCAGAACAGTTCATCCTAATGCATTCACCGTAGCACTTAGCCCCAACAGGAATTTAATAGTCTAATGGCACAAATCCCAAGCTCGAGATGTCTCAGAGTTCTTTCAAGTCACGTCTTTGCAATCTAACCCGGAATTTGAATAGAAAAGAAAAGGAAAAAAGTTATCATCTAGGCTTGAATGGAGTCGATAATTCAAGAAGGTGATTAGTTTAATATTTCCATACGAAGATTTGTAGTAGAGCATGTCAGCTTGGTTGCTGGGTATAATATAATATATACGGTGATGTAGTTTCTATTTAATATGGATATAGGAACCTAAGAGGAGCAAGCTGTCTCTGATTAAAGAGAGAAAGAGCTGGTGAAGTTTTCTGGGTACTCTTTGATTTCTTCATTTACTCCTTTTCACTGTATTATTCTGGAAAAACAACGCAGATTTGCCAGCATTAGATTTATTTTCCAACAATTCAACCAAGTCAAGAAGAACCCTCTAAACATCAATTACATAATATAAACACTAACACCAAGATGGGTGCTGAGCGATTTTGTCCTCCTTTGTTTAGATGCATATCCGCTTGTTTCAGTCTCTCTTGTTCGTTTGTTTAATTAAGTTGATCGAATGAAGTTTTCTTTTTAATTGCTTTCGAGTCAGTGAATCATAAACAAGAAAGAATTATTTTTTATTAATTAAAACAAGAAATAATACCTGTCAATAATAATAATACTAATAAGTAATAACAGGATGATTTATTTCGTTACACAATCATTAAATCTGTTTTCATTGCATGAATTCTCTTTAACTTAACAATTTTACATCAAAACCTTTGTGTTTGTTTCTGGGTTTAATTTTTTTTAAAAAAAAATTGATTTTTTTATTTTAAATTAATTTTTTATGATTTTAAATTATTTTGATGTGTTAATGTTAAAAATAAATTTAAAAAATAATAAATAAAACATATTATTTTAATATATTTACAAATAAAAAATATTTTAAATATTTCAAAGAGACATTGTCATATCAACTTAACAACTATTTAAAAATTAACGATTTAGTGAAAATTTTTTTTTTTTTCATTTTATAAGTATTAGAAATAAGATTTTTCCTTTTGAAAAGTGAAAATTGAATAACAAGTGAAATTCTAACGTTTGGAAGGATTGGATTAATTCTCGATATAGATTAGGGCCATGTTTGTTTTTTAAAAAATAGTTTTTGAAAAATTATTTTTCAAATTTTCTTGTGTTTGTTTGTCATTAGAAAAGTTGGTCAACGAAAAATACTTTCCGATCAACGGAAAACACTTTCCAGTCAATTTTAGTTAAAGAAAAATTTGACTTAGTTTTCAGGAAAGTGTTTTCCCTTTAGCTGTATTTGTTTTTCGGAAAGTGGTTTCCGGGAAATCACTTTCCAAACTTTCTTGTGTTTGTTTGCCAGTAGGAAAGTTAGTCAATGGAAAACATTTTCCAGTAAAAGAAAAATTTGGTTTGGTTTTCAGGAAAGTGTTTTCCTGGAAAATTTTGGAGGAAAACACTTTCCGGAAGTTATGAAAAATTTAGAAATGTCATTATTTGCTAATTATATCAAATTTAATCCTCAAACTTTTGATTGCTATATATATTTTGTTTTGAATATTTATTTTTCAATTCCATCTCTTAAATTTTTATTTTTATATTAATTTTGGTCCTTATTTTTATAATTGCTATTTGCTTTTTCCTTATTATTTTTTTATTGAAATTTTTTATCTATCAAATTTGGTCCTTATTCTTTTGATTGTTATTTATTTTATTTGAAATAATTTATGAAATGTTGATTATTATTATTTTAATTTCTTCATCTTTCATCTTTTTTTAATTTTTTAGATTTGATCTTTATTATTTTGATTATTATTTATTTTATTTGAGATAATTTATAAAATTATATATTTTTTTTAATTTCATTTTCATTCAACTTTTTAATTTGTAAGATTTGTTCCTTATTATTTTAATAAATTTGAGAAAAATAAAATATTAATAAGTTATTTTCCAGCTTATTTTCCATGACATAACCAAACACTGGAAAGTGTTTTTCAGCTTATTTTTCATTACACTACCAAACATCGGAAAATACTTTTCCGGAATTCACTTTCCCCGGAATTCACTTTTCAAAAAAAACTACTTTCCAGCAAATAAACAGACCCTAGACCGGATTAAAAAAAATAAAAAACCTAATTTATTAGTGATACGACTGACCGGTAAAGATTTATTTATTTTTTATTTTTAATTTTCTCATTAAAATAATACCGTTTAAATTATTTTTCCCCCGGTTTTAAAACTATACATAGCAGTTAATGACCGGTAATTAACCACAAAAGGATCCCACTTTTAAAAATATAATCCTGACCGTACAAAATCGACGCGCTACTATAAAACGAAATTGAAAACTTACACGCTCCCGTAACCTAGCCACCATATACAGAAACGGAAGATCATTCCATCGACAAAACCATCCCTATTTCCCCCCTAAAAAAAACAAGTCCCCAAAATCTAATTTTCACCTTCAACAATTAATTAATAAATAAATAAAGGAAACACCTCTAAATCCTGTCTCCAAAAAATACTCAAAACTCCTCAATATGGCCTTTCACGTAGCTTGCCCAATTACATGGTCAGTAGTGGTATTATCTTCACAACTAATAACACCAAACCCCCCTTCTGTCTTTACTATTTCTTCTCTTTTATGTCTCTCCCGCGAGAGAGTTCTCTCTTTTTTTTACATGGTCGACTGATACGATATCTTGTTTGTTTTGGCTCTCTCTAATTTGCAGTCGCCGAATTTGTTTTTGCTCCCTAGGGTTTCCGCGAGATCTCCACTCTAGGAAATCAAAGGCCGACTTCCTGTTCGATGTAGCGGGAATCGATGAGTTTTTGAAGGATCCTCTGGGAATTAGGGCTTCCAGGGAAGGAACTGTCCTGGTTTCCGTTCCTAAGGTTGTGCCTGTGCCGGCTCCGATTCCTCCGAGGCATTCGCTAGAGGTCGTTTCGGCGAGAGATAGAGAAGGTGATGGTGGTGTGGGGGAGGATGCTTTTTCAACGCAGACTAAGCGCGTGGCTATTCAGAGGCAGGCTGCTGCTGCTAAGGCATCTGCCGAGTACTATGCTAAGAAGGTCGAGTCTGGTGATACCGTAAGATTTTTGTTTCCTGGTTGCTGTGAATGAATGTGGTCTTTAATGTGAAGATGTTTTTGGTTTGTTAAGGTTTTGAACCTTTTATATTCTTGGAAATGGTGTGAATTGTGATTGTGCAGGATAATCCCATGATTGGCCACTCGAATTTGTATTAGTTAAATTTTGGTTTATTGGATACCTGTGTTGAATTTGGGATTCAGGGGCGTTCTGGATAGCTCGTTTATTGAATTTGAGCTGGTTTTTGGCGTCTGCAGTTGCGACTTTGATTTTGTTTTTTTTGTGATTCGGACTTAAATGATGAAATGATTATCTTCTCCCAAATGCTATCTATATAATTCAATTAATAGAATAGAAGTAGTTAATTTGACTGAAATGTTTAGTTTGGATTTTGAATTGTTCTTGAGGATTTGGAGGTGGGTTTTTGAGTTTGACCTAATCTTGGATCTGTTTAAACATTAAAAAGCATGGAAGTCTGAGACAGTTGAAACTCAAAACACCAGCATTCGCTCATTTCTGAATGCGGAATATCTGTAACTGTTTTTTTTTCCTGATAGTTTTGTTATTCATTTGACCTTAGCTTATTTATAATCCTGGGGGAGATTGAAAAGAAATTCATGAACTCTTATAGCTTATTCATTATTTGTTTGTGGATTTGGATGTGGGTTTTTGAGTTTGACCTGATCTTGGATTTGTTTAGACAAAACGCAAAACAATTACCAGCATTGGCTCATTTTCTGAATGCTGATTACTCGTAACTGTTTTTTCATTCTCATATTTTTGTTACTCATTTGAGCTAGCTTATTTATAATCCCGATGCAGGTTGAAAAATAAATTTATGAACTGTTATAGCTTATTCATTCTTTGTTTGTTATCGCGCAGCATGGTATTGGAACCCTTTTATTGCACAAAAACTTTCTCATCTAGATGCGCTGGCATGTTTCCTTAGGCACAAATCCACAGTTGATGAGTTATGGAAATCAAGTACAATGATTTTTGGCTGCTATTGTGATGACATGCTATATCATTTTGCTAAATACCATCACCATTTGTTTAATTCAGGTTGCCTCAAAAGATACTCCAGGAGAAGATGCGGGTCCATTATGTCAGATATGCTTTGTGGGTGAAACAGGGGGGAGTGAGAGAGCGAGGAAGATGCTGCCATGCAAAAGTTGTGGCAAGAATTACCACAGGAGCTGTTTGAAAACTTGGGCTCGGCATAGAGGTAAAACTCATTGGGTTAAAAACTCTGAAGGCTGCTGTTTTTTTGTTTATTCTCATAGGTTGATGGATGGCAGATTTATTTCACTGGAGTTCGTGGACCTGTCCATCTTGCCGAACTTGCGAGGTACTCATTGATATACACTGTTGATTAATTGATGAAGTTGCATCCTTACTTTTTTGAGGCAAGAAATGTAGGTAAATTCTAGATTCATTTTATGCTTCTGTGCATCTGAATGTTGTATCTCTTGACAACTGCAAGGCCATGCAATGTTAAGAGTTAGAGTTCATTCTAGTGCTCTTTGTATTCTATTCCTTAAAGTACTTCTCAAAACAGATGATTTATTTATGTTCTGCGTAGTTTCCATGTGCTGGAAGCTTTCTGGACACATAGAACGTTTTTAATACATTATCATTGCTCTTACACTTTCTAACTTCTTCTGTCCGTAGGTATGCCGAAAGACTGGAGATCCAAAAAAGTTTGTGTTTTGCAGAAGGTGTGATGGTGCTTATCACTGTTACTGCCAGCATCCTCCACACAAGGTGATGTGTTAATTGCTTGTTTTTGGGTGTCATATCTAGATTATAATGGCACTACTAACAGACATTCCTGCATAGTGCAGAATGTCAGCTCTGGACCATACTTGTGCTCCAAACATACAAGGTGTCACAGCTGTGGATCTTCTGTCCCGGGAAATGGACTAAGTGTGAGGTACTGTTGTCAACAGTTAGCCTTTCCACATAAATATGGTCTTTTTTTGAACAATTGATGCTCAGTTATTCTTTTTAATTCTGTGGTTACTTGCAAAAATGTGAAAAATGCATATCTTGTTCCAGTATATAGATATTTATTGCTTTGTGACTTATGGAATGCCTATATATATAAATAATGTCATTTTTGGTATCAATCTCTCTTAAGCATGCCTTTCAGCACCGTACCTATTAGTGAGAATGCTAACCCACTTTTCAATCCATTATGTTTGCAATTTTATACGGTGAGTGTGACACCTTATCTGAGTATATATGACAATTTTGAACGCTATTGTTATGTGCAGGTGAATCGATTATGAATTTGTCTGATTTATGCCCTTTTTGATAGATATATCTGATTTAGACTACCCAGATGATCTTTAGAATGCAAAGTAATTGAAGCCAAAGAAAATAATGGAACATGTTTTGGTAGTTAGTGGGATGAGTTGTTTATTGACATGCAATAGTTACATTTATAATTCTAGTGTGATTGTACGTTTCAACAGGGTTTAGTCTTCTTTATTTCTTACTATTAGCAGGTTCATTTATCATATGTTTTTAAAACAAGCAGGTGGTTTCTGGGATACACTTGCTGTGATGCTTGTGGAAGATTATTTGTGAAGGGAAATTATTGCCCTGTTTGCTTGAAGGTATTGTCAACTTCATGCTATCTTTGGGTTGTCACAAAATTTTCATAAAAAAAAAGAAGAAGCTGTTCTATGTTAATTACGTACTGCTTGTAGACTTTCATGATGGATCATTATATTTAAGTGCTTCATCAGCGGTCCAAAAAAAATGTCCCAGATGATTTTGTTTAGTAACTTGATATTTATACTTTACAATATGAATGAAATCGATTAGATGTCTTGGCTCAACCTTATAGGTTTATAGAGATTCGGAATCAACTCCAATGGTTTGCTGTGATGTATGCCAGCGATGGGTGCACTGTCATTGTGATGGCATAAGGTTTGTCTTTCCCCTCTCAAAATACACAGTGCTAATGACATGTTAAGTAGATTCTGCTACACAGTTTTTAATTCTTTGGAATTTTTAAGCGACTTTTCTTGGATGTAAATCCTTGTTTAATGTTCTTATTGGATAACTAATAAAGCTTTTCCTGAGCAGTTATTTATAGGAAGTAGTTTACACCTTTGAGAAATCAGATAGCTTATTCTGAGGAAATGTTTTGCAGTGATGAAAAATATCTTCAGTTTCAAGTAGACGGAAACCTCCAGTACCAATGTGCCACATGTCGTGGAGAATGCTATCAGGTTTGTTAATTGTGGAAAGCTCTCTCTCTGAAGCGTGTACACATGTGGTTAGTCTTGGTTAGATGTGGTGTGCTGGGATGGTTTGGTTTGAACTTCTTTTCTTACTTCAGAAATGTATACTGCCAGGTAAAGGATCTTGAAGATGCTATTCAAGAGCTGTGGAGGCGACGAGATAAGGCTGATCTAGGTTTAATTGCAAGCTTGAGAGCTGCTGCTGGGTTGCCAGCCCAAGAAGACATATTTTCTATCTCTCCTTATTCAGATGATGATGAATATGGTCCGGAGGCACTAAGGAATGATTTTGGGCATTCTATAAAACCCTCTCTCAAAGGGATAGTCAGCAAGTCACCAAAGAAGAGCAAGGATCATGGAAAGAAACTTTGGAATAAAAAAGATTCTAATAAAAAAGATTCTTATGCTGCTTCAATTAGTAAGACTGTACCACTTCAGCAGGACATTCATTCTTGTGTACATGATTTGGATGATTACAAGAATGATGACACAGAGTCTCAAGGAAAAGGAGGATTGGGTAGATGTTCTTCTCCAGTTCCTGGAATTGTGAATCACACTGAAGGGACTTTCTCAATCAATCAGCCAGGTGGTTTGAAACACAAGTTTGTTAACGAGGTGATGGTGAGCAACGGAGAAAGGATATCCAAAGTTGTTAAAATCAAGAGTAATAAGCCGCATGATTTGGATAGTGGGTATGATACTGAAAAACATGCTGGCAAGTCGAAGTCTGTTAAGGCAAAAAAATTAGTAATAAATTTAGGTGCACGCAAAATAAACATCACTAGTCCAAAATCTGAGGCTCAAAGCTGCCAAGGCGAACAAGATTGGAAGACTTCCAATGGTAATGATCTACGTGTCATAAAACTTTTCTTAGTGCAATTATTAATATGTTCTTATTGACAAAGCCCTTTGTTTCATTATTACCATATTTTAGTCATTGCTAATTTGTTTATTGCAGTGGTTTCTCTTCATTCTTTTGCTGATAAATTTTTTGGTGATCATATAAAAATGCTGATGTTATCATCTTACCTACCAATTCACTGACATGATTAATTCCTGCAATTTGCACAAGATGCAGTTGATCACACAGGGAAAACAAAAGGCTTGATTAAGTTTGCAAGGAGAGAAGGGAATTTGATTAAGTTTGGAAAAGTAAAAGCTGAAGCTTCAAACTTCAGTCCCAAATCTGATGGAGGGAGTCATGCTGATGGATATGAAACCGTTCCCCTAGATTATGCTCGTGTTTCATCAGATAAAAAGAGCCTTGAAGGAAGCAGGGCTGCAGTGGGACCTGCAGGTGAAGTCACTAAATTAAGAAGTGACAAATTATCTGTGGGAAAGCAATCAGAGGTCAGGGCTGATACGCATACAGAAAGCAATGATGAATCTGGTGACACTCCTCTATTGCAATCATTACAAAAGGATTCAAAATTTTCTTTGAAGCTAAAGATTAAGAAACCTAATTTTGAAAATCAGAGTTCTCTGATTCCTCTTCATGAAGAAGAAAAAAGTAACATAAGGGGCCAAAGGTCAAAAAGGAAGAGAGCATTGAACTTCATGGAGAAAACGATGTATAATGAAAATGAAGGTATTTCACAATCACATCTAGACAGTGAAATGATGGAAGCTAATTGGATATTGAAAAAATTGGGTTATGATGCTATTGGAAAGAGAGTTGAAGTTCATCAGCCATCTGACAATTCATGGTGAGTTTTCGTTTTCCGTTTTTCCTTTTGGGTGAGGGATAAAAAGGTGTAGGCCAGTTAGTACACCCATCATATTTCCTGATTGATGCACTCCCTTTTGTCATCCATCTCAGCCTGTTTTAAAACAAGAAGTGACTTGTTCACGGAAACATTTGTCATATCATGGAAACAAAAAATAAGGAGGCTGGTGGTGGGGAGGGTCAATTTGTAAATTGGTTTTGGAGGATTCCTCAGTGGTCTAACACATGCAATTCCATCATTTATCTAAACCCCATCCATGCGCATGCTTCTATGTTATAAGCTACTTGTTTGCTGCTGCTTTATTGAGTTGATCATGAGCATTAGAACTTGAAAACCTTCATGTTCTGCTACTCTTTTTTGAAATTTGGTTGAATATTGGCTTGATGTTTCTTTAATATATCTGATGTCTTCTAAACCCAGGCACAAGGGAGTTGTCTCTGACATTGTTGAAGACACATCAATGTTATCTATTACTCTAGATGATGATAGAGTAAAGACCTTGGAACTTGGGAAGCAAGCAGTTCGCTTTGTTTCTCAAAAGCAAAAGAGGTCAAAAACATGAAAGCTGAACTTGTTTTCAAATATTGACAATTGCATCTGGACTCCAGATACTCGTCTCATTTATAGTTGAAGAGGTAGTGCCCATTCCTGAGGACCACAGAGATATCAGTTGCGTACATGGCTGGTGATCTTTCATCGGAGCATTGTTTGCAATGGTGCTTGTAACATCTATGTGAAATTCTTTTGTACAACTAGTGATTATTTTGACGGAGGCCTATCCCTCCAGCCCCCCATACCCCTCTCCTCATGTGCTCAAATGTAGCTTGCTTCCCAGTGTTTGGAACCCTGTATCTAGCTAGGCATCTAGAATAACTTGGCTGGTTGATAATCAGTACATGCGCGTAGGAAGTTGCGTTGCCCTTGTTAATTGTAGTTTAGTTTACAATGCTCCGGAACTTCTGTTTCTTTTCTTATTTTTCTCAAATTTAATTTAATATATGGGTGCATGTGTACTATTATGAAATCAAGTCCCTGGTTTTCCAAATACTCCCTGTCGTTAACAGATGCACTGCGAACTGTAAATTGGCTCACAGCTGGATGGAGAATCAGAGCTGGATGTATTGGATGATTTTACAAAGAAAATATGTACGTTTTACTAAAACAGAAAAATTACCAGGAAATATTAAGCTGGATGGTAATCTTTTTTCTGAATCGCAATCAAAATGGTTGCAGAAGGAGTAATTTCCGGATCTCTTGGAGTTCGCAACATGAGTGCTCGACTCTGTTGTGCGGAGCATCAAACAAGGAAAGCTTTTTGGGCAACTTTTGCCCTAGGCGTCGCTGCTTGCCTGAACAGAGAACCACTTTTATTCCTTTCAGATTTTTCTACACATGAAAACTGTTAACGCCGGAGGTATTTTGTTACCACCCTGTAAGTTATGAGGGAATAGACAGTGAAATTTTTCAACCTCTCAGTAATGATCCATATGGTTCTAAATCAATCAAAATCTATTTAATGGCATGAAAATGCTATATTCTTAAGATGATAACAATCACACACACACAAAAAAAATATTCTCCTAGAAGCTTTTGTTATAGCAAACCTACAAGTAAGTTATTTAATTGTTTGACCTCTAGCAGTGTTCCACGCATGCATGAATACTGATCTCCAATCCTAAAATTCTTTTGTAATAGGGAAAAAAATATTTTGGAGTTAATCTAGTTGTACTCCAAGAATGATCAGCACGTAGAATTCTATGTATGTCTTTTTCCTTTGAGAAGCTAATGTCCAAGATTTTTCTGGTTTTACTTTTCTACTCGTTCTCTTTAAAACATAGTTTTAAGACCCGGCCCGGTGGTTGGCCCGGTCTAAGACCCGGGTTCCGGGTTTTGACCGTGTCGCCGGGTCGGCCGGGTCAAAAATTTTTTTGAAAAAATCAAAACGACGTCGTTTTAGTAAAAAAAAACAAAAAAAAATAAAAATCAACGGGTTTGAGGTCGGGTCTTGCCGGGTTAGCCGGGTCCCGGATCGACCGAGTCTGGCCGGGTCAATTTTCAAGCGGGTTTTGACCTCCACCCGGACCGGTCCCATGCCCGGGTCAGCCAGGTCTCGGGTCAACCCGCCGGACCGGGCCGGGTTTTAAAACTATGCTTTAAAATCTTGGTTTCTCCTTTACTGAAACTCCCTCTAATATGGTCTTTTTACTTCTTTTTGAGTTTCAATTAGATTGAAACATGTGTTTTAAGTAAATTCAAATTTCTTCCAAGATGGTAGGTTTAACCCTACTTGAGCTGGCTTATGTGAAGGCCCAATCTTTCGGGCTTGTATTTTCAACTCCATGTGGGCTTTTATGGTGATGATCAAGGCTATCATGTAGGGTCACAAGCCCATAATCAAAGCCTCACGCCTAGCATGCACCAGGATATCTCAAATGCGATCTATACAAGAGTTTTTGCAAGATTTTTCTGCACTAATTAGAAACTGGTAACATCAGAGGTATTGTGTTACCAAACCCTGCTGTTCACTCATGGCGTTCCATCTCAATTTCCTCTCCTCTCCATTACATCTACCTTTTCCGTTGGTAAGAGTGCAGCACTTAACTTTGTACACGCATGAATATGTAACTGGAACGAAAAATCGGGACTTTCTATTGCATTAATTTTCTGCAGATTGTAGCCCTACAACATTAACAGTACTGAAATGAGAAAACAATGAGTAATCATACAGGTGGAGGCGGCAAGTCTAGCAAAAGCCAAAATCCAACACAGTCATCTGAATCCAAGTCGTTTTGGATGGCAAGAAAATGCAAACCTCCACATGCCTTCTTTGCAGCTTCCCAGGCTTCAGCTTCAGCTGTTGTTACAGGAGTTTTCTTATAGGTAGCATAAACATAACGGGTTGCAATTCCAACTGATAGAATCAAGCAAGCACGAGAAGTGTCAGCTTCAATTGCGCACACTTCCAGCCCGTTCATCCATGCTGCAATAGCAAACGAAAAGATTCGAACAGGTGGCTCAGTCTTACGAGCGTCACAAAGTTCTAGAAGGCATACTTACAATAAGATGCACTCAAAGACCACAAGATAGTAAGACAGGACTTCATGGAGATGGAAGTGGAAGTGGGGAAGTCTGTTAAAAAATAAACAGTGTTCATGGCAATCACATTTTTTCCCCAAGGAATAATAAGTGCTCGTAACAATCATCACAGGAATCAGATTGTTGTATATTTTGACATACATTGGGATTCACCAAAAATTATGGAAGCATCTGCTGTCGATACAGCAATTTCAGTTCCAATTCTTTAAGTGCGTAATCAAGTAGAGATGCTATTTCCCAAAACTCAGAAACAAGAAAAAGCACATCATGCTTCTTTCCTATATAAGAACGAAGGTGCAGAGCAATGTGATTATCACTTAAGATGTCATCAGCAGGGATATCACAAATGCGATTAGGGCCCAGAGAAAGCTAACTGTATCAATGACATCATGCCCTGCAGGTTGTTTTATCCGATGAACATTTTAAAATATTGAGATATGAAGCAGAACAAGTGAACAACATGCAGCAGCTTTATGATCTTGGTGAAGTGAGTTTTGCACAATTGTCCACGAAGCCAATGTCCATGCATCTGAATAGTGCATGAACCTGAGAACTTTCCAGTCCATGTTCCCTTTTTCTGTGATTTGTTAAAATTTAACCCAGTATCTTGTACGAGGATCAAGTTTCCCACGCCACGACAGAATTAGAATGCACATGGTATTAATAGGACATAACCAGACGAATCATTTCAATATATGGTCTTTGACTATAGCAACATTTACATGGAATAACATTTCCGAGGCTAAAGTAGATGAAATTAGAGGGAGAGTAGACCTGCTAATGGTTCAGCACGTGAAGATGCAACAGCAAGTCCAGGTATCATTGTCTTGTCATCAATCTCAATTCCCAATAAATCCAAATCCAGACTTGCACCAAAAAAAAAACTTGTCTCTAATGATGCAATTTCCTCTCGGACAGCTGAAAGCAGGAAAATATATCAGCATAGAACAGAGCAGGTTTTCAAACAAATCAAAACATATAGTATATCTAAGTTGGCAGTAGCTTCAGAAAGCTTGGCCCTTGTAGCCCATGCCACTTTTTAGAATTTTAACTTATGGTAAAAGTTGTGATCCGATAGACAGTCTACAATACCAAATTAAAATAACATGTACAAATGTCATTCATATGCATGGCATATTTATCTTATGTGTCGGATGGAGACCAAAATATAGCATTCTCAGTGTTATATTTGACAATAACAGTTAGTTACTTGTACCTGAGTAAGGTAATTGGACAAATGCCCATTTCTCCCCGAAAAGATTGTCTGGAAGTTCCATTGGGAAAGGGTTATCTAATGCCAGAAGTGGTTTAGCTCCCTTTTGGAAACCAGGATGGCGCGTATATACAGTCCCATAGCGCTCCTCGAGCCATAGAAGTAGTGATATGCACTGTAAAACATATCAATTATCAAAGGTGTGACTGTAGAACATGGAAGTTCTAATCCAAAACTCGAATCGTACTTCAAACTTAAATAAGCAAGAAGCTAGAGAATCCTCAATGCACTCCATGACACAACACAAGTACATGAAAGTAGTGTGGCATGTTTGTGATTTACCCTAAATTTCCTTTCTCACCAATCAGCAACCGAAAAAACTGCGATATTTTCTCGTCTAACTTGGTAATGTGCCCATTATGCTTTTCGGAAGGCAGCTAAAATAAAAGGTTTAAAGCATAAATAAGCCTATTAAAACATCTAAATTTAACCTTCAATGGTTATGACCATTTCGACATTTGATTGAAACCACCTCATTAATCATACTCGTAACACATGAACGGAAAACAATACCTACCCGTTTACTTGGAATAGGCTTTATACCTATCTCTTTACATGCTTTGGTTATAATTGTCTGCATCTGAGACCTGTAAACCAAAAAACAATCTTATCATCAGTCACGTACCACCTCTAGTAAAGACAATCACCTATGCAGCTGTGTGTCTTTGCGCTAGTAAATATATAACAGAAACAGATATATATAATGCACAAATTAATTACCGTAAAAGATCACCTGAAGAACCTGATTCTTTCAGGCAGGGGGACACCAAGATCCTCACTAATGGATACAATAGCATCCTTCAAAGTGATACTATTGATAACATTGTTAGGGAAGTATTTTGTGAATTGAAGTGACAAAGAATCATCACAAACAACAAGCTCCCATACTTTCTTGCCTCTGATATCAAGTATAGGTCTAGAACAAAAATCCAACTCCCACTCCACAATGCTATCTGGATCAGTTTCCTGGTCAAGATATACCGTTTCTGCGGTTGGGTCATCTTCTTCAAGGTCCTCTTTTTCAGTCTCCACTTCTTCTTCTTGTGTTGAAACTGAGAGTTTGGTTATGATGTTTGATTGGAGATGGAGTGGTTTTACGTGGTGTTTTGAGGGTTTTAGAGAGAAAGGGAAAGGCATCTCTGAGGGTTTTGAAAAAGAAGCGGTTTTGGATATGGGTTTGTGAGGAATTCTGGTTGGATTGAAGCTAAGAGTAGCCATGGAAGCTCTGTGACGGAAGAGTTGATAAGCATATTAGTTCAGCAGTTATATATCCACCACTCGTGTCCGTTGGTTGTTATGGGCTGGGCTTGGATAAGATTGGTGATCCACGATAGTTCTTGTAGGGGATGCCCCACGGTTGACAAATCGGCTGTTGCGATCATAATTTTAAAAAGTTACCTTAAAAATGTTTGTTTTTTTTATAGATTAAATTTATCTAATAATTTCTCCTCGTATGTAAAGTGGATCTTAAAAATTTTTAAAGAGAAATATAGTCTCAGTTAATACTTGAGTTCATCCTATAATGTCTTTATCATAAAATATAAACAATCATAAATGTCAAGTCAATATGATTTTCAATCGAAATAATGGCTCATTGATTATGATCATTTTTCTTTTATTCCTGGCTTACATTTTGATATTTAGAGTGATCATAGGTCTTTTTGGGTGTTTAATATGAGTTTATTAAAGTCATAATGATATTTATTTTTAGATATTTTGGATAAAAACTTGTTAAAATTAAGTTTTTGAATCCAATAACTCATTCCTCAACTTTCTATTCACAAAAAATCATTGAAAAGTCAAATACAATATAACTTGTTGTTTGTCAGGTAATGTGTATGTGTGTCTATATATATTTACTAGACTGGTTTAAAATAGAAATTGATTGAGGAATTATATCTTACAGTTCTAACGGTAAGACAAGGAGAGAGAAAAAGGACCACGAAAAAGCACTATCTAGTATCAACAGAGACTTGCCTCAACAAAACACTTTCGTGCCCTAACAAGCACAAAGGTCTCTCTGCCGCGAAGAAGACGCGGGAGCCACTTTTCCAGTTTCGGCGGCTGATACCTTCCTCTAATGTAAACCTTAATCTCTCTGTTATTTTCAATTACACAGCAATATGTTCACCTACGCAAAACTATCTGGGCGTAAGCCAGTGTATGTATTTCAACGTCTTGTTCCTTTCCTGTTTGATTAAATGCCTGTTAGAGAGTACTTTGTCTTCTTTCATCCCCAATTTCCTAGCACCCAGAACAGTTTATTCTTGTGCATTCACCATAACGCTTAGCTCCAACAGGAATTTAATAGTCTAATGGTAGGAATCCCAAGTTCGAGATGTCTCCGAGTCCTTTCAATTCCTATCTTTACTATCTAATCCAAAATTTGAATAGAAAAGAAAGGAAAAAATATATCATCTTGGCTTGAACGAAGTCGATAATTCGTGAACGTGACCAGTTTAATATCTCCATAGGGAGATTTGTTGTAGAGCATGTCAACTTGGTTGCTGCGTATAATATAATTTATATGATGATGTAGTTTCTATTTAATATGGATATAGGCACCTAAGAGAAGCAAGCTTTCTCTGATTAAAGAGAGAAAGAGGTGGTGAAGTTTCCTGGGTATTCTTTGATCTCTTCATTTACTCCTTTTTCATTGTATTATTCTCAAAAAAACAGCGCAGATTGTCAGCATTAGATTTATTTTCCAACAATTCAATCAAGTCAAGAAGAACCCTTTCTGTTTGTGCTACTAAACATCAATTACATAATATAAACACTCACATCAAGATGGGTGCCGAGCAATACCGTCCTCCTTTGTTCAGGTGTGTATACTTGTGTTTCAGTTTCTCTTATTTGTTTGTTTTATTGAGTTGATAGAATGAATTTTTCTTTGCAATTGCTTTCGGTTGGTTATATTTGCAGTGTTGCACCTATGATGGAGTGGACCGATAAACATTACAGGACTGTTGCGCGGATCATATCGAAACATGCATGGCTGTATACAGAGATGCTTGCTGCGGAAACAATTGTTTATCAACAAGGAAATTTGGTATGTGAGTGAAAGATCGAGGATGGAAATGATTTATTTTTTATTAGTTAGTGATTGGGTGCCAGTGTGCAGACTGTTTCTGGATTCACCAGGAATTGTAGACTAACAAACGGTTTCAAGAACTTGAGATAGGGAGTTTCTGATGACTAATGAGGTTGAGAGGAAGACATGTTTCTAGTACTTTAGATCTTTCATCATGTTAGTAATCACATAGCTGGTTCCAACAATGTCATATAAAATGCATGTGTGCGCACATGTCCATGATAAACACACACTGAAACCAAATAATTGATGAAATGTATTAATGGGGCATGCTCTTATATATATATATATAATTGCCTTCTCCTAAGCATGCAGTTTGGATCATTTCAGCTTATCTGTACCATCTATGGAAACTAGTTTCCTCCTTGCTATCTTCTTGTAAATGAATGTACCTACCTTTTGTCTCACATATTCTCCTGTTTCTTTCATCATTGCCATTGAGTTTTTTGGATTTCTCCTTCATTTGGTGGGATCCTGGCTTATTGATTAGTTCCTTCTTGAAAACTACTAATTCTGCATTTCTTGTTTATATTGCTCAGGACAGATTTTTGGCATTTCCTTCTGAGCAGCATCCCATTGTGCTGCAAATTGGTGGGAATAATTTAGACAACATTGCAAAAGCAACTCAACTTGCTAATGCTTATGGCTTTGATGAAATTAACTTGAAGTTAGTAGAATTCTCTGCTTTTTTTTCAGTTCTCTAGTTGTTTTTCCTAGGATAAACTGAGTCAACTCATTTCCCCCCCAAAATTTACCAGTTGTGGGTGTCCTAGTGCCAAGGTAGCTGGACATGGATGCTTTGGTGCCCGTCTTATGCTCGATCCAAAGGTTTGGTACCTATGCCAATTAAATTTATTAGTCCTGGTCTAGATGATGTTTTTATTTTCTTTTTTCATATTTATTATGTTCTCATAAATTCTTTGGTATTTACAAGGAAAGTTTGTCAGTGAAGCCATGTCAGTAATCGCTGCCAACACAGATGTCCCTGTCAGTGTTAAGTGCCGAATTGGTGTAGATGATCATGATTCTTATAATGAGCTATGTAAGGAACCTGCATCTGCTTTCTTACGTCTCTCTGAGGGAAAACAAAATTAGATGATTATGTAATTCAAGCACTTGTCCCGTCAAAAGATTTAACCTTTGAACAACTAGATAATTGGAAAACTGAGGATAGATGTTATCTATCGTTCCTCTTCATGGTTTATCACATGACCTGTTGCTTGCAAAATGGTTTTAAATTCTTGTACCCATGCTCTTATGCTCTTTGGATGCATTTCATCATCAAGTTATTTACTCACCACTGGTTAGAATCTGGGTATTGTGTCAGAGACCTGTAACCACAGTCTTGTGATTGTTTTTACTGTAAATTCTGAAGTACTTCACAGACCTTGCAAAAGCCACTGCTGTCTTGTTCATGCATTTTATAAAGAAGATATCTCACACTGTCTATGTGTAAGTTCAAAAAAAAAAAAAAGTCACAGAATTAATAATTAATATCTCCTCTTCATTGTAGCTCTCTACTTATTTTTCTGCTTTTTAAGTATTTCCTTTCAGATTATTTTTTTATATATAAGTTTTGAACTTCAAATCAGCTATACAATCTTTAGTAATTTTATTCAAGATTGTTAAATACGACCCCAATGAAAAAACATTCTAGCTATGCCACTGAGTGAAGAGGATGTATTATGAGGTAGTTTGCTTATTCTAACAATAAAACCATCCTTGATTAGCATGTAACTTTGAACACAACAGCTTGACTGATGACCATGTATATTCAAATTGTCCATACTGAATATTGACTGCTAATTACTTGTGATTTTTTGGTGCTAAAATTTCTGGCATTGTACCTTGATCTTAATGTTTTCTTCCCCTTTCAGGTGATTTTATCTATAAGGTTTCTTCTCTCTCTCCCACTAAGCATTTTATTATACATTCACGGAAGGCTATGCTTAATGGCATTAGCCCAGCTGACAATCGAAGGATTCCTCCCCTGAAGTATGTATGGGCTTTAAAATTTTAGTTTGTGATTGAATTTTAACATAATTAAATTGATGTTACATAAATTATTTAGTAAGCACAACAGTAGGTTGCTATTCTACAAATGAGTTTCTCCTTAATTTTAAGCATCCTTTGATCAGATAATGATATGCTTGAATTTGTGTTATGAACATACTGGTACAGATATGAGTACTATTACGCCCTCTTACGTGATTTTCCTGACTTAAGATTTACAATAAATGGAGGCATAGATTGTGTTGATGAGGTGAGGCCTTGTTTTCTCCTTGTATAATTAGCTTATGTTTACATTTTGATTCTAGCTTTTGCAATGCTTTTAAATGTTCATCGAATTATGAGTATTCTTTTATTGCCCATGTCCCTCATGATAAGGAAAAATTGTTTTGCTCATCCCGGACATCTCAATTGATAGGTAAATGCAGCATTAAGGGAAGGAGCCCATGGTGTAATGGTTGGGCGTGCTGCCTACAATAAGTATGTATAATGAGTTTTTTATGCACTTCTTGTACCTGGCATTTTTTTATTTTTTTTTGAGAGGGGGTGGGGGTGGAGGAGGGAGAACAGGTGAAATGGTTTAGGCAACCTTAAAATCTCCCTGTGGACATGATCTGATAATCCTTGTCTTCTCACATTAGGGAATTTCAATGAGCGAGAAACTCTGAATATCAAACGAACTGTACATTGTAAAGGAGAAAATAAAAACTCTGAATATCAAACAAACTGCATGTTGTAAAGGAGAAAATAAAAACTTTAAATGACTTGTTTTTCTGTCTCGGGGTATTATAGTAATGATATTTGGGAAGAAGTAAAAGATACATATATGGAGAGAGAAGTTTCCAATGCAGAAACACAGGTGACTTGCTGCATCATTCACACTGCTGGACAGACTATATGCCTGTTTTCTAATGTGATGGTAAAAAAACTAGAGGGGCAACTGTAAGTAGTGTTTTTGAGTCCACAGAGAAGTTGCTTCATGCAAGTGTTCAGGCTTCAGCAGTAGAATTTTCTCCAGAATTTCTTTGTTAGGACATTTGTTTGATGTGAGACCATAAGGCCCTTTCTGGTCCCGCGGACAAACTTTGACCAAACTAGTTACCTCTACTTTTACATAATGGGTCAAGTTTCTGCTATTATTGATAGGATACGACAAATATAAGACAAACATACCTTTAGGCTTTGCGTTTCCATTTTTATGCAGTCCTCTCTCTATTATATTGTTCTCCTTTAATGATTAATCTAAAGAAAGCTTTATATTTTTTCAGCCTTTGGAATACTCTGGCACATGTTGATTCTGCTGTTTATGGCGAGCCAAGCAGTGGCCTTACACGTCGTCAGGTTGAAGAGAAAATATGGCCTTCCATAGGCACACACCTTTATGATTTCCTTATATCCTATTAACTTCATTTTCTGGTTTCATTGATTTTCAGGTCCTTGAACAATATCAAGTATATGGGGATGCTGTTCTGGGAACGTATGGGAATAATAGGCCTAATATGCGGGAGTTGATAAGGGTAAATTAGATTATTTTACTGATTATTTTGAAGCAATCATTTTCTGAAAATAACTGATTGTCTTATTTGAAATATAAAGCTACATCTCATAAAACTCTCTGTTTCCTTGGTATTTGCCAGGGATGAATAATTATACATCTATACTCCCTCCATAGTGCAGAACAATATTTATATTTTTTTTTTCCATGTCTACTAGTTAATGTGTATGGGGATGGGTGTACAGCTTGTGCTGCTTTTTGCCATCATCTGCTGGCTACGAGAAATTTAGATTTAGTTCTGATTTTGTTGGGTTGTAAGAAAAGGATATGCAGACATGCTATTGGTGTAGGACTCTTTTTTGTTAATCACATTTCACTTCTTGAAGTTTTGGCTACTGTTTGGTTTGGATTTATTCATGTTCTAATCCCCTTGGATAAGAATGGAAACTGCTCTACATCTCTCTGTTATCCTGTTCTTTGAATTTGCAAATTTTTTTACTGCAATAATATATTTGAAAAGTGTTAATATGCTGCAGCCTTTATCTGGTTTTTTCTATTCTGAACCCGGAAACAGTTTGTGGAAACGCAAAGCTGATGCTGCTTTCCTGAATAAGAATATCACGGTAAGTCGATCACAATAACCTACCTGGTTTTGCTGTGTTCCGATGGCTGTTTGAATCCTAACTTGCAAAGTAGATCGTGTTTAAGAATTGGGGCAAGCTTGGACAGTGTTTAACCTACTGTTTGGTTTGCAAGGGTGGTTGTGAGTGTTCAAACTACAATATCCAGAGTGGAAAAATTTCCTAGTGTGTAGGCACTCAATAGCCAGATAATGTCAATGCAGAAATTTAGGAAAGCATTGATTCATTCTTATTTTTAATTTGTCTTCCTTTCTCTAATCAAGTAACCTCACGCTAATTCCACTGTGTCCTTTTTGTTGAACATGAGATTACCGTTACTCAATTGTTACCTAAATTCGAACTACTCTGAATATTGCAGACAGTCAAATCCTTTTTTGAAGAAACCCTAGTAGTGATTCCTGATGCTGTCTTGGATTCACCTGTTGCGGAGCTACCATCTGGTCGTAAAGATCTTTTTGCTAATGTACGGGGATTGCTTCCACCACCATATGAAACCAGAACAGAGGAGGTAGTAGTATATGCTCAGTCTTAACATAGAGGCTTGATTTATACCTTCCTACATCCCATTGCTTACACAGCATTTGCAATTTTTTGGATGACCTGGCTGATTGGTCCGTGTAACATTATGTGTGAATTATGTGTTAAATCAGAAGATTTATGATTGCCCCTCAACACTGAGGTACAAACACTTTGGATGTATGTACTAAAAGCCTTCGAACTAGGATTGCAACAGGATACCCAAATTGCAAGCAGGTAAAATTACAAATGTATGTCAATGAATCTGATGATTTTGGAATATTAACATTTTTTAAGGTTTATTTTTTGTGCTCGTATTTTCGATGCATATGGGATCACAATTTTTGGCTTTGAAAGTCTGTGATGGCAGTTTGTTTCTACCTTTCAAAGTATTATGGGCTGGAGCAGTCTAGCTTGTTTGTGCATACTCTGTCGACCCAATTCCCCAAACCACTGGCTCCTTCTCTAAATAGATTATTATTTAAGACCATAACTTCTTCCCCGTGATAGGTGACCCTGATCTTGTGGATATAGAAAGCAAAAGCACGTGCGGTGCGTGCATGGTTCAAATGTGTACTGGGGAATCGTATATGAGACCTCTCCTGATTCACAAATTTCAAGCAAATTAACTGTTAGACAGACATGGCTAATTTCAGGAGTAGCTAAGAACGTGTCATGCTTAATGTTCCTGCAGAGCCCATATCATTTATGGTGGAGTGTTAATTGACTGGCAAGGCTAACTAAAAAGAATCAGCTTTTTACTGTACTTTAAATAACAGTGTATTTTTTTTGGGTAATTTTTACTTTGATTCTTGAATTTCTACTCTATGCGATTTGGTTCTTTTAAATTCAAATTAGCCTTTAATTGCATATTTTTTTAGGAAAAAAGGTTGAATTGAAGGTTCGATGATTGAAGTAAAAATCTCAAGTAATATGGGAGATGGGTTGAAAGTTTCGTTGAAATATTCATTTTAATCCTCTTATTTTTTAAAATATTATGTCACAAGTCCCTTGAATTTGAAAACAGTATATTTTGATACTTAACTTTATTTATTTTTTTTCAGTTCTTTTATGTTGAAAGAAGAGAGTGGGAGTCACTGAATTCTGACTTAAAGAGAGAAAATGATTGTTAGGGAAAATTCTAACCACTAAAATTGTTGTTTTTTGTGTTAAAAAGTTTCATATGATTAGGGAGTTTTGTTTAGGTGTTTGTTTACCTTGAAAACACCCAAACACAATAAATCTAAACTCTAAAATAATCTTTGTTTCGGGTAGATTTCAGGTTTTTAGCCAATTTATTAACTTTTTGGTGGCTATATATTGGTTTAATAAGGTCTTTATAGTGTGTTTCTAAGTGTTTTGGATTAAAAATAAGTTGAAATGAGTTTTTTTTGGTAAAAAAAAACAAATGACCCCATTTTTTTAGCCACCACATTAGTTTGATTCTGGGTTGACAAGACGATGTGTCGTCTATTGATATAGGCGGCGTGTCATTTTTTTTTTGTATACTTGAAGTGGATGACACATTATTCACCCAATTAAACTTTTTTTTTAAAAAAAAAAAAACCGCGCTCGGGCCTAGTGTTGTAGGCTTGCATGCGGGCCGCTGTTTTATTGGGATAGGCATTGGATCTGTCTTGCCAGGCCCAACAATGCTTGGCTTGGTTTTTTTTTTTCAGTTTTTTTTTTAATAATGCATTATGTGTATATTTTTTCAAATAAATATTGGGTTTATGTTTTAAAGAGATTATAATTATTTTTAAATGATATTAGATGCGTTTAATTTTTCGTAAGGTAAATATGATTCATCTATGATTTTTTTTTTAATTTTATATAGATTAGATTTGTTTTTTTTTAATATTGATTTTTTATAAGATTTTTCATAATTGCAGCTTTGCATTTTTTTAAAAAAATTATTGTTCAATAAATTTTATGTATGTACTAGTTTCTATTACAATTTTTATATGTTATTCTATTACAAATTTATTTTGATAAATGAATTCATTAAATATAACTAAAAAAATTACCTGGTGTAGATATCTTGATTTTTATTTTTTCTCTTGGTTTTCTTAAATTTATTTTTATTTATTGTTGATGAATATTTTTCATTGCTTTACACAGTGGCTATTGAGTTGTTTAACTAGATACGCACACAATTTTTTTTATTTATATCTAAAAGTTTTTTTTATTGTAAGAAAACACGTTGAGGAATTCTGTATATTTAATTTTTTTAATTATGTTTTGGTGTTCAAGATTTTATGCTTATTTTATGATTTTTTATTTTATTTTTCTTAAATCTTTTATAAAAGTTTCATTGTTTTTAATTTTATCCTTCCATCAAAATTTATATTATATTGTTTTTTTTTGTTTTTTTTCTTTTGATTTTTATTATTTTATTAATGTTTTTATTCCTTTTAATTTAACTCTCAGATTTAAAATTTGCTGTTTTCTTTTGATTTATTTTTCATTGCAATTTCAACATTCATTATTTTTATTGTATTTTTTTATTTTGGATTTTTTTGTGTTGTTTTTTTTTTTTGTGATTTTAACCATTTTTTTATATATAGTGTTTTTGATCTTATAATGCAGACTATGGTTTAAAAAGTTAACAATAATTGAACTTTTTTAAAATTTATTTTTTATGAAATTATCATATTATCATTTAATTTTTATCTTATTAACAAATAAAATTATTGAAATGTTTTGGAAATACTGTAAAGATATATTTATATAATATTAAAAAGTATTTATTTCTTGCATTGAATCTGTATTTTTTTGAGACATATACTGTCATTTTCGTTTTTGAAAGAGAAAGGCAGTTTAGGAAGATCACCCTTAGCTTCCTTCCAAAGCCCTTCAAAGTTCAAACGAATATTTAACAATTAACTACTCACCACCTTTTTCTTTTTTCCTGCAAGGAACCTTTTTCTTTGTCCTTGCAAAGCAATTAGATGTAAAATGTAGGGTATTTTTAGAAATATGATAGTAGTTAAGTTTTAAATTATTTTAAATTAAATATGAACATATTAAAATAATTTAAAAATATATAAAAAAATTAATTTAAATAAAAAATTAAAAAAATTGAAATTTTATTAAAAATACTTTTTAAATCTAAAAATATTTAAGAATCTTTTATAATTCGGTTTTAAATGATATTTTTTAAAAATATTTTTTTATTTAATTATTTTTATATTATTTTGATACGTGGATATTAAAATTATTTTTAAAAAATAAAAAAATATTACTTTAATATATATTTTTTAAAAATAATTTCGAAAACTTTATCTAACGGTACTATTAACACGTATCCAGTAATATTTGATCCACGTCAACTTGTCGTCGATGGAATCAGCTCGATCGCTTTACTAAAATTTGTCGTACATCATCCTTTTCTTTTTAAATAAAAAGTAAAAACTTGTGATTGAAGACTGACTTCCTTCACCCCTCCAAAAATATAGCTAAAAAAAAAAAAACTTCCACAGCGCGCGTATAAAATCCTACTACATCCCTTCACCTCTTTGGGGGTCGGCTCGCATTTCTCCTCTGAGAAACCACACACACACAGAGCAAAACAGAAAGAACCAAAACCCCTGAAAAAGCTTAAGTAACTAACCAAGCAACTATGGAATCGTCTGAGGACTACGTCAATTACGGCACTTCATGGACCGCCGCAACTAACTGGACCATCGCCGCTGGCTCTCTCGTTAACTCACTCACTTTCGAGTCGTCTCTTTCCCTAATCAGCGACGACGATAATAATGATCACCATCAAATCTCCCCTGTCGATTCTAAACCTAAATCGCCTCTTATCATCTACGCTCCCACACCTGATTCCTCTCCCTGCGAGATCACTAGTAAATCTTCCACACTTATGTTATTATTTTATCTGTTGCATTTTTTGAGAATCGGTCCCCCCCCCCCTCCCGAAGATTTTAGTGTGTCTGCTGTTTGGACACAAAGATAACGAAGGGAAAATAAAAGGATGATTTGAAAAGAAAAGGGGAAACATGAAACTTGTTTTTTTTTTTATGAATTTAAGATTCATGTTGTTTTTTTTAACGTGTTATTTATGTTTACAAAAACTAGAAAGATTCAATGCGTAGAAGTACATACTAATTACTTGTGTTTTACTCTTTTAGTGGTTTACTGAAGTTTTGCGTAGAAGTACATACTAATTACTTGTGTTTTACTCTCTTAGTGGTTTACTGAAGTTTTCATAGAAATAAATAATTTTCTTATAATTTTAATTTCTAGAGTTTCTTGGTCATCTGAAGAGGAATTGGTGGATTAATCAGTGACGAATGTCTTTGTGAAATTCAACAATCAGTTTGTAAATGTCTTAACCTGAGTTATTTTTTTTTATTTTTGTGGTTAAGTTACATCAGATATGAATTTGATGTTTGAGAGTAAGTGACTGTTTGGCGCAGCGGTTGAACCATCATTGTGCCATTTTTTGAAAATATTTTTTTTTTTGTTTTTGAATTGTTTTGATGTAATAATGTTAAAAATAAATTTTTAAAAATAAAAAATTATTATTTTAATATATTTCCAAATAAAAAATACTTTTGAAAAACAATATCTATCCCCAACACCCCCTTAAGTATGTGGCCCTCAATCTAAAATTTGTCGGAGTGTAAACATTTTTCAGACAATGATAGAAATTAATGTTGCATTATTCTAAAATTTGCATGTTAATGGGTCCTGCAATGTGCTTTTTTCTTGAAGGCTTCTTAATTTTTTATTTTTTTTTTGATATTTGTGAAGTCTACCCATTTAGAATTGGTGGCCATTTGAGCTTATTAGCAAATTTAGATTATACACCTGGGTTTTATTGCTCTTATGGACGAGTTTAGTTAATGGGCATTTTTATTGCTATATGATGTATTTTTCTATCCACAATGGTTCATTTGATCGTAAATCCTCAAATGTTTATAAGTCATAAGTATTTTTTTTGTGGTTTTTCAAGATATTTAAGTGTTATGGTGGACTAAAATTGTCTAGATGTCTGATTAATGATTATAGACTTTTATTAATTGTTGCTAAAAATTAAAGAAGAGTTCTGATATTGTAAGATTTTTATGGAGAAATGGTGTATTATCAGTCATCATCTTAAACCGTTCTGTCACAGGGAATGTTATTTTTTGTAATCTTCTTATTTATGTCAACTTGAAGCTGGACGAGAAATTTTTATAGTCCTTTTTCACTCTCTTTGTAAATGATCCAATAATTTCTTGTAATGCAGTTAATTTTGCACAAAAACATGAGGTGAGACAGGTTAATGTTCGAAGTACTGCTCGAGTTTATGAAATATACTATGCCCCTGAGCTGCAGAGCAGCAGTGAGTATTTGTGCACTGTTTGCTGTGGCATTGCTGCTAGAAATGAAGAAGTGCAGCATGCCACCGATATTGAAGAAGCTGTTTTGGCTCATGCAAGGAGTTCAATTCAAGAAGTAGCTGAAGAGAAACTCAGAAATGGTAGAAGCCTAACCCACAATGAAAATGACTGGTTTGAAGTGAAAGTTCTTGATAGTCCCCCAGTCATCAGCAGAAACCGTTCTTCACCATCAATTTCTGACATAAACCCAAAGAGAAACTCACAGGTAATGAGATTTGCTCTTTTAAAGACTTCAAAGACAAGCTCATCTGCCTCCTGTTGCCATGTTGGGATATTTGCCTGTTTGTTTCTTTCCATTTTCCCCCAACAACAAGAGAACTCATCCAAGGTGTCAAAGCATTTTTCTTTACCTCTGTCTCTGCATTTGATGGGGCTTTTAAGCACTAACTCTAATGTAATTGATACATACTAATTTGAGCTTTTTTCACAAGGAAATGATTACAATAAAAAAAAAGGGAAAGTGGATGTGATTAAAGTACCCTTTGAATTTAAAAGATCGGATGTTTCATGTTTTCAATGACTACATCTTTTTTAAGTCGAATATCATTAGAGGGGTGTTAATCTGTCCCGCTTTTCCAGAACAAGATGTGGATGCTATTTCTGGAGTCGAGCCGTGTAATATATCTTGTAACGGGTCAAGAAAGGCCTTGCCTGTCCTTTTTTTGCGTTTTTTTTTTCTTGCTTTCCCTCTCTGGTTGGTTCTGTCTTACTGCACAATATCACTTCCCTTTGGGGCACTTTTCTTTGGTTTGTATACTATACAACTCTAATTCCGAGGGAGGGTTGAAATGAAGAGAAGCTAAACAATAGAACTTAATTGAAAGCACTTAAGCACAGTTGACTCGTTACTGCTTTATCTTAATTGATTGTCAATGCCTGATGGATAGAACTTTCAGGACTTGTATGAGGCTGCAGCAGAGATCACTGATGCAAAACCTTCCACATCCCTTACACTCAGGCTGCTTTCACTTAAGAATAAAGGTTATGTTTGTGTTGATGAAGTTTATGTATTTGGTGATCCTGTCGACGCGAGTAGTTTGGATAATCAAGTGGGTCTAATGGAAAACTCTGCTGGAAATTCACTTATGGCCATGCCTGTACCTGCCGTTTTTCAGCTGTCGAAAACAAAGGGTATTGGTGGAGGAGAAGATAAACACAATATTGATACAAGGGAAAGGCAAGAGTTGCAGGAAATTGGGTCAAAAGAAGCTGTTCCAGTTGATGTTGAGAAGAAAATTCAGGAGGAAGTGAGGTTGCACAAAGTTGTTGGGCCTACTTTCAAACCAGTCCAGCATGAGATCCCCCAACAAGTTTCAAATACAGAGAGCAAATCTGATATTTCACACAATCATTTTGAATGTGTCCTGGATCAGCTTGTCTCTCGAGTTAACAGAATAGAGGATCTCTTTTTGAGGTTTGAGGAAAGTATGCTGAAGCCCATTAACAGCATTGATGTGAGGCTCCAGCGAATCGAACAGCAACTTGATGTGCTCACAAAGAAAACTGAGAACTCTGCTATGGTTTCTGGCACAAGAATTTCTGCTCCTGAGTTTTCATCCTGTGAATCAGAGACCAGCTCCTTCTATAACAGTGGGAGTGGGGATATTGGTTATATGGCATGTGAAACAAATAAGAGCCATTCACCTTCATCTCTGACTTCCATTCTCGCTGATGCCACCCCTGTTTCAGTAAATGACACAAATTTACAACCTGGTCTGGTAGTCACTGCTCCTGAGTTCTCAAATTATGATGATGAGGTAGAAGATCATGCTGTGGAATCAGTGAAGGAATCTCCAAAGGTTAAACAAAAGCATGCTATGTCAACTGATGATGCTTTAGCATATGCACTTGCTGGATTCTCATCTTCGACTTCAATGCAGTCCCAGAAATATTCTCAAACTTTTGCATTTAAGGCTCCTGATTTTCCAAGTGAAGAAGAAAATACCAATGAGAAAGCAGCTCCACCTGTGGTTGAATCTGAACTAAATATAGACCCTTCCCCTTATTTCAGTGAATCTGATGGGACAGAGCACATGGGAATTTCACTTTCTTCTGTTTCAAATGTTACTATTTTAAAGGATGATGAGAATGTGATGAGATATCTTGATGATAATAGATCTTTGAAAATGGCCGTGGGAGTTGATGAACAATGCCAACATAGCGAAGGGGGGGAAAGTGATTCACAGGACATTTGTGTTGGCCATGCAGTTGCACCAGCCACGTGTGATGTTGCGGGTACTGATTCATATCAGATGACAGACGAACAGACGACATAAAGGATGGAGAAGTTGGCGATGGAACAAGTGACATTTTTGATCTACAGAAAACCTGAAACAATTTTCTGTAGATCAGCCAAATGATGGCTTTGTTACTATCCAGGAAGTAGCTGTTTCAAATGAATTGGTCGCTTCTACAGAAGGCACTGAAGAAGAGTCTAAACACAGCGAAGGGGTAGAAGTGATTCACAGGATATTTGTGTTGGCCATGCAATTGCACCAGCCGCACATGATGTTGCGGGCACTCATTCATATCAGATGAATCACGGCATAAAGGATGGAGAAGTTGGCGATGGATCAAGTGACATTTTCGATCCACGGAAAACCTGAAACAATTTTCTGTAGATCAGCCTAATGATGGCCTTGTTACTATCCAGGAAGTAGCTGTTTCCAATGAATTGGTCGCTTCTACAGAAGGCACAGAAGAAGAGTCTAAACAAGACATTCCGCAGAACCGTGTTGATCTCTCATGCGCTTCTTCCATAGTAGATTTTGAATCTCCAATCCTGAAGTGAAATTTGTTTCTCAAGGAACTCGGGTATCAAGTCTCCCCTTGAAGCCCTTGTGGCTGGCATGCCAGACCTGGAAGTTGAAGTTCCTTCAGTTATGGAATTGGCGATCAGTGCAACTTAATTTCAGTTGAGGATTTTGGGGCTATATACCCCCATTTCAGTGGATATGGATTATCACACAGTCTAAATGAGACGCCTTCGATTATGGAAGCTGATAAACTACATGACCGTTGTTATACAAGCAGCGGCCAGGAAATGCCAGCTTCAAGTCTGATATGAGAATGAGCTGTTTCTGTTGATATGTAGAGGCTAAGCTGTATACAAGTACTGGTAGCCTGCCACCTGTTATCTTCTTCCACTGATTTGCCCTCTCATTTCTACCTCTGTCAAAGCTAACAAAAATGGGCAATGAATGAAATAAATTGACTTTCTTTGTCACAGGCATGGAAGGCTGGGATCCATTCCATTACTGTTCACGGAGTCACAATTTTAGCTTCCCCGTCTGTGTTCCCCAGAAAGTAGTTTTTTTAAAAAAATTAGTTTTAATGGAAAGTAAAATCTAAAAAGTAAATTAGTTTTTGATATTTAATTGAATTGTGTAAAATGAGTTCGAAAATAGTTTTGTATTTGACTATGATATTAAAATTAAATTAAAAAATAATTTATTAATTTTTTTGACTACATCTAGTAAACAAAAACTTTAATTTTATATATTATTTTAAATAAAATAAATAATAATGAAAAAATATAAAAAAGGTGTATAATTATTTTACCTTCCTGTTACAAATAAACCTTCATTTCCTCCATTAAATTTGCAATTACTTTCTTATTATTTATTTGCTAGTCCCATACTAATATAACTAGTTAAAAGTTTTTAATTTGATGCCTGACTTTTGTGCCCCACTTGAGATTTCGGAGATTTGTTCAATTAACTTCAAAAATCATTAAACACGGAGGCAAACGGAAGGACTAAACTGAAACCCCAGGGGGGATCTAGCAAATTTTATAGTTTACGAGGGGAAAATTTTGACAGAACTCCAAACCTAGGAAGATTTTGTGGTTTAAAAAATAAATAAATAAAAAATTAAAACACTGCTAAGGTTATGTGGTGTTTGATACTATAACAGTGAACGTTTTTTTAAGTTTTTTTTTTAAAAAATATATTATTATTTTTTATTTGATTTTGTTTTTAAACAGACAGTACCACCGAAAAAAACCAAACACAAGTACTGGCATTAGCCAGCAGCGTTTTCAAATTGGACTACCCGCTAATAAAGAGAAAAGAGAAGCTAAATATAAGCTCTCCCCTCCAGTAACAGCAGCAACTCGAGAGGCGCTTAGCAATGGAGGCGGCGGTGATAGACGCTGGTACTCAGCTCCTTAAAGCCGGCACCGCAGTTCCAGATCAAGCTCCGCCCATGGTAACAATAATCATCCCTCCCCTCCCTTAGGGTTCCCTAACAAAATCACAGCCAACAACAATTTATCTTCTAATTTTTACCTTTTCACTTCTTAACTATAATTTTACAATTTTAATTTCTATTAGGGTTTTCATTTCCATTAGTCTGTTTTTTAATTTGTATTAAAATTATTTTATTGTTTGAGTAGATAATTCCGAGCCAAATGAAACGAATGGTGGAAGATGGAACATCGGGTGATAATAATGAATCCGTATTTGAGGATGTAACTGTCGATCCTGTTGTTCGAGGTTATATAAGAGATTGGGATGCGATGGAAGATTTGTTGCATTATGTTTTGTACACTAGTCTTGGTTGGGAAGAGGGAAATGAAGGCCAAGTTTTGTTTACCGATCCGCTTTGCACTCCCAAGGTTGTTTAACACCTTCCTTTGACATTCCTTGCCTAATTTCTTTGTTTGTTAGCATGAATTTAGTAAGAGAGTGTGAAAACCTTATTGAATTTTTATATTGCAGGCTGTTAGAGAACAATTGGTACAATTGATGTTTGAGACATTTAATGTTTCTGGGTTTTATGCATCGGAGCAAGCGGTGTTGTCTCTTTATGCAGTTGGGCGTATCTCTGGATGCACCGTGGATATCGGTCATGGGAAGATTGGTATGTAAAACCTATCTCTTTAAAGTTTAAGCTAATGGTTTTTTCCATTGGATACCTTCACTTTCTATCATTGCTTGCAATCGATGTGCATAAATTTCATTTTCTTGTTATGCATGAAGAGTGTTTCTGGTACTTCACTTGTCCCTCATAATGTAAGCGTTTGATGATGAAAACTGGAGATGGAGGTTTTTGTAAAGCTTGATTTGCTTGGTGGTTCGCACTTGATTATCACCCATTTTCTTTCTTTATTTTTCATTTCAAATAGCTTTTGAGCATGAGTTTGTGGTCCTTTAGTTAGCTTAAGACATAACAAATACTAAATGGGTAGCGAGTGCCTTTGTTTGGGTTAGTTTTCTGGCTGAGGTGTGATCTCTCTCTCTCTCTCTCTCTCTCTTGTATTGCCAGATATTGCACCAGTACTTGAAGGTGCTGTTCAGCACATTGCTTCAAGAAGATTTGAAATTGGTGGTGTTGATTTGACGAAGTTACTTGCCCAAGAACTGAGTAAATCTAATCTTTTGGTGAATCTCAATGCATCTGATGTTGAGATGTTAAAAGTAAAGTACTCCTGTTGTGCTGAAGACGAGCTTGCTTACGAGAAGACTCAAAGGTCAAGTGATACAGAGGAGCATACCCTTCCTGATGGACAGGTTTGTTTTTGTGTGTTGTTTTAAAAACTAGCCTAGTCCAATCAGGTTCAACCTGGGTGTTCAAGCTATGATGTCAGAATTGTGCAATAAATAAGGGATCTAATAATGATAGTAAGCTACTTTTATGTGATAAAGTTTTCTTAAGTTTAATGCCTTGGTTGGTATATGTATAGTGTGGTTGTTTTTCATTTGGAAATACATTAACATAATGTTTTTTTTCAAAAAAAAATAATTATTTTTGACATCAGCACATCAAAATGATCTAAAAATATTAATTTGAAGCAAAAAAAAATTCAAAATTTTTCAATAGCATTTTTGAAATGCAAAAACAAATAGGCCTGGAGAATGTGGAATAGTTAAGCTAGCCGTAGTATAATGGCCCATTGGTTCAGTGGCTCACTTTCACTCTCCTGATCCATGTTCAACCTTGTATTTCCCTGCCTGTCTTTATGAATTTCATAATTCAACATCACCCAAATGACTGGGTTGATATATCATTTTCTTCCCTGTTCACTAGATGACCTGCAATTAGTTTGAACCAACTGGTTCTTCGACATCTCTTTTGATGGGAAAATTGGACACAGTCCCAATTTCATAAGGTTTCATGGTCTCTTGATCCATGTGGCTGGTACCATCAGGAGCAGGCCTCAAAAGATTGCTTTCTGGTGCTAAGATTGAATGTAAATTATGTGATAATACAGTTCCTTGATTATGTAAAACTCTTGGAACTATTTTGGGTGAAAAATGAGATTGGAACGTGTCTGACAAGTGACTGCAAGGGGAGATTCTCCTTTTTGTGCCAAAAAATAATTTTCTAGCCTAGGATTGCTTTTGTTAATCTAGTATTAGCATATTACTGATTGACGTTTGATATGAAATATAGGAATTCAATACTGCTGTGAATGTTTGTTAGGTGATTAGAATTAGAAGAGAAAAATATACAATTGGCGAGGCATTATTTCAACCATCTATACTGGGTATAGAGGCACTTGGAATAGTTGAGCAGCTTGTACGTAGTATTTCAACTGTTTCTTCAGAGAACCACCGCCAACTGCTGGAAAATACTGTACTTTGTGGTGGCATAACTTCTATGCCTGGTGAGTTTATTTATTTTTAATTGAAATCTATGTACAGTAGTTTAAACATTCCCTTCTTGATCAGAAGGAATTTGTTGCTTGGGTCAGCTAAAAAATTGTTATACTGATGCCTTATGCAGGTTTTGAAGATAGGTTTCAGAAAGAAGCAAGCCTGTGCTCATCAGCTATTCGTCCTTCACTTGTAAAGGTAAGTGATCTGATAGACTTCTATTTATGTATTTTTCCTGAATTTTTGGGGTTTCATGTTTATTGTGTGCATGTTTTACTGTAATTATCCTTATGTTGGCCCTGTGATGTGAGGATGCTGATTGGTGGTGGGATTGACATGATCGAGGCAGCAATGGGAGCACTTTGCTTCTTTCCCGCTTGCCAGTGCATAAAGATCCTCAGATGTTTAGGATTTTTCTAACTCACATGTTCTGTCCGCAGTTCGGCACATAATGCTTTCGTGTTTATGTGAGGAAGCTGGACGCTGTCCCATTGTAGATTTTCTTTGTGAAGATTCCATAAGGAAACATATTTTAAAAACTTGTCAGTGTATCAAATTCTTTTTAGAAGTGTACTTGTTTGAACATTAGAGGTTTTATAGAGGGATTCTTTTGATTTAAAATATCATAGATTATAAATGAAATCACCCTTTCTACAATGTTTAGATAGATTTAATGCTTTTGTTGCTTTTAGGTCAATATCCTCCATATGCTAATATTACCAGTATTTCTAGAAGGAATAAATGAAACAAGACTACGTTACAGGTTAAAAGTTCATTAAATGGTAAACTATATTCTATCTTATATATAGTTTCAAGCCATTTGCTCTATAAGTTTGTCATCATAGACTATGTCTAACATTTTTTTTTCTTCTAATTCCCATATATTTTTCCACGCACCTGTTTACGAGTGATAGTGATAGTTGACAGTTTTCTCCTCCCGGAAGTAGTGGACATGGTTTTCCTCTTCCTTTGTGCTTTATGTTCTTTCGGTACAGTCTCTACATAGCACGTTTCAAAATTTGTATCTGTCTCCACTGCAGCCTCCAGAATATATGCCCGATAAGTTGACAGAGTACTCTGCATGGGTGGGAGGTGCCATACTAGCCAAAGTCGTGTTCCCTCAGAATCAGCATGTTACCAAGGGAGATTACGATGAAACTGGACCATCCATTGTCCATCGGAAATGCTTTTGAACCCGTTTATTATGTGTGAGTTGCTAAATGTTTTTTCTATTCCTACTTGTATTATGGTAGATGGCTAGGATGGCACTGAACAATAGACTAGTAGGATTGTCAACTTGGAAGAAATGCCAAATAATATTGTCTGTGTTTGTAGTTTTTCTTCATTTTTGGACATTTCATGCATCGAATGATTCAACAGGATTCCATTTAACCTTGAAACATTTCTTGTTTACAGTGTCGTCTTTACAGAGGTCTGGTAGCTGTTATTTGTCAGCAAGTAGGTAATCTTTTACGTGGGATTAGATTTAAAACGTGTACTTCTTGACATTTCTGAAATGACCAACAAGAGCTATATTATATTATTATTTCAGGTAAGAATTTTTTATTTTTTATTTTTGCTAAAAATTAATTTTTATTTATAATTCTTAAATTTTTTTAATTTTAAAAATAATTTATAAAAAATAAAAAATAATTATTTAATATATTTTAACACAAAAATTACTTTGAAAAATAACCGGAATGATTCCCAAACTAAAATCTGTGCACTCATCTGTGTATGCACCCACTGACACTTTCTTCTCACCATAGTTCCGTTGACCTATGTTTCCTGGGTCATGTGGTCTGGTGTTCAATTCCAAATCCAAGCAACCAGAGTTGAATCATTGGTATCAGCACAGCACCATAGTTCCATTGCATGCATTAGTAACCAGCTCTGCCCCCGGTTCTTCTTCTTTGTCTAAGCTAGGTGCCCAAGTCACAGGCTTTTAATTTTCCTTTCTTAATAAAGCCTAATCCTAGGCTTATTAATACAGTGGTAGGTTTAGTAATACTTTCACCAACAGATCATTTTAGCTGAGCAATGGCATGTGGGACGACTGTTAAGGAAAAAGTCAAGGAACTCCCCCATTGATGGTAATAATCATACCAAATTCAAATGATTGAGAATTTGATTAGATAGCCACACCTACTGCTTTTTAATAAACTCTTGTCCTTACTCATTAGTATCTATAGTCTACTCTTGTCCTTGCTCTTTAGGATCTATAATCCTCCCTAAATATGACGATGTTTCTGCTCACCCTCATCTCGACGTGGACTGTTTTAGGACCTTGTTTTATTAACTTGGACGCGTAAAACCTGGAGGTTGAATTTCTGGGTTATTATAAACAGTCCCGGATTTTATTTTTCTGAAACCTCCGATGTTTCCTATTCCTATTGGGTACGAGACCTAACCTGAGTTCTTGTCAAGTTTAAAGGAACCCTCTGAGATCCGCTGATGCTCATGCTAAATTGATGAGTTTATGGATTTATAGTATTCATGGAACAGCCCTTTTGCTTATTTTGTAACGTTCGCTCATAGTTTCGTAATTTTTTTTAACTAAATTTTGCTGCCACTTGGTCACTTGAGTAAACTCAACTTGAAATTCTATAAAGAAATAAATGTTACTCTTATAGGTGAAACTAATGGTAGAAAGTAGAAACACTAGTGATGGCCTGGATACTTATAGTTAAGGTTTTGTATTATCCATATTCAAATATGAATCCAAATTAACTATTTAAACGTGAACTTGATTTAATATGAATTTTTAATATATGAGTCTGATTCAATTAGGTATCGGGTACTCATAACTCAAAAAATCTAAATATTACATAAACTTTAATGTTATAATTTACAACTATTCCCAACCCAAAAACTGACCTTTTGCCTTTGAGTTTTACTTGAACATGATCAGGTCTAGAGAATTTTTATCTAAATGGGTCGATGTCATTTGGATTTGGGTGAAATTTCCATATGTGTTTGGTATTGTGGTGTATAGTGCTTTTCAAAAATGTATTTTATTTGAAATATATTAAAATAATTTTTATTTTATTTTTAACATTGGCACATTAAAATTATCAAAATGCACTAAAAAAATATTAATTTAATATATTTTTTAAGTGAAACACATAAAAAACATAAACTATCACACTCTTGAATACTCTAAAATTGCTTTGAATGGTCTACAATTTAAATTACTATGACCAAACATTGTCCTCCAGAGGATTCTCTTAATATATATATCCTCCTATTTTATTTTTTCATTGATGAATGGATTGATGCAATTATTATTATTGTTCTTGTTGTTGTTGTTATACATGTACTAAAAGAAATAATATTTTCCTATAGAAATGATAAATTTATAATTTTTTTAATGAAGTGGGTGCTATAACCGTGGAAAATCTATAATTTTTATTTTTTTACAATTTTTTTTATATAAATTTCTTTTTTTTTCTTTTACACCTGACGTATTTATCACTTTACATTTGATTTGTTTATAGACATTCTTTTTGTTCATATTTTCATTTTTTTGTAATTATTTTTAGTTTCTCCTTTTTTTGCCTTACATTTTTTTTGGAAAAAAAATATTATGTTTTTTTTTTATACTTGAAATATTTATCACTTTACACTTAACATATTTATATCATGCTTTTTGTTCTTATCTTCTTTTCTTTGTAATTTTTCTTTTTTTTTTCTTTACACATTTTTTACAAATGCAACTACAAATGTTAGACGTACATATGTGATCAAACGAGAATTGTATGTGTAAATAAATAATAAAAAAAATTGTTAATACTGACTAGAAACTAAATTTAAAAAGTGAGAAATAAATATACATCAAGATATATAATTTTACAACACGAGTTTTGGACTAGTTTTGTTTAATTTGTTTTTAGAAAAAAAAAATTTATTTAATTAAATAATAATAAAAATAGACACATTGGAAAAAATGATTGAATAAAATTAAATTTAAAAAAAAAAACATTAGATAGGGTTGCAGAAAAAGAATACATACTAAATAAAATCAAAATCAATCAAGACTTTATTCAAAAAGATTTTAAAAAATATTAAAATTTATTTATTTTAATTAACCACAATCACAATTAAATAGTTCTTGGGTCTTGCGTCAACACATTTATTTATTTAATTAATATAGCTTAGTTAAGTTCAATTTAATTAAAAAAATAAATAAAGTTATTAAAAAGGATCATACATACACTTGAGTTGGGTTGCCCGACACTTGGCATGTAAAAAGAAGACCATGTGTGTTTGATCCGTTATTGTTTGAAAACGATCCGAAAAATAAATAATATATTATTTGCTTTTATTTTAAATAAAAATAAATAACACATCATCTAGTTTTTCAAAAACCGGCCCTCAAAGAGTGGTAAAAAAATCGTGCAATAGTTTTCTAAACCAAAAAATCCAGGTTTCCTTACTCAATGTCAATTGTAGTCCTTTTTTGTTTTAATTTTGTGATATTAAAAAAAGTGAACATTTTTATGTAAAGCAAAATGTGTTGCTTAGACTTGGAGAACCCTTAAAAGAGTTTATATGGTAAATACAAATCAATCCAATGCGTAAGGAAGGATTGGATAAAAAAAATAATGTTAGAAAAAAGAAAAACAAAAAATCGGCATGGTGCGAATCCCCATGCCAATGGTAAATGTCTACAAGAAAAGGAACAATGATTCCCCGAGTCATGAGTGGCATTGTGTTGAGAGCAAGGACCTGTGCTAAAAAGAGGGCTGAACTGGATTCTTAAGTCACCTGGTTAGAACATGCGGTTCAACGGGTTTCATTCCCACAACCTCTCATTTCAAACATTTGATCATGTCACAACTCCATGAGTAGATAAGATGTCTGCAACACCCGATCACTATTTTTTTGACTTTTGTTCAAAATTCCAAAACCACTTGATGATATTTTAATGTTCCGTTCTGGAAAAGACATCCCAACGACAATGTCTTTTGGTATCTCTACAAAAGCTGAGAAAGCGCCAAACAAACTATAAACAAGAAAAATAAAGATTTGGGAACTAAAGTCATGGCTATACCATCCATCTGGTTACTCCTGTTGCCTATCATTCTAGCTTCACGTGCTGGTTTTTTTTTTTTGCCAGTTTCTTCACCGAGCTCTGCACCGGAGAAAAACCCTACACTACGTACACTTGTATTTATAATTTGGTGGTTATTAAAAGAGGAGTTGAAAAGGGACTAAGCTACAAAGCTGTCGACTATGCTTTGGGACCCAATGCATTCAGACCTGGTGGCAATCCAGCCAAAATTGATGGCTCGAAGCCACGCATCAGAAGCTAAAAAACAATTTGGGTCCAAAAGCAAGTGGACAAATTAATCAAGTCCTGTTGCCTCTTCCTATCCCATCCCCTAAGAAAAGTAATCCCCAGAAAGAACAACAATCTATCATTCCACCCCTCTCAGTAGTTTCTCTGCCCTCTCCCCACCACACCTTGTGATCCCGAGAGTCACAGACTGTATGCTTTTTTGACATGGTCAATGGCCAGATGACAGAAAGGTAGAGAAAGTACTCGAGAATCTCTTGTTATTCAATTGGTTTAAAGAGAACTGGAACATACATGTCATTATAAATATACAAATGGATGGGCGATTAAGATATATATGGGATCTTTAGACTTCCCCACTAAAGAGGGATTTGTTATCTTGCTGTCCTTTTTTATTTTTTTTATTAAAATGGGACTGCACCAACACATTTATCTTTTCTTTTTTATATATACACAAACGGATCATCAAGATCTTGGATCCTAGAGGTTCCCACTTGCAGTAGGCTCTGGTAATTGGTCCACTTCCCAACTTTGTCTGGGTGCAACCTTGTCATGGACAGGTGCGTACTCCTGCGACATAGCAATCAAAACAATATAACAAATCATTCCCTGCTTCTGTCTGAAACCTGGCCCTGTCATCCCCTAAAACAATTCAGCAACCAACCCCAATACTTACATTATGCTAATACACGCTCAAACCCAAACCTATATTTTACATAATATAAAAGAAACTGAGGACTTCTTCTTCCCTTTTATACCTCCATTTTCTCGATAAGTTCAGCAGCTGTTTCTGCTATAACAACTATGTGCCTTGCGGTATCATTTATGAAGCCTTCTTCAACTCCCTTGTCAAATAAGGCAAGCAAGCTGTTATAATATCCATCTACATTTAACAGTCCCACCTGGTAGAAAAGTGAAAATGAAAAATGAAACACACCTATCAAAAAGAATATTCTAAATTCTAAAAATATTGATGGAAGGTATATAGAATCTACAAATTAAGACCATTTGATCTTACTGGTTTTTCATGAATCCCAAGCTGAGACCAGCTGATTATCTCTAGCAGCTCTTCCATGGTTCCATAACCGCCTAATGAAAACATTGCACGAAAACTTGATTCAACACATGTGCGTGAGCGCGCGCGCGTGTGCGTGTGTGTGCGTGTGTGTGTGCATGCATGCATGTATATTTTATGCACGAGTAGTTGCTTTGAATGAGAATACATGTACCAGGAAGGGCAATGAAGGCATCGGCATGTTTTGCCATTTCTGCCTTTCTTTGGTGCATGTCTGCTACAGTTTTCACTTCTCCGACGGTTTCTCCTGATATCTGGCAAGTAGAGCTTTAACTCCATTAAGATGCAAGAAGATGTTAGACGGTACAAAAACATGAAATAATAGGGCTTGAATAGCATACCTCGTGAGACATTAGAGCCTTAGGAATCACTCTACATAAACAAAACATGAACAAGCATGTTAAGTTTTCTGGCACCAGCCAAAAGAAGAGCGAATATTAAAAGTAAAGAAATTAAAAGGTAGTGATAAATGGAGTACCCAAGAACATGGCAGCCTCCATTGAACACGGTTTGTGAGATCAAACCCATAAGACCTACACTCCCCCCACCATAGACTAAATCAATCTTTCTCCTAACCTGGCAATTATTACAAGGAAAAACATCTGGTAAGCAACATACAAAACCTCCTGACACATAGAATATTGTGTGCTCCTTTCAAACAGAGAGCCTGTATGCAATTCTTTGATTTGTAATTATGACTTGATTATTATATATATTACCAGCTGTTTGCCAAGCTCAAGAGAAGCATCAGTAAATGAAGACTTGTATCCAGCTCTACTACCACAAAAGACACAAATCCTTTTGAACCTTCCTTTTTTTTCACTTGTTGCAGATATCCCTTCTTCTCCTTCCATTCTCCAAAGAAGAATAATATAAAGAGAAAAGTGATATGGGGGAGAGAGGAAAAGAAAAGTAAAGAAAGAATGCAGAAGAGATTACGAAGGAGGATATTGTATGTGCGAGGGAAGCAGAAGGGACACTTTGCTTTTGAATCTCCACAACTTCATCCCCTCTAGGACCCCAGCCTCTCCTTTTGCCCGTCGTCTTTTGTGAGTGTTATATCTTTTATTTTTTATAGTTTTTTTTTATTTAAAAATGTATTAAAAAATTATTATTATTTATTTTTTAAAAAATTATTTTTAATATCAAAATAATCTGAAAATATTAAATAAATAAATATTTTTAAAATATAAAAATAAATAAATTTTACTATGTTGGAGAAGAGCCCATCTCCAGCTCTCATTTTATCTTCGCCATCCCTTGCAATTAATTTTCTTTCACACCTAAAACTGTTAAGGAATCTTTCATGGAATTTGAGACAAAGTATGTCTACACGGACCATGCCAGTGCTCTTTCGACCTCTTGTGCCCCATCTTTTAAATACACATCGCTTTTATCATTTTGCTGTCCTTCTCTCTATCCCCACCCGATAACGATTACTATTCTGCGTAAGCACATTTAAAAAAAAAAAAAGTTGGTATTTTTAATTTATTTATTTTATATTTCAAAAATATTTTTAAAAGATTTTGATTTTTTATTAATTTTAAATTAATATTTTTTTTATATTTTCAAGTCATTTTAATATATAAATATCAAAAACAATTTTTAAAAAATAAAATTATTTTAAAACAAATATTTTAAAAAATAAACACTTCTAAGACGCTGTAAATGTTGATAATCCACTCTATTCATAGCTGAAACGCCACGTTGACTTTCATCGGTAGTGTCTTTTTTTTTATTTTTTTAAGATAAATTTGATTTCTTTTCTTATTTTTCTCGATTTAATAGATTTTCAAATTCATCGCAGAAACCCCCAAGTAATTAGTTCGTTGTCAGATCATTAAACTAGCTATGAAATTCCCATTTGTTGGCTTATTCGCTTTAGAGTAACTATAGAAGGGGGAATTTGATAAGTAAACTTACTGTGTCTGCTCATATTGTGATGTAATTTTTAATTTGAAAATTAATTAAAATTATTTTTTAATTTTTCACATCAATATATCAAAATAATAAAAAATATATATTTTTAAAACACATCCAAAAACAAACACTACTCTTATTCTACTATGTTACCGGTAGATAAGGTAAAAAAAATTGTATCTAGTGAAAAATTATTATACATATATGTCTATCACCTAAGATCATATAACCACGTAAGAGCAGGGCTAGAGCTAAAATAATTTTTTGAAAAGAGAAAATCCATTTTTTTTTAAGACCACACATATAACATATAACATATAACATATATATATATATATATATATATATATATATATATATATAACTTAAAAAAAAACAAAATGCAGAGAACTTTTTACCGGGCCCCAGTGACCCTGTCTCCGCCCCAGCAACCACGGCTTTGATAATTGGAGTTCTGACACCTTATCGTCTTCTTTCAGTTTTCACATGCATTTATCATTTACGGACGCAGCGCATAGAAAGTACTTTCTCTTCTCACTAATTGGATGGATGGACTTTCTTTATATAGCACACATTGTTTTTCAAAGTTTTTATTTTTCGAAGTTTTTATTTTTAAAATATTTTAAGATAATATTTTTGTTTATTTTTAAAATTAATTTTTAATATTAATATATATAAAAATACTAAAAAAAATAATTTCAAGTAAAAAAAAATCAAAATTTTAGCAATTAGTGTTTTAAACACAATATCAATCACTCTCTAATACAATAATAATAAAAAAGGTAAACTATAGGAGAAGTTTTTTATTTCTTTCTTTCTTTCTATTCGTACCGTACTTGTTATATAATCCTCCTTCGTCTTGATGTAGACCAAGGATATTTATGAAATGAGCGATGGTAATCAACTATTTAATTAAATTTATATTTTTAATAATTGGTTAATTTTAGAAACTTAACGAGAATTGCAAGAATGTGACCGTCCATATATGCATCCAGGTCTAAATAAAAATTTTAATTTCATTTGAACTTTGTTTCCTCTCCTTTGAATATTTCAAATTCCTTATTGTAAAATAAAAAAGAAAGTGATGATTAGTGTGTTTTATATGTTAATTTTATCTAAATTACATGTTTAAAAAGGTTAGAAATAGAGTAATAACCTCACATTTTTAGGCTCAACTACATGCAGAACTTAAATACATGTGGGTTTGATAAATTACCAAACCCGACATTCATGGGCTTAGCATCTCGCTAAGCCTAAATGGATATAAAACTGATGATCTTTCTTTGCCTCATATTGGATCATAAGACTTCAGTTGTGTTAATATAAAATGTTAAGATTAATAATATTCATTTTTAAAAAAAATATCTTGGAACTCCTCAAGAGAGTTCCTCAATGTCTCCAGCTATCTTTAGGAACTTTAGGCTTCTTTCCTGGCAAAAAGAAGCTCATCTCTTATATCGTCTTAAAGATCTCTTATTTCAGGACATCCACCTAATTAAAATGATTTGAAGTTGTTTTTTAGTGGAGCTCCACTGAAGAGCACCCCTTACATTTGTTTCTTTAGCGATGTATGGGCCACTTTGAGTCTCCTCGATTTGACCTCCATAATAATTTTCTCCACTCTTAGTCGCTGGAAGGCTACCTCGTCTACTTTATGTTTGGCAATGGCCTCAATTACTTCATTCCTTTTGGTCATCCAGCGCTTCTTGAAATGAGCACATATCATGAAAGTCAGAAAAAAAAAAATTTAAAACAATAACAGCCATAAAATCAAACTAAAAGGTTAGACGAGAAATCTTCTTACATTAAAGGTCATTTATCTAATCAAGGCCAAATAACGGTTATAGCTCTTATCATATATCATTGAAATGTCTAAAGGAATTGTAAGAATCCTCTTCAACTATCTCACCACCTCAAGGCCAGTCTCCTTAAGGAATGACCTTCCACCAACATTAGCCTCCATAAGTTGTCTCTCATTCTCGGTCAAAGTGGGGAAACTTTAAGATGGAGCTCGACTAAGAGTGAGGTTGGAAAAAACATCCTCAAATTCAGCTTATTCAAGAATAAACTGGGTAAAAGGCCTAACAAATATAACCTCTGCAACAAAAGTTGAAGGAGGAGGTAAAAGGCCTAACAAATATAAATCTTCAAAAGAACCTACCACTTATCCCTTATTAATGATATATAAGGGATATTTTTCTCTTTTTAATGATGTGTAAGCGATATTTATCCATTTTTAATGCATGTGCCATTGATATTTCACCTCTTTAATGCTACTAGGGCGTGTGTTATAGATATTTTTTCTCATTAATACTATCAAGATAAAATTACACTCTGACCCTTTCTTTTCACAAAGGAACAAGTCTCGTAGGCTATAAAAGCCATATGAATCATTTAACGCTAAAGAGATTCATGACCTTTATTCTTGACTGCATATTTATTTTCAAAGTCTTTTTCTTGAAAATATCATTACTTTTCTCTCAAAAAGATATTGATTTAAGTATCGGAGAACCATCAAATCCACTAAAGATGACCTTTTACATGTACCAACTATCAATCATCATAGTCAATAAGAATAGATCAGATTGTTAAAACCATAAGATGAGTCGATCACCCAAGATATAAACCTTAGATCAAGTTACTTGGATTTTCTAGATCATCATAATAAAGATATAAATTCTTTAATTTTAAGAAAGTAACTAGGTTAATTCAATTTCATTTATGAAATAGCCAGTAGAAATGCTTGATTAAGAAAAAAAATAAAGTTATAAATTTTTTTAAAATATAATTTATTATGAAATGTGCAGAAATTCAACATTTATCTATCTACTGTTAGAACCTAATTTCTAAAGAAAGTAGTCATAAAAAAAGTTAGATAAACCTTAAAAATACCACCTACCATCACATAATTCTTCGTATTAAATTTACCCTTAAACTTTTAAAAATTCTCAACTAAATATTTTCATCCCTTTTAGGGTTTTACATTCATATATATTTTCATCCAAATTATATTATTTTTTATATAAAAGATGATATTATTTTGTAAAAAAATAATACTCATTTAACTGATTCTAATAAAAACTTTAAATTGAAAAATCAAAATAAATTAATAATAAATTAATAAAAGAAGATGTAGTTTAAATGTAAACTTGATAATACCCGATGCCATTTGATTAATGTATATTAATGTTTGCCCAAAACTTTTATATTAGCCATATGGGTGGGTTATAATATACATGCTTCATGGAGTATGGACGACCAGTCGGCCGTGATGAGTTGTTCCACACAGTACTTTTCATGCGTGCCCATCAGGCATCAGGCAGTATTCTCCTTGACATGCTACGCCTGCAATCTTCAGTATCCATATACATGATATTAAGAGATTAATATTTTAAATATTGTATTCTTCTTGAAAGATCCTGTTTAGTTTTCTTGATATATTATTTAGTGTATGTTTATTTTTGTTTTTTAAAAGTATTTAAAAAAGTTAATTTTATTTTTATTATTTTATTTTAAATTAATATTTTTATTTTTAAAAAATTATTTTGATAGGCTGATGTTAAAAATAATTTTTTAAAATAAAAAATATTATTTTAATATATTTTAAAATAAAAAATACTTTAAAAAATAATCATATTTATTTTTAATTATTTTAGAAATCATTTCTCGCCCACTTATTAATTTTTCTTGAAGCATTCAACTAGAAACTGAGACTAATTCTAAATTTTAGTTTTTTTTGCTAAAAATATTTCACAGCAATTAACCCGCTTTCATCAAACTTAAATTTGGATTGGCTTGTGCTCAACTTTATTTAATAAAAAAAGGGTTCTGTTGATATTAAAAAAAGGCTATGGTTAATGGGTACTTCTCTTAGAACACTTATGAAGAGTCATTTAATATTCTAGATTAATTTTCTGTGAACACTTAGAAGTATTGTCATATAAAATAATATTTATATAATATAGATAATCATTATCATTGCTTTTCGTTTAAATATTTAATTTTTATTATTTTTAATATATTCATTTACTTAAGTAATGCCTAACATGTGGCCTGAGTGTGCTTGTCATCTTTTATCGTAGACTTCATTTAAGTACGTTTTTACACGATTGTCGTCGGAAAAAAAAAATACTTTTTTCTGCTTTTTGAGACATAAATTACAGAGAATATAATTATAAATAAAATAAACACATTTTTTATTTATTACTGTTTCTAGAATGAAAAATGAAAAATTATTGGAATCTCTAAGAGCTAGCATCTATTAATACATGAAAGATCCTTCTTCCCATCTGACGAGTTACGAGCACTGTGGAAAAACTTCCCCTTTCTTTCTTAAATTAACATTCGCGCATGAAGCTTCGGGCTTCCCGTTTTCTTGGAGTGCTATATTTACATCCTGCAACAAAATCCCTCGGCAAGGGATGTTCTTGCTGCAATCAAAATTAACAGCTACATCCGAAGCACTAGTTCCCTTGATGTTCCTGTACATCACATTGCTTATTTGCACAGCCGAGGTCTGCCAATATAGGAGAAGAATGGTTTATTATGACTTGTGTTCTTCAGATTATTGAAATCTTCGATCATTAGCTCTACTCAAGGGATGATCGTATTTAAAGGTGATGGGGTCATATGTGCATTACCTGTTCTTCGCATGGACTGTCTTGATCACAGTAGTTTTGATCGATAATTATGGGATTTGTCACATTACGCATTACCACATTTTGAAATACTATGTTCCTCGCATATCCAGAACCTCCCTGCAATTCCCAAGAAACATGAACATAATATCATTAATTCGACTGCAATAACATAATCATTTAGCAGACAGCCCACGAAAAACACCCCCATATATACTAATCATTTGCTTATGACACCAGAAATTGATATCAACCATCTAGTACTGCCTCCTCTGTCAAGTACGTACAGCAAGTTATTTTGGAACTAGTGTCACTGTTGACTGCATTGTTTATAAATTCTAAGAACTGTCAGTCAGTCAATTAATCAAAATCAGTTAACATTCCACTATTGAAGGATGTGGTCAATTATCATGAATCCTAAGTATTGTTCCTTCTGTTTCAAAAGGAAAATAGAAAAATATGCCATCGCATCCACGATCAGCGGGTCAAAGATGTTGCTTTTCACAGATTTTAGTTCTTTGTTTTTTGTTTTGGTTGCAACAGATTTCTTTCTTTAGGTAGCCTTATTGTGGGCTCCTACGTCTAATTCAGAAATCAGCATCTTAATCTTGTGTACGTCAATGTTTCTCAGTCCTCTAGGCCCAAAATTCTACGAGGTCAGGATTGCTGATCACTTTGCCCTCATTTCAAGACATGCTCGTGCTCAACATAATTCTTCATATTGAATTGCCTCCACAAATATACACACACAGTGTGGTATTAATACTATAGATGATTCCTCTTTTGTACGTAGTGCATATGACCCATAAAAGATGATGAGAATGACTCTAATTACCTGCCAAGTCTTGATTCTGACTCCGTTGGTGGTTCCTGAAAGCGTTGCTCTATTAACAAACACGTTTGAAACTTCGGCCCCTGAATTATCTGCTCCCAGGCTACCAATACTGCAAAATAGCCCACAGAGCAAGCCTTAGATTTAGGAAGAAAAATCATGTAAGAAGACTCTTGTACGCCTTGAAAGTCAGATTGCATTGGTTGAACTTGGTTGATAATTAGGTACAAAAAGTCTATTAGCAGGTGAGATGGAGACCTTATTCCATGGCCTGGTCCGCAAGTTATGTCAGTGGCTTCTACATTCTTAGACCCGCTCACTATTGAAATACAATCATCACCTTCAAAACATAAATACCAGTTTATTAGACAATAAGTTTCGGTAAAAGATTCAAATTGAAATTTAATTTTATAAAATATCATTTTCTTTGGTGGCTATCAAGCTCTTGTGTTTATCCAGAGTGGTATGTTTACCTGTTCTTATGACACATTTTCTTATCCTGATGTTTTGGGTGCCGGTGACATGGATGCCATCGGTGTTTGGGCTCGTCCCCGGTGCAATTACCATGAGATTCAAAGCTCTGACGTTAACACAATTTTGAAACGAAAGATGCATTTGCTGTGCGTTTTGGAACCTCAGGTTGGCTACTATCAAACTCTTGCATTCCAAGAAGGTCACGGCCTGTGAAACAAATATATATAGATTCTTAAGACCAAAACGTAAAAGAGAAAAAACTGAAATACCTCGTTAATCTCCAGGGTTTCAGGAGTTAATTTATGGGCTAATAACAAGGTGATCGATTGGACCATGAACTTACAGTTGGTGCATGTTGGCAAGGCTGCAAAAAAGGAAAACAAAGGAAGAGAAGAAGAGACCGTGATTAGTTTTTATTTTTTTATTTTTTTTAATATGTAGGGGTACCAAATTGATTGCAAGATCAAATGGGAAGATTTAATATTTAAATATACCTGGCTTTTGCTGATTTTGCAAGAATTTTCCCACCATATTTTCCCATTGCCGTCGATAGTGCCACCACCTCTAACTCTGAAATTTTGAACATTTTCGAATACGAGCCAATGTCTTCTATCATTCTCATAGTCGCTTACTTTAGCAGACGCCTTGATTGTCCCAAAAATCTGGTGTGTTAAGAAAAAGCATCCGTGATTACAGGGACTAAATTAAATTTCATGATGTTTGTGCTTATGTATATATTGAAAAAAATGCATGTAGATAAAAAAAAAAAAAAAAAAAGGTAGTCCAAAAGTTCGATTGATTTGCACAAAAGTCTTAACATTTCTATTCAAATATGAATGATGATCCAAATCCATTTAGATATAATGGTCCCCTAAGATTAAAAAGATTTTCTTTTTAGTCCCCAAGCCGCAACTTTTTGTGTCTTTAGATGATTTTTGTCGATCAGCTTTCCAGTGGTGAATCTCTAGCTCTGCTTTAGGATACGCCATGAAGGATCAATACAAACACAAATGCCATTATTTAAATTGCTATTTACTGCAAGTGCCATTATCTTTTTATAGAATTTCCGTGATTCTTTTCAGGTTATTAATTTAATTGCTAATTATATACACACATCATATTCATATAGAAATACTGTGCATGCTTGCATGCTTTGAACTCACCTTGAACACGAGATCAGATTCACAAGGACCTGAAAATGTTACTGGTTTGAGATAATAGATTTTGTTCTTAGGGATCACGATAATGGCACTTCCTTTAGAAGAGCAAGCCTCCTCCCACGCTTTCTTAAATGCCTAACAAAGTGCCAACAATAAATCCCCAGCATTGCAGCCGTAACAAAAGATTAAGATTTAATAACAATATAAATACAATTAATAATATTATATTTCATTTTCATCAAATTAGTTATACCTGACTATCATCTGTTCCATCAGCTTTAGCTCCAAAATCGTCCACATTCACCACCTTTGCTGAACTTGCAGGGGCGCTTGCTTGATCAAGTCTGGTTACAACTTTGGCCTCAAAATTGAGTAAACTTGGAAATATATGCTTCAAATCGTTGTCTTTTCTATCAATGGTGCTAAAATATGGACGATAATTTCTCGGATCATTATAGCTATGGGTATGCTCAAGTACATTGGCAACCGGGCTCTCTTGGAAAGTGCTAAAACAAGAGACAAAGGAGGGCAAAAAGATGAGAAGCAGGAGCAAATGTCTTGGTGGGTATTGTGGATGCATTTTGTCTCCTTTCACTTTTCGAGGAGAGCAAAGGCAGACAAATATTGAAAGATCTGGTAAAGCTGCTACTTGTTAGCGAGAATAATCGGAGGTATGGATGTTAAAATGATTTGTCGTGAGGTGTGCATATATATAGAAGATACAAGGATGGACAAAAGTGGACTTGCTTTTCAAAGAGAGAGAGAGAGAAGAAAAGGAGGTGAAGACTTCGAAGAAACAATGGCTGCTCAAAGAAAAAAATTTATGACTCAGGGAGGTATGGACAGGGATGCAAGAGATTGAGACGAAAGGATTGTTGGGCTGGTAGCCGACTTTTTTTAATTCACATGCAATTCTTTTCTGATCTGGAGAAAATCAAAATGGCTATTAAGTTAGTTAGTAAGAAAATATTAGTCTGTCCTCGTACATGTTTGATGCTTGTTCACCCAACATACACACGTATGGTGATGAGGTGATATGTTACCGAACATAATTTGTATACCTGCTTTTGTGTGTGTGATTAGGTAACTAATTAACAAATAATGAATATATAATTGGAACAAATAAAGAAAAGATCAACAAATTCTAATAAATAAAATATATATATCCATGATGATTTGGACACTGTCAATACATTGTGAAAATGTGAAAATTGATTTCGATTCATGTCTGTTTTTATTCCAAGTGTGTTACATATTAGCTACAATAAGAACGTTTGTACCATATTCTTAATTAATTAATTTAATTATAATTAAGGGTAGCTAGCGATCAATCAAATTTATTAACTAATAGTTGAAATTATAATTGCAACATTTCTTGAACATAGGATTTGGCATAATAATTAAGGTGTTATAATTCGGCACCCGTATATTTATTTCATGATTTTTCGTTACTGGTATTTGACTATTTGGTATTTATCCACCTCTGACAAGCTGCAGGAGATGGCCATGGACGTGCATTTTGATGATGTTGATTTCCAAAATAGAGACTGGTTTTGACCGCTTACAAATTTGAGCAGGATGGAACGCTTGGAAATATTTGTATGTGTCAACGCTTGATTTCAAGCGCAGAGAATATTTCTGTAGTCAACTTCACCGAGGAATACTTTTAATTAATAAAAAGTGGAAGATCCATTTCCACTCACTGAGGACCCTCTGAAGAATAGATGATTTTTGCCCTTAATTTAGGCCAGTTCTCTGCTGCTTGTGATTTCTAGGAAAGCTGCGCAATACGAAAATCAGCAAGTCTTTGAATTGATGGATATTAATATTTTTCATGTTCTTTTAATTGATTACCATGTGTTGTAGAAAATATATTATATATAGCTAATTAAACATTAACAGCCATGGGTAATATCATCAATGCATTGAACCCTTTTTTAAAATAAAAAAGGCAAGATCAAAGATCATATGGATTGAAATTCATATAAATATAACTATGAGGGATGAAAGCTTAACTGATTAGATTTTAATTTGTTTTTTAAAAATTAACAGTTCGACTCTTATAAATTTTATATCACTAAAAACTTATATAATTGTTAATTTTATGACCCGTGAAATTAGTCAAGATACACGCAAATTAATCCAAACACCTATTTTAATTAAAAAAAATTGATATGAATGTTGGTCTTTTCTTTTTCCTTTGTTTTCTTTACCTGCCATGGAATTATAATCATAATTTTCATCAACAAATAAAATTGTATTAAAAAAAAACCATATGCTAATATTGTAATCGAGACAGAATAAAGGGGCAGAAATAATAGACCTGAAAGTACTGGGATTTTCTATGTAATTAATCAAGTTAGGGGGGGATTAGCAATATTTTAGGTGAATTGGCCATAAGCGTGAGGGAAGGAGAAGGTAAGATTGTGGTAAGAGAACTGAACTTGCGTGTGCTTCCAAGGAGATTAAAAGAAGTAAAGAACAAGTAACTGGTACGTCGTCGTCGTCATCCAGACTTGCCGTGGTGTGCTTTGGAAACAAAGCCGGAGGTATGGGAGGGGAGGGTTTTGTGATCTAGGTTTGTTGCCGCTGCAACAAGGATTCCCTGTCTTTATGACATAATCAAGGATAAGACTCCGAGTTCTTGTATTAACCCCCAACATATGAAATGTGTAGTTGCAAAACATGTTACTTTTACCTTTTAAAAAAAAATTAAGAAAGTAATCGTTCCCGAAGCAATTTACATTTATTGAAATTTAAGTCCAGTTTTTTTTTTTTTTGGTCCAGGACAATTTATATCAGGATCTGAAGATCGAAAGGAAATCCATTACTATAACTTGGTATTGGAGTTAAACTATAATTAAATAGATGGGAAATATACTCATGAACCCAACTATATGAGTTCTGATTTTAAAAATAAAAAAAAAAATCTGAATTGTTTTCTTGGTTGATTGATTATAAATGATTAGGAGAATGTTTTTTTTTTGTTTAACCTATTTTTTAAAATGTATTAAACTCATATTTTTGAAGTTTTTTTTATAGTTTTAATATGTTGATATAAAAATAAAAATTAAATTATAAAATTATTTTAATATATTTTTATTTTAAAAAAAAATTCAGCATTATTAAACAAACACCCAAAGTCAAATGAAATTATAAAAAGTATTTTAATATATTTTTATTTAAAAAACATTCTGCATTATTAAACAAACACCCAAAGTCAAATGAAATTATTATTAAATTGCATTCTTGTACCCCACATGATAATTATTAATTTAAAAAATGTCTGATTCGGTGTTATCCAGGGAAGGAGATGGAAAAGCACTTTTTTAATCGCAGAATAGAAATATATGGGATAGCGGTCTTTCCATCAAGTAATGTAAACTTCAATAATCGTGTAGATAAGTAAATTATATGATTATAGATTTGAAATTTCTTGAGATGGAATGGGGAGAAAATTATAAACTAAGGAGAACAAATACATTGCAAGTTTTTCTTGCCTGAGTGCGCCGCGGAAATTTTAAAACTGCTGAATTTTTCAAAAACAGGTGCTTTGGACCCTAAAATTACGGGAAAGAAATTAAGACCCCGGCTTGGAAAATCAGTTTAAATAGAAATGTGTGAAAATTAATTTTTTTATTTAAAATTAATTTATTTTTATTTTTGTATTGTTTTAATATATTGATATCAAAAATAAATTTAAAAAATAAAAATGCATTTTTTAATATATTTATAAATAGAAGATATTTAAAAAAACCTGACAATTAATTTTCAAGTTTACACACTGTAAACTGACTCTCACCGATTAGTTTTCAAGTTTGATGTAGGAAGTCCAAAACGTCATCGGGGTGCCGGCATGGGCTTTTGCCTCAGAGTATGGTCAGCCTTCTTTTGTAATATTGGGTTTGCAAATTGCAATCATCACGGGAAAAACGGAGTCGTGATCTCTTTTTTCTCTTGCATTTCCCGGCCAAATTATCGGTTTAACACAACAAGACGATCATCATTTTGTCACCACTTTACCCCTGTAGGACGTTAGCGAGGCCACTTGACTTGACTTGTGAAATTACAACTGCTTAATGGGGTGGTTATGTTGGTTACCTTTGACCGGTAGAATACAATATCCAAGTCAGCAGAAATTGAAATCAATTTCGGACAAACCGTACAGACCTCGTGGGTCGGTTCGTGCCCTTCGGACATGGTCACGTCTCAATGATCGAAACTAGGTCTGTGAGAGCCACGGGTGCGAGATTATATGGCGAGCCGTGAAACCCATTTTCATTTGAGCCTGGCATATCAGATGGGGCTCAATACTCCTTTGAAACGAGGATTTTTAATTTGAGGCAACCCTAATAGAACTCTAAATTAAATTAAATTAATTAGATGTATAGTGTTCATGAAACCCGACATGAAAATATTATCTGATAGAGGGTTTATTCAGATCTCATGGACATATCAAACCAAATAAGATTAATGAATCTAAAATTAAATTCAAATACACTACTTTATAGTCAAATCCGATCTACTTGTCATCAAATAAAAACATATTATTTAACAAAGTGCTTCCTAGATATTAATCATATTATTATTATTAGCTCACGAAACTAGGAATTATAATAATTTTTATAATAACTCGTTGTTATTTTAGATCTTTATATTCAAGTAGTCTAAAACAGTAAATGGTAACCATATTTATTCTATCCTTACATGGACATATTTACATGTGTTCAAAGCTATGTAAACAGTTTTGAATCTTCCATAAGTTATCTTCCATCGTCTTTCAGAAGAAATAAAAATAGACTTTAATTTTTAATTTTTTTTATTTTAAGTTTGAATATTCTCTATAACTAAACATGCATTTAATATTGTGTTACAAAGCTTCTAGCTCTTATCTGAATTGATCTATACATTGAAAGTTCCCTATCCTTTTCAAGGACTTGTTTTTCAAATGTTTTCCGACTCGTAGCAATCTTAAAAATAATACCATGGGAGGTTTTCAACAATTTCATCAAAATCCAACCTCAACTTGTATCTTAATCCATTTATCATACGACTAAGAATCTTTGCATTTAGTTTTCAGTTAGGCTGAGTTAGTTTTCCAGGCAATTATATTTGTTGGGTATGACTCTGAGCTCAAAAGGTCAACAATAACATATAGCTCAACGTGACCGACCAGGCAATGTTGATGTCTACGATTCACACAGTAGTTTACAAGATTCGCAAGCCTAACACTCGACATCTCATTAAATGTGAAAGCTTCTCCTTAATTAATGGCTTCCAATAAATGAAAAAACAGAAGAGTCAAAAGGGTAAAAAAGCCTAACATTGGACCAGAAAGTTGATTTCGCTTCCTAAACCCCATTTGCTCTAGAACATGTCGACGTCAATGGGGCAGTTTCAGCACTATTTCACCTCCTTTCTGGGGGAGCATGTTCACTCCTGTCTTTTCCTTTCACTGTGAAACTTGAATTCAGTAATTATTGGAATGGAAATTCAGTTTTTTAATTCGAAAATACTCCCTTCGCAACTCACATGATCATGCGCAGGAAGGTGGGAGGAGATCCTGACATTTCTATCAAATGTTTGTTTTGTGATGCATCAGATTCTTCTTTCTTCTGTTAATTCAGTGGAAGAAGAAGAAGAAAACGGTGCGTGGTGGCAAACCAGAGCATGCCTGACTAGTCTTCTTCTTTTCTAAGAAAAGAAAAAACTTAACTGTGTGTGGTCTCATCCCGGGCAAACTGATTTTTACGAGCTAAAATCTTCATCGCTGGAGCATTTAACGCTGTTCGAGAAAGAGATTGTTCGATGGCAGAACCGAGTCGAGTATAAGGTAGCCCAGCAATTAATTACAATAGTTTTATTAATCTATAAAAGCCCATAACCATTTATAATAGGTTTCTTCAAGCCCATGCTGCATTAAGGAACCGAGCCCATTCGGAAAAGTTATTCTTCCTTTTTCAATATGTGGCTTTGATTTTTTTATAAAAAAACACTCTTGGAGCATCAAATAAGCAATTGAATATTTATAATTGGATACGTTTGGCGTCTATATTCAACCTGATTTTATGTTAATATTTAATTTAAAAGGAAGAAGAAACGTGGCAATTCCCTATTGGATAAGAGATTGTTAAGATCTTGAAAAAAAAAAAAAGGAAGTAGAAACAAATCCAAGAATCTGTTAATTTATTTTGCCAATTAAGTTTTTGTTTATTGCTAGAAATTAATTTTTAATTTTTTTATTTATGAAGTAACACTTTTTTTATGATAAAGTAGAGAGAGAGAGAGGTGGCCGGAAAATGGATTTTTTCATACAAAAACTTAAACTTTAATATATTTTTATTTAAAAACATCTAATTATTTTGCATGCCAGTTATTTTGTTTGAGCTACTAACAAAAACCAAAAGAGAATGTGAATCCTTCATTCACTTGCTCACAAAGAATTGTTTACGGAACAATGTTTTTTTATTAATCCCATTCTCCGATATCAAGGTTACTAGGTATTAAGCTTTCAATTTAATTTTCATATGTTATACTGGTCTGGTAACTTTTGCAAGTTTTGTAATTTGACTTCAGTTTTTTTAATTGAATTTTTATTATTTTTATTATTTAACATTAATTTACCGAGAAGAGATATTCATAATTTATTTTGATTATTTTTAATAAAATTGTCTGGATATCCTGATACATAAAGCATATTTGACAACTTAACTAGTGTTGAGTTGAATTATTTTTTGTGTTTTTTTTTTATTTTAATTTTATCTTTCAATATTAAATTAAATAAGAATTATACTTCATGATTTGTTTTTTACAAAGTTATTTTAATTTTATAATTCGAATTGTAGGTTTGGTTGGTTAATTCATATCAATCTTAATCAATTCAACATGTTATTGTGTTGATATTTTTTATAAAAAAAATATCAATTTTAAATTTTGTTGAATCAATTTAAAATTTTATTGAATCAGATTATATTTTTATTAATTATTTAATTTACTTTTAACTTGGAAAGTTTATCTAGACATGTAAAATCAACCCCTACACTGTTAATTTTTTTCTCGAGAAGGTTAACAAAAGCAGCAAGCCCTTTTTACTTACTATTGACCAAAAAAATTACTAATTGAGATCACACGTCCTTGTTAAACCTCGAGAGAAATGGTAAAATTAGTTTAATTTAGTTCCGATACATGAACATTGTACATACAATAAACGTACGGACAATCATGGCAGCCAACCCACGAGGCAGTTTAACTAGTGCATTCATCGGGACATTACTTAAATTGTCATTTTTATTATTAATGCACTTTCATATTAATATTAGATAACTACTAGATTGCTGGTCCGTCTGATACCACATGCTGAATTAATTTTTTTTAACCTAAAAAAAAATTAGGAGATGATTAATTTTCAAAAAAATTAAATTTTTTGATAATTAATTTAAATTTTGATTAATTTGACAATACAATAAAAAAAATAAAATAATAAGAAGAAGAACAACAAATAAATAAATTATTGCCCTGAAAAAAAGCTAGGTTAACACGTGAAATTTATGACTTGGACTCGAGATATATCTAGACTATACATCTATTAATCGTCATAGGTCATAAGTTTAGAATAATTTAATAGAAAAAAAACTGACTATAGGTTAAAAAAACTATAAAAATTAAGATATAAAAATAAATTAAGATATTTAATATTGCAACACAAATAATTTATTCAGTTGTATTTAATAAAATTATTTATTAAAATCAATTTGTAATAGAAATTGACACACTTATAAAATTTATTAAATAAAATAAAAGAAAAAAAAATACCATACAAGGTTGTAAATATTAAAAGTATTATAAAACAATAAACACTCTTAATTTTTAAAAATAAATTTATAAAATTACAAATTACAAATGAATCAGATTAATTTCTTAAAAAATTAAACACATTCAATATTATTAAGAAATAATTGCTATTTAAAAAGAACTAAGAAAGCAAAAAACAAATAACAGAGAAAAAAGTAGGTATTAATTAAAATATAAATTTATTTGAAAAAGACATTTAAAAAAGGTATTAATTAAAATAATTATTTGTTTTTTTATAAAGAATGAGGGCAAATGTTATTGGGTTTGGTAAGTCAGGCCGAGCACTTGACCCATTAAGAAATGGCCCATACGTGGGACTTTAGTGTTTTTTTAAAGTTAAATTGTCCATCTTAATTAAAAAAAATAAAAATAAACGACGCTTTGTCTTGATTTACTTGTAATTAAGAAAATAAGGTTCATGATTTTTATTATAAAAAAACATTTTGAACCCATTTATTTACTCAAAATACCTAAAAAATGCTTTTAAAACTTTGTTAAACCAATTCATAATCTAAAAAAATATGAAAAAAATACCCCAAAACCAAATGTTTTCCCAAGCTTGGAACTGATTTTTCAGACGTTTTTAAATTTTTTTTAAAAAAAAACTAATCCGAACTTTTTTTATCATATAAAATCATAGACTATTTGAATGTCTAGAATCATCGTCAATGATGATTTTCTTTCTCTTTACCGGAACTCCACAAGCTCCTCTTTCCTCTCACCCAAAAAAACTGAGAAATAAAGCAAAAGCTCTTTTAGCATATAGTAAATTTTATATATACACCATTTTTTTGTACTAGTTAACATCTAATATATAAATACGTGGCCAGTAGCACCATCGCCCATTATCGGGAAAATACAAGTCCACACCAAAAAATATCTGCAATGTGATGTCTTAACCAGTCAAGCCATCTCTCGATCCTATCCAATTTTATCACAATTCAGTGCTCACTCTACAACAGACTAGAGAAAGCAAAATGGCGGAGAAATCACAAGTTGAGAAAAAGCAAGAGATCGGCGTCGGAGCAGGAAGCACGGTAGTGGAAGTGAATCCAAAGCCACAAAAAGGACTTACTTCAAAACTTATTGACTACTTGGAAAAGCTGATTGTTAAATTAATGTATGATACCTCTCAATCTCAACATTACCTCTCCGGCAACTTTGCTCCGGTTCCTGATGAAACCCCTCCTGTCAAAGACCTTCCCGTTAAAGGCTACCTACCTGTAAGTACTGCTTTATTTATTTGATAAAATTAATTAATTTTCTAAGAGTAACGATAAAATGATTTCTATTGATAATATTCCCTCGTCAACGATTTGTCTCATGTAAAGTTTTGACTTGTTTATAAATGATTGATTATGTGCTGTCGTGTGTTTGAATTTTGAAATTGTGAGAATTTTTTTACTCATTTAATTAAGTATCGAGTCCTCTGGGAGTTGTTGACTTATAAATTATAATAGAAAACTAGATTGCGATGAGTAGTCAAAGCAGAACAGGAACTGTACAACATTAATTGGATGTAAAATGACTACTGAGTTTTTAAGGTCTAAAAACTTGGGCCACGATTTTTCCTGTGGACAAGGCCACGCGCCTCCTCTCACTCATGAAAATGTTTAGTTTAACAGAACTTTTAATAGTATTAATTTGTTTTTTAATAAATCAGTTAGCTCTAAATCAATTGCAGAAAAATAGACCATATTTGTATAGTTTAATTATGTATATTGTTTTTCTTAGGCAATCTGTGTTGCATGTGATGCTTATATTAAGCTAAGATGCTTGTTTTTATTTTTAATTTTAGGATTGCCTGAATGGGGAATTTGTGAGGGTGGGTCCCAACCCGAAGCACGTACCAGTGGCTGGATACCATTGGTATGCTCTCTTTATTTGTGTCAACATCTTGAAAATGTTTCTTTGTCATTGTAAATGAAAATAGAGTGATTGGTCAGTTGAATGTTCGTGCTAATTTCTGTTTCTGATGGCTGCGCAGGTTTGATGGAGATGGGTATGTTGCGCTAATACATTGCAGATTTTGTTTGTTCCATTTGTTGTCTCTGCAAATTTATATCCCAGTTTCTACAATGTGATGGTTTTCGTTGGCCTAACATCTTATGTTCTGCGGCCAAATTATCTTTATACTATCAAGCACAACCAATCAAATGCATGTCTATTCCATATTTAAAAAAAAAACACTGAATTTATGGTGGCAGTGGAATGTGTGCCTGGTGTTTTCCTCCTTACCTTTTCTTCTCTGCCTAGGCTTGTCAATGCTGTTCACCTAGTTTTACTTCAAATGGTTTCAATTGGAGCACTAATAGATATGTGGATTTTATGTGTGACTTGATATTCTACACTGAATTTGTCAGAGTCGATGTTTATAGAATGTCAAGTTTTAATGAAGTCATCCACCGAAAGTTAGCATTTTATGCTTTTGGCTTCATCATTGCTTCCTTGATGTTTGTTTAACAGATACATGAGTTATGCAAATTCGACCTGGTGGTAAGAATACCTAAAATGGATATTGAGTGTATTCAAACGTAAGCATCATGATGGTATTGAATTAAAATTCTGCACAACCTTAGAAATAAATTACCCGAGTTTCCATAGGGAAGACACATTGGCAATACTTTGCAATTGAGAACTAAGTAGAGAGTTTGTTTCATCCGTAATGGTTCACAAATACATTTTTCTTCTTCTGATGCGCATACAAGAAAGAAAAGAACGGTTTTTTTTATTCAAGAACTCTTCACAGAGCCTGGTTGTTGTTCCTGTCATAGACATCAACTCATACAATAAGAATTATTTGATGGTTGTGGTAGGTCTGTTGTGTGTGAATTTGTGATCAGACTATTGGAATACCTATGTGTAGACATAACCATTCATGATAATCTGCTTTCATTTGCATGATACATAGGTGGTTATTTCCATTTTCTTTTAGGCACCTTTTCTTCCTTCGTAATTGTTTAGATTCCAAGGGTTATATGTGGCTTCCAATCAATCAGGATTATATTTATTCACTTACCAAGTCAATCATGACTTTAAATATATTTTGTCAAATGTATTTGCAGAATGATTCATGGTATGCGCATTAAAGATGGAAAAGCAGCATATGTCCGTCGTTTTGTGAGGACATCAAGACTTAAACAAGAAGAGTTTTTTGGAGGTGCCAAATTTATGAAGGTACAGTCCTGAACCAACTGAATAGGAATATTTTTCATTTATGGGGATCGTTTTAAGTTATGTACAAAGCTACGACAATTCTGTTATCCAACTCTAAAGATTCAAATAATTGTGATATTAAGAGAATGATGATTTCAACTGTATAGCACGAAGGATGTGGAAATTATACAATGCCTGCCTCTTTTCTGAGTTAGATAACAAGTTATTCTTCACATAAATATTGCTACTCCTAGGGACTCCATTTGCCGCAATTGGAGTCCCTAACAGTGTTCATGTCAAAAATTTTCTGTTTTGTCTCTGTATGCTTCAAGTATAAGAAATAGTCAAGATTATGTTTCTTTGACCAGTCTGAAAGAGACTTTAATAATTCATCTTAAATTATGATTATGCTCTCATGTTTTCTTTCAATCACAATTTCAGTCTCATTCTGCCAGTTAAAACTTCAACTTGGAAGAATTTTCAATTAAAGGGGTTGATTCTTTATTTGATACATTTACTCAAAAGAAAGCTATATGGCTGGTTGGAACACTCACCATGGAGTGCGACCTGTACATTTTATTATATAGATATTTTCCTTTGTCTTGTCTTTATACTACATATAGTAATATGACAATAATCATTTATAAAACATTCCTGAGAAAGTGCAGATTAGAATTTATATGGTACGTATCTCACTCCAAAGTTAGGAGCCTTGGGTGAATTTTGAATCTAAGATTTCTTGATGCTCTTAGGTCTTAGTGCTGTCACACCTCTTGTAGTTTTGCTTGCCAATCAAGAGTTTTTGAACCTTGTTCTACATGTTTTCTCTTGAATAATTATCTTTTGTTCTTTGACCTGTCATTTGCAGGTTGGAGACCTCAAAGGGCTTTTCGGATTACTTATGGTTAACATGCAAATGCTTCGAGCAAAAACAAAAGTATTGGACATGTCATATGGAAATGGGACTGGTAAGTGGGGTTTCTTTTGGTTGGCTTTAAAGTTTGATCTGGAGATGACATCCACATCTATATTTATTAGTTGCCGCTCACATTATTAAGCATCCTCATAAGAGTGTTAAAAGAAAATAATTGTCTGCAACCCTCTTTCAGGTAATACAAATCTCATTTATCACCATGGAAAACTTTTGGCACTTCAAGAGGCTGATAAACCCTGTAAGCTCATCTTTTCTCTTTATCATACTTTTGAGAAGATCAGAGAATTTTTTGAGTGGGTGAGTAGTTTGATTCTCTTTTGCGGTCCTTTTGTGGAGAACTGGAATGATGTCCTTTGAATCTTGCAGATGTGGTTAAAGTTATGGAAGATGGAGATCTGCAAACTATTGGCCTGTTGGATTATGAAAAAAGACTAAAACATTCTTTCACTGCTCATCCAAAGGTGGATCCATTCACTGGTAATGTCCTGCATGAAAAGGTACCTCGGCAACAAGTTTTACTGAAGTGAAACATTTTTGACATTCAAAATCCCTTAATGCAGGAGAGATGTTTACCTTTGGCTATTCACACGAACCACCATATGTGACATACAGAGTCATTTCAAATGATGGTGTCATGCATGACCCTGTACCAATAACAATATCAGAACCCATAATGATGCATGACTTCGCAATTACAGAGAACTATGCAATTTTTATGGATCTTCCTTTGTACTTCCGACCGAAGGTACAATAATTTCTCAGTTATTGCAGTTTGTGGACACAATTCACTGTGCTTATAAAACAAATGAATGAACTGTTCACAAGGTTCAGCATGATACGCCATGCATGCATATGAGTGTCTTTCATGAATATCTATGTAAGTGAAAGGCAATTATAAACTTGAGATTTAAAAGTGCATAGAAATATAACTAGAGAGAGTATTTTGCATGGTGAGAGTATTGTGAGAGAGGGGAGGAAGGATGTCAACTCATAAAATATAACTAGATTCTTGGTTAGACTTTGGAAAACATGAATCATTGATTTTGAGGTTGAATAATTTGCACTGCATATTCGTACAGGTCTTACTAATATTGCATGTTTTAGAGTAGCTGTTCCTTTTGCTGTCATTTTTTTGGTTGAGATTTTTTAGGTGTAAAAGATTTCACAAGTTTATGTGATTAAACCAGTTAACTGTCTGATCATCATGAATAATCTTCTATTAAAAATAAATGACTCTAAATAGAGAGCATATCGGACCAGTAATTTCAACAAACACTTAACAAGTAGAGTTTCTGTTAATTGTAACCTAATCTAAGCAACAGCGAAATTCAATGCTATCCATGGGTTAATTATACTATTTTGATTTTAATCTCCAGCATTTTTATTTTAAGGAGAAGGTATGTAAGCTGGTCCCTCATTTCTGTTGATCTGTTTGTAACAAAAATAAGAGCAACCAACAACTAGGTAATTCTAGCTAGAAAATGCTTCTCAGATCTTGTCCAACCTTTGCTTTTGGAAATGCAGTATAATAAAGTTATGGTTGTTTTCCTGCAAACCTTCCTTCCAAATTCTAGGCAAAATATGCCTTAAGATCAGTTTCCTTTACTTTTGCTTTGCTTTGCTTTCTTCACTTCCAGATTGATTCTAACAAAACTTTCTTGACAGCCAAAAGCAGCCTCATGTAACTTGCATGAAAATTCACATTAGTACTTGAATGCATGCTCTAGATTTCATTCATGGTATGGAATGTGATGGAAACAGTCAACCTTAAACATTTTCCTTGAGACAACTCTTCAGGAAATGGTGAAAGAAAAGAAGCTCATATTCACATTTGATGCAACCAAAAAAGCTCGTTTTGGTGTCCTTCCACGATATGCAAAGGATGACCTCCTAATCAAATGGTTTGAGCTTCCTAATTGCTTCATATTCCACAATGGTGCGCTGCTTTCTTTCCCATGTATATTTAAATTCCAAAAACATCATCCTCTGAGTTAATAGTATTGTAACCTTTCCCATGTCTATTTAAATGCCAAAAACATTATTCTCTGAGTTGATAAATCTGTAATATGAACACACTTTCCCAGCATATCTTTAGGTTATTATACTTTATCCTAGTTTCTGGTATTGGCTAGGAAGTTGATCTTTTGTGTCGTAGCTTACATCAAGCTTCATATTCCAATTTGCTGGGACCTTTCGTAGCTTAAATCTGCATGCCTAGTAATATTAATCAACATAGAGGAACCCTTGTACAAAATCTGTGGTCAGTTTTTCTATGCATGGTTTTTGAAAATTGTTATCTTTCAGCTTAGCATGCTTAAATCTAGAAGACATAAATCAATAAGTCAAAGTGATGTGAACAAGTATATAAAAACTGCAGTAGACTGTCTTTCAGGTTCCTCTTTAGCCTTGAAAAGTCTTTGTCATGGCAGATTCCTGTTCTTAAACTGATAGTCTGCCTTCTCTTCAGAGATGCGTATGGTGAACAAAGTTGACATTATTTTTGGATGAAATAATCTGTTTGTCATATTTCACAGATATATTTTAGTGGAACTTCAAATATACGAAGGCTTCTATTGGCTTATGAATAAGATACTAGATTTTGTCCTGTCTTCATGAATCCATTCTAACTTTATTTGCTTGCTTTTACTAGCCAATGCCTGGGAGGAGGAGGATGAAATTGTTTTAATCACCTGCCGCCTTCAAAATCCAGATTTGGACATGGTCAGTGGGGATGTCAAAGAAAAGCTTGAGAATTTTACAAATGAGCTGTAGGAGAAACATGACACATTCCTGTGAATTTTATAGTAGTTTATCTTTAAGCCTTTCTGATGGCCTTTTTTTCTTTTTGAGCAGGTATGAGATGAGATTCAATATGAAAAGTGGTGTAGCTTCACAAAAGAAACTATCAGAATCTGCAGTTGATTTTCCCAGGGTGAATGAGAGTTACACTGGGAGGTGTACATCTACCCTGAGTTGCAGTTGTGTCGCTAATGTTGTTGTTCTTTGGCTTGAGTTCATTTTGCTGTTTCATTTTTTACTTGTGTTGTTGATTGACTTGTGTCTTCTGCTGGTTATTTTTTCCTGATGATTGTCTTGTGTGAATTCAGGAAACAAAGATATGTGTACGGGACAATTCTGGACAGCATTGCAAAGGTCACAGGGGTTGTTAAATTTGATCTACATGCAGAGCCTGAGCCAGGAAAAGGAAAGATTGAAGTTGGAGGAAATGTCAAAGGCATCTTTGACCTTGGTCCTGGTAGATTTGGTTCAGAGGCTGTATTTGTCCCTAGTAAGCCAGGCACCACTTCCGAGGAAGATGATGGCTACCTGATATTCTTCTCACATGATGAAAGTACTGGGTAATCGCTTCCCTTTTTAATTAAAACTTCCTTTACCTCAATTTGTAAACCTGTCGATAATTTTGGCCCATCTCTTTTTTCATTTTTTTCCCCATCCAAGCATCCAATTTAATAAGTGAACTTTGACTGCTCTAATATTCCAAAAATTTGGCTATATGCCCCGTCAAGGAACACCAGGCTTTCTCTTTCGGTTTTCTGTTTCTCTTATTGTTTCCGAGGGGCATTGAGGATGGGGTGGTTTACAGGCTCATGGTATTTTTAAAAAAATTAACTTCTTATCTTTAACATGCAGAAAATCATCAGTGAATGTGATTGATGCAAAGACCATGTCAGCTGATCCTGTTGCAGTTGTTGAGTTACCACACAGAGTTCCATATGGGTTCCATGCCTTCTTTGTGTCAGAGGTGAGTGTAATATTAGTTACTTCTGGATTTAGTTCGATTTTAATCTTTCATACTCAATTCATTTTTGGACTGACTTATAGTAGAAGTTAATTTTTACGAGTTAGGAGGAGTTTTCATAGAGTTGTATGGCGATGCCATTTAAGTTTTTTTTTTTTTCTCTCAATAAAGGCCATTGAGAATCAATCAAGTAAGTTCAGAACACCAAAAAATTGATGACCAAATATTAGCTAACAATAACGGGTACTGATCTGATTCTTAAGATGAGGAGATGGAGTTGAACATATTGTTAGCTAATTAAGTATTTGGGTATTCTTTAAATGATTAATTGTACATAAATGGATCAAATACTAGCAAGAAATTCAAGGCAGTGGCATTTGATGATGACAAGATACAAGAAAGCTATCTCAGCTGATGTGACATCTGCAATGAAGACTGGCTTTTTTTTTTTTTTTTAATGATTGTGATCCAATTTATTAGGGTTGAATTGTCAAAACTCAAACTTGAGACCTAACCTCTCTTGCTTATGCAAGAGTACCATTGAGTAACAAGTTCGTTGCTTATGCCGCAAAGACTAGCTGCCCTATTGTGTTCCTAGAGAATGCAGCCCTTACCCCTACTTGGAGTTGTGCATCAAGGGTTAGAGTTGTAGTCACCTGTTACTGGGAATAACACCTTCTACCTCCCTGAATTCTCTATCTGATGAGTAACAGTAGTGTGATGATTATCCAGCTATTCTTTACAAACAAAATTTCAGTGTGAAATTCTACAGTCGTCCAGCCAGAAGGAATGTGTTTTGTTTTCAAAGTGAATATCGCTTAGCCTTTATTTCTTTTCATCCCAGTTGTTTTTCGGAGATTACCCGTTTGATTATTTCCGGCAACTTCTCTGGGTTCATCCATTATAATTCATATCTGTACAGATGCAAGTTATTAAGTTTATTGTGTGCGGCCACAGCTACTTCTATTTTCCGCTCTGTGCCTCTAACCAAACTTCATCAAATGCTGAACAGGAACAACTTCAAGAACAGGCAAAACTGTAATTGCTCCACAGAAAGAATAAACAATCATTTGGGGATGGGATATGGTAATAGAACACACGGAGAACGGGAAGCAGAGTAATTTCCACTAGCGTGTGGTTGTTGCCTGTTATGCTGCCATCAATTCTGTATTAACAGAGAACCTGTAAACTATAAAACCTCAGCAGCACTACTAGTAATGTGATGGTTTATCTCTGCATGTTCAGCTCATTCACATATAATGTTCTCTGTCAATGTTAATTGTCATCCATTGCAGTTTCGCAGGTCCCATGGTCATCGGCGATTGGAGAGAACTCGAGAAAGCAAGCTTTTTCTCGAGAGTTCCAATTGTTTATAATCACCTGATTAGAGAAAGATCTCGATTTATTCATTAATTAGGCAACAACGATTTCGTTGCATGCCCCTTTCAATTTAAGCAAGCAATTGTCAACCTGCACAGCAATAGTTCCCAAAAGGACAGCCCAACGGATGAAAAACAGAGAAAATCTTTCAAGGCAAATAGGCAATAACCAAGAAGCTGGATAAATATTTTCTGGATTTGCCCACTGGCTTCCAAAAATCCTTATGTAGCGTAGAAGAAAGAGGTCCATTCAAAATCGAACATATTTGCCAATAGAAAGCAGCATTGTGAAATAAAATTAATTTCTCTATTTGAAATAAAATCGAACATATGTAGCGTTGTGAACATATTTGAAATTATTTTAAGTATTAAAAATTAAATTCTAAATAAAATTGAGATAATGAGAGGATAAGATAAAGGTGATTATATTCTCTATAAAATAAAATGAATTAAATTTTATTTTTTAAAAATATATAAATTCAATTTATCTATTAATTTGATTCAAATTGAACTTCCGAACAACCTGTAAATTGATTAAAATTGGAGTCCTGATTCTCCACGTAGAGGGAGCAGCTGCAAAGCCTATCACAAACACAACACTTTGAATAAAATTCCTTGCAAACATCCGCTAAAACAAAAGAAAAACTATGGTTTCTTTCTCTTCGTTTAGAACCTAGCAGGCTAGCACAGAATCAGCAGACTGACTCTTGATTCACATCTCGATTCAACAGACAGGCCAATGAGCTGTGATCAATTAGCATGGCACCATAAAAATTGACATTTTCTTACATTTGATTTTGAAATCAACTGGCCTGGCAGCGATTTCTTTCTTTGTATTTTTTTTTAAATAAAAAAAAAAAATGATGCCACTAAATATTTAAATCTTCATACTAAAGCTTTATCAAATAAGCTTCTGTAGATTTATAGTAGTCCCATACATTAGAGTAGTTCCCAAACCGATTTTGAAATCTAAATTTCAAAAAAGGGAAGAAGGCATTCGGATTTATATGCAAGTAATTCTAAAAAAAGAGAGCAGAAAAATCTTGTTCTATCACAAAAATGAAAAAAAGAAAAAAAAAATTGATCCCTCAGCACAAAAGCCAAGCATCCACCTGCAGGTGCATGAAACCTATGAAAAGGATGGCTGGTTGGTTCCTCAAACTTTTTCTTCTGCTAAAAAAGAAGAATAAAGGAGCTCCCATCCATCCATCTTTCCCTCATAAATTGTTTCAAGCACACTTCAGATTACTAAATGTTTCTTCATTGGGATATTTATATCTGTATTTTCATAAATAAATGCTTACACACAGCATAATAATCAAGAAAAAGAGAGAGTCGACTTGATACGGCGAGAAAAGAAGAGAGAGATGAGAGCGCCGCACAGTCGCGTAGGGAAGGGGATTGTTGTTTTTAAAAGGATCGCCCAAACTACGGTGTTTTACATCCAAAACAATTCTTTTTTCCAAGGCAACACCGCTTGTATCATATAACCAATCATGGTTAGCCACGTGTACACAATCCTTTTCTCATAAAACCCGTTCTTTTGAACAATGTTTTATTGTGTTTTAAAAATTTTCTTTTGGAAAAAATTTATTTTAATTTTTATTTTAAATTATTTTTTCAGATTATTTTAATGAGTTCATGTTGTAAATAAATTTTAAAAAATAAAAAAATACTTTAAAAAATAACCTTTACAACAATACCAAATAAACTTTAGATATAATATTTTAATAATTTAATTTTTTTATAGTTATGGATTAAAAAATAGATTTAAAACGAAATAATTAATAGTGATTTTAAAAGTATATGATTATTTAAAATTATTGTGATATAATTTTTCATATATAAATAAATAAATAAATAACATGTCTCTAAACAAAATTTTATTTTAGCTTCTATAGAATTAAAATTTATGGGATGACTTGTCTCCCAATTTCAAAGGCACGTGTTTATAAGCAAACACTCACGCACGGAAAATGCTATTCAACACCCCCAGGATTCCGTCCCGGTGGTCTCTTTTTATAGCACATCCAAAATCCAAACATCACTTCCTGCAAAATAGAAAATGTTGGAAAACAGAACCGTCTCCAAATTTCTCCAGAGGGACCGTGATTGGATAACAATCGAGCATGCCACTTTAACGTGGTACATACTGGCAACACACGCAGATAATGCATTGGCCTTTGTTCTTGTACAACAACGAAGCGCGCGCGTCCTACACACGAACAGTAGGCAGAATGGAGATGAATTTGACCCAAAGATGAATAAGCGAAACAGTTTCCAAACAATCATTAGGATGAAGATGAGGTGAATCGTAAGAACAATCAGAATTCAGAAGGAAAAAGACTGACGGAAAGAACAACAGCCAACTCTTAGCGTCATTGAGATGTTAGGGTAGAAGAACCCTTTGCTCACACATAAAGAAGAGGTCACATGAAAGTTCAAATGCAGACCATTTGGAATTACTACATTCGAGAGTAATTTCTACTTGGTAGATGCACAAGTTTTTGCCATTTTTACAGAAGCGACTAAAAGAAGAGAGATGAAATTAGTTCAAGTCTGAAGACAGCATGAAGTCCATGACATATGCTACACTCTCACCACCATGAATGCACCAAGTAACCGAAGACCGAAAGCCAAGAATGAATTGCCTGAGAAACACAGCACGGGAAAAGTTTCCTCCCAAGTTGAACATGGCTAATGCCTCCAGCTTTTCCTGCAGAAGGCAAACCCTCCATAAGATACAAAGACTAGCCAGGAGAAAAAGGAAATTAAACGATGTCTATATTGGAGTTAATAATCAAACCAATGTAGCAATGCTGAAGGGCCCCGTACAACTCGAGGTGGAAGTTTAATGAATGGAGACAGCTCCATTAGACACTCTATTCCCGTGTGTGGTTTCCTTTTGCTGACCCAAGAAGCTGCCATCATGTGATGATGAATGATATCTAGATGAGAGTGCATGGCCATTACCATGACCATTGGAGGAAGCCTGTGACCCTTTTCCTCCTTCCAGATCGCCAGAGGAATTCAAATCTCCACTACCTTCAGTGGGAAAAAATTCAGAAACTGAAAAGCTGTAAGATTGTTTTGAGATATTAGCAACAGAATTAATACCCTTTTCTGATGTGGGATTGGTAGCGTTATTATCAAGCTTCTTTGTATTGAGAAAACGGCCACCACAACCTCTTGCCCTTCTCATAGCATGTTGGTGTCGAGACTCATGTAGATATGGCTTTACCAAACAACAAGAGAGACAGATCATATAACAGGCAATTTATAAATTTAGAATGCATGAACGAGATTTCAGACCAGAACAATAGACTGAAGAATCAGTGACATTTGCAAGTGCTTAAAATCCCCATTAATATCCCCAACACCCGATACAGTTTCATCCCACTTTCTATGAATTTGTCTACTTCATTAACACACAGGTGGTCGACTATGGGTTACTCCTGGGAAGTTCTTTATAATGTCTATTATCTTCTTTCAAAAGGAAGTACAAATATCCTGAGAAAGAATTCAGATATCATACACATCCAAGGATGTCTAATCCTAGGAACTTCTTTAAAATCATCATCAAGTAATCTAGCCCGTAACTAAGAGAATTTGAGCCCGTGAAAAGGATAAAGAAATTGAACTTCTATTGATTCCATTTAAATGACAGAACCACACAAAGCTTGTAACCTAGCAGAAAGAAACTTGCATTCAGGTAACATAGGCAAAAGGAATGTGACACAGAAAATCAACTAATTTTAAAAGAGAATGCATGTTTTAACTATTAATTTGCACAAACAGATGAAACAAGCCATGTCAGGATTTAGATTAACAATTTAAGGACGTATCTATGCATCTAGACATAAATTTTACCACTGAAAATACTAAATAATCTCAGCAGATGAAAAAATTGAAACATTGATTCTACCTTTCTAACTTTTACTGCCTTTTTTTCAAGCTCTGCCTTAGCACGCGCCTGTCTTCGCCTCATAATGCCATGAAACTGTTTTGCATTTACATAAACAGGCTCCTCTTCCATTTCAAGGGGCAGGGGCATTCTGGCGTGTGGCATTCCATATAATTGAGGTACCTAGTAACAAAGCAAGAAATTTGTTAACTATAAATGTCTGGAAACAATAATTAGGTAGAATAACATTAATTTAATCATTTCACTTATCATTATCAAGAATATATAAGACTGCACTCAAGCTGGCTCTCAGACCAGACATGCAATGGGATACCCATCAAAACCCATTGAAAGATGGTTGAACCAACAGCATTGAGAAGAAACCAGTATAAGATCGAAAGGTGAACTTGTTCAAGATGGATTTTATCATAATGAATCCCAACTGACAGCTATGAAATTTTGATTGGCCTGTGTTAGTTTTATATCTCAAATTTTATCCACCTTTAACAATCAAATAATAAAAACAAATAAGCCAACACCCACAAAAAAAAAAAAATATATATATATATATATATATATTTGTCAATCTACCTTAAGAGATCATCTGGTTTTCTTCTGAAGATGAGGATGATCCGTGTATAAAGTTTTCTGTTTTGTTTTTTTTTTTTTTTTTTGCAATATACTTTCAATTAGTCTACAAGAAATAAACTGAATGCATAAGTGGTGGTTCAACCAAGAACCATAAGCTCCACGGTTGCATTAGAGAGCCGATGACTTGATCATTGATGGGTAAATGTTTGCAATTGTTTAGTAATCATGAACAACAGAGAATACTAGAAATCTGTTGGCCTTGGCTGTATCATTCCTCTATTGGCTTCAGCTCATAATGCCAGATCACCAATTGTGAACAAGGAGGCACAAATATAAATTCAGTAATGGGAGAGAATATCTAAAATGAGAAGCAAACATAGAGAAGGGACCATGAAGTATGCCAAATGTAATTCAGAAGCAAACATAGTATCTAAAATAAGATTCAAACGTGAAGCATGCCAAATGTGGTTTACTGTCTTTCTGCTCTTAAATTTATTGCATAGATAGAGGACCATGAAGTTCATACCATAGCTTGTGCTCCATAAGAAGCAAACATCCCGCCATACTGTGGATCTGTATATGGATGTGAAGTCAAAACCTGAAAAAGCAACAGAACTCAGAATTCTGAGTAAACAGAAGTTGAAACCAGGTGAAGCCAAGTCCAAGAGACATTTAGCTGTTAATGGAAGACAACTGTGAGTGCTCACAAATGTGCACATTGAGCATGCACTAGAAAAACAAGTGCATTTGTGCACACGAGGGAAACAAACAGGGGGGGGGGGATCTTACAATTGAGTGGCCAACAAGTTCCATCTGGGAATTTGGTTCAAGGTGTCCGCCCATGGTAACAGTTGTTGGTGATGGAATGTGTTTGAGATGGTGTTCTTGTCCATTACTTTCATCTGGACAAGAAAAGAAACTTTAGCCATGCCATGGGTGGTGTATTCACCTGACAAAATGTGACACTTGCAACAATATCATATGTCTAAAAGAAAAGGGTACATCTGAATTTCTAAGAAACAAGGGGCAAACATGCCATATACATTTCATTCTGTTGAAGATAAGAAGTAATCAAGGCACCAGTAATCAACAACATAAGCATTCACGAACAATTTTCTATCAAAGTACAAATAAACCCATAACACATGCATTTATTTCAATTGTGAGTGAAAATTACAAGTTTTGAGTTTGATTATTCTCAGGAGCTCTCCATCATTTTTGAGTGCCCGGCATCCATATCACCAAAGTAAATGAATATGATACCCAGGGTGAAGTAAAAGAGGCAGTATCCTAGCAATGTCGATAAACTTTATCCACAATGGAATATCACCAATCCTTTTCTTTCTTTTCCTCTTGTACAAGATAGAATCTTGTTCTTTCAAGCTGATTTCTCTAATTTCTAGAATAAACCTTTCATGTAAAAAATGTGAAGAGTAAGCAAAATATGCATACTGGAACAAGTTTGTGATGCAAACCATAAAAACATGGAATGCTTGGTTTAAATTCAATGGACCATGTTAAAGACGGGGGAACATTCTATTGATCACTCACATTGAGAGAAAACCACAATTGGAATGCCCTAGTGACACTCTTTTCAAACAGTTATCTTATGCTGACTGTTAAGGTAATAATAATGTCTTCGTGCAAACACACTTGCAAAACAAAGAGATGGGTTCAAGGATTACTACCAGATTGCGATGTTACATCGGTCTGCATGTCTTTGTTCACCATAGCTCCTTTCTTTAAGCCAGTATTAACTTGTGATTGTATTGCTGCATTCGCAAGAGAACCATTTAGGTTCTCTACTGGAGACAATTTTGATGCAGTATCACCTAAAGAGGGACTGTTCCCCACATCACGCCACCAAGGTTGGGAGTAAATGTTTGTTTGGAACGGGCTCGGTCCACTGTGGTCTAAACGTCGATCTTCTTTTTCAGATTTTGCCGGCATCATTCACAACGTCCTCCTAGAACATAAAAATTTCAAAAAATCCTAAATTTTCAATAATTTAATAAAAATAAAAGACGACAGATGACACGCTGAAAAATATATGCAAAATTCAATCTCCATTGAATTACTCATCACCAAACATAGCCAAAAGGAGAGAGAGAGAGAGAGAGAGATTTACAGAAGACTTCATTTCAAGCTTTTTAGCAAAGAACAAAGTTTATTCAAACTTCAACAGCTTTAAAACAAAACTAGGCTTAAACAGGGAAAGGACGCCAAATTTTAGCTCAATTCAGCTATGATTTTCATCAGGATATCCTAAATCCACTCCAACCTTTTAAATTTCACAGCACAAAGTAATCAAACCAAGCAAAAGTCTAGTTCTAAATCCCCCTTCTACTTGAAGAACAGAGCTAAAAAAATTCCAATTTTTTCTTCTTTCCCACAATTTTTCTAGCAAGCCAGATACAGAAATTTCCCAAAGAACAAAACTTTATCATCAAAAACACAAATTGAAGATGCAAGCAGAGAGAGAGGAAGGGTGGAGGAGGAGTTGGGAGAATTGCTTACTGTGAAATTGGGAAACCCTAAAAGAGCTTGAATTTTTGGAGAATCTATAGGAAAGTCATTGATTTCGGTCCATCTTTATTTAATTTTCTGAGTGCAAGGGAAACCTCAACAGAGAGAGAGTGGCATTGTGATGAAGAAAGATGTATATAAAATAAAAAATAGTGTTTTGGATATCTCAGGAATAAAAAAAATTCATTTTTTTATTTTTTATTTTTACAGCTCACGCAAAGGTCGTTTTCTTTGTCTGTTCTTCGGAAGAAAATTATAAATTTAAGAACTACAAGGTATCTCGATTTTTTGGTATGACAAAATCACCCTCGGGTCACCTCAAAGCTATTCCCTTTGTTTCTTTCCTTTTCTTTTGTTCTTTGCGTCTGATTGAAAAATTAGAGAAAAATATGTTTTACCCAGAGACAGATAATCATATTATACAAAATAAAAAAAATACATAATAATTTATAGTTTTTCAATTATTTTTCTTAAGCTATAATAGCAAGGCTCTATAATACTGTTGCTATAGTCATACTTATTAATATTATCATTCTTTATATAAAAACAAAATCCGAGGATTCCATTTAGAGTTGAATGCAAAACTAGCATTGTAAAATTCAATTTTTATATTTTTTTAATTAAATTAATTGTTTAAAAATATAATAGGGGTTATTTTTTTAAATATTTTTTAATATATCAAAATAATATTTTTAAAATTTATTTATGATATCATCATATCAAAATATTTTAAAAAATTAATTTTTAAATAAAAATTTTTAAAATACAACTGTACTACAAAGATAAACACCACTGAATTCATTGTGGAGTTTGTACTTTCTTTTAACAATAGTGGAGTGGATGTGTAATAATTGCTTTTGATTCCCAAATGGTCAATCTAAAATGGATTGTCTTGGAAATTTAATTTATCTTGAGAAAATGCCATGGGAACTGCTGCATGGATATTAAAAAGAATCATTAGAATTTCCTAATGATGCATTGAGAACCCTTGAAATGGAAGCTTCTGAGGTAAAAATGGATGCCAAGTAGCCAGATAATGTTTCCAAAAAGAGTACCTAAAATCTGAAAGCACACTTCATTTCCTTTGACCTCGGAGGAAAAGAGGTACAGTAACTGAAATCTAACCCAAGTACCAGACCAGACCAGGCATAATTTATCGAATCCCCAAAAAATAAAAAACATACAGCGCAACAGGCATGTGAAAGAACGTGTAGTTTTATTTTATGTTCAATATAAGGGAAAAATAAACAAAAAGAAAAAAAGTACAAGCAGTTTTATGTCCAAGTTTAGTAGTTTGTAGCACAGCAGGACCAAGTTGTCCCACAGGTGAGGAACATTATGATAACGTTTTCTTCCAGGAGTTGTGGAGTTTCCTTTACCTTTTAGAAATGCTTGACTACTAAGTTTAGTTCTTAACAACCAATTGATATATAGAAGTTTTTAGCTGAAGAGTAACTATCCCACTAGCAGCACTGAGTGAGCTGTGGGTCTCATCGCTTTTTGCAGATCTTGTGTTGCTTGCAAAATCAATATTGTATGCACCAGGCTATCTCCTCCATTTTCTAGGGTTTTCTTTACTGCGGGATACTCTCCTCACAACTACGAATCTATGATTGTTTTTGTTTCCTTTCCTCTATATACACACCTTGTTCAGCTCCTGGGATTTCTCCTGTAAGTCCTTTGTAGCCCTCACAAGGCAGTGCTATATATAGAGTCGAAACTCAAGCTTTTGAATTTCTATCCTTTTTTTTTTTTTTACGGTGTGAGGATGTTATTTGTGTAAATTTTAAGTTTAAAAAATTTTAATTTAAAAATATTATTATAAAATAATAAAAATATATATTGAGATCTAACCTAAAAATTTAAATTATTATGTTAAGAAAATTTTTTTACATAATATTAAAGCTCAAACAAGTTTCTCATTCTTTTACTTGACTGCCTATGTTGTATGGTATAGTAGTTTCTACAAGCTTCCAGATGAAACAGGCAGATTCTCTTGCTATAATTGGTTGTACAAAGAGTGAGCCATGGAGTTTTGGGCTCTTGGTTTTCACTATATATTTAGTTGTTAATTATTATTTTTTAATTTATGTGAATAAAGTATAACTCTGGTGATATTAGTGTTTAAAGCTGAGATTTCTAATTCCAGTTTCTAATTAAATATATTTAGAAGTATGATTATAGTTGTTTTTTAAAATATTTTTTATATTAAAATATATCAAAATATTTTTTTAAAATTATTTTTAAAATTAGTATATTAAAACGATTTAAAATATATAAAAAAATTAATTTTTAATAAAAAAAAATTAATACAACACGATTTACATCACTTATCTGGATACTCTCTTAAGTCGTGAAGAGTTTGTAATCTTGTGCCCTAGGTCAAGGTCTTTAAGTACAGTAATGACGAAATGGTCAATAACTGTGCGGAGAAGAATTCAATTTTAAAAAACATGGATGATAATTAGTGACGTTAGGGAGCAGGGGCAATTTGGGCATGATGCTTACACCGTGGTGCGAAAATTCTTTTCTTGCACAAGGATTTTAAAAGAAAATAAAAAATAAAAAAGAGAAAGCAGAAGGGCAATGAGAGACTTTGGAGCGTTAAATTTGTTTTATTTTATTTTTGTCGTTTTTTTAATTGCAAGAGCCGACGTTTGTGGTGAGGCCACTACGTGTCAGAAATGTAATGATTTAAACTGGAGCCAACCACCTTATGCCTTGTCACCTTGTTCACACGCATAAAGCAAAACAGTAACATTTGGAATATCAACGGCGTTTGAAGACGGCATTCTTGTCCTGATCCGAGGAACCCACAAACACAAGAAGTACAACTAAAGTGTATTTATTTTTGTGGATGAGGTTGAAGTTGAAAATAATTTAATTATATATAAAATTTAATTATAAAAGTTTTTTAAAAAGAAAATTCATATAAAAAACTCAACCATGAAAATAAACATACCTTAAAACAAGTTAATTGATTTATTTTTGTATTTTAAAAATAAATTTTTAAAAAATAAATTTATTTTTTTAATTATTTTTTTATATTTTTAGATAATTTTAACATACTAATATTAAAAATAATTTTAAAAAATAAAAAATATTTTTAAATAAAAAATATTACAATAAATAATTGTATCGTATTACCTAAACATAGTCACAATTTAATCCTTTATGTTTGGTTTAAGATAACAAAACAGGCAAAATCGTGTGGTGGGGGGAAGAGACATAAATAATCAGTAGACCTCAATGTTGTCGGGCTCCGGGAAGGGAGCGGGAGAGGACGAAAAAGACCTGCCCTTCTGGACAAGTTAAGGCCCTGTTTGTATATTGACTTTCATGTTTGACTGGGTAAAGAGATTTATTTTCTCGCATGATTCTCTGAGTTTTTTTATTGAAGTTTATATTTATAAAAACAAAAACTGTGATCTTACATATATCAAGCTGGAGTGAAAGTGATCTGTATTATTATATAAGATAAAATTTTAATCTAAATTGAAACACAAATTACATTCTTACAGTCAAATAAGGGATATTTTCATTCTACTTTCTGTATTGATTGAGACCTCTTTTTTTTTTTACATTTGATTTTAAATATATACATTAATTTGGTATATTCTATGAAATTTAATAGATTTTTTAGATGTTGATTTAAAGTTTTAATCCAAAAAGTTATGAGAGTATTTGAAAATATAGTAGTTATTACATTTTAAAATATTTTTTATTTGAAAATATATTAAAATAAAAAAATTATTTTTAATATTAGTACATAAAAATAATTTGAAAATATTAATAAAAAATAAATTTTAATCGATTTTCATTTAGAACGCATCGCTCTGTACAAGGGTAAACCTCACTGCAATCAAGCCACCCCTGAGATTATATAAATAATATACAATCTCTGATAGCTTCTCTGGTAATCGATGTGTATGAGATATAGCATTAAATCAATAATTAAGCATCCCATCAAATAAACGTGTTCCGTAGATTGTGGTGTTATCTTCAATCAGATGAATTATCAATCTCGCTCCTCGTTTGTTACAGGTCTTGACAATATACTACATCACCCCTTATATTTAAATATTAGGATATTTACACTGGTTTGCGGTTGGTCAAAAATAAATTTTTTAAATATAAAAAAATTAAAAATATAGAAAATATATTAAATGCATTAAGCATGTCAACAACCCAACAAGACCAATATTATTGGATCGTGTTGGAGACAAGGCTCAATGCTATTGGATCTTGCTGGCAACAGCACGAGTGCTGCCGAGCAGTAAGACCTAACAGTATTGAGTTTGGTTGTCTGATCCGATTAAGTAGTAATTTTTTATTAAATACATAAAAGATAATGACTCCCACGACACTACAGTGTCGTTCATAATACAAACACTCTGTATTAAAATAATATATTGAGATAATATTTTTTTTATTTTTTATACCATCACATCAAAATAATACAAAAACATCAAAAAAAATTAATTTGATGTAAGAAAAAAATTAATTTTTTTATACAATTTTTGAAGCGCAAAAACAAACATGTTTTAATAAGAAAATTTAACCCAGCCCGGTATGAAAAAAAATATTATTACTTAATTTGTGTACAATATAAAAAAATCACATCAATTTATTTCCTCTTTACAGTGTGAAAAAAAAAACTAAAGAGAAAAAAAATAAAATTAAAAATATCTTAAAAGAAAAAAATTACAGGGAAAGAAATTTGTTGCAAGTGTATTGAGTGTTACTCTGCTAAACGCTATTCATAGCACCACTGTAAAAAATATTTTATTTGAAGATAATGATGATGTATGTGTATTTCGTGCTTTTAATCAAACTCAAACAGTTTTACATTTGAAAGGGAAAATTGACATATTTTTTTTTAAAAAAAATAATTTTTTATATCACTACATCAAAATAACACAAAAACATCAAAACATATTAATTTGAATTAAAAAAAAATTATTTATTTTTTTATTGACTCAATCTCCTTGGGGTTGGTTGCTTAGCCAGACCCAATAATATTCGGTCTGATTGCCTGGCCAGACTTAACAATAATTTTTTAGTAAAGACAAAAAAAACAATGCCTCTCGAAACTCTATAATGTCATCCATAATACAGATACTTGATGTTTATAGTGTGGTTTATAGTATGATGAGTCTATGTTCATAGAACATGCATAATATTTCTTCTAAGCCTTTTAAAATATAACATAATAATTATAGGTATCTTATTTTGGCACGAGCAAGTTTTATTGAAAAGTTATTTTATACTCATTAAAATTCAAGATAAATTCAAATAGAAAAAAAAATGAAGTTCGCAGGATTTTGATTATTCTATTATATTGTTTAAAGTTAATAATTTATTGGTGGATAATATTTAAAAACAGAAGAAAAAATCTTTAACAGGGCAAAAAGTAATATGATTTGTGTACGAGTAAAAGAATATCAAAGAAATTAAATATAGTCATAAATAACAATAAAAAAAAATGTCAAATTTAACTATTCTGATTATATAAAAGAAGACTCCTCACTTTTAGATGCAAACGAGATAACATGTTCATGTATTGTTGTGAGCTTATAAAATAAATACATTTAATAGTATTATAATTATAAACCGGTGTTAAATAAGTAATAGAAAATAAAGGTATAATTAAACAAATATTTTATGACAGAAAAAAAATTGTGTTAATGATAAAAAAAAACTTAAAGACTTGACAAAATAATTTGTAGCAATCTATAATGTTTTGTAATGAAACATACAGTGCTTTCTTCATGTAATTTAACTTTTTTGTTAATAAAAAGCAAATAAAATTACAAAACTAAATTCTCTACCAACTTAATATTAAAAAAAAAACCAACAAAGATAATTTTAGAAAGAAAAAAACTCACGAGGAAAAACATTGTAGCAATTAACAATGTTTTGTGAAGAAAACTATAGTGCTTTCCCTGATAAAATAAAATAAAAAACTATTTAGAGAAATATTCTAGCAATCCACGGTGTTTTGTGAGAAAAACTACAGCACTTTCATCGTATGATTTAACTTTATTATAATTATAATTTTTAACTAACTAAATATTAAAAAAAAAATCGACAAAGATAATTTTAAAAAAAATCACATAGGAAAACACTGCAGCAATTCATAGTGTTTTTTTTAAAAAATTAAAAAACTAAATTCTTAATCAGCTCAATATTAAAAAAAAATCAACAAATACAATTAAAAAAAAAACAAAACAAACACCAAAAAAAAAGAGAAAAAAATCATGTTTGAAACACTATAGCAATTCACAGTGTTTTGTGATGAAAGCTACGGTGCTTCCCCAAATAATTTAGCCTTATTTGTAATGACTTGTAATTGTAATTCTAAAACAACTTAATATTAAAAAAATAAAATTTAAAAAGATAATTTGAAAAAAATTATAAGAAAAAAAAAACAATGCGGAGAGACACTGTAGCAATCCACAATGTTTTGTGAGGAAAGCTACAATGCTTTTCTCACATGATTAACCTTTATTACGAAGTTAAATTCTAACCAACTCAATATTAAAAAAAATTCAACGAAGATAATTTTGAAAAAAAATATTACAAAAAAAAAGAAAACACAAAAGAAACTGGAAAAAAACCATGTGAGGAAAAACTGTATCAATCCACAGTGTTTTGTGAGGAAAAACTTGTATTTACTTGTAATTACAATTCTTAACCAGCTTAATATTTAAAAAATAAAATTGACAAAAACAATTTTAGAAAAAAAACATAACAAAAACATAAAAAAATCATGTGGAAAAAAAAAAAACTATACCAATCCACAGTAATTTTCGAGGAAAGTTATAATACTTTCCTCACATATTGTAACTGTAATTTTTAACCAGTTCAATATTAAAAAATAAAATAAAAAAAAATAATTTTAAAAAAAATCATAAAAAAAACCATGCAGAGAAACGCTATAGTAATCAACAATGTTTTAAAGAAAAAAATTACAAAACTTAATTCTTAATTAGTTCAATATTAAAAAAATCAACAAATATAATTTTGAAAAATAAAAAAATAAAATAGAAAAACTATGTGGAAAAATACCGCAGCAATTCACAATATTTTAAAGAAAAAAATTACAAAGTAAAATTTTTAATCAGATTAATATTAAAAAAGTAAAATCAACAAAAATTATTTAAAAAAAATAAAAAAATGAAAAAAGAAAAAGAAAAAATAGGAAAGTTGAAAAAAAGAAGTAATTTTGGAAAAACAAAAATAAAAAAAATAAAAAAAAAGAGTAGAGAGAAAAGTTCAAAAAAATAAAAATAAAAAGAAGAAGAAGAAGGAATTGTAATCCACAGTGCTTTGTGTGCATTTAGAATATTGTGTAATATAATATCAGCATTTAGAATCATCAACTATGTATATAAAAAAACAAATTGAGATTATTTTATTTTATTTAAATAATAAAAGTAGATCATGGAATGAAAATAACACCATCCTCGAGTTTATCGAGCTCAAAAAACAACATTAGTGTAGTTACGGGGAAAACATTAACATTGAATATTTGATTGGATGTTGAAATCGAAGTCCACCCAATCTAGAACTGATGTGGAATAGAGGACAGAGTGTCTTGTACGTCAACAAAATTTATAATCAATTATTTATTTATTTTTCTTTTATTTTTTAATCAATTCATTTCTGCTTATATATTGATCAAATAATCTAATAACTTCCCATGTTTTTTTTAGTTAACTATTAAATTTCTATTTATTTTTATATTTTAAAAATATTTTTTTTAAAAATAAATATTTTTTATTTATTTTAAATAAATATTTTTTTGATATTTTAAATTATTTTGATATGTTGGTTTTAAAAATAATTTTTTAAAAATAAAAAATATATTTTAAATAAAAAATATTTTAAAAAATAATAAACTTGAATATCATAAATTAAAGGCTGCCATTTGCAGCCATGAATTTAAGTAAAAACTACCATTCAATTGTAATTGCTACCTAATTCAGGAAGGGACCACTAAGAGAGAATCGGGACTTGATGTCAGAAAGCCACGTGCTAACAGACTGGCATGTAGTTACCAAGACAAGCCACGTGGAGAGTGGAGGGCGATCCTATTTCCATACAAGCAAGCTACCGTCTAGGCGGCCCTTGAATTTACAATATAGTGGGTGGTAAATGGTGCTAGATGACAAAAGCTGCTGCGGGAAAACAGAGCATTATATTTACTGTTAGAATAATTAATTTTTCTCTCCTTGTTTTTTTTTCCTGCAAGAAACCAAGATGAATTCTTCTTTTAATTAAAAACTTGGTAGATAAATTGCCCAGATTCAATCTCTAACCGTGCTTGTAAAATAAATTAGCAGAAAATCTTATATTACTTTCTCAGCTTTTTACAAGATAAATATGAATGAATTTCACAAAATGCTGAAAAATAATAAAGTTTCATGTCCCAAATTCTTTTTTTAATGACGTGCTTAAAAAAAATCTAATAATCTAATAAATCTAAGGAACCAAACTCTAATTTTAGTCCTTTCCAATCAACAATCAAATCCAGTAGCTTATGAACAGTTAAGCAGCTGCGCAATTCAAAAGAGATTTCGGCAACCATGAAATCCTTTCCAGAGTCTGTCCGTTAATAAAATCTATGGTTTTTGTATTTACCCGTTATTCCAGAATAAAAAAGGAAAAAAAAAGTAAAGCTGATCAAGCTTGCAAGAAGTCAGTATTTACTACCAAGTCAATGACATACGAGTTACGACAAACCAAAAAGGAGTCCCAAGGCCTATTTCTCGTGCATTGTGGTATGGTATGGTAGGTTGGAGGAGTTTTTAAAGTGTTTATTTTAAAAAATATATTTTTTTTATTTTTTTAAAAATTATTTTTAATATTATCATATTAAAATGATATGAAAATATCAAAAAATATTAATTTAAAATAAATAAATAAATAAAAATTTAATTTTTTTAATAACATTTTTATAACACAAAAACAAAAAAACAACTTCATCACTCCTCTTACTTCTCCTTCTTGGATTAATTGGCATCGCTTTAAAAGATTATTGTACAGTATGGTTATGATTGTTTTTTAAATAAATTTTCATGTTAAGATACATATCAATAATGTTTTATTTTATTTTTTTAAAATTATTTTTGATATCAACACATCAAATAACTTGAAAACACTAAAAATATATTAATTTAAAGTTAATAAAAAAATAAAAAAATTAATTTTTTTTAAAAGTACTTTTAAAATATAAAAACAAACATTTCTAAATCCTCTATCCTCAAACGTATACATTTCTTCATTCTTTTCTCCCTTTTTCCATGCCTGTTTTATGAATTTTAGTGATTGGAGTTCAGTTACGAGTCTTTAACATACTGGAGTGTTACATGCTTAGTGCCTGGATTTTAACTATTCTTACAGTCAAATCCTAAGTTTAGTTGTCTGTTAAAAATGTCCCGTGTGGCTGTAAAACGGCGGGCTGTACACGCTAAGCAAGCCGAGCTGAGATTGCTCGGACACTCATTCTTTATCGCCCTCTAGAGGGAAAAAGATGCCTCCTCCCTGTAAATCTCATCTTCAAAAGAATCTCGAAAACCTACCGAAGATAATTGAGTGAACTCGCCTAAACCTTTCATGATTCATACTGACTCAGTATAAAACACCAAAAAAGGACCTATCTAGACTCGGAAAATCAAACTCATTTCCAAAGTGGACAGAGGGAACATGGATGCCTCTATGCTTATGCCTGCTCGAGGGCGCTGTTATTTTAGCGTTCAATTCGGGGTAAACACAAGCAGGCCCATTAAAAAAAGTAAAAATTTAGCATCTCGTCTTTTCCTAGCTTGGACTGCAGGCACGCATGATACAATTTTTTTAATATCCTGTACAACTTTCGCCCTAACTTTGTCCCTTTATATACACAAATATCGGGGAGCTTTTTCAAGCCAACTATGATTATTATTATTATTTTTTTAAAAAATAGCATAACCAAATAGAAATCATATTGAGACCAACAATTCTTTTACAAAACACTCGTTCCAACAACGTTTTATATAAAAATCACCGGTCTCGACAACGTTTTCTATCTTGATGTGCCATTTCCCAACATTAATTTTAAATTCAATCCCTAAGCCTGAAACATTTATAAAAATATAATAAAATACAAACATATCATTAAAAAAAAAAAAACAACATAATATTTACATGTAATCAAGTAATTAGTTAATGGGCCAACTTCTTCATCCATGTCGCGACTTTCTCGAGTCTAGTGGTCTTATCTTCAACTAGGATATTATTAAGACATGACGCCTCTCCAAACTCATCAAGGCTCGTACATTATGTGGATGCATCTCTGTTGTACCAAAATCTTGTCTTCAATTTAACCATCCATGAGCAGTTTGTTTTCCCAATTAATTTCAAAATATACGTTTCTTATCGGTTCATCCATGAAAATTTTGTTTTTATTAATCGGCTATTTTAAAACATATTTTCCTTATTGTATCTTCATGCACATCATTTTTTATATATGATGAAGTGTTGCATGCTCTCTCTCTCTCTCTCTCTCTCTCTCTCTCTATATATATATATATATATATATATGCAATAAAGAAAATATGTTGCATGAAGTTTGCATGCTATATACATGTTGATTTCAAAGTTTACGCCATATAGACAGAAAATACATGAACCCAGTGGCCAGTCACAGCAAGAGATTGCATATTATCCGTGGTAGGATAGACAAGAACATAACCTTGTATCAGCTGGATGACAAAGAAGGAGATAGTTGCTAGTTTTGAATAGCTAAAAGAATATGTAAAGAGCCAGAAGAAAAGAATGTGCACTGTCAGAAGAGGAAAATCCAACCCACAACTCATATTTCACGGTTAGTTTACTTTGATTCTTCTGGGGAAACAAAGAAATACACTCTTAAGATCACCAGAGTGACCATTTCAAGTCATTACAGCTGTTGATTAAACAGCTTTATGCAATGGGAAACCACACACCTTGCCATTGTTGTGGAGTGACATGTCAGCTATGCATTATCTTCAAAAAGTTTAAGCTCACGGTATTTTGAAGTGAATTTCAGATGTAGGAGTAACAATACTTTTCAGACCATTGAACAACATCCATAAAAACGCCTCACTAGCCTTTGCTCCTAGGATGTATCCATATCATCTTCCTCTGAACGTACGAGCCTTCAAAAATCAAAGAGAGGTGACAGGTGACAAAATTGCAGAGTCTAGGATTAGAAAAGAAGACAGCTTGGCCATATAGGAGTAAATTTCCACCATCAAGAGTGTCATGGAATAGGATTCATGATTGAAAACGATTCAGTGTTGATTGAGCATGAAAGGAAACACAGGATAAATACAACTAACAGTGAATTAAACTTAAACGCATGTGGCTGGATGGAAACATACCATCCCCATCACTTAACTGGCCACTGGATGCCCTCTTGTTGACTAAAAATCTATGTTTTTTTCCCTGCCCTTTCTTGTTCTAACACTAAATTGGGCCACATACTCCTTGTTTACATCACCTGATTGCCAGTTATTACATGAGAAATTAAAAGATATGCCAACCAGCTTGATTAATTATCGGTTTCATATCATTTAAGAAAAAAGTGTTTTTAGGGCATCCATGCACGACAAAAAATCATGAAAATACTAAATACATTCAAGTCTACTTGGGCAACTAACCTTATACTTGGAGGAAAAGGATTAATCAATCTCCAGCAATTTCATAGACAATTGATAACTAGGCAAACGCAACAAGATAAAAATAAATAAATTCATAAGAGAATCAACATACTGGTATCCTTCATTCCTTCTCTTAGGGCGTTTCTGTCCATTTCAATCAGCAGCTTCTCATTGGTAGATTTTCCTTTCCCATAAAACTAACTGCAAAAAAAAAAAAAAAAACCAAATTTGCCCATTTAAAACAGTAACGATCTTGATATCTAATTATACAAACCAAACTTACTCGACTTGCCTATACAAAAACACCCGCAATAGAAAAAGAAAAAGGAAAAAAAAAGCCATGAGAAATAATTTGGCAGTGATGAAAAGGAAAAGGAAAGAAATATAAGGATGACTGTAGCCTCCTTCCTTTCTTAGTGGAGGAGACTGTTCACCATCCCATTTTGCTTTTGGACATTAAGGAAAGGAAGATTCTACAAACACATTGCTTCTTGTTTGCATAAATACCTTCTATGTCCTCCTCATTTCAGCTCTTCTTTAAAAATAAAATAAAAATTAAACAATATTATTTCCTTCAAATTGACATGTATAAAACTTTTATCGATCCCTTTAAACAGATAAATCCATACAGCAACATCACTTAATTCGATTAAAGAAACAAATTAGAGGTAGTAATCTTACCGTAATCGTTCAAAATTTATTGTGGCGATCGCAAGCGTTGAGGCCTCGAATATGAGATTGATATTTCCTGAAAACAACAAAAATCTATAAATGATAAGTCTATGGAAGGATATGTCCATGCAAAGAAAAAGAGGAAGTGAAGAAAGGTACTGTTTTATCTCTTCTCTTTCGAAAATTGCAGGTTTCAAAGAGCCAAAAGAGGCCATGTTTCTTCCTTTCGAAATACAAAACCCTAGAAAGCAAATCTGTAAGAAAATTTTGCTGCCGTGTATAATCAGATGGTGTGTCGTCCAGTGCTCGTTGAACTTCCATTACAAGCTTTTCTGTTTGTTTTTATATTTTAAAAATATTTTTAATAAAATTTTTTATATTTTTAAATCATTTTCATATATTAATATTAAAATTATTTTTTTAAAAAAATTATTAATTTAATATATTTATAAATAAAAAAAATTTAAAAAACAATTAAAACCACATTTTCAAATACCCTTTTAAAATTAGATGCTTTTACATTTTAACTATTTCAAATACCGTTATAAAATTAGATATTTTTACATTTAAACACTTGTTTGGTAGCTAAATCTTTTTATATTAATATTAAAATAAAATTTTTAATAAAAATAAATTAAATAATAATCATAATCATATTATCAAATATCAAATAATATATTAAACTTGAGACTTTGAATATTATAGGCTTTTTTTGCTATTTAGATCAAAGTTGGAGGGAGTGTTTTATTTTTCAGTACAAATAAAGTATATTTTTTAAATTATTTTTTTAAAATTAATATTTTTTATGTATTTTAAATAATTTTAGTGTAGTAACATAAAAAAAACCTTAAAAAATATTTAACAAACATGTATTTTGTTTTGAATTGAACCATGTGAATTGATTGATGTTGATACGGGGAAGATGCGTGTTCTCCGAAGAGGAAAGGAAAAATAATATCGTCGCATGGTAGTAGCTCATAATCTTGGTATCTCATGTTCAAATTCAACTCATTTTAATAAATGTCTCCCTCTCCAATTAGTTAAATTGTCTCTTTCTCAACCACTGATGATTTATTCCATTCATGTTATAATCCCTCCTTCAAACACTATTTTTTTTTATTTGCTACCAGCATTTGAGAATATTTTCAATTGTTAATAGCAATATGTTATTTATTCTTTTTTTTTTAATTATTTGAAAATACAAAGTTGCATACCGCTCTTACAAACCCCGCCCCAAGGCAACCGGGCCCCTTTTTTTTTTTTTAAAAAAAAAAACAGTCTTCCTGCTTTAAATTATTTCATTTTAATGTTTTTGAATAATTTTAATATAAGGATATTAAAACTAAATTTTGAAAAATAAAAAAATATATATATTTAAATAAAAAATATTTTTTAAAAAAACTTTTACACATAACAAAATACTATCTTACAAACCCCACCCCACCCGTCCAGTGTCCACCGCAGATTACCAATAAAATAAACCATTTGTTTTTTTTTAAAAAAAGATTTTCTCTGTTAGAAATTATCCCCACGGGCCACAGCTGCGAGGGCATTGTCGTTTAACACGCTCATTTTGGACGCGCTTTGTTCCTATTGCCGTTGAGAAGAAAGGGTGACCTTCCAAGTCTTACGTGGTACGACACTATTGGGTAAGTAAAGTAAAGCACAATCAAACACTCAAAGGACTCCCGCAAGTCCACAAGAAAGAAAAATGTAACAGTAGTAGTCTAGGAGTAGTACCTTCAGACAAAAATAAAAACAACCGTCTCCCACTTATCTCCTCTTTTTTTATTTTATTTTTTCCATTTTAAATAAAAAAACTTTCTTTTTTTGAAGTTTTTGCAAAAGGAAAAGAAGAAATATTTATGGCAATGTATGATCTGTTTCATCTTCGATCTTCCAATTCCGATAATTACCGAGTCAAAAATATTAGTGTCGGTGGAGGCGTCCCTGAGATCTAGCTGTTGGTGTGTCGTCGCTTTCGTTTCCTGTAAGCTCTAGTCATTTCTCTATTAAGCACATCCATTTACAGCTATGTTACACCTACTGAGAAAAAGAAATCCCCTAACTAATTCTATACTTCAATTATTTATTTAAATAAATAAATACAGAGAGAGAGAGAGAGAGAGACAGACAGAGCTGTTACTTTGCATTGCTCGTCGTCTTTCTACCTCTTTCATTTCTTTCTCCTTAGCATCGGTCGATCTTGGACTGTTAGAGTCTGTAAGTAACTATTCACTTTCTGATTTCTGTTTTCTATAACTGCTTTGATTTTGAGCCAAATTCAATTTGGTTTCTAGGAGATCGAACCAAGCGTGTCGTTTTTGTCTGGAATTCAAAGTCAATTTAGAGTCATTTTTTGTTAATTTATGCTTGGTAGCCAAGAAAATGAAAGAAAGTTCAATTTTTCATTGCTTTGTTTGTAATGCTATTATAGTTTCTTGTTAGCGTTTTGATTTGAGGTTAATTAACTTGTTTTTGATGAATTTGCCTGTGTATTTACCGTGAATACCGATGGTCAGTAAACTTAATTGGTGGCTTAATTCAATGAATAATATTTATAAAGTTTGCGTGTTGATCTTGTGTAGTTATTGAGCGGCGCAGTTTGATTCTCATCCTCTCTTTATGCAGTAGTTCTGAGAGATAAGAGGTTGCTTCTGAGGTTGAGAGTTAGAGAAGCCGACGCTTCGATGCTCTCTGTATGATTAGGGATGCATAGAGTTTGTTGAGACCGAACAGTTATTTCCATCCACTGTTCAATTCTGGGATAAAGAGAGCAGCTATCGATGGAATCAGAAGGTGAAACCGGGGTAAGTATAGATGGCGATTCAATTAGTTTTTGGTTTGATTGAAGAATTTATAGAAAGAGAGACAGTACTGTTGCTCACTTAAAGCTCGAACTGTGACTGTTTTCTGTGATTTTTCTTCTTAGAATACTCTGGGTGTTTTAGTCTGGTTTAGGTCACTCGGTGGAACTAGGTTCATTCAGATTCCTTGTATGGTTTCTGAAATAATGTGCATTTTGCTTGGTTGCGCAGGTGAAGCCCATGACAAGTATAGTTGGACAGGTTTGCCAGATCTGTAGTGACAGTGTTGGGAAGACTCTGGATGGTGAACCATTTGTTGCTTGCGATGTTTGTGCATTTCCAGTGTGCAGGCCTTGCTATGAGTATGAGAGGAAGGATGGGAACCAGTCTTGCCCTCAGTGCAAAACCAGATACAGGAGGCACAAAGGTATGTTGAACAGCATTGTTTTACTGGATGCTTTAGCCAATGCCAGAAAATGAAGAGATTGTTATTCTGAGTTGAATGCAACTATGATTGTTGAGGACATGTAATTTTTATCTTGTAATATCACATTAGCGTTTGAATGAAAACTCTTTCTTCCATGCAGTGGAATGGAAAATGAAAATTTTCACTGGTTAACTGATGTTTTTGTTTGATGTTATTTATTTTGAAATAATATTAGCACTGATTGTGAAATGATATCAGGTAGCCCGGCCATTCTTGGTGATAGAGAAGAGGATTGTGATGCTGATGATGGAGCTATTGATTTTAATTACTCTTCAGAAAATCAAAACCAGAAACAGAAGATTGCAGAACGCATGTTGAGCTGGCAGATGATGTTTGGACGGGGGGAAGATCTTGGGGCTCCAAATTATGATAAAGAGGTTTCACATCACCATATTCCACTGATTACCAATGGACATGAGGTAAAGTCAATCAGATTCTAAAAAGCTGTTATCCTTTTTTTAAAAAAAACAATACCTTGAAATTGAAATGATTTTTTTTTATATGAACCTTAAGTTTAATCTTTACCTGCATTTAACTTTTAGGTTTCCGGAGAGCTGTCTGCCGCATCTCCTGAGCATATTTCTATGGCATCTCCTGGAGTTGCTGGTGGGAAGCACATCCCTTATGCATCTGATGTCCACCAATCATGTATATCTCTCGTTCTTGTGTAATATGTTTGGATGCTATGTGGTCATATGTGGTGGTACTCATCCTGTGTGCTTTTTGCAGCTAATGGGAGGGTTGTGGACCCAGTAAGGGAGTTTGGTTCACCAGGACTGGGCAATGTGGCCTGGAAGGAGAGAGTAGATGGCTGGAAGATGAAGCAGGACAAGAATGTTGTTCCTATGAGTACTGGCCATCCTCCTTCTGAAAGGGGTGTTGGAGATATTGATGCCGCCACGGATGTGCTTGTAGATGACTCTCTACTGTAAGTTTCCACATGGTTAAGTTAATTATGTTTTCATAATTCATAACAATAATGACCCGGGGAGTGGGGCCTTCAAAATTTTCACACCCTGCAATCTATTCTGATATTTGGAGCGTTGGCAGTAAGCAATAATTGATAACATGAAACTAGGTACCAGGTACACTCAACTACTAGACCATAATACTCTTGTCTGTGTCTTTGCAGGAATGATGAAGCTCGGCAACCTCTCTCAAGGAAGGTTTCCATTCCTTCTTCTAGGATTAATCCATACAGGATGGTCATTGTTTTGCGGCTTATTATCCTCTGCATTTTCTTGCATTACCGAATCACAAATCCTGTGCCCAATGCATATGCTTTGTGGTTAATATCTGTGATATGTGAGATATGGTTTGCAATATCCTGGATATTGGATCAGTTCCCTAAGTGGCTCCCTGTAAATCGTGAAACATACCTGGACAGGCTTGCTTTGAGGTAGGGTCCTTTCTTTTGCATCTGCCCTCCACCTCGCTGTAATCAGATCACTTTTCAAGTAAATGCTGGTTCCAGCAATGGTGCTTTTTGTCTTTCCTTTTCTTTTCCATATTTAAGATTTTAATTTTGTTCTATATGGGTAACAGATATGACCATGAAGGAGAACCATCACAGCTAGCTGCGGTTGACATTTTTGTCAGTACTGTGGACCCATTAAAGGAGCCTCCTCTTGTGACAGCAAACACAGTGCTATCTATTCTTGCAGTTGACTACCCAATTGACAAAGTCTCATGCTATGTCTCTGATGATGGTGCTGCAATGTTGACATTTGAAGCTTTGTCTGAGACTTCAGAGTTTGCCAGAAAATGGGTACCCTTCTGCAAGAAATACAACATTGAACCTCGGGCTCCAGAATTCTACTTTTCACAGAAGATTGACTACTTGAAGGATAAAGTGCAACCATCTTTTGTCAAAGATCGTAGAGCTATGAAGGTATCAATTCGGTGCTTCATTTACTTAACTCTGCCAATGTTTTCCATGGTTAAACCTTTCATATGGTAACTCTTTCCTCTTGCTGCAGAGAGAATATGAAGAATTTAAAATTCGTGTTAATGGGCTTGTTTCCAAGGCACAAAAAGTGCCTGAAGAAGGATGGATTATGCAAGATGGGACCCCATGGCCTGGAAATAACACCAGAGACCATCCAGGAATGATTCAGGTAACAACATTTCAGCATTTATGATTCGAGTTTTTTTCTGGCAGATGTATTCTCTCAAGTTTGGTAAATTTTCTCTTCTAGCCCATGAAGTTAAAAATCACTGATATTGTGCGCACCAGAACAGTTTATTGGATCTTGTTTTTCTGCACATTATCTCCCTTATATACTCTTTAGTGTTTTCCCCTTGTCATGTCATGTCCTGTCTCATGCCTTCTTTTCTGCCACCAACTGTTGATAATGTTGGATTTTGATTCATGGGTTTGCTGAAGCTGATCAAATGAACTCTGATCCCAAGCAGTAGTAACCTAAGAAAGTTTTCATTTTTGTCTTCAGGTTTTCTTAGGGCAAAGTGGAGGGCTTGATACTGATGGCAATGAGCTGCCACGGTTAGTTTATGTTTCTCGTGAAAAGCGTCCAGGCTTCCAGCACCACAAGAAAGCTGGTGCCATGAATGCACTTGTGAGTAGTAGCAGTAAAAGTAATTATATGATGTATGTATGTAATTTTTTTTCTTCGGTTTTGGGCTCATTTTTAACATTGACATGCAACTTGTTCAGGTTCGTGTATCAGCTGTGCTAACTAATGGGCCTTTCTTGTTGAATCTTGACTGTGATCACTACATAAACAATAGCAAGGCTTTGAGAGAAGCTATGTGTTTCATGATGGATCCTAATCTTGGAAAACATGTCTGCTATGTTCAATTTCCACAAAGATTTGATGGCATTGACAAGAATGATCGATATGCCAATCGCAATACTGTGTTCTTTGATGTAAGTTCTGCATCAATTGATTAAGTAATGTTTGTCTTTCCAGCATGATGTCATGAACTGGTTTATTTAGTTTTTTTGGCTTTGTGCTATGTCTGTTATGTGTTGATGATTTGGATTGTCAAAAAGCTGCATAAAGCATTTGCCATTGTTTAGTGTTATATTTAATATCTTCTTTTTGCCTGAATTTTAGATAAACTTGAGGGGTTTGGATGGTATTCAAGGACCTGTCTATGTGGGCACTGGATGTGTCTTTAATAGGACGGCATTGTATGGTTATGAACCTCCCCTCAAACCCAAGCATAAGAAACCAGGGTTCCTGTCTTCACTCTGTGGTGGATCACGAAAGAAGAGTTCTAAATCAAGTAAAAAGGGCTCTGACAAGAAGAAATCTGGAAAGCATGCAGATCCAACTGTACCTGTTTTCAGCTTGGAAGATATAGAAGAGGGTGTCGAAGGTACATTTCTATGTTTTCTCTTTCTGTTTCATTGATAAATATATTGGTAGAAGGCACTTATTTCATCCTCTTACTGTGGGTGAGGGTTTAACAGCAACAGTATCTTTTGATGAGTTAGCCATGAAATAACTGACTCTATAATGGTCATTGAAACAATATTATTGTAAACCTTTAGTGCAGAAGCAAGATACATCGTATTTTTTAATTTTGTGGGAAAATAGTTAATTGTTTATAGAAGTACCAACTGACCTTGCCTGGGTAGCACGAATTGATAGATGGATTTTTTTTGGTTTTCAAATTACTGAATTATAATAGGCGTGGCTAAGATTTTTTATGCACATTTGAAAATTCAGGAGCTGGATTTGATGATGAGAAGTCACTTCTCATGTCACAGACGAGCCTGGAGAAGAGGTTTGGCCAATCAGCTGTTTTTGTTGCTTCCACACTCATGGAGAATGGCGGTGTTCCTCAGTCTGCAACTCCAGAAACTCTTCTTAAAGAGGCTATTCATGTCATCAGTTGTGGATACGAGGACAAAACAGATTGGGGATCTGAGGTGTGCTTATTTCTTTTACTTATTGCGTTGACTTCCATTTGGGTGCTGTTATTGAGGAAATTTAGGCTTGTGGATTTGAGGACCATGATCTAATATTCTTGAGATCTTGTCTTAGTTATGAGGAGGATGGAAAATATAATCATGAGCAAAAAAGTGATCTGTTAGAAGATAATCCTTCCATTACGGTACTATAGAGTTTAAAGGCCTAAAGTAGGCCTCTAGATTAGGCAAACCTTACAACTGAGATATATTCTAGCTATTCATTACAAACTTCTCTAATTTAGCTGATTTCACTGCATTCAAACAATCTATTGCATACTCCAGTTCTTCTTGATTCCTCACCAGACATGAATGCTTGTTTCTGAACTGCAGATAGGATGGATCTATGGTTCTGTTACAGAAGATATTCTTACTGGATTCAAGATGCACGCCCGTGGTTGGCGGTCAATTTACTGCATGCCCAAGCGCCCAGCCTTTAAAGGGTCTGCTCCTATTAATCTTTCTGATCGTCTGAACCAAGTGCTTCGATGGGCTCTAGGTTCTGTTGAAATTCTTCTCAGTCGGCATTGTCCAATTTGGTATGGCTATGGTGGTAGGCTGAAATGGCTCGAGAGGTTTGCATATGTAAACACTACCATTTATCCAATCACCGCCATTCCTCTTCTCTTTTACTGCACGCTTCCAGCTATCTGTCTATTGACAGACAAGTTCATCATTCCACAGGTTAGTTACACCTCAATGTCTGTCCATGCTGCCTCTATGTCCAAACTTGGCCTTGAAGGCATTTAGTTTCTCTGCACTCCTCTTTTGTGCAGTCCCTGCTCACATGGGATCTGCCTAGAGGGAAGGTAGTAGGTTAAATGTGTGTGATTTTAAAGAAACGAAATATTGTCTATATGGCATTTTGGATGGATTGCCAAATTGTTGCAATTTCAACCGCTTAGGATGTGATTTATGGATACACATTCAATTGGCATCTGATTTATTGCCTGTGTGTAACTTGCAAAAGATTTCCAATCGCTGTATCTTTAGCATCTACTAATTTTCTTTTGCTCGACTTGTTCTGCTGCAGATTAGTAACATCGCAAGTATATGGTTTATTTCTCTCTTTCTTTCCATCTTTGCAACCGGTATTTTGGAGATGAGGTGGAGTGGTGTTGGGATTGATGAATGGTGGAGGAACGAACAGTTTTGGGTTATTGGTGGTGTTTCAGCCCATCTTTTTGCTGTTTTCCAAGGCTTGCTCAAAGTACTCGCTGGCATTGACACCAACTTCACTGTCACGTCCAAGTCATCAGACGAGGACGGTGATTTCACCGAACTGTACATGTTTAAATGGACAACTCTGCTTATCCCACCAACAACTCTCCTCATCGTTAACTTGGTAGGTGTTGTTGCCGGGATATCCCATGCCATCAACAGTGGTTATCAGTCGTGGGGCCCACTCTTTGGCAAGCTTTTCTTTGCCTTCTGGGTGATCGTCCATCTCTACCCTTTCCTCAAAGGTTTGATGGGTCGCCAGAACCGGACACCCACCATTGTTGTCGTGTGGTCTATTCTTCTTGCATCCATATTTTCGTTGTTGTGGGTGAGAGTTGATCCTTTCACCACTAGAGTTACAGGTCCGGATGTTGAGCAGTGTGGCATCAACTGTTAAAAGAAAATATGAGACCGAAACTCATTTTGTGTGCTGTACTCATCAATGTAAGGAGGTGGGGTTATGTAATTCTCACGTACTTTTTTTCTATGTAACTTGTTATGATGTTAATTTACATGTGCAGATTATAGTGATGTACTTAAATTATTATGCTGTTCCATGAGGGGATTTGTTTGTAATATTTTGGACGTGAACATCTAGACTTCCACTGGTGGAACAAAAATTCAATTTATTTTGCAACTTTACGTTTACAAGAAGATTCCTTGCATAGTTCCCCTTCAATTTGTCCTCATATTTGCAAGCCGGTCTCCATTATGTCAAAATAGCCTTCGGCAAAAAATAACCAAGAAACCTTGTAATTCGCAGTTGCAAGCAAGCTCCTCTCTGTCCAAAATTTAAATCATTCAGCAAAGTGAACTGGCAGTGTAATAATTTCATCCGGATAACAGTAGTGTTCCACTTGATTCAAAAATAGTAGGACTTGTAGAGACAATCACCTTCGAAAGTCGGTCGAACTTATTTTAGGAATCTGATAGTCCCCGGCATGAGTCTTCATGTGACTATAATAATTTCTCGCATTTTCTAAAATAAGAAAAGATTGAGCCCGTGGTGCTGTGATATAATAACGCATATTGCATACTGGCAAATCCATACAATCTGCAAACAATTACAGAGCCCAATGAACATTTTGGGTCCGATCTCCCAAGGCAAAATTGCTTCCTCATAACGGGCTGTGTAGGTGTTTTCTCCGTGTCTCCAGCAGTTCAATGGGCATCCTTGGGCTCTCGACTAGTCTCTGTGACAAACTGGCTTCTTAACAACTATGTGTACATTCCCTCTATCAAAAAAAGGTAAACCCAGAGCGATCCTACTCTTTCATGCAATCGCCGATGAATCACAGTTACAGTTTCTGCTAATTTACCGGTCAGCAGCTAAAGTCATACACTTCAGATACCAGCAGAGTTTTACCTGAATTTAGGCAAACAACATGAACTGCTGCTAATCAAAATTGATGGCCAGGATCTTAATCTCTAGATCCTCTGTCCCTTGTAAGAAGTAAGAACCACGTGCAAATCATTTACCCTGACACAATAAGCCTCAGCAATCCCCTCCGTGATCCACCCCACGTGTTAAATTCCAACCTCTGCATTATGCAAGAGATGAAGCGTCTATACAGCAAATCATCTACATGCATCATCATTGTTCTTATCATGATCGCCACATGAGCTTACTGCATGTAAGATAATGATAAAAGCACATGCACTTACCACGTGTTGCACAAAGAAAGATCGCAGGTGTCCTTGATCTTTGATGCTGGAAACGTGGCAATGTGCAAAAAACATTAGTATATAGCAGTGTATCTCCGGGCAACAATCATGCAACGAGTTTTGGCCAAGGATTCTGTTTGTTTCCCGCGAAAGTTTTTGTTATGGCTATATATCACTGGAGAACCAATTCCCTCTGGGTCGGACCGTCTAGACAACATATAAGTGTGTCAACTGTACTTGAGAGAGAATCTTTTGAGATGATTTTTAGGTCTTTCTCTTCTTTTTGCCTCTTTAGAGTCATGTGTTTCTTTTTCATCTTTTTGGGTGTGTTAATGCGGTGGGTTTTTTTTTTTCTTCTTCACTCTAATATTTGAAAGATTATTGAGCCACGGTCAAGCTGGGTATTATTTTTTTTATTAATATAGATATTTTATTACTTTATGTATACCTCGATTAATTCCACAGATCTTAAAATTAATAACTTTGTAAATATTCAATGATTCTAAAATGATTCAAACTCGTGATTATTAAGAAACAAATTTAAAATTTAACTAGTTAAGTTATTCCTAATGATTAAGCCAGATATTATTAATATTATCATAGGGGTCAATTGATTTCAAAAAAAAAAAAAAGAAGAAGTCAATTGATTTCATTAAAAAAAAAAAAAAAAAACAAAACAAAAGAAGAAGAAGAAAGGTGACTGTAGTTTGTAATCTCCTTTCTAGAAAAGAGGGGGAACCATGACGCTAAATTCGAAGATGGCTATTTTCCACATCGCAGGTCCTTTTGGAAGCATAAGAAAACTAGCAAGCTCCTTCCGACCGCAAATTGCTGTGTCATCAATAATGTTCTGATAACAAGTCTGGTGAGCTTTTATAAAACCGCATGCCTGCCTCGTTCATTTCTAGCAGTCAGAACTGTGAACGTCAGAAAAGAGGGTTTAAAGAAAGGTCAAAGGAGGGGCTTTCTTCCTCCTGCGTGCTTTTGATAAGAAGGAATGTAATTTGGTAAGCATAATGATAAATAAAATCCTGAGACATTGATGTTGATAAAGTTAAGCCCGTAATTAAGGGTTTCTCTAATTGACGAGGGCTAGCTAGTGCCCAACCATGCACGCCACGCCACCTTCGAGATTGGTTTAGCGAGGAGGAAGAGAAAACTGGAGAGGGACAGCAAACATCAGCAGAGTAACAGCTGATGTATTCGTTCTTTATTTAAACCACCACTCAAGAACTCAATGCTCTAAACTTGTTTAAAAAAAAATAGTCGAAGGAAATAAAAAACACGCCCCTGAAGTGAAGTTCCAGTTTTCCCTCTTTGTTTGGGAATTTTCTTGTTTTTATTTTTAATTTTGAATAATTATAAAAAAATCTATGTAGTTTATTAATTTTTTTTACTTTATTTCTATTTCTTCAAAAATTATACTCTACATTTTGGCTCAACACAGATTTTCAATTTGAACAGAAACCTAAACTATTTCAATTTGGATAAAAAAAATTAAACCATCCTCGTATATACATATAAAATTTCGAAGCACCTCGTATCAAGAATTCTTTTTCATTTCCTATAAGAATTTTTTAAAAAACTTTGTTTTCTCTTCACTTTTGCTTAAATTACTGTGCATAGAATTTAAAAGTTATTTGTAATAATAGCAGTAATTATTTTTTGTTTTTGTTAATATGACTATATTAAATCGATTTAAAAATAAAAAAAAATATTTTCAAATGTTTTTGAAAAATTCGGTTGGAATGTTGTGCCAAACTTAGTCTTATTCTCTATCTTCTTTATGGGTCTCGAGATTTTAGTTGTTGGATTCCGAATTCCTTTGATTTCCTTGCTCTTCCTTGCTTCTTCTTTTTCTCAACTCTGTAGCTAAACAGAGGATTAGGGTTAAATTTTTGTGAATTGAGACTAATTTCCTCACCCTATCGCTTTCTCTCTCTTTCTAGGCAATTGTTTATTAATTTGTCAAATTTCTCCGTTTAGGTTAAGGAATTTGCGGCACATCCAGCGGCGGTATTATCACTTGTGTAGAAAGAGTGTGCTTTGAAATTTTATTTGATAGTCGTGTGGTGAGCAAGATAAGATCTGTTGATATGCAAGATTCTTTTAATTTTATTTTTTTATTTTAAATTAATATTTTTTTAAAAAAAAACTATTTTAATATGCTATGTTAAAAATAATTTTAAAAAATTAAAAAATATTATTTTAATATATTTTAAAATAAAAATATTTAAAAATTAATTATTACTATATTTTCAAATATTTTTTTATTAAGTTTTCTGCTTCGTGTGACGATGGCGATGCAGAAAATCCCCTTCCTCCTTCGAAGAGGGCTGCTGGAAGGGAGATTTTCAGAGATAACCCCCGTCTTGATGATGATGAGGTACCGGCGGGCAAAAGAATTGTGAAAGCTCGTGGCAACCAAAGCACATCAACTCCATCATCCAATCTTCTGAGCACCCAGACGTGGTAGCACTCACAGCGAAGCTATTATGACATTCGCCGGAGATCATTAGATATTGAAAGACCATCGTACAGATGATGATGATGTAAAATATTATGAATTTATTTTAGAATAAAAATTTAATTAAAAAATTAAAGTAAAGTAAATAAAAAAATTATTGGAGTTTTTTTTATAATTATTTATTTTAATTTTAGGACTTTTTACGGCTTCACTATGTTCTCTCTCGTGTTTGTGATGTTTTTAGTTCTAACTGCCAATGAGATTTTTCTTTAAATTAGTACTTTTTTTCCAGGGAAAATAAAAAAATGGAAAAAATGGGGAATCGAGGATTTGAAAAAAAAAATGCAAAAACTAGGGATGGTCTAGTCCAAAAACAGCATGCTGTTCCTATATTTTAAAAAACTAAAATTAGAAAAAAAAATTGATTTGATGTTTGAATAAAAAAACTAGTTTTTTAAAAATTTTTAAGTTTGCAATGAGTTTGAAAAACATGTTTTGAATATTTTTAATATTATTGTTATCAAATTTTTTTTCAAAGAAAAAGGAAGGACATGAATCGTGTAGATTTTTTTCTTTTGTGTATAAGAATCTCTTAGATTATTAAAATTATCTCCTATATCTTTTTATGTTTAGTTAGTTTTATAAATTTAATTTTTATTGTAAATATTTTTTTAATTAATAATATAACTTTTTATGATGAATTTTTAATGTAAATAAAAAAATATATGATTATGAATTTGATTTTTTATGAGAAATAGTTATACTTTTGATGCATTTTTTTTTTAAATATCTTCAATCTCAACAAATAAATATTTTTTTAATTTTTTTTATTTAAAAAATTAAAAATGAAAGAAAATTAAAAATAAAATAAAATAAAATAGTATTTGTTTTGGTTAGCAATGTCAACAAGAAAAGACCTTAATAAATAAGAGAAAAGGATGAAGTAAAATGATGAAAACAAAAGTGAGATTTTTTATATAAAATATGTATTTGGTATTGTGATTATTTTTGTGGTTTTAATTTAAAAAATATTTTTAAAAAATATATATTTAAAATTATATTTGATTAAAATTTTTTTGGATGAATTTTGCATATGAAATTAAAAAAAAAGTCTATAGATAAAAATAAAATTATTTTATTTTTTATAAAACCAAGATTCAAAAACAGGAGTTATTTCGGTGACAATTCCGTCTATTCCACGATGAAGCACGTGATCCGTAGCCTGGCACCTTGCTCTTTTTTTCTCTGATTGGACGTAATATTTCAGCGACATTATTGTTTCTGAGACCACCAAGTCTTGACAAGACTGATGTTTTGGGTCAATCGTTAGCCTTGACTAACATGTGCATGGGCTCCACCCAATTAAATATTTGGTGGCCCATACTGTGAGAGAAAATAAAATGTCTCGGCCCATGCATGGTTTAGATTCATTGAAGTTACACGTGACACGTCGGCACTCCTTCGGAGACCCTTCCATGGCTCCACGTCTCAATAGCACCGCACCACTGACTAAACAATGCTACTATTCCTTTTCAATCTGACGGTAGATACCATTGCCATCTGGTTATAGCACAATTGGATAACTATTTAAATATCATTTTAATAAATCCGTTTTAAAATAATTTTATTCCAGGATGAAAAATAACATAAAGAGAGAGAAAAATCTACGGTTTGTTTGAAAAACAGGCCCATAGCATATGGGCTTGGAATAAAGAGCATGCATGCCTGACTTTCTTTCCTTTTTTCAAGGACAACGTCATATATATATATATATATAATTTAGGATGGTGAAATTACAAAGAAATAGAGATTGAAAAACCCAAAAAAAAAAAAAAGCAATGCAAAAATGAAACCCATTATGATTCATCTTCTGATGAATAATGAAAATCACCATTGAAAAAGTCAGATCCCTTAATTTTTTTACATGTAACTATAATAAGTGGCCGAGAACACTTTCATCCTTAGCTGATCGAGGGTTTAAATTGAATATTGTTCATAAAAAATTAAAACGATACCTAAATCTTCAAATTTGTCAATAAAATTATTCAAAAATTTATAAATAATTTTTGGTAATCCTTTTAAATCAACATACGCACGATTTGTTTTTACATTTTAAATTACATAAGAGTATGTTTAAAAAATACATTAAACTTGAAAAGATATCAAGTTGATATTTTTTAATAATTTCAATATATTGATATAATAAATAAATAAATAATATTTAATATATTAAAATATAATAATTTATAAAAAAACATGCAGCATTTTAAAAAAATAATTATATAATAATTCGAATCCAAGTCCAGGACCAGTCAGATAAAAAACTTGAACTCATACGGTTGGACTTGTTTTGAAACCATTGGTACAATATATAAATATATTTATCTAGAAAAAACATAATTATACAATAATTTGAAATCAAGTTTAAGACCTCAAATAAAAAAAATGAATGTAATTTAAATGATCAGTTTTTAGATTTGATTTTTAAAAATTATTATTTTAAATTTTATAAACTTTAAAATCACCAAAAATTTATATAATTATTAATTTTAAACCTCATAAAATTAATTAAAATACATATAAAATAATTCAGTGTTAATAAAAAAAAACATGAACAGTTATTCGGTTGGTATCCTTTTGAAACCATGGGTACGTTATATAAATATATTTATTTTTTTTAAAAAAACCTCACCGATGCTAGGTGCTAGGTGGACGGTTAAGAAACAAAGATCAAATGATGGATGTATAATAAGCGGGCTGGCTCCTTACGAGGGAGCCAATTGAACAGGCCAAGCTCTTGTGTCACTGTCAACGAGAAACAGATATGTGAAGTGATTGAGAACGTCCCGAGTGTCCTGTGCCTTGGGATGAAGAGGTATACTTTTCAAAATGGGACCAAAATGTTTTTTGTTTTTAATCTTCATCGGTTGATTCTTTCGAAGGTAGTTCAGATGGACTTGTCAGAAAAACATTATACGAGTTTGAAATATTTAATAGGATGGCAGTGATTGTATTTTTAAAAAATTAATTTTAATTTTTTAAAAATATAATTTTAACGTAATATATATGTTTGGCTCTGCGGTTGAACCTGTATTTAATTTAATTTTTTTTTTTACTAAAATTGAATGCAATTTATATTTTTTGGATCGTTTTGATGTGCTGATGTTAAAAATAATTTTTTTTAAAAAAAAAAATCATTGATATATATTTTGGTATGAAAAATTATTTACAAAACAATCATTACTACACTATCAAACACATAGAGATATTGTCTGAGCATGAAAATAAAAGCTTCGGAGTGCCTTTTCATGCCATAATCTTAAATACTAAATTGGAATCGGAAGTTAAACGGAGCGGAGATCCTTTACCTCAACTCTTTGTTTTTGGAACAACAGTGGATTAGAGATGCTACTAATTGTAATTTCGTTTGTAGATACAAATATTATTGGTAAAATAATAATTTGCTAGACTGATTCAATAAAACACCAAATTTTATACCAAAAAAAATCACGAATAGATTGGATGGTGGCAGGATTGTTATGTTATGTTTTTATGGAGACCACTTTCTTTCGTGTTTTTGGAAGTATGGTTAAATCGCTCTTATAATAATAATAATAAAAAAACAAGTTTTTAAATCTTTTAATAAATTAATATTAAAAATAAATTATTTTAATATATTTTTAAATAAAAAAATAATTATTTATACAATCTCAAACAGATGTCCTGGCGTAGCTGCCATGTAACTGTCGTTACTCTCTAGCCTTTTAGCTGGCACGGTATCGAGTCCATTCAATTATGACAGTGATTTAATTATATTATTTTTGGTCAACACAACCTGGCCTATTAGCTCAGTTGGTTAGAGCGTCGTGCTAATAACGCGAAGGTCGCAGGTTCGAAACCTGCATGGGCCATAAATGTAACTGTGTTGTTCCTTTCATTTGTTGTTTAGCTTCGTCAAGAAAGAGGGCATGTCGGGAGGTCATTTTTTCTCCAGTCATGATTTTCTGTATTTCAAGAGTTTTAATAAATTCAGTAGAAAAAATTGTGTTTTTTTAGCCAAGACCCGTTTTTTCTTTTCTTCGAATTTTGGCAAGGATATTTTTCCATTGAAAACATTATTTTTTTATGATATTTAAAGCAAATTTAAATAAAAAACAAAAAATAAATATTTTGATTATTTTTACATAACTATATAAAAGATAAAAGAATAATTGGTTCTAAAAAAATAATATGAAAAATTAACAATAAAAAACATATATAATTTACTTAGGATGCTGATGAGCACTCGAATCCAAACTCAAAATCATTACTCGAAAAAATCTCAGTCAAATATGAATTTTCAATACCTGAACTCGACTTAATTGAGTTTCAGGTATGTGCTTGGTTTTTAATTAACTATGGACTGTAAAAAGTGAAATATCCATTTTTATTGTCCAAGAAAGATCATTGAACTTGCTTTATTGTGGTACTCTGGTACTCTCCTCGTGGCTCATTAGTCTCTTTTGGATTGAACGGGGGTATTATTGTTTTTTCACGTGTTTATGCCCTCAAGTTAAAAACCATAATAAAGCATAATAAAGAAAACTATTTTTTTTATTCTCGTCGAATATTTTTATGCATATTTATTTTTGAAAACTTGTGCATATTAATTTTGTATGCAATTATATAAAAAAAATCAAATATTACAATAAAATATTAAAATATTATTTTAAAAAGTATGGTGTAACTTGATAACTTTTTAAATATAATTGAAATTAATTATCTAAATAGGATTTCATCTTGAGATGTATAAAAAAAATAAAAAGGGCCCTGAGAATGAATTCCATACGCATCTCAACCTGAAATGATAACCTATGCATGCGAGGCATCTAACAATACAGCTAGGATTTTTCTTAAAATATACAGGACAACATCCTATCTACTTTATGATAAATCGTGTATAAAAAATCAAGATTTAAGTTTTGGGATTAAAAAGCTAAATTTAACACTTTTTTCTGTTATAAAAAACACGGTAAAAAATATTATAATAATCTCAAAAAACTCATTTTCAATAACAAATCACATTTTAATCGACATAAATAATTTTTATTATTTGAGTCTCAATCTTCTTTTCTTTCCAACATAGTTAAAAGTAAAAAACTAACCTTTTTAAGTTTATATTTTTAAAGATAAATCTACAAACACCAATATCAAAATAATTAAACATAGAAATTTGATCACATGAGATCTTCTCTCTCACCTCGCTTTTTGATTGACTTCGTCTCTCCTTATTCGATTGACATCAATTGGAATGCTAAAAAAAAAAATTGTAGCTGAAATATAAAAGTGAAAACTATATGGATCAAAATGTAGAATGACACTGTTTGAACACCATAAATGAGAAATGAGGTTTTTTTTATTCTCTGGACATCGTTAACTTAACTTCCCAATTGTACTTGACAATATCAATTTTAAGGAAATGTATTAATAATATTTGCCACGTTGCATATACTAATGTATGCAAAACAAAACCCAGCACATAAAATCATAACTGAGAAATTCTCGTTCAGTGTTCCATCTCTTCTTGTTTTTCTTTCCGAGATTGCTCAAAGTTATTTTTACGAGTATTTAGAAATGTAATAGTAGTTATTTTTTGTTTATAAATATTAAATTATATATTTTTTTATTTTTTAAAATTTACTTTTTATATTAACTTATTAAAATAAATTGAAAATTAAAAAATATTAATTTAAAATAAATAAATAAAAATATTTTTTAAAAATATTTTTAAAATACAAAAATTAAAGATGTATAAAGAGAAAAGGAGAGAAGTGTGATATTTCTATAGTTTGAAAAACCAACAAGAATCTTTGTTTTTAGATTAATATGGGTGTTTGAATAGTTTATATATATATATATTAATTAATTCCATGAATTATAAAGTTAATAATTATATAAATTTTTAATAATTTTAAAATTTATAAAACTTAAATCGGTAATATATAAAAATCAAATTCAAAACCTTAATAGTTAATATTATATTATTTGCCATTGGGCAGTTTTCAAAATAAAAGGAAAATTGTTAACATTGGTACTGAAGACTATTTGTTTACGTGCGTAATGCCACGGGGCAGTTTTCAAAATCATATCTGTACTCTCTTTAGTGAAAAGTAAAGAATATGATACAAATATATATTTATTTTATTCTATCCTGATTTCAAAACCAGTCAAGATATAAGATTATTATTATTTTTGTCTGATTTATCATACCAGACACAAATCAGCCTCTCCCCTGGCATCTCATATTATCATGTTTATACCATTCCAAATCATACCACACATACCTTTTTTATTTTATAGTTTAGTTAAAATACAAGTAAGTTGCTGGGGGAAATTGATCGATGATGCAAAAAACTGTACAGGTGGCAACTACAGGGAGCACAAATCAATTATTTAATTGATATAAATATTTTTTTATAATTTCTAACTATAAACGATGTACATGGAATCATCTAGATATTTTGATTTTAGTTAGAAGATTTTTATGTCATAAAATTATTCATAAGAGAATTTATTTGATCAAATTTTTTTAAAAATAGGAAATAAAGACATTTTCTTAGTTGTTTCGAGATTAAAACCTCATGAGAGAAATTGATATAATTAAAATACAAGGAAGTAAAATTAAATTTACCTTAAATATTTGCTGCTTAAAAATCCCCATGATTTATTTATTTTTTTATCTATTATTAAACATGTTTTTCTAAATTTATAGAAAAAATGATAGAAAATAAGAGGATTTTTTTATGGGTTTTCCCATCGATTTCTCAAAAACCTAAATGGAAGGGGTACATTCATTAAAATATATTGTTTAGGACGCAAAATCATAGAGTTGTTTTAGCCCAGAGAGGAATTTGTTTTTTGCTCAAGTCTGGGGGTTATTGTGTAATTTATCCCAATTAACCACAATTGACCATCGCACTGACGTCCGCTCTACTCAATCCTCTTATTGGCGGATTCCAAGTCCCCATTTAAATCCACTTCACTAATCACCACACCCCCCTTTCAACCGGTAACCCCACTCCTTGACTTTCTAAACCAAACCGGTCATCCACCGTGTCTTCACTCACCGGCCAAACCCGTCTCCCTTCACTTATACAAAGTTCAAAAATTTGACTCGCATTTCAACATAATTTGTTGTGAATTTCAATGCCATTTCATTTCCCTTCGAAGGCATGGACGAAATAAATTTAAATAAAATTCACTCCCAATTTCTCCGCACAGCAGATCATTACAACTTCAATTTGTAAAACGTTAGACCATCCGCTCCTCTGTCTCTCTACGCGAAACAAAAACAGAAACGAAAACGTAAGTGTAGCCCTCTTTTGTTTCATAGATTACATCGATGGAGGTAGCAGCTAAATGCTGTCTGTCTCTAGTACTTTATCCTACCCCTTTAGAGGTTCACACCGTTCTGGCTATCGAATCCTTCTCTTTTGACCGGTTATGAAGTGAATCAATGCTTACCATGCAATTCTCTTCATTTTTAAGCTACTAGAAGCTGATTCTCGCTCCAAATTTTATCAATCCGTGAGTTAGTAGCTACTAATTTACTATTTTTAGTTTTAGATTAGCTTATTCTTTTAGATAATGGTTGATTTTATTCTGGCCTGCTTAATCCAGTAGTGAGATTGTTATCCTGATAAATGAAATTCCTCATCTTGATATCAAGAATCTTTACTTTTTATTAGTTTTAGATTAGATTGTGATTAGATCTGCTATGATATGAGCTAAAGATTCTATTCACTCTGTTGCTATCATCAATGTTATAGCTTTTGGTTAGTATTAATTAATAGAATGGTTCCTTTTCCTTTCTCTGATTTTGAAGCTGTTGATTCCTTTTCCTATAAATGTGCTTAAGTTTGACTATGTTATAAACAGATAGATTTCTAATCCTTCTAATAACATACAAGTTGAAGAAGTCTCAAAGGTTTCATCTTCAGTTTTTTTGTTTAATTTATTTATGGTTAAACACCGTGTAGTTAGTGAGTAGTTAGTGAGGGAAGTGCTGTGAAAGGGAAATGATTAGTGAAAATCAAGTAACGTTTTATAGTTTACGAGGAGTTGGTGACTTTACCTCGTTGAAGGATTTATGTTTTCTTAAATTCTGTTCAATACTGATTTTTTTTGGGTCTAGTTTCTCCTAATCTAGCTCACCTTATGAATTTTTTTTTTTTTTGAATGAATCGAAGTAATGTTCTTTTGTTTCAATTTTAGGTCATTGAAGCATGTGCAGTGGTCCCGAGAAATCGGCTGAATCATCCTCCACTTCCACTCCATCGACTGTAGAAAACTCTTCTATTGCCAAAGAGATGAATTGTCTAACCGTAGAAACAGAAGATTCTTTCTCTAGCATACTCGAACTTGCTGCTAACAATGATGTTGAAGGCTTCAAGAGGTTTATAGAGCAGGATGCGTCCTCAATCAAGGAGGTTGGCTTTTGGTATGGCCGCCAAAAAGGATCGAAGCAGATTGTTCTTGACCAAAGAACTCCTCTTATGGTTGCTGCTACTTATGGTAGCGTTGATGTTCTCAAGTTTATTCTAGACCATACTAAGGCTGATGTGAATCTGTCTTGTGGAAAGGACAAAACCACTGCTCTTCATTGTGCTACTTCTGGTGGATCTATTAAAGTAGTTGACGCAGTTAAGCTGCTATTATCAGCAGGTGCTGATCCTAATTGCCTTGATGTCAATGGAGATCGACCTGGTGATGTTATCATTGTTCCTCCAAATCTACAGAGCACGAAGGTCACTCTTGAAGAGCTGCTCTCAAAATCTGACCCTGATGTTTCCGTGGCAGAGCGTGATTTTAATGGCTCTGTTGGTGTTTGCAATTTACGGGTCTCAATTAGCAAATCAAATTCTAGCTCACCAACTCGTTCTTCCTCATCAGAAAATGGTTCACCACATTCTCCCTCTGTGCTGATTTATTCTCCAAGGGCCTCAAAGTTTAACAATCTGCCCGCCAACTCTACATCTGAGAGGAAAGAATATCCAATTGATCCATCTCTCCCTGACATCAAGAACAGCATCTATGTGACTGATGAGTTTCGCATGTTCTCATTCAAGGTTCGCCCATGTTCTCGGGCATACTCACATGACTGGACTGAATGTCCATTTGTTCACCCCGGAGAGAATGCACGTAGAAGAGATCCACGAAAGTTCCACTACAGCTGTGTGCCATGCCCTGATTTTCGTAAAGGGGCTTGTAGGCTGGGGGATATGTGTGAATATGCACACGGGGTCTTTGAATGCTGGCTTCACCCAGCTCAATACCGAACTCGGCTTTGCAAAGATGGCACCAGCTGCAATAGACAAGTCTGCTTTTTTGCCCATACTTATGAGGAGCTCAGGCCCTTGTATGTTTCTACAGGATCTGCTATCCCTTCTCCACGATCATCTCAGTCTGCAGCCAGTGTTGTGGACATGGCTGCTGCTCTGAGTCACTTGCCTGGTTCCCCATCATCAGTCTCAGCAATGTCCCCTACCCCATTCAACCAGCCCATGTCTCCTGCAAATGGCATTTCTCACTCGTCCATGGCTTGGTCACAGCCAAATGTGCCAACACTTCATCTTCCAGGAAGCAACCTTCAATCCAGCCGCTTGAGATCATCCCTTAGTGCCCGAGATATACCACCAGAGGATTTTAATTTGTTGCCAGACTTTGATTCCCAACAGCAGATTTTAAATGATTTATCGTGTTTCTCTGAGTCTCGGAACAGTTCTTCTTTCAGTGTTTCTGGTCGGTCCAAGACACTTACTCCTTCAAATCTTGAAGAACTGTTTGCTGCTGAAATGTCTTCTCCTAGGTATGCTGATCAAGCAGCTTATCTCAATCAAGTGCAACAGCAGCAGAGCATGTTGTCACCCATCAGTACAAGTGTGTTCTCCCCAAAAAATGTTGAGCACCCTCTACTGCAGGCTGTATTTGGTGTTGGATCCCCTGGAAGGATGTCGTCAAGAGTCATGGAGCCAATCTCTCCAATGGGGTCTCGACTTTCTGCTCTTGTTCAGCGAGAGAAAAAGCAGCAACAGCTACGAAGCCTCAGCTCAAGGGATCTGGGATCCAACAACCCTATAGCCTCAGTTGCTGGATCTCCTGTAAATTCTTGGTCCAAATGGGGATCCCCCAATGGAAAAGTAGACTGGTCAGTTCATGGAAATGAATTGGGTTGTTTACGGAGATCCTCGTCTTTCGAGCTTGGAAACAATGGTGAGGAGCCTGACCTATCATGGGTCCAATCTCTAGTCAAGGAATCTCCTCCTGAAATGCTGAAAGAGAAGTTTGCAAATCCAATATCCAGCACTGCATCACCTGGCACGGGATTGAAGTCAATTTCTAGAATTGATTCTGTTTTAGAATCTTGGCTTGAGCAGATGCAAATTGATCAGCAGCAACAGCTTGTAGTCTAGTCAAAACAAACTGGTGTCTACTCATGCAGATAGGGTATAAGTATTTTCTCAGAAGTACATATCTTTATTGGATTTTTTACTGGTGGGGATGGTCAAGTTGAAGAGGAGAGTAGAAATCTGTGAAAGAGGGATTGGCGGCAAAGAACTGGCAAAAGGTTTCAGGGAAATCCTTTCCATTTTTTTCCCATCTTGCTATCTAAAGCGAAGTTGGAAGGTTGAAGAAGCTTCTCCGGGCTTGTGTTAAGGAAAAGCCAGTGCAGGTTCTCACCCGTTCAACATTCCTGATTAGGATCATTTTTTGCTTTTATTACTCTTCAACTGATCACGTTGGAGAAGGCTATACACATGGTTTCATTTTTCCATGAAACTATGAGCTTTGTATCCCTTCAATAGTCTCATAATTTTCTTAACTAGCATGCTTTGACTCGGTGGATAAAGAGGGGAGTTGGAAGGGGAATCTTTCTCAAGAGCTCTCGCATTTAATTTGGATGGTGTGTTTAATTTTACAAAGTAGAGATGGAGGGCGTTGCCTCCCCTTCGAAAAATGCAAAACTGAATTATAGTTATTATTTACATACCTTTATTTTTTGGATTCCTACATATTGTTTGTTGTCTTAGTATCAGCTTTAGGTTTCATCGTACATGTACTCTTATTCATCTCTCCCGCCATTTCTCTGGCCCATGAGCTTGAATTTTTTGTGGGATTTAAGAAAGAATGGCAATTCATGAATGTGGTGGAACCTGCTATTGGATGTTGATTGGTTGAATGGATGTTTTTGGATTCTTTCAATCTTTTATCGAGATAGTGGGAGGTGGGTGATCATCATATAATACAGATCAAACTTTCGTTTGAGAGCGAGGATGGTATCATGTAACCTGCTTCGATGCCAGCCACTCACCCCAAAAAGGTTGGTGGGTAGGTCTTTAATGGAGTTGGATGAGAAATGGATACGTTTTTACTTTGTTTCAGTGACAGACAGCGATGTTGTGGGGTATGTGGCAGGAGTTCAAGGGCTTTCTTTTTGTGGTCGGCAAAAAACATAGAGGTTGCGTAGTTCTTAAGTGGGGTTTGGTCCAAAGGATCATCATACTCAGAATGCGCTGTGGCTTTACATCTCTTTTCTTGTGCCATAATAACGGAACGAGGGTGCCTTTTGCCCCCCCCCCCCCCCCCCCCCCCCCCCCCCCCTAATGCATCCTTGCATCACTCGCCAAGCATCATTAGTTTTGGTGCTGTTTAGGAGTTTTGGCATCAAGCGCTTTTGATGTTTTGTTTTTGGATTTTTTTTTAACTCTTAAAAGCAACGCATTAAAATTATATAAATAAATAAATTAATTTAATGTTTTTATATAAGTAAATGTATTTTAAAAAAAAAATCTACTCGAAAACATCCTTTTATCTTTTGATTATTGGAGGCGACAGGAAATTATAAGTTATAAATGGATAATTATATTTTACTCTTGGTTTTATCGTTGATTACTTCCCTGTTCTCAGGCATGCCTGAGAACACTGGAAAAAAAGGAAAATAAGCAAGATATTGCATAAAGCTTAAGGTATAATCAGTGGCATATTTATTTTTAGGTGGCTTTTGGTACGAGGTTAAGAAATTAAGGTGATTTGTTACCGAAGCAATTTTTGGATGTAAAAGTTAACCACCTACCAAACACCCCTTGGAGTCATGCTATATGAACACGTGGCTATTTTTTCCCCCCATGAAAAGTCAATTATTTAAATTCACAGGGTTACTAACTTTAGGTTCCTAAACGTTTTTCTTTAAAAATGTTTCATAAGAAAAAGAAAAAGAAAATTAACGGAGTCCCTTATAGTTTAAGTCCATTAATAATTTTAGTCCCTTTGTCACTAACAATGTTATTTTATTGTTAAATTTAAGATATTATTTAGAATATGTCTTATATTAAAAAACATAAAATAAATTTAAATTTAATGAATTAAAAAAAATCAAAATAAATACATAAAAAACCCGGAAACTTAAGTCTCACCATTGATTCTTTCTCCCCGCATTATTAACCATTTTCATATTATAACAATTAAAAAGAAAAATAAACTATTAAAAGCATAAACTAATGATATAATCATTTCATATTAAAAAAATAAAATAAAAATAAAAACCAACCAAACCAAAACCATTTTTTTAAAATCATACCTAGATTTTCTCTTCCCTTTTCTCATCAAAAGTCAAAACCTAGGGATCATAAGTCAGGAATCTAAATTCTTGTATATTTGGTTAATAAAAACAATTTTGTTTTATGTTTTTCAACTATAAAATTCAAAATTTAAATTTTGTTAAAATTAAATAAATACAGATTGAGCCTTCAAAAAACATCTCGAGTTGATTGACTCATTTGTTGTCCTACATGTTAGATTTGTGTTTATAAAGATAAAGGGGTATTTAAAAGTGTATTCAAGCGGAAAATGATGTGAAAAGGAGGAATTTTATTCTTCCCGCAGGGCTTCCTCAGAAATTGACGAACCGAAGATGTTGGATGACGCATCACTTGTAACTGTTACAATTATGGGCCTGGAGTATAGCCCAAATGTACCTGGGCTCAACTCCAGGCTCGGTTTTGTTTTCTTTTGTTTTTGTAGCATACGATTGTTTCTTGAAAACTGCTTTGCATATTTTTTCTCTACCGAATTAATTGATTTTATATATAATATGAAACATAAGATTTTATTTCTCCTACCAATCTATATTTATATGCATAAAATTCAAATTATTGTGATTCTTGTGTAGAAAAAGATGTTGATAATAAGAACATAAAATATGCATAATACAGTGAAAAAGAAAAAAAAAATTGATCCCATCGTCTTATTTTCTAACTTTTTTTTTTTTATATATATATATATATATATATAGTAGTCTAGGAAGAAAAAGGCGTCCAAGGACAAAAATATGCCGCTATTACACAGATGTTTCCGAGGTTTACATGTCCTAGGTCAACAATCGGCCTCTGAGAAAGCGCCATGGTCCAGTTCCAGTTCCCATCCTGCAACGTTAGTGGGAATTCCATGTCAATCAACTTGCAGCTTCAAATAATCTATCAACTACCATGATAAAGACTTCTTTAACTTCTTTTCTTTGATATTTTTTCATTTTTTCCAAGTATCATAAATCATTAGAGTCGAGCAGGTTTTGCAGGTTTGGGTCTAAGAAATTATCTGGTGGACTGCCGACAACCAGTAAAACAGTTTTAGTCCATATAAACCTAGTCCTTGTAAGGATTTGTCATGGCAATGAAGCATAAGAGTGGAATATCACAGGCTATTGACAAGGGAAATTGCCTGAAGATAAGAGAAGAGAACAAGGAGTATTACCTCCATACACCAGCAAATGTGCGTAGCCCCATAAAGATGGTTAAAGCAACCCAAATCCCAACAAATCCACCAGTTTTAGAGAGAGCAAAAATGGCTGGAATGCTTGCTATGGCCACCAGAACCTGAAGAGCAAAGAAATTAAACACGTAAATTTCATTTAGAGTAGGATTTAGAAAGATTGAACGCACAAATGAGCAATGGCCAACAAACTTACCATGGAATACGAAGAGTAGGCAAAATCAGATGCTCCGAAGTTAACACCATCAAAGACAAAAGCTATCGAGTTGATGGGTTGTGTAGCAGCAACAAACTGAGGGGTCGATAAAGCAAAAGTCAGTCTAATTTAGCTGAAAAAGGAAATAGAAAGAAGATTCTAGTTATGGATTTGTAGATGGGAATTACCGGGATGCCGATGGCTATAATATGAAGAACACCAGGATCTTTTGAAAAAATTACATCACCGAAGTGCAGACCAAGTCCAACAAACACAGCTAGCCCAAGACCAAGAATAAAACTCATCTGTACAACAACAAAACCAATCACAATTTAAGGCTTTGGTTGGTTTAGAAGGAAAGGAAAACCAAAACATGGAGGATGTATCGATACAAATGTTATTGACGTACCTGTAACACCCGGGTCGCAGCAGCTGTTGCCTTCTGGTAGTCCTTTTCAGCAAATGCACCAGCAATAATTGCCTATAAAAGTTGAAGAAAAACACATACTAATGAGTAGTCTGAATGAAAATTTGGAAATTAAACAGTGGATACTTTCCGAAAGCAGACTACGAGAAGGAAGGTTGAGCAATTTTAAAGGGTTAAAAAAATGTGACATGTTTCGAATTCAGTTGCTTATTCTACTTCATATTTGGACTGGTAAAGCATGATTGCAGCTCCAACCAGCCTCGTCCTTATGGTAGTTTTACCGTCTGGTGAATATCTCCAGGAAATGCATCGATAGGGCCTAAAACTGAACACTAATAATCACATAAAGCATCCTTGTTTAGTTGTTTCTTTACCTGTCCGGCAACTGCCAAGCCATCAGCAAGAAGGGAGGATGTCAACCAAACTTGTAAGCAAATTTGGAATGCAGCCATAGCTGTTGAACCCAATCGAGCAGCCCTTGATGCTGCCAAGGTCACGCAGATTGTTGCCGCTACAACTCGAGCTAACAGCAGAAAGCCTGCCTCTCAGAACAGAAATGAAGTAAGTAAAATGCATTGATCGCGTGTAAGAAACTCTTGGATCGAAGTAGAAAATCAATTATAACTACAGCCAATTACAAGAAGGAAAAAAATTAAAACAAAACAGTGATCAGATCAAGAGTGCTTAGGCCCCTCACCATTTTTGAGGAACCGACTAAATTGCAAATCTTTAACACTTGGGGGTAAAAGATTAACTTTCTTCATCAACTTCCACAAGAGAATTACTGAAATCAAGTACCTAAAATAATCACAAGGAAAATGTTTTTTATTAAATAACAATCCTTTCAAGTTTCAACTAGTAGTTGCAAAACTGAACATTTATATCAGCTGCAGAGTTTCGAGATCATAATACTTACTGAGAAAGGACGTGAGCAATGGCTGCACCACTGACACCCCACTTGAAGACGAAGATAAATATCGGGTCTAAGACGATATTTGTTAAATCTCCTATGACTGCGGTGCACAGAAAGAACAAAAGGGAAGAGTTAGTTGAGTCCCAAAACTTCAGGTTCGAAGTTGGATTTTTATCTCCATAAATTGGAATGGTGATCGATTTATCACATTATTTCTCATGCATGTCTAATATGTTTGATTTCACGCTGGTTAGAATGAAATCTGCTGAGCATTAAGACATCGCTTTTGCAAGAAGAGAATTAATGCTGAAACTAAAATGGAAATGCCTCTCACCAGTGGCATATAAAGGGGTTCTTGTGTCTTTAAAGCCTCGAAAGACCCCTTGCATTGCCAGTGACAAAAGAACTGCAGGAGAACCCAGTGCTCTCAATGTCAAGTACTTCCTTGCAGGGGTTAACATCGCCGAATCCTATCCATAAAAAAGACAGCAGTCAGTTCTCTATTGAGTCAAGGCAGCGGGAATCAGTAGATGCAGAGTAACAAAAATAACACTTCCGAGGAGAATGAGATTGAAACTGAAGGCACTTACAGATTTCACACCCATAATATGCAGGAGAGGTTTTGCCCCAAACACGAGGAATATAACTTGCACTAGGCCAAGAATTCCACCAACAATTAATGCTGTCGACGCTGAGGGGATATGTAGCTTCTCTTTATTTCGTTTGGGCCCATCACTTTTGGTAGCAGTAAGAGTAGTAGACTTGCTTGTGGTTGCCTTACAATCTGATGAGAAAAACAGCTACATTATTTATGCTATGACGATATGATAATCGTATTCACGCTGTCTTTTTTAGCAAATTTTAGAATTCTGAGTTTTTGACACATGTTCTAGGGGGTGGTGCTGTAAACATGGGCAATGGAAAATGATCAAAGAGAAGGAGACAGTTCTTGTACCATCCTCCGGCACTGAATCTTTCTTTTCAATGTTCTTTTCATTGTTTGTGGCCGAACCTTTTTCCAAGTTCTCGAGCATTTCATCATCAGGCACCGACTCTTTTGCTTTACCACTTTCCGCATCTTTATTCAAGTCCCCAGCCTTTTCTGCTTCAACTTCGCGATTTCTTTGAATAGTTTCTTCCTCTGCTACAAAGGAAGTCGTTATACTAACCAATGGAAATATGGTGACTTTTGAGGCTTGATTGAATATGGCAATAGCAACCCCTACAGCAGCTATTTCCACTGGACCTGTTCAAAATAAAAATGAAAATCAGCTTCTGTATCAGATCCAGTCCACTTGTTGGCGTGTCGCATTCAGCAACAAGATATATAGTTCATGGAGTAGAGCTGATTGACAATTTGAACATGATCAGAAGGGTATTATTCAACACAACTACCACTGTAATTTGTTTTTCCTTTCGTTTTCTTTCTTTTTTGATAAACAATAGATACTGTAACTGATCGTGGACTAAAAATGTCACTGGATCAAGAGAATTTTCTCGGGGGTTTCCAGGTACATTAAGGCATATATACTAAAGAGTCATACCACGTTGGCTTCATTATGAATGTGCAGTATGAGAAAATTTGGAAACATCACCGAGAACCTAAAACGGACACGTATTTTATTGAACAACTGAAGGGGGATATGCTAAATGCTGTTTACAGATACATCGTGAAAGTTCTCTGAAGTTCCAGTGTGTCAGAATCTTAATCACATGAGAAATCCATGCAATAGTATAGATTTTAAATTTCCACGATCTTTCAACTTTGTATATGAGGTTCTTAAATGCTACACAGCAAGAATATCAATTGGTTGTTGTCAAAATGCAGCAATTTCGCAATAGAGGTCTGTAGTTAGCTGAATGAATAATTACAGGACATGAGAACAAACCTAGACGGCCAATGAAGGCTGTGTCAACCAGGGAGGCAACAGGATCAGCAGCTAAAGCCATTGCTGCAGGCAATGCAATCCTTATGATCTCCGAACCAAGTTCATCTTTTTTGAAAACACGTCTGAAATTGGAACCAACATTAATTAGCTCATAGAAGCACGAAAAGTTCTCTCTTTACCAGTCATATATACCACCTTAAGTTCCCCATATGAACGGGGGAATAAAAATTCTTTGCCTGCTTTAAACTTTAAAAGATTAACACCATTCTAATTAACAAACCGGTCTTCCGAAGCAGAATAAAAACCTGTATATCGCACATTAAAGCCACAGCATTTGCACATGCAGCACAGCAAAAAAAACTGCATGGGACAGAATGAAATTATACCTTGCATCTCTAAAAAAAACAGAGAGTGGTATCTTCGGCTTTCTCAGACCAACTGGCTGCAAAGCACCTTCCTCAGACATTATATCAAAACCTTAAGTTGTAACTGAATGTCACCCTAACTCTGAACCTTTTCTGATCCAGTTAAGCTTATCGGGGCGACAGCAAAAATATTCAAGTCCTCACAAGCCAAGTTCCTATAACCTGCAGAATGCATGATATACCAGTGGATCATGATCATGGCAATACAATAAACCCGGCAAGCAATAATGCTCAAGTTAAAAACCAACCTTGTGTTCTATTATGACAAGACAATGGATAGCTGCAAGAGTGATTTCAGGTACAGGAAAGCCAATGGTACTTGTGTATAGAACAAGGAGTAGGAATTTATGGCTGTGGCCTCAACAATTAACAGTTGAACCTCCCTCAGTTCTCTCTTATCTCTCTATATAAAATACGCATGTGCATCAAACATCTGTCTAAGGTCTCCCTAAAAAATGCCGGCCTTAATTTGCAAGCATGAATTCGGATATGGACTAGGCTCTCTGGATTTCGCTTATGTCTCTATAATTTCAAAACTCGATGCAGAATAAAGTCCGGGTTATGAATTAAAAGGATCGACTTGGGTTAATTAATTTTTTAAAATAAAAATAATATTATTTTAATTATAAAATCAAATGATTGATAGCCTATTTTTGTTCGGGTCAATTTTAAATTGATCAAATTACTAGTTCAACCCGAGTTTTTAAATGGATTAACCAAGTAATTTTTTTATTTTTTATTAAACTTATTTAAACCTCAAATCAATAGGGTTTTAAATTTACCCAGCGGGTCCGTACAAGTATTCAAACAATGGTTCTTGGTCGCCAAAAAAAGGAACGCGTGATCCTTGACTCTAGGTTTTGATGTGCTTCTGCCCCACGTGCCTGGCTGTGTTATTTGCTAGCGTGAGTGTGTTAATACTGATATTAAGTGTGCTAATTTCAGTAATTTGTGTGCGGTTGATGCGGGCACTCTCCCCGCCATGTCAGCATACTGATATAATTAGGACAGATCACCGGTTCGAGACGGTCCTTGATTTGTTAGTTTGAAGATTTATTAAATACATTTAATTTAAAAAAACATATCTTGGGTTCGTTATAGTGATTGCAATTTTAAGGATTCACTGCCCTTTAAAGGAAGAAAAAGGTAATGAAGGAGCAAACAAGAACAATTCAATGAATTTCTTTACTCTTTTGATAATTACCAAAAATTGCAATTCCAAATCATGTACATGCATGGACATAACTGTTATGCCAGGAAACAATGACACCAGTAGTTAGTCACTCTAGAAATTCATTGAAATTTGATAATTTGCAAATTTCATAAAACAATAATTACACTACTGCCCTAAAAACACACAATAAATTACTAATAAACTTCATTATTTCAATTGTCATATTTTATTGTTCTTCGTAGCTAAAAGGGTGTTTGGTTTGGAGGTGGTTTAGATTTTTTTTTGGTACAATCTATACAAAAAGCATATAATTTTAGCAATTAAAGACGTGACTTATATTTTAAAATGATCATACCTTTTAAAAAAAACACCATACCTCCAAATCAAACATCCTTTAAATTACAATGATTTATAACTTTTAATCTGTTCACCTATTTTCAAAAGAATCAAAATAAGGAATTTTTAAATAAAATATTATTTACAAACAAACAAATCATCTACCTTAAAAAATGGTGATATTTGGATTCTACAATAATTAATTAATAAATTAAATATTTAAAATGCAGTTTCCTTTTTAGTTTATATGAGATTTTCATATAGTCACTTTTTTTTATTTGTATATAATACTGTTTAATTAACTAATTAGCAAGATCCCAAAGAGCATAGAAATCAACTAAGTAGCTGCAAAATCTTTGGGCAATGTGTCCCCTGTTTGCGTTTTGAAGCATGAATAAACCTCCCCGGGTTCTATATATATGGTTCCTAGATAGCACCGTACCAGGCTGTTCACGCTAAAACAAAACCTATATCTTAATTTCCCATCCTTTCTTTACGCACTGAAAACGTACGAATGAGTCAAAGAGATTGGATGTTGTCGACGTCTCTATTCGAAGGAAGGCTCATTTTTGTCAGTTCCCGAGATTTATTTTATGATCAAGTCACTTTCCTAGAGTTAATTTGTGAGCAAATAATGTAAACAACAACGTACTTTAACGTGAACACACACACATATATACAGTATAAAACCATGGAAACATCATGAGTGCTTCGTATTTTATAGTTAATTCGTACAAAGAGCAAGAAAAATATGACATCCGGATGTCTCACAGTTAAAAGAAGCATCACGGGTCAATGTTCTATACCGACCTGCGCATGCAAAAGTGTCAAGAACAGCTAAAATAATAGGACAAAGGGGTCAAAAAGCAGACACGATAAACAATTTTTCTTGAATGCGAAGTCTTTGCCTCCTACCTCGCGGGAGTGTCAACAATATGATTAGATTTATGATGGAAACAAAAGCCTCCATCACTTGATTCTCCACTAGATAATCCGCGAGATAGCCAGCAAGAACTGAAGAGATTCGAAGAATGGAAAGGTCGGGTTTGTGTTCACATTCTTAGAAATTTCGTTGTTCGTAATTGGAGTGCTGGTACATGCCAGTTCTCTAGACAATTCAGCGATATTATTTGAAGAATATTTAACGATTAATTAACGCATTTAATTTAGAGATTTTCATTTACAAGAAAATGTTTAGCAATCTCCAGGCTCATCTGTTCTTGAACTGGTTCGATCTCTAACACATCGTGCAGCAACAAAAAGACCCCCTGGAATCAAAACAAAAACATGCACCTAGGGATTCTGCTAGCAGCTTCTCCTTTTTCCATCTTGATCAAGGGTTACCATTACAAGTTACTAATGCAGCACTGATTGAATTATCATTAATTTATAACTGAGAAACCGATTTTGCCAATTCAAGATTCAGAGATTTCTCTAGAATCTTACACCTGCCTCGCTTTAATTTGTTCATTTCATCTTCTTTTTTTTTAATTTCAAATTAATATTTTTTTATGTTTTTATATCATTTTAATAATAGGTTGATTTTAAAAAATTAAAAAATAATATTATTTTAATATGTTTTAAAATAAAAAACACTTTTAAAAATAATAATAACTACACTCCGAATTCAGTTAGCTAGTTAAAGACAATTAATTTGAAAGTTGCCCATCTGGGACACTTCTAAAATCAAACATATTAATCAGCTAGTTGAAGACAATTTGGTCGAGAAGTTACCCACTTGGGTCACCTCTAAAAGGACCAGGCTGTTGACTGTATTGTACCGCTTGGGACACCCATCTACCAGGCTTCACTCTTTATTATTTTAATCCAGTTTAATTGGGTATTAATGTAAAGTAGGCGGGTTGCCTTTTCGGAAATAACTTTTTTTTTGCTTGGAGATCATTGGAGAATCGGATCACGGCTGGGAGAAAAATGTATCCTTCGTCCCAAAATAAAATAAAATTAGTGGTTGCAATATCCTAATATGAGACTTATGATAAAAAAGACCAATGACATAACGTTCGGATGTTGTTCTTTACAGCAAACTTTAATTATTTTAGGTTTGTTTAGTTGGTGCTCTAAAATAAAAGGGGAAAGTATAAAGATGACATAAAGATAATCATGGACTCTCAATTCTGGCATTTCACGGCAAAGTAGAATAAAGATGGCAAAAGAAGCCTCTAATACGAAAGATAAACATTTAAAAATTAATAAATTTATCAACTAGACAGTTTTGAAATGATTTTGTTTTTTTTAATAAAAAACACAAAAAAACTTAATTAACGAAATTGCTGGGAGCATTTAACTTGGTCATTCGAAATCAATAAAAGCAAGTATGAGGTCGAGAATTTATCACAAGCTGATGATGATGAGTTACAAAAGCAGTAGAGAAGATAGAAAAAAAAAAAAGAAGCGTGAGAATTACCATTCAACTGTAATTATGGTTTTTAAATATTTAATGTGTTATTTTTAAAACCACCGACTTATAATTTTTTTAAAATCATGGCCGCCACAAAAAAATAAAATTGATAACTTTTCTAAACGTCCGTTCAATAAAGAAGGATAAGGAAATGACTCTGTTTGGCACTCATATGTGGTGACAAAAGGATCAGCCATAAAATAGACAGAACCGGAGCCCAACTAGGCCAAGTGGTGGGCCCCAGAATTCCGTAAGGTTTTCTAATGGGCCTGTAAGTCCGTACTTGACTAGTTGCAGAAGAAGAACCCATCATCGTCATCCTGCCAGTTGGACATGGAAGTTGGAACACAGACGTCCCCGGTGACGACTCCACCTATTCTAGAGCCTGAGAAGGATCACAGCCAAAAGCCACATGGACTCTTCAAGTTACAATTTTTATGAAAAAAGAAGTACATTTTGCTGCGAATAAGCTGTGAGTTGAAGGATGGGTGGGTTTTTTTTCCAGATTTATTATCAGAAAATGCGATATCACTGGCATTGAGAAACAAGGATGGGTTTCGTTAAGGAAAGTAAAAAATGTTTCTATGAACTTCATGGCCATCTGCTGGTCCAATTCGCCTCCATTTTGGTGGTCCTTCTATCAACAGAAGTAATTAACACGCCTATACCGACGGATTTGAGCCAAGCCATCGGGCCTTGGTCCTTTAGTAAACTATTTACTAAACTGTTTTTTTGATGATTCTTTAGAATCCCATTGTGTGTAAGATTTTAGTTCTACATCAACCATCACACACACAGTTATATACACATTCTACTGCTTTAGGCCTAATCACATCTCCTGGTTTAATTTCTAGAAAAGGAATTATAATATCAATACAAAATTAGTAATATGGATCAAGACCTAACTGAAAAAAGTGAGAGGATACTTGACTTACCTTTGCAACCGGTAACGCAAGTGCTCTGCAAGGCTAGCTCATTAAAATCCCACCAACTTCTGCAAAGCTCTTTCTACCAACCTCCCTTGGACTGCAAGCCAAATACAGACCCACCAGCTCCCTTTTATACACACCTCTCCTCGCTCTCGAATTTGAACTAGCCTATAGCAAATTAGCGAGAATTCCAACAAAAAAGAGAGACGTTTTCAATGAAGAGTTGATGAATCAAGGTCGAAGATAAATCAAAGAAACAAAAATAAATGTCAAGCTAGCCTTGAGATGATAATGCAAATTCACTTGCATCATTGCATTAAAATTTATAGACCTGGGGATGTAGAAAGGTGGAATTCCACTACCAGTGTAAGATATAGCTTCTGTAACCTTATTGTCTAACTTTTAGCTACAAAATCAAGTGCTTTTAGTAGGTAACGTGCATGAGAGCTTTTACCAGCTTGTGGGCTGCGTAGGATTCCCAATACTGATCAATACTTGCAATATTTTTAGATTACATGAGGCTTTTGTAGTCTCACACATTAATTGCAGAAATTGAAAATTCTATCATGTATATAGAAAGCTACTAGACTAGTTAACTTAGTGGTTAAAATGCAAGCAAACGTTTTTCTTTACGTCTCAAAAAAAGTAGTACGCAGGAGTTACTAACATGTTTTCAGCATAAAAAATAATATTAACTATAAAGTTCCACAAATATCTAAAATAGATGGAGGATTATATATATATATATATATATATATATATATATATAAATTTATAAGGCTGAGAAACATATGTACTTGGATTACTAGCAAAAAAATTCAGCCTGAATTAAAAAAAATTTCAAGATGAGTTTTTTTCCTTAAAGTATTGAGGTGATGATATTTTAGATCGATCTGGATTAATTTGTCAAACCACGATTCAGGTTGTTAATCCAACTAGACTTAATAACTTTATTTTTGAAACTATTTTTTTAACCTAGTTATATGACATAAGAAACACTCACATGAAAACAACCCAATAATTTTTTTTTGGGTATTTCACGTTATTATTTTAAACCTTAAAAATTAGAACTTGAAAAGAGATTCAACCAGTATCTGACATAAATGCACTAACATGAAAGCCATTGGGAAAAAATAGAAAAGAAAAGAAAAAAAGAGAAAAGAGAGCACTTTAGATTTTTTCCATGTTTTCTATTGTTGATTTATTTTTTATCTTGACCTTCTTTGTTGTTATCTATTTGTAGAATTCTTTAGATTCCATGAAATCAATCCATACAAAGTGGGCTCAACCTAATTTACGCCTATTGGACCCAACCCTTGCTTAATCTAGGGCTCCTTTAACTACATATTACCTAGTATTACACAAAGGAGGAGGAGCTGTCCGAGGATGGAAGTGTTGAATTTGTGACTTGGGGTTTCTCAAGTTTTGTATATATATATATAACGACAGAAGTATTTGGCAAGATATTGGAAGAGCTCACAACAACTTGTTCAAAATTATTGTTAGCTAATATCCAGGTTCTTAGAGATCATCAAAATTAGAAGCTGGCAACGTTTTGTGTTTAGGATTACTGCATCTGAGAGGATATTGTTAAGATTACTGCTGGCGATTCAGCTTTAAAAGATCAAACAGAAAAGCCTTCTTAACTCAACTAGTCCAAGATAAATATTCTTGGTGGCAATCTCTCACTATTTTCTGGATACCCCGATGAGCACAGAGTTAGTTTTTCAGACCAAATTAGCTCTAGTACTTATAATTCTGAAATTAGTGAATGAAATACGGTTCCAGCGCTAACCAATCCCTAAATAAAACTGTGTGGCTATCATAAACAAACCCCATATCAATCTCCTCCAATCGTGTCAAGGCTTTGAGGTCTCACACAACCCAAGCATTTTTTTTTCAAGGACCACAAAAGCCCACTTGAATTTGTATATATATGATGAACAGATCTCCCAGCTGGCCACTCCCAACAATTTTCTCTTCTATTACAGTAGAAATTTTAGTTTCTGATGGTTCTTAATTAACTTTCTAAATTACATGGTTTTTTTCATTCAATTTAAGACAAGTACGTGTAAGACAAGTACGTGTGTGAATGCTGTGATCGAAACTCGAGACTCCGTACGTATACGTGTATTGCTAGATACACGAAGAAGCAACTGGTCATCAAAGGAATTTGCTTCGCCATAATAAAATATCAAGCTTAGAAAACACTTTCGTGTGGAAGCCACGAAAATACAATTAAATTAAAGCGGACGAATTCCACTATCGAGTTGGAGAGAAGCCACGCTAACAAATCAATGCATTCCACTCACCCACGCACCCCGTAATATATACTGCGCATGCTCTTAGCTTAATTTCTTTTAATTTTAAATGAACAAATGCTTATTTTTTTTTTAAAAAAAAGAAGAAAAATGCCCCACATTTCGAAGAAAAACCCGCATCTGACAGAACATCGGTACGTAAGGGTACTGGTTTTCTACCAAGTCAGGTACCCACGGAATCAGCGATGAATCTTGATTAGATTATGATGTCAAAAAGATGGAATCCACTTTCGTGTGGAAACCACACGCACCATTACCCCACCAGATGCTCAATGGATATCGATTCTCGTCAGGTATGATGGTTCTTCGATTCTTTTCTTACCCTTCATAATTACAACTTGTACATTCTTCACATACAACAACACCTGTGAAGTTTTGTGTGAACGTATTTTATAAATTAGATAAAATTTAGGTCTGAGCATATTAAATATACACTTAGATAAAAAAAAAAACTTTTTATTTGATAATTAGATGAGGTTTATCTTTATAAAAGATAATTACTCAAGAAAGACTCTCAAATTAAGTTAAAAATTGCTATTTTAATTATTTTACTCACAGTATTGGATTGTGTTGCTAATTTAGATTCTTATTGAGGAAGCGATCAATTTATACTTACATCTTTCTTTATAAAAAGAATAACGAAATTGGGTCTCATTGAGAATTTTTTTTTCCCCGAGGATCATGACTCATTATGAACATATATAGTTCAATAAAGAAAATACTACAGCGTTCAACTATATGTCTTTTCCCACTTAAAAATACCTAAAAGATGAGGTTCATTGTCACCACCAAATTGTGTTTGTCCGACGTGAATGGTGCTTCCAATCTCGGCATGGATGGAGTAGTGGTGGTGGTGCTTCGTCACCAGGTAAACTAATTGAGGACAGTACAGACAAGATCAAGAGACCAGTGGTGCCACAAAAATATTGTTGCCATCTTACATATATAGCGATTTGATAATTGTTGGAGATGGCTGCATGTACTATCATTTTCACACACACACACACACACATATAAAACTAGGTAGCTAGCAGTAGCTGGCATTTCAGAGCACCATGAGCCGTCCATACTGCTTGGAGATGCCGAAGCGCGCCCTTGTCCACGAGTGTTGCTCCTTCCATGTTTTACATGATATAATAACTTAATTAGGAATCGTGTAAGCTAGCATGCAGGTCAATGCTTTCATCTCTTAATTATAATCACTTGTTTTCTCACCCACTTAATAATTACAAGGACCACATTATTACAAAACAAATTAATCATTAAGTGCACTCACATCCTTCTCAATTTAATTCTAGTGCCATTTAATTACTATAATAAATATAACTCCTTCTTCTGGTGAAATTGTCGACAGCTCTACTCCAATAGCAATACTGATTATGAAAACGCCTTTTAAAACCACTCAAGTATTGAAGGCTGGTTATGAACAATTTAATAGTATTAGGTACCATGCATGCACTACTTTGATCGATCGAGCACATCGTCTAGTTATCACACTGTTTTTTAAACTAAAAGCGGCTTATTATATAGAGTGAGCTAGTTATCATGAGATTAGACCCCACGTTATAAAAACAAATGTGAATAAATACACCATGAGCATCAAATAAATGGAATATATATATATATATATATATATATATATATATATATATATATATATATGAGAATGAACATTTAAAGAAGTCAAAAATTAAAAAGAAAAGGAAAAAAGAGAGAAATATATCGAGGAACAGCATAAACTAACAAACGCAAAGACATTACTAGCTCAAGGACATATATGCGTGTGTGTGTGTCTGAAGAAGAATGTAGTATAAAGGGAAAACCTTAATTTAACCCCAAATATAAGCTGAATCTCAATTGAGCCCCTAAGAATTTCTCAATAGGGTCATCAAAGTAAAAAAAAAAAAAAAATCTCACTTGAGTTTTCCATATAAGCAATCTTTACAAATTTTTAATATAAAACATCAAACTCCCACAAATTGACATTATTTCTTATGCAAAGAAGCATACAACTTGGATACGATTCATTAGTTAACATGTGTGAATGGAGGGATTCAATTGAGATTTTTCTGAATTCTTGAGATTCAATTTAAATAAATAATTATTTGGTGGCCAATTTATATATAATCGTTGTATAGTCGTGGGACTTAACTGGGGTTTGTGCGAAACAGAAACATGTTCAGAGGTGACTCGAATTATTTTAGACGATGGAGATTTACTTTGAGGTTTCGGTTAATTTTAAATGTAGGAATGAGTGGATTAATGGAGGCATAAAATGGGGAGTAAGCTCAATGACTTACGGATCATCTATAGAACTATATTATAGGAAAGAAAATTGCAAAAAGTTTAATGATTTATCTGTGTTAATTGTTATACATCCATGCATGTTTAGAATCTCTAAGAAAAACTAATCAGAGGGGGAAAAAAAACTATTAATGGTTTCAGATAGTCAACAAACAGTAAACATGGCAACATTGGAATATTTAATTATACTTTTGAAAACGAGGGACTAATATCTATTAACCCACTATCTAAATACACACACTCTTCTATATATATGATGAAAGCGTCGACAGGCCTGCTCCTCTTTCAACAAATCAATGAAGTTTCATTATAAAATAAAAGGGTTTTGAGGGCGAATATTGTTCGAAAGAGAGTCAACAAACATTACATGTCTTAAGTAATAATTAACGAATATTAAGATTTCCTGTGTGATTTTGTCATTGATGACTGGTTGATAATATATTGCCCTGCATCAAAATACAAACTCTACATGCATATCCTTTTCAAAGGTGGTGTTATTAAAACAATTAACTTTCTAATCCTTGATTTGGTAAAGATGTAGACACTTCTTTTCTTCCAAAGATATAGATAAGTAATTGAAAGGTGCTTTCAGAAAATCGTATGTGCACTTGATATACTCCAGCATCAATATTTTATCTCCATGACTCCATAGTCGATCGATACCTATAGGATGCAGGAAAGCTGAGAAGTTAATTTCATTCTTGTGTGCTAGACTTCAGCGTTAAATATTTTAAAGACAACTTTGCATGAGATTCGGTTTTCACTTCTATCAATATTTAGGTATGTCTTGTCTTTATTCATGCAATTCCAATGTTTTGCGAAATTGATACTGACAAATGTGCTTGAATATAAAAACTTGCCAGTGCGTTTTTGTGGTGCCCGTTCCTTTGATATTAGGGAAAGTCATGAGAAGACAGTTTGTCGTTATCCTGATGAGGATGGTTTGCGTTTTACTGGACCGGAGAAGTAAACCTTAGTATTGGTACATGCAAACCAGCTCAATGTTCGGCCAATGATTCCATTAAGAAAAAGAAAACAAACACTTGTGAACTTGTGAAAACTTCAAACTTGAGCTTTTTATGGTACTATTTTGAGTTGTCCATAGCTTTCAGTCCTAATACGTACGGGCAAGGGAACTTTTGGAGATATGTTTTGGTACTTTTATTTTCTTATTGTGTAATAGCAAAAAGCGTAATTATTCTCCTTTTACCTTCATGTTTTACTTGAAAGCAACCCGAAACTCAATTGCTTCTAAAAATTTCTTTTCCATTTGGGTTAGTTCAGGTTGAGTTTGGATGAAATTGCTCTTCTTGCTCACAATCTTTGGATAAATGACTGTGAAGCACTCAAATAAATAATCTCCCAGTTTTTGAGGCTCAAGAGCTTATGTGATTACTAATCTCGTCTCGTGTCTAGAATGTTTTTTTGACAAGGAACAGATGAGCAATATTAGGAGGGAGATGGATGACAGTAGCCACTTTTGTGGCGAGGAGTTACTAAACCAGACATGTGAGGTGCATACATGTGACTGAGGTTTCAGATTAGTCTTAATTTCTGGTGGTGCCATCCCGACTTTGTTACTTAACTGTCTAGGAGTTTAACTCTGATGAATTTGTTACTTAGGTTAGTGGTCATGAATTAAGTCAGGTTTAGTTCTATTAAACACATATTACTCAAGTTTTAGGCCCGCTGGAATTTGTCTAACATTTTCAAGTCAGAGAAAAATTCTGGACTAGAAATTGCAGCTTGTTAAAGTATAAGAGCTGGGTTTATATAGCAGAGAAAACTCTTCCAAAGTACTATGTAGGCATCTAATCTCAAGGAATCTTATCGCTCACATAATCTCCCACATATTCTTTGCATTTCACTCGATCTTTCACTAGTTACAGTTATATCTACATTGAAACATATCGGTAACTCTGACATTATGCTTACAAACAAGTTTCTTACAATTTGTATGTCTCTATTCTTTATCTCTCACAGTTCCAGCGCGTGAAGAATTTTGAATACTGTGTCACAGCAAACAGGATCATCAAGATATAGTGCAGGTGCTATTATATGCTTGGGTACGGTGCTTCTTATCATATGCACTATCCAGGACTAATAGACATACAGCTTGGTGATGGAATTTAGGCTTGATAAGGTTCCAAACGACTCGAAAATTTGATCTCAAGCTTAACTGAATCACTATCGGCAAACCGTTTCCTGATTCTAGCATGTCCTGCATATTTCTTCCAGCGCCATACATCGGTTTGTTCCTGGTTCCCACAGACAATTCAAACAAAGTTGAAGTATGGCTCTGAGCATAAAGTTTTGAGCCCTGCCAAGTTATAAAAGCCACAGCAAACATTGTATTATAACTACAAGAAGATCTTGAATTTCATAAAACTGGCTCATAGTATCGTGTAAGATATGCTTACACGTGAAATTGCGAAACGGAGGTGACCGAATGACATTTCCAAAATTGGAGGTTGAACATGAAGGCCGAAGAGGTTGGACTTGTTTTCTATCAATAGATCAATGGAACAATTGCAAGTCAGGATCTTAGTCGTAACACCAGAGCCGTCAACTCCTTCCCCTAGTCCAAATTGCCGAATTCCTGCCATCTGCATCGAATTTTTTGTAACTTTAAACCCACAGTAGATTTATGAATCTGTTGTAGATGTGTCGAGCTCTTTAATAACGGGTCATAAATTTATCGAGGAAAGCACGGTGCTCAGTCATGGGCCAGATCTTCAAATTTGTGAGCAGTCCTCTATTTTAGGCCTAAAAATCAGGTCACATTGGTCCTAACCATCAAGCCTCTGCAGTACCTGGCTTCAAAGGCTCGTTATTATAATGGCCTGAAACTAGAACCCTCCTAGTATTTATTTTTTTTGTTAACAGAGGGGGCCGAAAGGCCCAAAGAAAAATAAAACTAAAACCATACCATCCAAAACTGCCTCCACCTATCAACTATCAAGTCATTATACAAATTTTGCTTAAGACAGATCGGGGAATCCTCCTTTTACGTGGAATTCCATGTTTTACAAGGTTATCTAGATTGTGTAAAATAGCTTGTTCTGTATCAACCCCAGTTCGATCAATAAAACAAAAAACTAAATTAGAATTGTTCGCAAAGACTTATAATTATATTTTTCTAAAATTCCCTACTTGGTCTGATGGTAACACACGTCTACGATATAGAAGAAGAGATCAGAAAAAGATCATGTACCTTGATTGACATCTTGGGTGGCGGAGGTTTTGTAGCAACATAAAAAACAAGCAAAGCAACACACAAACTCAACACAAGCCTCCAAAATATTTGCAAAGAAACCCACGCACATGAAGAATTCCTCCTAAAAGAACAATATTTCCACCACCACCCACCTTTCTTCTCTTCGTAAAAGTCATCTTCTTCTCCCACCTCTTCCTTCTCTTCATAACCATCATCAACGTTAAATCCATGACCATCAACAATGATCAAACGATTTACCCCTTTCTCCGCTCCACTAACCTTCTTCTCATTGAGGAAAGAGTTGTTTGATCCACGAGAGGATGAGTAACGGGAAAGGGTGAACCTTGCGACCTCAGGGTTCTTGCTGATGAGTATAGTATCGGATCTTGTTGGTGAATGGTTTGTGGATTCGAGAATATTATTGTTGGTCTTGATATCTGCACTGTTTGCATGGGAGATGGTAGATGGACTTTGAACGTAGTATGCACACGGGTAGGAGTGAAACAAGGCCTCCTGGTCTTCATTGTCCATTCTATGAATGTTGTGTTCGGACATTGAGAGTGAGTGTTGTGCGTGTAAGAGAGAGGAGGAGATAGAAGAAGACACAGGTGGGTGTTTGTGACAAGAGATGGGGGTTTTAAAAGGGATTAGACCAAAGGATGCTTCCTTGATTTTGCTTGGGCTACGTTTTGAGTACCCTAAGCTTAATAATCACTTCTTCTTCGGTGCATCAGGTCATGTATATATGATTACAGCAATTCCTTTTATATTTGTGAAAGTAATATAAATTTGCAAATGAAATATGAAGAGTGATGATAAATTGATATTGTCATTGCTTAAAAGATAAGTGTTAGTTGACTGTCATATAAATAAAGATCGATCTTCCAAGTTCATGATCACCTTTCAAAAAGGGACACAGAGAAATTTATTATTTGAAAAAAGAGAGTAAAAACAAGGGGTTTAATTAAGACTTCAAACAAATAATTAACCCAATATATACACAAAGATTAATCATCAAATATAAAGAATGACGACTCACATGTAATAAGCAACAACATGTCTGACTTGTATATGTCAAATTATGAATCTCTATCTAAATTCTAGCAAGTTAATTAACAATATTTCACGTAATGTTTTCCGTTATAGGCACAGAATAATACTCCTAGCTTCTTGGTCATCTTCGTGCCGAAAGATGATGGTAGTAAAAAAAAAACTAAAGCGGAATTAAGGGGGCATCTTAGTTCTCCCAAGACACCAATGGTTTTTAATTGCTTTACACCGAATTGTCTGTCTCTTTTACAAAACATCCTAGGAATGATGGCAAAGTAAGCACGCTTCAGCATTTGATCCTTTCTCTCTTTTAATTGTGTTTTCTTTTTCTTTTTTATATGTGGAAAAGGCTCCTGTCTTTGCCAAAAAGCAGACAAAAGGGCCTTCTTCAATAAAGAAAATAGACTATGCGTTCTTGGCCCTCATCCCTGTAATTATTCTATGGGTCTCTCTATTATGCGCTCTGATAGACATGCCATACGCTGCTTCCAAGCTGCACCAAATCATATAGTCTCTGGCTCATCAACCTTAATTAACTTTTATCGATCGATCAAGTAATCTTCATAGTTTAAATCAATATACCTTTTTTTTTCTCTCCAAAATAATAATAATAATAAAAAAACTTGGTTGGCTGATCAATTGATTCCATTACAGTAGTCGATTAATGTTTATATCATCGAGTGATTGGGAAGAAAAATGCTGTACAGGGTGGGAATACTCGATTGGAATGAGCAGTGGATACTGTGCAAAATATTGAATGAATATATATCCCTTGCTTTTGAAGAGATGATGGATTGAGATAGAAGAGTGTCCATATATGGTCATGATTGAAGGTAATAGTGAGAACACTGATAAATAATCTATCTGAGCAGCTTTTTCTTTTATAGCACGACGTTATGAGTTGCGATTCCCACTTCCATCATCATCATCATCACGACCAAAAATATTGTATAAATCGAAACTAGATCGATAGTGGACCTGCTGTTCTCTATATTCGTTTCTTGAGGATAGTGTTTCCCTCCGGATTTTAAGATCGGCACGATCAAATTATCGATCAAAATCCCCCCCGCCCGGCCACCCAAAAAATCGTTGGATTTGTGACTTTTCGTAAAAATTAGAGCTCGAAGATTTCACCATTATTAAAGATTGTTCCATCTTGGTGTTTAATGGACATATTTAGGATCGAGACCATCCTCTCAAAAGTTCGTGTGATTACGAGGGGAGATGTGGAATGCAACATCGGGATTCCTTCTTTTAACATAGAGATGCGAACGATTTTATTCATATAGTGGCATTGCAGTAATATATATGAAGTATTGTGATGTGCTGATTTGTCCAAATCAAATACAGAAACGATATATACTTGACAATGGATACACTAAATACTTAAATTTCATAAAGTGGAGGACAAGGTTACGATCAAAAATAAATATTTATAAAATAAAAATAAAATAACATAATATATTTAACGGTTAAACTTTTAGAAACGATTTATTTTTATGTTTTAAAAATATTTTTAAAAAATTTAAAAATTTTAATTTTTTTATTTTAACTTAATTTTTTTATATTTTTGTATAAAAATATAAAAAATAAAAATATATTATTTACAAAAATATAAAAAATAAAAATATATATTTTTAATAAAAAGTAGTCACCTAAAGTACCTCCTAGGCTAGCAACCTTCGGGCTCTTACGACTTTCTTCAAGTTGGGCTAGCTTAGACAGCTGGACCTTGTGATAGTTTCAATGAATAAATAATATATGCTTCCATCCCCGACATACAGCGACGCTTTGGCCGAGTGGTTAAGGCGTGTGCCTGCTAAGTACATGGGGTTTCCCCGCGAGAGTTCGAATCTCTCAGGCGTCGCATGTGTTCTTTTTTTATTTTTTGTATTTTAGTAAGCTATAAACTCCGTCCCTATAGTTTTATTAAATTAATTAATTAGTCATTATAGATTCAGACATTAAAACTTTATATTTTAAAACCATTTATAATTTGGTTATAATTAACTCCTTTTTTTTTTTTATTGGACCAGTGATTTTTTACTCCTTTTGCCCACTTTATTTTGATCTTTCTTTTCATGAAATATGCTTTTTTTTCCTGTGCCTACGCAGGTAATATTTATTGGTTATAACGTTAAGATGTTAACAAGTAAGACAGTTGATGATGGGATGGATTAGGTAAACTTATCTTGTCTAACCCCATTGATTATCCTTAGCCTCATTAAAAGAAAATAAAAGGGATAGTGATATCATTGTTTACTGTTGTTCTAGAAAATAAAATAAAATAAAGATATATTAGTCTTTTGTTATTTATTTGCATAGTAAAATGATATATATCCTTTGAATTAAAAAATAATGCACAAACAAGAAAGAGCATTTTCATTTTTTCATTTCAACTGCATAGTAAACTTTCCTAAATATCTTTAAATTAAAATTATTTTCGTCTTTCATCAAGGGGTTCCGCTTGGTTTTATTGTAGTTACAAAGTCTAATCAAAGGCAAGAAATATTTAGACATGTATAATATTAATTTCTTTAAAAAAATAAGTTATGTGTGCAGTTCAAGCCAGCATATATGAATGCTCTCGTATTATCTGGATGACACATTCAGTATCATCTGATAGTTGAACTCTAGTTTTCACAATAATATTTTAATTCCATTGATGTTGCCTTCTTTACTGGGTGACATGTGTTATAAAAAAACATTGGGTTTTATGTTGATGGTTGTTTTTTTTTTCCTTTCTTTTTTCTTTTGCTCTCCTTGATTTTAGAGCCTTCCTTACATGTTTTCAAAGCAACCATTTGATTGTCTTTCTTTAGCCTGGTTTTTATTTTTTTTTTATTATTTTTTATTTTAAATAATTCATAAAAATGAAAATTACTTTCAATTTAACCCACTTTTGATTTTTGTTGTTTTTTAGATTTAGTTCTTATTCTTTTTATTAATTGTTCTTTAAATTAAATTATCCCTCCATATTTTATATCATTTTCTTGACTGAATTATTTTTTTAATTACATCTCTCAACATTTTAGTTTATTTTATTTTATATGATATTTAACTCTCTTTTTTTTATAGTTATTTGTTTTATTTTTATTGAAACTTTCTTTTTTGATTTCATATGTCAACATTTTATTTATCAGGATTTTGTTAATTTTTCAAGTCATGAGTTTGAAAAATTATATCAGGATTGCTTAGATATTTATTTAGATTTTTTTTTACAATTGATTTTTTCTAGTTTCACCTTTTTTTGGGATTATCTTGATTTTATATGGCATGTTATGAGTTTTGCATGCTAACTCTGCTTGACCAATCCAACTATTTTATTATTATTATATATATTTTAATTATATTATTAAATTAATCAAAATTTAACCAGAGTGTCGTTTTCTTTAAAAATACTACTGATTTCTAGACATTTCTTACATGTTAAAAGAAAGTCTGGTCATGTCCGCGGCACTTACAACCAATCTAGTTAAATAGCTAAACTCAAAACTTTGACTTGCTCCGCTTGGGATCAAACAGGTTAGAAACCTCTCTTTGACAGATAATATTCATTTTCTATCTTTGACAATTAATTTGACACGTTAGGTAAAGAGATTTTCTTTTAATTTGGGGGGAAAGGGAGTTTATTCTAATATAAATATTGCTGAGTGAGATTAATTGATGTCAGATTTAAGTAACTTAATGATTACATCTTGATTGATAGATTGAAGCTCAGGAGACCAGCTTCCAATGAGGGGAAAAAAATAGGAGCAGGAGGAGCACCTTTTACACATAATAAGACGTAGAGAAAAGAGTCTTTGACTGTATGTAACAAGCTTCTTCTTATTAACGTAAGGTACTGTGTTACATTATCCTTCTCATCACATCTCATGATCTCCCACTAAGAACAACCTTCTCCTCCTCATTATTTTCTGTTTATAATTTGTACATGCTACTAAACAATTCACCTACTAATCATGCCTTTATTTCCCTTTCTACTTTCTATACTGCTATTCACATTTCTCTCCTTCAAGGGAACGATGATTATTGCACCAACTCGTTCCAAGAAATGACCGAATGCCTCGAAGAAACCGATCCAATTACATACAAAGAATCTCTGGCCACCTCTAATCTCTAATTTGCAATACTTATTGCATGCCTTTCCAGCAATAAGGAAGTGTTCACGCATAAACTTCTTTCACAGCTGGAAGAAACAAAAGGTATAGAAAGAGCAAGCAGAACATTGATGGGGAAAAAAAAGAGAAAGTTTGAAAAAAGAAGTTTGTTTTGGTAATTTTGAGGAAGAAAGTGTATGCCCAAAATTTCCTAGGACATAGCATCGATAGCAAAGGGTAGCTTTATGAGAAGGGGGGGTAAGGGTGGACGGTTATTCTACGTGGAAATCATGTAAAGGAAAGGAAGTTATGTTTTCCATTAAACCTTCAAAATCCCATTCTCCCATTCTTAAGTTTTCTCCTTGCCAATGATTTTCAAGCCCCAACATGTCCTCTACTTTAAATCTCTGATCAGTATTGTTGAAGCAAGTATTATCGAAGCAAGTGTTATCGAAGCAGTTGTTGCTGTTGCTTTTAATGCCAATTCTGTTATCACTCACTGTATTATTCTCTTCAAAGCTTCTACTCTCTAGTGGTGGAAGAGAAAGATCACTTTCTAGGCCCGTTTTATTATTGGCCTCCAAAATCCCATAATGATCGCCATAAAATCCATCTCCCATACCCACTTGTGTCAAGCATGTAGGCATGTCAAATAAACTCGCTGCACCAGTCACATCATAGCGGTTGTTGAGCATGGAGAAAGAATCAAATTGGTTGCTTGTGATCATACCTTGCATGGATATGGATGATGAGGAAGATGAGTCCATGCATAGAGTCATAATGTCAGGATCATGCATGGGCATGATATTTCCTATGGCATGATCTCTGGGCTCTGACGAATCACTGTCATTTGGTGAGGATGTGGAAGTGTTATTGATCTTCAATCTTTTCTTTAAAGTGGAGTTCCAGAAATTCTTTATTTCGTTGTCTGTCCTTCCTGGAAGACGTGCCGCAATCTGAGACCACCTGCTTTGTTTAAATACTTAACTGTGAGTCTGTAGCAAACACGTATCCATATATATTCAAAGCATGCATCTTAGTTATGCTGAAAGCTGAGAAGGAAGGGATGAGCACACGCTTATTTCTCTTCCTACTAGGCAGAATATATATTTCCTTTCTTATCTCCCCTGTTGTTTCTGAACAGATTCTACTAGGCATAAAGGAAACCTCTAAAAAAAGGGCGACAAAAGTTGATTAGTGCTCTTTTTTTTGGTGTGTGTGTGGGAGGTTTTTTCAGAACTGTTCATTTTAACTTTTCTATTGTTAAGATTTTTGATAAAACTGGACCAATTTGGATTAAAACATGATAAGTGCTATGAGAATATTCAGCGAAAATTGTGCAGAACGTTAATGATTTATGGGTGATCAAATTAAATGAAGCTGGAAATTAAGTCCAAATAAGAGGCATATCAGAATTTGTTAATTGTTGGTAAACTATTCGGTCCACATAACAAACTTATAAAACCAACTGTAAACTACATATATTCTCACAAGGCATATCAAATTGATGACCCACTAGAGCTAGGAGCAATGGCATGCTAGAGTAAATTAAGAGAAGTTAATACGTAGTTTAGCATGTATATATATACATTGACAAATTCCTCAAAGCATCTAGGTGAAAATAATATAAAGAGAAGGCAAAATGTGCATGAATATTACTGGCATTCAATGTTTCTATACATTATATCCACTTAATATCTACAAATGTCTGGGAGGTTTTTATACTTTTCTCGTCACGAAACTGATGAATAATTAACATTATTGCAACTTGTCTATGCTACTGTATCTTGTGAATTTACAAGTAATTAAACTAGGTCTGATTACCAATTTGTTTAAGTAATTGCTAGCTTCCTTTTTCTTTCTTTTTTCTTATCCATGCATGATCTATCGATCCAATAAGAGTATCGTGATGTATTTACAAAACGAAACAGCGCCAGCAACTGGGATTGTTGACATAATTAAAATGTTATACACACACACACACACACACACAACATTATTTGGTTGACCGTTATATATAAAAGAGAAGAATAAAGAAAAAAAAAAAAGTACCTGTTGCCAAGAATGGTGTGCAAATGGATGATAAGCTCTTCTTCTTGAGGAGAAAAGGCGCCACGCTTGAGGTCAGGTCTCAAATAGTTAATCCAACGAAGACGGCAACTCTTGCCACACCTTTGCAAGCCAGCATTCCTAGCAATATCACTCCAACACCCTTGTCCATTAGTTAACATATACTTGATGAGTTTCTCATCTTCCTCTGGTGACCATAAACCCTTTCTAAGTTTGGCCTTGTTAATGCTACTATTGCTCGGTACTCTATCTTTGCCCACTAGATCCGGCTTCCTCATTGTGTTTGATAGTATACTCTGATCAGCCAGCTAGCTAGTACTACGGGAGCCTTTCTTCTCTTTAAATCTTAACTTGTTTGATGGAAATGAGAGAAAGCTATATAGCTAGGTAAATGATAAATATTGTTGATTTGTAATCGTATATCAGAGAGAGAGGGAGAGAGAGGGAGGGAAGAGGACGCTTCATGGAGTGGTAAGACTGACGATGATTGTGATGGTTGTGGGGTTTGCTTTACAATAAGAATATGAAGAGAAAGATCAAGAGAGAGAGCAATATTTGTGTCTGTTGTTGGTTGATGGGTAGAGTGGAAAACGGATTGGAGGGGGACCTCCCTAGCTCATAGAGAAAGAGAAGGAACGGTTGGTCTTCTTGTCTTTGACTCTATCTTGTCTTTTTCGATGCATTTTTCTTCACTCACAAGGTAATCATCATGTGTGTATGAGACAGATACAATTTTGCTTCCACTTCACATAATGCTCTCTCTCTCTCTCTCTCTAGGTTTATACTTCTAAAACACGGGTGGCAGGCTTCAAATCCAGAGAGAAGATATGCACAGGTACTTTTAGTACAACATTTTCTCCAGCTAGGGCAAAATTATTGTTGCATATTAATTCGTTACATGCTTGTCTGTTGAGCTTGATTAATATTACTAGCTAGCTAACGTGAATTGCATTCAAACACATTCTCTTTATTGTCAGCTAACTGCCTGATAGTATTTGCTTCTCAAGCAAATTACTTTCTCATTTTCCTACTAACAGAAAGCTAGTTATAGAGAAGAGGTATCTTTTTGCAGCCAGAGCGCTTTCTTTTCCCTAGAATGCTTGCTGTCATGCAACTTAATAAGATCATATTTCGTGTGGCAAAATAACAGTGATCATATATCCAGGGGGGCAAAAAACAAAAAGATGAATCAGAGCGTCCATCATAAGTGCCAGTACCTGATTAATCATCTTAGGAAGCACAAGATAGGTGTCAGCAGTCCTCTGTATATAGCTGTAGGTACAAAACTATGTCCATTTCATGTGTTAATTAGTTGAGGACCTGAAAGGACAAGAAGGATAAAGGAAGAGGTTAATGAGCTAATTAAGCAGATAATGGTAACATCAGTAAGATTGGCATGACTGTGTTCATAGATAAAGTTAAGGTTTCTCTTCATTTCCAATAAGGACATCTGCTTGTCTTGTAAGGCTATGTGAACAGTTGAAAGTAAAATATTTATGTCTTCATCAATTCAAAGAAATTTTGCAGAAGTATTTCATTTCTTGTCTATTAATTTGGCTTTTGCTTTTCAATCTTTAAAACCCCAACATCATTATAGAATATAATTAATCTGATATTCAAAATCATCTTCATTCCACATCCTCATAATCATAACATTAATTATTAATGTTGTTATAGATTTATCCTATATACACTTCTAAGACAGCAAATTCCAGTCTTTATAATTATAGTAAATAAGCTATTCCAGGACCATTATATATATCATGTATTGTTTGTTGCTTTTTGCAAGATAATTAAGGCAGAAAATTAATTATTAATTAAGTTCAGGAATGATCAATACCAAGATATTCTCACTTTGAAGCGGAACTAAATGACCTCGACAGGTGGTCTACATCAGTGATCAACAAGCTTGGCACTATTTGATATGTAGACCAGAAAATGAGAATTTGAGCATTTTAGCTATCTCAGGCAAAAGGATATCTCGTAGCTTTCATTTTCTTATGTGCTGGAAGAGTTATCTATCTTATAGCAATTTCCTTTCCTTACCTAACCCCCTCTTCCCTACATGCCACGAATTGCTCTATGGAAGCATTTCATGTATAATAGGAAAGGAAATATATACAGTATCAGCAATTTCAAATTAGTCATTGTCCAAGCCAAATAAGTATTAGATGAGAGCTAGTCTTGGTCAATTCTTGTGAAACAAAAGGGTTATGGAGTTGTTCAGTCCTTGATCCTCTATTCCCCTGTGTCGACAAGGACTGCAGCAAATTTTCTGGTAAAAAGCAACTACTGCAAAACTCTGAAGCTACTCAAATGGTTCCAAAGCATTCTCTTCTGTCTAAAAACAGCTGTCCAGGCCAAAAAAGAAAAAGAAAAAAAAAATATACCTCATGCTTATGAGGCTGTCCTAAGCAACATATGCCCAACTTTGTTAGGAAGACAAGAAAGACCACGTAGCCTAGATAGTTGTTAACTTCGTGCCCAGAAATGTACATATCTTTGTCTGCCTTCAAATATAAGGGCCAAGAGCAAATAATTTCGACAGTGCTAGATCAAATTATGACTTAAAAAGCAAAAAAGAACTCTCGAGAACCATGAAACAGAAGTGAAGACAAGTAAAATATTTTGCTCGATTATAATATAGCCCGATGTATTCATGATCACCTTAAAAGGTCCACGACGCTATGAGTGTCCTTCCTTTTTAGGGCATCAATGCCAAAACGGAGAGTGATAAAATGGAGATGGAGGGTTTTTGACAATGGCCCTCACGAGAAGTGATCAGCTCAATTATTTGCTTGCCTTTGTGCTATAGATCACGATCCACCGGGCCTTCTTTTCCCCGAGTTCGTTCTACATACATGGCTAAGACATGAGTTGATTATTTATTATTATATTTTCATGTAGAGATCAAAGAGAGAACAAGATTTGCTTCCATTGTAAAACAAGTCACACATCACAAATTATTAAATCTGAGCTAATTAATTCACTCGAGATAGATCTTCATGACCAGTTATAATTTCCATGGGTCTCCATCTCTTCATCACTTCTCATGCAAACAATATTTGAACCAAACATTCGAGATGACTTCCTTAATTTCCAATGTTGCGGTGACTAGCATAAGATCCGCGTTTTGTGTGGATTGGTCGTTATCAATATATAAATCACCCAAAAAAATCAATAAAATAATAATTCTAGTACATATAGACCAAAAAAAATAATCAAACATTGAGCATTATAAGCTCAACGAGGAAACACCTTAAATTGAAGCTAAATATATCCCCAATTGCGATCTATATTTATATGTGTGGTTTCAAGGATCACTGAAACCAACTTATACTGAAGAAAAATCGGAAGATGTTGAAAACATTGAAGCTGGTAATATTTTCACTCGTCTTCATCAGGTTTAATGAGAAAATACTATACTATACGTTTTGGACCAATTGCTTTCCAACACAGAGGGGGTGGGGGGGAGAAAAAGTTGATCCGTAACAGTGAAGTTTTGAACTGCTAACAAAGAGGAACCAAACCTCGAGCTGCGTTTTTCTTGGTCATATTGCTATAGTTATATAACTACTAAGAATTTTCGTGCTCTAATCCAAGTTGTAGCAATAGTTTTGTTTTTTTTTTTTACGTAAAACAACATGCAGGAGTTATACATCAATAAAAAAATTAGCAAATAATTTAAAAAGTTGATGTGGTCATTTCATAATATTATTTAGAATTATATACATTAAAAATATTTTAAAAATTATTTAACTAAGTTGAAAAACTAATACATAAATATAAATTAAGATACTTTATTTAGTGTCGTGGGAAGCTAGATAATTGGCGTTCACGTGCTTATGCCTATCGAATTTCGTTCTTTTCCTAGATAATTTACTTGTTTTCCGCTACGGGTCACACTAAAAAAAATTAAATATAAGAAAAGCACAAAATTTATTAAAGTGTTTTTTAGCGGTAAAAAAAAATTGTGAACGCAAGATTTGATGAATAATTTTAATAAAATAGAGTTGATGATTATATGTGTTGATGAATATTAAAAAGAATTGTCAACACTAACTAAAAATTAAATCGCTAAGCTGAGAATCATTAAAATTTTTGATCTTGTGTTGTGAGGAGAGGAGCCCCTTGTTTAATTTAAAATCATCTGTAACAAACTATTTTGCAGTGTGATATTTTTCCTTGTCTTATTAGAAAAAATTTTACCCTTTTTATTTTAATATTGAAAGGATGATATTTTAAAATAACTTGAAACTCGGTTAATATCAATCATAGATCTAGATGGGTTTAATGATTTTTAAAAAATAATATTTTTTGTTTAATTATATTATAGTAAAAATAGATGCTCATAATAAAACAGAATCAAATTCCAAAAAAAAATTATGATGAGTTGTAAAAAAAAAACATTTGCTAATATTAAATTTTTTAAAAAAATCTATAATCTTATTCGAAAACACAGATTAGTGAGGTTGTTTTTAACCAAAATAATGTTGTTTTGAGTGCCTTTTCTTCAAAAATAAAATCAAAACTTAGGTTGATACTGCCGTCTCGAATTGAGTCTTGTAATTATAGGCTCTATGTCAAATCATTCAATAATCATATCTGAGGCAATTGTATATAAACATAAATCCCAGATTCCAAAACTCCAATTTCAGAGTTTTGGAGCCACTTTCAAACGTGAAAATTTACATCAATCAAGCAAATCTCTCAGTGAAAGTCACCGAGATGCATACATGAGTGTTTGATAGTGTGGAGCAATGTCAGGTTTCATGATATGAAGTTATAATAAGCAAAGCAAACCACTGGTGTTATGTATCCAAAATCCATGCATTCATGTGCATTTTATATGTGCAAAAAGCCACTGTTGTTGCTTCCATGTTCCAACCCCAATGCTAAGAAATTGATAGCTTCTCATATTATGCGTTAGCCCTTCAATGCTAAACAGGCTCGCTCAATCAAGTTATCGAATGGGCTTTTATCAATTCAGTCATGATTGCTGATCCCTATTTTGTCTGAAATGCAAAGCAATTTACCGTAGGAAAGTACAAGTAATAATGATGCCGCGCTAGCTCCAATGGCACTCTAGCTAATAATGAACCGAATACATTTGGATGAGGTGCCATTGGAAGTCATATGGCAAGAGAAGCATCATCTACGAGATTCTCGGAGTTGCTACTTTGAATTCATAGTTTTAAGACCAGATTTGATGATCAACCTGGTACAATGATCGGGTCATAGATAAAATAGGTATACTTGGTGTGTAATGTCAACGTCAATTCAATGACCACATCATCGTGCGTTAATGAAATATAATATTACAAAAATAAACAAATATGAAAATTCACACTCGAACAGAAAAAATAAAAGTTAGTGCACTCAGATAAAAAAGTTCACGCATCAAAAATATCATGAACTCCGCACTAACTAGTCTGCATCCAACAAACTAGCTGCTGTTGGAAAATGAAAGACAACACAAAGGAGCCCAATGCGAGCACATGAGCGCTTAAACTCAATGTGCAGGTGAGTAATCTTTGAACAATTATAACCTTCAAAAACATAGTATCACCAAAATCTCAGTAAGAAAGTAAAGGTGTATTAATGATTGCCTGCACAGATTTTTATTTGCGAGCATCCCATGTCAAAGGGTGCCGTACAGGTGAACAAATCCAAACAAGAAATACAGATAACTTTTCCTTCATGGAGCGTTGGCAGAAATTGGTCCAGAGGTAACCTGGAAAACTTGGATGTTATTAGGTGTGGCACCTTTCAGAGGGCATCAAAGTCCACAGGCTCACGCAGGAACCTCTCCATCTGCTTCGCCCTAGTTCTTATGGACATGTCAAATAACTTCTGCTCAAACTCTATCATAATCCCCCCAAGAATACTAGGATCAATCTGGCACAAAATAAGACAGAATAAATTTCACTGTGGCATAGTATCAAACTAACTAATTTGGGTAATAATGCTCACCTTTTGTTCAATCTCGACGGTCTTCCCATGTCCAATAATATCCTGCAGCGTTTCCTTCAATTCCTTTTCCTCTTGTGGGGGTAGAGGCTGGCATAAGAGTGTAACAGTAAATTCCAAATATCAAGAGGTAAAACACTCTGAACTCAACAAGCACTTTACATAGCAAGGATCAACTAGGCTGTTAGGTCATAAGAAAATATGAAATTGAGCAGAGCATTATTCAAGGTATGGAATGAAGGATGTGAAAGTAGCCAAAAATTATCACAAAATCCAAATTACATCATAATTTCTTTGCCCGTGGAGATGCCTGACCTGGTGTACAAAACACCAATTGATTGGTAGATAAATAAACATTAAGATAATTTTATTTTTCTAGAGAAATAAAATGACGGTGCAATGATTAATTAATGCCAAAAGCTATATGAAGTGAAAGCATCAATTGATTATATAAATTTCTAGTACTTCAAACATTAAATGCGCATGTACTCCTAATGAGAAAACAAAGTCACACTACTTCAACGGAAAACGAAAGATTAAAGACAACTAAAGAAAACAAAAGGCAAACTCACTGATCTCCATGTTGCATTTCAAGAAAATCCTAACTAGCTAGCAACTTGAAGGGGCCTGAGAATATGACCTCTTGTAGACTGGAAAAGACATGGATGAACCTCTCATGTTGCATTTCAATAAAATCCTAACTAGCTAACAACTTGAGGGGAGCTGAGAATATGGAGGAAAATTTTATGGTGCTTGGGAAGTACCTAGTAGCATCCTAATAGTTACTCTCTAGGACCCACTTTGAAGAAAGAAACAAACACAAAGAAGAGATAATATAAAATTCATAACCCACCAAAAATAATAAGAATATCTTCACCTAGAATTTCTCTCTCCTACTTATATCTCTCCATTTCTTTAAAGTGGATCACAGAGGGTAACTAACAAGATCTCACTAGTTACTTCTTAAGCACCATAAAATTACTCAAATATAGCCTAGTGTAGACTGGAAAAGACATAGATGGCATGGAATAAGCACCATATCAAACTTAAGCAATAATTGTGTCCCCTTAAGAATTTTTTTTATATTATTTTTACAAAAGCAGAGCTCTTTAGAGGTTTAATCTTGCTTCTCTTTATCGCCTGCATTACATACTTTTCAATGAGCAAGAACTCCACTAAGAATAACCAAGAGAGTGTAACCCAAAATAATATTGAAAAGAACCATGTACAAGGAAGGGAATCCTTAAAATCTATAACAGAAGATTATCAGAGAGTGTGTTTCATGTAGCCTAAAAAGGAAAAACAAAATGGAAGGAAAAAGGCCAAAAAAAAAAAAAAAAAAGCAAAGACTGGCCAGGTGCAATAGACTAAACATACAAGTTGCAAAAAGGCCAAGTGCCAAAGGCTAACCATACAAATTATATAATGGTCATCATTATTTTGCACTTCCAACAAAAATATTTACCACTGAACAGCCAAACTTACCATGATAGTTGTGACAATAGCTTTTATTATCCCCTTGTCTGCCATGGTCAGCTGCTTGAATTTATTTACAATGCTTTCCAAGTAATTTAACCTCCCATTCTCAGCCACTATAACTGGTAAAAAGGCAATAAAGAAACTTTCAGAACATGATGATGCAGTGAAATGCAAAAATAATTACTATCAATTGTCAAGAGATCAACAAGAAGCTATACTAATAAATTACAATGAAATGTTGTATAATAATAATTTCTTCAACAAAGGATTTCATCGAAAGAAGATTGACATAGATTCATTTTGGTATAACCATGTCAACATGGTAAAAAGAAATGCCACTTTATCATTATATGTATATCAAATATAAAGCATGTCATCGGCATAAGTTCAAGCCTGATACAAGTGAAGTTCAGTACAAGGTAAAATTTGCAAGACAGTTGGATCCAAATGACTATGTATGCCTTAGGACACAAGGTCAAAAGGCCTTCAGCTACAGTTCCAGCCCAATGCAGGACAGCCTATTAAGAAAACAAACTGCAAGAGGGCCTTTAGCTTCTGGTGTCAATGTGCTAGTTCTATCACATCATAGTATAAATAAGCTACTAGACTAGCCAACAACACATAGAACATCAAGATCTCATCCCCTCAGGAAGCTGCAATCCACCTATGACATATCCTGAGGAACATACTGTCTCCTATTACTGAGAAAGAGGACAATCTTGTAAGTCCTCAAGATCCAGCAGATGCTTAAAAATTCATCATTTATCTACCAGGCCATATTACCATGATGCCAAGGAGGAAATGATAATAACAAAACCAAATACAGTCAGACTAGTTTAGCCGAAGTAAGAATGCATAAATCAATAAGAATACCAATTAGCCACAGATCATAAAGGTTTGAACATCGAGCTTTACAATAGGTAATAGCCTTTGTCCGTTTCTTAAAATTCCCAGAAGCAGATATAAGGTTTGGGGAAGCATTTCAATCCTAAGTGTGTGGGAAAACCAAGAGATATATCAGCTAAGCTAAGCCAGATGTCCAGATTTAATTACTAGAAAAAAATCACTTTAACAAAGATATACAGAAATGCTAGGGAAATTTCTATAAATTCATAGCATTGAGCACGAATAAACAAAAGCTAAATTTATGTTGGCCCAATGAAAGACAGTAATGCATTAATCTACATGTTGCTTGAATATTTACCACAAGAACTTAAAATTCACTATGGTCAGAAAGATTCAGTTCTCAGGCTTCAAATACCAATTACAAGAGAAGCTTATCTTACCCAGAAAATTCTTCGTGATTTCTGAAAATTTTGCTGTAGCACAAATTTCATTAATGGCTTTGACTCTAGTATCAGCTCGCACTGACAAGTCCTTCAAGAACAGAGAAAATTTTGGGCTTTTCTTTGAAGCCTCAATGAGGTCAAGAATTTCAGACTCAACCTGATCCAGCACCTTAGACCTTTTGGCCGCTACGAACAAAGCAGAGGCATAGTTTCCAGTTCCCCCGTATAAAGTGATAGGCAACTAATACCATAAAAAACCACCAAATCAGGATTAAAACAAATAAATGCAGCTAATTTCTGATTTTGCATGACTATCTCTGCACTTCAATATATGTTTAGCTTTGACCTCTATTTCCTAGATTTATAGACTTCCCAAAATTCCCATGCATTAACAGAATGAGGAATAGATGCTGATTTACATTTATTACTCAGAAGCCCTGGAAATCTAGTCAGCTCAGGTTTCAAAACATCATTTACTAGATTTCTATATTACTGTGACCGATTTCTCGTGATACCATAGGAACATGAATTCAGAAAAAGGAAAAAAATAGAGTTTCATAAAAAAAATCTTTTTTTTCTAAGCAAACATTGTCAGAACAATTTTCAAACACTTCCCAGTAAGTTGCAGTAACAACAGTAAAAAATCCTCCTTTTATTTACATGGCAGTCAACATAAGGTTCAAAAAATCACGTGAAATATGTGTAGCATGAGAGAAACCAAAGTCTAAAATGCCAATGAGATCAATTACCTTGATTTTCTCCTCCTTCTGAGCAGTTGAAGTGCTGAGATTTTTTGAGGGCTGCAACAACAAAATGGCCCAACAAATTTAGATGCCTCATTGCATCGAGTAAATTAATCATTACTAGGAATAGAGTGATCAAAAAATTCAAGAATAACGCCTGTCAGAGGCCGATAATGCTTAGTTTCGTTTCCGAGAAAATGAGATATTTATTGAATAGAAATAAAATTAGGCATCGAACTCCAAAAACAAATCAAAATAACGCTCCGTTTGGTTTCTACGAAAAAATCTCTGTATTTGAATTGGATAATTTTGTTACCTGAGATGCGGTGAAAGCAGGGGTCAAGACGGAGCGTTGAATAGCCGATCGTTGAGTAGATAGAGAATCAGATCTCAAAATCCTGTTGAGAAGAGGGAGGCCTGATCTGATACGAGCAGAAGCCATTGCGAGCAAGATACTGAACGGAGAGAAGAAATGTTGTTGTTAGAGGAGATGAAATCTTTTAGGGTTTGGTGACTGGTTGCGAGTTGTGACTGACGGAGTAATTTTTTATGCCCTTTTGCACCTGTGCGTCACTCAAGGTTGCCTTCCTCTTTTGTGATGCTCAGGTTAGATTGTGACACGCGTACGTGGAGTTGAACCTCTCTGTTTGGCTACGGCGTAGTATGTTGTCTGCTCATGAATTAGGAATACCTGCTGATGATAATGTTATTCGAAAAACCAGCCGACAGCGGAGGAAACTGTTAAGGGCCTGCTTGGTAGCTAAGCCAATTGCGTGGTTGGCCACGCCACTACTAAACGAAACCTACAGAGATTAGTTATAGGACTTGATCCGGTTGGGTTTGATAGATTAATTTGATAATATATTAATTCATTATTTAATTTAGGGTTGGATCAATGTAAAACCTGATTTTAAAAAATATATATATAATGATTGACTGCACCAACACAGTCTTGCAACAAATAACCACGACAAGATATTTTTTTTCTAAAAAGGGGATAGATATTGATATTACCGGGGGGCGCTTAGAAATTTTCCTGCGTCAAAGAATATGAATTTTATGAAAGAGTACATTTATTTTTTAAAAAATTAAAATATTTTATTTTAAAAAAAATTAAATTTTTATTATTTTTAAAAAAATTTTGATATGTTATATCAAAAATAAATTTTAAAAATAAAAAAATATGTTTTTAATATATTTTTAAACAAGTGATATTTTAAAAAATAACACTATTATAATATAAATTATAATATAAAGAAATAGATTCCATCCACGGAAAAGGTAGTTTCCATCGAGCTTTCAATTCCTTTTTTCCAAAATATTAGGTTTCTAAACTTGGAGAATGGCCTTTACGTCTTCTTCATCTTTTCTTGTTTAATGAATATTTCCTTTGCTTAAATGAAAAATAGATTTACGGTCACGCTCTTAGAAAGAAAAAAATTATATATATGCATAGAAGGATTTTTGTATTTTTTAAAACAGTAAAAGGGTAGATTAACCTTGTAATTTGAAAAAAAAAAGGCTGTTACGAGAATGTTTTAGTTTTTTTCAACTAGTTTTATTATTATTATTAGGTTTTGTAATGTAAGTGCTAGTAATTTTAAATTTTAAAGTATTATTAAAAACAATTATGGACACGTATATTCATACTATTTAAGGGGTGCATGAAAGATTTTATGGTAGTCAAAGTCCTCCTTCCACCGCGACTTTGGGAGAAGCACTTCATCCTCTTTCAACAGTGTTATGTGTGGTCGTAAAAGAGGACTGGTTGGGTTATGTTGGAAGTTTTTTTAAATTTAATTTTTTTTTAATTTTATCTTTGATATTTTATTTAATTTATTTTTTTTTAATTTAGTTCTTTTACTTTTAATTGCTTTATTTTTGTACTTTTATACTTTTCTTGTTTTGATTCATTTTTTTATTCTCATTCTTTTTTATTATTATATTCTTATCATTTTCTTGATCTGTCTTTTTTTCTAATTTTATCTTTCAATATTTAATTTTATTTTGGTTGTTTATCCAGTTCCAGTCCTCATTCTTTTAGTAACTTTTTGTTTATCATTTTCTTAGTTTTTTTTTTATCAATTTAGCCCTTGATTATTTTATTTTATTTTTTATACCATGTTTGGTCTGTATTTGTTAGATTTTAAATTGTTTTATGGTTGAATATTTTACTTTGTTATTTTTTTATGGTTACCTTTTAATAAGGCAATCCTTAATTGAAAATTGATTTTTTTTTTTGAATTTATTATTTGATATTTGGCTATTGAGTCCTTGGCTTCATTGTTTTTTGCGCTTTTTTTGTTATTGAGTTATCTGATTTTATATCCTGGATAATAAGTTAGTAAAGTTAACCATGGTTACCTCAATTTCTTTTCCTCATTTTTTTATGAGATTGATTTTTTTAATAATTTCATACTTTGACGTTAAATTATTAGTCGTTGAGCTAAGTGATTTTTTTCACTTTTCTTCCTACAAGTTTATCTTGAGTGTGGGTTAATCAAACTAACCCGGGTTGTCTAGTATTTTCTTACTTGATGTTTTTTTATTTAATTTTGATCTTTTTTACTAGGTTTTATTTTTGGAAGTATAATTATTTTTTATCGCGATCTCATGTCATATATAGTGGGTTAGTAGAGCTAACTTGAGTTGACTCATATTGTTTTTCCTCAATTATTTTATGATTTTTTTTTTAATTTTGTAATTTTTCATTAAATTATTTGCCATTGAGCTTTCTCATTTCTTTACTTTTCTTGTTGCTTGGTTATTTTGAGAGTGGGTTGGTAAAGTTTACTTGGATTGGCTTAAGGTTTTTTAACATTTTTTTATTAAACTTTGGTTTTTTTATTTTTTTTCTTCCTTTTAATTTTTTTTTAATCTCGATCTTACATCGCAGGTTGTTGGTTCGTCAAATTACCTTAAGCTGACCCAGGTTTTCTTTTTTCGTGTTGTATTTCTTGAAAAACAAATTCATCTTTGATATTAAATTATTAAACCTTGAAATTTATAATTTCTTTTTATGTTTTTATACAGGTTTTTTCAGTTTCATATTTCATATTATATTTTAGTTGAATTTAATTCAGGTTATCTCAAATTATCTTTACCCGATTTTTTTAGCGTTAAAAATAATTTAACCCGGATCATAGCATACACCTATCTAGTATACACACACACAAATCAACATTTCGATGATTTTGAAGCATAATTTTAAGATTCATCTAGAGAACCAGACTAACTTGAAAGTTGGCCCATAATTAAGCGAATAAACTTGAAGATTGACACAAACCTAAACTATGATTATTTTAAATTCCTGAAACAACATTGCTTCTTGAGGATTTTTTAATGAAAAAACAAAAAATGTCAATGAAGAAAAACCTACTTAAACTAATTTTCAGGCAAATGAATTTATGAGTTGAGACGTGTTTTGAGGTAAATATATCAAAATTGTCATTTCGAGGTCATGCACGCCAGTGGCCACTGCAATGGAAATTTCCTTTAATAAAGCCCTTTCAATATACTTGAGGTTCGTGGAATAATTGAAGAAAAACGGGGTACCAATTGATGTGTGTGTGTGTGTGTTCAACCTTCATTTTAAAAACATAAGATAATTGATGTTATTTAAAATAGAGCTCACTTGTTTCATTTCAAAAATAAAAATAATTTTACAAAAAATATATCTTTCAAAGAACGCTTAAAAGTACGGCGCTGGAGGCAAAAGTTGGGTTCGGTGAAGAATAAATTAAGCCTACCCAGAAATCAAGTGACGTGAATGTATTCTTCGCACATAATATGATGTGGAATTTTGGTGGGGCTACATGGAAGTTTCATATGCCCTTTCCAATCCACGCAAACCTGATGACTTATTTTTTTTATTTTATTTTTATTAACATAAATATTTACACTAGTTTCCACACAGTTTAATTAATTTTACGAGTTTTAAAATTAATAATTATATAAACTTTCAGTCCCAAAAAATCTTCCTTTCTTTTTTGAATAATACTTATATAAATATATATAATTAACAAAAAAAAATCAAATATAAAAATAAAAATTAACTCAAACCATCTAGCAAGAATAGGATAACAACCAGAACCCAAACACATTTCTAACCTTAAACAACCAAAATTCAAGAAAACATCAATAAAAATTACTTATCAAAATATTTTTTATTTTGAAATGCATTGAAATAATATATATATTTTTTATTTTTTTAAAATTATTTTTAACATCAACACATCAAAATAATCTAAAAAAACAAAAAAAAATAATTAAAAAAAACAGTTTTAAAATGCAAATACAATTGGATGTCCCTAAAATTTTAAACCTACTTTTTTATTCAAAGCGATGCATGGTGTCCAGCAAGCAGAAGAAAATTCCAAAGCAATTTAACATAAACATTTCTATTTTATTTTTTCTGTTCCTATGATGCTCATGAAATTTCCAAGAGAAGTACTAGAAGGAAAAAGAAACGGAGAAAAAAAATCCGTTTCTTTTCCCCAAAGAAGTCCTGCTTCGACGGCTGGACGAGTCATCAGAGAGATTCACCACACAATGCTGACTTAACCAGTGCATAAAAAAAATGAGGACACAAAATTGAATTAGGTCCTGACTTCTATGCCTTCCTTCAACAAGTGCTCTTTGACAGACTGAACGGGCACCTGCAAGCCAGAGAGTTTGAGATTTTGCAATGCGGTTAAACCAATAAAGAAGATGACATGATAGAACATTGTATGCCTGAAGCTCTTAAACATAACCCTAAAGCTCCATTTGATGGAAGCAAAAGGCAAGCAGAATTTGAGATTTTCATGTTGCAAGTTTCATAATATAGGAACTCCAACTCTAATGGTTGATCAAATGCAATATCTGCCATCTCATGGAAAAGATAAAAGGAAAGAGCTGGTGCAATTCAAAATGTGAAATGTGTTCAGTGATAAAAAACCAGCACGTTTTCTTTACCTCTTTCCTGTGGAAAATGCCAGCAGCGAGGGCAGCAGATGCATTTGTCTTTGAGAACACATCTGAGAAGTGTTCAGAAACACCTGCACCACTACTTGCAATCACAGGGATGCTCACGGCATCGGAGATCATCTTCACTAGATCTATATCAAATCCTTTCCCTTGACCTGAAAAGCAACACTCGTAATTTTGAAATTTGAAAGAAACAACATATCAATTCTGTAGCACGCCAAACACAATACATGAATGCACGTGCACTGAAGGGAACAATAAAGCCTCTAGAACCCGTTGAAATGGTATTGAAGATGGTCAAGGACAGAATGGATTCCTGTTTTCTACATAAATATGAAAGAGCAAAAAAAAAGTACCAAGAAGTTGCGACCATCAGATTATATTTTATGGTTTCAAAGAAACAGTCTTGAAATCATTGACAGCCACAAATCAATGCCATCACTTCTAGGAAGATTAAAAAAATAAATTCAGTCATGCTATATTTTCTGAAGAAATGGTTCAAAGTTGAGAAATAAGAATCCTCACCATCACAATCAATGCAGTTTAGTAATATTTCTCCTGCCCCCAGCTCTTCAACTGCTTTTGCAAGTTCATAAGCTCCAATTGGTCGACCTTCTCGCCCACCATTGATCTTAACAAATGATAAAAAACGAGAGAAATGGTCAATTAATTTTTCCTGGACTGGGAATTTGTAGAGTGTCAAGTACAATTACCACAAGCAACCCACCATCAGCACTGAAGCCAGGGTGAAGGTGGTTATGACAAAATTCTGTTTGACTGACTCAAATTTGATAATTCAGGAACATATTTAATTTATAGTCTTCTAAAAGTAGTGGAGTTATTTGAGCATATGAAGGAACTCAAATGTAGCTTAACATGTCAAGAGTAACATCCGGAAATTAAAGCGTGTGTAAGTGCAGAGAGAAAATTAGCATTCCTCTATGAACCTCTTAGTCCTTCCTGGTGTCAAAATGTACTATATTGCAATAGAATATCAGAAATTTTACCTTGGTTTACATTTATGCACCCTGAAATATATGTAAACAGCACCCTAGCACACGTGTGCATTCTAGAGCTTTTAAAAGCTTTATCATTTTTCTGGAATTGATGGCTAGAAACCAAGTCAAACAGTGTAATTGAAAAATAACACCATTCCAGAATCAAGGTTCAGTCATAATTGCATGAAGAAAAAATAAAGCTTACCGTGCATTGATACCAGGCATATTCTTCTCCATTTGGACCTGAAACAATTGTGAAAACCTAATAAGTAATAACCATTCAACGTACAATCTGATTGCAGAGAACAAATCTGAGTGCACAACTCTCTTATGCATGCATACACACTCTATGCCCATCGAGAAGGCATAAGAAGGAAATGGATAGCGAGAGCTAAAAGCATGGTTAAGATCTTGAAAACAGAAAGAGGTAAATGATGAATAACAGTTAAACAACTTTGCTGTATGATGATAGGTATCAAGTGAGACTCGGGATCTTGTTATTATTAACATCAATATTATCTTTATTTGGGAATATACTTATACAAGATCTACCACACCCATTCCACAAGTTTAGCACTTGAACCAATTGCAAGGCTTTTAGGATCTTCTAATGGATTTAAAGAATACCATGAACAACCAGTAAATATGTATTTAATTAGCAGATCTCAAAGCAGTAAAAATAATTAGCACAAGAAAATTCTGCTTGCCTGGGCTAGTCAACTTAATAGACTTGAACTCCACATCACTAGGATCATTGAGGTACACTCTACGAGGGTCAATACTTACAACAACTGCCTGCAATCAAGTATTAACTAATGTCATGTTACTAGAAAGAAAAAGCAATACTAATAACATTCTATATGCACACTTGGCAATTAAATATAAGCCAGCTTCGTGAAACACGAACTTTTACATCAGCCAATCACCATGGATGTTCTTCTACTGATGCAATAAAATTGAAATGATGTGAAAAAAGAACCAGATTAGCGAACACTACTATGTCCGTGTACCTTGATGAGTGCAAGAAAACCTTCTATTTCCATCTCCCAGTTGCAGTTGTACAAAACTTAAAACTAATTTTTGAAGGGGAAAGGGAGGGAAAAAAAGATAATTGAGTAAAAAATGGAAGAAGCTAGCCACCACAAGATTAATTACATGCTAGAAGAGCAAGATGTGCCAAGGAGAACATAAAAAACCAGTAAACTTAATTTAATTCATGAACACGCATAAAGAACCAAACTGGAAACTGAATTCTAGTTTGTAAGGTGCTATAGAGAAACGAGGCCAGCAACATTTGTCACCCCAGCAACTAAATAAAAATTGTTTTGTTAGTACCACTAAAATGATACATATCTAAACTAGTTGATCATAATCATTTGGCATGATCTATCTAAATCAGACATTTGAATATCTGTATCCATTTAAGAGCATTTATGTGTTATAAAGGCAACGCTTCCTTACAAAGAGTGGTGGTATATGTATTTCAAACTACACATGAATTTACCTGATTTCCATAAACTCTGGATATCTGTTCTATGCTGCTCTTCCCAGTCTTTACCTACAAGTGGAGTCCAAGGGCAATTAGGAGGAAAACACAAGGAAGTGGATGGAAAAGATGTTTTAAGTAAATAGATATTAGAAGTACTACTGATGGGGAATGGAGAAAGACAACAATGGTAATTAATATTTGATTGTTTAGGAACTTTAATGTTGCATGATTATTCTAGATTTTAATGTTATTTAGGAGTGTTAGTATTGCTAATCTAGTTTATTTCTTAATTATTAGGTTTTCTTATTCTATGGCTTTAATTTTCCAACTATTATTAGATTTCACCTTTTGTTATTTCATTCGGTTTGGTGCCCCTATAAACATGCACCTGCCTAGACATTCAGTTGTTGTTTTGACTATTGATCAAGTTAATTAAGTTTTTCTCAGAGAATTAGTTATCTTGATCTCTATTCTCGTTGATGATTTAACACCAACTGCATACCTTGGTTTTCAGATATGCTTCTGCAGCATGGACTGCATCACTTCCAATAGAAATCTTATCAGCCCCAGACCTGAAATATTCTGATGCAACTTCCAAGCTAGAATAATACCTGAAGGGAGAATGGCTTAATGATAATATGCCCACACGCCTAACTATCAATTAATGACACATGAAGATGACAAGGAAACTTTAAAATTGGTGAAATTAGGAGAGAGATTGCATGTATACTAGTTGAAAAATGTTAAACCATATGATTGATCTGCCACATAACACTGAAATCTGACCTGCCATTTAAATCAGTAAAATCTCTAATTCCACCTCCAACTGTCAATGGCACAAAAACATTTTCTGAAGCGCATCTCAAAACCTTCAAGAGCATGGCAAAAAGATGAGATTATGGCTAAATGAGACTTCTGTATACAAGTTACCAACAATATTTTTAGCAAGTAATCAAATAGCTGCAAAACCAACCTGCAACATTGGCACATCACCCAAGGGAAAATCACGGAAGCCAGTGATATTCAAAAAACTAACCTGAAATTCAACATTAACACATTAAGCACAGTACTGCTCCCTTGGTAGTACATGGATCAAATTAAGAAGGGTAAAAATACCATACCTCATCAGCACCATCATTGTAATACTGTCCAGCAAGCTCCACTGGCTTGCCAAGGTTTCTAACCTAAGCAAGTCAGCACCAATAAAACCATTAATGAGATGCAAATACATATTTCCACCAATGGTTACAATTTAGGAAAAGATTGGGACGAAATGAGTGCATTCCATTGGAATCATCAAGTCCTTTCCTTTTTTTCATAAGGAAATAGAATCAGCTTCTTTCCTTTTTTTCTCAAGGAAATAGAATCAACTTCTTTTTTCAGATGAAGACATTAATCCATCAGCACAGCACTAAAAGATTCACCTTAAAAGATAATTAACTGGAATCAAATGAACTTCTGAAGCATGTCCAAGAAAGAAATGCAGACAAAACAGCTAAAGCATTTAACAACATAATTGAAAAATGCAAGATGTATGTTTGCTTAAAATTTATATATCTTTTTCCCATTTCAAGGTTTCACAAAGTGCCGATGCTAAATTTTTTCACTAGCACTCTCAAAATGCAGTGGTCTCTAGCCGCATGCCAATCCCACATAATGCAAGTGGTATTCTTCATCATACCTTACTCTGTTCTGCATGTTCCCTTACATCGTACTGGTCTCCTTTGGTTACAACAAGATCCCCTTCATCATTTGCCCTCACATCAAGACAAGCAATTACCTGAAGTGAAGCAATATCACTGAGCATATGAAGAGCACATGCAGATACAAACATAATTGAATAAAAATGATTAGTTTAAGAGTTCATGTGCATTTGTCCGAGTTTCCTTATTTGACGCACAAAGTGACAGGAAGGCCCTTCTATTTTGATCTTCTACATGTGTATTCATGCTTCCAGAGGATGCCTTATCCTCTACTATGCAATCATGCCTCCTTTATTTTTTGAGCATTTTTATTTATATAAAAAGAATATACTAAGAGAGCTAGGAGAACAAAGCATCCTCAAAGCAGAAGAAAACTGAAATAAAAAAGAAAAGAAAAGAAAAGAAAAGGAGGACGCTTCGGTACCACTAATTATCAGTTAAGATAAATCTCTATAATCCTTTAAATGGCTACAAAACAATGTACTATCCCACAGAAATCGCACCAACACATAACTGTTTTAAAATCTAAAGTTATCCAAAAACTCAAATCCAAATAGATGCCTAATACAAAGGATGAAAAACCATTGCAGCCATTCAGACTCAGTGTAGTTGCACAACAAAATTTGTAGCAAGGGCAAGGAAATTTTGAAACCACTTAAATAAAACTTGAGGTCAGCAACTATTACCCTCTTCGCAAGTTTCGATGCCTTCCCTTCAGTACGCTTCTGTCTTCAAATGAAGTTTCGTTTCATTAGATGATTCAATAAAGAAGTTAAGAGGCATAGAAGATGCATTGATTTCAGAGTACAGAGTCTACCCCTGTCAAAGATGACTTTGGAAGCAAAAACCTCCTCAATACTGAAAGACCAACATCTGTGACAATCATTTTAAATAACATCAATCAGTGTTATATAGGCAGTCTTGTTGACATTCACGTGCTAAAATAATTTTAGATATATTTTTCATACGCTCTCCACCGCATTTACAAGAGACTCAAGATTGTCAGGGGAAAAAAAATCCAAATCCAATGGTAAAGTCTCAAAGGAGAATTTAAGCTCCCCCCTCAAATAAAGATGGACAGCAAAATGCAATCTTCAAGATTGTTAATAAGAGGCAGCTGAAATTTAATCACGTTCACAAACCATGAGTTAAAGAAAAAAGAAAAGTAAGGGTTACTGCTTGCCTCCACTCTTCTCTGGATGGAATTGAACAGCATGCACATTTCCCCTTCTAACAGATGCTATAAATTCATCACCATAATTGCAGGTAGAGGAAATCCACTCTTTATTTTCATTTGACTGCAAAAGAAAGATCATAAACCAAATATACACGTGGCAAAATTATGCGACAAGATCAATAATAAGATGAGAAGAAGAAAAACGCACTGGCATGGCACGATAAGAGTGAACAAAATACACATGGCGGTTTCCAATGTCATCCAAAATTTCAGAATCTTTAGTGATTTGCAAAGCATTCCAACCAATATGAGGCACTCTAAAACCATGTGAGGAATCAAAACGGCCCACCACTCCGGGAATTATACCAAGACCACCCACTGAGACAAATTCAGTAAAACTCCAAATTAAACAACTCTACAACAAAAAGAAAGAAAAATGTCAAAGCTGCTAATTCAACAGACAAAAATAACAGATTGACCTGGACCATTCTCGTCGCTAGACTCGAAAAGTAGCTGAAGTCCAAGACAAATGCCTAAAAAGGGGCGATCATTCTGAATGTAGCTACACAATGCTTCTCCCATCCTGCACATATTAAAACAACAAAGAAATAGAGAATTGTTCGATATTTGCAAAAACAAAAACAACCATTGGAAAAGGGAGAGAAAAGACAGACCCAGTGTTGTTAAGGACATCCATGGCAGGTGCAAAAGCCCCGACACCAGGAAATATAAGACGCCTTGCGTTTAGAATGTCTTTCGGAGTTTGCACCTGTTTGATTTTTATTCCATTTTTCCCAGAACAGATAAAATAAAATCATAACTACTATATAACATTACTTCTATAGACCAAAAAAAAAACGTGAAGAAGAAGAAGAATTAAATTAAAGTACGTAATAAAAAAGAGTACATCTTTGATTTGGAAACCGAGATGACGAATGGCATTTCGGACGCTACGGACATTTCCAGCACCATAATCAAGCAGAGTCACTACTGCAAAATCCATAAAAAAAAAAAAAAAAAACAACAACAACAAAGAGAAGAAGTTTCAGTAATTGATGGCATTAATAGATGTTTAGATAGAGAGAGGAGGGGGAGAGGAAGGGGACCTGAATCATCATTGGAAGCACGAACTGAGAGATTTCTACGTGACTTGAGCTTAAAAGGAGAGTGGTTTCTATAAGAAAATTTTGAAAGAGATATAAGAGAAGAAGAGGAGGAGATGGATGAAGTTTTGCAGGTAGAAGAAGGAGAAGTAAATGGTGCTGCCTCCCTTGCAGCTTCCTGAAACGACAGCTTCAGCTGCGTCTCTTCGATATTACAAGGCTCCTGTTAATTTTCAGTTGTCGATTTGGAAGTGTGTTCTACTTCTAGGGTGTGTCGCCATGCGTCATGATGCCTCATTTCGCTTGCCTCCCTTATTCCCCGTTCTTGTTGTTGTTCCATGTTCTGGGCTAAGATCCTGGCGTCAGCTTGGGCCATTATCCACTGATATGGATTTGGGTTTCATGTTAAATGATAATCGAACTAAACAATAAGTAGAGAATTCTGAGGCGGGGATGGCTCACCTGGTAATTTGAGTTTCCGTTTGACTCAAGTCTAACCTGATAAATAAAAAATAATTCGGTATCAGTTAAAATTAATTAATTAGAAGTTCCGATTTTTTTATTGATTAGAATTTCGATTCAATTTTTTAATATTTTTTTATTAAATTAACCAAATGTATATGACTCTTGTTAAGGTAAAAAATTAAAAAAACAACTCCAATTAATTCTAATTAATTTGCAAAAATCATAAGAGTCTGAATTTAAAGAATGTAAGAATGTTAATAGCTTCAAATCTAATTTCAAAAGGATTGGGCTCTAGATTTTTTAATACCGATCTTCGGCTTACAAAAGCTAGCTATGGAATCGCTATTTTAGGATGGTCCTTCGGCCTGTGTTTAATTTTAGGGCAGCATTGTGAGAGATTGATTTGTTGATTTTTCACACTGAAATAAAATATTGAAAGCTAACCAAATAATTCAGGTAAAAAAAATGGCAATTAAAAAATCCATTCACCATCAAACTTTATAACCTGTGCGGGCATACGATGCAATTAAAAATAGGTATTCGTGAATTAAATTTATTATATAAATAAATAAATGGTTTGTATGTATATTGTGCTAAAAATAAAATAGATGTTTGAGAGTGTAGTAATGGTTGTTTTTTTAAATATTTTTCGTTCAAAAATATATTAAAATAATATTTTTTATTTTTTTAAAAAATACTTTTAACATTAATACTTAAAAATAATACAAAACATTAAAAAAAAAATCAAGGAAACAGTTTTGTAAAAGAACAAGATAAAAAATAATTAGATCCTGCATGAGATATATATTTAGGTTTTAATAAATTATGTTTGGGTGTGTTTAAAAAATATGTTTGGTTTTAAAAGAATATCAAATTAATATTATTTTTAGTATTTTTTTATTACTCTTGATATGTATGTTAATATCAAAAATTAAAAATTAAAAAATTTAATATATTTATAAAAAAAATATTTTTGAAAACACCATTCACAGTACTATATTAAAATAATAGTTATTTTTCAAATTATTTATTATTAAAAAATAAATTAAAAAATATTTTTTTTATTTTTTAACCATAACACTACCTACTACGCTTAATTAAGTACACTCAGGGATCATGTGTACGTGTCCTTCGCGCGAACATGGCGTGGAATTTTGGTGATGGGCTGCTCTTCGACCAAGGAATATGTGGCCTCCATGGAAGCATCGTATGCCCCTTCCAATGTTCACACGAATCGGATGCATCGTCTACCACTGTACATCATTGCTGGCACGTGTCTTTTCCTTTTCCTTTTTTGAACAATACTTGTACGTGCGTATATAATGAGCGGTTGGTTAAAAAAAAATGTTTTTAAAATTCTCTTGCATTTCAATAATGTTCGCACAAATTAAAAAGCTCAACGTGACAACTAGCAATAATCAAATAACACTCCTCTCATATATTGGAACAATGAAGTTTATTACGTCACAAAAGTCATACCAGGTTAATTTTTCAAACTCGCGATTAAAATCATGAGACTATAATAATTTTATAAGAAAGAAATCAAAACAAGTTATAAAACTTAGTTTTCAATAAACTTAATCCTGAATGATAAAATTAAAAAAATTAATTTAAAAATAAGACACAATAAAACAACTTGAGTTTATCCAGTTTAAACTATAAAATACATGACTTGGGTTATAAAACTAAAGTAATCCCATAGAGAGCGAACCAAAATAAAACATGAACCCTAATTCTTAATCAACTCAATACCGAATGATAAAATTGAAAAAATATCAATAAAAAAAATCAAGTTAATAGGATTAACCCGCCAAACTCATGACCTGAGTTATGAGATCGAGATAACCTTATCGAAAGCAAGCCAGAGCAAATCATGAAACTTGATTATTAAACAATTTAATATTGAGTAATGAAATTAACTTATGACATTGGTTGTAAGACTGGACTAACCACATATAAAATAAACCGCCATGAACTATGAAGTCAAATCTCCAACAAATCAAATATTGAAAGTATGAAATTAGAAAAAGAAACATAAATATAGGATAAATAAATCAAAAGAAAAAAAATTACTGAAATGAATAATGTTTTGTGAGGTGGTGCAGAATAAAAACATCATCTATTTTAGTTTATTAGACCAAAACAAATCAGGAGTTTTAATTCTTAACCAGCTCAATGCTAAATGATAAAATAAAAAAAATATCAATTTTTTTTTAAAAACCCTATGCCAGCTAAGCTAACCTACCAAACCTCTGATCCAATTTATAAAATTGAAATAACCTCATAGAAAACAAATCAAAATAAATTATAAAATTTAATTTTTAATTAATTCAATATTGATGGATTAAAATGACAAAACAAAAGTCACTAAAAAACCAAAAACAAAAAAAAAAGAGCAATCATGCAAATCTATAACATGGGTTACGAGACCAAATTAACCACATATAAAGTAAATCACAATAAATTATAAATTTCAATCTTCAATAAATAAAATGTTGAAGTATGAAATTAGAAGGAAAAAATAACATAGATTTAGAAAAAAAAAGTAAAAGAAAAAAAAAGGTTATTGAAATGAATAGTATTTTGTGAAATTGTGCACAATAAAAGCACTAATCCTTTTAGTTTGTTAAACCAAAACAAATCATAAAATTTAATTTCTAATCAATTCAATGATAAAAAAAAATTAAAAAAATACCAATTAAAAAAGAACAAAAAAAAACTCCAGTCAATTGGGCTAATTAATCAAATTTGCGACATGAATTATGAGACCGAAATAATTTTATATAAAATAAATCAAAATAAATTATGAAACTAATTTCTAATCAACAATATAAAATTAAAAAAAAATATCAATTAAAAAAATAAAAAAAAAATAATGAAGCCTATTTATTTAATCAACCCATGATTGAAACCCAGCTTATTGCGCTCCCGACCCATCAACCCACCAGCCAAAAACCGAATTTAGATACAAGTTGGAAAGGGGGAGGGTTTTTGGAGACATCTACTTTTTTGTTTTTGTGATTTTTCGCTAAATTATGATGAAAAAGATTTTGCTGGGCCGTCTTAATTGGTCATTGATGATGAGAAAAATCATCGTTAATCATTTGATTCATTGGATGCCCTTCATTCATAAGTTTCCCCCTTTTTTCACCTAATTAAAATCCAACGAATGATAACATCAATGAACACTTTCACCTGCCTCTCATCACATCAAAATGACTAATCATCAGCAGCATATTTGTATGAAATCTATGATCTCACTAATGGAAGGGTAGAAAGTATTTTTTTTTTTTTAACAAAATATTTGGAAGGATGATAACTTCAGAGTGTTTTAATTTGAAAAGATATTAAATTAGTATTTTTTTTTAGTATTTTTAATGATTTTAATGTATTATTATTGAAAATACAAAAATAATTTTAATATATTTTTAAATAAAAAAGTATTTTTAATACCAGGTATCGTTTAGTGTGACTTTACAAATAATTATGTAACAATTCACTGTATGAAAAGTCACGTCCAGAAAAATTTAATGAATTTTTTTTAAAAATAATTAGTGAATAGTCAGCCATCCACACCCCACCACCAGTCCTGTGATTACCCTTGTATTCTTCTCTTTAATCTTCAAGATTCTTGTTTATTTTGTCATTATCTTGTAGTAATGAGAACATATCAATCTTCAACTTCTTAAGAGTTCCAGAACTTCCTGTCTGTCTGATCTCTCTTTCCTTAGTAACAAAGGGTTTTGCCAAATCTATAAAACCTGCTTCCAAACCCTTTCCCCTTCAAAACTCGCGCAAGATCTACAAGAAAAACAAGGAGCCAAAAACTGTCTCCCGATTGTCTTTGAAACTCCAGATATCTTGTATGGATAACCAAGGACCCTTTACAGTTTGGTTTTAACAAACAACTTCTCTGGTGGGTTTGGCTTAATTACATGATGTTGCAGCTTTTCTTTACAGTGGCTTTCTCTGCAGTGCCTCTGACTTTGTACATTCCACCTGTGAGGAGCTTGAATCTCTTTGTGGAAACCATGGAAGATCTGTTGAGGGAGTCGAGAGCTTACACTGGCAGACTCTATCCACGTGCAAGGCACGTGTGGTCTAGGGTCTTGGATATTTTGCTTTGCAATTTTAGGTTAGATTAGAAGAGGATGTTCTTCATGTACGTTCTTTCTCTCTCTCTGGTTTATTTTTATTGTCTCAGAACTGATTTGGATTGCAATTCGTTGTTGTTACTCTGGTCGTGTTTATGACTTTGTGCGGGATTATGTATTACAGAGAAATGTTTGAGAACTGCAAAGATGTTATATAATAAAATAAAGGATGTTCTTCATGTAATTCCTTGTCCATGTAAAAACTAGGGTTTGGAGATGGGGTTTGCTTTCTTGATCAATCAAGATGAAGCGAAATTCGGAATTCTGGGTTTTTTTTTGGGTTAGTTTCCCCTGATATGAGAAAGGAAGGTCATTTGCCAGAACATTATTTACTGAAGGATGGAATGTAAAATGGGGATTGGGATAAAGATAGATAGGTGCCTTCTTTTCTGTTATAATAATATAGTAATGGGACAGTTGTTTTATTTATTTATTCCTGGAAGATGAGAACGGGAGATTAATAGAACGATGAGATTTTGGTAGATGAAGAAGAAAAAATCAAATGAATACGCCATAGGAGTTAGGATGAAGATAAATAAGGGGAGGATGGCTAATGGTTAGCATGTAACCTAATCCATCCAAAACAGAAGCAAAAACCAAAAAAAACAAAGAGATGACGCTATTGACGCCCCCGGGGCTCCTCTTTGTTAGGACAAAAAACGCGGCAATATGCATCTGAAATCGGATGGCAAAGTTTGGCATCTACCCCTATCGCTATATATCTATGCTCCAGATAACGTTCAAGAAGGAAGATGGATACCAGCGGAAAAGACCTTAGCACCGAAGATTTTCACAGAGAGGTGGTTTAAGATGACACAAGGGATTCCCAATTGATCTTTTGCTTTAGAAACTCTAATTGCATACGAAATCGTATGCATGCTGCCTCAAAAGGTGAAAAAAATCAGTGCCCGTCAATTCCAAAATGTGAAGTTTTCTGCAAATTCGGTGCTCGAGTTTAACCCAATAAGGAATGGTACTTTTATGCTTCGTTGTATCATCTTTTTTGTTACTGAGGCTAAAAGATTGTAAACTTGGTTCAGCCGTATAACAATTTGAGGTCATCCTTTGTTTGCACATATAAAAAGGCACCTTTTCCAGCATCAATCAGCTTGGCATGCCCTTCTTTCTTTCTCAGTGGATAATGAAATGCCAAATAAGTCATCTTATTATAAGCATAGCTAGGGAGAGCAACAACCCCAAATAATATTTGCATCACTCAAGCTTTCGAGTTCAAAAATACAAATTTTATTTTCTATAATGAGTTTGGATTTGCTTCCTTACAGTTTCTCTTATTGACATCAAATGAATCAGGTAATCAATTAAAGAGCAAGAATTAAAAAATGGGAGGTGTGGATGTATGAATACCAGAAGAAACAAGATGCAATGACCAGTTTCAACTGGACTAAAAAAATCTTTTAAAGAATGAATTTTGGAAAACCGGGTCCGGGTAGGGGGGGGGGGGGGGTTTCCACATTTCAGCTGGAGAGCGTCGTGCAGGGCTTCAGGAACCAGAAAACATCCAAAGCTCTGGATTCTTTTCCATCAGAAATGAAAGGACTTCTGTCCTCGGTGGTTTCCTTATCCTTCTTCAGTTCCTGAAGGATTCCCCTTTCCTGTACAGTTCACCACCATCACATTAGTGCGACATCAAGCAAACTTTCTTAGAAACAACAACAGACTTAGCAAGAACATGTTGCACTTATCAACTTAACAAAAAAACTTCAAGTGAAGAATGGCTTGACTCTTAACGTAGTTTAAGGAAAGTCACGTTACTGAGAAGAAAACGGTCACAAGGGGATAGCTCCAAGAATAGAGGTTTTATTCTGGCTAGTTAAGTGAAGAATGGGTATCCTTAAGGGGATGATTAGCTAGTCAACATTCAAAGTAACTGAGAATCATCCGTACCGGAGAGCTAAACTATTTTAATTATTGTCCATTGGTGCAGACGTTCATATGTAGTGTTAATTGGCATAATCCAATGTGTTTGTTTGGAAGTTAGTTGATATCGAAAATTCTTGAAAACATGCACTTCAGATCCCTAACTAACTGGTTTCAAATTGCATATTCATTGAATTTAATGACTTTCAGTTTAAGTTTTTGTTAAACAAATTCTAGCCTGATGTTTATCCTTAAATTTCCTCTCATTTTACTTGGTGCAACAAAGGAAAGACTAGTAAGAAAGAAACAAGCAATCATCTCTCATCCAATACTCAAACCTGCAGTTAAATTATTTAGTTACCATGTTTGTCACTATCATCATTAACTTGCCTTAAACCAAAAGTTCAATATTAAGAACGGAACCTAGTTGCGTTGCATACCGTAAGCCTGGACCTGGAAGCCTTCGAAGGGGTAGTTTTGGCGGGTGCACGGTTGGCAGAAAAGCATTGAGGTGAAGGAGGATTGGTCCGAATTTGCAGCAGGCGCTCCTCTCCTTTGTTCTTCACATTTGCCAAATTCAGAGGCATTGGGATGTTCTCTGTATCATCAACTCTTCTGCGCAATTCAACAACTATAATTTAGCCCCTTGAAATATTTTCATGGCATATGCACACTAGAATATTTTCATAGCCCTGTGCTCACATTTGCCAAGTCTAAGTTTGTTTAAGACCAAAGATTTTAAGTTGGACTTTGAGCCATTTGTTTATGTTTGTTCGAAACCTTTAAGCTTTGGGAAGAATCCACAATTCAACAGCGATAAGAATAAATGAACTTTGCACGACGTTTTTCAGCCACCACTCCCACATTTGTTTGTATTTTTTAGCAGATTGTTTTCATCAAGCATGCGAAGACTCTAATCTAAAAATACAATGAAGAGAGAAAATCAGAGCAAGCCAACTTTAATCTGTTGCAATGACAAAATCAACTTCTTTTAAAGATCCGTAATCCTTAAAATTCCAAATCTATTATCTCCTCTACCTAGTTCAAGTTAACTGCATATGTACAAATTTTAAAGACAAGCAGAGAGGGAAATAACTTACTTCTTCCTGCCTTGCTTGGCACTTCCCTTTTCATTTCCTTCGGGTTTCTCTCTATCATTGTTAAGCAATGGTTTTCTCTCTTTCTCCTTCACATTCAACTCTCCCAAAACCTCTCTAGAACCCTCATTCACAACTACCCCATCTTTTTTCTCCCCAACTTGACTCTCCTTCTCATTTAAACTCTCTTTTTCCCTCGCTCTCGTTGCCAACTTCTTCAATTCATTGCAAAACTCAGTAATATGGCCTAATATATCTTTCCCTGCAAACAAATTCCTTGCCGATAACGTGCTTTTTAGCCTTGATTCTTCCCTGGTCTGTGGCACATCATCAATAGGTCTGTTCTTTTCACTGCTTGATTTCATCATTTGTTTCATAGACTTCTGGTAATTTGATGGTGTTGATAAATTTGGATTCCGATTTTCGCTATCTTCATTGAATTTGGCTTTATAATCACATGATGTAAATGAAGACTGACTTTGCCCCCTTCTCTTCAATTTTGCATCTCTAAATCCATAGAAAATAAAAAAGAAGAGAACTTTTAAGATAGTAACTCGAATCTTGAACTCTTTCTTGATTAAAAAAAAAATCAAAATCTTCAATTGGATAGAAAATTTAAAACTTCATGTGGGTTTGCTTTGTGAGTACCTTAGATTCTTGTCGCCGAGAGGGGTTCTACTTCTAGCTTTATCACCTGAGCTTGAAAGCTGAACCAGATCAATTTAACAAAAAAAAAAGAGTCAAGTAACGGTCAAATAATATACTGGATTTAACCCGTGTTTGGTAACTGAGAAAAGCAAGGGAAACGCAAAGAAAATAAAATTCGCGACGCGTGTTTTATATTGTTTCAGATTCCATAAAGAAATGCAAGATTTAACTTCAACCATGGATCAGCTAAAATGGGTAGTCTTTATGTAGGTAAATAAAGGGAAAAAAAAGGTTGTGGACTTTGAGATCAAAGAAAAAAACCTTAGAAGTTGGTGTGGTTTTAAAGAAATCATCAGCTGTCTTTGGATGGTTACAATCTGCAACGGCAAAACATTAAAAGATGAGAGTAAGGAAAAACATAGAAATAAAAGATGTCAAAAGTACTTGAATAGATTCATACCAGGTCTGCAAAACCAGGCTTCATCATCTGTGGAGTCTTCAGGAGCAAAGAAATCAAACCATTTGGGTGCATTTAAGTTCTCATACAATCTATCTTCTACAAAGACAGAGTCTATTCTCTTCCAATCTATTTTTGCTGGTTCCATTGCAGAGAAAAAGGTAAGACCCAGAAATGGAGCAAAACTATTTCAGATGAAAAGAGAAGGGTTTGTAGAGAGAGAAATAAAGACCCGAAAACTGTGAGACAGATGTGAGAGAGGGTGTAAGAAATGTAACCGTTACTGCAGAGAACCAGAGAGGGAGACAGAGAGTGTGTGAACGTTGGCGGAGCTATTTGTTTTTTGCTGGTGACCGTTAGAGGATATAGTAATAAATAAATGAACTCTAGTCTACTAGCCAGGCGCTTAATGGAAGGGAACCGTTCGATTTTGGGTCCCGGAAATCGACGGTGCTGAAACTTCGAGTTGTGGTTCGACATTATTTACATGGGAGATCTCAATTTAGCCCCCAAGTATTGTATCAGTAACAATCGAGTCCCAAACTTTTATTTTTATCAATTCTACCTTAAACATATGCTGTTAATGTGACGTTAAACATATTGAAAAATCTAGCATAGCTGATTGGCGGGACCCCACCATCTTAATCATCTGGCTACCCAGAACCTTTTTTATTCAGTTTTATCCACAAAATCATAGGAGCAAAAATGCCATCTCATCACCAGTTCACCACTTCCATACCCCAGAACACCATTCGAGAGAACTCAATGCCATAAGGATTTCATAAAGACATTGAGTTGTATCAGCACACTGCCAACGGTGGATGCTTCTCGTGAAAAAACAACTTCAATGTTGACCACAAACAACCGATTTTGTCACATGGACTTATCCATTCAAGGACCTTGAATTGTCTTCCAATCCTCGAGCGGGCGTGAAGCCCATGCCAACAGATCATGTTCGAGATGATAACGCTGAATGGGAAGAAGATAAAACTGAAGACAGGAGTAATGGTTTGTCAACTTCATAAAACAGGAATGGGAAAGCAACGTCCTATCCTTTGTTTATGTATACCGCATTCATCAAGCAGTAGAGATGGTGGCATGGCAAAACTTGCATGCAGCAGACAATTACTGCTGTTGTGTACCACGCACCTTGCTTCTCTCCAAGGAGCTGCATGATATTATCCTCCATAAATAACGAACTCTATTGCATGTACAAAGGGCTGAAGGGAAGAAGGGATGCATCTTAAGGATTGAGACTGTTTCGAGGCATCAGAAATTCATAAAACTATTCCAAAGAACTTGGGGGATTGATTTAAATTAGAGGGGCATGAGTATAAGCATCAAATGCAGACACAGGAGCAAAGATCACAGATATACACATTCAAGCTTCAGCAACAGGACGCAAGTTAAAATTCAAGTTATCTTGCTATAGAAGCTCGGATGATGCGGTTTCTTTAGTAAACAAAACTTCCACGGAGAATGAGGGAATTGCCTGAGTCATTGACTAAACCTACGTGTACAAAAAGAAAACGAAACCAAACCACCCAAATAAAAAAGAGAGAAAAGGGAGGAGAGGAAAGAGCAGTGAATCTCTTTTTGTCTGGATCTGTTAGTTCCTTGAATGCTCTCCAAGCACCTCATTGTTGCAAACAGGGCATACCTGACAAAGCACGTTAAGAACAGCATGAGACAAGATATGAAAAGCTGAAGATGCAGAGTTCAAAATACTTTTGCTTTGAAGAAGACATTGACTGACCTTATTGATGCCAAGCCATTTAGCGATACATTCGGAATGGTAAACATGTTTGCACAAAAGTTTTATCTGCTTATCCCCTCTTTTGTATTTCATCTGGCAAATTACACATCTGTCTCTCGACAAAAGTAAAATAAGAAAATGGTGAACAGCTTAAAAGTGATGAACTTAAGGGGGGGAAAGAGGAAGGCCGAAAGGCGAAGAATTCTGCATCTGATAGCTGCTTTGTTCAGTGTCTGTTTAATAATTTTTTTATTACTTGCTACGTGGTTTTAAGTTGCCTCTGATGCTTTCTGTTATCAAAATTCTTAATGGATAATTGAGTTTAGCAAAAATTTTACCTTTCCCCAGATTTTTTTCTTGAGAAGAAGCTTCCGAACTTGCATTTTGAGGTTGGAAGCAACCTGATTAGTTCTGGAGACAGACCTTTACTTTGCGTTCCAACAGTATCACCTAGGTCGAGCAATTCCTGAGGCAAAGAAATCATAGCCGATAGAAAACCTTCATCTAAACTTTAAGTTATTAAAGACAATATCCTGAGAGCATTCAACATAAGAGGATACACACACTCGGATATTTGCAAATGCCCGGCCAAGGTTGGTTTAGTACACAAATGCAATACACTGCAAGGAATCTAACAGGACAAGTTACATAAACCATACCTCATACGTCATGTTATCTGGATCGACATCATCTTGCAAAACAGCCTGCAAAATTACATGGAAAAACCTGAAGGATTAATTAGTTTTTTACATCAACATAACAATGTAGTGGGCAACTACAATTCGGTAAGTAAACTGCATGAGATCTGATGCTGAAAACAACCAGTCAATAAGACATTTTAAGCATGTATGATATCCTGTAGAAAGACAATCAGCTCATTTAAATCTTTGACCAAAAGGGATTATTAAATACAGATTCATTTGCCATATCAAAATCAACTATGATGACCTTACTATAGCACTTTGACTGGATAAATAAATAATTACCATGTAGATTGAGGTGAACTTTCCTTTTAAGCTCGTGCCCGGGACAATTTTAAGTAATGAGCGTGGAGAAGTTGATACCAAAATTGGAGCTTAACTTATGTAATAAAGATAAACTAGCACCAAGAAATATACTCAAATGCATAACTATAACAAAAAATGATTCATACCTGGGGACTGTTGGCGCTTGGCTGATTAGAAATGCCTGCAGAAGTAAGACAGCATTCAAAAGATCAGTAAAACAAACAAGAATCCAAACAAAAGCTAGCTGCTCACAGAAACTGAACAGAAGGAAACAGCTTCAGGCAAACAACAACTGGGAAAAAGACATGCATCCCAGATCCCTTCTAGTTTTGAAACCTAAAATGCATTGCTGTACATCTACCGTGCCACTAAAAAAGGATGCTTTGTAACTCCAACTAGCTAATAACTATAAATTTGAAGATCCTTGATCAACATAAAAGACAAGGCATCAAATTATTGAAAGTCATAAATAAATTAACAGGAAATACAAAAATGGAACAAACTTCTTTCTTCGTGTATGGCATGTACTCCCATGTCCTCATCTCCTTCAAACTGAGTGTCTGTGGTTGTGGGCTCTTCAGCGTTCACTACAGAAGGGTATTCCCAAGCTGTCCTGCTGACATCCATGATGGGTAAATTATCATTTACCTCGTATGGGCTGTAGTAAGAAGTACTCCCAGGACCAGAAAATCCAAATTTGTATGCATTCATGTTCATTGGCCAGTATGCACTGTCCTGAATAGAACATATGAAAGGAAAAATAAATCATAAAAGAAGCTGCAGCTGCCATTTCATAAACAATAAACACAGAAGATGCTAGCTTAGAGCATTCAACAGAGTATATAGGCGTGCAGTGGAATCATGAATAGATTCATGAACAGTGCAGACTGCAGTCGCACGCTATAGTGCAAAATAGAAAGTAGAGCCGTAACAATTAGCATGTAAAGTGAGCTCCTCAATTACTTCAAGAGCACCTCATTAATATTATTTAAGTATGCACGTATATCATGATCTTGGAAAAAGATGCATACATCATCGAAACAACCCACATCTCTGTTCATTTAAAACATTGCCTAAAGCAAGAACAACCTAATGGGTTATTTTTGAAAACTTATCTCGTGGATTTTATTTTTATTTTCAAACATAAAAACTGCATTAAAGCAATGAATACCTGATCATGCATTGGTCCAGTGTGAGCATAATTTACAGGAGCATGTGTTAGTCCTTCAAAGAAATCCATAAAACTTTCAGTGGTGGTGTAAGGAAAGCCGGTGTTTATATAATGCACCTCCATTTGTCTGTTCCCATTCATTTTGAAACCACTAATTTATCTCCAATTCTAACAAATCAAAGCTGCAAAGCCGGCAGGAATTAACACCATCAGATTCCCATCAGAAAACTATTGCCATAAAACCCATCAACGCATGGTAAAACCTTCTGATATTTGTATGGTAAAGGGTGAAAAAACAGAACTTTGGAGAACTTCAAAACCTATCACTGCTTGCAAAGTTCAATAATCCTGCAAAAAAAATTCATAATTTAATTCAGTGACAGAAAAATAAAAAATATCAACCAATAAATAATCAATTAAATTGTCAAATTTAGGATGTGAAACTCACAAAGATGGAAACGGCAGTCAAAACTAAAAGACAAAAATCAGTAAGACTTTGTCAAATTTCAGCCAAAAATATTAAGAAAAAAATTCCCAAGTTCCTTTTTTTTGTTGTTGTTAGAAAGAAAATGCATGAGCAAATGAAAAACATAGAGCGAAAACAAGAGAAAACTTTTTTACTTTACAGATTTAATTTGGAAAGCAAAAAAATTAAAATAACTCAACTGTATAGAACTTAAAACCCAGCAACTTCCATTTTTTTTTTTTCCTCACGCTCTCAAACCTCGAAAGCAACATAAATGAACCAGCAAACTTAAACAAAATAAAATGAAAATACTAAAAGACTTGTCTTTTCCTTGGTCTTCTCAGCAACCAAACAGAGAATAGAGAGATTCTGCAACATTCTTTTGAACGGTACCGTACCTCATTTAGAAAAATAGCTCCACATTTCAACCCGAAACTCTGAAGAAATATCTATAAAAAAACAAAAATGTTAACTAACATAATAAAGAAAATAAAACAGAGCTAAAATAAAGAAAACTACAAAACAGAGAGAGAGTGTAAAGAAAACAGAGTTAAAAATTGGTAATCACATTGATCAAAATTCAAAGCAGTTTCTCGATTAATGTTAAGAGATAAGTTTTTTTAAAAAATACAGAAAGAGTTAAAAAGAAAGAAAGAACGAACGAAAATGAGAAAGAGAAGAGTAAAGAAGAGGACCTGAGAAGAAAAGGAGAGAGATAGAGAGAGAGGGAAGGAAGAAGAGGCTTCTTCTTGTTGTTGTTAATCTTTTCCTCTGTGTTAGTATATGAAGTCTCTGAGAGAGAGAAAGTGAAAAGTGAAAGCAGATGGAATAGACAGTGGATGATACATCAGTTTTTTCACACAGCACAACCTCCCTCTCTGTCTCTCTCTCTCTCTCTCTCTCTCCTGCTCAGTGGCGCTTTTTATGCTTGGGTTTTTTATTAGAGGGTATAGACAGACACGTTACATCGTGCATTTACTCGTCCTTCATACAGACGACGTCGTAATATGTACATAGATTTAATAACATTTTCTTTTCTTTTTTCACCTAGCGCGTTGCCCGAGGTCATTAATTATATATTAATGTGGTAAACAAAATTAAAAAATTACCACATTAAATTCAAATTTTAGTTTTTTTCATACCCCCGTAGAGAAAAGGTTATAATTGAGACCTCTTCGAAGATTAAGAAAAATACTAGTTCAAGTTAAGCTACAGTTGTTGTTGTTGTTATTATTTATATATAATTAAGTATGTCATTCAATAAATATGTATAACATCGTTTTTTTATTTGAAATTATATTATTATGTGTTTAGCTTTAAAAAAATATCAAATTAATATTTTTTAATGTTTTATAATTTTAATTTATTATGTCAAAAAAATCTAAAAAACATATTTTATTATATTTTTAAACAAAAAATACTTAAAACAAAACATATAATTATACAGCAAAATTCACTCCTGTCAACATTTCGACCCCTAATGAATTAACGGTTGAAGAAATATTCATATAAAATGAAGCTTAGTTAAAAGAACAAAAATGCTGTATGAATGCACCAAGAGCTTGTTTAAAAGTGTAGTTGTGATTATTTTTTAAAGTGTTTTTTATATTAAAATATATTAAAATAATATTTTTTATTTTTAAAATCAGCGCATCAAAACGATTTAAAATATATATAAAAATTAATTTTTAACAAAAATAAATAAATAAATATTTTTTAAAAAAACACAAATATAACCACGTTTCTAAACCCTCACTTGTCTTCAACTATCCTAAAATACTTTACTGCCGTTAAATTATTTTTTTCTCAAATTAGCTTTCAATAATGCTTCGAAAAATTAATTTATGGTCTTGTTAATTCATTTTCCTTGGAGTTGAAGGCATGCAAATCATTTTCCAAAAATCTGTTATACAACCTCTCTAATTGATCGGATTGGTGGAAAAAGATCCTTGACTCTATTATTATTTTTTTCACCAGAGTACATTTTATTTGATTTTGATTGACATAAGATTTGGTGGAAAATGATATATATCTCTACTTTTTAAATAACAAATCTAATCTCGAAAAATTGGCCTGATAGTTAGAGAAGTTTGCTCATTCTCTTAATGAATTATTTTGAATTCACTAGAGGTATATTTGGAGGCAGCAATTGAACCAACGTTTTATTAAAATTTAATTTTTTAAAAAAAATTATATGTTTTTTAATTGTTTTAATACGTTGATGTTAAAAATAAATATAAATAAAATATTTATATATTTTTTATTACTTTAATATGTGCTGATGTCAAAAATAAATTTTAATAAATAAATAAAATATTTTAAAAAGATACTTATTATCCTACAAATTATACTGATGATGTCTGTTTTTACTTTTCAAAAATATTTTTTAAAAAATTTAATTTTTTTTCAAATTAATTTTTTTTATGTTTTTTATTATTTTAATGTCTTAATATTAAAAATAATTTAAAAAATAAAAAATAAATTATTTTAATATATTTTTAAATAAAAAATATTTAAAAAATAATTATAACTATATTTCTAAATGCGCTAACTTCCTTAAAATTAACACTGCGGTTTATATAGATTTACGCGGAAATGAACTCAATGACACCCTTGTCATCGTATCAGTTTGTGTGTGTGGCAGTTTATTTTGTTTTTTACACATCAACACTGCGTACGACAATAAAATTAAAAGGAAATTCTTTTTTCCCCCTATATTATGACTCTACTCTTCCAAAACCGACTTTTAGGCCAAATTTCTTGATGAACCTCGATGCTCGTGTCATGTGTGGTACAGGGTAAAAATACACAGCCATGCATATGGTGACCAAGATCCAGCGTTCCAGTAGATTCTCCAGAGGAGCATGTCTAAATTCCAGCAAGACCTGAAAACTTAAAATAAATTGGATAATTATCTAATCATTGTGATTAAAAGCTTGATGAACATTTAAAACTTATGTGGATTTTAGGGCTTTGTAATTAATAGTGGGATCTGAATTTTGGTGTTATATCCAGTCAATTCGAGCAATAGCATGTGCATTTCTACCATATATAAGATTTGATCTAGGAATTGAAAAAAAATCTAAATTATAAAGTCAATTCTTGAATCATTAAATTAAATTGCATTTATTATTTTAATTAAAATTAAAATTTTTATTTTATTTTTCTTGGTTTTAATTTAATCGAGTTTCATTAAAATAACTAGGTCATTAAAAAATTAATTAGATCAAATAAGTTTGGATAAAATAATATATTATTTGATTTAATTAAAAATATAATCTGAATAAAGCTCTGAATTATGGGTTTTCAAGAATAAACTCTTTTATAGCCTATTTGAGTTTTACAATTATAATTTTTAGCCAGGTGATGACTATATGTATACATGATTTGTGCAAATTATTTCACACGCTTTTATCCTAGACTTGTAAATTATTATTATTATTATTATATACTAGAATATGACGGATTTTCATTGTTTATTGAAAAGTACCCACTTTTGGAAGAAAAAAAAATTAGTCCCATAAATTTTTTTAATTTTTTATATTTAATCCTTATAATTTATAATTTATATTTGAAACCTCAAGCTTTATTTTCATCACGTTTTAGTTTATAAGTTATAAATGATGAGACAAAAAATCACCGGGGTGAAGCTGAGGAGGCAAGTATAAAACAAAGATGTAAAAGAAGTCGTTTGACTACATTCCGACAATAAACAAATATCAATCTTATATCAATGGGCTTGTGTTGAAGATGAGAGTTTAACATGGTATTTTTTTTTTTCCCTTTAACTAGGTTGAAAAGAGTAGATCAGCTTAGTTTGGTTTAATTTTTTGTATTTAAGATTTATTAGAAGGTGTTTGAGGATTAAAATATAATTATTGAGGTTTTTAGAATATTTTTTATACATATCTTTAGAACATAAAAATATAAAATTTAAGTTTTGAAAGTTAAAAAACCTAGCTTAATTTTCCTGCAAGATCACCAAAAAAAAAAAAAATATTGCAACAGTCAATGCCCTTTGGCTGCCTTTTTAGATACCAAGCACGCGGGCTTGCTCCTACTAGTTCTATAAATATTTTTTTATTATTTCAACATAAATTCATATTTAAATCAAGAATTTCAATGTAATTTTAAAATTTTATCTGTACATGTCAAACCTTTTAAATAAAATTAGAGCTTTTATAATTATATATGAGCGTTATATACAATAAATTGTAAAAAACAATGGTACATGATTATTCAACAAGATAAAAAATAGGTATTTTTTATTGTTAATTTTTTTACATAGCTCTCAAAAATTATCTTTTATTTTTATTTTTTCATAAATCCACATGAAGAAATATGAAGAAATGGTTTTTTAATTTTTGTTTGAAACTTACGTTTTAGATCATGATAAGTTTATTATTTAAAAAACATGTTACTAATAAAAAAAATTAAGGAAAAAATAATAACAATGAAATGAGAGTTTCTCTCAGGAAATATTTTTTCCCCTCCTTGATTTAAATTGTTTACATTCCTTTCAATTTTTATTCTAACTACCTTGTATTTTTCTTTAAAATAACACTTTTGATTAAAACAAATATTTTTTTGTTGAGATGAAAAAATGCATGGATAATAAACAACTTTAAAACTACATTTCCTCTTCCATTATTAAATATTTTAAATTATTACAAAGAGTTGTTTTAATTATTGCGTGGTTAAAATAAAAACTACAATATTTGTCCCGCAACATTGCGACATCATAAAATCTAATAACAGCGGCCAAAAATTCTATCATTATATCTTTACAAAAAAAAAGTCAAATCAAGAACAACATATGCATATAATTTTTATAAATTCTTGAGCATATTGGACTTGCATGTGCCAGCACAAACACGCCACAATGAAGATACAGTGGATCTAGTCAAAGCTAAGCCCAGGAGTTGATTAGGTTGACCTGCGCCAGACTCATCATGATGAGGTATGGTGGTGTGGTGATGGTGCCAAACCCCATGCATGAGCCTGACAGTACGCCACGCCTGAGTGCAACTTGGGTATGGTGCCGAACAGGCCCACACAATATCTGGATATAGGGTTGCCCAGGCCTAGCCCTGGGCTCTGGTAAGTGCTGCCATGTCCGGTAGCTTGTCCAATGCATTGTCAAGCCGATAGAGTGAGCCTAACACGTGTTTCTGAAAAGTGCCGAGCTTGAAGATTCCTGTCATAACAACATGGGCGTGGTCGGACTAGCAAAAAAAAAATATTTTTTTGAAAATGCGAGTACAACTGCGTTTTCAAACGCTCATAAAATCCTAAATAATTTATTTTTCAGTAAATATTTTTAATTTAACAAGTCTACACTCTGTCAATACCATTAGATGTATTAAGATCTTTTATGACCTATCATTTCTCTATTTTTTAGCCAGATAAAATAAAAAGAATACAACCTAAATTATCATAAATATACAATTATATTTTCATCCTTCATCTCTACGAGATAATAAGGCTCATGGCTTGTAAATACAATATAAGATCTCTAGAATAAAAAAATCATATATATATATATATATATATATAGAGAGAGAGAGAGAGAGAGAGAGAGAGAGAGAGAGAGAATTTCTCTATAACGTTATGATATTTTTAACAAATAAATTTTTTTATAAGTACCAACACATGCCACCTTTACCTACAAAACACTAATTACTAACAAATTTTTTAGGCTTCAACAAATAAAGCAAGGGAGTTCGAATCATTTCTGATTTAGCAAAATACTTTTGTCGAGAGAAAAAGGAAAAAGAGGTGAAAATGTCAGGATTGAGGACTGATCAAATCCTTTTGGAAAAAATAAATAAATTGGTGATTATCATCAAAGCAAGAAGAAGAGGAAAGTGGAAGCGATAGGAGAGGTAAATAAAGCCGGTTAGGGAGCTGCTGAGAGATCTGAGCAGCCGCATTAATCAGAGTGCCTGTCTGCAGAATCTTTGCCGTAAAAGTTGTACACTGATCCCTACAACTTGTTCACGTAAAAATCCAAAATCTAAGAGACATGTTCGGTACCCAAACAGTAGAAACAACACCACAACTTTTAAGGTTAAAAACAAAAAAAAACCTACAAGATAAGGTTGTTTAATACTCTACTCCTGCATCTAACAAGGAAGCCGTTGTCTTCCTATCGCCCTTGAAAACATCAACCTGCCTGCAAGTACGAGACTGACAAGAATACTTCGGTGATGGCTAAATCGACCAATGAGTCATTAGCATAACAGGTAACTAACGAATTAAGGGGCAAAAAATACTTCCTTCTATAAGTTATTCAAAAATTTAGGAAATAAAAGTACAACTTAGTTAAAGGAATGTCTTTCTTTTGGCAGCATGAACTTCCATCTGAATTTTGCCGTCTATGTTGCCTGCATTTGCTGGCAAAGCACCTCTGCAGCAGTGCACCCGCAAGAGTTTCTCTTTTTTTAAAAAATAAAAATGGCCAAGATCTATTCAAATTAGCACATTTAAAAAGTAATTAAAAAATAAAAATATTGAATTATCCCTGTAACATTGAATTGAAGTTGCAATATTGAATTCTAGTAGCATAAATCTTGTTTTTAATTATTATTTTGTTTACTTAGGTTCTGGTATCAATTATCCCTGCAAAAGTAAAATAAGATGGAAACTCATCATTGAAAAAAACTCATCTCAATAAATTTCTTAATCATATAATATCATCTATTCGTCTTTGACCTCGTTCTATAACAAAATTTATCAGTTCTCACAAATCTTTAAAAAAAATTATCGACTACAAAATATATATATATAATTCACATAAACCCTGATAAAAAATTACAGAATTTAACAAAATCCATTAATTCTTGTAAATTATCACCAATTCTCCTAAAGTCTATAAATCCTAATCAAATCTTACTAAAATCACCGATTAGACAAAATTATTAAATTATTAGCAATTCTTCTAAAATTCAACTATGCCCGCAAGTTACATAAGTCCTTGTTAATTTAATTTATACCCAATGGATATAATTTATATACAATGGATATAATTTATATATAATTTATGTTCAATTTATACCTAGTTGATCTACATTCAACCAGAATATAGCATAACAAAACAAAATCTTAACATTCAAATCATAAATTCTTTTTATATATATATAATTAAGAGTGGGATGGAGTGCTAAAACGGTGGCGATGCAAACTTGCAAGGGGGGGTGTTTTTGACCGGATAGTTGTGTTATTTGGAGGAGCACAATCCACCACATCTATATTATTTTCTCGAGCGTGTTAGTTAGCCAAAAGTTTTAGCTAGATGAGAAAATTTCATGGTGCAGGGAGTCATTTTTGACGTTTCAATAGTTACTCTCTAGTTTTACATTAAAGAAAAAAATAGACCTAAAAAAAAGAGAATATAAAACTCATGACTACTAAAAGTGATAAGAATATTTTTATTAGAAATTTATTTCTCTTAATTGTATCTATTTTTTCTTTCAAGTAGGTTTGGGAAGTAATTAATAAGGGGCCACTAGTTAGTCCGTGAGCAATATAATTTTTTTTTATGATAATATTAGTGTTTTTTTTAAGAATATATATGAATCTAATTTGCAGATTTTAATTAAAAAAAATCTCATAAATATTTAGTGAGATATTCTGTCATTTCCAAGACATGATTTTTATATATTTTTGTATACATAAAAAAATACTGGGGTACAAATTAATTTTTTTGTGTGAAAGTATCGTAATTTTTTATCTATAAAGAAGTCTTCATAAAAAAAAAACATGAAATATGTAAACAAAAAAAATTTGATTGAAAAGCATATTTTTTTACTCGAGAATATAAATTATAAAATTATTACAAATATTTATTATGGCTACTGTATAAATATATAAAAATAGGTTTCAAACCGGCTCGCAGCTAGCATCGTAGGGGCAAAACACTGGTTTTACACTAATTAAGGATCCATTTGCTTTACAGGACTCGACAAAGTGGCTTATGAGTTGTTTAGTGCTCTCGTGAACAAGATCAATAAGTGATTTTTTTGTCTTGTCCCACCACCTTCTTCGGGGTTAAGCTTGTTTTGTCTCGTGGTAAAAAAACAAAATCTAAGCAACCACCTCTGCTTGTTTCTCTTTAATTTTTTAAATTTTTTAATCATTATTCTGTACTTGTTAAAAAAAATAAATATATTTTATCTATGAAACAAAAAACAAATTATATGATTATGAAAATAATAACAATACTTATTTTCAATCTATTTTTTTGAAAATTCATAAAAATAATTAATTATTTTAATTTATAACTTGAAAATTATTGATCATGTTTACATACAAACTTGTAAATAAAATAAACAATTCAAATAAGTTAAAGATACGTTTTAAGCACCAGCATAAACTCTAGCTTTGACTCTATCTAGATACGAAACTAGTTTTGTACCGGCACTATGTTGCGGGGCAATAATTTTTTTCCAGTAAAAACTAAAAAGTAAATATATGGGTTTTAATAATGTATTTTTAGTTATAAGAAAAATAACCTAAAAGTTTATATATGTATCTAATTAATGAACTTGGTATTTGATTAGAAAATAATTAAAATTAAGATATTTGATTATGCAATATGAGTCATGGACTCTCTTATGTGTAATAACTGTATTTTTTATAATATTAATTTTATTTAGTGAAAAGATTATTTATGCCAGTAAAAGATAAAAAGAGTTATAAACAAAAGTGAACTAAATCAAATGATAGAGTTAACCATAAAACAATCCAATATTGAATGACAAAACTAAAAAAAAAAATCATCAATTAAAAAAAAGCAATGAAAAAAAAAGAGAGAAGATACGAATCAACCTACATAAATGCACTAATCTCGCGACTATAGGCTTAAGACTGAGATAATTTCATATAAAGAAAAGTGAAAATAAAGAAGCATGAAAACCAATTATAAAAAAACTAAATGTTGAAGGATGATAATGAAAATACATTAAGATATTTGATCTGGTAACACAGATCATGTGTCAAATTGCGTTTAATAACCATGTTTATTGTAATATATTTTTAAATAATAAAATGATTATATTTGTCAATAAAAGGTAAAAATATCACAAATGAAAGTGAATAGAATTAAACTATGAAGCTTAACTATAAAACAACCCTATATTGAATGGTGGATCTACAAAAGAAAATTAAAAAAAAAGAATCGGGTTAATCTGCATTAACTCACTAACCCTGCAAGCATAGACACATGATTAGAATAACTCCATATATAGGAAAGTGAAAAAAAACACGTAAACTAATTCCTAAAAAAATAGCTTTTAAAAGAAGAAATTTAAAAAAATTATTAAAAAAAAACAAAGTCAACTTATGTTAACTTTAAAAACTCATGATCATAATCATGTGGTCGAGACTTTCCACCCAGAAGGCAAACCCAAAAAAACAATGAAACAAGATTCTTAGTTAAAAAATGTCGAGGTATAAGACTTAAAATAAATAATTCTAAAAAAAATCAACAAAAAAAAATCATAAACAATTAGGGTTAGCCCACAAACCCCAAAACCATGAGAATATAATTAGAATAACATCATAAAAAGAAAAGAAAGAAAAAAAAAAATATCAACTCTATTTTTTTTAAAAAAATGATTGATGAAATTAAATAAAAAAAAGACCAAAGTCAACTAATATTAGTCTTTGAAACTTGTGATCATAATCAGAAGGCCAAGACTAATCGTGTAGAAGGCATGTCAAAAAAAGAGATGAAGCAAAATTATCAACAAAAAAATATTGAGGAATATTTTTTTAAAAAAAAAGCAATAAAAAATATAAAGAACAACCTCAATTAACCCACCAACCTTGTAACAATAAAAATAAGATTGGAATATTCCTATAGAAAAGAAATATATATAAAAAAAACACAAAGATCAATTAAAAATAATAACTAAATATTGAATGATGAAATAAATAAAAATCAATGATAAAAAAGGTCTAAAAAGAATAAAAGTCAATTGTGTTAACATTCGAAACTCGTGTCTCAATAAAAAAAATGTTGAGGGATGATTTTTTTAAAATACAATAAAATAAAGATTCAAAAAAAAATAAACACCAGTAAAACAAACAGGGGCCAAATTCAACATGAAAACATTGAAATCAAATGACAATGAATAAAATTTATTATGTAAAAAGGTTTAAAAATATCAAAAGAATTAGGACCAACTTTAATAATAAAAAAAAAAAATGAAACCTAGTGATTATAAATGAAACTGAAGAAAGAAATAAATTAAAAGAAAAAATAAATAAAAATAAATAGCTATAAATAAACAAGGACTGAATTGGACACACAATATTAATGGCAGTACGCACTCCTATACTTTGGCCAAACACTTTTATTTTCTATTGATATTTTATAAATATAAAAGACTAAATTGCTAATAAATCAACTTTGATTATAATAAAAATTAAAAAAAAAAGATAAAAAAAAACCTTTATTTTTATTGCTTCTTATGATGGTTTAACAATTTAATTGTGTTTAAGAAATGAAAATATTTAAAAACCCCTTGATCCAAGTTAATTTTTTTTTCTTATAAGTCTAATTAAGTTATTTAACTATTATTTATTATTCACGATGCAGGTTAAAAGTCAAATTTATTCCAAATCAATTTGTCCGTTTAATACCGTGTCCATATAAAAAGACCGAAATAACCCCTTAATTTTATGTTACTATATGTTTTTTTTAAAAGGTTTAAAATGGAAAAAACACTATTGCTACAGTAGTTTCTTGGTAAAAAACCACTTCAGCTCTACACCCTACTTTGCCTTGAAGGATAAAGCTGCCATTTCAGTTTTCTTCAATATGAAATAAGCTGTCGGGATACATCAAATTCAATAAAATTGGGTTGCGATGGACTAATTTGTCTTGAATTTTTAGTATTTAACAGGAATAAAATTCTGCGAGCCATTAATCATATATCGTGGAGAACCAATTCTGGAACTTAATTTAAAAAATTATGACGTATGAGAGAGGAAGTCGAAGACAGTAATCTCCTTAGCTTCGGCTATCAATTTAATGGATACAGTTGAACTAATTGGGTGTTGTATAAAGATAACTAACTAGATACTATTAATTAGATTCGTTTATTTGTTGAATTTTTTTTTTGAAAGGTGAATTTTTAACAAAATAAATTCATAAAAAATAAATTATTTTATGATATTTGATAATATCATATAAAATAAGTTAGAAAATAATTTTCAATGTTCGGTTATGTCATTGTAAAATGAGCTGTAAAATAACTTATTAATATATTTTTTAAGTTTATGAAAATAACGAGGAACAAATCTTACAAATTAAAAAGTTGAAGGGGAATGAAATTGAAAAAAATAATTTAATTTCATAAATTATCTCAAATAAAATAAATAGCAATCAAAATAATAGAGATCAAATCTAACAGATAAAAAATTAAAAGATGATAAAATTAAACTAATAATAATAATAATAATAATAATAATAATTTCATTAATAATTTTAAATAAAATAAGTAACAATCAAAAGAATGAAGACTAAATTTAATAGATAAAAAATTTCAATTAAAAAAATAAAAAAAAAAAGCAAATAACAATCATAAAAATAACCAAAATTAAAATAAAAACCAAATTTTAAGAGGTGAAATAAAAAAAAATTAAAATAAAATATATAGCAATAATAAATTTGAGGACTAAATTTATTATAACAAACAAATAATATGCTATTTTTAAATTTTTTATAATTTTTAAAAAGTGTTTTCCGTCTAAAAAAAAAACACTTTCCTAAAAATTATGTTAAATTTTTTTTTAACCAAAAAGGTTTTTTTGTTGATTAATTTTTTCATTAATAAATAAACATAAAAAAATTTTAAAAATAATTTTAAAAAAATCATTCTAGTTCTTAAAAGAAAAAAGAAAGAAAGAAAGATAAATTGTAACCCCCCGATATTGTAAATTGGTAATCCATCTCTCTACCAACCAAGATTTATCAAAATTCGAACCGCAAATACGTGTGATGGGCAATTTCATCAAAAAAAAAAAAGCGACAACTTTTTCCTCTATTGTCAGTCTGTGGCACTGTACAATCTGTCATGGTACAAACCACCTAAATTATTGGCCATTAATTGCTAATTGTCATAATGTACGAAGCTGTTTAGTTTCATCAATGTCTCCAATGCTTTCTCCTGTACCTTGGAGGAAAGACAGCTAATCAATGCAGTCCTGTCAGTCCATTTAGCTGCTGTCTAGCTATCAATCTCTAGGGTAGGGGGTTTGTTTTGATGTCGAGTAAAATCGGTTCCCATCTCAACAAGAAAGAAATCTGGCATTATGTTTTTTTGGACAATACTTCTTCATTTTTCCGGCAACAACTGGATAATTACAGGCAGTTGAGGATTAGATCACCAAAACCAGCTGACTCTGTAAAAGAAAGTAGTTGTAAGTTGGAAAGTTTTAAGGGAAAAAGGTGGCCAAACATCAAGGGTCCTGATTAGGTAATTAACTGGCTGCTTGTCAATTTCACTTCACCACAGATGTGTGTAGATGGTTGAAGCAGAGAGGGAGAGACAGCAATAAAGGATCGTTTAAGGTAATGGAAACCAGTTAAACATTAGAGATCTTCGAAGGATGTTTCTCTCCGAGGGTGGCTAAAATGACGGAAAATATCGATCTAGACATTATCTTTTTGGGTTTGTTCTGTTTGATGATCTGTGTGAAATTACTTGTCAGCTGGTAAAGTGGTGCATTTCTTCAAAAGCTGATAAGGCGACTTTTACAGTGATGAATCAAGACGGAAATTTCTACCTGCAAGAACCCATAGATCTCCATTGAAAACCGTTTCAAGGACCCGTTGATGTTTTGGCAAGTTCATAACCTCTATCAATCCCGAGGACAGTTAAACATGCTCAACACCATACCGGAACTATACTGGCTAGATTTTGATCTTTATGACATTTGTATGTATGTGTGCAGACAGGGGGCCTACTTTATCAACAAATGTGCAGGAGTGCTCCTATTAAATTAATATTTTTAGGGTGAGTTTATTTTTGTGTTTTAAAAGTATTTTTTAAAAAAATTATTTATTTTATTTTTATTTTTAATTAAATTTTTTATGTTTTAAATTATTTTAATGTGTTGATATAAAAAAATATAAAAAATATTTTTATATTTTTCTAAAAAAATAATTTTAAAAACAACCATTATGAAACTCTTAAACCCCTCCTAAAATTAAAATTATGACTCATGCCACATTGCTGTATTGCCATTCTACATGAACATTGCGACTCTATCTTTCTTTTTCCTTTTCTTTTTGTTTTTTTCTGTTTTTGTTTTTTTAATAGCAGCAACTATAGACCATCTAAATCCTCAAAAACACATAAAACAAGTGAACAGAAAAGCTATCCCGCTCAGTTACTCTCCTTGTATCTGCGTTCAATGAATAAAGAGTAGCCCTTTGATTTTGGCACACAGAAACTCCATCCAGTTTGGAGAGTATATATGCTGTTTAGAGTCCATTTATTTATGTGATTGCTTTTATATTTGAAGCAACCATAACAAATATTATATCTAATTATATTAAAAACATAATTTAATTTTTGTGGGGCCCATAAAAATTCATATTCTACACGTGAATTTAGAAAAGAAACTCCAAGCTGTTTTTTGAAATTCAGCGTTGACGTGCACTGTGCATGCAAACAGTACAAGTGAATTGCACTATTCACATTGTTCATGAGAACAGTGCAATTCACTTGCACTATTTACGCGAATAGTTTTTTCAGTATATTTATTTTTTGTATATTTTTAAAAAAACAATTAGTTTAGAGTGAATTAAATTTACTTATATTGTCATGTAAACAATATTTTTTTTTCTCGAAAAACTAGTGTAGAGTGAATTAAATTCACTCGCACTGTAATATCAAATCAATTTTATTCCTGATAATATTTTATCTAATTTTATTGCATGTTCAAAAAGTTATAAAAATTATAATTCTTGTCGGATGAATTTTGTACGTAATGGAATTGTAGATGATTTAATGGAATAATAAAAATATTTTATATAAAATATTATTTATATCATGAAGTAATAGCAATAGTTAAATCTATAACATTTAAATTAAAAACCATCAATATTAATATATATATATATATATTAAATTTATTTTATAACTTTAATTTCAAAAGTATTCTTAACCAAACACATTAAACCACTTTTTGTTTAATCTTAATTTCAACTACAGTTTTAACCAAACACTTATTTTTTCAAATCAACCTCAATTAAAAATATTTTTTTATAAAATATATTTTTTAAAAAATTATAACCATAACAACTACTATAATACCACACATACTTTTAATTGGCAACAGAACATTATCAGTTCTAGGAAGCCCCACTTCGCAAGCAAGGAATCGGTGCTCTTTCTTGCACCAATACTTATTAACGGTGCTTAACTACTGTTATTTTGTTAGCTATTCCTTGAAATTTATTTTTTTAAAAAGATTGATACGAAGAGAAGAGAAAAAATTCTAGATGTATATATTTTTATTATTTTTTATAGGTTATTTTGCTGCAAATCTTTTTCTTATTCACCTATCTTGGAGACAGAGGGAGCTGTAGGGAGGTCAAATTGAAAATGCAAAAGCCAGTCAAAACTTGAGGAAAGGATGATCAGAGTTTCACTTTGGTGTACGGAATATTATATATGACGATTCTAGATAATGCCATCATTTTAAAGGCGCTGTACCCTTCTTTAACAAACACAAACCTGTCATTTAACACTACTTTATGTAAATATAAATAAAAACAATTGAAATAGAATAAGATTAATTATGTGTTGAGTAGATTTCACGGGGAAAAGTTTTCCGGTTGAAAAAAAAGAGGCACGGGTACATCTCAAGATCCACTCATCCTGTTGAGATCAGGAAAACTTCGAGGAACACCTGGTTCTTCTCAAGCTCGAGGGATAGCTAGTACGTGGTGGCTATAGAGGATTGACATGGCTCGAATGATTGTAAAATAAGCTCTCTGGTGGGTCGAAGACTCTCTAATAATTAAATCAAATCAGTAGACGGAGGGAATAGTGCCTAAAAAGGCGAGTACTTGAGAGTTTATTTGCTGGTAGGTTGTTTTTAAAATTTTTGATTTTTTCTTATATATCTTTTATCATAAAAATAAATTTTAAAAAATAAAATATTATTAAAATGTATTTTTTAAAAAAATACTTAAAAAATTATTGTTACCATAATAACAAATACTCTTATTGTTAAAAGAAAATGGACATTAACTATATATTAAAAGAGCTTATTCTTTTATTATAGCATTATTCTTGCTCACCATATCATTGTAGATTAGTGTGGTGATTTTTTTAAAATTTCAATTTGGTTATTAAATTTTTATTTTGCATGATTTAGCTATTTTAAGCCCAAATCAACACTCAATTGTATTTTCTTTTTTTGGAATGGAGGGTTAAATTGAAGAGAAAAGACTAAAGTGAAATAAGCAAGTGAAATAGATGGCAAATTTGAAATTTATCTTTAAATTTTATTTTAGTCCCTCATCTTTTTTGGTTTTTAGGTTAACCAATCCCTTTAATATTCAAAGATTCAATTTTAGTACCAAGCTTTATTTTTTTTATTTTCAGTCTTTTTTTGGTGAGAAAAGAAGGAGAGATTCGTTGAATTCCAGTATAAAAAAAGAAAATTATCATTGGTGATGATTCTAACCACTAAAAAAATTGATTTTTTTGTCAAATTATTTTATGTAATGAGAGGAATTCATACCATATGTTTTTTTTTTAATTTTGAAAGTGCCTAAAATATAGATCTGATCCCAGAAAAATTTTTGTTTCGGGTTTTAAGGCTTTTGTTTTTGTGTTTTTTGTTCATCCTAAGTATCATCCAGTTCATACCATATGTACTAGCCTTGGTGTTTGTGCTTTGTTGTGAAGCCGAACTATTTTTTTTTTTTTAAAATAATGTTTATTTATAAAAATAGAGTAAAAGAAAACATTAAAAATTAATCACAATAAATATAACTGTTAATTAGAATTAAGCCAATATAGAACATGGTTAAACCAATACAAAACACTTCATCAAACTCAGGGTTTGAATTATATACTGAAATAATCTAATAAAAAATAAAATGAATTATAAATTCCTTTTAAAAAATCATATTTATATAATTAGTTAGGTGTTGCATATTTGACCATGCAAATTTTTCGAGAATCATACTAAGACGTAGCAGATAAATTTATATGATTTCTTCGGACCTTCAATAAAATTTAAGATCATTTCAAACTATTTTTTATTTATTTATAATTATTTTAATATCTAAGAAAAAAAATAAGATTGCTTGACCTCGAAAATATTTTTTAAAGCAGATTGGATTTTCAGCTAAAAATACCAAATATAAATTTTTTAAAAAAGGATTTTTTATCAATGAAAATTGTTAAATCAAATGACGATATCTGCCTAAAACATTATAATTCGAGGAAAAAATTAACCGGATTGACAGTACAAACCCTAACGTGCCTTATCCTTAATAGATTCGGGGCAGAAATGTCATTAAACCATAAATAATTCACAGCTACTTCTAAAAACATGAGTTCCATAAAGACTTTTGATTGATTACAATATTCTTGAACACTTTTAAAAGACTATAATATCCTTAAAAACAACAATTTGAGGATAATGGCACCATGCCAAACACCAATAGCATCATGCAAAAACATTATTGCGAGGCAAAACAAAAACATGTAAAACATTATTGCAAGGCAAAACAAAAACACAAAAGGTTCCAAGCACCATGCAGCCAGTTACCAAAAAATAAAAACATCATGTGACCGGTAGAATAGAATGCATTCCTCAAATCATATAACTGAACTTCCAAGAAGCAGCTGAGGCTTTAGCCACAACTATTATAAGGTTTCTTCTGAATTTTTTTTAAAAAAAATCCATCCAAAAAGTAAATTTTGGTTCAGGGAGCAACTCCCCCCTTAAACTGAATTATTTGTGGAAAAATTCGCCGACTAAATTCTCATAAGTCAAGATTTCATCACCATCTAACCTAAAGGAAACGACAAGAATGAAGATGTAGCTTCCATTTAAGCACCGCCTGATCCGTACTTCTTGCCGAATACAATCAGCTGCAACTTGTCATAACCGGCAAGCACACCAGCACCAGCAATGGCTCGGAGGATGTTTGCTCCAGCACCCTTGAAGAGAGACTTGGCACCCTCATTCTTCAAAATCTGAGAGAAGGCATCAAGTGAGCTTTTATACTTGACAGCTTCACCAGAGGTCATCATCATTCTTCTACGAACAGTGTCAATGGGGTAGGAAGCAAGACCAGCACCATTGGTGATGAGCCAACCAAGGGCAAAGCTTGCAAAGAAACTATCCTGTAAAAATCACAAACATAAAACACGTTACAAAAACCAAAACTGAATCCCCTATTTCAACAGAACTTTAAAAAAAACTATCGTGTAAAAATAAAAAATAAAAAGAAAACAAGTTGAAATGGCCAAACTGAATCCCCTATTTCAACATAACTTTTAAGAAGTTTAAACAAAAATAGTGAACTTGCAATCTGATTTCCAAAATTAATAAGATAAAGCAACCATCTTTGCACGCACAAAATGAGTTAATTGTAGTGTATATATAATTAAAAAAATCTAGAACTCCCAACACAAAAAATTAAAAGCATATGGTTTTTTACAGCGGAACCATGTCAGAGGTTTTATGATGCCTAGAAAACAAAAGAACTAAATACATTTACCAGGGAAAAAAGAAAAACAATTGATGTCTCAATAAGTTAATAAAATTCAGTTGCTAAAGTGTAAAGCCTAAGCTAGTGGGCAACACGATCTTGCAACCATGTAATCATCAGACAAATAAAGCATAACAGAAGTGTTTCCACTAACCTGCATGTCTCCGGTAAGAAGCACAGGCTTCAAGGAGTCGTACATTCCAAAATAAAGACCGCGATAGACAATAATTCCAACACAAGAAATGTTAAATCCACGGTAAAGCCCAGCAATACCATCAGAAGCCATTGTCTTCTTGTAGACATCAATGAGCCCATTGAATTGCCTCTCTCCTCCCTTCTTTGCAGCCTTGGCATCATTGGCCAAACGGGTTCGAGCATAATCCAAGGAATAGACAAAGAGAAGGGAAGAAGCACCAGCTGCACCTCCTGAGGCCAAGTTCCCAGCAAACCACTTCCAGTAGCCATCTCTATCTTTCTTAAAGTTGAAGAGCCTCTTGAAGTAATCCTTGAAAGCAAAGTTCAAGGCCTGACAGTTTCGCAAACACAATGAGCATTTAATTGAAAAAAAAAAATCATATTAACCAAAAACCAACTTGAAAATGCTTGTATACCTGAGTGGGGAAGTAACGGATGACATTGGCAGTGTTCCCTCTCCACAATGAACCAAACCCCTCTTCCTTGATTGTACGGCTAAAGCACTCTCCAATGCCCTTGTAGGGTTGAGACAAACGACCAGTTTTGATCATCTCATCCTGGTTTTGAATCAACAGCTTGACACGCTCAATTGGGGCAGCAGCAGTTTTAGATACAGCAGCAGAGACTCCACCCATGAGAAAATCAATACCGAAGCTAGCTAAACCTTTTTCTGATGGGGCTTGAACAAGAACAGATGAAGCAGTAGATGGAACAATAGATAATTCAGTAGCTGCTACACATGCCCATCCCATGGGGTACTGAAAAGCAGGATTTGAGTAGTTGCCATAAGCACACCTTTGGTGCAGAGCAGGCTTCTGGAAAGCCCCATCACAACCAAAATCATTAGAAACACTGGAACGAAGGAACTGGCCAGCTACTTTCTGCATAACAGAAGGGTGTTGAATCTGCTCAGCCATTTTGACTTTTCCTGCAAAGATGGCAGCACAAGCTGTTAAAAACAGCTTATTTTAAAGGCAAAATTAACAAGAAAACTGTGTTTAGGCCGACACAAATGGAGATACAGATAATAGGATAAGCAGACTATAAAAATCAAATCACAAAGCAGCCAATGTACCATGCATAAAATCACATCAGGGAACATTGGTATAAAAAGAAACAAATAGTTTCTGGTTCCCCTAGAATACTGGGGCAACATAAATTCAAATAGCCCAAGTACTCCATCGAGGATTACTGATAAAAAGTACAATGCCAATCCCGTATTTATAGCAAGCAAATGAACATAAATATAAATCAGCAAAAGCTAAAGAGAAAGGATTAAAAGACAAATAATTTAAACTAACCAATAAACACAACAATTGTTTAAATAAACAGCTCAACTGAATTCATCTAAAGGTATAAAAATCAGAATTTAAACATGTGGACGTACCACAAGGAAACAACTTTCCAAATGAAAAATTATTCTTTCCTAAGAAAATGTATATTTCGTTTTTTGGTTGCTTAAGTTGGCAAACATCAGCTAAAAAACAAAAAGAAGCAATGAGGAAAGGATTCATCATCCTATACAACACCGGTTCATCAAATCATGAATAGAAGTAGAAAAAAAGTAACCAATAAGAAACAACAATAAAAATCCCAACAACATCTAATCAATCGTCCACTTCCAAACAGATAAAAACAAACAATTGTTATTACACAACCAACAAAATTAGAGAATCCGGTACAGGTTGCCAACTTTTGAATAGACATAAATTTGTTGAAACAAATCTATCGAAAAGCGAACTAGATTCTATTAAAACAACGCTGAATCAAAACAAAAATAACCAATGATAATAGAAAACGGAGAGAGTGAAAAAAAAGGTGTGAAAAGTTTCAGCAACAAATCCTAAGTAGTCAAGTAAAACAGTTCATCGGAACATACTTTACCACATAGCTCCGAAACACACGTGCAGATCTCAACATTAATTTCATAGCATACGAAGTGGATTTCAAAACTCGATGCATGAAAGTAGTGGTTAAATAGATCTGAGGTAATTGAATGAGAGAAAAGCAAAAAATAAAAGCAGATCTAGTAAATCAAAGAGACAGCGATGACTGTTCAAGAACAGAACAAGAGAAGAAGATGATATCAGATCCAGAAAACCAATCAATACATAAACAGATCTAGTAAAACAGGGAGCAGACACAATAACTAATTAGAACTGACAATTTAGATCATTCGATGGAAGAAATCGAGAGATCTGAGAGAGAAAGCAGATGGAAATAATAACGGCAAGGGAGCGTAAATCTGAAGAGTAATTTACCTGATTAGTGGCTGCGTGTGAGAGACTGGAGGAGGCTTTAGAGAGAGATTTTTAGGGGTCTCTCCAACTTTCTCTGAGCGTTGAAAGAAATTGCAAAAGCGAGAGAGAGATGTGTGGAGGAAGAGAGGCTTTGAAAAGTGTGAAACTATCTTCTATTTAGAGCGTTTTTGGTAACGGGGTAGGGGTTGTTTTTTAAATAGTTTTTTGTGCTAAAATACATGTCAATAATATTTTTTTATTTTTTAAAAATCATTTTTAACATTAGCACATTAAAACGATTCAAAAAGTATAAACCGTACTTAATTTTAACAAAAAAAAAATAATTTTAAATTTGCATCAAATACAGGTGCAAACTAGGGCTGAGCATTTCCGGTTCGGTCCGGTTTTGAACCAAAATAAACAACCAAACCGATTTTGTTTTTTTTTAATTTTTTAAACCGAACCGAACCGAAAACCGGTTCAAACCGATTAATTTCGGTTCGGTTCGGTTCGGTTTTTTCCCCTTCCAAACCGGTTCAAACCGAAATTATTCACAATCCCAAAAAAATCGGTTCAAACCGATTAATTCCAACTTGTTCACAGTCCCAAAAAAATCCCTAATTACTACGTCGAAGGTGTCAAAAAGTGGCTGGAAGATGCAAACAACAAAATTGAAGGTGCGAAGCCCTTGGAAAATGAAATAGGAAAAAATGGCAAATGCTTTACTTGGTGCCCAAACTGCATGCGACAATTCAAGTTAAGCAAGGCACTGGCTAAGAAGTTGGAGACTTTCAGAAAACTTGGAGAAATTTGCGAAAAGTTTAAAACAGTGGCCCACAAAGCTCATCCTCAGCCCATAAAAATTCTCCCATCAAAGTAATTCACGCCCTCAAAATCCTCAAAAGAAGCTTTGAAACAGATCATGAAAGCTCTCAAAGGGAAAATAAGGGGGGGATATGCAGAGAAGGGGGAGGGGTATGCAGAGAAGGGTGATTAAAGAGAGGATACGCAGAGAAGGGGGGCTAAAGGGAGGGAGGGATATGCAGAGGGGCGGCTGATGCTAATTGCTAACTGTGATTTAGGGTTAGAAAATATGGTATTTATACTTACTTTTTTTAAAAGTGTTGACTGGTTGACCCGGTTCGGTTCGGTTCGGTTTAATCGGTTTCAGACTTTAGAAACCGAAACCGAACCGAACCGGAATTTTTTTGTGATTTTTTAATCGGTTAATTCGGTTTTTTTTTTCGGTTCGGTTTTTTCGGTTATTTTTTTTTCGGTTTTCTCGGTTTAATCGGTTTATCGGTTTTTTTGCTCACCCCTAGTGCAAACGCAGCACCAAACGCTGCCTTAATTGGTGCTACCAATGTGCTTTTTTTTGCTGTGTTTTGCTGACCAATTACCATGTGACTGGCTAGCTGGGTGGGTTCTGATTTGTTGCCTCGCCAATCTTTGGGGGAAGACCATGCAGGTGCAGATGTCACCCTTTTTTTATTCGGTCAGCTAAGACTTTTTTTTTTTTTTTTAATATTGTATGCCCTAGAAGGAATTGGTTAGTTTCAAAGAAATAGAGTGGTAGGCGTGGAGAAAATAACAAGATCAAAATTTGAGAACAACATAAGAAAATAGCAAGATCAAGATTTAGATTTAGATCTAAATATTAAGAATATCAAGTTGGCAGCATAAGATCTTCTAAACTTGACCGTCCCACGTTAAAAGAGAATCTGGTGTTTTCTTTTTATTTCTGCAAGATTTTATATATATTTTCTATGTATGCTAGAAATTAGGAAGGTGCAATATTTAATTTTTTTTTATTAGAAAAGAGGATAGTATTTTTTTGGTGGAGTGAAGGGGTGGCCGGTGCGCCAACGCCATGTCCCATGCGGCGGGCGAGCCGTGATTCGTTACGGGAGACTTGAGCGGCGGACAACGGATTGAGTGGTCAAACTGGGCTATTTTTATTTTTATTTTTATTTCTATTCATTTTCTCAAAGCTCTTTTAACGTTATTTTTGTATGCAAAAGAGAATTCTTTGGGCCCCAGACTGCTTATGGACCGGAATCAAATTTCCATAGGTGCTAAAATATTAAGTCCAGGCCCCGCTCAACAAAAAGGCTAACATGTTAAAAATGGCCCGGGCCGTGTTTTATCTGACGTTGGAGGCCCCATCCGAGGCTAGCCTTTGGAGTTTGGACATGGCCTTCAGTAGATTCTCTCTTTGTTTTTAAACCCCCCCTAAATACAAATTAAATAAATAAGAAACCTCAAAAATCATAGTTTTAAAACTAGTAAATCACATCGATCTAAAACTCAACCGATCCTGAACTAGAATTAGGTTAAGTTTAAAAAAATTTAGAAAAAACAAAATTTAAAACGATCCGACAATCTAGTCAAAAAACTTAGTTGCAACTCGTTGACTTTTATTTTATTTTTTTTATTAAAATGATATCATTTTAATTTAAAAAAATATAACCCAGACAACCTGATGACCGGATCAAAATCCGGAACCCAAATCTTGAATTGGATGAGGTTTAAAAACTATGCATAAAACTATATACTCTTTTCTCATTTGCATCCCAAAACCTAAAACTATATACTCTTTTCTCATTTGCATCCCAAAACCTAAAACTATGGTAAAATATGGTCGGTTTCTTTTAATATCTCATTTCTGATGTTTTATACACTAAATGATATTGATTAAAAGAAAGATTTGACAAAAAATTACTGAACTTGGCATTTTTGGTATATTATGTATATTTATGCAAGGACATTAATTTGAAGAAAAAAATGATAAAAATATTTATGAACATTAAAAAAAAACTTGATTAAGATGTTTTTTTGGAAATGTCTGAGATCTAACTATAGATTCTAGACTCATTTGATAATTAGTATGTAGATTCTAGATTAAATTGAGTTGTCTCCAAAAGCTTACACATTATCTCATTATCAATTGATCAACATGAACCTCGAAACATGGCTGAACCACCTGTCATGCTAGTTTTTATTTTGATCTCTACGGGTTTTGATTCATACAAGTCGTGCTTTAATTAATTGCTTTGGTGGCCGTATACATTCTTGCCATTTATTTGCTTCTATTTCACCTATCAGTATTTTTCTTAGTTCTCACACTGTCTACAGCACCACTTTTGTAAAAAGCAAGCTTTTCTTTTTTCCTTGCCAGCGAAAAGCATAATTAATTTTGCAAACTAATCTGTGTGCAAAATTCGCCTGCCTTAACTTAGTTTACCAAGCAACGTCATCAGTCAATCTGCAGAAATTTCTTGGTTTAATTAAAAATGGATTCCGAGCTTTCAGAAGAATGCCATAGGGAATTGATAGTTTGCTTCGGCAGTAGACAATGATTGAAGGGCCCAGACCTAATTTGTGGGTTGTTTACGATGCCAAATTTCGAACCATGGGCCTGCTTAGACCAGTGCCATTGACTTTGGATAATTTGATCGATTCTTACAGACAAAAAAGCTAGTAGTGCTTCTCCCCTTTGTGCTTTGTGAGTTTAGGTCGGCAATCCAAAAAGTCATCTCCGACAAAGTGAAGGAAAGAAAAGAGGGGCCGGGCAGCTACAGATAAGAGTGAATGCCCAAGGCCGATGAATGGCTACCCGGCGAACACGAGATCCCGGTCACCATTCATGGCCAGACAAAAAGGGACCACTAGCCTAGAGAATCAAATATGGAATAGGAGACATGAGTTCACCCGCTTGCCCGAAGATGAAGCGGGAGAAAGAGATGCCAGGGACAGAGTAACCTCAGGGTTCATTTCATGCCCCCGGAAGGTAAGCCACAGGATCAGGAGCGGGGAGGAAGAGGGAAAAGAAAGAGGAGAGGAGTTTTCCCATTCGATTGATCAATTCAGAGTCCCGAACCGAAGCCCATACTCCGACTAAGAATAGTGGAAGTTCCTACACGGGGAACATTGACATACGATCTTTCCAGATTAGGGAGCAGAGTATGAACCTGCAGCCAGTATGAAAGAAAGCCATCAAGCAAGATAGGCAGAGATCGAACTGTTAGGTTCTACAATGTTACTGCAATTAAACTGTTAGGTCCTCCAAGGTTCCATTTTGTAATAAAGCAAGTACATGACAAGTAAAATACAGTTGAAATTAATGTGACGAGCAACTCCTGTCAAGAATATGAAATTAAAGCCTTCCTAGCGTACTTGCTGTAATATTTATAACACTTCCATCCATTAAGCAAAGTAGCAAGTGAGAGAAAATGGTCAGAAACAATAATGTCACAAAAGTTGGTGAACAGTGAGATCCGATCATGGTATTGGATCCCCCCCCTGGAGGACCTGATCAACTGTCAACCTCTCAAGGGTCATCATCATTTAACTGTTCTGTGAGAGGGAAAATCATAGCATGTGTAACAGGATTTAAACAGTTGATTAGTATTTTAAGCATATGTTTTGGTTTTCAAGATGTGTAGAACTCAAAACCATCCCTTTTCCTGCCCTTATTTTACTTGGAAGAGTGCTGCTATTCTTTAAAATCATCCAGTTTAATTGTACAAGAGTAATGCTTGTTTTACCTAGACTAAAACTATACTTTGCGAAATATAACCGCCATAATTGAATTTGTGAGATCTGCTAGGACTACCATTTGATTCCATTTACTCGATGAATGAGATTGTTCTTTCTTATTTCGAAGATAATATTTCGGGAAAGATTAAATTAGTATTATTCATTGTTGAAACTACGTTTCAGAACTAAAGATGTGCTCGGAGACGCTCCATATCTGAAATGACTTTAGTGGTTGTGTGCTTAAGGACTGGCAATGCTTGACCACTGGATCGGTGGAAGAGGGACCAATATTTTGTGCCGAAGGCACAGCAATCAATATAAAGCAGGAAGTAAACTCTACTTAATTTTGTTGCAAATCTATTTGTTTGTTTTGGTCAGAGACCGCAAGCAAAATATATATATATATATATATAAAACAGTATTTGTGATTTGATTTGGACTTTTATTGGATTTTGAATTTCGGAGGCAGTTGGTTGGTATTATCAAAACAATCTTGGACACGGAGACTCAAAAGGTCATAATTCCCATTTCCCGTAGGCACCCACTCGTGCAATCTTGGAGACATAAAATTATAAGAAATGGGCTGTGGTCAAATTAAAGACTCCAAGACAACATTTGAAAATATAACCAATAAGAGAGCTTACGTACAGGCATGGAAAAACATGATTTTCGTTCCTCGACGAAATCGACCTTTTGAGATGGACAGATTTCTCAGGAGTTCAAATGCTCAATAAATACTTGATGCAAGCTGAAATGATTTCGTCTTCCTTCGTGATCAGTTGCAGAGCTAGCTCAACACCCCCTCCAACACCTTCTGATTTATTCACCAAGTGCATGTGCCAGATATTCATCAATGAAATCCTAAGAGTACAGATTTATTGAGGAAATTAACCCTTACGCACATGAAGTCTCCATGTATTGAGAACATGAATCTGGGAAGTGCAATTTGTTAATTATATATTTTCTCAATTTCTTTGATTCTAACTAGGAAGTTGGTACTCTTAATTAATTTTATTTGGGATGAAACGCACCTTTTTTATGTCTAATAGTCAACATAGCTCCCAAAGAAGTCTTCGTTCAAAACCAAGTATAGTTATGGTTTGAGGAATTCAAAATCACGGTTCCCTTTAATTGTTTATTATTATTATTTTTAATGTATTGGCGGTGAAATTGGTTTGAATTTTGATCTTAAGCTAGCTTTAGCTACCATTTCCCATAAGATACGTGCAATAACATGTTTGAATAAGAGACCTAGCTCCTCCTGTTTTCTTTTTTTAAAAAAAAAAAACATCAACAAGAAGAAAGTCATCATACGATTATAGTTAATTGTAAGGAAATAAAGAATTGTATATGAAAAACATGCAAGAGTATTATCATTCTTAACAGGGATCGAGCCACAGGTTTTATTTCAAGAAATTAAGTGTCAACAAGGGCTATTGTTGTTATCATTACTGTTATTATTTTGCTAGTATATATCCTGTTATATATAATAATTAAGTTAAATATATTTTTTAAAAACACAAAAACAAATAAACTTTTCCATATCTCTTACGTGTCCAGCTTCTCCGAACCAAACATCTGATATCGGCTTCTTGAAACGAACAAACGTCTCGCTCTGAATTTTAAACACATACGCGACTGCACAGGTGCAAAATCACTTCGAAGAGTGGAATGACAAATCGAAAATGACACTGTTCCTCGTAACAATCAACCGGTCAGCCTAAATTCTCGAAGAACACTGTACAAATCCTCGAATCCTCGAGCCTAGACGGGCACGTACAGGAGAAGTCACTACTATATTGTGGCTTCCTTTTCATCATCATCTTCTGACACAGTAAAAGCCATTCTATGATGATGTGACTTAACATGGTAGCATGCATGGAGTCCTAGATTTGTCTATATGTGTAACCCCATTAACTTTTATACACCCCATCTATGCACGTAACGAGAAAAAGTGGTTGATTACACAGTAAATCGTACAATATCAAAACCCAACGCCATTCTTTAACGAGTTTGTTGACTGAGCTAAAGAATGCCGCTGGTAAAAGGGCCCTTCCGATCCCACAATCTCTTCACGTATTTGAATGCATGCACAGAAGACATTTTAATTTTAAAAAGGAAAAAAAAAAAAAAAAACAAAGTCTAGCGACTTATTCATTTATTAGTGTGTGTGTTTTTGAAGACTACAATGAAGTCCTCGAGATTGTATAGTGTGTGTATTACAATGAAGAAGATGTTAAGAGAATGCACTGAGAATTTTAAAACTAGAGTTTACGAAGTTAAAAACAGTAGAATGAAAAAAAGGGTAGAAGAGGCGGTGGTTTTAAATCTTGGATTAAATATGAGTTTGTTCTTCCAAGATTAAAAAGGACTAGATTATTCTTTATCTGTAATTAATTTTTTGATATTTTTTTGTTACTTTTAAAATATATATATATGTTTCATATGAAAAAAGTATCATAAGTTTTATTGTTGTGTGATTAAATAAAAACTAATCTCTTAAAAAAAAATATTATTAAATCCGATGACATGCATGATGATTTCGGTCCATGAAATTTCTTAGTTGAATTAAGTTCATTTTATTTTTTTAATTAAATATTTTTTTGTTGATTTTTTTTTCAACATTAAATTATTCTAGAATTGAATTTTTTTTTTCAAGATTATCCTTATAAATTTTGCAACTGATTAGTTCAATTTAACCCAAATAAATCAAATATTTTTCTATCTTAATATCATTCTATTCATTGTTGAACTTTTTTAAAAGAAGACTTATTACTAATATATAAATGTTTTCTGCACTTTTTTTTTTTTATTACGACTAGTGACATGGCGAGAGCCAACAAACTACTACTCTTTGAGTAATGCATATTTTTTAAAATAGATACAATAAATAACTAATAAAAGTCATTTATTACTCTGTTTTCCGTCACTCTTTAAATTTTAGGCTTAACCTTGCCTAATGCTTTGTGTCATGAGGCTGTATTTTTAATATAAAACCCGGACCGTCATAAGGTGCATCCCTTCCCATGAAAATGGCAAGCTTAGACGCGTAAACAAACATAAAACACAACCACCAAAGCAAATGGCGAAGGGGATAGTCGTCGTTAATTCCAAGCAAAAGATCTAATGAAAAAAAATAAAATTAAATAACAATAGCAACAACAACAGAATGTTACCCCTCTCTCTCTCTCTCTCTCTCTGAATATTGCGTGGTGCAATCCGCTCCTGGGAGACAACCTTCTGCAGGTCCAATCTCTGACTTTTGTCTTTGTCTTTTTCTTCTTTCTTTCCTTCTTTATTGTCATTTCATGCATGCCCGTAAGTTTCTTCAGTTAATGCAGAGGGTAATTTCTTGACTTTTGTACACCCTTAATTTCTTTTTACTACTGGCCTCGTGCTCTTCATGTTCAAAGGTATTCATGCCCTCGACACCCCCATCTCTCCTGCCCCTACTTGGTGCTATATATGTAGCACAGTCTATTCTGCTAGCCAAAGTGCCAAATCACACTCTCCTTCCTCTTGCTTCTTAGTTTCACCATGGCAGACCCTTGCTTCAATCTCATCACTGGATCTTTCAACTTCATGCCTCTTAATCCTCATTACACGGCTTTCACTTCTTACCCAAACCACCACTTGTTCAACACCAAATCATCCATTCCTTTTGCCTCGCCTCAAAAAGAAGCACCTCTCCTTGTAGAATATTTAGGCCCTATCAGACAACAAGAAGACCATCTCGAGTCCTCGAGTAGTTCAATGGAAGAGGACAAGAACATGATAAAGGATGTTGAGAACCTCTTTTTTAGTACTGCAGATGGTAATGATAAGCCAGTGTCTGTAGTTCTGCATATAGGCCTCCCTAACCCTAGTTCTGATCTGCAGAGAGTACTTAGGGTTTCCCCATCTGCAAATGGACCAGATAAGGAAGAGATTAGTGCAGTTTCAGGGTACCCCTTGGAGAAACTAAACAAGGATCAGTATTGGATTCCTACACCTTCCCAGATTCTCATTGGTCCAAGTCAATTTTCATGTCCTCTTTGCTTCAAGACCTTTAACAGATACAACAACTTGCAGGCATGCCACATTTTCTCGAAACATGTCTCATTAAGCTCTACTTGCTTCTCTTTTGCTTTTATCTACTTTTTTCTTGCTCCATTATCAACTGGATCTTGGTATTTTGTTTCTCATGATTAATCAACAGTAATTATTTAACTTCTGCAGCAGTAGCATAGTACGTTAGCCTAGTACAGAAGGTCTCTGTCTACCTTAATTTGTTTGTTTGACTTCCATTTTGCATAAACTTCATATATCTTAACCATGTTGAGATCTGTCGTGAGTAATTGATTTTTCTTTCAAGTTCCGACTGAGATTTTTTGCGTGATTTGACCTTTCATGAGACGTCCTTGTGCTTCTGTTACTTTGAAGATTAGGCTAAGGTCAGCTACTGCGGTGGTTTAAAGAAAACAAATGCAGTGCTTCAGAGTTCTGAAAAATCTGCAGATGAGACTTTTCTGAACAGTGAAATTCAGAGTTCTCCGATCCCTCGCATGTCTGTAAGAGTTCACCGAAGATTCAGGTTGTTTTTACTGAAAACCTGATCAGCTCCCAACCCGAACACTGTGTGTACCTTTAAAGGCTCATGCTAATGTCTGTTACAACTAATTCTAGTATTTGTGCAACCCTAAGTTAAGCTTAAATCCTGGCACGCACAATCTCTCAAGGTCATCTAAATCTTACCAGTCCCCTTTGAATATTATAAGGAGGCTGCTAGAGTTTGATCTCCAAACCTTTCATTTTCTTGTAGTGAATCTTGCCTAATTTCTTATATACATTGTATAACCCAGGACTCAGTACGCATCTCAGATGGATCAAATGTCATGCCCATCTACCCAGGGCATTCCTTTCGTAGCCATTGATCACAACGCTTGTTTGTTTGTTTTTCTCTCTCTGTTTATATCTAGCTCAGCTGGGTTTTGGTTAATATTGCAGATGCACATGTGGGGACATGGATCTCAGTACAGAAAAGGACCCGACTCTTTAAGAGGAACCCAACCAACAGGAATGCTAAGACTTCGATGTTATTGTTATGCACAAGGTTGCAAACACAATATTGATCATCCAAGAGCAAGACCACTCAAAGATTTTAGGACTCTCCAAACACACTACAAAAGAAAGCATGGAATCAAACCCTTCATGTGTAGAAAATGTGGCAAGTCGTTTGCAGTGAAAGGTGATTGGAGAACACATGAAAAGAACTGTGGGAAAATATGGTATTGCATTTGCGGGTCTGATTTTAAGCATAAGAGGTCTCTGAAAGACCACATTAAGGCCTTTGGCCATGGCCATGCAGCTTTTGGCATTGATTGCTTTGAAGAAGAGGATGAACTGGCATCTGAAAGTGAACATGATTGTGAATCCTCTATGTAATCAATAGGATTTTAGGTGAATCCTCCCTCCTTTATGACTATATCCTTAGCTTAAACTTTATGTTTCTCATGATGGGTGCATTAACTTGTCTGATTGCCCGATTTTTCTCGCTTGCGTATTTCTAGGCATAATGTTAATTAGTTTCCATAACCATGTTAGACCAGGTTGTCAAACTCCACCCACTCGCAAGGAAGAAACTAATGAAACCAGTGCAAGTCTTATTATTATATATATATATATATATAAGCTATCCTCATTGCTCTATGGTGCGTGGAGATCTTTCTCAGATAGTCAAATGGAATTAAGCGCATATATAGTTTTGAAACTTGTTAATTATAAACTAGTTTCGTTACTAGTGTATCGTGTGTAGATTATTAATTCTTCTTTCGCCTTCAATGGATGTGCTGTGAAGCTTTGATGATAAGTGCATGCTACAGTATTATTACTGGGATGTTATAATTGCTTATTTTGTCTGGGAACAAGCATATTTACGTAATTATAAAACTATTGTAAGTCTTTAATTAGGATAGATATTGACATAATAGTTTTATTAAAAATAAACAGTAAGACTAGGATTCCTTAAGCTGTTTTCGTGATTTTCGTCTTCTTGATTTTCTTTATTCCTAGCTTGTCTAGTCATTTCAGGTTGCACAAGTTCTTTTATTTAGAGGCATCTCTTGACGTGTCCATTTTTTTTTATTTAATTCATTTAAATCACGAAACTCTTAAATTTATTAAACAATTGATAGTACTAGCTATGTTTTACATGTATAAAAAAAATGCAGGATCACAAAGAAAACTAGCCTTTAGCCAGCTAAATAGCATGCTAATGATTGAAATCAATGGAAAACCTAGGGACTTTTCTGGCTGAAGCTCCTTAAATTTCTCGTCAGGCTCTTGAGATTTCCTTATTATAATTGGTAGGTTGGATAATAGATCCGCGTTGTTTCGAGCTGAATAATTTTTTTTTATGTAAAAAAATAATAGTTTTAAAAAATTTAAATCTCAAGTCATTAATTAAAGTAATAATTTAAATAATACATAAAAAACAATAACAACAATAAATAAACTGTTCATAAAAAACCCATATTTAAACTTATTCGGATTATCATACAACTCAATACTAATCTAAATAAATGAAAATAAAAAGTCAAACTAAAAAAAAAAACAAAAAAAATATTAGCTTAAACAGGCATACCTTCTAAATCTAGTCTAATCTAAAAATTTGTAATTTGTTAAATCATAAAACTGAATTCAATTAAAAAATTTAAATGTCTTTCAATTCAATTTTAAAGGGCGGAATAGTTAAAAAAACTATTAATAAAAAAACTTGCAATACAAAAAGAACAATAATAAAAAAAGAGCTAAAATCTGATAGTAAAAAACCCAACAAGAATGAAATAACAAAAAAATCTCAAACGAGAAAAATTGCAATTAAGAGAATTATAACTAAACTTAAAAGATTAAAAAAAAAACAGGGGGTGAGATTAAAAATCATTTGTAATATAATATATTATTTATAAATTAAAAAATAATAGAGGTTGAAATAGAAAAAATTTATTGAGGACTAACTCAATAGATTCAAACTGGAAAAAATAGTTTTAAAAATGAGGATTAAACCAAAAATAAAGGTTAAAAAATGACAAAAAAAAATAATAAAAAAACATCAATTTAGAAGAAGAGGAAAACATAGGGCAAACTTGAAAAAACCTCTTAAATTAACCTTATCTAATAACTAAAAGTCGTATCCTTAAATTTCTTATCCATATTCAATCAAAAAATATAATTTTCAACCAATTTAATTTTAAAAGATGAGATTAGTAAAATAATATTAATAAAAAAACCTAAAAAAAGGATATAAATTAATACAAAAAATTTAAGGAGGATGCAATTTAATAAAAATAATAAAAAGTAATCTAGATAAAATAAATATCAATTAAAAAAATAAAAATTAAATTAAAAAATTAAAAAAAAATCACAAGAATAAAATTAAAAATATCTGCAAAAATATCAACTAATAATTTAGAGATTTAACACAAATACCCCTCCTTCTAATATTGGAAATGAGTGATGAGATTACTATAAAAACACTTTAGGAAAGAGAGGAGTAAGAGCCCATTATGGTTGTTTAAGTGACTCGATCCATTAAATAGTCATGGACATTGGACATGGCCCTTTATCTTTTTAAATTCGGAGCGATGTATTTATCTTTATTCATTCCGAACAGTATGATACATTAACTTAATACTATATTAATCTTTATATTTATCATATAGAGTTTAGTTATTACGTATAAATTCATGACCAAGCAGGTTACGAAGAACTTGGAAAGTATTGTATGGACAGCTAGAAAAGTGATGGATATGCCGCATTTCTTTTGGGCTCCTCTCTTCGTTCTTGCTGTTCGCGTTTTGAAGACTTATTATTGTGTTGCAAATAACTCAATATGGATTTATCTCATCTTTCTCTATCTGTTTAAAACTCTAAACTACAACATTTCTGTTTATAGAGAGCACAGGGATCAATTGTCGAGAGTTTTAAAAAAACTACATACAGTGTTGAGTGTCCAACAACAGTCTCTCTAGCTTGAAGAAATTATCTTTGACAAGCTAGCTACTCGAGCTAATATTTAGACCGATCGTACAAGTCCTCTGAGATTAAGAAACTAGTTTGCAGAACCAATCATACAATGGAAGTAGTTTCCTGTAATTTTGATTGACAAAATGGTTCACTTATCGCTGATACTCGACAAACTTGAAACAGGGACTTGAAGATGGAAAGAATTAAGAAGAGGAAGGAGAAAAGATGACATAGGCCCATGTTTCCAGATCAAAATTCATGGGCTACTGTTATATTCTAGACAATTATCTAAGCTATAGGTACAACTGGGCTTTATTATAAAGTCTCTAGCTACGAGCCCCATCATTGACCTCTGTCTCTGTGGTGAATTCACCTGCAACATGGCTATGGCATGCTCTGTCTCCCAGACCCTTCACTACAAGCCATCAAATGCGTTAAAAGTCGGGTCATCTTCAAAAATTGATGAAACAAAACTAAATATCACTCGAATCCAAGCCATGAAACGTTGCTTGAGATGCAATACTCTTTATCTTGACAAAGATAACTCCCCAACTGCCTGCTCTTTCCATGGCCACACCTCACCTAAATGAATTCCCAGTCTCTCTCTCTCTCTCTCTCTTTTAATGGAAGTTTTATGTTTCCAATGTTTTGTGTAGGGGAGAAGGGGTTGGCTCCACCACACCAGGTATTGACGGAGAGTGGAGCGACCGCTCTGGAGTGATAGTGTATAAATGGAATGACAAGAATAATAGACCAGATACTGGAAGTGTCAAGTGGAAGAAAAGATGGAGCTGCTGTGCCCAGTATGATGAAAATGCTCCACCTTGTAGACGGGGTTGGCATGTTTCATATGACGATGGTTTCACTCTGTATTAACCCAAAAATTGTTTTGTTAGCTAAATTCAGAAGCATAAGTAACAGTTAAGGATACAATTTAGGATGAGGTGGAAATGCAAGCATCGATAAAGTTAGCTTGGGTAATGTCTGATGTTTAGACAAATTAGGCTTGGACATTAAAGTATATCCTGTGTTTTTCTATTTATCTACATTTTGATTAACAACTATCATTTTCTTGGATATTAAGTTCCCTGTCTTGTTTTTTCATTCAAGAGGTATGTGGCTGAACATTTTCATTTCCTTGTGGACAAGTAGAGCAATTTGATTTATTTTTCCTTTTTGACGTGTTCAGCTGCAACGATTGCTTGCAAGGTGTATTTGGAATTGATATAATATTATCTGAGGGTGAACATGCTTTACTTTTAAGCTGGAATTCAAAGTCTTCTATTCCAGGATATCTACAATTTAAGCTTTCAGACTACCCGGTGATCAAAGAAACACAAAATTCACTGCCACTCCGTAAATATGTATCCTGCTACCTGAGTTAACGATGCTGTTACCATTGTCGGAGTGCTTTTTGATAGAGAATTGCAGCAGAAGCCAGAGGTCATGCAAAGGCCTGTAGAGAACGGAGAATTCATACAATTATGCATGCCTGTCCAGCACAAAAGCTCATGTTGCAGAGTAATGTGTCTCTATCCTTCCTTCACACGCCTTAATCTGAACACTAGAAACAATTGATGAAGAGCTATATATCCATGGTGAATTCCTAAACTAGGTATTGTTAGGGCCAACACTATGAAACAGAACACTATGAGATCGGCCAGGTTTATCTTTCATGTTTTCAATCCAACAGCTAATTCTCTTTCTGATTACCAAAGTGTTCACTTTCCATGATCTCAATGAGCAGCTGTTCATATAAAATTCCCTGCTGTATCATTACATTGCCAAAAGTCAGAATATTTTTCACAAACTTGATTTCCATTTCTTGTTGGTGCTGAGTTCCAAAGGGCACAATTCCAGACATAAATTTATAATCAACTAATAAAGATACATGAATAAGATACAACAAAAGGTTTTATTAAAACAAGAAGTCTTTACTTTACATGAAATTCTAAGATCAAACATGCTCAAAACAAGCAATTAAGCTTCAGCTCGTATAAAACCAAACCTTTCACCTCCCCTCTAATATTAGACGACAGTCTTAAATGACTGGTGAAGATGCCTCAAAGTCTCTTGATCCTTATTCCATTCAGGTGTTGGTGCATTGACAAAATGAGCATATAGCTTATTGTTAGCACAAGTAACCTTGATCAAGCTATGTTTCCCAACCCCATCAATCTCATAAACATAATATAGTTGTCCATTCCCATCCTTCTCCTCTTCACTCACCACACTGTCGGCACCAGATATCAAGTCCTGCAAGTCCACATCAGACAAGGCCAAGTTGTTTAGCACGGAATCTTTTGGAGCTAGCTGCCGGAAACCAGCAAGATATGTCAGGTACTCCTTTTCAGTTCTCTTCTTTGGATTGTAGAACTCGCTATCAGTTCCATTAGTACCTTTTTCAACTTTGGAGACTAAACGTTCTTTCCATCCATCAGGGACATCATAGACGTACTCAGCAGAAGCTTTCTTGTCCGAGTTACCGCCATATCCTCCGTAATTGGCGGCACTGGCTGCGGTGTCGTAGTAGATGTGGAATGGTTGTGAAGGGTCTGCCAGGGACGGAGTGGTGGCAGTTAATATGGTGGTGGCTGCAATGGTGGCAGCTAGTGTTGTAAGGGGTGGCTTGTTGGGCGGGGAAATGGGCAGGTGGGTTTTGGACAGCGATGGGGTTTGTGGTGGTTTTTGGGCGGTGGAGGTGGAGGAGAGGCGGGCTGATGAAGAGAGAATGGTAGCCATGGGATTGGCTGATAGTGGGTAAGGTGCTTGTGTTTTATCTTGAATTCAGCATTTTTCTTATCCAATCAAGGAATGAGGAGAGAGAAGGTTCATAAGGTGTTGGACCAATGGACATCTGCCAGGTCATGTTAGTTTTGTTTCGATTTTTCTGGATGGAACCCATTTAAGTTAATCCATTTTCTTAGCAACAAGAAATAAAAAAATATGGACGCAAGTGGAGATGCAGGGGATCGAACCCTGTACCTCTCGCATGCAAAGCGAGCGCTCTACCATTTGAGCTACATCCCCTACGTCAATGATCTTCAACACACATATAAACTGTAAAACAACATACCTTTTGTTTTAGTTCAATTTAGCTATTTCCACGGATACTGAGTTTATTTCACAAAAAAGGTTGACTGAATTGAACAACTGTGTTTATCGTTTCGTGATTTAAGTTATATACTTCAATTATAGTTCATGCTCTGTTATGTCTCGAACGTAATTCAATTCGATGCATGGTAATGGAACCTCAATCCTGCCTTCAGTCTCTACACGACAAGTTGTTATGTTTATGTTTCTCGAAGATAGATTCTTCTTACAATAATCATGACTGGTCTTAAACAAAGAATCCATAACCTTTTTTTCTTCCTAAATTGAATGTGAACATCCCTCGAGGAAAAAATAAATCGTATCCTTGTGAATTTCTCTCAATCATTACAATGGAAACAAGATCCGTAAAATTAAAGATAAGCTCAGAAATATAAGAAAAGTTTAAAGTGATTGATAATTAAAGCCGCCGCACTCAAGTTTATGACACTATAAATTTTACGTTATAATCCTAAGTAAAAGCTATTGAATCGAAGATAGGTGCAATTTATTTATTTTAAAAATATTTTGAAAAAATTTAAAAGTTTTTTATTTTTTATTTTAAATTAATATATTTTTAATATTTTTAAATTATCTTGATATGTCAATATTAAAAAAAAAATTTAAAAATAAAAATATATATTATTTTAATATATATTTAAATAAAAATATTTAAAAAAACAATCATAAACACATTTTCAAACATGAAAAATTTGCAACCAAAATAATTATCAAACTCCAAATCATCTTTTGATAATAGAGGTATTTATCAATCAAATTATTACAAAAAATAAAATAAAAAAGAAAATAAATTCTAAACTTACCCTAAATCACCTTCCTATTTAAAATGATATTATTTATTTTTTTAAAAAAAAACATATAAATGCTATCTCTATAATCATGTCAAAAACTTGCCTAAAGAGCTAAGAAAATCACACAAACACCCCTCTACTTGTTAAAATGTAATTTCTGCCCCTCAGAACTGGTCAATTATCAATTTTGTTTTAAAGCATATTTGGTCCTCTACCTAACAAGTAGTAGGCGACAGAGCGGAAGATAGGTAGCGTGAATGGAAGGGAGACAGACACCTTTCGTCTTAAACTTTGGCAAACTCGCTCACGTGATTGACACCCTTCTATTTCGCTTCCTTTCCTTTCCTTTCCTCTCCTCTTATTTTCCTTTTCTTCTCAATTTCCAGTGTATTCATAATATTATAATAACAATAATCATTTTGGTTAATACAAGCTCCAGATTAGGGTTTCAGTTATTCATCCACCTTCCTCTCCTAAAAAATAAAATAATAAAACTAAACCCGCTTTCGTTTTCTTTCGAATTAATTAACATCATTCTTTATGTCTAAAAGGTAATTAATCCTCTAAACTTTCTGATAGTTTCTTTTATCCTGCTCATGGTCGTATATGTTTGATTGCTGATTATTAATTCATGATCAATGCATTTTTTTTTCCAACTATGATGTGCTAATTTTGATTGAATTGTAGGGAAATGATTAAAATAGTTGTTAATTTATTATTGAATTAATGGATAGGTTCTGCCTTTCAAGTTTGAATTTTTGTTTTGATATGTTGATGTTCATGCACCTAGTCAGTTGAATGATGATAAGGGCATGTAATAAGGTGGAGGATGGAACTTTTATTTATCATGATTTTGTGTTTTTTTTTTTTGTTTGTTTTTTCAGGTTACTATGCAAGTTCTTTGCTCATGGGGCGTGTTTGAAAGGGGAACATTGTGAATTTTCACATGACTGGAAAGATCCTCCAAATAATGTAAATACTATGTTTTAGCTATGGTTTAAATTTTTGCTTTTTTATTTTTTTTGCCTGTTTGGTTGTTTATACGTGGTTATTTTAACTATTGCCTTTTAATTGTTTGTTAATGCAGATTTGTACATTTTATCAAAAAGGTATCTGTGTGTATGGCAGTCGATGCCGATATGATCATGTTAAACCTTCTAGGTCTGAATCTACTGCGTCATCTTCTTTGACAGTTCTGGGCTCAACTTCTGTTTCCTTGGCCCTTCCTGCAAGAACTGTATCAAGTGGGGTGAGGACAGTACTGACGGTTCCTCCAGAGCTTTCAGCTTCAAGTAGACCCTTTATTGCTCCCACTACGCCAGCATGGGATTTGGGGTCTGTGCAACATGACTTCTTAGAAGATGGTGATGGTGAGGTTATACAGCCTAGGAATGTTAAACCAGCTGATCGACCTCTCTGTTCATTTGCTGCTGCTGGTAGCTGTCCTCGTGGAGATAAATGTCCTCATATTCATGGTGACCTATGTGCCTATTGTGGAAAGCATTGTTTGCATCCTTTCAGACCTGATGAAAGAAATGAGCATTTGAAAGCATGTGAGAAGAAGCAAAAGAACCTTGACTTATTAAAATATAGTCAAGAAATAGAGTGCAGTGTATGCTTGGATCGTGTACTTTCAAAGCCCACCGCAGCTGAGCGGAAGTTTGGGCTGCTATCAGAATGCAATCATCCATTCTGCATATCGTGTATCAGGAATTGGCGTGGCAGTTCCCCAACCTCTGGAATGGATGTTAATTCTTCATTGAGGGCTTGCCCAATATGTCGCAAGCTTTCATACTTTGTTATCCCAAGTGTCATTTGGTATTCCACTAAAGAGGAAAAACAGGAAATAGTGGATATCTACAAGGAAAAACTCAGGTAATCGTTTGTCAAATGTATTTTGCTTCCATATCTGCTACCCGATTACTGGATCATCAATATATTCTTGATCAGTTTTGAAGAATTTGCAAAATTTATGTACAAAATGTCTGAAATGTTTCAACATATAACTGTCATTTTTCTTCATATGGTGAAAAAGGAAAAAAAGAATCATCTTGCATATTCTCCTAGGAGATTGGTTTGTTATTTTGTGATAATGTAGGCTGTAAAGTTTCATCTTGTAAATTTTACTTGTGATTAAAAACCAGGTAGATAACCAATGAACTCAAGATTTTTGAAGTTGTCAAATAATCATATATTTACTTTGACTTTTGTAGGTCGATAGATTGCAAACACTTTGACTTTGGGAATGGGAACTGCCCATTTGGAACCAGCTGCTTTTACAAGGTAAAGTGCCTTCTTGGTCTGTTCATTGGAATGTTATGCGGGGATTCTCACTGTAGTTTGGACAATTTTGTTTTATCAACTCTATTTTCGCTCATTAAATGCTAGCCAACCAAAAACAATCTATCATCTGTAGCTGTGTTTGCCCCCATTTTTTCTCTCCTTTTCCCTACTTATATTGACTTCTGACATGTGCTGTTAGACAGTAACGTTCGATCTGCTCAACACTCCCTTTGCTTTCCCTTTTTTTTGTGTATGTGTCTTGAATGTTGCTTTTCATGTATTTAGCTGGAGCCATATATTTACCTCTGTGGCAGCCTTACCAATTCAGCAGGAAAGTGTGAAATTGGGTGTCTATAGAAATTAGATTTCAAGCCCTAAAGTTCTCTTTTCTCTCTCTTTTGTATGCATAAGGGGGTGTCATTGATATTGTTAGCTTTTAACTCTTAATGGATATGATGATGTATTGTGTTAACATGCACCATGAAGGCCTCATGCACGCATCTATATTGCAGACCCCCTTGTTGGAGACCATGCTGATGCACATCCTATGTTTTGGATATGGATGCATTCTCTTATGTGTTTTGGGGACTTACATGATTATGATTAATTACACATTTCTTATCCTGAGGATTTAAGTGATGAAGATTAAATGCCTAGGGAAATGGCTTTTTTAGCACTGCATCTAGATTTTAGATCAGGCTACTCTTTCAGTGATCAGGACAATTATCTATTTTGAGTCTATATTTTGATTTAGCATACTGGAAGCACTTACTTTCTGCCAGACTGTTTGAGTTACCATCCTATTGGGTTTCTAGCAGCTTATTGTTTTAATCACATCAGAAAAGATGAAACTCGTAGTTTCATAATTGTTTTTCTTTTGTATTTATTAACATGCTAATTAGCATAACCGAAATGTAGTTTTTTCGGCACATGTTAGGTTTCTCTCTCTATATGTTTGCAATTCTACTTGGAATTTAACCAGCTCAGAAATGTCTCTATATATGGTTAATGTGCTAATGTAGATAGACAAGGTTTCAAGTACTCACTATTGTTATGTATTAGAAAGCAAAGATTCTGTTGTTAATGCATGTGAATTTCATAAAGATTGTGTTTTCAGAAAGTACTTTTGTTGCTCTTTAAGTTTTGCTGACTAGTTATTCTCAAATTCTTTGGAAAACAATTTAAGTTTTGTTTATATTTTCTTTTGTTGTAGAAGGGTAGCAAACTGGTGAAAAGTTGCTTTGGACTTGATAGGATGTAATTAGCCAAAATAGAAAAAACAAAGAAAGGTAGGAACATGAAATCGTGTTGTTGCATGGATGGGCCATAGAAGATGGCACAGTATGTGACCATAAGAAGCAACATGTGATGAGATATCATGAATGCATTTTGCTAATAGGGATAATTTCTCAATCTCTCGTGTTACTTTTTTTCTGCATGCCATTCTATTGACTTCTCAACCTTGTCTCATAAAGTTTTGATCGTTGCAATTCTCAATTTGCAGCATGCGTATCGAGATGGCCGCTTGGAGGAAGTGGTTTTACGTCATCTTGGAGCTGAAGATGGACAGGGTGTGATAGCTAAAAATATCAGGTTTGCTTTGTTCCTGCTAATGTTTCACATAACTAGCTGACAAAACTTGTCTTTTGTCAATTATTAACGTGTTTAATCTTTTCTGTTAATTAATTTATTGTTGCCTCAGGCTGTCTGATTTCCTTGGTAGCTTGCAAATAAGGTGAACTGGTGGTGTTCAAATATTTAAATGTAAGTTTCAAGTTGTTAGTATTTCTGCCTTTTCAGGTATCACTGATTTCTGAACTGTACATGCCCAAGCACTCTGTCACGTGCACATACATGCACGGACATGCATGCTTGTATTGGTCTCTTAATGGCCAAAGTAACCGTGCACTTTAACTTTCCCGAAATATTCAGGATATCTATCAATGTCAAGAAATTTATTCAACTTTATTGTGGAAGGTCTTCAATCTTCGGTGCCAAACCCAGTTGTTTGCAAGGTAAATTGCCTTGCAAATATTATACCCATCAGTTTATCCTGTATGAAAAACTTCTTGTTCTTTGTTTTTTGAAAATGCAATTCTGTGTTTTTTAAGTTAACTTTGACTTAATTTATAAATTTCTGGTGAAATTGCTTGGAATCTTATGCTCTCCAAATCTTTCCTGTTCTAACAACTCAACATGTTCGTTACTAACCATCAGTTTCTATCTATTCATCATTTCTTCCTTTGGATTTCCTTGTGAAGACCCGATGGGATTTTATGAAGATTCATGGCATAGTTATACTTTATGTCAATCAATCAAGGGTTCATACTACATAATTGTCATATGTTCATAGGGTTTCATTAACCTTGTGAAGTTTCCTTTTATACCTTTCAGTACTTGCATCCACATTTTGGGTTCTGTTCTGGTCTTTTCTCTTCTACGTACTTAAATGATCCTGTGGGGCGTGCATAAAATACAGTCCGGAGAAGAAAAACTATTTGCCATCTTAATATAAGCTTAAAGTTCACAGAATTACTTAGATTTTCCATGTGGTTGAATAATAAGTAGGTGCTTTGAGTTACTCTTTAAGCTGAACTTTTATTAGATGGTATTGTTTTAGGCCATATTTCTATATACCCCTTTTATCTAGTTTCTCACTACCAGGCCATATTGTTTTATGTTTCTGAAAATCCTCAATATAAAATTTACTGCCAAATGTAGGATGGCTTTCTGGAGGAGACTTGATTTCGGGAAGCTGAAAGGTGTGCAGGTGTGTTATAATAAGCTGCCTCTTGAGTTATTTTGAAATAATATCATGAAGAACATGCCAAGGCGTGAAAAACTATACCAAGAGGTGATAAATTGTGTACTTGTCAAGGAAAAGGATTTGAGTAATGGATGTTTGCGACTAGAATTTGCTTCCCTCACACCGCAAAGGACAGTGAAAACTACTGGGTTTTGCCCTAATGGTTTGTAATAATTTGAAGTTTTGATGGCAATGTCATGATGTGGTTTTGCATCATTCTGGAGTGGCTTCTGTATAAAAGTTGTGAACTATTGAGGTGTACACGAGATTTAATACAATGTAGCTCATTTGTATTAATTCACTGTACTGTCATCTGGTGGTGACGATTACAACTTCGTTTGGTTCTCTTTCCCCCTCCATCTCGTATGCAATTTCTTGTTCAAGGCCCTACTCTTTGTTGGGTTATTTGCTGCGAAGAGCGATTTGTTTGCACGAATTGCTGAAATTTATGCGTGGAATCTAATGCGAAAGTAGGTTGCAGACTCGTAGTTCGTAGCGTGAAAATGGGGGTGCTCTTTTCTTAGAGGAAAAGGAATAGTTGTTGATGCTAGATTTCCTTGGAAGCCAGATATCTTCCTCCTTTTCTTTTCTTTCTTTCCTTTTTTCTGGGTGCTCTCACTCTCACCAGCCTTGAACCGTTGGCTATGCATTGAATTAAGCACAGCCATCACGGCCGGTTGCAAGCCAGATTATCCTATCTCTGTTAGTGTAAATGATCATGATATTGTTCACATGAAGGAGTCATATGCACTGGTAAAACAAAAACAAAGAAAAGGTCATCTGCACTGGGTAGCATTTTTCTCCTCAGTTTCATGTATATTTTGTTTGTTGGGCTTGTTTCATCGGAAGACACGGTTGGCTTCGGCTATACAACAAAATGGTCCATGACCATCCCTGAATCCCACGCCATTATTTTTTCAGGTCTTGAACATTTCCTAATGGAGAAATCACATGACGAAATCGATGGCTGGTTCCCATGGAAATATGCAGCTTTTGTTGCCAACCAATGTTGTCTTTCCTTGTATTTTTAGTCCCAGCATTTTGTGGGTACTGTTGTTCCTTTCCTTTCTTTTTTTCTTAAAAAAAATTAAATAAATCTTTTTCTTACTAAAATAAATAGATGATTGCCACTAAAATCCCCCAAAGCAGGCATACAATAAATTAATTATCGTGTGTATAGTGTGACTCTGGTTCTTAAATGTTAATCTTGATCCATAGACGATAACTTCCGCAATTTATAACACCATTGTTAAAAATGAACTTCAGCTTCTATCATCATACATTATAGCAATTGATCGTATATGCATTCTATTTTCCTAGCTAACAATTTGTCATAATTTACAAATTTCTTCGGCCTGACAAAATTGAAAACAAAATCAACATTGTGCCAAATAGAACTGAGCATTACAGGAAACTCAAACTCAAAATTATCATTTCTCTAGAGTAAAAAATGTGGATTGGCCATGCTTTTAAACCATTTCCAACTTTAGTCATGAGCAAGTTTTGTTTCGAGATATTTCGTAGGGCATAAACTTAGGCAGAGACAGTGTTCATGAACATTTGTGCCCTGTCCTAGTTCATATGAATTATGTATGTACACAGTTTCACATTGATGGTTAAAGCTACTGCATTATGCATTCATCAAAATAGATGCAAGTATGCCTGGTAGCCAGATCAGGTGAACGCAAACAAATAATGGCAAAAAATAAATGAAATAATAAAATCTTATTATATGAACCGCATTTGATTTATTCTCTTTATGGATCAACAAATAATAAAATCTCGACTCTTAAAACAATAAATAAAATCATGAACAGCAAACCATTTTCTTTTTTTGCATCAACAAATTAATAAAATCAAGAACAACAGGCAACGTAATTACACAAAGTCCCTCAAAAAGAAAGTCGAACGAGCAGCGCGATGTCCAAATTTACTTAATGCTTGAGGAAAGCAAGCAGAGACAACATCAGGGATGAGCAAAACACAGCCGCGGACATCCCCAGAGAATAGGCTGCTCCCTTGTCCATTGTTGGTGCAGGTGCTGGCTCCATCTCAAGATCTTGAGCAGTAACGGTTGCAAAATACATGGCCACAACAAAGAAGATGGCCATAGCCTTTAATGTACACGCTAATTGTGCCATGGAGACAGAGAAAAATAGAAGGTGCAAGGAAAATCTGGTGTTTGCTGAGTAAGTTAAACTGCTTGCTGTGTGCTGATTAGAACTGTCTGTGCGCTCTGAGAGAGCTTAGACCCGAGGGCTATTTATAAGGTTTTGTGGAGGCTTGTGGGACCCCAGAACAGAACGTGGAAAGCCTGCGCCATGTTCACACTTCACAGGTGAGGAACGTTCTGAGTCCAGCAAGTAAAATCAAGTTTTGTGGTTGGTAGCCACATGGTTTGGGTTGGTTAAGCTGCTTCCATCCCAAGGACCTTAGCTCGTAAGGAAATTTCTAGTGTGGGACTTTGAATACGACGCCCTTTCTTTGTTTTTTTTTGCCGTCCAGAAGTTTCTGTCTCGTGACATGATCAAATTAAAATCAAACACCAATTACAACTTACAGGGTGATTTTGGGTTCAGCTGAAATTCTAGTGTGGGACTTTGGAGCAGTTTGTAAATCCGTGTTTTTCTAAATTTTGAAAATTTTTATTTATTTAAATTATTTATTTATATATTTTTTTTATTATTTTAATATATTAATATTAAAAATAATTTTTTTAAAAATAAAATAATTACTGCCAGAATCACAAGCATCCCTTTTCAATTCACTCTATTTCTTTTCTCCGTCCAAAAGTTTCTTTCTCGTGTCGTGATCAAATTAAAATCAAACATCAATAATTACAATGTGATTTTGGGCACAGATTGTGACAACGACGTAATCCAGTGCAATTTTTTTTGTTTTTATATTTTAAAAGAAATTTATTTTTTTTATTTTAAATTATTTTTTTTCAAAAATAATAATTTAAAATAAAAAAATTAAATTTCTTTTAATGTTTTTCCAAATAAAAAATACTTTAAAAAACAATAACAATCACACTTTCAAATATGATTTTATTTACAATAATATTGTTTTAAGTGTTTTTATATTTAATTTTTTTAATTTCATCATAATTCAATCATTATTTTTTAGTTTGCTTTTAATTTTAAATTTCAATATTAGATTGTTTTGGAAATTATATTTTATAATTTTTTTTATATTAGATTATATACTAATTTTAGTTTTTTTTCTCTTTCTATTTTCACCATCAATATTAAATTCGTTGGAAGCAAGTTTTTATAATTTTTTCAATTTGTTTTTTATAAATTTATTTAGATTACGGGTTTAATAAATTAACTAGGTTTGACTTGGATTTTTTTAGTTGATTTTTTTAATTTATTTTTTAATATTAAATTAATTGAAATAAATTTTATTTTTTTATCTGGTTTCTCTTGTGTTCTTTCCATCTTATTTCATGCCCTCCTTTCGTATCTGTCTTTATTTGTTCATAAAAAGGGAAGGAAAAAAAATCTCCATCGAGAGAGCGACATTAGTTAGACCACGAACTTATCTCAGGATATCGAAACTCAAAAAGAAAAATTGAACGCTAATCAATGAAGAGAGAGAAAAATAATTCTGACTTTTAGCTGTCGAATTTGCTTCCTTAAAGTTTTCAGAGTTGCAAAATAAGAACGCGGTCTCATATTCTCGGCAAGAGAAATTAAGGACTAGAATGAGAATACCTAATTTGATAGGACCCACAAGCTATTTTTAATTAGGAATTTAGTTTTTAAGGACAAGCCTTGAGCTTGAATCAATTAATCCCCTCTCTCCTTGCAGAAAGAATATACGACAGATCAAATCGATGTGGATGAGTCCATGCTGCTTCTTTTTCTTTTTGTTAAAAAAATGGATATTTAATAGTTTTATTATACATCCAACAAGAATTATTGTATTTTAATAATAAGTTATTATATTTATGTCAAGATCTAAATTTATTAGGAAACCGAAGTGAATAAGATTATTAGATATTGATATATGTGTTAACTCGGCAACGAAAAAGAAAAAAATCAAAGCCCATATAATTTGCTAAAATGAATATTATAAAAAGAGTTGCTAGAACGAAATAATAATTTATTAATATCGAAGAAAATACACACGTTCTTCTAATAAATAGATATATACATACCCCTCATTCAACAAAAATACAACCACAACACAAGACAGCCCATATATAAGAATAAATAAACATTTATTTCACCGTATAATCAAATCAATAAATAATAGTACTAAAAAAATCCCTAAAAAACAGACTCTCAAAAGAGTACATGTATAAATCCCATCCATCCCAGCAACATAAAATTAAGCAAGAGAATCTCAGATCACAAAACCCAGCTAGTGCCTCAAAAGAGCGAGCACGGACAGGAAGAGAGAGGAGCAGATAAGAGGCCCAGACATGCCATGAGAAAAGGAAGCAGCTCCCTTGTCCATTCCAGGAGCCGGCGCTGGCGCTAACTCTCCAAGATCTTGCCCGGAAACAGCAACAGTACAGGCAAGCATTGCCATTACAGCAGCAGCAGCAAGCAACTTCATTGCAGCAAATGCCATTGTACAAGATCGGGTGTCAGGACACGAAAACAAACCCTTTCAAGAGATATAATGAGAGCGTAGCCAAATCTTGAATATTGTTCAGTGTTCTTGATCCAGGGTGGTGATGAGAAGCACGAAGTGGCGAGGGGTGTTTATATAGTGAGGGCTTGGGTAGGTTTACACAAAGAAAACGCGTGGGGTCATATAACGTGGACGGCTGGAGCACAGAGGCCAGCAAGAAAACGGATGGTGCTAAAAAATAATTTGATTTTTATTAACGTTAGCGGACACTTGTCCTGATTTTATTTCCCTATCTTGGTAACCGTTACCTAACACTGGTTTCCATGTGAAATACTCAACGTAGTTGAAACGGCATGTCGGTGTGGGATTGGGTTGCGGGCCTTCGATTTGGTAAGCTGGGCCTGCATACTTGGATTTCATCTCCTTGCACTACTACTACGACTACGTGCCATATATAACATGCTAAACTAATGGAAAATTACACACATTTAAATGAGTTTAACCAAAAAAATTGCTTTCAAATGGGATTAATTTAAGGAGATCTACCATCACAATCTTTATATTTATCAACGGAATTTTCTGTCGGTATTTAGAGGGTGTTTAGGAGTGTGGTTGCTGTTGCTTTTCAAAGTGCTTTTCGTGCCGAAAAGCATGCCAATAATATTTTTTTATTTTTTAAAAATTATTTTTGATATCAGCATATCAAAACGATCTAAAAAGTACAAACCGCACTCAATTTTAGCAAAAAAAAAAAATTTCCAAAAGCAGTTTCAAACTCAATGCCAAACAGGCACTTACACTATCATGATGTCGGTAAAAAAATTACTGACAAAATATCTTCGTCGGTAAATCTTTCATCGGTACTTTTTTATCCGTTTGTTGGTAATAAAAAAATATTATTACCGATAGATTTACTAACGGAAAAGGCGAGCAAAAAAAAATATTTCATTCCATCGGTAATTCTCGCGGAAACAAGCCGTATGTAATTCCATCAGTAATTATTTATAAATATTTTTAAAAAATATATTTTACAAAACTATAAAATAATTAAATTAATATTAATAAACATTCTATGATACTCAAAATGCTTGGAAAAAAGAAAAAAGAAAATCAACTCAAAAAAATTTGCAACAGATAAATAACACAAAAAAATAAATTCAACGAAAAAAATTCATATGAAAAAAAATTAAAAATCCTATAAATAAATCAACTAAAAATTGATCTCACATGAAAAACAAATACTATCATAAAATGACTAATTAAAAAAAAACTGAGAATAAGAAATAAGAAGGGAGAAGAAGACAACTTTGAGCATAGAAAAGAAGAGAAAGGGTTGAGGAGAGAAGAGAAGAAGAAGAAGAAGAAAAAGAAGAAAGGAGACTGGTCTGTTGTGAAATTATGGATTCTAGACTTTTTATTAGGTGTTTTACCAATAATTTTACCGACAGATAATTAAATATTAATATTTTTAATCATTCTGTTGGTGATTCTATATGTAATATTTAATTTAAATTTTGAATTTAATTGAAAATTTTCAAAAACAATCAAATATTACCGATGACTTTTCAATCCGTCAGTGATTCCGTCTGTAATATTTAATTTAAAATTTTAATTTAAGCTAAATTTTTCATAAAAATACCCAATAACATTGACGACTTTTCAATCCGTTGATGATTTTGTCCATAAAAAATAGTAATTAACAATGCAACTCGGAAGTGAATAGTTTCAGAGCTCTTTATAAAATACTGATGGAAGTTTCCATCGGTGATTCTCTTTGTAATTGACATGGTGAATAGTGTTCATAGTTTACCAATGATTTTACCTAAAAAATTTACCCATTGAACAAATTTCGTTGAAAAAAACAACACGTCATTATTTTTTTTTTGCTTTGTTTTAAATTTTTTTCCTAATATAATTCCTCTGATAAATAACAAGGGAATATTTTTATTAGTAAAATTTATAGATAATTTACCAATAAAAATATTCCATCAGTATTTTATTTATATTTATTGATTTTTTAATAGTGATTAAAGTTGAAAAACCAATTTTTAAATAATCATCCATCTGTTTTTTTTCAAAGACTACGTACTCTATCTTGGGAGCGCACTATCGTCAACCCGGCAATGAAAGGCAACATGGTAATTAAAAACTCCAAAGTAGAGTTTTTGTTCAGCATTCAATATATAAAAAATAGTGAGAAAGAAAGCAGTCGTTTTCCATGTCCCACTTCCACCCAAATGATCTGTTAATTTAATCAATTTTGAATTATGGGATAGTAACCTACTTAATTTAACAATTCAACATCTTAATATTCTTAATTATAAAAGTACTTTGTCCATGTTTGACGTCCTTTATTCTTATAAGAGAAGAGATGGAAATAAATTAATTTTATTCAATGTGTGGGCTTGAAAAGATCATGATTAAATTGACGCCAAGGGTTCAAGTAATCATTATGATAAATAGAAAAATAAATTAATGTGTGGGATTGAAAAGATCAAGATTAATATGACCTATATTTGTTAAAACAGGACTTTCTGATAATTTGCCCAAAGAATAAGGTCATGTCTGCAAATAACAGGGCTGCTCTCTTTGTTGAAATCTAATAATTTTCCACTGTACTGAGTAAAAGCTTGTGAGTATAAAAAGAAAAACATGTGCCAAAATGGACTCCATTGATCGATTCATATAAAGCGATGCTCTTCTGATAAATAATAATAAAGTGAGGGGCTTAAACAAAATAAATCAAAGCAGAAATACTTGGAACACAAAATTTACACAGAAATAGAGGTACTAAATGACGTCACATCATTGCTTCAATTTTCAAGCCATGATTACATTGTGCTTACAGAGGCACCGAAAGCTCCAGATTTTTCAAACTCACGAATCTCACATTACATGCGTTTTATTTCGTACAGTGTTTACGAGGTGGAGAATTCAAATCTTCATGGTGTTGCCGATGTCAATAACAAATCGGTATCTGACATCTGTTTTCACAAGCCGCTCCATGGCAGTGCTCACATAATCCATTGGGATAACCTCAATGTCTGCCGTGATGTTGTTCTTGCTAGCAAAATCAATCATCTCCTGTGTTTCCTTCATTCCTCCTATGCTGCTCCCACCCACTATTTTTCTTCCTGCCAAGCCAATAACATGAAATTCGTCGCTGTCAGCTCTCACTATATGTTTATTTATTTGATAGACCATTGGAAGATCAATTCCAAAATAAATTCAGAACACATACGGAGATGCATGCATACATATACACACATACCCATGATCAGAGGAACCACTGGGAGCTCAAGCGGCTTCTCAGGCGCACCAACCAAGACCAGCTTTCCTTGAGTCTTCAGTAGACTAATCAAAGGCAAGATCGGATGCACGGCCGACACCGTGTCAATCACACCATCCATTGTGCCCATAGCAGCCTGAATAAACAAACAATATTATATTATGTTTGATGCTTAATTAGTTTTGCAGATAAATACCAGGAATGTGCTCTGAACCATGTTTATATACACCTGCATCTCATCCTGGTCACGACTAACTAGAAACGAGTCAGCACCAAGATGCTCAAGGGCTTCCTGTTTCTTCTTGGGAGAGGTGCTAATAACTGTCACCTTGACCCCCATGGCCTTTGCAAACTTTACAGCTACATGACCTAGCCCGCCGAGCCCAACCACGCCCACATGCATACCCGGTTTGTCAAGATTAAAAAACCTCAAGGGGCTGTAAACTGTAATCCCAGCACATAGGAGAGGTGCAGCGGCATCTAGAGGTAGATTGTCTGGAATATGAACAAGGAAGTGCTCATCTACGACCATAATGTCCGAGTAGCCCCCGTATGTGGTGGTTCCATCGTGGTATTTGCTAGCATAGGTGAGTATCATTTTTGGGCAATAATTCTCGAGATGGTTGTTGCAACTATCGCAAGAGCGGCATGATCCAACCATGCACCCCACCCCCACTTTGTCTCCAACTTTGATCTTCTCGACTTTGCTTCCTACCTCTGTCACTTCCCCGACAATCTCATGCCTGCATTGCCAATTTAATTTAATTAACCTCCAGCGGCGGAGCTGGTAATAATTGGTAGCGAAGGTCAAAATTAATATAAAAAAGATATATTATTAAAAAGTTTATTTATTTAAAATAAAAAAAATATTTTATATTTTATATTTAAATACTAAATAATAAAAAGTTTAAAATGTTTTGTGGAGCCACCTCCTGCTTGCCTCCCCTAGTTCCGCCCTGCCTCATATACAAGGCATGGATGAATTGATTCCAGTCAAAGTTCCTCTAAACATTTTCGTTGGACTGCCAATTGCCATTCATCATGTTTATGTCCAAAAAATCAAGAGAAGTAACTATACGGTCATAGATTTTTTTCTTGCTGTGTGTACATACCCGGGAACTAGAGGGTACGTGGACATACCCCAATCATTCTTGGCCATATGAAGGTCTGTGTGACATATTCCACAAAACAGCACCTTGAATCGCACATCCTTCTCTCCTGTAGACCTGTTGCAAGAGGTGTTTCTTGCTTAGCATAAACCGCAAGTGAAAATGAGAGATATTAAGAGGTAGAAAATCTATCAGATCGCCATACATCGACCATAATATTACTAAACATATATATAAAGCTATAAACATGTGATTCAATAAACTTATTTCAGATATTAAAAATAAAAGGCTGCCATATCTGATGTAGCCCATCTTGCAGCTGTGCTGCATGCTTGTTGGTGTTTAGAAAAACAAGAAGAAAATGGATCTAAGTAAAACCGAGCTAGACAGAGAGAGAGAAGAAGTCCCATGATTAAATAAAGCAGCGACAAGATGGAGGAGAGGGAACAACCTCCTGGAGAATTTGAAAGGAGACAGGACCCCGGATTGGTCTCTGGCTGCCCATCCAACAGCCTTGTTAGGATGTTCTTCCTCGTAAGATTTTTCTGCCATTTTCCCCTCCTTTTGCTCTATTTGGTACTGCCGAGAGAGTGTGCACGGTGCACTAATTTATAATGGGCAGGGATGACACACTGGGTGAGCTAAGCACCTTTAGTCGCTCACCCGTGAGCTAATCAATTACCTCGAGAGAAAAGCCATCTGTCCATTAGCTAGTTATAAAATTGGAAACAATCAGGTAGGTCTGTTTCTGTGTTTTAAAAATGATTAAAAAAAATTAATTTTATTTAATTAATATATTTTTAAATTATTTTAATACACTGATATCAAAATTAATTTTTTAAATATATAAAAAATATATTATATTAATATATTTTTAAATAAAAAATATTTTAACAAATAATCATAACCTCAATCATCAATTGAAGAGTTTCGAATCTCAAGTACACGCTGTCGTTTACTCTCAACTCTATTTCCTTGAGTTGAATTAACAAGTGACAAGTGAATTTCCGGCTTCCAAACCAATGGTTGTGTGCCTCCTAATAAAATAATATATTGGAGAAGTTTCGAACCGCATTTTATTTATTCTCTTTATGGATCAACAAATAACAAACATTCATAAAAAGAGATGCAATGCAAGTATGCCTGTTAGCCAGACCAGGTGAACGCGAGAAAATAATGGCCAAAAAAAAAAAACCAATTCACCAAAAACAATATTATATGAACCGCATTTTATTTATTCTCTTTATGGATCAACAAATAATAAAATCTTGATTCTTAAAACAATAAATAAAATCATGAACAGCAAGCCATTTTCTCCTTTTGCATCAACAGAAAATAAAATCAAGAACAACAGGCAAGGTAATTATACAAAGTCCCTCAAAAAGAAAGTCAAACGAGCAGCGCGATGTCCAAATTTACTTAATGCTTGAGGAAAGCAAGCAGAGACAACAACAGGGATGAGCAAAACACAGACGCGGACATCCCCAGAGAATAGGCTGCTCCCTTGTCCATTGTTGGTGCAGGTGCTGGCTCCATCTCAAGATCTTGAGCAGTAACAGTTGCAAAATACATGGCCACAACAAAGAAGATGGCCATAGCCTTCAATGTACACGCTAATTGTGCCATGGAGACAGAGAAAAATAGAAGGTGCAGGAAAAATCTGGTGTTTGCTGAGTATGTTAAACTGCTTACTGTGTGCTGATTAGTACTGTCTGTGCGCTCTGAGAGAGCTTAGACCCAAGGGCTATTTATAAGGTTTTGTGGAGGCTTGCGGGACCCCAGAACAGAACCTGGAACACCTGCGCCATGTTCACAGGTGAGAACCTTTTGAGTCCAGCAAGTAAAATCAACTTCTGTGGTTGGTTGCTACATGGTTTGGGTTGGTTAAGCTGCTTCAATCCCAAGGACCTTAACTTGTAAGGAAAATTCTAGTGTGGGACTTTGGGGCAGTTTCTAACTCCGTGCTTTTCTAAATTTTGAAAAAAAAATTTATTTATTATATTTTTTCATCATTCTGATATATTAATATTAAAAATAATTTTAAAAAAATAAAATAATTATTACAAGAATCACAAACATCCCTTTTCAATACACTCTAAAATACAATGCTAAAATTTTGAACCACATTTTACACCTTAAATTTCAATATTTCTTTCGGTTGGCCCATGTTAAAACACGTTGAGGGTTAAAGAAAACCTTTGTGGCTAAATCACTATACCCATATTCACATGATTTTGTTCACTATAATACTGTTTTAAGTTTTTTTATTTTTGTAATTTCATCACAATCTGATCATTTGATTTTTAGCTTGCTTTTAATTTTAATATTTAATATTAAATTGTTTTAAAAATTTTATTTTATAAATTTTTTATTTTTTTTATATTGTGTTATATATTAGTTTCATGAATTTAGTTTTTTTTCTCTCGATTACCACTTTCAACATTAGATTTGTTGGAAGGGAGGCTTTATAATTTTTTCAACTTGCTTTTTATAAATTTACTCAGTTCGTGGGTTTAATAAGTTAGCTGGGGTTGGCTCGAGTTTTTTTAGCCACCTTTTCTAATTGATTTTTTTTTATTCTTTAACATTGGGTTAATTAAAAATTGGATTTTATTTTTTTTATCTGCTTTCTATAGAGTTATTTCATTCTCATTTCATGGGTTGCAAGTTGGACAAGTTGACTTTGTTTTATTTTTTATCCCTTTTTAATTGAGCATTTTTTATGGGGCTTTATAATTTTTTTTGAATTTTTTTATAGGGTTATCTCGATCTCATGATTTAGATCACAAGTTTAGTAGGTTGATCCAAGTTAACTCTATTCATTTTTTATGATTTTTTTAAATTAAATATATTTTAAAAAACTTTTACCACTCAACAACTCAAATCTTCTTCTTCTTTTTTTTCAATTTCATCTCTTGATATTAAGATGTTTAGAAATTTAGCTAAGTAATTTTTTTTCAATTTGCATTTTATAGAGTTATCCTAATTTTATGAATTAATTTTCTTCTTTAAATTTCAACATTCAACATTAAATCTATTGAAAATAGAGCTTCGTGACTTTTTTTTTATTTACCTTTTATAATATTATCTAGATCTTATGATCTAAGTTGCGAGTTTAACAGGCTAGCCTGAGTTGACTTGGGTTGTTTCTTATCCCTTTAATTTTCTTATTTCATCATTTAAAACCATGTTGGTTGGAAATTAAGTTTCATAAGTTTTTTTACTTGCTTTTTACAGGCTTATCTCAATCTTATAGTTAAGATCCTGAGTTTTGCAAGTTGACTCAAGTTAATTTAAGTAGTTTTTTTGTCCTTTTTTATAATTTAATATTCTTTTTTTAATTTAATTCTTTTAATTGATTAAGAATTGACGTTCATTATATATTTGGATTTATTTTTTTACAGGGTTGTTACAATCTCATGACTTGAATTGCAAATTTGATAAGTTAATCCAGATTGATCCAATACATAACTATTTTAATATTTTTTAAAAATCATCTAATTTGTTATCGTATTAATATTTTTTTAAAAAACACCATTTAATATGCATTATCTTTTAAGTTTATAATCGATTTTTCTTATTAAGAAACATGTTATTAACGTTTCAACATTTGTTTTTAAGTAGTAGTAGTGATAGTAATAACAATAATAATTATTATTATAATGGTAGTGGTAATAATAATAATAATGGTCATGATACTAGTTAGCAGTACTAGCAACAACAATGATAATAATAAAAAAATTAATACTAAAAAACAACTTAAAAAAAAAAAAAGAATGTTTCTTTGAAGCAATAAAGATAATCCATTATTCATTATAATTGCCAAGCAATGCTAATGGCATTCAAAAATAAAAAAAACTTGCCTTGAAGATAGAGGTGTTTTTATATTTTTACATGATTTATTAGTTATTATAAAATTGATTGGGAATATTTTTATTTATTAAATATTTTTAATAATAGTAAAATAACAAAAATAATTTAATGATAAAAGAATCAACATGGCAGGGCAATAATGTTTTGGTATTTTTTTTATAAATAATTAAATTATACATGCATCCTTAAATTCAAGAAAAGAAAGTAATTCGGGTTAGGGTTATTAGGATTTTTTAGCTTAATTTTTTTTCTCACTTGCTTGTCAATTGTATGATTGATTGAAGGTATAAATATAATTTAATATTTAAATAATACTTTTAATGTGAAAGAAATGCTAGTATCTTGGGGCTACTATGTACTTTGGGTGGTGGCTCCCAATGATAAAAAATAGACTTTGACTGTGTAATTCTATTCCTCATTGTCTTCTCCTCTTCCATCATGAGTTGCATGTGTTAAAATAATGACAATAATAATGCTGTCTTAACTAAAACTAGTTTTGTCAATTTCCATTTGTTTACGAAGGTGTCTTGATCAAAATTTTCCAATAAAAGCATGACACGTGTATCATTTAATCAGCAATTATCTGGGGTGTTAAAACATGTAATTAAGCAGGTCTTTCATGCCCTCCTTTCGTATCTGTCTTTATTTGTTCGTAAAAAGGAAAGGAAAAAAAAAATCTCCATCGAGAGTGCCATCACATTTTCAAATTTTAATTTTATTTATTATAATATTATTTTAAAATTTGTTATTTAAATTTTTTTAATTTCATCACAATCCAATCGTTTTTCAGTTTACTTTTAATTTTAAAATTCAATATTAAATTATTTTAAAAATTATATTTTATATTTTTTTATATTAGATTATATACTAATCTCATGAATTTATTTTTTTTTCTCTCTATTTTAATTTTCAGTATTAGATTTGTTTGAGGTATGGCTTGATAATTTTTTCTACTTGCTTTCTATAAATATATTTAAGTCGTGAGTTTAATAAGTTAACGTGGTTGATTTGGATTTTCTTAACTATTTTTTTTAATTAATTTAATTTAATTTATTTTTTAATATTAAATTAATTTAATTTTTAATTTTTAATTTTAATTTTTCTTATTGTATTATTTCGATGTTATTTCATGCCCTCCTTTCGTATCTGTCTTTATTTGTTCATAAAAAGGGAAGGAAAAAAAATCTCCATCGAGAGAGCGACATTAATTAGACCACGAACTTATCTCAAGATATCAGAACTCAAAAGAAAAATTGAACGCTAATCAATGAAGACAGGGAAAAAATAATTCTGACTTTTAGCTGTCGAATTTGCTTCCTTCAAGTTTTCAGAGATGCAAGGCAAAAGAAAGGACTAGAATGAGAATACCTAATTTGATTTTACCAGTAAGCTATTTTTAAGAATTTAGTTCTTAAGGACAAGCCTTGAACTTGAATCAATTAATCCCCTCTCTCCTTGCACAAAAAAAAAAGTAGCAGACTATATAAATTAATTCCTCGTCTCGTATATACTAAGAAGTAAGAAGTTATTGGAATAATTTTTCTTTTATCTAAGAATATATGACAGGTCACATTAATGCGGATTAGTCCATGGTACCCTCTTTTTTTTTTGGTTAAAAAAATTGATATTAATAGTTTTATTATACATCCAACAAGAATTATTGTATTTTTCTCATAAGTTATTATATTTATGCCAGGATTTAAATTTATTAGAAAACCGTAGTGAATGAGATTATTAGATATTGATTTATCTGTTAACTACATAAGATTTATTAATCTCCATTCAATTTTGTTTTTTACTCTAGTAATTGACCAGCAGACAAAAGTTGATCTCCCCTCAAAGTTCCTCGTTTTTCTTAAAAAAATTAACGCTGCTTAAAATTAAAAAATTGGTAAAATAATATATCCATAAAAATAAACTCGGAAACGAAAAAGAAAAAAAAGCAAAGCCCATTTAATTTGCTAAAATGAATATTATAAAAAGAGTTGCTAAAACGAAATAATAATTTATTAATATCAAAGAAAATACACAAGTTCTAATAAATCGATATACACATGCCCCTCATCTAAAAAAAAATACAACCACAAGACAGCCCACATATAAAAAATAAATTTTTATTCACTGTATAAACAAATAAATAAATTATATTATAAATAGCTAAAAAAGATCGGTGTGGATTGCACTGTGCAGTCCACAGTAAAATACTTATCCCTGCTGTTTTATGTTTTTTTTTTTTGCTTTTTTTTCATTGTTTTTTTTAATTGAGCTGTCTTTTTTTTTTTTTTACCTTTTGCTTTTTTTTTTCTTCATTTTTTTCTTTTTTTTTTTGTTTAATGGATATTTTTTAAAAAAAATTTTTGTTAATGTTAATTTTTTTTGCATCTCAAACTTTTATAACACGCATTTCGGGTTTAACAAGTTAACCCATATTTTTTTTTTGGTTTCATAGGTTAACCAAATTAATTATGGGTTAACCCGTTAATTTTTTTTTATGCAGCTATCAAACTTTCATGACGCGAATCCTTGGTTTGACGAGTTAACTTGGTTTGAGGGTTAACCAAATTAATTCAGATTTTTTTTTTACTTTTTGCATTTCTTTTTCTTTATTTTTTACTTTGTTTTTTTTAATGGATATTTTAAAAATAAATTTTTTTATTAATGTTAAATTTTTTTTCTATCTCAAACTTTTATAACACGCATTCCAGGTTTCATGGGTTAGCTCAAATTTTTTTTTTTTATTTTTAATTAATTTTTTCATTTCCACAGTAAAACACTGATTCCTTAGGCGTTTTTTTTTTTTTAAGTTGTCTTAGTTTTTTTAGCTATTTTTTTTATGTTTTTTGGGATTTTTTTTTGCTTCTTCCTTTGTTTTTTTTTTTAACAAAATTTTTTTGTTTAATTTAGTTTATTAAAGTTTAATTTTTTTATTTAGTTGTCAGACTTTCATGATACGTTTACCAGATTTAACGGGTTAACTTGGTTTGGCAAGTTAAAATAGATTTTTTTTTGCTTTTTATTCTTTTTAATTATTTTTTTTTGTTTAGTTTAGTTTGTTAATGTTAAATTTCTTTCTATTTAGTTATTAGACTTTCATGACACATGTCCCGAGTTTCACGGGTTAACCTGGTTTCACGGGTGAACCCAGTTAATTCCAGGTTGACCCGTTTTTTTTTTTTCATAAATGTTTTTTTTTAATTTAGTTTGTTAATGTTAAATTTTTTTTATTTAGTTATCAGACTTTCATGATACAGATCTTGGGTTTAACAGGTTAGCATGGTTTGACGAGTTAACCTAGATTTTTTTTTAATTAATTTTTTTTGTTTAGTTTAGTTTGTTAATGTTCACTTTGTTTTTATTTAGTTACCAGATATTCATGACACGGATTCCAGGTTTAACGGGTTAACTTGGTTTGACGAGTTAACCTGGATTTTTTTTTAATTATTTTTTTGTTTCGTTTAGTTTGTTAATGTTAAATTTCTTTCTATTTAGTATTTTTTTTTCTTCTTAGAGGTTTTTTTTCTTTTATTTTTTCTTTTTAATTAATTTAGTTTATTAATATTAAATTTTTTTCTAAGTAGTTTTTTGATGATACCTTTAGTTTTTTTTTTATGCCTTTGACTGTGGACTGCACAGTGCAGTCCACAGTGAAAAGGCTGATGCCTTTTGTTTTTTTAATTAATTTTTTTTGTTTAATTTAAATTGTTGTTATTGTTAAATTTTTTTCTATTTAGTTATCAAACTTTCATTTCACGGATTCCGGATTTGACAGGTTAACCTGGTTTGACGAGTTAGCTCAGTTAATTCTGGGTTAACCCATTAATTTTTTTTTTTTAATTATCAAACTTTCATGATGCGAATTCAAGGTATGACGGGTTAACTTGATTTGAAGGGTTAACCCAATTAATTCATACTTTTTTTTCATTAGTTTTTTTTCTTTCCGTTGGTTTTTTTTTAACTAATATATTTAATTATCACACTTTTATGACACGACCTTACAACTAGACCCACGTCCAATGTTATTGGATCTGGTATTGTAGTCCAGACACTTTTATGCTAAGGGTTAACCCAAGTTTAATGTTATTGTTAATATTATAAACATTACTCCTGGATTAGGCGATGCAACCAAAACTGAAACTTTTAGGTATAACTTTACAAAAAAAATTAATACTTTTAAATCTTAATTATTTTTAAAATATAAAAATTAATTCATCCGCGGCATCACACGGAACATATAACTAATAATATACAAGAAAACTCAGTGTTTTTTTTAATGTTTATCTAGATTTCAAGTACTGTAGAATGAAGTAGTGAAATGACAGTTCAGATCAAGAGTGTCAATTCCATTCCGTTCCGCCCGAAACGGCCGAAACATTCCATATCAATTCAAAAAAAAAAACAAATTTCATCTCATTTTAAATCTCGATCCGTTCCGGATTTTTCGGCTAAATTCCGCCCGAAACGTTCCGGTTTCATTCCACATATTCCGTTCCGCTCTTGAAAAGCTATTGAATCTTGCTCAATTTCATTAATTAAATCACCCAATTATAAAAAGCTATTTTTTATTATTATTTTCAATAGCAATGATATTAATAATAATATTGAAAATTATTATTACTATTTTCATTAACAATGATATTAATTTTTTAAAATTAGATTTATCACTAATATATATGGTTTATATTCATGTTTTTTTTTTTCATGTTTATACTTTGTAGGAATTTGAGCAAAAAAAATGATGCTTTAGATTCCATTAGCTACTTGATAACGTTGACCTAACTTTATATTTAAAATATTTTTGTTAAAATATTTTACTTTCATAATATTTTGATATTTTGTTTAAGTTGAATTACTTTAAGTTAAAGATCTATTTAATCTTAACTATTTAGAAATATTTTAAAATTTGAAATTATATTTGTTTGGTATTGTGTTTGTATTGCATAATTTATAATTAATTTATCTTGAATTTGAATTATTTTTGTTGAATATATATATATATAAACAGTAAAACCTCAAAACGGTAAGCCGAAACACTCCAAAACTAAAATATTATATTCCAATTGAAAAAACAAAATACTTATCAAAATGAAATTGATAATCTAAAACTTCAAATACTCTTGACAAAGAGAGTTACCAGGACAGTGAAGATAGGGTGGAGTTGTCTTTTTATTTGAATACATTTGATATTAATAAATAGTTGGGGAGAAAGTGATCATTTCAATTTTGAGTAGGGCTACTCTAGGTGTCAACCAAGCCCGTCCACCCATATAAAAACACTTGGTGCTTGGATTGACCTACATCACATGGAGCTTGAATTGGCTTGCTCTTGCCATAGGTGACAGCTAAGTCCGTGCATCCACGTGAGGACACTTGATGCTTGAGCTGCCCTGCCCTTACCCTGAATCTGACCTGAGCACCACATGGTGCTGGGCTGGCATGTCCTCGCCCTATACGTGAGTCAGTCCTGCGCCCTTACATAGAAACACTTAAAGCTGGGATTGCCTTGCCCTGAACACGCAGCCAGACCGCCGAACTTGGGTGCAGACATGCTCCAAGGCCAATAAACTGGTTTGGCATGGAAGTGTCCAAATCCAATTAGAAGTACTCATGGCAACACTTGGAGTCCTGATTTTATTTCCGTATCGTGGTAAACCGTTACCTAACACTAGTCCCCATGTCAAACACTCAACGTAATTTGTGTTAACATGGGAAATTAGCACAAAAAATTGATTTCAAATTAATTAATGGGATTAATTTAAGAAGATCAAAGTTGAAAAACTAATTTTTAAATGATCATTTATCTGTTTTTGTAATGGGATTAATTTAAGGAGATCAAAGTTGAATTAAAAACTAGTTTTCAAATGATCATTTATCTGTTTTTTTCTGTAGCACTATTGTCAGCCTGGCAATGAAAGGCAACATGGTAATTAAAAACTTCAAATTAGTGTGCAACATTCAACACATAAAAAAATAGTGAGAAAGAAAGCAGTCGTTTACCATGTCCCACTTCCACACAAATGATCTGTTAATTTAATCAATTTTGAATTATGGGTTAGTGACCTAATTAATTTAACAATTCAACATCTTAATATTCTTAATTATAAGAGTACTTTCTTCGTCCATGTTTGACGTACTTTATTCTAAACTCATCCAAGCACTGGTTGTACAACGAAAATCAACACCAAACACATAAAATATTAAAGGAGGAAAGTATTTTATGTGTTTGTTGTTGATTATTTGAGGGTGTTTTGTTTAGAAGTATGGTAGTTTTTTTTCAAGGATATGATATATTTTAAATACAAATCACACCTAACCATATCTTTAAAAGCTATAAAAACATGTTTTTTATTAAAAAACAATACAAGTTATTTTCCATCCAACCACTCTAAAAGAAAAATAGTTCTTTCTCCGTCAAATAACTAAAGGAGGAAAGTATTTTTTATTTTTTTAGAGAGAGAAAAGATGGAAATAAATTAATTTTATTCAATGTGTGGGATTGAAAAGATCATTGATTAAATTGACGCTAAGGGTTTAAGTAATTATGATAAAGGAAAATAGATTGATAATTTGTCCAAAGAATAAGGTCATGTCTGCAAATAACAGGGTTGCTCTCTTTGTTGAAGTCTGATAGTTTTCCACTGTACTGAGTAAAAGCATGTGCATATAAAAATAAATCTGAAACGGATAAAGTTGAAGTACAGGCGCTTGAAAAGAAAAACATCGCAGTTTTCTTATCTAAAATTGGGCTGGGTTAGCCAAAATGTACTCCATTGATCGATTCATATAAAGTGACGCTCTTCTGATAAATAATAACAAATTGAGGTGCTCAAACAAAATAAGTAAAAGCTGAAATACTTGAACAGAAATTTAACAAAAAAGAGTACTAAATAACGTCACATCATTGCTTCAATTTTCAAACCATGATTAAATTGTGCACCGAAAACTCCAGATTTTTCAAACTGATCAGGAATCTGACATTACATGCGTTTTATTCGTACAGTGTTTACGAGGTAGCGAATTCAAATCTTCATTGTGTTGCCGATGTCGATAACAAATCGGTATCTGACATCTGTTTTCAAAAGCCGCTCCATGGCCGTGTTCACATAATCCATCGAGATAACCTCAATGTCTGCCGTGATGTTGTTCTTGGCAGCAAAATCAATCATCTCTTGTGTTTCCTTCATTCCTCCTATGCAACTCCCTCCCACTATTTTTCTTCCTGCCAAGCCAATAACATGGAATTCGTCGCTGTCAGCTCAACAAAATAGATTTAGAACACATGCTGAGATGCAAGCATATATACATACCCATGATCAGAGGAAACACTGGTAGCTCAAGTGGCTTTTCAGGCGCACCGACCAAGACCAGCTTTCCTTGAGTCTTCAATAAACTAATCAAAGGCAAGATAGGATGCATGGCCGACACCGTGTCAATCACACCATCCATTGTGCCCATTGCAGCCTGAATAACAAAAAATATTATATTATGTTTGATGTTTAATTAGTTTTGCAGATAAATACAAGGAATGTGCTCTGAACCATGTTTATATATACCTGCATCTCATCCTGGTCACGACTAACTAGAAACGAGTCAGCACCAAGATGCTCAAGGGCTTCCTGTTTCTTCTTGGGAGAGGTGCTAATAACTGTCACCTTGACCCCCATGGCCTTTGCAAACTTTACAGCTACATGACCTAGCCCACCGAGCCCAACCACGCCCACATGCATACCCGGTTTGTCAAGATTAAAAAACCTCAAGGGGCTGTAAACTGTAATCCCAGCACATAGGAGAGGTGCAGCGGCATCTAGAGGTAGGTTGTCTGGAATACGAACCACGAAGTGCTCATCCGTGACCATGCTGTCTGAGTAGCCTCCGTACGTGGTGGTTCCATCGTGGTATTTGGTACTGTAGGTGAGTATCATTTTTGGGCAATAATTCTCGAGATCGTTGTTGCAACTATCGCAAGAGTGGCATGATCCAACCATGCACCCCACCCCCACTTTGTCTCCAACTTTGAACTTCTCGACTTTGCTTCCTACCTCTGTCACTTCCCCGACAATCTCATGCCTGCATTGCCAATTTAATTTAATTAACCCTCAGATGCAATGCATAGATGAATTTATTCCAGTCAAAGTTCCTCTTAACATTTTCCCTGGACTGCCAATTGCCATTCATGATGTTTATGTGCAAAAGAAATGAGAAATAACTATATATACGGTCATAGATTTTTCTTGCTGTGTGTACATACCCGGGAACTAGAGGGTACATGGAAGTACCCCACTCATTCTTGGCCATATGGAGGTCTGAGTGACATATTCCACAATACAGCACCTTGAATCGCACATCCTTCTCTCCTGTAGACCTGTTGCAAGAGGTGTTTCTTGCTTAGCATAAACCGCAAATGAAAAAGAGAGATATTCTTAGGTAAAAAATCTATCAGATCGCCATTTTCACCAACCATAAAATTACTAAAAATATGAAGCTATAAACATGTGATTCAATAAACTTATTTCACATATTAAAAATAAAAGGCTGCCATATCTGATGTAGCCCATCTTGCAGCTGCACTGCATGCTTGTTGGTGTTTAGAAAAACAAGAAGAAAATGGATCCAAGTAAACAGAGCTAGACAAAGAGAGAGAAGAAGTCCCATATTTAAATAAAGCAGCGACAAGATGGAGGAGAGGGAATAACCTCCTGGAGAATTTGAAAGGAGAGAGGACCCCGGATTGGTCTCTGGCTGCCCAACCAAAAGCCTTGGTAGGATGTTCTTCCTCGTAAGATTTTTCTGCCATTTCCACCGTCTTTTTTGCTTTATTTGGTACTGCCGATAGATCGTGCATGAGCACCGATTTATAATGGCGGGTGGTCTGCCATTGCGTATACTGGACAGGGATGACATACTGGGTGAGCTAAGCACCTTTAGTCGCTCATCCGTGAGCTAATCAATTACCTTGGGAAAAAGCCATCCGTCCATTAGCTAGTTACAGTTACCTTGACTTCTCGGCATAGAAATTTCCCATAAAGCTGTCTCAAGTATGCTGTCGTTTACGAATTAACAAGTGGAAAAAAAAAAAAACAGGTGAATTTCCGGCTTCCAAACCAATGGTTGTGTGCCTCCCAATAAAATAATATATTGGAAAAGTTAATGTGATTTTTAATGCATGAACTTTTATGATTTCCTATGCTTAAATTTTATTTGAATAGATTTTCCAAATTAAAAAATAAATAAAATATGGATGTCCCTCCATTTCTGTCATCTCTTGTCGTGTGATATGGCATGGTGATGTGTCAACAATTGCTTAAGACACATTAACTTTAAAACTCTAAATTAATTTTTAAAATAGTGTAAAATGTACCCGAGTTAATGATATGTTTAATTATATAATGTTTTTTAATTGAAAAGTGTGAAAATATATGTTAATATTTATAAAATAACAGATCATATGTAAAAGCCCTATAATTAGAAAAATATGATAAATGAGTCCACTTTCAAATAGATTAAAGGTTCGGGTATAATTTTGAAATTTAATCTAGTCTGATGGATTAACCTGAAATCTAACCGACTTGAAGTTAAAATTTAAAACTTGGATCTTAAATCAGGCGAATCTAAAAACTATGGGTACAGGAGATCAATTCCAACTTTTTCTAGGCGAGGGATGGGTTTTGTAATGATTTAGAAGTTCAGAAATGTTTGCAGTAATCTGACCCAATGTGTAACGATAGAAATCAAAATTTTCTATCCCTTAAATTTCGTGATGGTAATTTTTATTTTATTTTTATAATTAAAATAAAAATATATATAAAAATAAATAAGTTTTTATATATTTTTTTATTAATAAAACATTAAACATTTAACTAGGATGAAATATTCAAATATTTTTTCATATTACATTATAAAAGAACATGAGAACTCTTTATAAAAAAAGGCCTCAATCTTTTTTTTTTAAAACAAAATTAAAAATATTTTTTTTTTCAAGACAAGCAATTCAAAATAAGAAAGCTTTTTGTCTTTATTGCACCAAAACATAGACAATACCTCATAAAAAATTTTCAATCACATTTTAAAAATAAATCAAGAATATTCTTTAAAATATTAAATCATCAAATCTCGCCTCACAATACACATTAAAATTTATAATCCTATAAAACATAAATATTAATTTAATTTCATAAATAAATCAAATCATCATATTTCTACTTCTTTTATTTATCATTATCTCTCCTTTTTTATTCTCGTCTTCTCTTCTCATAGTCTTTTTGTTGTTTTCAATTTATTAGGTTTTGATTTCATATATGGTTAGATTTTGTACAGCTTTACTTGTTTCACAGTTAGATTTGTGTGGCCTGATATGAACATTGCTGCAATGCTTCATCGCCTTTAAAATAATTCAATATTTTATTTTTCTTCTTCAACTCTCTCCTCTTCGTCGCCTTTAAAATAATTAAATAGAACTGTTGACCATTAGTAGGACAATGAAAGGCGCTTCAAAATATTTTATTTATTTATTTATTTTAAATTAATATATTTTAGTATTTTCAAATATTAAAAATAATTTTTAAAAAAAATAAAAAAAAATCAATAACATTTATTTTAATATAAAAAATTATTTAAAAAATAACTCTAACTACGCTGTCAAATAAACATGATATCACGGTGGGTCCCAAATGAAACATAGCCTCCAGATCTCAAGGTGGGCTGTGATTTTCCAAGATTTCTCCTTGTAGTGATGAAAAGGAGAGGGAAGAAACTTTTTTAATATTGTTGACGTGGTTGTTTTTAATCATAATTAATAGCTTGATTCTATTATATAAAATACAATTTAATTAGTTGCAAGGAAGTTGTTTATTAATAACAAATATGTTAAAATATAAATAAATTATTATAATAATATTTTTTATTGGAGTGCATATAAGAAAAAAATCAACCATATATATACTCTTCAAAATACCATTTTAATAATTTGGTTACTATGAATGGCTTTTGCTACCATTGGAGATGTTCCAAAAAGATAAACATGATATAGTACATATTAGATGGGAAACTTTTCTTAACGTCAAAGGAAAAAAAAAGGTGATACCGACTTTTTAAAAAAAGTAAGAGAAACATGATACCTTAATTATTAACTTAACAAGATTTAATAAACATAATTAATTTAATAATATAATTTTAAAAATAAAAATATTATAAATAACATGAATAATAATAATAAAAGACAATAATTAACTATACTCAGAAAGTAAAGAAAAAAAAGCCCGTCATCGACCTATCTTCACTTTACAAAGACAACTGCGCAACTATAAAAAATTATTTATCAAGACAATTTAAAAATCATTGTGAAAAGCTATATATCGATACTAAAAAAGGTTATACATGTCATTAGAGCAATGAATTAAAAAAAAAAATTAATCAAAATATCATGAGATGAATATCTCATGCTTATATATGACTTGTTTTAAAAAAGATAAATTAAACAAAAAACAACAAATAAAAAGACCTGAAATAATTTGAGTTATTATCAAAATTAGTAAAAATCCTTATAGAAAATAATAATAATAATAACAGAGTCCAATCTTTAATTTAATAAATGTTAAGGGGTTAAACTGAAAAAATACAAGGTTAAAAAAGAAAAAAAAAAATTCAAGCAAAATTTCTAAACATGTGTTAATTTTTCAAATTCACAACTCCCGAAATCCTAGCCTCATGCTCAATGAAGAAGCTCAGTTATCAACAAATTAAATCCTGGAGCATGAAATCGTTAAAAAAATGGATCAATCTAGAAAACATTTCCAAGGAAAAAAAAACATGGCAAATAAAATAATGAGGATCAAATTAGAAGAAAAAAACCTTAAAAGGATGCAATCATAAAAAAAATAATTTTTAAAAAATAATCTCAAACAAAATAAATATCAATTAAAAAAATAAGGACCAAATTTAAAAGATAAAAAATATTGAAGAGGATGAAATTGAAAAAAAAATCTGATTTTATAAATCATCTCAAATAAAACAAATAATAATAAGAAAAAACAAGAACTAAATATGAAGAAATAACAAAGAGAAGGGTTGCTTTTATTTTTTGCAGGGTCAACACAAAAATCAAGGTGAAAGGAAAAGTAGCAGGAAAAAAAAAAGGGGGTTGAATGCACTTAATTGGATTTCCATTTGAAACAAGCGTCACACCTAGACAAAGAGGAAGCGAAGATGAATTTAGTCTCCGTTTATTTGCTGAAAAGTAGTTTTTTTAAAAAATTGAATTTCGAGAAAGTGAATTATTTTTTAATGTTTAGTAGTGTAATGAAAAATAAGTTGGAAAACACTTTCCAGTGTTTGGTTATGTTATGAAAAGTAAGCTGAAAAATAACTTATTAATGTTTTATTTTTCTCAAGTTTATTAAAACAATGAGAAACAAATCTTACAAATTAAAAAGTTGAATGAGAATAAGATTGAAAAAAATAATAATTTCATAAATTATCTCAAATAAAATAAATAATAATCCAAATAATAGAGATCAAATCTAAAAAATAAAAAAAATAAAAGATGAAGAAATTAAAATAATAATAATAATTAACAATTCATAAATTATTTCAAATAAAATAAATAACAATCAAAAGAATAAGAATCAAATTTGATAGATAAAAAATTTCAATAAAAAAATGATAAGAGAAAAGCAAATAATAATTATAAAAAAAGGACCAAAGTTAATATAAAAATAAAATTTTAAGAGATGAAATTGAAAAATAAATATTCAAAACAAAATATATATAGCAATCAAAAGTTTGAAGATCAAATTCGATATAATCAGCAAATAATATAATATTTCTAAATTTTTCACAACTTTTCAGAAAATATTTTCTGCCTAAATTTTCAGGAAAACACTTTTCTGAAAACCAAGCCAAATTTTTTTTTGACTGGAAAATATTTTTCGTTAACCAACTTTTCTAATAACAAACAAATATAAAAAAATTTGAATTTTTTTTTTCAAAAAGTATTTTTCAAAAAACAAATATAGCGTTAATGCCCATCTAGATGTCACACATTTGTGCAAGCTATTTTTTTAAATAATATTTATGCTAAGTCAAATATCAAACAATCCGTCAAATAATATTATTATTATAAAAACCCAATATGAAAAAAGATACAAAGACCCGTAGACCAAAGCTATAAAAAAATCTAAAACGATGAAGCCTCTAGATTCAAGTTTAGAAAATTTTGCTTTTAAATTTTAATATGCCCTGTTTATTTGCTAGAAAGTAGTTTTTTTTTGAAAAATAAATTTCAGGAAAAGTGAATTTCGAGAAAGTATTTTTCAATATTTGGTGGTATAATAAAAAATAAGTTGGAAAACACTTTCCAGTGTTTGGTTATGTCATGGAAAATGAGCTGGAAAATAACTTATTAATATTTTATTTTTCTCAAGTTTATTAAAATAATGAGGAACAAATCTAAAAAAATTAAAAAAAAATGAAAGATTAAGAAATTAAAATAATAATAATAACTATTTTATAAATTATTTCAAATAAAATAAGTAAGAACCAAAAGAATGAGAACCAAATTTCATAGATAAAAAATTTCAATAAAAAAATGATAAGGAAAAAACAAATAGCAATTATAAAAATAAGAACTAAAGTTAATATAAAAATAAAATTTTAAGAGATGAAATTGAAAAATAAATATTCAAAACAAAATATATATAACAATCAAAAGTTTGAAGATCAAATTTGATATAATCAGCAAATAATGACATTTCTAAATTTTTCACAACTTCGGGAAAGTGTTTTCCTTCCAAATTTTTCAGGAAAACACTTTTCTGATAACCAAGTCAAATTTTCTTTTTACTGGAAAGTGTTTTACATTGACCAACTTTTCTAATGGCAAATAAACACAAGAAAGTTTGGAAAATGATTTTCCGGAAACCACTTTTCAGAAAACAAACACAACTAAAAGGAAAACACTTTCCTGAAAACCAAGCCAAATTTTTCTTTGACTGAAATTGATCGGAAAATATTTTCCGTTGACTAGAAAATGTTTTCTGTTAACCGGAAAGTGTTTTTCGTTGACCAACTTTTCTAGTGATAAAAAAACATAAAAAAATTTAAAAAATAGTTTCCCGAAAACTACTTTCCAAGAAACAAACATGACCTAAATAAATATATAAAAACCTTGTTGCCCTTGTCCAATTCATAAATAACTTTAGACCATTAAAAAAAGACTATACTACCCTCCATGCAAGGGTTAATAATTCTGGTTTGAATGAAAAATCCCTACTTCATTATTGTAATAAATTGACCCTTGGTCCACAATATTTGGGGTGGGCAATTATAGTTTTTTTCTTCTTCTTAATATTGCATTGCAATTTTCTTATTTTAAATTGAGTTGGGTCAGTCGATGACAACCACGACAGCAGAAGATGTAGAAATTATTACAAGTACATTGATCTATTTATATAAATTAAGAGGTGCTTAAAGAGTACAAAAAACTGAAGACGATTCAAGCTCATGAATTCTCACATTACATGCATTTTATTCATACAATATTTATGAGGGCGAAAATTCAAATTTTCATTGTGTTGCCAATATCAATCACAAATCGATACCTAACATCAGTTTTCAATAGCCGCTCCATGGCAGTGTTCACATAATCCATTGAAATCAACTCGATATCTGCTGTTATGTTGTTCTTAGCAGCAAAATCAATCATCTCTTGTGTTTCCTGCATTCCTCCACCAGCACTCCCACCCACTATTTTTCTTCCTGTTAGGCCAATAACATGGTAGTTATACTAATATTTATCTGTTCGACTACCCATGAGAAGATCAATGCGGCGATTAATTTAGAACACATACTGAGATATATGCATTTATACATACCCACGATCAAAGGAAACACTGGTAGCTCAAGTGGTTTCGCAGGTGCACCAACCAAAACCAGCTTTCCTTGAGTCTTCAATAGACTAATCAAAGGCAAGATAGGATGCATGGCCGACACCGTGTCAATTACACCATCCATTGTGCCCGTTGCAGCCTGAATAGAAAGCAATATCAGATCATAAAACAAACATACAGGATAAAAGATTTGATTTAATGTTTAATTAGTTTACAAATGCAAGGAAGGTGCTCTGAATCATGTTTATATACCTGCATCTGATCCTGATCACGGCTAACCAAAAATGAGGTGGCACCAAGATGCTCGAGGGCTTCTTGTTTCTTGTTGGGTGAGGTGCTAATAACTGTCACCTTGACCCCCATAGCTTTTGCAAACTTTACAGCTACATGACCTAGCCCGCCGAGCCCAACCACACCCACGTGCATACCCGGTTTGTCGAGACCGTAAAATCTCAAGGGGCTATACACTGTAATTCCAGCGCATAGAAGAGGTGCGGCTGCATCAAGAGATAGGTTGTCTGGAATATGAACTACGAAGTGCTCATCTACGACCATAATGTCCGAGTAGCCCCCGTATGTGGTGGTTCCATCTTGGTATTTTCCACCATATGTGAGTATCACTTCCGAGCAGTAATTTTCAAGATTGTTGCTGCAACTATCGCAAGAGCGGCATGATCCAATCATGCCCGCCACCCCCACTTTGTCTCCAACTCTGAACTTTTCAACTTTGCTTCCTACTCCTGTCACTTGCCCAACAATCTCATGCCTGCATTGCCAATTTAATTTAATTTAATTAACAACTTTAATCGCAATGCATGAATCCAATTTATACTAGTCAAAACTGCTCTTTATACTAGTAAAAACTCCTTTAAACATTTTCGCTGGACTGCCAATTTCCATTTATAATACATTGTTCGCAATGTTTATATACACAAAAAATATTATCATGTTGTAATATAATAAAAATCAAACCTACCAAATCCCTAAATTAGAAAATATATAATTATTATTTTAGGCAATTTCAATAGATTAGTGGCGATAAATTAATCATGAAAGAGAATTTTCAATAAATTATTCATGAATAAATCTCAACAAATGATATCACTTCAATTTACAAAATTACCATGTTCCTCCCACAACAATTGATCAAGATAAAGATCGTAACAGAGAGGGGGGGGGGGTTAAAGGAATACTAGAAATTTGATTGCTTTTGAGTCAAAAAAGAGATCCAAATCATAGTTGCAATTTTAAAGGGAAAAAATGGAGGCGTCAGAAAGCGTGAAGGTTGAAACTCAGAACAGCTAAAACTAAAGGAAAAATGTTTAAAATGAAAATCAAGATACAGAAGAAGTTAAGAGATTTAGTATGTTCATACCCAGGAACTAGAGGGTACGTGGAAGTACCCCAATCATTCTTGGCCATATGAAGGTCTGTGTGACATATTCCACAAAACAGCACCTTCAATCTCACATCCTTCTCCCCTGTTGACCTGTTGCAAGAGGTGTTCCTTGCTTAGCATAAACCGCAAATGAAAACGAGAGATATTAAAAGGTAAGAAGATTAATCAGATCGCCATCACCGACAAAATTTTTACTTAGAAGACATATAACTACAGAGATGTGATTTAATCAACTTATTTACTAAAAGACTGCCATATCTGATGTCGCCCATTCTGCAGCTGTACTGCAAGTTTATTGACGATTAAAAAAACAAGAAGAAAATGGATCTAATTAAACCGAGCAAAGAAAAAAAAACCCATAATTATATAAAGTAGCAACAAGATAGAGGTGAGGGAATAACCTCCTGGAGAATTTGAAAGGAGAGAGGACCCCGGATTGGTCTCTGGCTGCCCATCCAACAGCCTTGGTAGGATGTTCTTCCTCGTAAGATTTTTCCGCCATTTCCCCCCCTCTGTTAGCCCTATTTGGTAATGCCGAGGGAGTGTGCATAGTGCCCTCCATTTATAATGGCGGCTGGTCTGCTATTGCGTACAGTGGACAGGGATGACATACTGGGTGAGCTAAGCACCATTAGAGAGAGAAGTCGCTCTCGTCCATGAGCTAGTCATTTTCCTTGAGAAAACAGTCAGTATGTATAACAAATATAAGGTGCGGGAGATTCACCGGAGCTCCCTTACGCTCATCACTATAGTATGGTGATATTATTTTGATATTTTTAAAGGGTTTATAAGTCACTATCAATTTGTTAGGGATACTTTTGTCATTTTAATATTTTTTAAACAGTAAAATAATCAAAATACTTCGAGAAAAAAAAAAGATATCAGGTAGGGGTATTTAGATTTTTATATATATATATATATATATATATATATATATAAAATAGTATTATGCATGTTTAATTTATTGTTGTCAGTGGTATTTTGATCTTTTAATCTTATTATTTTTGTTATTTTTAAGTTTGGATGAAGATAATTACATGATTTGCCATTAAACTAATAATTTCTTGTTTAAAAAGCTATTAACATGTGCATGTGTCACCTTGTTAGAACCGCTACACACTTTGAATGACACATATAGTATTTTTAGTTGTCAAAAAAGTTCGTCAGCCATCTCAAATTATTCTTCACCGTCTTTTCTTCTATTATATATAATGTAGATGCTTAAAAAATTGATTGGTGTATCATTAACGACCCTCCCTTTTACCCCGTAAATACACTTGGTTGTTATTTTTTTTGTTATATCAAATTTAAATTTTTGAGTTTTGATTAATGTTTTTGAGTTAATTTTTTTTTGTTTTTAATTTATTAATTGATTTTTAATTTGTATATATAATATATTTTAATTCGATGTTGAATGAATTTGTATAATATAAAAAAGTGAAAATTGGTCTGAGTTCTCAAAAAAATTGAAACTGATAATGTGAAGGTAGGGATTAAATGATAATAAAAGAAAAAAATCATGGTGATATTATTATTGTACATAATTAATTGGATTAGATTTTAACACTACGTTGGTACAAACATTTTACTTGAAACCAAACCTTCCATTTGTGCATGTTTCAAGTGGTATGGGCTAAAGTAACTTTTCTGTTTAGACCTAGCCTAAGTAATAAGGGCTCAAAGTAACCCTATAAGTTGGGCCTGGCCTAAACATCTGGGTGGCGGAATCTATCTTTCTATGTAGGCTCAACCCAAGTAGCGGGGATGTTTTTTTTTTTTCTTGTACCATCAATATCAATATCAAAGATAAATGATTCTTGCTTTTTATTAAGAAGCAAAAATGACGAAGATCACTTTATTAACACAGCGCATGGCACTGGTGTTTTGATTTTTGATTAACTCTAAATACTCTATAAATATTTTTATATAATATAAATATATATTTTGGATTGGATTTGATCAGGTTTGAGGTCAAACAATATCTAAAATTAAATCATAATAAAATTTAATTTTGAATGATAAAATAAAAAAAATATAAATTTTATTTAAAAAAAAACTCAAATAGACCGAGTTAACTTGTTAACCCTGCAACATAAATTATAAAATTAAAATAAATATACACAACTAATCATAAAACTCAATAGTTAAATGTTAAATAATAAAATTTAAAAAATATAAATATAAATTAAAAAAGAAACATAAAAAAATATTATCTTAATAAATAGTATAATGTGAGGAGATTTGTAATAAAATCACTAATATTTTTAAATTTTTTTAATTAACAACAACAATAATCATCATAAATATGATTTAGAATTGAGTTCGGTCCACAATTAAATAAGAGAAAAAGAGGAACGATCCTGCAATAAAAGAGACAGGCATGCCGAAGAAAGAAATGCATCTAGAAATAAAAAGGACGGACGGCCCATTATTGAAGAGCCTCGAGTTCTTGAATAAAGAGAGTCTTGAAAGCATCCATCTGACCCGTAGGGAGGGCTAAGCCTACCTCAATCCCACCCTTTTCGTCCCTGCTCTCAATGAGTGAAATGGCTCTCATTTTATCGATCGTAATATCCTCTATCTTCTCAGGCCTCCCCCACCCGAAATCCGTCTCGTAGAGATTCAACTTCGGAGACCCAGAAACAATAACATGGATCGCCGACCCAAACATTACCTCCCATTCTGAAATCCATCTTTCCGCCCCACCAAACATTTCCTTATCCAACCTTCTAATTGTATTTCCAATCACATTTGCAGCCACAATTATCCCATCTTCTCCCATCAGTTCATTCCTGGTTGCCGTGGGCCGGCCAAACCCAACACAGTTACCAAAATATGTGGCGGGTACCGGAAAGTCTATCCGGGTCATGCCACCAGCAATAAAGCCAAGATAAATCGGATCCTCCCCCCCTGAATAGCAGTGGTTTTCACCTCCACCCCTCTGAATTTCAGCTCTCACTAAACAAACCCAAAGAAAAGCACAGGTTAACACATATGCAGATAAATGTACAGGTTGTGGTTGATTCTTGCTCTTGCATTGAACAACTATCCAATTCTTGATCCTCCCCATGTCTGCCAAACTCACCACAAACGTGGCTCGGACCATATATGGCAAATCTACTTGGGCTTCAGCTCCTAGAACCATTTCTTGTGAAGATTTTCTCTTCCACAATTCCTTCAAGAAAATCTCCTCGAGCCCATGTTCATCTTTTATCACTGACCGATTGTAAGATGGAAATGAAGCGATGGAGAGAGAACAGTCATGTGCGCTTAAAAAGGCCCATGCCTTGATAAAATCGTTGAATGTCCTTCCATCGGCAACCACATGATGATAAGCAAGACCAATGCAAATCCCACAATTTGCGAAAACAGTAACCTGGACGGCAAGCAGTGGAACCACTTCTTCTTGTGTGCCAGTTGCTATAGTACTGGTAGTAGCCAGTTTAGGCACAAGAGGGTAAAACCCATTGACATCTCTTGCATAATTACTCGTAAAGTAACTGAAATCACCACTAGACTCAGCAACTGTCAATGTGACAGAATCTCCTTCATTGTAAACAATGTTAGGCTTATTGGATCCAGCTGGGGATAAAACAAGGTTTCCAGCAAAAGGAAAGAAATGTTGGAGAGCAAGGGATAGAGAGTGCTTGAGTTTGGGGATAGTGGTGGACAGGAAGTGAGAGGTGGAGTGTGGATATTCATAGAAAGTGAGAGGTTGGCTTGGAGAGAAAAATAGCCATGGTATGTCCAAGAAAGTTAGTGGAAGAATAGTTGGTGGAGCTGAATTGGGTGGTGGAGAGACCTTGCAGTGCTCTACAACCTTAACTGTGGAGGATTTAGCCATGAGAGGGAGAATACGGGTTAGCTATAGAGTATAGACTACGAGAAAAATTAAGGAAATTTGATGTAAGGTAAGCTAGCTCCTACAACTCAAAGCTAGTATATCTATACACGTAATTTCTCCACAAACGTGGTCAATCTGGCTCTCTGTATCTGGAGTTACCCTCTCTGATGGAATTTCCCTTTCTGCAAAAGAAAACAAGAAGAAGAAGAAGAAGAAGAAACCCACTTATTGGCGCACAACAATTTATCTAATTAGCACTATCTCCCCAAAATAATCATGTTTTCTCAATTAAAATTTATATAAGAGGATTTCATTTCCTTTGTTGGGTTTAGTTTTGGAGAAAAACCAGAAAAGGTAATATTCTTCACACTTGGAGCCTTTCTAAAATAAGATTTGAGGTTGGATTGAGCCGGCATAGATTTACGAAAATTAGTAGGAAATACCTTTTAGTTTTAAAACAAAAAATGAAAAAATACCCCAGCGAAGCAGATAAATGCGTTGCGTGTAGTTTTAAATATGCCAGTACTCATCTTTTCATGGTTTGATATTATAGTAAATATTATTTTAATTTTTTTGAAAATACATAAAAATAAAAATTTTATTTTTTAAAATTTATTTTTATATCAATTATAAACAAAATATTTTTTTTTAAAAAAACACTATTTAACCAAAAAAACACTGTTAATTCAACAACCGACAATCTTTCGACAAGTTCAGAGGGGGGCCTTTGCGCATGTAGAAATTAATTTTGTGCTCGGGGGACACAATCCATACTGTACCGGTAGGAAGGGATAAATTAATTTATTTAGTTTTATTATTTTTTAAAGTATTTTTTATTTGAAAATATATTTAAATATTTTTATTTTATTTTATTTTATAAATTTATTTTTCAAAATCAGATGATTTAAAAACATTAAAAAAAATATTTTCTTCTTAAACACCCGAACACTTTCTAAACCTAATCATGGAGGTTCAGCACCCTCCTTTTCAGGGCACACATGCCAGCTAAATAAAACTGGCCGCTTTCCTTTATCAGGTCTGGACCCTAAGTTACATGCAAACCAGCTGCCCTTAAAAGAAGAGAGTACGTTCAGCAGTCTCCTTTTATTACTCTACACAGTCTGACGCCATGGCAATTCTCCAATTCCTCTTCAAAATAGTTTTCCGTGTAATGGCAATGCTACTGGAAAATTAATAAATATCATCGTAAATATTATGGAATATTTTTGCTTATAAATTATTGTAAATTTTATTAATTAAAATTGGTAAATTATTTGATATTGCTCATTATATCAATTATAAAAAAAATTATCGATAAATTAATTTCTTAAAAAACTCCAAAACTATTTATTTTTTAAATACATTATTAATTACTATTTTTTATAGATAAAATGACTGAGATGAATTGAAAAATTAGCGGTTTTATTTGACAAGTTTCTAAAATTTTTTAATTAAATTAAATATTATAGATATAATTATTGACGGATTAAAAAGTCACAAGTGATATTTAACGGTAAATAAATTTTTTTATTAAATTAAAAATTTAAATTAAAAATTATAAAAATAATTTAAAATATTTATATTTAACCTAATAATCCTTAATTTCACATGAAACAGAGTGGAGCCCTTCTTCTTCTTCTTTTTCTCCTTATGTAAAAAACGTGACCATCCTTTTCTTTCTTTCCTTCTCTCCTCTCCTCAGCTCCTTCTCGTCAAAAGAATTCTGTAGTGCAATGAGTTGTGAGCTGCTCTCCTCAACAGCCAATAACAAGCTTTTACAGTGCCATCATTCTAATGCAGCACCTGTTCCAGTTTATTTACATTCCCATCCTCCATAAGGTCCTGACCCAGACAATATTACAGTTTGGTGGAAATAAAATAACCTAAATGAACCTAATTAATTAAATTAAATTTCATGTGTTTATTTATTTAATTACATAATTTACAGAATGAAAGAGTTACCCTGATATACATACAAGCGTAAGGATAATGATTAGACTTGGAATGAACTAGTAGTTAGTTTATTAAATTAAATTTGAATAATATAATAAAGAATTTTCTGGAATTAATCCAAAAAACGAAAATGAATTGTTAAAACTGCTAAATTCTCTCTTTGCCATATCATCTGGAGAAACATCCTCCTGTATTATATAAACTAACTAAAGCACAAGACTCGCTCAAAACAATGAGCTTCGCCGCTAAGAAACAAAAAAACAAGCCTCTAATTTATAAGTTTGACCAAGATTAGCGCACAAAAACAGCTGTTATCTTCCAACAACAGCTCCACCCAACCCCTATATATATCTCCACCATGCCACGAATATTCTTCAGGCTGCAAGCTCTGTATCAAAGCAGGTTCGGCAAAGTTTTTTCCATCGTTATCGCGAGGTTATTTTGCCGTTCACTGCCTGAAAAACAGCGATGGAAATGAAGAAGATTGCATGCGCTATCCTCTTCGCTGCTGCCTCCGTGAGTGCAGTGATGGCTGATGAGGTTGCTGCTCCTGCCCCATCACCAGCAAGTGGTGCATCAGCTAGCTTACCGATCGTTGGTTCCTTGGTCGGCGCCTCCCTTGCTTCATTCATTGCGGTGTACTTGCAGTAAATTGTTCACACCTCACACCTCAAGGAGTTTCAAGAGAGAGAGGAGAGTAAAAGATGTATCAGGATGTTCTAGCTTTATTTTCTTAGAATTTCTTTCTCCATGCAAAGAATTGCGGAGAACTTCTCCTCTTTCTGATTTGTTTGATTCTTATGTTATCAATTTTATAGAATTCAATAAAATAACCAACTTTTGGAGGAAGTTTATTAATTTTTTAGTGTATTTAATCTTGGATTAATATAATACGCTTCTGTGCTCAATTTCTCTCCTTTTTGTTAGGCTGTTTTTAAGTTTTGGGTATTTGGGTTGATGACTATTGCTTTAATTTCCTTGATTATTGATTATATAAAAAACAACAAGAGCAAAAAAATGGAGCAAATTCTTTATTATTTGTGTTTTTGAACTTTACAACATCATATCATTTTAGACTGTATTTATTTTTATGGTTAAATCATGTTAAAAATAAATTTCATAAAATAAAAGATATTTTTAAACAAAAAATATTTTAAAAACCAATTTATTTAATAAGCTAACAGAGGATTGTGCTTTCCATATCTGCCGTCTTGTAATCAATGAAAACAATCTGGGTCACACGCTTCATAAACAATTTAAAAGGTGACATTACATTACGTGGCATCATCAACTATTCACACGAATGACAGTCTGCTGCCTCCTGGCCTCATCTTGGTGCACACATGTGAACCATGCGTTGAGAGATGAAATGGGGTCACCAGGCATTTCTCCCTGTAAAAGGTCTGTGTACTTCTAGTTTTATTCTGGGCAGCAACTAGTTTTGGTAATGGCCTGTATGAAGTTTTCTTCTGTTGCTTCTCTTGTGCTTCTTGCACTGGTGTGCTCAAGAATCACTGTCCTTGCTTTCGATGATGCTTTGGCTCCCTTGCCAGCAATGGCTACCTGTTTCTTATTCGGCTTCGGTTGCCGCTGTGGCATTTTCTCTTATATTTTATGTACTAGAAGTTTGCAAAGGATGTGGCATGATCATGAAGAACTAAAAATTTATATAACAGGTATTAAGTTAGGATATATATTTTTTATATAAATTTAAAATAGCTAAGATTTTACTCGTTCACCTAAACCTATAAAATATACTTTTTAGAAAATAAGGTTTTTTTAAATTCAAAAAACAAAATTATGTATTTGGGGTCATCAAGCATTATACTCTTTCGTAGCTAGAATGTGTGTTTGTGTATTTTAGGAAAATGTTAAAAATCAGAGCAAAAATAAAGGGTTGAAATTACTCGAAGTGGAACACTGGAGGTGAGAGTATCAAATGGAAAACAAGAATCGGCCCAAGCATCTTAAGAGCCCGACCGTTTCTTATGGCTTTTCTATAAACGAAGCTTTCAGTTTTCAATTCAGGGCTCTAGGGTTTCCACAGCCCAAAGTTTTGAGTGCAGGTGTTGCTATATTTTATTGGATAATTTACTTCCAGTAGAACCTCGTCAATTGAATAAGTTCTTGGGAAAGTGAATCTGAAGATTTGGGCTGGGCTGGATTGGTTAAGAAAGAATTAGCCAATTGGGCATGGCCTCAAGCTCTGCAACAAGTCAAAATCCATTCGTTCCACCAACCACCATCGCTACCCGATGTATCTCTGCACTGCAAATCAATAGCCACCGCAAGATTTCTGGTCTTAAGAGTTTAGAGCACACCACACCAGTATGGCTTCCGTGGTGATCTCACGTAGACTCTCTCATAAGTTACTAAAACCCTCTCTTTCCTCGTCTATTTCCTCCCTTTTCATCTCCCATGGACACCAAAACCACCCTTCCCTTGATTCTAATTCCAGTCTTTCTCAACAACCAAGCTTAAACAATGTTCTCAATATCTCTAATTCCTTTTCAAGCTTTCCTGCTCGTTACCCCACTCTGGAACACCAATCACTAATAGATCCAAAACCCCCAAATCTTACTCTCTATTTTATTAGATCGTACTCTCGTTCCAGTACTAAAACCAGAGGTCATGACTTGACTAGTTCTAGTTTTTTTTCCGCATCTGATATTGGAAAGACCCAAAATCCAGTTAAAACCCCTGATTTCGATCAAAAAGGTTCTATTTTTACAAAATCCAAGGATTCTAGTTTGGATAGTGAGCTGAAAAATCCTAGATTTATTAGGTTGTTGAACCTTAAACCCAGATATTTCTCAAGTTCAAATTCAGCATCAGAATCCGATAAGTCCCAAAACCAAAACGAGCATCCAAGCCAAATCCATGATTTCAAACACCAAGAAATTGAGGGACCAACTGTAGAAAGGGACCTCTCAGCTTTAGCCAATGAGACCAGAGAGGTTTTGGAAAGTATGATGAAGAATATTTATGGTCTGAGCAGAGCTGTTGCTGTGCTGGGTCTGGTTCAACTAGGACTTGGAGCCTTGATTTCTTATGTTACAAAAGCAACTCCCATGACTGAGGTGTCAATTCAAAGTTTTGTGGCTTTCGGATTCCCTTTTACCTTGGCTTTTATGTTGAGGCAATCATTGAAGCCAATGCACTTCTTTAAGAAGATGGAGGAGCTAGGTAGGTTGCAGATTTTGACTTTAACTCTTCAGGTTGCTAAAAACTTGAATATCTTCTTTGTGAGGGTTCGTGGGGTTTCCTTTTTGTGCATTGCGGGGATGTCAGTTGGGCTGTTGATCACTTTGTTGTCAAGATGATTTCTTCCATTTTGATTTTTCAAGTCTCAGTTATCATAATAATAAATGTTAATTTTCATGGTTAGATTTTCTGCAAGAGTTTTCACATTGTTGTATTTGCTATACTTCCTAAGATGTCCCAAACAGAAAATTCATGTTATGGTGGTCGCGATTTTGGGTACGAATGTGCCTATTATTTTTGGCCAGGTCTATTTTGGGCTTTGCTGTTGAATACAACTCTTATGTCACAGATTCGCCATCATCGCCATTTTGAGCATGGAAGTAATGATTTGATAGCTTTTAGGGAATTCTGAATGGTATCGTCATTACTTGTATTTGTAGCCCTACCAATTACGGGATTTATGCTTTCTAGCCCCTTCGGGAATTCAGTCTTCGTGCAACTCACCTTCATGGGTACAAGGGTTTTGAGTTTTTAAACCCTTAGACATGTCCATTGGCTGATCCAATAATATCAGCCATGTCTGGACTCCTGGTTCATTTGTTAGTCAGGTGTTGTTCAAACATCCAAACAGGTTTAAATAGTTTCTTTCCCTATAAACCTCGTCTGGCGTTGGACAATGCAGAAAGATACAGGAACTAGAAAGGATCGTGGGTTGGGTTAATGGTTTGAGCGATTTCTGATATTTGTCTAAAACATCGGACCAAGATTTCTTGCGTCCGCCATTACCGCCAGTGTGTGACGCAGGAATATTCTTTAAACTGTCAGTGATAACTATACTTTAATGATATGCTATTTTCATTTAAATTTGCTAGAAACCAGTTCCATCCATGAATTGTTGATTCTAACAACATTGTGTATTGATGGTAATTGTTAAGTTGTGCTTACGAGTTTGGGTGCAGAAATTAAATCTCAACGCTGTCCAGAAAATTTGAAATTGCAGAAAATCCAGCCAAACTCCATGTTAAAAAGCACCGTGTACGTGCATTCTGTTCTATACAGCCACCCAAAAAGAAGAAACTTTCTTCATAGAGTAGATGTTTTGCTGATCAAAAGAACACTTGAAGATAGGAACAGAAACTGAAAAGGTGTTATCTAATGATGAATTCTCGTTTTTGAGTGAGTTTGCAGTATTATATGGAACCTACGTCCCGTGACCTTGCGGATCTCTCCTAACATGATCTATTGGAATATGGATCTTAAAGACATTAAACGGATCTATGATCATCAACGGGTGTGATCCTTTGGAGGATACCAGAACAAAACACCAATGCCAGTCTCCTTGATGCTACGAGTATGTTCCCTGCTCAAAGAACACCACCAGAAGGAGACTCTTTTGTAGGATAAAACTCTCATAGCCAAACAGCCTTTTATGAAAACCCCGAGGAAGAATTGTTCAAAGTAAAATACTGGTGCACCAAGCTATCTAAATCTGGCGGCATAGGCCTGGTTTCTGTATAATACAAAGCAGATCTCGATGCTACTGTACAAGTAGAGGCACATGCGATGGGCTGTCAAAGATTTACGTGAAGAGTGACTATAAGAGCTACGCAAGAGATCAGCAAGGCACCTATCTGGTTGCTACTGCTATTGTAGATGTAACCTGTAGATCTAGGAACTTTCAGAAGTTTCGGCAACGAGAATTATACGAGGGGGTTTTCTAACTGATTGATTTCCCCACCTGCTTCACGTAATGGCTTCCTGAACCAAGTTTGATTTAATGGATCATAGCACGCAGTGAAAAAATATACGACCAAGGCGAAAACTAAAGACTATATATCGCCTTCCTGTGTAAAAGTTGGAAACATGTTCAACCAACCTAGGAGATCTTCAAGTATCACATGAAAGCAAAGCAACGAGAACCCCAGATGTTTTTTTTCCGTTTTTGGACATACTAAAGAGAAGGTAAGCACATGCTCTAATAACAGCAACTTAGTCAATTCTTTTTCTTTTTTTATTTGTTTTCTTTTTCATTCTCTTATCTCTTTTTTCAATAAAAAAAAATGAACAAAATAAAATCCCTCAAGACAAAGGTATCAGCTGTATCCTTCCTATTCACAAAATTCAATCTAATGGTGTATATAACTCAAGGGTGGGCAGCTTTGCGAGTCCCAGGTATTTTTCTGATTCAGATCCAGCAAACTCCAGCTCCTCCAAAAAACAACCCCAAAATATTTGCTAAAAGAAACCCTCCCTGTTCACTGCACTTCCAAATATTCGCTAATTTTAGCATATGTCCAACATGTACAGAGAAATCTTAATCTGAGGATGAGGATCTGTGGATTCATCTCTTTCCTAGAACCAAAAAATCTGCCAGAGATATGATTCAGGCATTTTTATGCAACCTGTTACGATCAAAATCTGGATGTTCAGGGAAAAGAAAACATGAGCTGTCAAACTCCAGCAGTACCTGAATACCGATCTGGTTTTGGTTCTGTGCGGACATAGGTGAGACTGCGGGCAGAGGGGGAGACAACACTGCTGCCAGAGACTGCAGCACTACTCCCAGCTGGAGTAGCTTGAGCATCTCGCTTCCACTGCAAACTTCTCGCACCAAGTTTCACATGGAGCCGAGGCCTAAATGCAGCAGGAGTGCCTCTTGAAAAAGCTGCTCTAGAAAACCTACCAGCAGTATACGGAGATCCACGGGCAATGCGGGGCCATGTTGTCATAGGATTAGCTTCTTGGTTGGAAGAGCTTTTCTTCATGACCTGCACGACAAAAATATTGTTAAGATGCCTACCCAAATCTTGGAGAAGACTCCTAAGAAAGTAATAAAATGTCCATCGGTTCCAACAAATTGCTCATCAAATCTAAATCCTAGCCACCATCTTTTCAAGCTAAAATGAAAGCATGCTTTAAGTTCTGATTGCTCCATAGGAAATAAGATGCTTCCTTATTATCAATGAGAATTGAAAACAGCAGTTTTAACGCTTCATCTACAAGCAGGCATGTGTGACTCTACCAGCTTGGACCACGTAACTTCTGTGAAACAACACCACATTGCACAATTATCATTTTACCAGAACAGACCTACTAAAATCATCTAAATCTCTTAAGATATCAGAAGCACTCAAACTTGATCGCTCAATATATGCTTGTAAAAGAACTTAGGCCTTTTAAAAATATATATAACCGAACAAATCTCAACAACTTTCCATGATGGAGTCATTCCATGTACTTTTGCGATACTTTTCATTTATGAATGCATGCATGCACACAGGCACTTGCAAGCCCCCACGTGCACAAGAAGAGCACACAGTGGCTGCAAGAAAACTTGCAAAACAACCACTAAGTCACAGCCGATAAGGAGCAAAAGCACACAAGCATGGTTCATTTTTTCATCGTAAATATTGACATCATAACAAAAAAATCTTCCAGCTGATGCAGCCATTGATTTAACTATTTCAAATTTTGGCAACTTCATCTATCTATCAAACCAATAAACAAAGTTTGAAAAAAAGGAAAATGCACAGAACATACTCCTCAAATGACAGACATGCAAGCAACAAAAAAATGAAGACACCGGAACAGAAAAGACCACTGCTTGTAGCAAATTAAGATGGTCTCTATGTTCATCACCTTCAGAATACGTGACATAAATGAGGTGCCATCAAGAGACAATGCATTGTCTGCTGCCTCTTTGCGCATAAATTCCACATAAGCTGACCTGCATAGTCATGTTGACTTAGCCCCAACAAAAAACAATTCAAAGAATTGCTAAGGAAACAGAGCTGACTAGTGTAAAACAACTCACCCTGTTGGTTGTCCTGTTGCTGCATCAGTTACTATAACCACTTTAAGTACTTCACCGAACTTGTTAAAATGCCAAGACAGGCTGTCCTTGGTTGCAGCAAAATGAACCTGTGAATAGAGCGGTGAAAATATTACCAGGATACAATGATGAATGATCCTTCAAAGCTACAGCTTGATGCGCATCAGCACTTACATTGCTAACGAAAATGGTTCGAGAATCAGCATCTTCTAAGGGGCAACCTGCAGTATATGGACCTGAAGAATCATCCAAAACAATCTCATTTAAATATTACAGAAAAATGGCCATAAGAAACAAGCAGGACACATATCAGAATGGCAACCGTCTTGCCATAGATGAGTTTGAGATGATGTCAACCATGAAAAACACCCAAATGGGTAACTCCATAAGTCACAACAAAACTAACATAAATTTCTTTTCATATTAGAAAAACAGATTCAATGGCACTTAGAAGATTCTATAGAACTGACCGGATGCAGATGATGGAGGCTTCTGAGGTTCTTCTTGAATATCACCAGCAGGTTTTGCCTGGTCATCATCACGCCACAAAAAAAGTGTCATCAGTCAATGCAAAGGAGGAATGGCAAGTGATTTCATAAGAGAAAAGGCAAGAAGAATAAAGAACCCTGGCAAACAAGACTATCTTACATTTCCATTACCAACTGAGACAGGCTTGCTAACCTCCTTCATTAGCTTAGCACCAAATCTCCCAGCATTTCCTTCATTATTCTGAACCGATTTCTGATTATCCATTGCAGCATCCCTGGGTTCTTGATAATGAGGTGGCCTCCATGTATTCACATTCACAGAAATGTTTACTATTTTAAGAGAAGTGTTTGCAGCTGACTGATCCTTAGCTACATTGTATTTTGACATGAGTGCATCCTCACCCTTGCTTCCGTAAGACGTGCCAGTTTGAGAAACATCCATAACCCTATGATCCACAACATTGGCATCATCATAACCTTCATTATCATACATCAAATCAGAAGTCAATCCAGCTTCATGCTCCATCATATTCATAGCCCCTGCATGTCCACAGTACTTGCTTCTTTGAGGATAGTTTGAGTGGTTTTGCTCCTGAATTCCATTAAGTTCTTCGTATTCGTCGTCTTCAACAGCAGCATCTCTAAATTCAGTGACTTGTTCAGTGGTCAATGATGCATCCATATCACGACCAAGCCGGTCAAACACGCTTCTTGAAGATTTAACTTGTACTACATCTTCAGCAGCTTCTTGCACAGCTTTTACTACAGTAGCCATGGAGTTTGGAACTCTTGCAATTGACTGGAGCCTCCTAGGACGATCAACCAATGATGTGTCTTCAGTAGATGTAGACACTACTGAGCGAAGACGCTTCAGCGAGGGTTCTTTTACCATGCCAGATGGTCTCAAAGTTCTGACAGCATCTCTCACTGCAAACTGAAGTAGTCGTCGAGGAGCACGACTGGTTGCTTGAGAAACTGTGTCCCTCTGCTAAAAAGCTTGTTAGTGGATGCAAAATTTGGTGATCAAGGGGCAAAGCACTTATTTTCATTAAAAAAGAAGAAGGAGAGAGAGAGAGAGAGTATTGAAATTATATTAAGATTCGCAGCATGATGGAATCTAGTATTCAAAATCAGATGAGTAGGTATGTCTATTGCTAACCCTACCACCAGCAATCACACATCATACATACTCCAAATTTTAGTTATGTTTAGTATTCAAAATCAGATGAGTAGGTATGTCTATTGCTTACCCTACCACCAGCAATCACACATCATACATACTCCAAATTTTAGTTAAGAAGAAACATAGTTCTCCAGGTCTGAACCACAGGGAGTTATTTAATCTATTTTGTGTAAGTTCACTTTAACAATTGAAGTTTTTTTTTTCTTAATGTGGAAACCCTGTTTAGCATAATGTGCAATAGAAGCTGTTTTATAGGCTGAGTGATGGTAGAAAATTATGGCCTCAAGTTTGTAAGCAAATCAGAAACATAAATCTCCTAATTTCCAACAAAACATGAATTTGTGTAGAGTTTTATTATAATTTTGGAAGCTTTAGATTATATCATAAATCTCCTAATTTCCATTCTTGATTTTAAGAGCACCCGTTAATGCCCATTTAGATAAAGTAAAAGTAATTAACTTTTAGGCCATACTACTCAGTCAAATATGAAAGAAAAACTAGAAATCCAAACCTTCACATGTTGTCGCTCATCATGCTGACTCCTTTTCTTCTGCTGTGGAGGTTGGGGAGATGTAGATCTTCTTGCACGACTGACTTCGCAATGAGTTTTTTCCTCCTGATGAATATTAACAACCACGGAGCTTCGAAGAGGAGGCCGGTGGTTAACATCTCTCACTACACCTTTCCATTCTCTTTTATGCCGGCCTCTATATGAATTATCAGGCTTCACTTTTTGGGGTTCGGAATCCATATGATGAGATTCATTCCACCCAGTCTGTTCTACCAGTGTGGGATTTGTTCTGGCCACTTCATCTGTGCCAGTCTCCTGAGGCTGTACATACAAATCCAGATTTGTAGCCAAGTGATCCCACAGCCTGTTAAAAAACAAGTGATCTCTTTATACAAACGGGAATCACTTAAAACAGAGTTAACAATAATATATTTTCTACAATATCAAAGGCATCAACAAATGTAATGAGAATCAAATTACCAGGATACGAAAGACTCACTGTCATCCCCCAAAAAAACATTCAATTCATTTCTTGCTTCTTCCTTATCCCTGCCATTTCTCAGCAAGACAATTACATATTCCTGCCAAAACATTTATATTTTAAGCATGGAGGAGAAAATTGTCAAACCCTCTGCTGAACCATGGAATATCGTAATAATAGAAATGTATTATGAACGTGCTTTTTAAGACCCAACTAATAACTAGCAGGACTAAAAAATACTAAATGCAGTATCAATAACAGAAGAACATCACTCTGGAAACAAATATGTGATGTATAGAACTGACATTGGGAAGAACTTTTAGGATTAAACCTTTATAAACAACATAGGAAAAAAGATAAAGGTAGTTCCAAGCTACTCAAATTTATAGACAAAGTAGCACAGGTGCAGTCTTAAAATTAGTTTTATTTTCTGAAATTATTATTAATTTATTATTAAGAGTATTACCATGTGACTTTTAAAATATTTCCTTAGGTTAGGTTTTGTTGCATTGATAATAAGACTAGTGTATCCTTTTCCTGCAAAGATCTAGGGCTTTAACTGGTGTAAATAGGCGGCTAGGACTATTTTTATATTTATCAATCTGTTCAGATTTTAGAGGTTTCTTGGTGAGCCCTAAACCTCATTATCTTGTTACATCTTCAATTTTATTCATATCTTAACCATTGTTCAGCTGTAAATGCTGTTTTTTACTGTTTTTCTCTTCTCAACCTATGTCACAGAATCTCTCAAAGCATGCCCTGTAACATACATCAACATCTCTAAACATACACAAGTGCATTGGCTTCCCACTTCAGGCCAGAGTCCAGCTCAAACTGTACATGATCCTGACCTAATACCCAAAACTGTACCAAATTCAGAAAATTAGTCCCGTAGTCAAATCCCCCAAAAAAACAAATGAAAGCAAAAGGATCCTTGTATTTTTTTTTATACATAGAAAAAAAGAACCAACTCAGAACTCCATGTCCAGTCTGAATTACATTCCTACGTGTACCTGAGCACCAATGAGAGCAACATGACACAACAAAACCAATTTATCAACACTTCATTAAGCTAAATGCCGGCTCACTTGATAAAGTCCACTCAAATAACTGAACAGTCCCATGTGAATAAGGCCAAGCAGCTAAAAATAATCTCAAGTACAAATTCTAAATCCTGCAAGGTTTTGATACTCCTTACCTTTTTTTCATATTCATAAATAACGTATTGCCTTTGCTAACTTCTCTATGTAGTACAGAATTCCAATAATCATGTAGCATGTTCAACCCCCATGAGACAATGCACTCTCATGCGCACAGTCATTCATTTGAATCTTACCTTAGAGCAAAACCTTAAAAGTTCCCACAATCTACACATAACCAATTTCCTGGAGGTAACCCTGCTTTATTGCAAGGTATTCAAATTCATTAACCTCAGCCCACATGAGGAAATAAAATATTTCATTGCAAATAAAATATATATTCAATCCGCCCACAGAGTTCCTTGCAGTGATAAAATATCAACCATCATCGAGACATCCAGAATCATAATAGCCTCAGATAAAATTCCAAAATGCAAAATCCCTAAAAACACCCAGAGGGTTGGACAGCATTCAACAAACTATCCACGCCGAAAATGAGGTCAATTTACAAAAATGTTTGGCACATTTCCCTCACACAATTTTGAACATTCTCTAGTTCAGAAGCAAACATGTAGTAATTACAGTTTCACCATTTATCTTCTCACCTACGCGCTATCACCAATTATCTCACCGTGCATGTCCACATAACCAGTGAAATTAACAAGTAACAGCTCTAACAGATTCTAAATTTATGTCATTTTCACCTCTCTTAATGTTAGCCCAGCAACAGCATTTTCCACTACATGAAAATCACAGAATGAAATTCCACAAATACCTCTCCTGAACCAGTTCATACAGCATAAACTCACTTCAACTTAGCTAAACTCAATCCCAAACTAGTCGGGATAAAATGAACCCCATCATTTCATAGAAGGAAACAAAAAATAACACGATATCTAGACTCCAAAACTAGCCAGTCAAATTAAACCCTGAAGAATAGATTCACTGCAACGCGAAATTCAAAATTTCAAAGTATACAAAAGCAACGTAATTTATTATTCATATACTCATATATAAATGCATACCACAAGAACATCGTCAGTGTAATCGCCCATAAACTCCTTAAGCTTCTCGCTAACTCTATCTCTCAACAAAGCGGCTCCATCTCCACTGAAATTAACCCTAATTTTTTTATCCACGCTTTCCATCTCTCTCAAACAATCAGAAACCCTGATTAAATTTTCCGGCTATAAAATCGCCCGCAAAAAAACAATGATTGAAAGTCTACGATTCTGAAAACACACCCTAAGTTTGAGGGTTTAAGCGGCAATAAAAATTCTTTGACATTAATAGAGATGGTGTCATAAGTAAATGCGGATGGGTTAAGATTTTCTCGGGCAAGTGGGGGAGAATTATGGGGTTTCATGGAAATAAAAACCCCCAGAGGATTTTAAATTTCCGGAGTTATGGCAGTGGTGTGGAATTTTTAAGAGAGATAAATTTTGATATTGCGAGCCTGCGTTTATTGTATATGTATATTATGAAAAAATATTAACGGCATGGGTTTTTTAACGTCGCACTGGATACTGACATACTGTTATAGCGAAATGATGTTTTTGCCTTTCAGTTAAAAAAAGAAAAGAAAAGGAAGTCTTGGTGTAGGGGCAGTTTAGTCTTTTCTACTTACCCATTAATATGGCTGGCATATTTATCTTCTAAAAAAAATAAACAGTAAAATTATTTATTTACACTGGATGTTAAGAAAATAAAATAAAATTGTTAATTAAGAGTGTATTTGTATTTTTGTTTATTAGCTACAATAAAAATGTATATTTACTGTATCAAAAGTACTTGAATATAGTATTTTTTTCATATTCAAGGTAACTTGAATATAATAAATATAATAAATTTAAGATATTTGAATTTAATAATTAGATATGTTCAAATTATATAAATTTAATAAATATATCAGATTCAAGTTATTTTATCTCGTTAATTAATTACAAGATATTTAAATTTGACACCATTCAAAGTTTAAAATCACATGAGTTTTGGAGGATCTAGAAAGCATATTTTATATTTGTTTAATGTTTTTATGGTGCATATATAAATATATAAAGAGTATCGGAGCTAGTATTTGTTTTAGAAATTAGATTTTTTTTAAAAAAAAATCACTAATGTGTCAACTCCCCATCCAACCCTGGCCCAAGGAGAAGATGGAGACAAAAAAAAAACTACAACAACTCGATCCATTGTTATTGAAATTGTAAATCGATCGGGGTGCACTACACGAACAAGGTGCTCGGCTTGCCTAGCACTTGGGCTTAGGTTGGCCCTAGAGCCCAATATTTTTTCTAGGCTCGAGTTGGCACCCAAGCCTAATAAAGAAATCTTGATTTATCAGTTATTATTTTTTATGAAAAAAAATATTATAAACATGATATGTTATCCTTTATGGTTGGGAGAATATTTGCTTTGCATATGACTTGTGTCGTGTATGGTCACAGTGATCAATTAATATCCGGTTAAGAATTGAGGTTGAATTTAATTTTTTATTAATTTTTTTTATTTTAAATTAATTTTTTAATATTTTTATATTATTTTGATATATTGATATTAAAATTAATTTTAATATATATATATATAATTTTAATACATTTACAAATAAAAAAAATATTTTAAGTATTTGGGTTTTTGAAAGTTGCAGTTGAATTCAGTGAAAAACAAATTTTATTGATGTGGCTTTATTTCTTGATTTTACATAAATTTTTTTTTTGAATTTGAGCTGTTGTGTTGAATGATGTAAGTTTTAACCTCTAATCAACCCATCACCTTTTTTTTTTTTTTGGGTTAGTGTGGTCCTATCAGAGTTCATGCATTAGTTAGATTTCCTTGGTGGTTTTGGATTGCTTTAATTAGACAATCATATTTGACCTGCAGTTGTTGATGCTTCTCGATTGCTTAAGATTATTATTACTATTATTAGGAACTTATTGAACTTATTGGACTTTGGATTTAACTTCATTCAGATTAGATAGCACCCGTTATAGCTTGAGATTCTAAATTGTTCTAGTTTTGTTTCATGCAAAAAGCTTAGAGGATATGGTTTGATAAGTTGCAGTAACAGTCGATCACATTAGCGCGTCGAGGTTTTGGTGATACCTGGTTATGTTCATCGAACGGATGATGCTGAAAATGCTTGGATTCACTTCATAACGAAAGAAAACAGGGAAAACTTTCCGAATGCCCTTCAGTTTTTTCAAAGATTTTGGTCTCCTATACTCTCACTCTAGTTTTTCGAGGTAAGGATGCGTGTCTTGCAATAGAACCTAGAGTCAGACATGTTTTAATTAGTGATGCAAACATGATTCCTGGTTTAGATAGGCATGAAACAACCACCGTGCATGTGTTGTTCTTGTTCACACAGCGCACAAAACCAATGATGAAGGCACGTAGCAGCCTGCTCAACAAATGAAATTCTCGAGCAACTTGCTTCTCGTCCCCTCCCCTCCACTTTTTAAATCTACCATGTTGAAGAAATTTGCGGTACCTGGAAAGTAGATGTGTATACTGATTAGCAAAATATCGAAAGGGTTAGAGCCCTAAGAGTCCAAACAATCAACTGTCGTGAGGTTATTTTTGTTTCAATTTCTTCTTGTTACAAATAGTAATCTTTTTCACAAACAAAAAATTATGTTACTTTTGCTTAGTTTTTTCGGTGTGCTTCTTTGATTATAAATTCAGGTTGTCATCGGTCATCTCTTGATGTCCCTGTGCATGTTTGGGGGATGGAAGGTTCATTGGTCTCGACCGTGTTGGTGGATTTGTGCTGGGGAGGATAATTGCCTTTGGATGTATGCTCATTTTCCTTTTATGTAATTGAAAGTAAAGGCAATTCTGGTGCAAGAACAAGTGAATTCCATTGAAGTAGACCAGTCCTTCTCCGTTGCTGGAGATAGATTTATACTTTTCTGAAGCACCCAACTCAGTTTTATGGACAGATTCATGGAGCCTCTCTCATGGGATGCTATGTTTGGGCTCAAAATAAGAAAAGGTCTTACTCGTTTTAGAGGGTACTCGAAGGTGAGGTGTGCATGGCTGATTTGCTTATACTTTAAAGCTAACCTTGTTAGTATATTTTTGTGTTTTAAAAATATTTTAAAAAAATTAAATTTTTTTAATTTAAATTAATAATTTTTTAATATCTTTAAATCAAAAACACTGATGTTAAAAATATTTTTTAAATAAAAATATTATTTTAATATATTTTTAAATAAAAAATATTTTAAAAAAATCACAACTTTATTTATAAAACTTGAAGAAAAAAAAAAAAAGTGAATTCCGATGGAGGAGGCTAGTCCTTCCTCGTTGTTAGGGATACATTTGGATTTTTTTAAAGCATACATTTCAGTTTTATTGACAAATAAATATATACTAGTTATATGACCCGTGTAATGCTGCAGGTTAATTTTTTTTGTATAAAAAATACTAAGAAAAAGCTAAGATTTAAAAGTGTTAAGTCTTTCTGCAAAGCTATATCTAAAAATCTTAGGTTTGGTTATAACGCTTGACCTAAAAGTAATATTTATAATATTAATAATAATATTAAACTTGCATGAACCAGTAGGTCTAACTGCAATACCAGACCCAATAGCATTGGATGCGGGTCTAACTGCAAGGTCGTGTCATAAAAATGCGATAACTAAATAAATTAATTAAAAAAACCAATAGAAAGAAAAAAAAAACCAATGAAGAAAAAGAAAAAAATCTGAATTAACTGGGTTAACCCTTGAAATCAGGTTAACTCGTCAAACCTTGAATTCGTGTTGTAAAAGTTTGATAACTAAATAAAAGAAAAAAAATTAACGGGTTAACACATAATTAACTAGGCTAACTCGTCAAACTAGGTTACCTGCCAAACTTGGGATCCGTGTCATAAAAGTTTGATAACTAAATAGAAAAACATTGAACATTAACAACCTAAATTAAACCCAAAAAAATAATTAAAAAGAAAAAAAAAACAAAAACAAACAAAAGACATAAGCTTGTTACTAATGAGAAAAGGAAAAAAAAATCTAAATCAACTGAATTAACCCGTCAAACCTGGGATTCGTGTCATGAAAGTTTGATAACTAAATAGAAAAAAAAATCAACGGGTTAGACAAAAAAAATAACAAATTAAATTAAATAAAAAAATTGATTAAAAAGGAAAAAAGAAAAAAAAGAAAATTTCTAGGTTAATCCGTTAAACCCGAGATCCGTGTCATAAAAGTCTGATAATTAAATAATTTTTTTTTAACATTAACAAACTAAATTAAACAAAAAAATTCATTAAGAGAAAAAAAACAAAGCAAACAAAAAAAAGCCTATGAAGACAGATAAAAAACAAGAAAAAAAAAAGATTTTCAATCATTGATGCACAAAAGGCGTGGGCAAAGCTCAAGTACTTTCCCCATGTCTTTTAAAGTATTCTACCATACCCGCGAGATGCCGTAGGTATGTGACATGCTTGTGTGTTTGTGAAAAAAAAAAAATATGGAGAAAAATTGTTACAATTTATAATATTTTTAAGGAAAAAAATACAAAGCTAAATTCTCAACCAACTTAATATTAAAAAAAAATCGACAAGGATAATTTTGAAAATATTATTAAAAAAAATAAAAGGGAAGAAAACCAAGTAGGGAAACACTGTTGCAATATATAGTGTTTCATGAAAAAATCTAAAGTTGTAATCAACCAGCTCAATATTAAAAATAATAAAATCAATAATTTTTTTTTAAAAAAAATCATAAAATAAAAAAAATATGAGAGAACACTATAGCAATCTACAATATTTTTTTTTTAAAAAACTAAAAAGCTAAATTCTCAACCAGCTCAATATGAAAAAAAAAATAAAAGAAGACGCGTGGACAATTCTATGTAAAAATTCATAACAAAAGAAAAAAAAACCATTTGGTGAAACACTGTAGCAATTCACAGTGTTTTAAAAAAAAAATTACAGGTAAATTCTCAACCAGCTCAATATTAAAAAAATAAAATCGACAAAAACAATTATGAAAAAATAACACAAAAAAATATGGGGAAAGCTAAAGCTAAATTCTTAACCAGCTCAATATTAAAAAAATAAATTCGACAAAGATAATTTTAAGAAACAAAAATATAGGAAAACACTGCAGCAAAACAAAAACTGTATAGGAGAAACACTGTAGTAATTTATAATATTTTTTTAAAAAAATTTATGAAGCTAAATTCCCAACCAGTTCAATATTTTAAAAAATTAGTAAGGATAATTTAAAAAAAACATAAAAAAAATGAATTTTGGAAAAAAAAAATGCAAGACAAAAAAACATGGGAAAATAAGCAAAAAAAAAAAACATGGGAAAGCTAATCTTTATCAAGCATATCACCATGACCTGGTAGAGAACTAATCTTCACTTAAAAAAATAAAAGGTTGCGCGAGGAAAGCTAAGTGCTTTCCAACGCGTGTGTGTGTCTGTGTGTGTGTGTGGGACTTCTCTGTGAGCTGTTGTGCCTGAGCTTTTATTTTTTAGAATTGATGTTGTAGTTATTTTTTATTTTTAAAATATTATTTTATGTAAAAATATATATAAAATAATATTTTTTATTTTAAAAAATTATTTTTGATATTAATAAATAAAACACTAAAAAAATATTAATTTAAAAAAAAATCTTTAATTTCTTTTTAAAATAACATTAGAGAAGCCTTACTTATTTTAAAGGGTACTTGAAGAGAAGATGTTTATGGCTGATAGGATTTTATTTTTAGGTTTTTTTTAATTATTATTAATGTGAATGATTAGACCAGTTTGTATATATTTTAATTAATTTTATGGGTTCTGAAGTTAATGACTATGTAAATTTTCAGTGACTTTGAAATTTGTGGAACTCGAACTAGTAATTTCTTGAAAATAAATTTAAAATCTGATCAATTAAACTATACTCTTTAAAATTAGTTAATCTTATTAGTATTGATAAAGAGGTTAGAGGTGATTGTGCTGTTATTATTATTTAAATTGTATGTATTTTTTATTAAAAAATTATTGTTTCAAGATAAATAAACATTGTTAAATTTATAGGAATCTCAAACAAAAAATCTCGATCAAAATTTGGGTTTTAATTTATGAACTAATTTAAGGTCTCTCTAAAGCGACTTGGATCGATTTTATCCGAAGGCCGACCAGATGACGATTTCACATCGACCTCCTGCTGGTTCTGCTATTTTTAAGAAAGGAAACCAGCCTGGTGCCACATTCACGTGTAGCCCACCATATTGTCTCACTTTCAATCCTTCAACACGAACCCACCACGTGTGCTCATTGATGCACGAATATGAATCCGAACCGTTCAAACTTCTTCTTGTTTGACTTCTCACAGCCAGTCACATCAGTTGACCTGTTCAAGTAGTGGACCCACCGATAACCTTCCAAGCCTTTTAAGAGTTGATTAGCCGCGTACGGTGATTCTTGGTGTCAAACAAAGCTTTCGGCGCCGTTTGGAATTCCCAAAGGCGTTTTATAATTAATTTTTTTTAATATATATATATATATATATATATATTTTAAATTGTTTTGGTACACTAAAATAAAAAAAATAATTTTAAAAAAATAAAAAAATATATTATTTCAATATATTTCAAAATAAAAATATTTTAAAAAATAATAATTATCACATTTCTAAACATTTCTTTAAATGGTCAAAATCTAAAAGTTCATGCCATGCACATATTTCAAAAAAAAAATCCTCAAATTAGCTTCCAGCTTGATCATTTGCACAACAATAAAGCAACATCAATTAATATTCACCATCCCATTCATAATGCTCTTAAATTTTTTAAATTCTTTGTTTTATTAATTTTCATGGATTAAATTATTTTTTTATGAATCATGTATAAAATTATAGTTAATTTTATTTATTAAAAAACAATTTATTTAAATAATTTGTGTCATTTTCATAAATAATTTATTTTTCCCAAAAATATACATTTTATGTTTTGTAAATTAATGAGGTATATGACAAAAACTCCAAAATCCAGGAAAATAAAGGGTATTTCTAATTGAATGAAAATAAGTATAGATAGTTTGAAAAAACAATTCAACTTAAAATATTTCTTAATCATTTCATAAAGTTTATGAGTTGATAGATATTTTTAATTTATTAAGTTCTAAAATAATATTTATAAAAAAATAATTCACCAACAATATTATCAATAATTTTAACCATAATAATAATCTTCTACTTATTATCGCCACATCCTCTACTTCCAACTCAATTTTTTTTATTGTTATTATTATTATTACAATTATTATTATTATTTTAATACCATTAACCACTAAAAATATTTTTTTATTATCATATTTTATACATCATTACTTACCAAACATCATAAAAAATCCATAGGAAAATGTTTTTAGTTTCATGAAAAAATGTTATGTATACTTGACTTTGTATTTTGCTAAAAACCCTTGTGCGGACAATGCAGTTTCATAAATTATTTTATTCTCAAAACATAACATTAGAAAAGGATGTTTTACTTTAAGCAGAGCAATTTATTTTGGATCCAATTTTTCCCACTTGAATCAAATTTTAAAAACTTATCATCCAATGATGAAAACATTGTTTTATGCTAATGATAATTTCAACTTAAAACTCGACACAACACAAAGCACGATTGAGATCAAAGGGCATGTCATAGGAGATAATTTTAAACGTGTCCTAAGCCTCCGTTCAGGTAAATTGACGATTAAAATCCTCAATCATTGAAGGATCTTATCTTTTCTTCCCCCTTTTGGCACAAAAAGATGTCGTCTCGGATACTCTAAAAGAGGTTCGGAGTGCATGTACATGGAATGATGGTGTCTCTACCGAACTACGAAATGTCAAAAACAAGGAAACACGTTAATAATTGATGAAAAAAACTACAATTTATTCAACATTATTACTATTATTAGTAAACACTAATGACTAATCTTTTGCATTTTTTTCCTGGTTTTGTTAAAACCTCGATCGAGCCCTGGTCGCGTGTGAGTGGGGACGATGGCCACCCTCACCCGTCTCCCAGTCCTTTTTTTTATATATATATTTCTAGATGTCAGGTGAAATAATACTCATTAATTTTACGCAAATTATAATATTTCCAAATAAATAAATAAATAAATGTAGATGGAGTTTGATTTCATATTAGTCGTAACAAGACAAGAGACTTCATTAATTAGATTAAGTTTTTACTCGGCACATGTTCTCTCATGCGTATCGCATTTTTTTAGTAACATTATACTGTTATTAGCCAGAACCAGCCCATGCTAATTTCACGTTTTGCACATTTGGAAGCTAGATCACACGCGTACAGAGAGTGTTGCAGGCGATTATGTAACAGGGAACTACGCGTGTATGCCACGTAGAGTTCGACAGGGACTCGAAGGAAAAGGCAAGGTGGGGGCGGTCAGTCCGTTTGGGCGGCTTAAAGCCTCCCTGTCACCATTAACATCCAAGGGGGGTCCGTCACATCGTCTGCGATGCCAATTTTACCACCCGTCAAGATTTTTGCAACGCGTGGATAAACAGGTTTTTTTTGGTGCAAGAGAAAAGGATATGGTGTCAGCCAGGTGTATGTTACCGCTGGCAAGAGTCCAATCCAAAAGGTTGATGATGGTGGGAAAGATTCGGCAAGGGCTACAGCTGCTTATTCAGTAATTCCAAGCTCCGTTTGTCGTTGGCTTCTAGAAGTCATTACCCTCGGTCCTTACAGGCCACGTCGAGTTGAAATCCGATCGAGGGGGGAAAGGTGAAAAATAAAATATTTGAGATATGCATAGATTGATGATCAGAGCATTTGATCTCGAGGGGCAAGGTCGCTTCGATGTTAAGCTATCTAGATTTTTATCTTTTCTCGAGCTGCTTCAAGTTTATCAACCAGCCTGTACCTGTAGATGGGAGTAATTGTGCTTCCCTGTCACATCTTTCTTTGATATAAAAAAAAAAAAAAAGGAAGGAAGAAAAAGCATCGATGAATGGACGTCATGCCTAACCCCGGAGTCCTTCACAGATTAAGGAAACATAATTAAACGGCAAGCATGAATTTTCGAGGGATAATTATTAGTCACAAACATCTTAAGATGGAATCATTCATGCAGTCTGAAAGCCTTAAAAAACCTTTTGTTTATGGACACCTTACCGATTCCTTTTTCTTTTATTTCGGCACTATTTCAGAGCAAAGTACTTAAAACCAAATGCATCGGCAAGAAATTGTAACTGGCCGAAAATTACTGGAACAAAAGAATTAGTATGAAAATAAAAGGAAAGTCACATGTCAGCACCGGAGATAATGATGATCCAATATTCGAGCTCGAAATGTAAAGATTTCTTGATATTTTCCGTATAAAAATCCACCCAACAAGAAAATTCGGGAACAGCGAGGCAGCGACGATAGTTGATCAAACTTTCCACGATGGCTCGTTCACTTTGTCATTATACACGACAAAACCTTGTTACAAGCTTACAAACATTATTTAATCTCTGAAAAATGCAGCGCTAGGGAGTTGATAATCGAGAATGCCACTTCCCCTGCTTGGAACAGGAGAAAGATAAATATAATAAAAAAACACGAGTAAAACAAAAGTGAGGAAATTCTTATAACTTTATAATGGTATAGATATTATCTTCCATCTTCTTTTTATATCTATCTTTTTTGGAAGAGGATGGTGTAGTTTTATGGTTAACATAGACTTCATACTATATATAATTTTTGTCCGGTATTGTTTTCATAACATGATTGATGTAGTTTAAGGTAGTGCTTTACAATGTAGTTGCAATTATTCTTTAAAATGTTTTTTGTTTGAAAATATATTAAATATATTTTTTTTATTTTAAAAAATTTAATTATAATATCGGCACATCAAAACAATAAAAAATATTAAAATATTAATTTTTAAAAAATCAAATCTTGTGAAAAGCACGGCTAAACCATAGAGACAAATAATCACTGAAGGTGATTTCCTAGATTTTTTAAAAGGTTTGAATTAAAGTGATCTAGTTTACTTAACGAGATAACTTACAACCTATAACGTGATTATTATTATTTTTTTGTCAAATCTCTTTTCTCAAAATAAGATTTTTATGATTAACTTTGATTAATATGAGTTAACTCATTTAGTTTATCATCCGAGTTTGGAATCAAATAATACACAATATATTTAATAACTTTTATACAAATAACATGTATTGTAGAGTAAAGATGTATCCTGCTAAAATTATATACCACTTTTGTTCTGTAAAATAGGATTTTTCTCTTTATCCTCCTATAAAAAAGATATTCCAGCATCTCCATGTGATCTTTTATTGTTAGTTTTTATTTTATTTTGCCATAAGTAAATCAAACCAATTTGAAACAATGAAATATGTCCTTCTTCTCCTTTGTATATCATCTCATCAGCCTTCCTTTTCTAGAGATTTTTCTATATTGATGCAAAATCAAATATATCTCACTTTGGATGAAGTGACGCAAAACACTAAATAATCAAGCATAAAAGTTTTCTCTTTTAGATAATATCATCATTCGACATTAGAAATTGAGAACTTAAACTGAAAAATCATCCTATAAATTAAAAATGTTTCATTCACCAAATCAAAAATTAATTTTAGGAAATATTTTGGTATGATCACAAAATTAGGGTTTGAAATTACAAAAATAAATGCCCGATGAATATGATTAAAGCCCTAGAAACTATGATGTCATTTAGAAGTAGGAATCAACACCATTTCAATGTGTATTTTTTTTTCTTTTTTGATGTAATCCCTTCAATCTCTATGTAGAAATCATTTAACTCAATATTGATGTAATCCCTATCTAGAAAGAGTAAGTCCATCCCGTTATTGGAAGGTTGAAGGGTTTGAACCTTGAAAAGAACGTATTCATCCTCATTGCTGAGATAATGTTTATCTTGTTCTTAACAAGATATGTGGTTGTATTAGGAGTACCATGACAATTCCTTCCAGGGTAAATTATTTTGTAGCATTAAGAAGATGATCATTCTTTTCAAAGTAAATGTGTTATCACACTAAAAAGAATGAGTCCATTCTATCATTAGAAGGTCGAGAGGCTTGTTTCATAAAGAGAACTTAAATAGTGGAAAGCTTACTTTGAACAATTTAATTCATACACAAGAAACTTACATTCTTAGTCATTAACCATAATATATTTTTATATTCCCTTAAGATATAATCAACCAAAATAATATTTTTTTAATAGAGATTATAGTCTCGGCCTTAAAGATAAGAGATAATGACATTTTTCCAATAGAGGTTTTCTAGGTGATCGTCAAAGGGATTCCTCCCAGATCAACATGATTCTTTGGATTATTGTGAAAATAAGACTAGTCAAGGATAATCTACCTTGTAATGTTCAGAAACTTGAATGAAGTCCTCGACTTTGAATAATACTTGAAGTTGCACGGTCTAAACCAACATTCTGCTGGTACCAGCTGAAAGTTTTCCAAAACCTCGAGGCTCCAACTTTAATGGTAATTAGGAATGATAATAGCCCAACTTTTAAAAGAGTAATCAATGGCTTTTCGATCATTTCTCATGGATAGCGTCATTGATGATATCTAAATTTATCTTATGGGCTTGTAAGCCAAGCTGCCACTTAAGATATTTAGTTAATCTTTTGATTTTGATAATATGATCCATTATTCTTGGGCGAGGTGGCCGGTGGACCATGCTTGATACCTGTAAAAGGTTATCTCTTTTGTGTTTGTTCTTTGATGATTAATTAGGTATCATTTAAGAGAAAAAACAATAATAATTTAAAAGAAAACTCTAATAATATACATGCCTTTTATAGTGGAGAAAAACTAAACCTGCTTTTGAAGATACCTCCCTTTCTTTTATAGTTTATGAGCATTTTTTATTTAAAAAAAAGGTTTAGAGCATCAATGAAATATCTCTAACTTATCAGAATAAAATATTACTGATTTGTCATGATAAAATATAATTTATTTTATATTTGAAATATGGAGTTTAAGATTATTTAGAGTTACAAAGAGCACAATACTCGACTAAACCTAAATATGATGGGTATGACAACTCACTAGATTCACATATATTTTGACCTAGTAAGACTAAATCTAAAAAATTATGGATTATTATTTTTTTTTAATATTTTTTTAAAAGATAGATCCAAACAAAAACAACAGAAGCTGATATATCATGCTGATCTATCGGAAACTATTGCAATATTTAACAAAAACGAGTCTAGCCAGCCAGCAAAGAAAGCTTTTTGAATGAGCAATTTGCATAGAGAATTAACGAAGAAGCAGCAGCATCCAAGTAGTTGAATTATAGGTCCACGCTAATTTGCATAAAATAAGCAAAGCCACATCATGTACTTTCTCGAAAATGACTATTAAGTATTAACATCTCTTGAGTTGTGATTCCACAAAATTCAAAAGGGCATATCTGTCACGAGACTTCAAAAAAAAAAAAGTCCAAAAAGAAATGTTTGATACGCGTTTCTATGAGGCCCATATTCTTTCTCGCCATAACCGACCTTTCAATCCCTTCAAATCCCCCCCCATCCCCCCATCCCCCCATCTCTCTCTTCAGGAACACCAAACCCCAACCTTTCTCGTCTCTTTCTCTCTCAGAACTAAAACTAGAAACCCTCACAACAACTCAAGAGTTCTTCGATTCCGAATTCTCGAAAAGCAAAAAAAATCATCAAGAAATGGCTCAAAGAGCAGAGAAAGAAGAGACCGAGTTCAAGGTACCAGAAACCTTGACTTCATGTATCAATAATTGTGGAGTTACGGGTAATCCTGCAACTAACAACATGTGTCAGAAATGTTTCAACGCTAGCACCAGCACGTCTAATTCTTCTCCCTCTTCCACAGCCACCAGCATGACGTTTGCAGCAACAGCCACCAGCGTATCTAACAACGAGATCTTAAAATTCACCGGCGAGAAGTCGGCGAGATCCAGCTTATCTCGTTCGCTGGTGAAAGATCCACAAAAGTCACCTGAAACAGCATCGGATAAAGAAAGATCCTGTGCTTCTCATGTGGCGCAGAAAGAGGTGAACAGGTGCTCAGGGTGCCGAAGAAGGGTGGGATTGACTGGATTCCGTTGTCGGTGCGGGGAGCTGTTTTGCTGGGAGCATCGGTACTCAGATCGACATGATTGTAGCTACGATTACAAAACTGCAGGTCGCGAAGCTATCGCGAGAGAGAATCCTGTTGTTAAAGCTGCCAAGATTGTTAGAGTTTGAATCAAGAAAGAAGACGTACATTTCAGGTGATCGATTCTCTCGATACAAACCGAAGAGATCTCGACCGAGTACGTTCTACCTAGAGATATCGTTGAATCATCATGGGTTTCAAGATTATCAAGAAGTTTAAACACCGAGATCAAGATCAAATTCTTCGTCGTGTTGGATCAATCTATAGATTTTCATTTTTTTTCACTTTTTTTTAGAAATTAAAGATTAATATTATTAATATTATGATGCTTATTTTTGTGCTTGATGTTTTTGTTTTTGTTAGAGCTTGGATTGGACATGATTGTTTCTGGAAAGTTGATGATGGCAATGTCATGTGAATGTAAATTGGGATGAAAACGTGAGGGCTTTTATGTCAATTTATTTTACATGTGGACTTGGAATTTTCAGTGTGAGGTTCGGAAAGTTCCGGGGCCCACATGTAATGACATGTGATGTTGTGCTCTTTTAATATATCGTGAGATTTTAATAAGCCAGTGGGGGTGGCAAAATAGCGTGATAAGTTTACTTTGGTTGACACTTGACATGATTGGCATTGTAAAAAGGAAGAAAAAAGGCTGTAAGGTGGAGTTGGGCGTGACGGGGACAATTGCGCAAGTGGTTGCGTTTGTTTGCGAAATAATAAAGGAGGTGTTGAGATCTCGAGAAGAAGTAATGATCGGATGGCTGTGGTTGAGTGGCATGTAACTGACTTCATGGAGGCGCGGGTACAGGATGGAATGGAGTAGGAATTAGAGGCCACATTTGTTGTTTGTTTGTTTGTTTTGTTTTTTTTTTTGGGGGGGGAGTGGGGGGGCGGTAGCTGTCCTTTCGATGCCTTGCAAAGCTGTCCAAAATATGAACCAATAAGAATGTCACATTTGCTATTGGCTCCGGGGGAGACGAATTGTTTTTTTTTTTTTTTTTTTAAGTTTTTGGTAGGAGGGGGATATTCTATGATGGCAATGACTCCGGTGGGGTTTGCGTCTCACCAAAACCCATAATTGTCCTGGAGGAGGTTGCATCTAGTGATGAGATTTGAAATGATTTTCGATGGACAAAAATATTTAGTGTTTTTCTTTTTTGGTATATTAATATTAAAAATATATTATAAAAAATATTAGTAAGACTGGTATTCAAGCATTATTTGTATGAATAGTAATCATTTCAAAAAAAATAAGTTGGTATTGAAATATTTCTTATATGAACAGTGATCATTTTAGATTTTTTTTTTATTTGCATCATTTTGTTTATTGTTAGGCTATTTTGCTTTTGCTTTTTGTTTAACGATTGCAGTTTGGTTTTTTAAAATTGATGCTTGATAAATTATAAGATAATGTTTGGAATTATGAATATGTAAAACGATGCCAGATAAAAAAATATATAAAAAATGACACAATCTACTGTGTATTATAATATTTAGTTATAGTGTTTTCTTTTTATTTTTTTTTATATAATTTGACTTTTTTTATTCATGCTTTAATCCTTTTATAATAAGTTGACTTGAAATTGAATTTAAAGTTTTATTTGTGTTGGTTTTATATTAGGCTTTTGTGATATTAAAAATAAATTTTGATATTAAGTTAATGTTTGATTTGTAAAAGGAAAATTCAATTTTATTTATGTAAACCATTTAAAACTTAAAGAAACAAAATATTTATCTTTTCTTTTCAACTCAATTTTTAGTTGAATCAACATATTTATTATTATTAATAATATATATAATTCTTAATTTATTTTATTGAATATACATATAAACTTTTTAGCCTACAACTTTTTTTTTTCTCACAATGTCCACTTTTTTTATGAATTGATAAAAAGAATGTTTTTTTTAATTAATATAAGTATTCGGGTCAGGTTATATGTACTTCAATTAATTCCATGGATCCTAAAGTTAACGACTATGTAAGACTCCAGTAATTTTAAGGTTTGTAAGACTCAAATTGATGATTTTTAAAGAGCAAAACTAGAAGTTATAAAATTATAAAATCAAACTGGTATAAAAATAATAAATTTTATATTTTTTTAAACAAAAAAACCTTTCGCAAACAAGAACTAAAAAGATGAGGTACCTAATTGAATTATTTGTTTCGTCTAAATTGAATTAATTGCTATAACTAGGTATCGGAAAACATTATTCAAGTTTTAAAATGTGGCACAACTCAACTGCTCCTATCGATTAAATTTTTTTCACACAAACAGGCATCTGCCTGGAAACGAAAAGACTGCCCACTTTTTGCTGAAAGCAAGAAGGAAATTCGGTTTGGTTCCATGATGCTAAAACTTGCTCGGCAACTCCAAAACCAACCACAAAAGAGGTGACAGATAGGCCTCGTAGATATGATATCCCACATGTTCCACTTAGATTAGATCCAAACACGTAAGATAATCTCTAGGGAACTGATATCTCTGATAAGAATCAAGTCGCTTTCCTTCATCATGGACTTCGAAGCCACTCTGTGGATTTACCAATTTCCTTGTTTTGAGTCATAAAAATAAGAGTTAAAGCGTAGGAAAATTCTATCCCATTCCTTTATCTTTTTCAGTTCATGGTATAAAATGCTGATACGTGGTCCAAATCGAAAGGGGATGATGCTAACTATACACGTTAAGACATAAATCAGAAAGGTTCTTGCTTATTCGGTATTCCGACTCCCCATAAAAAAACAGGGGGAAGTGAGGAGAAGACAAGAAAAGAGGCCAAGTATACATGGTATCGAAGGGGCGACAACAATTTGTCTGTCTGTCAGGTCTTGTTGTAGTCACAGAGAACTTATTTGGTGTATGATTGAACGATGACAAGAACGGGATCGGCCCTGTTTGTTTTCTTTATTTTTTCCTGTAGCCGACTGATTATCTAGAGATTTTACATGCCCAAAAGAAAAAGGATGGGGTGGGTGAGTGGGGATTTGCTTTCTAGTTTCTAACATGAAAATATCCCCTACGATGCCAAGAAGGGGGAAAAACAGATTAGGGTCTAAAAGTATTTTAGAAAGACAAAAGCTTGTTGAGACGGACATGAAAGAAAGAGCACAAGACAAGGTGAATGACTCTTCTTAGGTCAGGCTAACTCAATGACGCCTGCGTTTTTCAAAGCAGTACAACGAAGACTCCTTCATATGTTTGAAGCAAGCATGGAATTGTATGGAAAAATGCATGGCAATGAGTCTTATATCTTTATAATAATTTAATAGATTTTCTTAATCTGTCCTAAGATGATACATGTGTGGGTTAAAAAAACAATTTATTGATAATAATTTTGGCTCGGGCACCAATCAGACCTGTTTGTGCATTTCAAGCACCTGGGATTTTTATGGTCAGCATGGATCTGAGCTGTCTTAACCCTCAACAAAGTCAAGGTAGAATGGGCGAGGATTTCTCTTCGCTTTGCCTTGAAGCCGAGAGGTAGCTTTCCCACCAACCTAAATCTGTACTCCAATATATAATTAAAGTTGAATATTTTAAAAAGCAACGCCAAATTTTAAGCATTGGAATGTCCGTCGGGGAATAAAATATTGGCGATGAGGCAAATAGTGGCACCGAGGCTGAGAGGAATATTTCTCAATTGAGCTGAGCAGATTGTCGATGATGTTGCCATCAACTGTTCGGCAAAGAAGATTGTTTCGAATTTGGTAACTATAACACTCGTAAATTTCAGCATACAAGAAGCTACGAAATCTCAAAGACAAGAATCCATCATCCATGACCAAAAATATATGTACAAACTAAACAGACCCGAGAAAATAAAGTAAATAAATCAGGATATTCAGGGAGGTTTAAGATTAACGATGGAAATTTCATAATTCATCGAAGAAGTTGAAGCTTACCAAGTCGCGTGGCCAGTTGAAAAAGTAAAAACAAAAAATCAACACTGATTTAATTATATAAACATTGAACGAGAAACAAAAAGAAAATCAAGAGGAAATGGCCACATCACAACTAGGCAGCAATTTTCAATTGCAGAAGCATAGCTTAAGATGACCGAAAGTGTGAGGAGGTGGTGGGTTACCCCCACCATAAGCCCACATGTGACCCTTACTCTGTTTCGATGAATAAACGCATCACGAGATCATTTAATTAACCACCTTAAAAGTGCCTTATACGAAGTCTTTAGATGCATTAGCCACTACCTTGGTTTTATCTAGCCATTTAATAGATAAATCTGGATTTTGGCACAGCTTGATTTTTCTGGTCAGAACTGCAAGCCAATAAAGTCCTAATAACCTTGCCATAAATTATACGGACTGGAAAACCCACAATTTTTCACTGGGTGGATGATGTCGTCATGAGGGGTTTTTTTTTCCCGTCCAATGAAAGTGTACCAAACAAAAGCCGAAGGGCCCAAAAAGGAATCCTTGCATGTAACTTTGGAGAACAAACAAAAGATTTAACAGGGAAAAGAAAAATTCAAACCACCTGGCCTTAAGACACAAAAATCAACAGCTTTTCATGTTTCAACTAGATTAAAATAACATCGAGGATTTCAAGAACACACACTACACATATTTTTCACTGTCCTTTTCTGGGTAAGAAGGATAACTTGGTAAGCACAACTAACTACTGCGTGCAATATACGGTATCTTAGTCAACTCAGCCAACTAAGTAATAGGGCGAGATAACAGTTTTACCATTAGAGTTCATTGAAGATAAAAAAAAACAAATCAAGAGCACGGGTTAGACTAAACAAAAGCTCACCACGAACTCCCTACCCAGTAGCGTGGCAATTTCTCAAAATTAGAACGAGAAGCAAGCCAAAAGAGCATCGAGATTCAAACTTAGCGGCTTTGAATATAAACAATGATACAACTAGGCTCCATCTGGCTGGACAAAAGGGTTGGCAATCTCATCTGTACCATCAGTTGGTGACACCAGCATCACTGCAGTTCCCCTGCAAACCTGTAGCACAATAAAACATTGTACTCATTATTTCCATACTTCCAATGTGAGAGAATAAAAAATGCAAGGCCAAAGACTCTATTTTAAATACTACGTGCCTGAATGCTCTGAAAATGTAGAAAATAAAATTTTCAACAATCTTTTGTTCAGCTAGTGATGAAATGTCAAGAAGTACAGGTAACAACTGAATGATGGTGGCAGTGAAAACATAGGCAATTGTTACGAAAATCTCACAGGAGACATAAATTGCAGAAATTACAGGCTTGTCACAATGACAACAAATTTATGAAAAAACTATCAGATCCAATAGGAACCTTAACTACTCGAGTAGTTTGTAGTAATAAGAGCATCAGAGTAAGATCTAACAAAGACAAATCTCTAAAATATAAAAGATCTGGATTAGTGTGTAGTTAAACCTCTTCAAGAGTCCAATTTAAACAGCTTTTTTCTTTAAAAAAAAAAATCATTTCAACAACAACAAAGCCTTTATATCAACTTGAGAAAAATAATACTGCTCTGAAGGTTCAGCATCATCTATCTTGCCCAGCATATGCCAAAATTTTAGAAAAAATTGTACGGATATCATTTGGACTTTCAAAAGAAATATTGGTCCAAACTCATTCTATATGGTAATTTTGGGTCAAATAATTCACTAGCAATCCTACACCACACGTATGATCATAATACATTTCAAAACATGAGCGCCAGTTTGGGTTCATACAAAATTAGACCCTTTTTATGAATGTATAAATAGAATAAATGAGATTGGAAGAAAACATACAATCAGGCCAAGGCGCCTTGTCTGGTCAGTGGTCTTTAGTGGATCTTCAGCATCTGCAACCCAAGTGAAAAGAAATCAAAATCAATCCTTATACATTCTCTCTCAGAAACTGTGAATAGCACACATAACCATATAGATAAAACTTCAGCATTCATTGAGTGCCAATGCAACTTCAGTTGCACAATTAAAAAAAAACCTCGCAGAAGTTAAAACAAGTTGATGCTTGATACTAAACTATTATACATTTCAAGATGATCTCAATGACGAGCTCTATGCACCCCCAAAGTGCAATTCTAGAGCTAACACCATTACATAATCCAGCCCATCCAAATGAAATGATAGTGTAAAGGAGATGGCTGTTGTTAATATGAATTAAATAGAATGAAATGGTGAGTTTCCATGACTTAGGTGACAGGATAACAGAACTACCTGGAGAGATGCTCAAAAACAAGTCCAGAAATATGTTGAGTAGATGCACTAAAAAATTGATGCAAAACTACCATAATACATTGCTAGAGCAACGTAAAATGGTTACCTCGTAGAAATTCTACTGCTTCATCCAGGACAAGGTTTAGCAATTGATCATATCCCTTCAAAGTTCCAGTCACTGAACCCAAAAGTGCAAGAGGTTAGCCTTACATGCCACAGATAGAAAGTGACAGCGTTTTATTTATGAAAGATTTGGAATCTCTATCTCAATTAAGTAGGGGCAGAAAGAAAATTTTCAAAAATCTGCCAGGTATATGCTGAAAACAAAAAAAATTACACAAAAATATTTCTTAGTTTTTGACCAAAAAATAGCCATTAATTCGACATCCACAATCTCATTTTCATATATCTGTTTCACACCCATCTCCACTATACAATTTCAAGCATGGCTTGTGCCTCCACACTTCCATTCACTCACAGAACAATAAAAAGACTTGCCGCCAGTGGAAGCATGCTAGCCTCTTATGACAAATGACGAACCTATATCCTAAATCTTCTAATTCAAAACCTAAAATCACAGCAATTGGAACACCACATAAAAGCTAGCAGGTCTCTAATTGCAAAAGTGACCATCTATTACACGATCAATTATCATCCCCTGAAATACACCTTCTACAATGTAAGGTGATTTCCAGTGCCACATTTTAAACATGGTCCTTCCATAGTCCATACTAGTCATCTGCCTTCCAGCTAATGTCTAAAATTAAAAAAAAAAAAAAAAAGGAAATCCTTGTTCGACCCTTTACACCCAACTTGAGAAAATTTGACGATTACAACATTGCACCTAACATTCACTTTCAGTAAATACACTTCAAGTCCTCTCATTTCTCTTTTCTTTAACCTAATCACCCTAAACAACCAAACTGAACTCCAAAACAATGCAAAAACAAATCATAATCCACAAATCCATATCCATGATATCTACATATAAAAATAGACGCAGAAAGGTCAAAAGTATCGACCTTGTCTACCACCAGTGAGCTTGACTTGAACACCCTTGTCCACAAACTTAGCCAAATCCAATACTGTTTCTTTCCTTCCGGACTGAAATCACATTTGGTCACACACATTAAACCTTAATCACAAGATTAAAAAATTTAACACATAATCTCAATTACCATCTTATATAATCAATTATGCAGCTCCTCTTCACTCAGAAATCCAAAATCCCCTAGAATGATACAAAGAGAAAAGGATCATCCACGGAAACGAGAAATACATCCATGATGACAACTATTAACAAAAAATAAATATAAATTAACAAAAAAAGAAGAAACAAGAACCTCGCTTTCTTTAGGGAAGTGAAGTGTGCCCTAGATTTTCTCTCTTCTTCTGTTCTGCTGTGCTTTTCCCGCTTTGCTTTTTTACACTGAAGCTAAAACAATACTAGTTCTAGTCAAACTTGAACAAAAAGGTCTGGACTGTTGGTCCATTTTTACTTGGTCTCAAGCAACGAAGCCCATATATCAATTCCCCTTGGGTCCAGACTTGAGCCGACCCAGGAAACAAAGTCCAGCGCTTTTTTTTATTTTTTGTAAATATAGAAATCCAAATGACAAAAAAAGCCTCAACGAAAGGGTATATAGGTAGTTTTGCGGCAAGACGAGGATATTTTATTATAAAGTGGTAGTATATTAATAGTGAAACAGCAGCTAGGGTTTAGTTGTAGCAGCCGAAAGACAGAGGAAGGTCGTGACCTTTCTGTGAATAGGTGCGCTGCAAAGATGCCAGAGAAATCAGGAAAAGGAAGAAAGGAGGAGGTTGTTACCAGAGAGTACACCATCAACCTCCATAAACGCTTGCATGGATGGTACTTGACTTTCTTCCTCTTCATTTATTCTTAACTTAGATATGATTTAAGAATTTGTTAGGTTTTTGAGTTATTGAAATATTTCTATACTGAAAGGTGTGTTTTTTCCCGAGTAAAACGACAAATTAGATTAGAAGGTTGAAGTTATTTTTTTGGTTTATTAGATTTGTTGAAGAGTGAAGAGAGGCTATTTATTATTGAATTGAAAGAAGAACTTGATTAGTCGCTGTTATGAATCTTCTAAGAGAATAAGAAGGAACAAACAATCATAGGGCTCATATATATCTTATTCTTATAGGAGAGCTCGTTATGCTCTTGCTCATTGTTTTCTTATAACCTATTTCTTTAATTGACTTGGGATTTCGGTTGTCATCTTCGTTTTTCGGCCTTCTCCTCTTGAAATAAATGTGAATATATTTTCTTCAGAGTTGCGAGGTTAATTTTCTTGTATCTGCTTACATAAAATGATTTTTCACCATGCCTGATTACAAATCTCGGGCATTTGCTGTACATTTTATTTCTCCTTGCTGCGTTATTTGTCTTAAACCTTTATTGCAGACATTTTCACTATACATTCTAGGATATCTTCTTAAAACTGATGTAATTTAAGCTTTGACCTGCGAGGGTTAAAAAGTTCAAACTTTTCTAGGCATGTAGTTGGTGCAATTGAATAGGTTTTGCAAATTAGTGCCCATTCATTGATGGCCAACTCCATCTTTCTTCTTGGTTGGGTGGTTGATTTGATTTGTTTTGAATAAAATGTTTGATTTCTATGTGCAGCACCTTCAAGAAGAAGGCTCCAAAGGCCATTAAGGAAATAAGGAAGTTTGCTCAGAAGGCCATGGGGACTCCTGATGTTAGAGTTGATGTTAAGCTAAACAAGCATATCTGGAGCCGTGGTATTAGGAGTGTCCCAAGGAGAATTCGTGTTCGCGTTGCACGGAAGAGGAATGATGATCAAGATGCCAAGGAAGAATTTTACTCCCTTGTCACTGTTTCAGAGCTTCCTCTAGAGGGATTCAAGGGACTGGGCACCATGGTCGTTGATGACAAAGAAGAGTGAAGTAAAACCTGCCTCCGTTGTGTTATTAGTTTAATTTCAGTTTTGGCCATATCTTTTGAGCATTCTAGTGAATTTCATTTTGTTTTGGAGTTTTTTAAGGGAACATCTTTACCAGAGAATATCTTTAACTTTTATTTATGCATTGATAGTTTTAAGTATCTCGTAGTTGATGTTTAATCTAGTATTTCATCTCTATCGGCCATTACCCCTGCAAAGGGAACAAGTGCTTGTGTATCTGCTGATTCTTCTGAGCTGAGGGCTTACAACATGATTATAACCATAACCACACAAGGGCTATGCTTGGCTTCATATATACAAGAAAATCGATGGTTGTCTTTAGCTGTTCATAACGTGTGTGCTTCCAATGTCATTCAGGTGCGCCAAGAGTTGACTGTCCATGTTAATTTGGTGTCGAAAATATTTTGCACATTTTAGCATAAACTCTACTTTTCCTCCTATTTTTGCCAACAGAAGCAGGGATTGTGAAAGTTTGATTCTCAGCTTATTTAGAGGTGTGGAGATCTTTGTAGTGCAAGAGACCTACCTTCGATGCCAAGTTGTAAGCTCCTGTTTCCTTATGAGATGGGCATGCTCTTGGGGATTTTTAGCCTAGTTAAAGCTTGTTCAGGTTTTTGCAGCGAGGCTGATTTCTAACAATCGGTCCGTCTGTACTCTGAATTACACGCTTTAAATCACTTAATATAAAAAAACATAATTAATAAGATGATCTTTATTTAAACTACGTATTTGATATAATAATTAAAATCTTAATTCTCGTTATCTATTTTTTATTATTTGAATTTCAAGATAATAAAAAATATATTAATAAATTAATATAAAATCATTTTGATTTGACACTCCCTCAGAAAGTACCGCGATACAACTTTTTATACTGAAAATACTCGTGAGATTGTAATAGCGATAATAATTTAAAATAAAATTTATTTTAATATCAATAAATTAAAATAATTTAAAATTTTAGAAGAACATAATTCATACCGTGTTTAACCTGCATAAACCAGTGGGCTGTCAAATTAACGAAAAGGCCCAGTCCAATTAAGCCGCGAAGCTTTTCGTTTTGATTTTTTGAAAGGACAATTAAGCCGCCATCGCCTGCTCAACAAATTCACAACGCCACTTCTACTCAGAACTATCCATCCACTTCAATCACATAAGGTATTCCCAAATTCTCTCCTTATTTTTTCTTTACATTTCCATTTCCTTTTTGCTATTTGTTTCCTGAGAAAACGAGGTTACAAAAACTCTCCATTTGCAGAATATAAAAACTTCAGGTTTAAGTTGCTTCGTTTCTCCTAATTAAGCTTTTATCTGCATTCCAATCCATCATGCAACTAATTTGGTTTCTGTGCTTTGCGGATCTTGTTATTAAAATTCACAAAATATCGTTTTAGAAAGATGAAGGGAGAGCTCCTGGAGTGTTGTCCGAAACTAGAAGCTGGTGATGTCTCAGGGCTTAGTACTATACTGGTAGCAACAATTCAGGAAGCAAAAGACAGGATTTCTCAAATAGAATACATATTCAGTAACCAGCTTTACCCGAATTTCCAAACGAAATCCAAGAGCTTGCTGAAAATTTATTCGGATGCGGTAGAGGTGTGGAAAGAAAAGGAACAACATCTCTTGGAGCTTATTGAGAAGCTTCGGGTTGAGAAGCAGGAAGTTGTTGAAGAAAACAAGCTTCTGAAGGTTGGGAAGGAAAAGTCGGCGGGGGAGCCGAATGAGAAGGAAAATGTGCTGCTTGCTATACCAAGAAATCGAGAATCAAAAATTGATGAGCTGGAGCAGGAGGTTATCAAGAAGTATAAGGAAGTTGATGAGGGGATGGAATTGCAGAATACGTTACCTCAGTTGGTTCAAACGAAGGCAGCTATGATTGTGGATAAAGGAAGGGAATTGAAAACGAATGAGGAGAAGACCAATGAGCTGCTTGCTAAAGTGAAGAGCTTAGAGAAACATGTTGAAGAGCTACAAGAGGAGGTTAGGACGAAGACAGAAAAGGTAGCAGAGAAAACAGAGTTGGCAAACAGTTTGAGCAAGAAAGCTTTGTCTCTATTGAAATTGATTGAGGATAAAGAGAAGTTGAGGACTGAGCATGAAAAGGAGAAGGAACAACTTATGTACAAAGTGGAATGTCCGGAGGAGAATCTTGGTGGACTTAAAAAAAAGTTTAGGGAAAAAACAGAAGAAATTGAAGAGGGGAGAGTATTGCAAGCTGAATTACTTCAACAAATTGAAATGAATGCTGTGAAAATCTTGAAGCAAAAAGAACAGTTGGAGAAGTATGAGAATGATAAAAAGGTACTTTTAGACAAAGTGAATGGGTTAGAGGAGAAGGTCAATGAACTACAGGCAAATCTCAGTAGCAGCGTTAAAGAGGCTGAAAGAAAGGTTTCGTATGAAAACTTGCTTCACCGAATTGAATTGAAGGATTGTGAGTTGCTGGCTGAGAAGAGGAAGACGAGTGATTTGCGTGGTCTTTACATAAAGTTGAGGTCTCAATATAAATATCTCTGCACAAAGTCTGGTCTTACTATGAAGAATATGCTTAATGACAAATTAGAAGATGAAAGTGGTTCCTTGAAGCATCAACTGACAACTTCAACTGGTAAGGTTTTATTGATTCTTTACTTCATGTTTCTATAAAGTAAAGAGAACTAGACAATTGAATTCCGTGGTGATTCGTTAGTAGTTGTAGCTTGGTAGATCATAGATAAATTGCTAAATTTTCCTGGTAGGTACTTCGAATGTTTAATCCCTTTTTTTCTGAATTTATTATGTTTGTGCTTTATAAAATCCTGCCAGAAGGGCGTATGTAGTTTCTCATAAATCGCATGTGCATTTCTTCCTGATCCTAATCGATCTTCAATTGCTTCGTATTTTAGACCGTGGGAACAAAAATGTTGATGCATCTGCCGCGCCTTGTGAGATGAAGGAAGTCAAGACTGAAAATGAATTTAGCAATGTCTTGGTGGAAAATGAAGTTGTGAAATCAATTCCAATCGCCAACTTCAAATCTCCGACTTCTGGTTATGCAGCGCCAAAATGTCCTCCCACTGTAAAATCCGCTCGAATAATTGGCACAAAGCGACCTGCATCTAGTTGGATAGATACTAGATCTCGTCAAGGCAAAGATGGGCCTGACCCTCACGATGATTTCCTTGATACCCCATTGGAGAACCTTAGGGCAGACTTGGACAAAGCCATGAAGGAAGAAGTTCATGATCCTCACGCTGTAGTTCAGAAAGAAAAAAACATGGACCCTGGCAGTTCAGATGATGAAACGCAGGATGCAAATGTTGATCGTAGCCCTGGGGAGCAGCGGATGCCAGTTCCAATAGGTGGAAAAGGAGGTTTCAAGTATGTTGAACCAGTTCGAAAGAAAGCTGAGAGGCAAAATTTGAAAGGAGTTCAATGCAAGCAGTGCAAAAAATTCTATGATGCAGTTCTTTCCAATAATGGAGGTAAGTCTGCTGATGGTAATCAACAGAACGTTCGGTGTGAACATCATGATGGTGTTTCTAGGCATCGATACAAGTATGCCCCTCCCTTGACTCCTGAGGGATTTTGGAATATTGGATTTGAATCTGAAATGTGATTTTCTTGAGCTTGAGATGCCTTTACTGTTTGTCACGTTATTTTTGGATTGAAATCAAATCTGGTAAATAAATAATAAATGGAAGTAAAAATAACATATCTTCGAGCATTTGCAAGGCAACCCTCTTTCCCTGTTACCTGATGTGTATCAAAAGTAAGATTATCTTTTCATAACATTAGGTTCCTTTTTATGTTCACCATTGAAAGACACATCCAATATGGGAATTTACTGTTCCAGGCAGATTAAATTATCGATACAAGGATCTAGCTGATATTCTTTAGGCTTCTTTTTATGCTAAACCTTGCCCTTTTACTGTTAATTAGGATAGGAAATTCTTGAATGTCTTAAATGTCCAACAGCTCTTCGGGGTTTCAATTATAGTATTTTGCTGATTCAGACTTGCTTTCCAGTTTTTTACTTCGGACTACTTTATAGCTCCAAGAGCCAAGCTTCCCGTGTTGTTTTGATTTGCTAAAAATAGAAATGCTGTAGCTCTGTGTAACCTATTTATTTCTTCTTCCGTACTTGTTTGTGGTGGTAATTATGTGTTTTTTAGAAATATATTAAAATAATATTTTTATATTAGTATGTAAAAACATATAAAAAAATTAAAATAAAAAAATAAATTTAATTTTTTTCAAAAACTTTTTTGAAATCCGAAAACATATTCTTCTTTAAAACCAAAATGACTGTATGTCACAATCTGGTTAAAATCTTCTGCGTCATAACGGATCGAGTCATGGAATGACTGGATATTCACGAAATTCAGTCAAGGCCGAAAACATGTAAGTGGATGTTGCAATATTCAGCTTATTGATGATAAGAAGTACATGTCTTATGGTTTGTTCTGGATTATATATGACTGTTCAAAAGATTAGAGAAAATGTTCCGGAAAATCATCTACCTGTTTCGCAACAGGGGTTCTAAGATCAATGCCTGTGGACTTCTATCAACAACACTAACAGTCACTAGAAAAGTGCTGTTTATTGCACTTTGCTGGATGTCTTTGAGAGAAATCAAGACACCAGGGGTAACGTGGTTTCACGAGTGAATGGTTTGCTTATCTGGATTTGAGCGGACGTCCAAGAAGAGACTCAGATATAGTAAGTTTCGTCATGTGTTGTTGGAAGCTGTTTCCATCACGAACTTCTAACGACCTTCCATTTTTTGGAGGTAAATGTTCATGTTACCTCTTCTCTTCTGTTTTGTGAGGATAAAGACCAGTCGAGCTTTCGTCGATGAAGCAGAAACATGTAGTGTAAGCCAGCAAACCAACGCCCATATCGCTGTTTGGCACCATCAGAGAGAAGGGAGCAGCATTGTTAGATTGTAATCAATGAGGTACGCAACATTTATTTAATGGGAACATGCATTCCTGTATGAGAGTCTGACTTCTGCTATTGTGTTTACTTCTCTTCCCACCTAACAATATCATAAATGCTGTGTGAGAAATTTAAGTTCTATCTTTGATAAATGCACGCATTAAAGTATGGGTATGTGCTCTCTTTATGCAAACAGTAACTGGTTCTTGCCACTGCTTGTTAAGAGCTTGCTCAAATCCAATGTATTGGGCTAGGGTATCTTAAACAGGGCAGCAGATCATAACTATTGTCTAACCTACTCGCAAAAAATGGAAGTTGATTTGTTTCTGTGCTTCCTGCACAGTGCTGAGAAAACTCATAGGTTTCAAAAGGTGTAGTAGTGCTAGCAGTTAAAGAAATTGAGGAACTTTATGCATTCATTGATTATTTCTTTTTAAAGTGCAGAAAGATATATAGCCTTCACTCCTGTTCCCCCCGGTACCGAAGGCTTTGAAGATAGACCACACATCTATGAAAATAACAAGTAAAGCAAATCTTTTCATACAAATAATGCGAATCTCTTTATGATCCTGCCGTTGTTGATCACGTGGATGCTGTTTTTGCATATCCAAAAGCTAAAAAACAAAAAGAAAGTGCTTTGGATTTCTTTTAGTATTGTTTTTCATTTTAAAAATGTTTTTGGAAAAGATTAATTTTTTTATTTTAAATAATTTTTTGTTTTTAGATTATTTTAATATATTTATATTAAAAATATATTTTAAATAATAATTATTATTATTATTTCACTATATTTTTAAATAAAAATATATTTTAAAAACAATCACAACTTCAAGTCCGTTTGAAAATTCAAGCTAATTTGTGTTTTTAAAAAAGTTAATATTTTTTTTTGTTAAAATTTAAAAAATATTTATATATTTTGGATTGTTCTAGTATACTAATTCTAAAAATAATTTTTAAAAATTAAAAAAATATTATTTTAATATATTTTAATTAAAAAAAACTTTAAAATCAATCATAATTATATTTTTAAACAGTTTTTTCTGGTGAGAGAACCAACTCTCTTTATCTTTTCATGTCTAGGTTCTCCTTATTTTCCTGCAATTATTTCAGCAATGCTCATCATTAAACAATAATAATGATGCTTAGAAATTGATTAAGAGTGCATGATCTTGATCTCACTTTCCCAGGAATCTCTGTCAATCGAGCTCATGCTGTGTTATCACGTGCATGCAACTATTTTACATTTTGTCCATTTCAGCTTAGGATCAACATCATCAAACATCGCATTGCAATTACATTAATAAAATATAGAAATAACTCACACTTAATATGATGATCCACTTTTACAATAATGACACTTGAGCACACCCATGGAACAACCCGGTATTTCGGGCGAAAAACGAGACGCCCAGTTTTACCCTTTATCGGCTTATTAATAGATTAACAAGTCCTTAATGGATTCCCGCAAAGACAATCATTAAAACTAAACGAGGGTGCTTCAAGGTGATCAAATGGTGTCCCAACAGGAATTGGTCCACAAAGATGATTGTGGCTTAAATCCAAATGCCCCACATATGCTGCCGACGAAAGTGAACCGGGTATCGGACCCTTCAGATTGTTGTAAGACAAGTCAAGAGCCATGAAGTAAGATTTCGGCCCGAAAGCATCCGGTATGTTGCCTTCAATAGCATTCCTGCTCAAGTTCACTATCCCCAAACCGGTACTGCTCAACAAAGATGCTGGCAATTGACCGGAAATCATGTTACTATCCAGATTAAGCGTAGAAAGAACCCGCATGCTGCCTATCCAGCCCGGTACCGGACCCGAGATTTTATTAACAGACAAATCCAAGTCTGCTAGCCGATACATGCCCGATATAGAGTTTGGTATTGCTCCACTCAGCTGGTTTTTACTCAACAATGCACGGCTAAGCATTTTCAAGTTACCAAAATCAGCTGGCAACTGACCAGTCAACTTATTGCTGCTAAGATCCAAATGCTTCATATTAGCCAAAGCTGAGAGAGAAGCAGGGATCTCTCCAGTGAGTCTATTATCAGCAAGGTTTAAGACAGTAAGTCTCTGTAGATTCCCAATACTTGCAGGAATCTTGCCAGATATTTGGTTACCTATAAGATCCAAGATTCGGAGATTGCTTAAAGAAGCAACACATCCAGGAATTTCACCCGAAACCCCTTTCCAGTCTGCCAGAATGAGCGTAGAGAGCCTGTCAAGTTTACATATTGAAGGGTTGATGGAACCTGTCATGTAGCCTGACCTGCCAGCCTTCTCGAAGATGGGGTCTTCGGATTCACCTCGCAGGTTGATGTCTGCGACTCTGCCTGTGGTGGGGTCACAGCTGATGCCGTACCAGTTGGAGCAGCAGTTAGTGCCTGACCATGTGTTGAAGATGCCTAAGTATGGTTCATTGAGGGAAGACTTGAAGGCTAGTAATGCTGCTAGGTCTGATGGAGTGCAGCTGGAAGTGGCTGTGGAGATGAGGGTGAAGAGGAGAGCTAGTGTTGTGAGTAAAGCACTCATCTCCGGTGATTTTGAGTTTTGCTCGGAGGACGTGTCTTTAATTGCTAGAATGTATTAGCTTTTGTGTTTTTAAGAGGAAGATGTCGGCAATGAAAGCAGAGAGTGTTGTGTCAGAGAGCGAGAGGGAGAGAGAAGGATGGGAGGAGGTCTTGGAAACTGGGAGATGAGGTTTGTTATATATATTGTTTTGGACGAGCATGTCCTTGATCTATTGTCTAATTTACGGTTAAGTTCACACCCTATGATTTAATTTTTCTTTTTCCGTTTCTGTTTCCAAATTTGGTTTCTGTGCTCTCTCCCCAGTCACTATTACATTGCAATCGAATTTCCAGTAAAGGCCTCCATGGACGGTATAGGTGAGCGAGACGGCGGGGCCCTGAGACAGCCTCCTCAGTTATCAGGCAGGAAAAATATAAATGGCCATCGTCCCACCAGCTGTGCACTCTCTATGCAAAAGACATTATCTGCTGGAAAATGCAAAAAAAATAAAGACTTGTAGTTCATGCTCTGTTTGTTTTTTTAATAAAAAAAACCATGCCAAAAAAAAATTATATATGTTTAGAATTGGATTTAACTGAAAATCAGTTTAAACAAACCCGTTTCAGAGTTTAGTTTGGTTTTCTAAAGAGTAAAACATGTCAGTTTTTTAAGTTGGTTTTTTGAATTTTTATAGCTAAATTCAGTTGATTTTAATAAAATAAAGAGCAAAATCGAAATGAATTCATAAAATATATTAGATATTTATATGTACTCAACAGCTTATACAAATATAATCACATAAAACAAAAAGGAGAAAAAAATATAAGCTTATCCAAATAATATATATAAATGTAAGCACAAAAGTTTGTTCCAAGTAAAAATTATGCAAACATTGAACATGTCCTTCTTTATACATTAGGGGACAATATAAACTTTATATTTTAATAAAAATATGCAAGTCTTAAAGGTTTTGGAAGGGCAAAAAAAATAAATTATTGTCAATCATGAGCAGCAAGCTTTTAAAAAAATAAAATATTTTTATATTTATTTTTAAGAATCCAGTTGGATTCAATTCAATTCATTTGAAAAGTTTAGGAGGATGTTTGATAATATGGTAATGTTTATTTTTTAAAGTATTTTTTAAGTGGAAATATATTAAAATATTTTTTTTTTATTTTTTAAAAAATTATTTTTGATAATAACACATAAAAATAATCTAAAAACACAAAATAAATATAAAAGTTTAAGGGGATGTTTAGAAATATAATAATGATTATTTTTCAAAGTATTTTTTATTTAGAGATGTATGAAAATAAAATTTTTATTTTTAAAAAATTATTTTTTATATTAATACATCAAAATAATATAAAAAAATATTAAACATTATCTATCTGGTTTAATATATTTTTTTTCCAGTTCACAATAGACACCGGCGACATCATCTATCTAACATAAACGTTACAGAGACCCTACCATCATTTCAGACAAGAATCACAGCCCTCATGATTAAGACTTTTTCTTGTTTTCAATTTTTACTTTACAAAAGCAGATCTTACCGAATAAAACAAGATTTATAGAGTACAGTAATCAACGACATAATCGGTGCTAATTCATTAGCACATCGAGGAGAATTCTTCAACCAAATTATTGTCCAAAAAATAATGAGTGATGCTGATACAACGAATTCCTGTGTTTATGTGGGAGTGAGAGAACATGTTTCTTCCTAAACCCTCCTGAAAGAATCTCTATATTCTTACCGAAACTAATGCCATGACGAGGAACCGCATTTATGGACAAAAAAAACTAATATCTTCTTAAATGTTAACCTTACCTAAATCTTATGTTTTGCACATAAGTTCTTGAATTTCTTTTGGGCTTCAGAAAGTGTTTGTCGTGTTGCAGCAGTTCTGTAATTTTTTTTTAATGTTTTAAAATTATTATAATATGATGTTATCAAGGTAAATTTTAAAAATAAAAAGATGTTGTTTTAATATAATTTCAAATAAGAACACTTTAAAAATCATTCATAATCATTCTAATCTTTCCTTTTTTTCTTTTTTTTTTTTCTTTTGGATAGGTCTTACAGCTCACAGGGCTCTCCTCCATGAGGGGATTTCTGCACTCACTTTTGGCACAAGTTATGATGATATCGAAAGGACTCATCCAGGATAAACCCCACCAGCTGTACCAAAAAGCTTTTTTCCATGACTGGCAGGCCCGTCTCCGAAATATCTTTTGCCTCTGCAGTATTGTCACTGCTCCTCACATCAAATGTACATACAAATCAAGCTTCAGCAGTGTTTCGAACAAGCTCTGATGTAAGTATGTAACCATGTAATAGTTATGAAAGATAGACCCTAGAAAGAAGAAGAAGAAGAAGAAGAAAGCGAGGCGACCATTTAAAGACAGGGCGAAGAAGTAAGAAAGTACTGTATCAACTAACAGGAGACGTTATGCGTCGTCCTAAGTGAAGGTCCCTGCAACGAAAGCAATGTGCTATATTCAAGTTACTACAAGGATGAAATCAGGCAGTGACTTGTACAGGACTGGGTTTGAGTGACATGTAGTTCTGGTTCAGGTTCCTCTCATCACACATCAACTGTTCTTCCTCCTCCTCAACTTCCCTGGAAGAAGAAAGCTTTTGATTGGTTGGCATGGTGGAGCCAGGGTGTTCTGTTGAAGGGACCCAGGTGAGGACGCAAGTTTATAAATGTTCCATAAATTAGATGCACGTATATAGAAAATGTATGTCCATCAGAGTACATTTTTGTTTATATAAAAAATCCTTAAATTATAAGACAAACAAATGCTAACAGGATCTTCAAAATCTTCGAGTGTGCCGTGCCTCTTACTTCTGTTCCTGAACCTTGTGCTTCACTTCCTCGGTAATCAATTGATCAAAAATCTTAATGGGATTTAAACTTAAAAGGGACTCCATTTATTTATTATGAGAATGCAATCCATAGTTAAATCTATCTGGCTTCCGTAATCTTGGAGCTCCACAACATAATCTTGCTTCTCTCATCCATTCTTGCTGTACAATTAATTTCTTCTTCTTCTCTTTTTATGAAAAGCCTGAGAACAAAAGAGATGTTAGTGATAATAGTGGTAGTTTAAAGTGTTTTTAATCTAAAAATAAATTAAAATAATATTTTTTTATTTTTAAAAATTTATTTTTGATATAGCATATTAAAAGACAAAAATATATAAAAATATTTTTTAATAAAAAACAAATTTTAACCCGTTTTTATTTTTACCGTATACCAACATTGGAAAGTATATCCGTGAACAAGATAATTAAATTATGACCCCACCATATACAAGCAACTTGTGTGTATATCATGTGATAAAAAGCAAAGAGATGTTTTAGATATAGTGTATCTATCAAATCTACAGGCCCACTGTGCTCACAATATCGGGTAAATAATCTATATGCTGTATGAGGACGAAAGCACACGTCTATGCACACATGACACATGGGTAGGTGCATTTTGTTTTTCAGCCTATAGGCGCCCGTCCTGCTTTATACACTGTTGGATGTAGAACAGATTATCATCAGCACTGTTAATTTTTTTCCCATAATTGTTTATGAACATGGTAAAGTAAAGGATGAATTTAAATCATTTTATCCCCTGTATTCAGCAGTTTATAGTTTAAAATCTTCTTGACATTGACCATTAGATTCCAAAGAGTTTCATTTCAGCTTGTAATTGTTAATTAAGTGGGAAGTGAAAGCCTACGATGAACCCACCTTTTTAATTATCGGTTTAAGTTCTTTGAATGCTTAAGACCTCTTGTGGAATATGGTCATATTTATAGAAGTTTTGAAGGGAATATAAAAGAAAAACAACGTAAGAAAAAAAAAAACAGAGACATTGATCATAAAGATCCAAATGTATAAATGGCCTAACGAAGGATAAGTGGATTATGATCAATCATGCAAGAACATGGCGTTGTCCTAATTAGAAAATCATTAAAGTTTGAGACTTGTCATGTGTAATGGCCAACCTCCAACAGACACCTCTACTCATAAAAAAAGGGAGACAATGCCATGAGATTTTGGATCGTGAAATAATGACAGATAATTTAACTGTTTCATGTCGGTGGAGTCACAGTCACAGTAGGTATTTGCATAATCACCTGTTTCATTTAATTATTTTTAAGTTTGCCCTGTTGTTTACCGGCTAGTATCGTTTGTTTTCTTCTTGGTGGTTGTGACAAAGCTGATGAAAAATACATGTTTCAGGGATATTCAGATTCCAGCACATGCATGTTTATCCGTTTCTGGACAAAAAGCTTGGCTTATTAACTTTTACATTTTCTGAATTGCAATGCAAGTTTCTAGTGAACACCATTCTTGAGAGAAAATTGAACTAAGTCCGCAAATTCATCTGGGAGTGTCAGTCGTCTTGCATCCAATTTGGTGTTTCATGAAGAGTAAAGGAGCATTTAACAGGACGAGAAGGTTATAGTCAGAGGCCCACAAAACATGACTCTGGATTATGACGATTGAAGAGTTCTGGTGGCGAAACACACTCAACACACTCTCAAAAACACAATCCACAAACATTTCTGCTGAAGTGCCCGTTTTGCATGGTCCATCGCAAGGAGTTTCAACTAAAACAACGTTAAATACTGTTTTGATTTATAAATTAAATGTTACCTCTCCTACAAATCCCTGTTAACCAAAAAAAATTCAAATGGTTATCCAAAATTTCCAAATAATCATTGATGGTCTCACTGGTTTGCTGGTGATGTATTAATATCAAGCAAAAACATCCTCGGTGATAAATGACTGTTCGCCGCCATTCACAAAATCTTCTGGGGGGAATTGAAGCTGCTCATAGTTTAACTGTCTAGAAGCTTCATACAAAGCGATGCCAACACTCACAGAGAGATTTAGGCATCTAACATATGTTTCAACCATAGGTATCCTGATCATCCCACCACCAAACATTTCGCTTTTGCAGTCCAGCAAGGCTTCAGGCGGTAAGCCAGATGTTTCTGAGCCAAATACTAGATAATCGCCTTTCCTATAGGAGAATTCCTGCAAAAGGAGATTCAAATCTGTAGCTCATTTTAAGCATTTATGGGACTGTCATAGATTTTGACACCAATGAGATGCATCAGTTATTCACTCATTGCAAATGAGATCTTTAAGAATGGTAAAATTGCTTAATGAGTCGTGACAAGAAAAAAAGACTTACTGAATGAGTTGTTGTTCCTCTTTTAGTAAATGCCAGCAGACGTTTATCCCCTTCCTGCATGCATCAAGGGACAGGAATATGCTTAATCAAAGAAAGAAAACATGTTTTCCAAAATACACCATCAGAAATGAGCAAAACCTGCTGCCTGAAATAGTCTTGAAACTCTGCCCAGGATTCATGAACTTTCACAACCACATATCTAAGATTGAAACTTGATAAAAGGAAACACATCCATATGAAGTTAATGCTAATAGAATTTGAATATTAAATGATCTTGCAGAATAATGCTTTTAAGAGATCTACGTTGTTTCTATCTCTAAAATCAGAAACAACTAAAAAAAGCTGGGTCTGGTGCAACGAACAAAAGTCAAGCTCTTACAGCGGTAAACACTATCAAATTACCATTTTTTTGTTTGTTCTTCCATCTTCTTAAGGTTAAAGAAGAAGAAAGCATGCAGTTCCACAAGCAGCTCATTTATTCAGAACCTTAGAAAGACAGAAACATATAAATCTTTAGTCCCATATCAAGGGATGTTGATGTGGCAGAACAAGTAACTACACTGACAAAATGTCTGGCTAAAAGATCCCTTGACGGAAGATGTGCAAGGATACGGCCAGTAATCTAGTCCAGCACGCTTTAGTTTTGCATCATCAACTTGGAATCCTAAGGGCTGAGAGAGAAAGAGGCATGTCAAATGAGCAATAGGTGATAATCACAAAGTAAACGATCAATTGTGAATTAGTACCCCAACTAAGTGTAGGCCAACAGCCGTTGCCGCACATGTTCTTGCAATGCAACCTGTATTTCCAGGAATCTGCCAAGGACAACAAAAATGAGGCTGCCTTGAGAAATTGAGGTTGTCTGCAACCCAAAAGAAACAGGAAAAGTATGTTTTAATTGCTATTGAATTTGATGATACCAAAATACTTCTAACATTTGGAGATATTAATAACAGGGAAAATGAATGATTAAAAGAAAATTACTGGGAAAATATATTGAGCTCTCACGTGATGCACAGCCATTTAATTTACTCCATATATGAAAATCTACAGTCGTTAATATTCCTTCCATTTGTGAACACAAACGCACAAGAGCTACTTAGCAAGCAACAAAAGGTTACTTCTTGTCAACACTCAAACAGCATGAGCAAATTCCACAACAGTTTCAAACAAAGGGTACCATAGAGGCACTGTTCACAATGAACAAGCAGAATGCAAACTATATAGTCCAACCGACCAACCCACAATTTCAAAAATCCGGTTCAAAAAATTGAAGCAACCCAATTTATGAGCAACAACAGATCGTTTTACATGAAACATCTAGTTGACCACAAATTACTAGGAACTTAAGGATTCTGCTCAACTTGTTTTGTGTTTTCTGTTCAACTAACAATGAGAGATAGGAACATCAGATTTCAGAACATTTATAGCAGATAATGCTTACAGACTACACAAAATATATCATATTCAATGGTTGATTTTGGATATATTGAGCAAGTGACAGCAAGAACATCACAAGCTTAACCCGGATGGTTTACAGCCCCTAACTCCCAGCCATATATTCTCATTGATCATCTTTTTAATTAAAGGGACTGTAGTAGGCATGCACAGACAGGGCCGTATATGAATGGTTATTTAGTGTTATCAATTTCAAACTAAATGGCTCTACAACTCTATGCTTTTTTTACTCCATAAAGTACAAAAGATAATGCTCTGGTGATCTTCTTTCTTTTGCTTGAAAGTGAGTCTATTTTTGCATGATTGTCTATAACCATTACTCTAGACTATTAATATTGCATCTTCACCATCACAATTCTCTGGGATGTCAATAGTTACCGGAGGGGTCATCCCTCGTTGCATGGACCATTGTCATGTCCGAACCGAATAACATGAACAGCAACAATAACAAAGATTGAACAATCTAAACTTGTCTCAATTTTAACTGCCCCAATGGCTTACACCCGACATGATATATTGGCAATCTAATTACACCTCAAACTAAAACAATTACATATAATTCACATAAACACGCCCGAATTCCAATGGATTAACTTCATCTTTAATAAAATCAATGAGTTGACTTAAACAATTAGATAATTAAGAGCCAAAATAACACAAACACTGCATTGAGCCAGCAACGATACTATATCCTGAATAAAAAAGGTGTGAAATTTAGATTATAGATAGTACCTGAGGAGAAACTAGTACCACTTGAAGAAGCTTCTTATTGCGAGAGACTTCGTTAACTCCCTTACCCACTCCATCTGGCAAAGAATTCCCATTTCCTCTTCCAGCTACACCCACAAAATTAAACAATAAGCACCCCCAAAACATTATAAAAAAAAATCATAAGCATATCGCGAAAGATAGTTAAAGAGGGTATTACATTGAGAGCAAATAGGAGAGTAGCGTTGAGACAGTTGAAGGGAAGGGTTGAAATGCTTCCTGAGTTGTGATAAGCAGAAAGGACGTAATAGAGAGGCTCTTGAACGGAAGTTGAAAGGTAAAGGGGTTGTGATGTTTAAGGTTTTTAAGCTCCTACTTGTGTCCATGGGAACGGAATTCCCTCTGTGTTTTGTTGCAGTACTGGTGGGTTGTCTAGCTTCTTGCTTTCTGCTGCACTGCTTGGATGGAGCTGTAATGGAACTTGGGGATAGTAATGTTTGCTTTTATTTTATGTTGCTCCTCTAAATTGTTGAATTGGTAGTGTAAGCTCCTTGCTTGTTTTTGTTTTTGTTTTTTCATACAGAAAGAAGATTTTGTTCGTCTATTTTTTTAGTATACATCAGAACATGAAAAAAAAAAAATTAAGTCATGGGAATTCTCTTCCAACATCATGGATTATAGTGTTGAAGAGGGATCTGGTAGTTGATATATAAATGCGTGTATGATTATTTATAATTAGATCTCTTGAAAATAACAATCACCGTTAAATCTGTATCAATTTATTTATCAGCATAGTTAGATATTAATTTTTTTTTTCTATATCACATGTTGTTATAAGAAAATTTAATGTTTTTTCTTGCAAAGAAAAACAAAGGAGTTTGATTGTTTGTTTAAATAATATGCATTTATATTAATAAGCATAAAGAGTCTATTATATGAACAAAAGTTTTCAGCCATGGTCCTACTAATTTTTAGCAATATAATACAACATTAGAATAAATATCTTTATTGGAAAAGTTTTTTTTTTTTAACATAAAGTGTTTGGGTCAGTTTTTATATATATTGTTCTGAAGTTAATGATTATGTAAATTTTCAATAGCTATTAATATTAGCAACCATAAAAAAAAAAAATTTAATCTCAAATTTTTACTATTAAACTATTTATTTGATAATTAATTTTTTTTTAATTTTAATTATATATAATACGAGTGAATAGAAATTATAAAAGCATATGCATGAATAAAGATTTTATAAATCTATATTTTAATAAATCAAAATAGTATTTAATACATGTTATAATATTAATATTATATTAAAAATATAATTATCATTCAAAGCTGTTGATTTTTTATCCAACAATATATTTTTATAAATGTTATTAAATACTTTTCAACATTTCTTTTTTATATAAATTTTATTAAATGCACTTTCCATTCTCATCACGCAAAACCAGTAAAGTGGCAATATGGTCTTTTTCTTGTTTTCTCCTCACATCCAGGGTCTAAAGTAAATGAAGTAACGCTACCATAATACATATTTTCTCAAACGCCAAGGACAATAATGTCAATTTACCCAACCATATACAGCAAAGCAAATCCTCTCGCTCATGCGTCTCAAGTCAGCCTCTTTCTCCTTCCCTTTCCCCAATTTAGAAGGAAAAAAACCTTTCTTTCTTCTTCTCTATCCAGCCCAAAAAATCATCACGATCAATGCTTAAATAACTTTCACACATTGACATCAACGCTTCTGATAAATCATTAAGGTATCTATACAAAAGTTTCAAATCTTGTCGAATTTTGATTTTGTGGATTTTAAAGCTTATTGATTATTGTTTGGCAGATTTGAGTTTTAGGGTTTTAGATTATCTGTTTAAATTACTTATTTTTGTGGATCTAAAAAAAATTGGAATTCTTTGGCTCGTATATTTTCTGTGCTTTGAATTGAATTGACTTCATGTCAGTTGATTAGAGTTAGGGATTGATTATAGTCGTGAGACGATTGGGAAATTTCGTTTCTATATCAATTATAGAATTTCTCAAGTATTTGGGTTCTTCCATGATTTGGAGTTTTATTATTTTCCTGAAAACCTCTAAAGGAGTGATTTTATAATTTGAAAGCTAAACTTTTTTTTTTTAAAAAAAAAAGTTTTTATAGCGGCTGAAACGAATTTGAAGTGCTAAAAATGGGATTTGGGCTACAAGCGGTTAGGGTTGAGGGGTTCGGTAGCTATGGAGTAATTGGGCAGGTTTGGTCTAGTTAGTGTGGATTATTAATTTATTATAGGCAGGTTTGGATGGTCGATAATTACCGGTCTCATTTGAGATGCAGAAGATATAATTTTTCTGGTAAAGGATTTGGGTGGATTATTGATAATGTAGTTGTTCATGTTCCTTTTTGTTTACTATCATTGTTATATTAAAAAATGCATGACTCGCAGTCGTAAAGATCAGACCTAAAGGTCTCTACGTATGTCTAAATTGCTTGAAAGCTTACTTGTCAGACAGTAACTTCCTGTAAACAACCTGAGGATATTTGGCTCTTTAGCAAATGGACAAAGGAGCACCATCTAGTCTGTTTGTTAATGATGGTTCATTTATGGAGAAGTTTAAACAACTTCAGCAAGGGAATGAGAAGGAACAGGAAAAGGATAAGGGTGCTGCAGAAAAGGATTCTAAACCCAAAACAATTGTTTCAGGGACTGTGACGCCTAAACCTTCTTTTGGTAAAGTAACTATGCAGTTTAAGACTAATGATGCATCGAAGACATCCCAGACTGCTTCCGGTGGCAAACTTGCTTTCAGCTTGAAACAGAAGTCAAAGCTTGTAGCACCTGCAGTTAAGTTGGGTGAAGATGACGAGGATGAAGATGAAGCAGATGCTGTAAATACTTCAGGTGGTGTGTCTGCGAAGAGGCAGAAGTTGGGTCAACTGGATGCATCTGAGCAATCATTGAAACGATTGGCTGTTGGTAATTACTACTAATATAGATATTTTCTGAGCTGGTTGAGTTGCAATGAAAGATTCTTGTGATTTATTTGGTGTTTTAACTTCTTGATTGATAGATGATACTTGAGAAGATATTTATCATTTATGAATGCGGCTTTACATTCTGACAAGATGTCTGCTGCTGTAGTGTCAGATATGACCTTAGTTATCACACTTGCACACATAGCTGCTAGATTGCTTCTGCTTATACCTATTTCTTGCTAGATTTTCATACTCTATTCTCTATTGGCTTTTGATTTTTATGGTTTGAATTTATATTAAGGTATTCATGTATGTCACAAGTCTATGTTTCCTTTGTTCTACTCACTTGCAAAACAGATGACTAGAGTTGAAGTTTTTGTAAAATGATTTTTCTTCTCACCCCTTCCTTCACACACAGTTGGACTGTCAGTAGTTGTCAATCTTCATTATTTCCTATGGTCTTCATGTTTTTAAAGCTTTACATGGACGCATCTCTTTCAAAAAGGAGTCTTTAGCTGTGAAACCATCATCTGGGTAATGCCTACTCTGATCTTGACCAGCATATGAGGAGAACAAATCGTTCTTGAATGTTTCTTGTCTCATGAATGCAGCTTATATCTTAAGTGCCAATCAACATTGGTGGAAAGAGATGTTCAATGAAAGATTTGCCATATGTGGCACGCCTGCTACAAGAGTAATTTGCGTTCCCTTGTTCATGCTCTTGGTATTAATCAGTTTTATAAGTGATGTGCAGCACCACCTCCCCCAAGTGATCCCACAGTGAAGAATGTTGCAGACAAACTAGCAAGTTTCGTTGCTAAACATGGAAGGCAATTTGAGAATGTTACACGCCAAAAGAATCCTGGAGATACACCTTTCAAGTGAGTCATGAGTAACACTGGTCTCATTACACATTGTTTTTCCTTTTAATTCTGATAGCATCCTTTTCCTTTGCTTCAAGTTGTGCATTGGAGACTTAAATGTTTTATTTATAAGTGGTGCTTGTGTTATCTGCAGATTTTTATTTGATGAGAATTGCACAGACTTCAAGTATTATCAGTATAGGCTCGCCGAAGAAGAAAAGGCTCTTTCACAGAACAGGGATTCTCATATCTCTTCTAGTGGTCAGTCCTTTGATTGCTATCCTTGTAGCGGTTATATTTATTGTCTGGGAGCTAAGACTGTCTAAAGCTTCCCTGGTTGCATTTTGTTTCTTGCCCTCATGTCTAGTAACAAAGTTCACACTTGAAGATGTTGACACGAGGTCACATCTTAAGACTGCATTTAATCTGATCTTATGACGGATAAAAATGCTCGACATATTAAAGTAGTAATGTAATGTGACTTTGAAAGAAGGATCTTCATTTCTTTGTTTGTATTGTTGGGATTCTCTGTTTGTGCTGCTTTGTTTAATTTTCCTTCAAATTTTGTTGATATTAGTGTGAAATTTTCATGCCAAGCACACTTTGTCTGCATAGGTGGTACAAGTACTTCGGCATCTAAATCCACAGGTAGCTCTCGAAGGTCACAGCAGCAGCAATCAAATTACCAAATTCCCGCTTCAGCTTTATACGAAGCTGCTGAAGAGCCCAAGGGTTCATTGTCAACATCTTCAGGAAGAGCTGGTAATAGCACATTATCAGTATACAATGGATGTATTTGGAAGTTTATTTCTATTTTTAACCCACGGGAAAAACAAATCTGTTCTTTAAGTTCTTTTAAAAACAGAAGCTGCTTGAGCACTCTGGAGATGTTCGCACTTGATGAAAGTCAACTGAATGGAGTCTGTAGATTGTATCGAATTAGATCCTTTGAATGTTAGATCACCCAATTCTGTACCTAGGAAAACCTTTCAGACTCGGGTTCATTCAAATCCATCAATCTCTCTCTACACCAGAATGTCTACCAAACAGACTTCATTTCATGGCTCTTTCATGGCTCTTTTATTGAATTTGTTTGCATAATGTTGAAAGCCAATTAATGCTGGATTAGTCACCCTGTTCCAAAGTCATGGGTCAATGTTTAAAGAATATATGTATTGGTTATATTCTACAATGATTTCCATTTAGAATCAGATCAAAATGATTGTCTAGAAATTGTTGTAGCCTCGCATGATTTTTAGCAGTTGCCTTTTTTGATCATGTCATTGTTGCGTAGAGGTATCGGTGGCTATCTGGTACATCACTGCTTTCTCTTGTGTGAACAGATGAATTGTCTGCATGTTAAGTCCCACATTATGTCAGGAAACACATCGATTATGTGATTTTATGTATAACTGTATCCATCTGTTGGGTGTTGCATTTACTTCTTTTTCATATTGCAGGTGAATCTAGTGCACCAGCAGGTACAGATCCTATAGAAATGATGGAGTTCTACATGAAGAAAGCTGCTCAGGAAGAGAGGAGGAGACAGCCTAAACAGTCTAAGGATGAGATGCCCCCTCCCGCTTCTCTTCAAGGTATATGCTTTATGTGCAGAACAATTGTGGTCTCCAAATGCTTTCTTCATATAATGGTCTTATTTTGAAATTTTGGTGGCACAGCAGCTTCTTCCATAAAAGGTCATCACATGGGTGATTACATCCCACCAGAAGAGCTTGAGAAATTCTTGGCTACTTGTAATGATGTTGCTGCAACAAAAGCTGCTAAAGAGGCTGCAGAAAGGGCTAGAATCCAGGCGGATAATGTTGGCCATAAACTCTTGTCCAAAATGGGTTGGAAAGAAGGTTCTGAGTCTTGTCCCCCCCTCTCACACACATGTGCACACATGAAATTCTGATTTTCTCTAAAGTTATAAATCATGAATCAAATAATTCTGTCTTGATGGGATATTCAACTATGTGATTGCTGTGAATGGCAGGATTTGAATTGTTTTCCCTGCTAGAGAATGAATAAATTATTCTTAGTATGTTTCTTCTAGTTCGTTTGGCCTGCATTAGTTTATTTAGCTGTGCCTGATTTGTATCATGTGTTGTACCGATAGCAGTTAATATTACTCTATTAGTAAAACCGTAATTGCTCTTACAGCAACATTTTGCATAACGAGTTAGTTTGGAAATCGGATCAAAGTGTGCTCATGAGTTACTGATAGCAGTTCAGGGAATTTATCAATAGCATTTTGCGTTACCTTCCGTGAAAATTGAGATGGGGTTCTAATTAGTTGCTTGAGGGGCTGTTGATGGAACCCTTCATAGGGAGTGTAGAGAACCCGAGATCTGATGTGAACAATCAGTCAAAGGAATAAAATTAGAGCCTTTACTATTCTATTAATAAAGTGTACTTACTCTACAGCTTACCTTTTGCATGATGGTCAGCAAGGAAATGTGAACAAAGTGTGGTCATGAATACTAATTTTTTCTTGAATCAAAACATGAACTAAAGAATTTTGTTGATTTGATCATTATTCACCGAAGGACTAGAAAGCGGGACCACAATGGATCTGCTTGAACATCCTTATAATAACCATAAGTGGTGGAATACTTAGATTTAGATGCATGATATGCATACTATTCCAGTGCGTTTCTCCTTCTCAAACAGAGCATGAGATTAGAGTTGGAATCATTTGTGGTTTTGTTGAATTCCTCATTTGCAGCCTGACTTGGAATGTGTGCTATACTTGAGCAGATTGTAATTATTTCTGAGAACGTAGTTGGACTTCTCTATTTGCTCTAGTTGTTTAATAATTTGTTTTTGCTTTGTAATGTGGAGTAGAAGCCTGATAATATTGTGTGTGGCTTTCAGGTGAGGGTCTGGGGAGCTCCAGAAGTGGTATTTCAAATCCGATCATGGCTGGCAATGTAAAGAAGGATCACTTGGGTGTTGGTGCTCACAACCCTGGGGAGGTGTCTCCTGATGATGATATATACGAGCAGTATAAGAAGCGAATGATGCTTGGTTACCGTCACAGGCCAAACCCTCTGGTATTATCCCTTGCTTCTCTTGTCCTTTCCTTCATGTATTTGATATTGGCTATTAGTTTAATAAACTGTCCACCGTATCCTCCGTAGAATTGCAAGTTCAATAATTACAAGGCTAGCCTTTTTCTGATGGTCTACGATTTCATCTTGACAGAACAACCCTCGAAAAGCGTACTACTGATCAATATTTCATGCGAGCTGTTTGTTTGTAGACTTTGTCTTCATGAAATAAACAGAGGTCGTCGAAACTGCTTATTATGCTGAAGAAGAGTATTGGATTGTCCCCAGACTGAATGGAAGCTGTCTAGAGTTTGCTATTTGTGAAATCAGCGTTCAATGATAAATTACTTTTTTTTTTCTGCTTTCATATTAGGGGTGCAGTATTGAGAAGGAAACTATCTAAATTCATTCATTTTAGTTTGCTATTTTTCTTCTTGTTAATCCTCATACTATTTCGCTCTACGTGCACAAAATAAATTAAGTTATAGAAGAATCTAGACTGGTATGGACTGTGACCTGAGGGACAGAATGGTAGATTGATTGGAGTTCCTTGGGAATATAACATAGTAAAATAAAAAATAAAACTGATAATATAACACAGGAAAAATATCAGTTTTGAAAGTCGTAGATGATTTTTGTTATTTATGAGTTGCAATTGTCTTTTACACTCTCAAATTGACAATAAAGAGAGGAGAGAGAAGAAAAGGAAAATAAAGAAAGTATTGAAACTTCAATGATAATATTATAAGTATCTGGATGAGATAAATTTAATTATTTAGATAAGATAAATTTAACGATATTAAAATAGATTGTCAACAATTATCAATAACAATTGAAGTGGGTTATATGAGTGGTTTAAAGGTAATTGAGTTTTGTTATTTCTAGTTCATTTATTGTTTGTGATTTATTTTGATGTTGTTGAATTTATTTTGTTAAAATATTTTTAATAATATTAATAGTGTTGTTATTGAAGTACCATTGTGATTTTAAATTATTTTATTTTATTTTTATCTATTTTTATCTTCTATCTCCATAAAAATTACAAGGAAGAGAGAATAAATGATATTAAAGATATATTGAAGCTGACAACACTATTAGTATTATTAAAAAAAAATCTTGATAAGATAAATTTAATATTAAAAAAATCATAAATAATGATAATAAAAAAATAATAAAAAATAATGAACAAAGAGGGTTTTACGAGCTATTTAAAAGCACTGGGATTTATTTGTTTTTGAACAATTTATATGACCTATTTTACTTAATATTTAAGATTTTTTTTCTGTTACCAAATTTATCTTATCGAATTGCTTTTAATAATATTAATTATGTTATCATAGTGATTTTGTTACGTCTCTTTCTTTCGTTTTTCTGCCCTCTTTAATCTCTCTTTATTGAATCGTGTCCAATAACTTTATAATTTGATAGTAGCATATGATATTTACTGCTGACTTTACGTGATATTTTTCTAGATATTTGTTGCATTTGATATTTTATCATTTTTCTCACCATGATTGAATCCCAAAGAACTCAGATTGATTGTCGTGTCGTCAAGTCGTCCATCCATCAAGAACTTCAATAAAGCACTGCCCTCGGATATATATTGTTTTTCTTCGCTGGGTAAGTTGAACCTTGGATCTAGGCCCGGACCCCTGGGTAGGTGGGCCTGAAAGTAAGGCTGTCTCATTTTCCGCCGTGTGTTGGCTACTTCTAGTTGGAGGCTTGGAGCAAAGGACTCTAGGTACCTTGCGCTATAACCGTGGGGGCCACCGTGTTCGGGGCCACATCCAGCGTACCGAGCTCGGAACAGCCATCAGCCATGCCCTTTTTCTTTGAGAATGGAGGCATCCGTATTTCATTTCAAATTACCGATCATGGCAACCAAAAGTTAGGGCAATATGCGGAATCCAAGCAGTGAATCCTTATCGGCACATGTATACATGACCAGAATCTTAGAACAAATGCCATTATTTGGAATATTATATTACACATTTTTAAGATCCTTAAAAACTGTAATAATACAGGTCAAGTTGCTTCTCAAATTAAGATTAATACCAGAGCACCCAAGGTTCTTGCAAAACTCCTCTCTTCGAGGCAGGAACTTATTCTTCAGAGTTCCTTAAAAAGCTTAATCTTGGAGTGAATAACCAACCATCGAAGCGAAAATACACTACCGTGTCTCTGTTTCCCTCCACAGAACAAACAGCTGCCACCTTTTTTCCTTTTTGTTTTTTTGGTTTTTGCCATTTAACTTGAAAAGCTTGTTCCTTTCTCTTCATGCTCTTCCAATTATCCTAGCATATTCCTTGAAGCTATTTACCAGTGAAAATCCTCACTTAAACCACAGATAGCAGAGTCTTTCTTTTCTTTCTTTGATACACAGAACTGTTTTCTTTTTTACTAGAACTCTATAGAAGCAAAACGATTTTATTTTGTTAATTAAAATGGCCAATTCTTCATGGACAAACAGTGGACCGAAGGACAGTTAAGAACGAATCACAGGTTCGGATATTCCGGTCTGTGCGCATATCAGTATACCTAGATCGTAGTTGCTGCAGATTTTAGAGGCATTATGTTTGATTCTTTCACATTCTAAAGAATATTATGGTTTTTCTTTTTTATTTTCTTACTGTAAATATTAACTGATAACTTCACAACCATCGGTCATTCACTTTTAAAGACTCGGATTAAAAGAACGCATGAACACAAAAGGCACCATGCATTAAGCCATACAGACCTTATGTACAGTCCAAACTGAATCAACCACCAATTAAGAGGTGGATTGGGTTAATACATGTCCAGATTTTCCGGAATAAATTACTCCACAACCTTTTGTTGGGGGCAAATCACACAATAAAGTAGGGTTTGCTTTTTATCCCATTTTACGGTTGTGGATTATTTATATCATACAGAACTTCGCCTACCGTATCTTCATTATATATATATATTTGTTTTTTAATTCCATGTACCGGGAGTTGCCCCTCTTTCCACCAGCTAGAGCACAGCTTGCTGATCATAAACAAAGGCTCCTAAGATAAGGAGTTGCCCTTTTATCACCTTATGGTGTGTCCAAATTAATTAGGGGGCTTAAAATGTGCTTATCTAGTACCAAAAGGGGAAGAAAATAAAAGGTTCTTGCACAATAGAAGAATAAAAGAACAATAGTGAAAGGATTTTTCTTCCTTCTTTCTAAAATATTATTCTTTACTTCCATCTAAATCGTATATTCGTCCCTGATGCTTTGGCATTTGAGAACAAAGTATTTATTTGATTCCACACACACACACACGATATATATATATATATATATATATATATATAGAAAGATTCCAATTTACAAGATCGTACCTTTTTTTTTTTTTTTTTATCAAGAACAGCTACCCCGTCTGATAAGAGGGGATGGATAGATGAAAGTGCATTTCTGTGGTGCTCCAATCAGTGCCCCCCAAAATGCCAGTTTTAGGTCAGTGTTGGTGAGAACTGAGAACCACAAGCTTCCAAACGTCTTATGAGGCTCATTTCGCCTTTTCGGGTCTTTGGTTGGTGGGAGTGATTTACGATTTAGCTTTGAAAAGGAAAGGGATATATATAAACTGCACAAAATTAATCAATTATAGAGACCGGTTCCATGATGGGTTTTCCATGAAAATCATCGGTGAAACTAGGAAGATTTCTGAGTCACGTGCTTCTCAAGTAGCTAGGTTTATTTCCTATTAGAATTTACAGCAAGACAGCGAGAAAGAAATTTCCCAGATAATTAAAAAAAAACGAAATTAGGATCGATGAATTGAAAACCAAGGCAAGTTCTTAGTTAATCACTTTCAGCAGCGCTACGCTAACCTGTTTTGGAAGATGGTTGCAAATTATAATGATTTTGTTGAAGAGAAATTACAGTAACAAGAAAGGTTAGGTTATAACACGCCGAAGCCGACATGACGAGGCCAAGCGGGGTAGGGACCAAGGAATAGAGAAGAGATGCTCAGCCTTGACGGTCATACTGGATCGTCAGCTCCTCCGCTCGAAGGGAATAGTTCTTTACAAGTGAAAGCATCGGAATGGCCAAATTCTTCCTGTCTTCTATCCACTGGAACAGTCCCTTTTCCCTTTCAGAAGGGAACATTTACCAGTTGCTTGTAATATCTTCTTTATTATGTATATTTTAAAATACATGCAAGTTTAATTAACTAGAAAAAAAATCAAGGAATGAAACGAACTAGCTTTCTTTAATGGAGTTATTAAAAAAATTATTTAATTTTCATGCCTTTTTCTATTTGAACATCCATTTTGACAATATTTCTCTTTCTTTAACCTTGTTTTTTTAGTGTTTTTTTTCATTTTCAGCAGCAGTGACCATTTATGCCATTTGACTTGGTTGAGATGGTCGAAGGCCCGTCCACCCCAGGAGGATAAACCTTGTCGACACGAGGCTGGACTTCTTACAAGTCAACTAATTCTATAAATTACGCAACTGAAATAGGCCGTAGCCGAGGAATTTAATTACAATCTACTTAAATTCATCAAATAATATTTGATTGCTTCCATTGTTCGCAGCCTTCCTGTAGCCATGTGTGAATTTGAAGCGGTGGGCACAGCTACCCTGGCTTTGGTCAATATTGCCAGTCATTGAAAGGCTATAATAATATCATAATACACAATCCAGCTCAGTACATGATGATTATTATTGGATAAAACAATTAGGGTTTTCTTAATTTCTTGACAAATATGAAAGAAAGAGACTCTGTTCTTGTCTTTATTCCCGAATCTCTGATGCATTCACCGAAAGGGTTTTTTATTTATTTAAAAATGACTTGGCTCCGATGGTTCAACTCCTGGGAAGAGTCAATATTTACACACAATATATGTTCACATTGAAGGAAATTGATATTTAATGCCTTCGGAGTCCCTGCAATTTAAACTACCATGTAGAAAAATCCCATAAACCACGTGCGAAGACAGTTTTGCATGGATTATTTTTTATGTTTTAACCGGAAAAGATTACACGCTGAAAGTTTTGTCGGTAACTACGGTCCAACAATATTTTTAAAAGGTTTTAAATTTTTTTAGTTTTAAAATACTCTTTTGATATTTTAATTTTCATCGTTTTCATATGCTTTTTACATGTTAATGTCAAAGAAAAATTAAATTTTTGTTTAAAATTTACCACGAAACCTATAAATAAACCAGAAAAATATTCAAATTCCAAGTCGACCGTTCTCAAAATAAATTTAACAAGGCCATTATTCTATTCTTTTCAGGGCACGTGAATGTTAGGGACATAAATAAGTTTACTTTGACCCGAACTTCTCATAATTACAACATTTGAGGACAAAAGAATTGGTGTCATTCCCATTATTCCACTACTATCTATAATGAATAATATGACCACATTAAATATGTCTTAATCACTTTATAATTTTAAATTTAATTTTTTTATGTTTTTAAAATAACAATGATAATAAGGATCACACAAAAAAAAATTATATTTCAAGAATTTTACGTTATCATCGTTTGGTTCAAATTTTATATTATTTTACAATATGTTAATATTTTTAGAGAATCTAACTCATGAAATAGGGATTATTATCTATACTTGCCATGCCTTTTAGTTTCCAATACATACTTTTTAATAGTGAAGTCATTACTTTATAAAAAAGTACTAAATTATTACTAATAATTTATGATTTATGGTATGTGATCTTCAATATCAAAAAAATTTAGGATCACGACTCATTGAATGATTATTCTAAATTTTAAATTTGCAAGAAAAAAATATTTTACATAACTAAATTTTTTTTGAAAAATATTTCTGAAAAATAAAGTCATAAATAATTGACATACTAACTTTTTTTTTCTTGTTTTTTCTAGAATAAAGAAGTCATTTTTAAACTTGTTATTTTGAAGATTTTAACTACACCCAGGAAACACACTAAAAAAGTTATTTTTGTCTCTATGTAATAAATAATGAAGTGATAATAACAAATTTACTACCGCAAAAAAAAAAAAATTCTTTTTCATTGGTGAAATCTTGGTATTTAAACTCGATCTATTCAAGATTTAAATTTTAGGTTTTAATTAAGTTATTAGGTTGTTTAGGTCAATTTTTTTTAATTAAAATAATTTTGTGTTTAATAAAAAAAATAAAAATCAACGAGTTGTAATTAAGTTTTTGACGGGGTTTTGCTAGGTCACATCGAGTTTTTTCTTTTTCTATTTTTTCTTTAACTTTGCCCAGTTCTAGTTCCGGATCAACCGGATCTCAGATTGACCTGTCAACCAGACTGGATTTCAAAACTATAGTTAAAATGACGTATTTTCCCTCATTTATTATTCAATTCTCATTTGTCCCTAAACAAAAACAATCTCAATTGAGTTCCCATCTACTACTAGACGTTATCCAATCAACCCTCATCTTATTATTATTATTATTATTATTATTTGTCTTTAAAGTCATAAAAGACGAGGACTGATTTGTTTTTAAATGACGTGGTTTTTGTTATAAATCGGAATGCTAGGGGTTAATTGGGTATTCTCTGATAGACTAGTGATGTAATTGGAAATATATATTTGTTTGGAGACCTAGCCGAGTATCACGTTGCAGTTGGAGGACAAAATGGTCCTTTAGCTTTACATTTCTCCGGAGCAGTCACTGTTGCAATTGCGGCTGAAGGACGAGTCAACGTAGTGACATGACTTTGGATATTTTCATCCTAGTATATTTATTAATATAAAATATTTTTATTTTTATTTTTTTTATATCATAGGGTAAATATTAAAAATCAATTTGAAAAAATGAAAAATATTATTTTAATATATTTATAATTAAAAAATATTTTAAAAAACAAAGGCTATATTTTACCAAATTAATCAACTGTTGACAGCATTTTTTTTAGTGTGTAAAATAGATTTTTTTTATTTTATTTTTCCAATCATTTCCTTCGATTTGATAGCTTATCATTGTGCAAAGCAACTAACAGTAAATGTAAAGAACAAAACCAGCATTAGCTGTTTTAATTTACTAATATTTTCATTTTCATATATCAACTAGTTAGCAACTAAAATGTTTATTTATAAAATGAAAACCAATAATATTTCATGGAAAAAAGAAATTATCAACTTGTATTTCTTTTATTGATAAATTAATCAAGAAACTCCCAGGCTAGTTAATTAGTTTAAACATCCCATTAGCTGGCTAATTAAACTAAACAACTCTCACATTCAGGCCTCCAAAAGAGGTGGGCACATCTAACTTAGCCGAGCCACTTGCCTCTTCCCTTGACCCATAACCAAAAGGGCAGCCACACCATCTGCTACGCCACGTTTAATGCCCCCACCGTCACAGCAGCGCACACACACTGACTTGTCTCTCCATGTCATCCTAGAGCCGAAAGCACGCTATACCTTTTTTAAGCCTCACTGGATAATATTGTCAAAAACCCTAAAACCAAAATAAAATAAAAATAAAAAATAAAAATCACTGAAACTTTTTTTAAAGGTAAGAGACATCTTTAGTTAAGTTTAAGCATTAATCAAGATTAAGTTTTTTTTTTTTTCTTCTAAATGATTGAAACGTTAAAAGGATTTAATTAATTATTCGAAATGCTAATTTCAAGATTTGAAAAAAAAAATATTTAACCAATAAATCAATAAACAAACCTAAATATTAATAATTTCATTAACCATCAGGCTAGTTTGGTCAACGGCCATGAATCCATGTCATGAATCCAGGATCAGATGACATCACCGAATGGCATTAATGAAATTATATAAAAAAGTGAGTGCTATGATGTAGCAAAATGGTTCATAAATATACGATGTGGAGAGACAGGAACAAGGCTACAAGATTGCTCAACTCCTGCAAGACACTCTCTCTCTCTCAGAGTCTGTCTTTAGTTTCTTTTGTTGTTGTTAATTTCTGTGTTTTGCAGGTAAACACAAAACGACTGTGATTTTGGATAAAGACCAAGAAAAAAGCTGAGGTACTTTCCCGATAGTACTCAAAAGCGGTGTTTAATTTGAGGCAAGACTGCACTATTTATACTGCCTGTCTTTTCCCTGTTGTGGCTTCTTTTGCTTTGATGCCACTTTCAATGCACGTGAACCTAAATCAAGAAATATTCTGAGCTAAAGCAAACTTGGTTTTCTGTTCTTGTCATATTTACATGTCCTAGTAGTATTATCCAAAATTTAAAAAGCTGCCTTTTTGGGTTCCTGAATTGTATGTTAAGCAAGAGTTGACCAATTATAGCTTTGTAGATGCAAGCTCTGTGTTTTTTCTGAGATGTAATTTTGTAGATTTTTTTCTGTAGATCTTTCGGGTTGTACTTACTTTGAAGGAAAAGTTGATCTTTCTTGGGTTTTATATTCCATATATTGGAGGGCAAGCAACTCTGAAGTTTAAGCCAAGTTTAGAGGTCTGAGCACTGCTGCAAGCAAAGCAATTCACTATTTAGAAGTGCTTAAATCTGGTTCTCGTGTTTTTTTTATCAACAATTTAATTAAGCTGAGCCAAAAAGAAATCAATTAGCGATTAAATTGATCAATGATGTATGGTATTGGTGGCTTTCAGGGATCCTCAAAAGAAGACATGAATCTTTTGTACAGTTCTAGTTTCAAGTATTCAGATGGAGAATTGAGAAAGAGCCAAGAATTCATGGATTTGAATCCCTATCACCACCATCAACAGCAACAACAAATCCAGCAAAATTCTGGTCTGATGCGTTATCGCTCCGCGCCAAGCTCAATCCTGGAGAGCCTTGTGAATGGTACAAGTGGCCATGATGGTGGTGGCATCGAAAGCGGGGATTATCGGTATCTTCGATCGTCAAGCCCTGAAATGGATACCATGTTGGCGAGGTTTATGTCATCATGTAATGGTTCTGGTGATTCCAGTTCTCAAAATCTGCAAGAATTTGGAGAGAGACCAGCGATAAAGCAAGAAGGAGGAGATTCAGAGATGGTTTATCAAAGTTTACCAGGGCATAATTTGGTTTCTGACAATTCAGTGAGTGTTGGGAATTCTATGGATAGCGCATTCAATGTTATGAGTTCAATGGCTTTAGAGAAGTCTATGCAAGCAACTAAGGTGGGTACCGCGAACGGATCTAATCTTGCTAGGCAAAACAGCTCTCCAGCTGGACTTTTCTCCGACCTAGGCGTTGACAATGGTATGGCTCTTTTCCTCTCTCTCTCTCTCTCTCTCTCTCTCTCTCGAATTCCTATATTTCTAATTAATGAACTTTTTCCATTAAAATCGCCTTATTAAATTTGGGAAATGTAATCAGAACCTTGTGTTGTGTTTTTTATGTTGATTCAGTGTCATCAATTTCTGAAAAACAAAATTGTCTAAAAATTGGAGTCTGTTTAATGGTGTTTTGTTTGTCAAGTTGAAAAAATGATAAAAGATCAAGTTTTTGAAGAAAGGAGAATACACACTCTACCTTTTTCTTCACTTTCACAGAAATCAAACATGTTGTGGTCTCTTCCTGGATTTGTTGCACTTTCTTTTGCCGGAAAGTTGACGGGATCTCAAGAGTTTTACTTTATACAAGGTTGACTTTTGAAATGTTTCCCATTTCTTTTCTTCTCATTGAATCACTCATGTTGTCGGCGAAAGAAACAGAGAACCGAGCAGAGTTCTGGAACGAAATTGGTCGTTGCAAATGAATTATGTTAAATGATCCGTCCCTAAATCTTAATTTTGATGACAAATTGAGTAGGTCTGCTTATAATTTGGATATTGAATATGTTTCCTTCTAATCTTTAGTTCAATCTCTACGACTCATTAATTATCTTGTGTTCATCTCTTCAAGATTGATTCATTCTTGAATAACTAATGGTTAACAGGCTTTGTTGTAATGAGAGAAGGTGGCAGCTTCAGAGCTGGCAATGGTACGAATGGAGAAGCGAGTCCAACTAACAAGTTAAGAAGGCATGTGAGCTTCTCATCAGGGCAAAGGATGTTGCCTCAGATTGCTGAAATTGGAGAAGAATGTATTGGTGGGAGGAGTCCAGAAGGCGATGTTGGCGAGGCAAGGTACATGTCTAGGTTCTCTAGTGATTCTTGGGACGGTGCTTCTCTGAGTGGTCTCAAGAGACAGAGGGATAATGATGGGAACATGTTTTCTGGCCTAAACACAGTGGACAATCAGGTATCATTTGCAGTATGCAGATAAATTTGTAGCTTTTCTTCATTCTGCTTATGCTCTGTTAAAATGATAATGGTATTATAATTCTCCATCAGGATGGAAATTCTGGAAACCGAGCGACTGGTTTGACTCACCACTCGAGCTTGCCCAAGACTGTTTCAGAAATGGCTACCATCGAGAAGTTTTTGGATTTTCAAGGCAATTCTGTCCCATGTAAGATTCGAGCCAAAAGAGGTTTCGCTACCCACCCACGAAGCATAGCAGAGAGGGTATGTCCCTAATCGCAATTAGTTGATTTAGCCATGGTATCAATGGCCTTTCCTTGTTCTTTAGGAAACCCGCTAATCAACTTGCTAAAAGCTTTTCTTGGGTGTATATTTCAGGTAAGAAGAACTCGGATTAGTGAAAGAATGAGAAAATTGCAAGAACTTTTCCCGAACATGGACAAGGTAGTTCTGACTCTAGATATGTCATTCTCAAACAGTAATTCAAGTTGACATTAGAGATATATGCTAAACAATTATCAATTTCTTCTTGGACAGCAAACAAACACTGCAGATATGTTAGATTTGGCAGTTGAGCACATTAAAGATCTACAGAAACAAGTAAAGGTAACATACAATAGATACTAATCATCAATCATATTCACATGATCTTTCATGTTTCAAGTGCTACCTCTATCTTCCTTTACCAAAAATCTCTCTTTTTTTGTGCAGACCCTCACGGATACGAAAGCGAAGTGCACGTGTTCTAGTAAACAGAAGCAATATTCAAGTCCCTCAGCTTGATTTTAGTTTCTGTACAGATAGCACTAGGACAATGGCAAGACAAAAAACAAGCACACAGCTACCTAGTTTTGATCTTCTGTAAAATAATAGGTATCGGGAGACAGTGAGCTGTAAGGATAATTTGATATACACTTTTCTCTGTAATATTTTGTAGTGCTGGTCTCGGCATTCTACCGAAAGCAATGCCCTTTCAAAATGATCGATCTACAGCTCTTCTTCTGTATGTATTTTCCTGTATGTAACTTTTGATCTGTCGAGCTGGGCCATTGTTCTTGCATTATCTGTCAATTTCTCAAAACAAAACGCCAGTAGAGTTGCATTTGCTCTTACAACTCCCTCAGTCATACCTCTTTTAGCCTTCGGTCTAAAAAACACCACCTTGTTTCTTAATCTGAAATCATACCGGTCTTAAAGTCCAAAGGTTCCATTTGGTGATCTAAGAAGACTAGACTGGGTTTGAAGGTAACCAGCCATTAAATTTAAGATTTTAAAATCAGAGAGGGCAAATTCGAGACCGGCAACTTCTTTGAATTTGAACTTTGCAGCCAGTTTCTGCTCATCTAAAATGATACTGAACTTTTGATCGAGCCTAGAAACTGCAATTAGTTCTCTGGGTTGGTGTTAGGGCCTCAAGCCCCGTCATTTACCCAAAACAAAAGATCAAAAACTTATCACGTAGCTTGGGCTAATTCTTGTAAATCGGCCGGATGTGGTGTTCTCTAGTTTTATCTTGCAGGTTTGGGCTAATTGCCACCGTTTCTCTTCCCTCTTTCGTTTCACTGTCTAGTTGTCGTCTCTGGTGGACTTCAGTGATGGTAGAACTTCGGCCTTGTCATGACTCGTGAATCCATTTCACCATAGCCTCTTTTTTTTCAATAGGAGAAAACCTTTTATCTTTCTGAGGTTGAAAAATATAAGGAATTAAATTTCCTTAAAATCAATCATAGTAGCAAGCCTATCATATTTTTCATTCCTCTTCCATTTAAACAAAGTTAATTTATTGTTAATCATCATGGAAACCACATTGAATTATCTTTTCTCAATGAGTTTTAATGCCTATTAATTAATTAAACTGTATTAGAACTCTTAAAAATAAATAAAGAACACGATCTCCTCATCCTCCCTCCAGCTATTAAAAATCTATATAAAGGGAAAAGAAAAACAGAGTACAAAAGATAAATTAGAAAAAAAAAACCCACAAAAACAAAAAAATAAAAATAAAACAAACAATTTTATGCGCTCACGTCTAATAGTAAACACATCAAAACAATTTAAAAATATTTAAAAAAATTAATTTTTTTTTAAAAATTAAAATATTTTTAAAATAAAAAAATAAACAAGCTCTAGCAAGCATAATCACGAAATTTACCACTGTTTTTATTGGTGCTAACGAAGTAAGAGACACCCTAAAGAATTTGCATGCTCTATTTAATTAACATAACTTGCAAATATAAAAAAAAAAATGGATCAGATGGGAATGAGATTCTTTATTGCATTTCTTGAACACTTTTTGCTTATACAAGAAATTAAGTTCATGTAATATTCTACATAAAAAGGTTAACTTCGTCCTCTTCACGGTGTGAGGTTTGAGACTCTTTCATTGACGAGGAAGGATCATTATTATTTTCTATTTGCTTATAAACAATTGCACAAGAAAAGGTGGTTAAGAACATGCACTTCCAGAGGTCAGGGGCCAAAAAACTGCTTCAGTTCTTGGCTGTAAACTTAATCTGGATGCCATCGCCAAATGAAATGATAGGAGTGCGAGATACGTCTCCTCCCTTGACCTTGGTAAACCTGGCATTACAAAAAAAATCCCTAACAGTTAACAAAAAAAACTCCGTGATAAAAATATATTCCATGTAGTCACCTCAACGTTCAAGTATGACGCCTATCAAGAGAAAAAAATCAAATCTACCTGTATTTGGTGACCAAGACATGAAGAAAAGTCGACAAGACGAGCTTGCTGTACTCCGCCCCGGCGCATTGCCTTGTGCCGCCACCGAATGGCATGAAGTTTTTGGAAATGGTAACTTGGTCAAGTTCCTGATGTAAGGAATTAAGAAATATGTGTATATCAATTAAGAGCAGGAATGGCAAGCGTATATATGATTGTGACAGTGAATCGATTTTAATCCTCCCAGAGATCTTGTGAAGGTAGAATTTCTCACCTTCCACCGCCATGGGTTGAATGTAACTGGATCCTTGAATGTCTCAGGATTTAATTGAATAGCAGGAGTAACAATCATTACTGTCCAACCAGCTGGAACAGTGTATCCTGGAGATTTCACAAGCAATCCATCAGATTGAACAGTTTGGAAAAAGAAAGCATAGAAATTTGAATTAAGAATTGGTTTTGGTGGCATACCTTTGACCTGGAAATCTTTCAATGCCTTTCGGAACAGACCAGGTGGGATGTTGGCAATTCTAAGTGTTTCGTTGACGACCTGTGGATGATTGACCACATATTCCATGAGGATAAAAAAGATTCATCTTAAGAAAAAGGGAGTCGAAATATTGATGTAAAATTGTAACACAAAAGGACCATTTTCAAGAACGTGGAAGCTAACCATTTGGGTAAAAGTCATCGATCTGTACTCTTCCCAAGTGAGGCGGGAATTTGGATTTTCTCTTTTCTTCACAATTGCGTCGTGCTCAGCCTGATGAAACAATTAGTGCGTGCGGGTGTGAACAGAGTGGCATTTTTAATTTGGAAGCTTAAAAAAAATAATTTGATAATAGGTGAGTAAACCCATACTGCTAATTCATCAACTACTCGAGGGTTCTCTGAAAGAAACTTGAATGTTAGAGTTAGAGTGGTTGACATAGATTCGAAGCTGGCAAATAAGATCCCGAACATGAGTTGGGGGATGAAATCCACTGTCAAGAACTTCTCTGTCTCCATATCATCAATGGCTTGATCAAGAAAATCTCCCCGACGCTCTGATGGATCGTCGAGTCTCTCCATCAGTGTATTCTTCAAAATTTTCAACATCTTCTCTCGGTCCTGAATCAAAAGAAAGACATGTTATCGATGAATCCTTCTTGACGAGTAGAAATTAAAATAAAAACTTCATGGGATGTTTGGGGGACTCCTCTGTTTACCTGCATGCACTGGTGGAAGGAAGTGCCAGGGATATTCAAGGGCAAGGAGATGAAACTGTTCAAGATCCTTGTGTAATTCTCACTTAGCTTCTCTCTTGAGTTTTCAGCATCATAACCAAATATTTTGTTCGCAGTAAAATTGAAAACCATCTACAGCCAGAAAAAGAAGAAGCAGGTTATAATTAAGCAGGGGCATGCATTAGATTTAGAAAATGTTAATTAATACTAGTGTGCCAGCTGAAGATGGTGTACTCACAACTGAAATAACCTGTTTGACGTCAACAGGTCCTTGAGTCGCCCATTTTGCTAAGTTGGTGTGCAACATGTCTTCTATTTTAGGAAGCAATGATTCCTTCAGGCTCTCAACGCCAAAGTTATGCTTCTCATGTATCGGTGAACTTTGCCGATAGCGTTCACCCTGGTTTCACCCTCAAGAGCGAAAAACTTGGCAAAAGAATCCAAATACCATAGCTCAACCAGAGTTCCTTCATGTTGCAAGATGTATGTGATGTTTTGTATTAAAAAGATAGGAAATGGCAACAAAGCCCTTGAAGGCTTAAAGAGAGGGTATAAATGATTGAAGGGTAGTGTGGTAATTGACCAATAGTTGATAAATATAAATAAGAAAAAAAAAAAAAAGAATGATCTGATTTTGAGAGAAAGAGAGCTACGGGAGAAGAGAAGAAAAGAGGAAGAAGAAGAAGAGAAAAGAGGGAAAGATAAGGGAAGGAGAAGAGAGTTGAAAGAAATAAGTTTAAAGGTAAGATTATGTATAATTATGTGTTAATTAAGTTTTAATTTTGGTATTGATTAATTTAGAGTTTTGAAGTTTATATTTTGAGTTAATTGATGAATTAATTTGAAGGTTAGGAGTTGATTATTGTGAGTATTTGATTAATTAGTTGATTTTGAGAGATTGAATTGAAAGATAATGATTTGAAGTTATGATTTTGTTTAAATGGTGAAATTGTGTTAGAAATTAGGAGATAACAGTAGATGATCTGTTTGAATTCTGGGTTTGAGGTTGAAGATGACGAAAATTCAGTTTGGTCCCTCAATTTGTGGAAATTGCAGTTTAGTCCCCCAACTTTGGAAATTTTACAGATTGGTCCCTGGGGTAGAAATTGAGGTTCTGAACAGAACTGAGGATGATTTAAGGACAAAATTTCAGTATAATTAAGAATATATGATATTTTTCAGTTTGGTCCTCCAATTTGACAAATTACGATTTGACCCCTAATATTTTGATAAAATCACATTTTGGACCTTGGGGCATAATTCAAGATTCTGGACAAAGATAAGGATGAATTATGGATAAATTTCAGTATGGTTATATATTTACAATTCGGTCCTCAAATTTTGGTAAAATTACGTTTTGGTCCCTGTTTTGGAAAATTATCGTTGTAGTCCCTAAAACTAGGAGACTAAGCCTGGTTTCCTTTTATGCATCGGAATATTTTATTTCTGTTTTCTTGAGTTGCTTTTGAGTATATTTTATATATTTATTGTAGGTTTTCCTAACGATCCTTAATAGGATTTTCGGGTCTTTCGTCCGACATTCCTTTTAGTTCTATATTTTTCGGGTGAGTGGAATAATCTTTAATATGCATATAATATAAATAAATATGTATGTTGATTATACAATGAGTACAACTATTGAATATTTATATATGCTGCTTTATTTTCCGAGTACTCATTTATTCTTGAATTTGCACTCGCAATCTGTCAAAGTAAATTCTATTTGATATGATATACGTTTCTTTGATTATTCTGTGAATATCTATTATGCCTTGATATGGACTTGTCAGTAACTCCATGCTAACGGAGAGTAGTTAGCCTGTGTGCACATAGTATTCTGTATACCTAGCTGGTGAGAGAGGCATCAGCCTGTGGCGATTGATCATCCCACAGTGGTCACCGACGGGTGTCATCTGGTCACCGACGGGTGTCATCTGGTCACCTACGGGTGTCATCTGGTCACCTTCGGGTGTCATCTGATCTCTGACATGTATTCCACTACGTTATGATATATGTTTAGTACGTATATGTATATGTATATGTATATCAAGATATATCATCTTGCAAACTATTAATATCTGAAATGTATATTAAATGTTATTCCCTCACTGAGTTGGTTGAACTCACCTCTCATTTTTAATATTATTTCAGGTTCTTAGTTTCTGGGACTTTGTTGAGTGTTCCCGCTTCTTCAGTTCTGGTCGGTATGCCTTGCTTGTTCGCGAGGCTTTCCTTTCAGTTTTGATTTGATGTCTTAGACGCTCCACTATTATCTTGATTTGATTAAATTTGGATTTTGACAATGTAATGAGTATTATGAATTATTATTATTTTTGTTTTAATAACTATCATTTGGTTTTATCAGTTTTGAATAATATGATAGTTTTGAATATTATGAGCCGCTGCGTATTTTTGAACAAATTGTTCTTTTGATATGTCCGTTCTGAGGCTTAGCGCAGGCGGGGTGTCCTTTTGGCACCGCTCCTGCGTTGCCGGTCATGGACCCGGGATTCGGGTCGTGACAATGTACTTGTTCATTTCATAGTCAGTAGACACAATGACAGGCCTACCAACTAAGCTGGTTTTAAAGATCGGTCCATACCTGAAACAAGGGAATTCATATTTCAATTCGGTGGTAGTGAAATTAATAAGCAAGCAAGCAACGTATGGACTTTGTTTCTTTCTCACAATCCACAGACTATGCTAGCATACTACGTACTTTTGCATCCTTTTCTTGACGAATGGATGGAGGTCTAGAGATCTTCCAGGAATAATGAACTGCAGAGTTTCTCCGATGAGGGGCCAGCCCATGGAGCCTGGAGGGAGAACCCCATCAATCTTAGGATTCTTCCATTTGCTAATCAAATGACTGTAGTATACCACAACCAATGCTACAACAACCAATCCAATTGCCCACATCCTTTTGCTCTTTCTCTCCCCCGCCCTCTTGAGGCAATGGATGCAAGCTAGAAGAGGGAAGATAAAGAGACAGTGCTAGAAGTAAAGAGGTGAATGGAGAGTCGGGTTACCACAAGCCTTACTTCAATTCTTGACTTTTATTTTCAATAAATAAAGTGGATTTTAAAAAATTATTTTTAAAATATTTTTTTTATGTTTGTTTATTATTAAAAAAATTAGTTAACGAAAAATATTTTCCAGTAAAAAAAATTTGGGTTGGTTTCTAGAAAAGTATTTTCTTTTTATTTTAGATAGAAAATACTTTCTGAAAGTTATGAAAAATTTAGAAATATCATATTATTTGCTGATTATTCAAATTTGGTCCTTAAATTTTTTATTGTTATATATATTTTGTTTTGAATATTTATTTTTCAATTTCATCCTTTAAAATTTAATTTTTATATTAACTTATGTTCTTATTTTTATTTTGTTTTTCCCTTATTATTTTTTAATTGAAAATTTTTATTTATCAAATTTGATCCTCATTCTTTTGATTATTACTTATTTTATTTGAAATCATTTATGAAATGTTAATTATTATTATTTTAATTTCTTCATCTTTCAATTTTTTTATTTTTTATTTGATATCTATTAATTTGATTATTATTTTTTTTATTTGAGGTAATTTATGAAATTATATTTGTTTTAATTTTATTTTCATTTAACTTTTTTAATTTGTAAGATTTGTTTCTCATTATTTTAGTAAACTTAAAAAAATAAAACATTAATAAGTTATTTTCTAGCTTAATTTTCATGACATAACCAAATACTAAAAATTATTTTTTAATTATTTTTTATTATAATATTAAACATCAAAAAATAATTTATTTTTTTAAAATTTATATTTTAAAAAAATTTATTTTCCAGCTAACAAACTGGACTGGTCAATATGAACTAGCACTAGGCGTTGTAGAAAAAAGAAAAAGAAAAGAAGCAGTCATGGAATCGAAATGAAAATGAAAGAGAGGCAAAAACCATCCCTTTACCCTCTTTGTTTATTGCAAATGATCGTCTTCTTCAAAGGCCAAGGGAGAGACACGTCCCCTTTACATCGGTACAGTTTTTTCGAAAAAAAAAAAAACCAGTAGTCGGTGGTAAAGGCTGCTTTCTTCTCTCCACCAATGAAAAAGAAAGTAAAAGGAAAAAACATGTAAAGCAGTGATACATCTTGCTCAGAACCCCAGACCAAAGGGTAATTAATAGCAGATCATGATTCATGCATCCACTCATCATGGGCCTGGCCCACAAACCCTAGGTAAATATCTGAAATGTAATGTTATTGTGTCTGAAAATATAATAGTTATTAATTTATTTTTTCATCATAAGATTGTGAGTAGAAAAATAAAATTTTTAATTCAAGAGATATATTTTTTCCTCTTTAATTCAAGTTATTAGAATCTTTATTGTAATTGTTATTAGTTTTTATTCAATAAACTATTTTGTTTATAATATAAATATATTATTGCCAAAAAAAAGTTCCATGAATGACATGACAGAAGATAATTTTGACAAAAAATAAACTTGCCTTCAAAATCTTAATTAGTGTATTTCTTATGAATATTCATGCACAATTTATAATTTATATTAAATATACTTTCTAGTTATCAAAATAATTTATAATTTATAACGTGCGTCACAAAGAGGCGCGACTTTAGAATGCACGGAATTATGGAATTAATAAAGCGAGATTATATATATATATATATATATATATATATATATATATATATATATTGATGTGATGTGCATTAACATTGCCTTTGATATTGATGTGGGTAAAAAAATAATCAGAAACGTGTATTAAAAATCATTTTATATCCTTCAAATGTTAATCATTAATTTTGGGTGGGTGGATGTCACACCACATGGCATGGATACATTTCGACAATATGCGTAAAGACAAAACTATTATTAATTAATTAATTGGGCCACAGGAAACTTACTAGACGTACGACGAAGGGAGATTCTACTGTCAGCATTCTACAGGTTCTGCGTAAGTGCTCTCCACTGCTGAAGATATTTGAAATTAAGGACCTCCATTTCTAAGCAAGAAACCAACCAGATCCACTCTATTTTCGTCTTTCGCCATTTTTGTCGACTTGAGCTATGATTACGAGCAACAAAACCCGTCTTCATTGGATGATCAACTGACCTCCGATCAAGTCTGGCTGCTGGATAATAAACAAGAGCATTTATCTGCTACTTTCTCAGGCGACGTGCGTTATCGAGTATACATGTGCCGGCGCGTGTGTGTGTGTCCATTCAATTTAGATTTAGATTTAATGAACATGACAAAACACGTTACAAAGCATCTAAATTCGATAGCTATAAATATTGCATCCAAACTGTTAATTAAAGAGACAAAATTACTGATTTGGAGTTAGAAAACTTGATCAAAAGTTTGTCAACAAAAATATTACATAAAACAGGTAAATACTAACATTAGTAGAAGGTTCAATGAATCCCACCCTAATATAGCTCTCATTCAAGTTAATTATCCAAGATTAGTTTTTTTTTTTAAAGATGGATTTGTGTTTAAAATTTTCTCATACATTATTAAGATTGGGAAACCAATGTGTGGAAAGTCTAAAGTATCTATATATTATGGAGATTTGAAGTTATCCTCCTCCTGGATTAGGTCTTTTGCTGCTGCAGGCTGCCTTTGGTAAAATCTTTTTTTGAGAGAACTTGGTTATGTCTTTGCTTTATTTTCTTGCACTTGAAAAAAGAAAAGAAAAAGAAAAAGAAAACTGAGGAGCTACATGAACAAAAAAAAAAAAAAACATTTGATTGGATAAGAAAGAAAAGCACTTGTGTGCAAACAAAGCTAAAATTAGTATATCTTATTGGTCTGTAGAAGAATGGGTCAGGCAAAGCTTAAATTACAGTATTCTAACATCTTTTTTCTAAATTTAAGAGAATTTACAACTTATCCTGTGTTTTTCCCATGTTTCACTATCCCACTAATCAATGTAAATCTTTCATGTTTCATTATGCCGTTAATCAGTATTAATCATGTGTTAATAACTTGGACAAAACTCGATCTCCTTGCTGCATTAATCACATTCATCAATCAATCTCCTATTTTATGTTGTTTTCATCTAAAATTTTTGCTGCTACGATGCATATGAAATATTCAAACCTATTGGAAACTCAGACGTGTTAATAACTGACGCCTTGTTCAAAATCTGCCGTGTTAATTTATATCCACTTTAAGAGCCTATTTTTGAGTAAATATATACTTCAGGGACCAAAATGCCCCCCCCCCTTACATGTTGCAGAAAAAACTAACAATCTACTCCGCTCTTCAAAACATAAAGTTTGAAAACTTTAAAATTCATTAGAAAAAAAGTAGCCTCGTGACAAAGAATGAATAATTGAATTAAATTCCTGCCTGCTGGGCTTGCAGGATATTCAATAAATTTTAGGAATAATTATGGTATATGTAAACTGGTCCGGACATCCAGAATCATAAAAAAAAAAAAATTAAATTAAATAACATGAATGTCAAGCTGGTTGGTCGACCACACGACCTTTATGCTTGTTTAGAATATAATTATGGTTATTTTTAAAAATATTTTTTATTTAAAAATATATTAAAATAATATATTTTATTTTTAAAAAATTATTTTTGACATCAACACATTAAATTAATTTGAAAACATAAAAAATAATTAATTTAAAATAATTTTTAATTTTTTAAAAAAATATTTTTGAAACACAAAAACAAACAGGCTTGATGATCAATATTCCAAAGACTCCCTCAATCTCAAGATAAATATCCTCTACGTATATAACGATGAAAAAAAAATTACCCTCTACATATTCTAGAATATTTTTTATTTTTATTTTTTTAGACTAGAAAGTATTAAACACATTTATGATTTGAATTTAAATTTTTACTTTTTTTTTGTAATTTAAGAAATTATTTATAAATAAATTAAAGCATTTTAGTAACACGTGGAGAACACTTATGGAATTAAATTAGGAACTTGCTTCCGTTTCATATAGATTGATAGATAGCTTTGTTAATCTATTTATGCAGAAAGGAAGTGAGTTGTACAAAATAGTTAATTGGTTTTTTAGAGTTTTTTTTGTTTGGAAATATATTAAAATAATATTTTTTTAAATTAATTTTTAATATAAAAACAAACCAAAAACACAACAAAAATTAATTGAAAAAAAACTTAATTTTTTTAAAAAACATATACTCCAATGCCAAAGATTTTAAGCAAATGTACTCTAACATGGCAACAAGCCAATAAATTTCTATAACCAAATAAAAAAGTATCTGCCCGTACAAAGAGACAGAAACAAAATGGGATGGCCCCTGTCTTATTTTTTCCTTCCTGCCTACAGATGATTGGATACAAATTGTTCTCTCTCTCTCTTTTTCTTTTTTATTTTCCTGAAAAAGAGATTCATTTATTTTTCAATCAACTCTACGAATTCAACCATGCTTTGGTGAAACCTGAATGTGAACACCATCTGGGAATAATAAAATTGGACTTCGAGTGATGCGTCCTCCTTTCACCTTTGCCCACCTGTTACATTAATAAACAGGAGCATAATCATCTTAGATTCTCGATCCCCATGGTAGGCTACATTTTTTCTCAAAAATATAAATAAAAAAATATATATATACCTATATTTGGAGACCAGGACATGGAGGAAGGCCGCCATGTAAACTTTACTGAATTCCGCCCCAGCACACTGTCTCGTGCCGCCACCAAATGGCATGAAAGACTTGGAAAGAGTGACTTGGTCAAGATCCTAATGGTTCGGTTAAATAATACAAAAAAATCAACAAGTCAGGGCTCGTGCGCAACATATTCAAAACTCTTGAAAAGATATGAATTTCCGTTTTTTGTTTTGTTTTTATCCTGAAAGCTTTTCATGATACCTTCCAGCGCCATGGATTGAACTTTAGTGGGTCCTTGTATGTTTCAGGATTCAGGTGAACAATAGGCGTAACAAGCATTATCGTCCAACCGGCCGGAATTGTGTATCCTGGAAGGTGAAGATCATAAGATGCTAAATCAATCAAATCAAAGAATTAATATTGAAAGCAGAGAGAACAAATTAAGAGAGATAGCCTACCTTTGACGTTAATATCTTTCAAAGCCTTTCGCAATAAACCAGGTGGAATATTCATCAACCTAAGCGTCTCGTTGACGACCTGTTCAAAGAAAACACATCCAAGCAAGAAACACAAATAACATTTCAATACTTGAAGCTTAGGTAGATTGATTTAACGGGTGAGAATAGCTAGGGTACTGACGCTCTGTGTAAAAGTCATTTCTTTGTATTCTTCCCATGTCAGCAGGGAATCCGGATTCTCTCTTTTCTTTAGAACTGCCTCATTCTCGGCCTGGAAAATAAATTACGAGTGTCAGAACATGGATTCATTTTTTCAATATAATGAGTAAGAACTTTGCATGGTTTATTTGGTTTTATGGAATTATTATATACACGTACCGTCAACTCTTCTAATACCAGAGGGTTTTCAGCAAGAAACTTGATAGCTAGTGTTAGTGTTGTTGACACAGATTCAAAGGCGGCGAATAAAATCCCAAAAGCGAGTTCAGCAATAAAATCCACTGTCAAAAACTTCTCTGATGCCATATCATTAATAGCTTGATCAAGAAAATCTCCAGGACGTTTATCCGGAGAATTAAACCTCTCTTTTATTATATGCCTCACCATGCTCGACATCTTCTCTTTGTCCTGGATAAATAAAGAGATGTGTGATGATTACTTTTCGGAGAGGTAAGTTTTTCTTACGAAATATCCGTAATAATTTGAGTGGATGATAATTAAACAATATAGCTCGTTGATTAATTTACTTGAGAATCTTCCGAGAAAGAAATTTCAAATTCTAACAAATATTCTCCTTACCTTCATACACTTGTGAAATGTAGTGCCAGGAATATTCAAGGGAAAGGACATGAGACTTTTGATGAAATTGGGCAAGTTTTCAATTTTCTCCCCCTTTGAGTTTTCAACATCATAACCAAATGCAACCTTCGCGGTGAAGTTGAAAATCATCTACAGAACGCCAGAAAGCCGAGTCAATCAAGAGCATAAACAATTAATTAAAGAATGCTGTAATTAAATATTTGCTAAGCCTCACAACTCAATTGTATATCCCATGAAAAACAAGCTAGTAAGGCTACATCTCACTTGATGTGAATCATGTGAGGAATATCAGATCCATATGATAAATTTGCAGTGTTATTTTAAATAGCAGTTCTAAGTGAAAATGGTAATTAATTACCCGTGAAATAGCTGATTTAACCTCAACAGGTCCCTGAGTGGACCACCGGCACAAGTTATTGTTTATTGCGACTTCAATTTGAGGAAGCATCTTTTCCCTCAGGCTCTCACCACCGAAGTGATTCAAAGTAATGCCCCTCAAGTATCTGTGCACACGACCAATCGCAGTAACCTTGGATTCACCTTCAAATGCAAACAACTTGGCAAAGGAGTCCAAATACCACATCTCCACAAGGTTGCCTTCCTGGGAAAAGATGTACTTGTTGACTTCAGGATCAGCTGAGACTATGATTGGTCTTCCAACCAGATTTGTCCGAAAAATGGGCCCATACCTGGAACAAGGGAATGTTCAAAAACAATTAATGAAATATATATAGACCAAGATTATCATATTAGCTAGCCATGACAAAGATGTTAGCTACTATATCTTTAGCATTATAAAAACGGGATATAGACCAAATATGTAGAAATGCAATCCATTTCAGAACAAATTGTGAAAAAAAAAAAAAAAAGCTAAGTAACACTTCCTCTCGCTCTTTCTTAAGTGGGACATGAAAAATCTGAATTTCTGATTCAGTTCCAGGCTTCGACATAAGTTAACTGCTGTGGAATTCTTTTCTCAAATATTCAACCTTAATTAATATCCCTTCTACAATAATTTCATGCGTTCTCTGATGCGTAAAGTAGAGTTTTTTTTTTTTAAATAATATGATTCAATTAAAACAAAATCGTAATATTTTGAGAAATAATGGAGACCAAAATATTTAACCAAGTTCTGCAGTTTAATTTTCAAACTCTCCAAAATCGTACGTCCAAAACTTTACGAAAGAAAGCATAAGCCAAAGATACTACCGAAGGTCAAGAAAGACCAGTAGCCTGAAAGCCCCAAACTGGCTTGGAAAAAAGGAGATGTGATATCGTAATCTAAATGAGATGTAATTAATTCGTGGAAAAACATGAAAAATCAAGTTAGCATCTAGTACACATGGCGTAATTCGCATGTTAGAGTGACAACTAGCGCAGAGACCTGCAATTATGATCGAACATGAAAGAAAACCAGCAAAACTTTTAGCAGCTCAGGCATGCTTTGGCTGAAGAGGAAAGAGAAATTTTGATGAAGGATTTACACTCTTGCTTTAACTACTATATATATATATATATATGCACAAGAGGCTGATCATGGGACAATCAAATCAGACCAACATATAATAAATATATATATATATAGACTCCCATGTTACCTTTGGATTCGTTTCCTGACGAATGGGTGAATATCTATGGAGTTATGGCTTGGAATGAGTAACTGAATGGTCTCTCCGATGATAGGTAGACCCATAGAACCAGGAGGGAGTTGAACTGGAACTCCATTGATTTTTGGGTATTTCCATTTAATAAGCAAATGAGTGTAATATATGACGAAAAATGCTACAAGGACCAACCCTATTCCCAACATTTTGTGCCTTTTTGCTTTATCTCTCCCTCGAAGGATAATGGAAGTGAGGAAGAGAAGCAAAGGATAGCACAAGTATTAGAAGTGAAGGTTGAGTTTGGAAAAATCAGCGAAGGATGATGCTTAAATAGACCTAAGGGCGGCCTTAAAGAATCTAAAGACCCAATTGTTCCAACAAATAAAGCAGCCTCTGTTTTTCTTTTTTTCCTTTTTTTAATCAGGTACGTTCCTTAAAGCATTAAATACAGTAAATGTTCAGCAGATGGTCTCACCCGCAGCATCATTCCATGATGGCTTGGCGTCTTGAATCAGAAGTCTAAAAGCAAAGCAAGGGCCATACTTTCTTTCATTAGTTATTATCTTCCATGAATTATTATTTCATTTTCTGTAAATCTATTATATAGTCAGAAACACTTAATTATTTTCTTAAAGCAAAAGAAGTGAAGTAATTATTACTTGAAATATTGGAAAGATTTTTCCTTCGAGTAAATAGCTTTTTTCCTCAATTTGGATGAATACTTGATCTGGTACACACAGTTGCCTTCATAATTCTTTTATCACCGAGGATTAAAAATTTGATTGCAATCCAAAATCTACAAATACTACTACTTAATTAGAAATATATATAAATAATGCTAGAGATATATAAGTGATGAAGTCCTAAATAATCCAAGTCGTCTAGAAATAGAATTTCTAGATTGGATAATCGGTTAATCAATTAGTACTAATAATCCCATCCATTCTTCTTAGCCAAGAAGGTTAACAGCTTATACTAGGTGTTTGGTATGTCAAGATGACTTGTATCTAGAACCTGTAAAAAGTCCTCTTCGGTGGAGGTGGAGACTCTCCGATACTTAAATAAATATATTTTTAGAATCAGAAAATACAAGAATATTCTATACAAAAATGCTATGAAAGCATATATGCAATAAAAAATTAAGATTGTGAACCTTTGTTTTAAATGTTTCATAGTATATTTATAACACATGAGTCTTGTCATTTTGTAAAGAGAAGGATCTGAAATATAATTTTATCCTAATAGCATTTAATGAGGCTTAAATATCTCTTACATCTATATTAATGTTTGATAGAAATATGATAATTCTCTCGAAGACTTTTATACACCTAAAAGGTGTAGAAAATTAAAGTCCGAGACATCAAATATAGCTAGTCCTATGGAAGCTAAGCTCTTCCCCTAGGCTAAACTCAAGGGAAGAGGGTCGTTCTCTTATATATGCCTAGGAAGGATGATCATTTTCTTGTACGTGTCAAAGGAGGATGGTTATTCCTCTAGGTCTATGGAGGCTAAGCCCTTCCCCTAGACTAGATCCAAGGGAGAATGGTCATACCTAAGAAGGATGGTCATTCTTTTGAGCGTACCAAAAAGTGTGACATGAAGATGCATTATTTAAAAAAAAATAATCAAAAGAAGATAGTGATGTACCTACTTGACTTCTTGTTTTATCTAGTTTCTTTTTGAAACCGGAGCTGTCTTTATGCACCTATTACTTGACTTTTCAATTGGTTATAATGAAAAGAACGAAGTTGTTCTTATATAGCTAGAACAACATTATTGAATACTTGTATTTGTTAGAACAGTAATTAGGCACATAAGAGAATTGGAGTCTCCATGGGGAGAATAATTACTATTCTATATGCTAGTGTCTTATTACCCATGGGAATTTTTTTATAGAAGTTAGAAGGGAATGGAGTAGTTTTTGTTCAGTTTTCCTCTAACAATGTTATTGAAAAAGTTGTAGAAAAACTTCATAAAAAATAAAATTTCACTAGCCAGTGAGTTTTGGACCTGTTTCGATCATGCAAAACAAGTCTCTTATGAAATGAGATACACTTTAATGTTTAAGTTGTTATTATTTGAGTTTGTTTGAGCAAGTGACAAGTATGTAAAAAACTCAAGATGATGAAATATGTGTATTTTATATGTACAGGAAAGATGCTAGATGTAGAGTTATTCAGATGAAACCTTTTTTTTTTTTAATTTGAAAATATATCATTTTGAAAAATATTTAAAGAATATATTGGATAGTTTTCTTTCACAGTATTCTTAATACTAAATATGTTATTATCGAATAAAAAAAACACAAAATAAAAAATAATAATAATAAATGCTACCATGATATTTCATTGAGCACATAATGACGTCAAAATCAAAGAAAAGTCTAAAAAATGCTAATAAATATGTTAGATTAGGCACTGATGTTATTCTCATTGAATAAGAATGCTAAAGTTATTGTTGATAGGAAAATGTAATTTTATTAATATATAATAATGACAGAACATTATCATTATAATTTTCATAAGACTTGAAAAAAAAAATACGAAGATTGAATCTATTCTAATGAAAGCAACCCAATATAGTAAGCATTGAAATTTCAAATACTACTCTTGTCCTCTCCATTTTAAAAACTTTTCAATGAGTTTCCTCTTTCAAATTGTTTACAATTGGAGACTTTTCTATGTGTCTCAATCTTGGAATTTTCTTGTCATGTGTTATTTATTTTTTTATTTTTTTTGATTAGCGTGGGGTGTCCGGGCCAACTTGCACGCACCACAACTAATCCTCATGGCTCACTGGACATCCTGCAAGCCCAAGAGCAAGGTAAGGCACCGCGGGGGTGACAGGCGTACACATAGAGGGTCGAATCCGGGACGGGGACGGAACAAGTCACACGATTGACCACAGCAGCTGGACCCTCAAGTGTGATTAATTGAACAACGGGTTGCACTACAGATCCTGTTGATGGAAGAATTAAAAATTTAATTTTGAGGAATCTAATTTAATTGGTCATATTTTAGATTTGTTTTCTAAAAATCATCAGTTCGAATCTCACAAATCTCAGAACTATTAAAAGCTTATATAATCATTAATTTTAGAACCCATGAGATTAGTTAAAATAACCACAAGTTTTCCTAAATATTTATATTAATAATAAAAAAAATTAAGATAATAAAATATCAAATCCTCTCGTCAATATTAAAAGATCAAACAATTTCACAACTTGAAATCCAAATATAATTATAAATTAATTTATTCTTTAATGCATCATATATCTTTAAACAAACTTGCAACACACACACAAAACAAAATCAATGATTGAGTATAAAAAAATTAAATTTTAGAATATCATATAGCTAGATCTAAGTTCGTGATTATTTGAAGCATTGATCGAGGACATCAAATCTAATAACTAAATTTGAGATTAAAAAAAGAAAGAAAAAAAACAACAGGAGAAAAGTTATTAAGAGTTCTTTATTGAGTTCTTTGTTTTTTTTGTTTTTCATTACAAGTCAGGTGTCCATACGTTATAGATGTATACAACTTTAAAAATGATAAATATATATCACATATCTTGATTTTAAGATTAATGTTTACTAATTATGAATATGTCACATTAGTTAATAACAAGATTTAATAAGAACAGTAATTCGATAAGTATCCTTAGCATTTAAGTGATGTTCACTGTTCGTGTGATCCTAAGATTATTATTAATCATATATTTCACCAAATAATTAGCGCCGCTTTCCATGACCGGTGCAAAATCAAAGTTTGTTAATTGCTAATTATGTAACATGGAAATTCTTTCTCTTCTTTTATTTATTTTGGCTTTCTCTTCTCTGGATGGAGCTGTTTGATAGTGTTATAATTAATAATTGTTATTTTTTAAAATATTTTTTCATTAAAAATATATTAAATAATTTTTTTATTTTTTAAAAAATTATTTTTAATATCAAATAATTTAAAAATACAAAAATAATTAAAAATTAAAAATATATTTTTAAAAAATATTAATTGGACCTAATTACTGTTGTGGTGTTCAGGGGATCACTGTCCAAAACTAATTCGTTCGTTGTGGACTGACTTGATTCATCGTCGAAGGACCTTCCAATTAATTATTCAGTTTTTTCTTATATCAGCTTATAGATTATTTTTTCTTAGTCAAATTCGAACACTAGACGGGGCTAGCCGCAGTCAAAGGCAGAGCTTTCAGAGGATAATGATAAGATTGTCTTTTAATATGTTTTTTAAAAATATATTAAAATAAAATTTTTTATTTCTTAAAATTTATTTTTCACAAATAATTTAAAAAATAAAAAAAAATAAAAATTAAAAATTAAAAGTTTAAAAAACTCTTGAATCTTGTGCGAATCACCCCCCTAAATCCTCTGCCAGTGCAAGCTAGACGTTCTCTGTTCTAGTTTGTTCTGTGTTCTAGATGTGTCATTTGTTTATTTATTTATTTTGTCTGTTAATACTAACATGGTCCTTGAAAAAAAATTAACGGAAGTGTTCTGTGCATAAAAATATTTTATAGATAGTTTTTTTGTGTTTATTTTATGTAAAATATTTTATAATTAAATTAAATATTCTACTTATTTAAAAGAAACGTCTTCAATTTCGCAAAATTTTATGTATAAGACATTTTATAAAAAATGATTAATTTATAATATTACTGGACTGAATCTAAGAAATAGGAATTAAAGTATAGGAAAGAAAGAATTTTTGGAAGAAGAGATCACAAACAAACTCTAATCTACAGTTTTATTCATAAACTCTAATTTACAGTTGTATTACTGAATAATTATCTTCTAATAGCCTCAATAATCAAAACTCTGTGTTATAGCCCTTAAGGCTATTTGTATATCAGGAAAACAACGTAGTAAACAAAGTTATAAAAATAATTAAAGAGATCTAAACTTTTTTAAAAAAAAAGCCCTAACTAAAAAAATATGTCAATATGGAATAAAATATTTAGAGCCTTATCACAATTTGGAATTGTAATAATAGGAACAGTTCAGAGTGTTTTTAATTTAAAAATTTATTAAAATAATTTTTTTATTTTTAATATTAACACGTGAAAACAATCTAAATACATAAAAATATTTTAAAATTTATAATTTATATTGAACTCTTGAACCTTTACTGACCACGAAGGGGTATAAAAATTTACACATATAAGAAACAAAGCTTTAAAAATCTTTTAAGAAACTTTTAGACCATTTCTAATAAAAAATTAAGCAACGTGTTTCACCAAAATCTCCTCCATCAAGCTGGTGACATGATGAGGAAGCCCTGTGTTTGTGGCCCCTGGAAGAAGCTTTATTTAAATATCCTTCCTTGGTCACGTTTGTAACCTGATGATTGAAGAGCAGATCCTGAAAACAAGTGTTGGTGCCTTTGCTTTTAATTGGCCTGATGGTTTCGTAAAGTTAGACACTCGTAAGATATGTCAAGAATCAGTCTCCATAACATTCCCAAGGTCCACGAAACCATTATTAGTCATCAATGGCTTCTTCCACGCCAATCTCTTTCTCGTATTATTCTCGTTCTCTGTGCTATATTCCTTCTCCATGAACTGGGATAAAAACACAATTTTTACCCTCGCCTGGTTCAGCCTCAACAACTACCCTCTCTCTCTCTCTCTCTCTTTTCATGATTTTCAATTTCACCAACCACTATTTTACCCCATAGTCATTTTATCTGTATTAACGTTGAAATCACTTCACCAACCAACATTATCTGAATTAGCTTTTGGTTCGTTTAGGTCATAGTAAATAATTTTGATAGAAATAAATTTATTTTTCATCATGCTTCTCATGTTCCCATTTTCACTTTTCTCCTTAAAATGTTTATAACAGAAGGTACTAAGTACTCATTAACTGGATCAACATGTCAATACTATTACTCTCTCGTTATATTTGAAGTATTTACATTATTTAACAAAAGTATAGACTCTGTAAAAGATCTAAACATGATCTTATAAAGCAAGGGAAAGAGGACAGGACTCTGTAAAAGATCTAAACAACTTGATTGAAAACCTAGAAAACAGAAAAGAAAAGATACCAGAACCACTGCTTGGCATAGACAAGGGTGGTGATTTGTATGGAGAGAGTGGATCCTTAGAATTAAGCCAAAAAACAATATAGCTAGGAAGAACAAATGCATAAATTGGGTGATTCTTCTCAGAGGATTTAAGCAGAGAACAGGTTGCGGTGGAGAACAGGGTTGGACATGAATGGTTTATCCAAGCTCATAGTTACACCAGCTTTAGTGTCCATGTTAACTTTTGATCCATCTGGGCCATCTCCACCAACAACCTTCCAATCAAAACATTGAACCATAGCTGTAACACTACCATTGATCAAACTTGAGGACATGTTGGTCCCAGGGCACATTCTCCTACCCCCGCCAAAAGGGACGTAAATCTGTAGGTTTTGGCCCTTGGTGTTGTCCTGTTCAGTCAAGAACCTCTCTGGAATGAAATCATTAGGGTTGTCCCATATCTTTGGATCCCTCATGATAGAGTATGCGTTCATTATCATTGTGATTCCTTTGGGTATATCATATCCACCAAGTTTGCAGTCTTCACGGCATACTCGATCGAACAAAGGCACTGGTGGATGTAGTCTCATAGCTTCCTTCACGCACGCTTGGAAATAAGGCAGGTTTGGGATATCTGCTTCGTCCACAAGTCTCTCTGTCCCAACAACTGAATCGATCTCCTCTCTCAGCTTCTTGAACGCTGCAGGATGGTTGACAAGCTCCCCTAAAATCCATAGTATGGCATCTGCTGTAGTACTGGTACCTCCGGTGAAGAGATCCTGAGAGAGAACAATTTCTTAAGGGACTTATTTTTTGAAGAAAGAAAATAGCAATTTCATTAAAAGGCATATACATCACAATTTTCATATAGATCCAGGGTTTTACGTGATTTATTTAAGACAATTACGTCTTGACTGTTCATCCTAAAGTATAATCACAAGGAGGAGAGACTAATTAATGAAGAAGGGAAAGGGATGAGAAAGTAATTACCAGAAAGAAAGTCTTCATTTGCTTCCTGGTTATCCTCATTTCAGCATTTTTGTCATGATACACTTCCAAAAGAATATCCATCAAGTCTTTATTCTCCATGTGAGGACCTTCTCTCTTTGCTTTCTCCTCATGCTCTACCATGACGTTCTCAAACAATTCATCATACCTTCTAGGCACGTCAGCAATTTTCTTTCTCAAGTACCAGATACCTATCCTTTTCAAGGGACCGAACAAGTTACATACAGCAAGCTTTGCAGCCAGATCAAAGGATTCACTCACCAGCTCTCTACACTTCTCAGCCTGATTATCTTCCCCTGAACACCTAGCGCTCATAATCATCCTGCAAGTACTGTTGTTTGCTAGTGTTAATACCTCAGCACTCAAATCTGCACCCTCATTTTTTTGACCCATCTCCAACATTTTACTCAAAAACCTCACAACTTCTTCGCGTCGAACATTCTTTAACTTCTTCATCTGGCTGGTCCCCAACAATTCTGTCATGCAAATTTTCTTCATGAATTTCCAGTAATCCCCATATGGGGCATTGAAAAAGCTTGTTGAGCTTCCAAATAGTAAATTATCCTCAAAAGGGGATTTTATTCTAGAGGCAAAATGGACATCTTGTGCTCTGAAGATTTCTGTAGCCACCGGAGCTGATGAGACAAGAACAGCAGGATATGTGGCCAAACGGAGATAGAGGAGAGGGCCATATTTATTGTTGAGAGCATGGAATCCTTTGTATGCTACAGGGGTTAGTAAATGGAGGTGGCCGATCAAAGGAAGTGTGGGTGGGCTTGGAGGGGGGCAATAACCGGCAGGTTTCTTGCCGGTTCTCTTGAAGATGTATTGAAGGAAGATTGTGATAAACCAGAGGACAAAGAAGGCAAGAAAATATTGAATGACAGTCATGGTGGCTATTTGGCTTAGAGAAAGGTAGCTGGCATTCAATGGGTGAAATTATGTTTTGAACTGAATCCTCCTCCATTTATAACTTAATCTCTCAGAATGTTTCATTTCAAGGGTGGAGTCATGTATGTTCTCACCATTTTTTTATTAAAAAAAATAGGAGTCGTCATTGATTAGTTTGAATAAGTAGGAGCTTTGTATTGGTCAATGCATACTTTCCATTGATCAATAAAGGATGAGTTTTTGAAAAAATAAATATTTTTTTTCTTTTTTTATTCAGTTTAAAGTTTTATCTTTTGTTTCTACTCTTATATTATGTATTATTAGTTTTTTCTATTTTTCTTATTTAAAAATAATATTTTTTGTATTTTATTTTTTATTCAATATTATTAGGGTTTTTAAATTTTTTTATATATATAGGGTTGTAATAAACTTTTAAAGAGGAGGACTTTGATAAATAAAAATTAAATATTTCAAATATCAATTTCAATTTATTTAGTTTAGGAAGTTCTTCCCTAAAAATATTACATTGGACGTCTTCATGGTGGTAAGAATGGTTTTCAAATTAGAAAATTTTACCCTAAAAATGTTACGTTGGAAATGTTCATTGTGAAGAAGGATGATTTATAATCGAGATCTGAACTTGAGAACGGGGTTTTTTTAATTTAAAGAGACGGACGCGTGAGTTTTGTGGAGAAATAAATATTTTTATTAGATATTTCTATTTCTTCTTATCCATTTTAGAAATTTAATTTTTTATTTAATTTTTTTATTTTTTTATACTCAATATTATTAGACTTCTCTAGTTTCCTTGTTTTTAAAAAAATTGCTTTTTTTTTTCTTATCCAATAATATTAGGATTTTTTATTCTTTTTATAAAAAAAATGTTGTGATAATAATCTTTTAAGGAAAGTTGGATAAATAAAAAATTAAAAATTTTAAAAAACTTCTCATGGTTAAAGTTTCTTGATCTTTAAGATTTTTACTTATAATAAATTTCTTTATCCTTTTGTTTTGATTCGTGTCAATCTACATCCATACTCAAAATGTTTTATTTTTTCGAATAGTGAAATTGATAAATACACTTCATACGTACATACATACATAAGGCATACGTAGTTGACTGTATTGAAAAAGTCAACGTTGTAAATGTCTTTTGAAAATTGTCAAATCTGAACACAGGATTTGGCTTTGAACCTTGTGGTTCAAGAGGTGATTGGTATTATTCTCGGTTGGTTATAATAATAAAAAAGAAAGAAAAAAAATACATATAATTCCCCTTTGAATACCTGAAATTCGAGTCCGACATTCTATGCAAATCTTTTAAGATTTCAGGTCAAAAAAACCCGGTCCAATTCCATTGCTTTGCAAGTAATAAAGAAATTATTAAGCACAGAAAAACCAAGTTATCAAGATGGACCACTATTATATGTTTTAAATTTTACAATAAAGTACATTTTTTAACCAATTTTCGTGTATCAAAAGACCAAAACTTAACCCATCTCCTTAGTTTAATCGTAGTAAAAAAATCAATCAAAAAACAATCTTTGAGAAAAACTTTAATTCCATGCACTTGTAACCATAGTCGATTCACAAACTTATTAATTAATATTTTCAAGAGGTTTAAGAACGTGATTATAATTGATTTTTAAAATATTTTTTATTATAAAATATATTAAGATAATATTTTTTTATTTAAAAAAAATTATTTTTAACACCAGTACATTAAAATGACCTAAAAATATCAAAAATATTTTAATTTAAAACAAAAAATAAAATAAAAAAATTTTAAAAATACTTTTAAAATATAATTTCAAACTAATTAGTTCCTTTTGTTTTACTTGGGGATCATGGAAGAGGAAATCTTCAAGTAAAAATCCATTAAGCAATTAATTTATGAAAAAGTAATCCAGGCCATCGAATTGACACAGGATTCATCGAGCACAATCCGTGTACCGTTTGAGTTCCTTTTGGAGTGAAAAAGCTTCGCATTAATTTCTCATGCCTGTGATAAGACTCGAGAGATTCATATAATATGTGGGATTCTTGTTTATAAGCCAGCAAATTGGATAAGCTCCCTGACGATGATTAAAATACAGAAAAGATTCCCAGAAAGCATAGCATTGATCATTTGTCACTGTTTCAAGTTCAACATTCACTTCTTTTCCAGCCATCGACGCACGTTCCAGGTACCTGCTGGGAGTTCAAACTCCATGGCAATGCCAAGGTCAGGTCAGGCCTTCTTTTTCCTTTGACTGTATCATCCGTAGAAAACCAGCTGCGGAAAGTGGAAAACTTCTTTCGTGGAATTTTTGGAGTGCCGTCGATGGAAATTTGTCTGAGGGTCCGCTATTGGCTATAAATATGACTTTTTCTTCTCTCTTTATGGTTTTCGTCAGAATGGTGGAGTTGGGGGCCATAGCAGAGTTAACGACGAAGGACCCACCGCCACTTTAGTATTGACCTGTTCTTCTTTCTCCCTGGGGATCATTATTAATGAGGAAGGAACTCGCCTAGTTCGGAATACAAGGGCGTGTCAGGATTTTTAATGTGTTTTTTATTTAATAATATATTAAAATAATATTTTAAAAAAATTTATTTTTCATATTAACATAATGAAAAGATAATTTAAAACTAAAAAATCAAAAAACTTTAAAAATACAGTTGTAATACAAACAAGAAATTCATGTCAGTCGTGACAGCTGGTGAGCTTTGAGTCCTGAAAAATGGACATAAAATCACATGCTAGGCCAGGAAATCCAGTCCTGGAGGTCAGATTTAATAGCCATGAGTTTGATTGGAGCATAAAATATCTATTTTTGTTTATAAAAAATATTTAAAAATATAATTATGGTTATTTTTAAAAATATTTTTTATTTAAAAAAGTATGATAATAATATTATTTTATTTTTAAAAAATTATTTTTAAAATCAATATATTAAAATGATTTGAAAATATCAAAAACATATTAATTTAAAATAAAAAAATAAAAAAAAATTTAAAATATTTTTAAAAAACACTTTTAACCACGTTTTTATAGACGGAGCAAGGCTGCAGTGGGTAAACTCTGTCAGAATTCTTAATTAATGTTATTGTCACATTTGGCTTGCATTGAATCGCATATAATATAAATCGATCCTAGCTGCCTGTATGATATAGAACGGCGTTAGACTAAGACCGTATAAATTCATTGACTGCGATTAGCAAAGCATACAGTCTTGTTTTTCAAAAGTAGAATATTTTTTTTATTTTATACCCAGTATAATAAATAATTGAGAAATTCGACTTGGAGCACCCATGTTTGTTGAACTGTACACGGAAAAAATAAAACTAATGTAAACAAAGTATTTAAGTAACAAAAAAAAAAAATATATATATATATATATATATATATATGAATAGATCAAGTTTAAAATTTTAAAAACAAATTAAATAATTAATAAAAATATAGTTTGACTTTAAAAAAAATCAAGATGATATTTATTTTAAAATATTAAAACAATAACATAATAATTAAAATAAAAAATGAATTTTATCTAAAAAATACATTTTTTATTCTAGGTTTAAATCATTTAAATTCTTATGAATTTTAATTTTAATTATTTTAAGTTTATATTAAAAACTCAACCGTTGATAAAGAGATGACAACAATTTCATATAAAAATAATAATTAATAAAACGAAATGCTGACTAAATAAATATATATATTTTTATTTTAGAATTATATCATTAAAAAAATTAAATATTTATTTAATGAACCGCAAAATCAAATCAATTTTGATTTTAAGAAAGATCTCACGGCATCACACGAAAAGAAAAACTAGTGAAAGATAAGTAATAATATCTACCGGGATAAGAAGAAATAATAAAAGATATCTACGTGTCACTGTGACAGAGTGAAGACAACTTCTTTTGTCGTTTTTAATCCAACGGATAACAATAAACAAGTTCCGGATAGATAAATGCCAAATCCTTCAACTTGCCATGGCCTAATCTTCCCCAGGCACCACATGTGCTTTTCTATTTTTATTTTATTTAAAGAAAACGGATGAGGAACGACTATGATTTTTGTCTATATATAATTATTTTGTACTTAAATCAAAACAATAACCTAAAATAAAGTGAATTATCTCAGTAAAAGCGGAGGTTTTAAAAAATTATTTATATTATTCTATAATATATTTTTTCATGTAAAAAAATTTTAGGTTTAAAACTTACACGTGTTTATATTATTTTATACTTGATTTTTTATTAAATAAATAAAAATAACGAGATTTAATCTCGTGACCGTTTAATCATTAAGACTTTGATACTATGTCAAATAACCATCTCAATCTAAAAATTTAAATTATTAGGTGAGGTTTCAATAAATAATTTATATTATTCTCTAAAACTACGATGATATTTATTTTTGTATAATATGGGTTGTTTAATAGTTTTAATATTTTAATATTAAAAATAATTTTTTTAAAATAAAAATTATTATTTTAATATATTTAATAAAAAAACTTAAAAAAACCAATATAACCATAGTTTTAAGACCCGACCCGATCTAAGGCCCAGGTTCTGGATTTTGACCGGGTCACCGATCTTGATCGGGTCGGCTTGCTCAAAAAAATTTAAAATAAAAAATCAAAACGAACGTCATTTTGATAAGAAGAAAAAAAATAAAAATTAACGAATTTGCAATCAGGTCAGCGGGGTTATATCAATTTTTTTTTTAATTTAATCTAATTTTAATCCCAGATTAATCTGCCGGGCAGGCCCGCTCTCAAAACACTGAATATAACAATACCATACCAGCCGTAAAGCCATTATTAGAAAAATGAGATGTAAAGAAGCGGGATGGGTGAGAGAGGATTTGGAGGCGGGAGACGTAAAGAAGCGGGATGGATGGGGCGGATTTCGCGGCGGGAGAGGATGGCGCTGCTCCTTGGTTATGTTATTTTCTTTGACGTGACAGGTGTCCAGTCCGATTGAGTGACCAGCTTTTATTATTATTATTATTATTATTATTACGACCGGGTGTTAATAATTCCTTACAATTAGCAGGTACTGTTGTAATTAACTAAGGATGAAGTACGATGTATAATGTGTCTCCATAATTTTTTTTATAAAACAGTACCGTTGAAAAAACTTAAAATTGATTTTTAAAATTAAGAAGATCGGAATCCTCGTAATTAATTTTGAATTAAATCCCGTCTGCACTGCACTGAAAGAGGAAATAGGATTCACCTGAACGGTCCCCAATTAAATATAATAAAATAAAATAACTAAATTTTCTGCTTTGCCAAAACTCTCAGGCGTCTCTCTTTGACCGGATCCGCCACGAACTCCTTTCACTTCTATTGATACAAGTTGGCTGCTTAGGTAACAATTTAGCTTCGGAGTTTAATCAATCATTTGTAATATTTTATAATATCATAGGGTTTACTTTTTCAAATATTTTAAAAAAATATATATTAAAATAATATTTTTTTATTTTTAAAAATTTGTTTTACATCGGCAGCAAAAACAAACAGTTACTTGAATGTCATGATATTAGTCAATGGACATTTATTCGATGATAATCTTGATCAGAAAATATCGACAATCATTAATTTGAATCCTGACTTTTATTTTGCACCGAATCATAGATATACAAGGATTTCCAGAAACTATCGAAGGTAGGCTTACAATTAACAGAATTGAAGCAACAACAATCGAAGCACAAACACGTAATTAACTTGGATCGCCCTTAATCTGTTGCCTGATTATCTTTAGCAGGAGTATCAAATGGGTTGCAATGAACCACAGGAAGACATAGAAGTGGATGGGCCAAGCTCATAGTCACCCCTGGTGTAACTTCCATGTTAACCCTTGCCGTGTATTCAGCTCCATCAAGCTTCCAGTCAAAGCATTGAACCATGGCAGCAACAGTAGCATTAATCAAACTGAAGGCCAAGGTTACACCAGGGCACCTTCTCCTTCCCCCGCCGAAGGACCAAAAATGGAGGTCTTGGCCCTTTCTTCCCATTTTGTCATCGGCCTCTTCTTTGGGGATGGCCAACAAGAATCTCTCAGGATAGAACTCGTCTGGTTTATCCCATACTTCTGGGTCCCTCATCACGGAATGCGCGTTGACTACTGCCAGAGTTCCTTTCGGTACATCAAATCCTCCGAATTTACAATCTTCACGGCTTAATCTAGTAATTATAGGAGCTGGTGGGTGTAGTCTAAGTGTTTCTTTCACAACAGCTTGCAGATAATGGAGACTTGGGATGTCTGAATCTTCCACTAGTCTATTTCTTCCAACAACAGAGTCTATCTCCTCTCTAAGCTTCTTGAACACTTCAGGATGATTGATCATCTCTGCCATCAACTATTGCATCGAATGTGCTGTGGTACTAGAGCCTCCAAAAAAGAGATCCTGCACAAGGAAGAAAAAAGTTTTTGAGACAGAATTATTCACTTGATTTCTATTGAAGATGGAAAGACAGGAAAATTATATGGTACCAGAAAGAAAGATTTCATCTGATTCCTGCTTATCTTAACCTCTGCATCTTTGTCGTGATATGCTTCCAAGACAATATCCATCAAATCTTTATTTTCTATCTCACCGCCATCTCTTCTTGCCCTCTCTTCATGCTCTTCCATGATCCTCTCCAACAACTCATCGAACCTTCTTGGTACATCCAAGAGCTGCTCCAACACCTACTTTTCTTAAAGGGCCTAAAAGATTTGCTAAAGTCATCTTAGCTACTAGCTGAAAGGATTCTCGCACCAGCCCTACACACTTTTCAACATCATTATCTTGTCCTGAAGAGCTCGCACTCATCACCATCCTGTACGTAATATTGTTTGTTAGTGTCATTATCTCTTTGCTCAAATCTACAACCTCCTTCTTTTTAGCTTTCTCGAACGCTTTTCTCAAAAAGCGAACAAGTTCTTCTCGTTAACGCCCCGCGACCTTTCTAGTTGTCGCGCTCCAAGCAATTCTGTTCGATAAAGTTTCTTCATGAATCTCCAGTAATCTCCATACGGGGCATGAAAAAAACTTGAGGTTCCAAAAAGTATACTATCCCCGAAAGGAGATTTTGGTTTGTATGCAAAATTGAGATCGTGTGTCTTGAAGATTTCGTTGGCCATTGAAGCGGATGAGACAAGAAGGACAGGGAAGGAGCCAAGACGAAGATAGAGAAGAGGACCATATTTGGAGCAGAGGTTGTGCAAGCATTTATATGCTGCTGGACTTAGGTAATGAAGGTGACCGATGTGAGGAAGTGCCGGAGGACTTGGAGGGAGGCAAAGATGGGTGCTGTGCTTTGTTAGTCTCCTTAAGATGTACTGGAGAATAAAGGTTGAGGTGAGCACAAGGAGGAAGGTAATGAAGTAGTTTTCGACATCAGTCATGGCAGCCATTGTTAGAACCTTGTGGTGTGTTTGTATCCCTTTGCAAATTATTGCCCGTATAGTAACTACGATAGCAAACAATTATTAGCAAATAATTAGTCGAGGTTTGCGCTTGCCAGACACAGACACCTATGTTAATTAAAAAATATATATATCTGTGGTGATTATTTTACTTTCCTTTTAAGAAATATGGAGCCAGTACAGTAAGTCAACTAAAGAAAAACCATATTCAAGCTTAAAACAGATTTAGAAACGAAGACAAACTAACAGATATACAAAGAAATCTATGCATAAAAGAATCAGCTATAGTCTGCAAATGACAAGTCTAAGGAAACTTGGAATTGAACAAGGCTTCCTTCGAGATTGTGGTATTATGTAATTACCTACACTGAACAGCTTGGACAGTGTTCTTCAGTGTTAAATCTATAGTGAAAACTCCAACAAGAGATTCTCATCAACACAGCAACAAAAAGAAAACAATTCTTCTGAAGCATTTGCTTAGCCCAATAGAACTGCTCATAAACCGATAGCCTACTTGCTTGTCCACTTTGCATAAAACCAGTAATTCCTGTCAATTGGATTTCGGATATAAAGTTTCCAAAATCTAGACACAATAGTGGTTTAAGTTTGCGGACTGCTCAAGCAGCAAATGGTTGAAGTTTATCACATGAAGACATAAAAGTGGACGAGCATGCTCAAAGTGGTCATGCCTGATATGTTAACCTTCTCCCCATCTACACCAAAAACCTTCCCATCAAAGATGCAATTGTTTCTTCATTAAACTGAAGGCCATGTTTGAACCGGTACACATTCTCCTTCCCCAGCCAAATGGAACGAAATTAAAATATTTCTTCTTTTTAGTTCCCCTTCGATTATCCCTTTCGTTCAGGGAAACCAAGAACCTCTCTGGACATTAATATTTAGGAGTTCAAATGTTAAGGAAGAAGAATGTACAATTTTACATTCAATTGATCATCTGTTGTGGATGAAAACGATAGATAAAACGCCATCGTTATTGCTAGTAATATATGTTGTTATATACTGATTTGCCATCCATGATCGCATCATTTCTGGTTGGACTTGGGGCTTTAACTCTCTGTAATGTGCTTCTGCCTCCTTCTGTTTTATTGTTTGTTACCTTATTTATCTTCCTCTGGGCTCTTGCTATTGTTCTGGCTTTTGTGTGATTTCCAGCCCAGGTTCCCAAGCATTTTCTTTCATTAGACATTAGAATTGACATAATAGTATTGGTTGACCTAACGGTTTCTTGATGTTTATGATATTAGATGATATTTGAAAGGACTCAAATCATTGCCTAATAAGCTATGTTTGTTTTGATTTATGATTAGAAAGCTAACTAACAAAGAAAGCAAATGCCTACATCAGAAAATCATGACATTCATGTATTTGATTATTTAAGCAGTAAAGGGACAAAAAAATAGCAGAAAATGGGTTGAAGTGAACCAAGGAAGAAGCACAAGTGGATTGTGTTGGGATTCCAACAGGTAATGTGTTCATAGTTGTCTATTAGTGACTAAGCATACTGATATAATTTTGATAAGGTTCGATAAATTGTTTACATTCACATAACAGGTTCATATTATTAGAGATAGAGAAAAAATATAAAACTAATACATGGAGAAAAAAGATTATATCTACTTAAACTTAACTCTCGGTTTACATTTCTGGACTTGCAGCCCTTCTCTTTTCTTCATATTTTCATTCTTTTACTTTTACTTTCAAATAATACCTTTTTTATAAGCTTCAATGACAGGATAAGAAAATCATAAAACATGGCATCAATTATGCCACAAAATATGTTTTTACTTTGTACAAAATAGGTGATAAGTTGTTTCACTCGTATAAAGTGGAAGTAGAGTATTTGCCATAATAAGACAATATCCTAACAGATTGGCCATGTGCATAGTCATGCCTGATTTTTCTTGCATCATTGCATGTTAACCTTTGCTCCATCTTCATCTGTACCAATCTTCCAAACTAGCATTGAACCATAGCTGCAACTGTAGTATTCATCAAAATGAAGGCCAATTTTGTACCAGGACACCTTCTCCTTCCTCCGCCAAACAGAACAAAACCAAAATTTTGCCCCTTCTTAGTTTCCATTTCGTTACCTTGTTCCACAGGGCAAACCAGGAAACTCTCTGGGCAAAACTCATCAGGATTATCCCAAGCGTCTGGATCCCTCGGGATGGAATACAAATTGATTAGTACTGCAGTCTCTTCAGGTAAACCGGATTCTCCAATTTTACAACCATCGCCGCACAGCCTACGCGTTATGGGTATTGGTGGGTGTAGACGTAGCCCTCCCTTCACCGCTGCTTGCAAATAATGTAGGGTTGGGGTGTCTGTATTATTCATCAGAAACACCATAAAATAGTCAAGTAAAATATATTTTACTGCAAATTTCAAAGCTGATTGTTTGGGATTCAACACATTCGTTCGCAGCTACAGGTCTCTGAGTTACATTTAACAATGGAAGAAGTCATGGTGGCTTAATTTGCCAGAAGTGATTGGAAAAGATTAGCAAAGAATTAAGCTTGACTAATCCCAATTGCTAAATCACTAACTAGGCGAGCTCAAAGAAAACAATCTTTTTAGCAGCATTGTTTTGCAAATGTTGAGAAATCATGCCAACGGGAGCGACTGGGAAAAAAGCCGGGATTCCATTGATAAGATTTGAGCTGGAAAATTTTATCGTGTGCAGGGAAATAAAATAGTTCGTGATATCCTTTTAGATATTTTACCGTTACCACTTTGCAAAAAAAAGAAACAGATGGACACCATAAAATTACTCGAAAATGGATACAGTTGGTAAATTCAAAACTCGTGACTGCAAACGCGTTAGGCTCAATTTTCGGACGACATGATAACAAATCATAATAAGAACACGGTTCAAACTAACAAAGAAATCATTAATTAACCTCTTAATTATTTAATATACAACCAATATTTCTGGTCATATATATATGTATACAAGTTATTTGAAGAGATTAAGCAATTAAACCTAATACATTATTAACACAAAGAAAATGCAAAACATTACAAGAACATGCAGCAACATGGAAGCGGGATCCCTTGCAACAGATACAGAACCTGAATTCCCTCCAGCATGATCAGAACCCCTCAGTACTGGCCCACCACCACCTGCAGCTCCACCAGGAACGGTACTGGTACCGCCGCCTCCAACGTTGCGTGTCCCAGGGCTACTTCCTTTTGCTGGGGTACCCCCACCTCTTGCAGGACCACCACCTTTACCCACACCACCACCTCTACCTCCACCACCCCCGCCTCCTCTTCCACCACCACCTCCACCTCCACCTGCTGCTGCTATTGATGTTACCAGTAGGGTAATGATCGTGACAACTATGAGTATCTTGGTTACTTTATTGAGCTTCATCTTCACTTTTACACCAAAGAAAATATTGAAAGAAAATTCGTAATTTAAATCTGGAGATTTTATTTTATTTATTTGATTTGATGAACAACGAGAAGAATAGGCCTATATATAGGTGAAAGAGAGAAGAGAAATAATCAAGAAGCCGCGTAGCTAAAGGCAACCATGCCAGGAAATTATAGGAAGGCGTGTTTCTGCAAAACGTCCACCTTTGAGAATTTTGCATTGGTAGCGCGGTTGAAAATTGAAATCACGTTTTTTAAAATTTTAAATTATTTTATTTAAAATTTATATTTTTGTATTTTTGTATTATTTTAATATATTAATATTAAAAATATTTTTTAAAAAATAAAAAAATATATTATTTTAATATATTTTTAAATAAAAAATATTTTAAATGTGAACGTTTGTAAACGCGGTTGTACTCGTATTTTCAAAAAAAATTAATTTTTTCTTGTTTAAAATTTAATTTTTTTAATATGTTTTGAATCGTTTTAATATATTGATCGTAAAAAAAATTTTAAAAAAATTATTTTAATAATTTAAATATAAAATATATTTTAAAAAATAATTACTATAAATAGTATAGTTAACACCATCTTTGAAATTTGTAATAATCAGGATTGTGAAATTTCTTTTAAAAGATTACAGCGTACTATATTTGCATGACCTTTCAATTCCTTCAGCTTGACATATAATTAAAATCAAACATTTTATATTTGACTTTATTTTATTTTACTTTTTCAGGTTAACTAGAAAACTCCAATTAATTTATATATTAATTAGGATTAAGTCTGATTTTCTGGATAATTTTAAAAACATAATCCACATCGATATTATATATTCAAGAAATTTAATAAATTTTTAGAGATACTAATTAAGAGATTTGAACTTAAAAAATAAATTAAAGAAGTAAGCATATTTTTTAATTTGGAGGACAGTCAGGAGAAGTTGATTTGACTTTATTAATTTCTCACATGTGACAAGTGACAAAAATCTCCTTCAAAAACAATGGGCAGGATACTTCGGCCCTTGACATTTTATAATAAAATTTAGCACCAGGTCCTCTAAAGGAACTATGGACCTTTATTGGGCCCGCCCTACATGTTTTGAGGCTGGAAAGCCCATAGAGTTTGTTGTTTGTGGAAGTAATTTGTCGGCTGGTTAAATTGGCCCAGAGCTTTACTGGTAGCGAATTTTACAGTAAAATAGATTTTTATACATTTTATCATTAAAATATATTTCATTTATTTCCAATAATATACGCACAAACATAAATTCCTTATTATTTCACAAAAGCAATCCTTTAATAAAAACTTTGTAAAAATATCAGCTCGTTAATGTTTTCTTCTTACAAACTCAAGTAGAATATCACCTTTTATCATATCTTTTAGAAAATAATATTTCACTTTAATATATTTTATATGTGAGTGTTTTGTATGATTTTTAAACAAACTTATTGTACTTGTGCTGTCATACTTAATTGATATATGATTAAAATTAAATTCAAAATCTTATAAGATTTGTTTCATCTATAAATTTTATGTACCGACTATTATATATTCTGTTTTAGTTATAGGTAAGGCTGGTGAATTTTGTTTCTTACTTGCCTTAAATACTAGTAATGATACTATAAAATGATATGTTTTACTAGTATTTTATATATATATATATATCAAACTTATATTTAGCAAAATCAACATCTACATAGCTAATCAAACTCAACTTATTTCATATCAGATACTATAACCATGAGAGTGAGATTATGAAGCTCAAAACAAAAATCAAACTGAAAAAAATATAAAACTCAATTATCAAACAAATTAATATCACAAAATAAAATTAAAAAAAAATGTACAAAAATATTGAATTGTTAGGGTGAAATTGAAAAAAAAAATATATAATTAAAAATGATAAAAAAAAAATCTACCTAGCCAACTAGAGTCAACTTATCAAATGAAAAAAATTACAAAATCCAATTAAAAAGGACACATTCAAGGCTGAAGAAGCTCTATCGTATAGATTAATATTGAAGGTCGGATAATCAGATGACTTGTAGTTTACGACAACACAATCTTTAAATAATTATTCAAAGCTAAAAAACATCAAATTTTTAAGTAATAAATTTCTTTAGATCTATCTATCAAAATTTTAAAAACTCTAAAATAATTTAGTTATATTGTTTTCATTACGTGCATGTTATTTGAAAACCCAACACAAGCCTAGACACTTCCAACACTACAATGAAAGGTGGCTTTTCATCATGGCTTGGTGCCTCAAGCGCTATTTGAAGATGGCGGAGTACATGCTACTCATTTTTTTATTTTTAAATTATATTTATATTTATTAAAATATCACATTAGCATTCTTTTATTCAATGTACTTTTTCTTGCTTTAGTGCGAAAAATAGATAAACGAGAATAGATTAGAAAACAGGAACATAGACAAAATAATAAGTTAAATAACCTCTTTCATAAGAGAAGTAAACGCATCCTTGGAGAAACCAAAACCAAAACCAATGGCGGCCATTTCAGCAACGGCCTGATAAAAGCATGTTATGGAGAGCTCTGTAAGAGATATAATAGGCAACAAATGCAATCAAGCCACCAAACCATATTAACAGAATACCTCTATTGCAGAGATCATTTTGCGACCCTGTGAGTCCATGATGTCTTTCAATTCAGGAAAACCTTCAGGTATTACAGGTTCTGAACTAAGCTCTTATCAAAATTAAGATGAATTAGCGAATGGCAACTAGACAACAAAAACATTAAAAGGGAAAGGAATGATCTGCTACCTTAAAGCGAGTGTCGCCATTTAGGATCTGGTCTGTTTGGAATGGATGGTTGGACCTGTCTGGGCATTGCTTTTAACTTCTTTTGCGTCTCTTCATCAACCATGCTTCTTGGAACTTCCACTCCCGCAGGAGTCACCCCAACCTGTTATTCCCATTCACAAAAAAGATTCATTTATCTCTCTTTTTTCAAAAAATTAACTAATATACAATTTGAGGCAGTAGAAAATCCTTCTAACCCTTGTTTTTCCTTCATGACCCAGAAAGATAAACCTATATTTACTTTCTAAAACATAAAATTAGGTAGAGAAGGTAACTTCGTAAACAAACACTTTTGAGCATCCACCTTTTCATTTCTTTGATCTCTACAAAAAGCAACAATCTTACGCTACTGGATACCAAACAGAGTCCCTCTCTGCAACGACAACAGTGTAGAGGTTCATCTATCGTGATGTGCTATTTTTAGAATGGTGTTTCCATATCAAATCCATACAAACAATCCTAGTCACCATCAATGATCCCATAACCTAATGAAACACATCTATTTTCAGCTAGAAAACAAGAACCGGAAGAATAAACCAATAATTCGTTTTCTTCAAGCAATTAGCACTAAAATTCACATAAGCGGTGTTTATTTTTATTTTTTGGCTATGGAACTCGGTGATTAAAAAATTAAAAACAAAAGAATCGACAAACAATTTGATCGACTTGAAATATGGGGTATTATGTCGGCAATATTCCAGTGGCAGAAGCCAAATTTTCCATGCTAATAAAATCTAAAGAGAGCGATCTAAATTTCCATTATTTCTCACATTTCTTAGAAACCAAAGGAATCACAATTGTCCAACTCCGATTACGTAAAGCAAGAACGGTACCCAAAACAAAAGTAGCAAAAGATTTAGACAGTGATAAATGCTAAATACTCTTTCCCTTTTCATTTCTCACACTTTCTCAGCAACCAAACAAATGCGTTCCCCAAAGTGGTAGTGCAAATCCAATCTAATAACCAAAACCAATACAAGCAGTCAGGTACTAATCAAAGTTCCAAATTTTCCCCTTTATCATCAAGACCAATTTGACAAAAAATTCACTTTTCCCACCACTCTCAGAAACCAAAATATTTTATCTCCCTACAATATCCTAACCATCCACTAAATCAAACTCAACAAACACTTCAGTTCCTCAACCCCGAATTCAAAACCAAAAAGTCCCCTCATTTTCACACAATTTCTCGATAACCAGACATCACAAACCCGAAAACACAAAAAACCCAATTCCCAAAATTTATCATCCAATACAGACATCCACATTAACACCTTCACATCCTCAAAATCCTCATCTTCCAACCCAAAACTAAGACTCTCTTTTTTCTCTCATTTTCTCTAAATATCTCGAGAGATCAATCACTGGTATCTCCATTATTTGATTGATTCTGGTTTTTGGATTGTTTTCTCTTTTGGAATTTATATAGAAGTTTGGAGAGGGGGAGAGAGCGATGACACTCCTGGCTGTGGCGGGATGATGGGTTATTTCTTTTATTTTTATCAAGGCCAAACTACATTCAAGTTATCAAACTATTATATATTTTTTATTAGGTCCTTAAGAGTTTCTATTGCGCACCGCTGAGGCACAGATTTTTTTTACCGACCAGCTTGGTAAAAAATTTTATATCTTATAAAAAAAATCAATTTATATATTTTTAAGCTGAGAATAGTGTTAAAAAAAAACTAAATTATATATTTTCAAACCGAAATTATTTTTAAAAAGCATTTAAAAATACTCAAACAAGTATATTTCATGTACATTGAATAATTCGTGACTTCTAAAAAATAAAAAAGACCGCGTAAGAAGCTTTTGTGTTCACCATGTCATATCCTGCTATTTATAGTGTTGCGCCTTCCACGTCCCTTTAATTTTAAACATTTCTTGTTTAGGTCATTGAACTTTATTTTCCCATAGGTTGTGTTTTCACGGTCCTGTATTTTTTTTTTCTTCGAGGCAAATGCTATAGCCTTCGTGACACGTCAAATAATGGCACGACATTAAATAAGAGTTTGATTTGACATAATGGAATTTTTAGTTATTACAGAAGAATTAAAAGAACAAAATTAACTTTTACATAAATAAATAGCCTTTCCCCGTCTTTATTGTACAAAATGGAACGTAAAACTACACTTTCATCCTTCAAGTTTTGATATTTTTATATTCAATCCTTGTTTCTAGACTTTACATCCTATATTTAGTTTTTTATGTTTTAGTCATAAATAGGAAGTGAAAGTCAATGGGAAGGTAAAAAAACAGAGAAGAAAAAAGTTTGATTAACCACATTTCAACAAAAAAAAAAAATCAATCTTCATGATCTCAAGCTTGTCTTAGAAAAGAGAATTTAGTAGTTGTGTTGTTTTCCCCAAAACATACCATGAAAAGAATACCAAGAGCTGCTAAGTTTTTAAAATTTGATTTAAATTCTGGTTTTTATAGTACTTACAATGTGTTTTAGGGTTGCAAATGAGTTTATAAAGTTTGTATGATGTTTTTATCATATGCTTTAAAGTAAAAACAAGATAAAAATCAGAGGTTTTAGGTTCAAAAATCCAATTTATAATCTATTGATGACTGGAGGTGATATATTCTTTGCCCATATGATATGTTGTCAACACAATTAAAAAAATAATAATTGAAGGATGATATGTCATCCTTCACTCATCTAAAAGATCAAGGAAATTAAACGATAGACCTTGGTTTCTACTTTTTAGACTCACCAATCCATAGCCTTTTAAATTGGATTTTATCTTTTTTGACCTTTTGAATTAATATTCTTGCTCTTATTTTTAAAATTGTATGATTTAGCTATTTTAAAAATAATATAGATATTTTTGATGGCTTACATGATTTCATAATATCTTTAACAGATTATTGTCAATTATCTTTATTATATTTTCCTCTTGTATCTAGAATAGATATGTTGTGCATGCATTTTTTTAAAACAAGGATCACATAACAACCATATGCATTTAAAAAAACAAAAACAAAAATCATATGACAACCATAATAAATCTCCAAGTTAAATAAAAAAAATGCATATAATAAAAATGATACCCGTAATAAAATATTTACATTTATATTTATCTTTCATTTCACGTGGCAAAATTAACTTTCTATTCTAGCTACCAGCAAAGGTTAAATATTTGTTTTTCATTTACCCATTAATATATATTTTTTCACCCGTCTTATTGAAAAAAAAAATTTATCTTTCTATATATCATTTAACAAAATTCATGTTATGAAAAAACACATATATAATAACGTCACCTTCTTCTTCTTCTTCTATTTTTTTCATGTGCAGAATTAATTTGGAATCCTATCAATAGTGCAAAAAGAGTACGTTCTACACATCACCTGTTCGGATATTAAATTTAAGTAGGAAGATTTGGAATATATTTAGATAATTATGGTTGTTTTTTAAAATATTTTTTATTTAAAAAAATATGTTAATAATATTTTTTATTTTTTAAAAATTATATTTAAAATTAACACATTAAAATAATTTAAAAACATCAAAAATATATTAATTTAAAATAAAAAAAATAATTCTTTTTAAATATTTTTAAAATACAATACCATGCTTTTAAGATGTATTTCACCGCACGGAGGAATAGCCACAAGAGAGGAGGAGTGAAAATCTAGCTCCAAAGGCCGAAGTTGCGAGTGGAATTGCCCTTAATAATTTACTCTCTACAGAAACATCTTTTTTTTTTTTCTCTTTAAATATTACACAATCAAGCATGCATAATAATCAATTTGTTTATAGAAATCAAGGAATTTCAACCGATCATGTCCATCCAAAACCACAACGAAAGGCCAGTGACCTTTTACCCGATGGCCCCTTCCGGTCGCCGATAGGGCAAGGAGGGTTCAACGCCTCCACATGGACAAACAAGACATGACAGTTGACATGGTTGGAAAATGGGCACTGACATCGAATCAGCAGACAACTTCAATAATAGTAATTTCAAGAATAGTTTATTTTTATGTTTTAAAAATATTTTTATTATTTTATTTTAATATTTTTAAATTATTTTAATATATTTTTAAATAAAAACACTTTAAATAATAACCATTATCACAATTTTAAATCTCTATAATAAATTTCATCGAAAGACCGACTTTAAGAAGTTCTCGACTAATTTTCATTTCCGAAAAAGAAAGAAACATTCCTTCAAAGCAAGTACAAGTCCTTAACAATATCTCTAACTCGTGTTTAATGTTTCTGTTTTATTTCAGTCAAGAACAACTAAAACTCAAACACTGTTTAGAGGTAACATACTCGAAAATGTTTTTCTTTTCTTCCAGGATACATGCTAAGAGAAATAATGAGGGTAATTTGATACCATCTCCTGTTTTTTGTGTTTTTGAAAAGTACTTATTTTTAATGAAAAATATATGAAGGAAAAATCCTGAAACGTGTTATTTTAAGAAATATATTTCTACCTTTTTTTTTTAAAAAAAAAAACAAAAAATCAAGACCTGAAAAAGAAGAAGAAAAAAAAGACTCCTTCAAGAAATCAAGTACGAAGCCCAAGCCCAGTAAAATTGGGTCTCTACAAAGCAAAGCAATTAAAATAAAAAGGGAGAAATTTCGCCGCCTCTCAGCCACTTCCTGAGTTGTTAGCCCTCCTGCTAAAACCTCAGCCTCTCTCTTTCTCTCTCTAAACCCCTTCCCCTCCCCTCCCTCTCTCTCCACATTTCTACTAACATATACTTGCACACGCTCACCACCACCAACAATATACCCACGTGTGTATCGGCTTGTTGATATAGAGCTACGATTTGTTCAAGCTTTTTTCGTCACTTAATTGGTAATAATAATAATCAATGAAGTTCGAGTCTTTTTGTGTTCTGGTTCCTTTCCTTTGCATTTTGCATGTTTTTCCACGAACCCCTTTTCTTTTATTGGTCGTGATTTGTTTGATATTTCTGTGTGTAGAATTAGTGTTTAGAGGGCAAAGTTTTGATTTCTGGTTACGGAATTTGATTATTTTAATTCTTAATGTAACCTGAAATCTGTTGTATGTATTTTCGGGCTGTGAATTAATTGATTTTTATGTTTATCGACACGGAGGTGGGATTGTGGCGTTTCTTAAAACCGGTCTCACAGTTTTAATCTGAAAGTGAAAATAGAATCATCAAAGTGAGTTGACGCCACAGGATTAAAGTTTGTTTATGAGTGTCTGTTGCTTCTGCGATAGACACTGTAACTTAATGGCTGCTTTAGTTCATTTTTTAATGATTGAAACCTGAAAGTGCCTTTTGGCTTTTACGCTACAAGGTTTGAAACTGATCGAGTGCATCTCTGTTGAGTTGGTAATCTTGTTCTGTGGCTCCACACCAGAAGCTTTCCAAAATAAGTAAGTGAGGGAATATTGAAAGTCTCACATCACTGTTTTCTAAATGAAATATGCATTCATTTATATGCCAGAGTACTTACAGATGCATACACACAGAGACATATCAATGAATGACTGCATTCTCTTGTGGGTATTCTGATTCTTTGATATACTGATAGTGTTTCCAGTTATCGCTGAACTGGATAGTTTCTTTTTGAAAGCTAGTGAACCCTGTTAAAGTTTTTGACCTAGGAGGTGAGAATGGCTGGGAAATCTAATAAAGGGAGGAACCGGAGAGGATCCAATAGCACAACAAATTCTTCAGAGCCAACAGCGTCATCTGATGCTCCTGTGAAAGATGACATAACCGCTTCTGAAGCTGCTTCAGAAGTTGGTGTAGCTATTGTTAATGGAGCACCAGCTGGGGGTGAACCTGCTAATGGCACCTCAGAGATAAAGGAGTCTGAAACAGCAAATTCTACGAGTGAAGCAAAGCAAGGTTGCCTTCATGATAGTTATTTTTTGCTTTCCAAAATCTCATTGCTTTCCACCAACAGCTTGGTTTTGTAACATTACTATTTATGTGCCAACCCAACATAGCAAAATGACCATGCTAATTATTTGTTGAACTTGAACTTAATTAAATGCTGCTTTACTGGTTTGTAATCTTTGTCTTTTGTTTTGTCACACCTCTCATATTGTGTTATCCCTGTGAGCGCAGGTGATCTTCATCTTTACCCTGTCTCTGTCAAAACACAAAGTAGCGAGAAGCTTGAGTTACAAGTGAGCTAAGTTGTTCATTAAAATAATGTTATTGTTCGACAATTTCAATGGGAATGATACTAGTGCATTTGATTTACCCTCATAGTACCTTTTTTTCTGTCCCCATTATGCATCACAAGTTTTTTTTTGTCAACAAATTAATTACCTCTTGTTTTAAACATGCTCTTTCTCTTGGTACGCCATTTGCTTATTCACATCTATCAAATGATAAATAATAAACAATCGCAGTTGAACCCAGGAGATTCCGTCATGGATGTAAGACAATTCCTTCTCGATGCTCCTGAAACATGTTTCTTTACATGCTATGACTTGTTGCTGCACACAAAGGATGGTTCAACTCTTCAACTAGAAGATTATAATGAAATATCTGAAGTAGCTGACATTACTTCTGGTGGTTGCTCCTTGGAGATGGTTGCTGGTCTGTTATCATTACTTGTTCTTTTGGTAGTAGAGATCCATTTATGGACACGTCTAACGTGGAAACTTTATTGGCAGCACCTTATGATGATAGATCGATCAGGGCTCATGTTCACCGCACAAGAGAATTGCTGTCGCTTTCTACACTTCATGCTTCATTATCAACGTCCCTTGCTTTAGAGTATGAAAAAGCACAAAACAAAGCTCTAGGTTCAGGTGGCTTGTGATATTCATCCTACAATCATTCTCCTTTAATTATTTATGAAGTAGTTCTTAACACTTCATTTAATGCCAAAGGTGTTTATACAGTGCATTTCACTTTAATGTAGATACTGGAAAAACTGAGGTCCCTGAGCTTGATGGGATGGGATTTATGGAGGATGTTGCAGGTTCGGTTGGTAAATTGTTGTCATTCCCAACAAAGGAGATCACGTGTGTGGACAGTATTATATTTTCATCCTTCAATCCTCCCCCAAGCCATAGAAGGTTTGGCCCTCTCACTCTTTCTCCTCTTTGACTATTGCGCAAATAATTTGACATTTCCCTTGGAATGTGTTTTGGCAAAATAATGTTTTCTTGGTTGCCTCTCCAGGCTCGTTGGGGATTTGATTTATTTGGATGTAATAACATTGGAGGGTAACAAATATTGTATTACTGGAACAACAAAGATGTTCTATGTCAATTCAAGCACAGGGAATGTCCTTGACCCAAGGCCAAGTAAAGCTACCTCTGAAGCAACTACCCTTGTTGGACTCCTGCAGAGAATCAGTCCCAAGTTCAAAAAAGGTAAAGGAAGGTGACTGAGAATTTATGGTTTATTGAGGCTTGAAGTAGATTTCTTAGTGCTGACTTTTGAATGATATGGTTCCCCACATATTCCTGTTTTGAAGCTCTTCGTGAAATTTTGGAGCATAAGGGCTCTGCACACCCTTTTGAAAATGTTCAATCTCTCCTGCCACCATGTTCATGGCTAGGATTATACCCAGTTCCTGGTAAGTGTAACTTTGTATATTCATGTGATTTTGTCTTATTTCAGGCCTGAAATGTAAGAACAGTCTGCTACAACTAATTGATTGTTCTGGAAAAGTTTTTGTTTTGAGAAGATAATTAGAACTTCATTTAGTGGTGAAATTTTATAATAAATATATTGACATGTGCTGCTAAAATGAAGATCAAAACAAAACAAAGAAAATGGTTTTGAAGTACCAATTCAAGGCACTGCAGCATGTTATAGCATGGCAGAAATATGCACCTTCATATGAATTGGCTAATAACCATAAGAATGACAAATCTGTGGAACTTGGAGGTTCTTTTGACATTTCACCCTCATGTTTTTTTGTCAGATCACAGACGTGATGCAGCCAGAGCAGAGGATGCACTGACTCTTTCATATGGTAGTGAGCTGATTGGCATGCAAAGAGATTGGAATGAGGAGTTGCAATCCTGTCGGGAGTTTCCCCATTCAACTCCTCAGGAAAGGTATATTTGTCATCTGTGCTAGCAACTTTATAAAGTTATGCATGTTGTGTGCTGTTTTGTTTCTTCAATGTACAATTCCTTTATATAATTTCATCCCCTATCCCTTATCAGGAATTTTTTGTTGCAGGATTTTGCGTGATAGGGCTCTCTACAAAGTGACTTCGGACTTTGTTGATGCAGCAGTTAAAGGTGCTATTGGAGTAATCAACAGATGTATTCCCCCCATAAATCCAACTGATCCAGAGTGCTTTCATATGTTAGTGGACCTTTAAAAATTCTGAATTTCTATTCCATCCTTATGAGAAGTCCATGCTATTTTTCTTTGGCTGAGCATTGCATGATATAATTCTGCATCGTTTTTTTTAATGATGATGGGCTGTGCTAGCCAAAATGCTATTTCTTTGAGAGGTTTGTGATCATCATTAAACCTTTTCATAATAGCTTGTTCTTGTTTATTCTTGTTCTAGGTATGTTCACAACAATATATTCTTCAGTTTTGCTGTGGACGTGGACCTTGAAAAGCTCTCCAAGAAATGTAATTCAGATACTAGTTCAAAGACGGAGAACACTAGCTCTTCAATTAATTCTTCTGAAAAGGTCACCAGTGATTTGCATGGGGATGGTGGAATTGCCAATGGGGTGAAATCTGATGGATCAACCGTTGAAGTGGTGGAATTGCATCCTGAGTCATCTTCTGAGCCGCAGTTGGCTGAGAGTGAACAAGCTACATATGCTTCGGCAAATAATGATCTGAAAGGCACCAAAGCCTACCAGGAAGCTGATGTCCCTGGTTTATATAATCTTGCCATGGCCATAATTGATTACAGGGGTCACAGAGTGGTAGCCCAGGTGTGTATCATAGATGTGATTCTCTCTCACACTCACACTCACTCACTCTCACACTTACACTTACACTCACAACCACAGTCACATATACAGAAACACAAACTCGTGTGTGACGCTTTAGTTTAACATGTATGCATCTAGTTATCATTGAAATTCTTTTAAAAAGGAATGCAATTTTAGGCAAATTGCCCTTTTTTGTTGCTTACAAAATTGGTTGCCTCCTTTTCCTTTGCCAGCATAAGTTATTTTACAACTTGTTTGCCAATAAAGACTACTTATCTCTTATATTAGGGGAAAATGAACAATATTGCAAATCCTATTCCATTTTGTGTTCCCTATCGCATTGAACTCCTTGCCTCACTTGACGGCCAGTAGTCATTTTTGTTATTCCTGTCTTTTCTTTCTTAGACTTATTTTTAATGTTTTTGGACATATTACCATCCCACTCTTTTGAATTTTGTTGTAGAGTGTCTTACCTGGCATTCTTCAAGGGGATAAATCAGACTCTCTTCTGTATGGTTCTGTTGATAATGGAAAGAAAATATGCTGGAATGAAGATTTTCATTCTAAGGTGAGAAAGAATTTAAGTTATCATGTTATGGGTTGATGGTGATGCAAACATTAATTGAGCATATCTTGTATTCAAGGTGGATAGTTTTGTTAATGTTCGTTAGTATAAACATCAGTATGTTCTTAGATGTGTATATGAGACACTTATTCATTAAGTACTGATCTTTGTGTGTCTCAGGTAGTTGAAGCTGCTAAACGCCTTCATCTAAAGGAACACACTGTCCTAGATGGATCCGGGGATGCTTTCAAATTAGCCGCTCCAGTAGAATGCAAGGGCATTGTGGGTAGTGATGACAGGTGAGGTGATTGTTTTATTGGGTTATTATCTTTTTAAGTTCTCCACTTCTATCATTTTGTAGCCCTTTCTCTTTGTCATCTCTATTGCCTTTGTTTGTTATAGTATACTTAGGCTTGACACTTATATGGTGACTGGCATCAGTCTGAGAACTGCCTTAATTGAATGCTGATCATTCCGTAGCTGTGTTCTTTTCTCACTAAAACATGAAATGAAAATCAAAGAAATAAATCAGCATCTGCATTACTGTATACTTCTGTATATTTAATTAACTTTCAGCTTCAAACTGCTGTTGGTGTGGAGTTAGGCAGTATCACATTATTAACATCCCCATAGTATTTAATCTTCTATGCCATTCTTCACCATGTTATTCTATGGGTCTTTTGTTTCTTCTATCCAGGCATTATCTACTAGACTTGATGAGAGCAACTCCTCGTGATGCAAACTATACTGGACCTGGCTCGCGGTTTTGCATATTGAGACCAGAATTAATTTCTGCCTTCTGTCAGGTATGTTCTTATGGACAAAATTATTTTATCTTAGGCTTGTTTGCTCATGTTCTTTATTTTTTATCGGAGAAGGCTGAAGCTGTGGCAAGATTGAAGAGTAGACCAAAATCCGAGGGAGGGGCTCACGTTGCTGCAGATTCTACAGAAGTTGCTGCTGGTGATGAGCAAGTTAAACCTGAGGAAGCTGCAGCTTCCATAAAAAATCAAGTGAGCATTGTTTGCTAACCTTTTTTTCACTTCTGGCTCCATGCTTAAGCTAGCATAAATTGCACCCCATGAGGTTCATGGGATTGAAAAGTGTGCACGTGTGGGGTAATCTGGAGGATTCCTGTGCAAATGAATGTTTTTTCTTATTATGGTCGTAAATGCTGCAACATGGCACGATTGTGCCTGAGTGTGGAAATTCTCTTATTATATCAGAAGCAATACATGGTTACAGTAATATGTTCAATTAGGTAACATATGGTTACGGATTTCTTTGGAGGGCTAGTGTATACTAAAATTTGCAATAAATGGCAAGTGATTTATTGTGATATGTATATGAACATAACTTCCCCACAATTGTGTGAGCAACCATTTGAATCATGTGGCTCTTTGCATTGGTCACAGGAGATTGCTAAAGAAGGGAAAGCTGACACTGTAGAAGGAAGTGCTCCTGCTCTCGCTGGAAGCTCTGAATCTTCTGAAGAAATACTTTTTAACCCTAATGTTTTTACCGAGTTCAAGTTGTCTGGAGATCCAGAGGTGAACACCTAACCTTTCAGTTTTCTTTTTGTAAATCTCATTAAAGTATCCATTTGAATTTGCTCGGTTTCTGAGTAGTGAACAAATATCTTGGTTACCAATCATGGCCCAAAAACTGTTGCGGTAGCCACACAGTAACACCAACCAGCTTGGAGTTCATAGTTCTATTTTCATTGCCATTTATCAGGAGATTGCAGCAGATGAAGAAAATGTGAAGAAAGTGGGTTCATATCTTGCAAATACTGTGCTTCCAAAGTTCATCCAAGATCTTTGCACACTTGAAGTCTCGCCCATGGATGGACAGACTCTTACCGAAGCACTACATGCTCATGGAATTAATGTTCGCTACATGGGAAAGGTAAGCATATACTTTTATTTAATGCTCTCTGGCAATTTGAGGCGCTAAGATTCCAACACAATTATTTTGTTAACTGACAAGTTTTGTAGTTCAACTTTAATTAGTGATCATGGAAGTCACTCTTGTCTATTATTTAATATGCGTTCTGTTGGGTAGCGTTTGACACAAATTGATGATTTCTTCAGGTAGCTGAAGGGATAAAACACTTACCTCATCTATGGGATCTTTGTTCCAATGAGATAGTTGTCCGGTCTGCAAAGCACATCCTCAAGGTGACCACCTTTAACTGACCTCCTTAAATGCCACTTATTGCTTTGGAAATTTCTTACATTTCTTTGTTCTATTTTTCTAATAACTTTTGAAGGTCTTTAAATTAATACAATGCGTATTACATGTGCATGTTGACAGCATTTTCTGTTGTGTCTTGGCAAATGGGCTGCCCAGGTTTCTTAAGAGAGGCATTTTGTACTTCTCTGAAGTGTTTTTCAGGATTTTATTGTTCCAGTTAATCGCTAGTTAGATGATATCTGAAACCTCTAATCATGGAATTATTTAGTCAGTCCAGGTCAGGCATCTAACCTTCAAGCGATTAAGTTGCTTGTGCAAACCTGTTTGGGACCAAAGTACCTTTTGGCACATTCTTTTCTAATGAATTATATTTGCGTCCACCATTAATTGGCAATGGATCTTTGATGCAAATTGTGGAACAATGCTACTGAAGAACACAACGTGGACGCATTCCAAAAAAAAAAAAAACCAACTATTAGATCATTGGATGGTTCAATGATTTAATGGCTGAATTTTTTCGTGACTCCAATTTGAGGAGTCTCCGGTAGACTGGGCTTATTCTTAATTGCATCTCATTTGATATTCAAATTTAACTTCCCTTTTCTAGTTATGGGGATTGGTGGCTGTTTTGGTGCTATCAATTTTATTATACATGGGAAAGTGCAACCAGCTGTTATTGTGTAATCATAATAAGAAATTCTGATTTTTTTATTGGCATTTGCAGAGGGTGCTTAATATGAAAAAATGTGCGCGCACAGACAAATATATTGTCCTTTAAACTTTTGCGTCTGGTACTAAGTAATTGTCTTTCTCCCACCATTTTTCTGGTGATGCAGGATCTTCTCAGGGATACAGATGATAATGATCTAGGGCTAGCAATTTCTCATTTTTTCAACTGTTTCTTTGGAAGCTGTCAAGCTGTTGGCATAAAAGTTTCAGCTAATGGTCCGCATTCAAGAGCAGCAAAGAAAGTATGTCCACAAAAGATTAATAGTCATAGTTTTTTGGTTACTGTATTATGCATTATATTTGGTCCCAAGATGTTATCAGCTACTTCTCAAGGCCCCATGTGCTATGTTTTTCACTCTGACCATACCATGTCTCAGATTTGATAGGTCAAATCTCACAGGGAGAGGAAGAGTTGCATCTAAAAGTTGAAATATGTTTAATGCTATAGATACTCTCTCTCATCATTGTTTATTTCTTATTTTGAAACACTTACAGGAACAATCTGGCAATCAGTCTTCAGGAAAATCCTCTAGGGGACAAACAAGGTGGAAAGGAGCATCTGCAAGAAAGAACCAATCCTCATATATGAATGTTAGCTCAGAAACTCTATGGTCTGACATTCAGGAACTTGCAGAGCTCAAATATCAGGTATCTTTTACCATTTCGTGGGGTATTTGCACTGCAGGAATAATCGGAGATTCTCTGGAAGTTGAATTAGTCCATTTTATTACATTGCTATCTATTTGTCGTATGGGAAACATTGCTACCATATCATTTGTGTGGGGTCCCTTATTTTATTGCCTCTGCTAAAATAAAACATTTAACTGATCTTCTGTACTGTAGCATATCCTGAATCTAATGTTCTTGTGTGTTTAGTTTGAGTTACCAAAGGATGCAAGGTCACTAGTGAAGAAAGTCTCGGTTATTCGGAATCTTTGCCAAAAGGTCAGCTTCAGTTCCTATCTCGTCCATTTATATTGATATAACTTTATTTGTATTTTTAGAGTTTTCACAATGATTGATTTTTGGTAAATGTCTTTCTCATCCTGTGATGCCTGGAACAGTGCTTTTTTAAAAAGTATATGTTCAGCAGTGGCCATAAATACCCATGTTACTTATTTCCTCAACCAATCTGACCGTTGTTTCCTTTTACTGTTTTCTTGCAAAAAAATAAAAATAAAAAACAGCTTGTGTTTGCCTTTTTGGATGCTAACTGTAATTATATTCTGATGGTTCAGAATAGACCAATGAATTTCTTTTTGGTTTATGGTTGACATTCTAAATGGTTAATTTTTTTTTTTTTTGTGGTTTCCATAACAGATGGGCATGACCATTGCAGCTCGCAAATATGATCTCAATGCTGCAATGCCATTCCAACTGTTGGATATCTTGAATCTCCAACCCGTGGTAAAGCATTCGGTTCCTCTATGTTCAGAAGCTAAGGATATTGTGGAAACCGGAAAGGTTCAACTAGCTGAGGTATGCCCTAGACATGCTCATAAGTGATCTCGCATGACCATACCGTGTTGATCATCAAGAATTAAAATTTGTTATTGGATAATGTTTCTTCTAGGACAGGTAATGGTTTCAGCTTCAAATTTTATTTTTTCGGTAAAGACGGTATCTGAAAAATTGGAGTATCATTCATGGGTAGCACTATTTTCAAGTAGAATAGCCTTTCACGTTGCCAAGTTGCAAGCCTATCGTATGATCTTTGACATTGTGGAATGTAAAAACATGTTGGAGTATATGCTATTTGTTTCTTGAACTGCATTAGATGGTTATTAAGTACTGTTTCTTTCTTTTGCTTCAGGGGATGCTTAGTGAAGCCTACACGTCATTTTCCGAGGCATTTTCCATTCTTCAACAGGTATGTCATTCTTTTTTTCTCCATTCAGTTAGGAAGTGTCTGAGATACATATCTTGACCATTTTGTATCATGTTTTAGGTGACTGGTCCAATGCATCGGGAGGTTGCCAACTGTTGTCGGTAGGCATCGTAACTCAATAACCAAACTATGCTGGGTTTCTGATTTTGTTTCCTAGGAACATGTAAAATTATGCTTATTTTAACTATTCTGGGTATAAATTAAAACTGCAATGTCATCTACAATAATTCGACCAACTTCAACTAATTTTTCTGGTTACAAAGCGGTTCTCTGTTAATTTCATTTGCACTTGACCTCAAATTTTCAGGTACCTGGCCATGGTTTTGTATCATGCTGGTGATATGGCTGGAGCAATCATCCAACAGCACAAGGAGTTGATCATAAATGAACGTTGCCTGGGATTAGACCACCCAGATACTGCCCACAGGCATTATTTCCTTGTCACTGTGTCCTTGACATTAAGCTCCTTTTCTTTGGTGGTGTTATTTTGCTATGCACTGACAATTGTCTGGCATAATCTGCATTCTTAAATTCTTTCAAAGTTGAGATATCTTTGTTTAAATTGCTGTAATTAACAGTTGGCAACCTGTTTAAAATTTGGTAGGTTGAATTGCTGGCTCACTGTGTGTTTTGCAATTATGCAGTTATGGAAACATGGCTCTCTTTTACCATGGACTAAACCAAACAGAACTTGCACTGCGACATATGTCCCGTGCACTGCTCTTACTGAGTTTGTCTTCTGGGCCAGACCACCCTGATGTGGCTGCAACCTTCATTAATGTTGCAATGATGTACCAGGACATTGGAAAGATGAATACAGCTCTTCGCTATCTGCAAGAGGCTTTGAAAAAGAACGAGAGGCTTTTAGGAGAGGAGCATATTCAAACTGCTGTATGCTACCATGCTCTTGCAATTGCATTTAACTGTATGGGCGCATTCAAGCTATCACACCAGGCATGGTTTTGCATGACATTTTTTTAGCATTAATTTATTCTGATATAAAGGAAATACAAATTACTGAATTAGCTTTTTCTTGTGCACAGCATGAGAAGAAAACCTATGACATACTTGTCAAACAGCTTGGTGAGGAGGACTCAAGGACTCGAGACTCCCAAAACTGGATGAAGACATTTAAGATGCGAGAACTGCAGGTTGATGCATAGTGTTACAAAAATGCTCTCATTTTTCTGTTTCTCTCAAGTTTTCTGAATTTCTAATTTTTCTTTTACTGATGAATGCACAGAAGCAGAAAGGTCAGGCATTGAATGCAGCTTCTGCTCAAAAGGCGATTGATATATTGAAGGCAAGTGTTATTTACTTTTTCTTTGATTAAATCTGATGAGATGATTAATTGATATATGGATATGGGCATTTTGTCATTCTGTGCTTGTGGAAATGGTTCCCCATAACAATGCAGGCATTAAGCATGCCCAAGTAGTTGTGCTGAAAAACCTTGTGTGTTCTTTCATCCTTCTTTGTTTTTCTGATGCATCTCTAATTACATGAATAAATTTAATTAACTAGATGTAACTGTCTGTAAATATGGCATGTCCAAGTATATGTTGCTGAAGTCTCTCATGCAACTGTCTGCTGGTGTCTATTGATGATTGGATTTTCTGACATTGATTTGTGTGGCAGGCTAATCCTGACCTGTTGCATGCATTCCAAGCTGCTGCGGTTGCTGGAGGATCTGGATCTGGGAGTTCCAGTGGTTCCATGAACAAATCCCTTAATGCAGCAATTGCTGGTGAGTCACTTCCATGGGGAAGGGGAGTAGATGAACGAGCTGCTCGTGCCGCAGCAGAAGTTAGGAAGAAAGCAGCTGCTAGGGGGCTCTTGACTCGTCCACATGGTGTTCCTGTTCAAGCTTTGCCACCTCTCACTCAGCTCCTCAACATCATTAATTCAGGGGAAACTCCAGATACAGTCAGCAACGAGGAAGCAGCAGGGGGAGTGAAGGAAACTAATGGACAATCTTCTAATGACCCGGTAGATACTCAAAAAGACCAAACAACAGGGCAAGATCAGGCTCCTGTTGGATTGGGCAAAGGCTTAGCATCATTAGATGCCAAGAAACAGAAAGCCAAAGCCAAAGTTGCAGCTTAAGGTTTAGAGTTGAGATTGGATTGATTGGTAGCAAGGGTTAAACTTCTTGCCATCTGTGGGAGAGGCAACATTTCTTAATGAATTTCAGTGGTGACCAGCCATCTACTACTCTTAAGAAACAGGAGGTACTGAGGCGTGCCAAAGAAACCATCTGTATTCCTCTATTTTCCCAGTAAGCAAGCTCTTAGATATAGTCGAGGGAGCGCGCATGGGTACAATGAGGTGCAAGGTAGATGATTTGTGACCTGTTCTCATGTAGGCGCACCAAATAAATTGGTGATTAATTTTCCAGCCAGTTAATTCTGTAACTTCAACTCAAAATTAGTTTTGTAGTTGATTTTGTAGGCATTTTTGTTTTGATTCAGTTCTTGAATTTTATTTTATTTTTGATATTTTAAATTTATGTTGTTTTCAATGGTGGCTTGCTGTTGGCTCCTTTGTTTTGTTAGGGACAAGGGATTGTTACTGATTTCACATGTCAGTGAAAATATTATTTATTTTGCTTTAGTAGCCTTTTAATGAAAATTAACAGAGGCAATTGCAGTTGCTACACTGAAATATTGAAAGATTAATTATTACATACATACATGTGTGTGTGTGTGTATAATTTTTTTTTATTACATACATATGTGTGTGTGTGTATATAATTTTTTTCATAATTACTGTAACTCTTCAAGATCAACTAGAAGTTTTAAAATTTAACAGATGCTTCGTTATGCTTCTGAAAACTTGCTTGCAAAATTTTGCTGGAATTATTTCTTAAAGCATGTTGGACAATACTATCATGGCTAGAAGAAGAAAAAAACTTCTTCAACTTATCATATAATAAATATTATTGAGAGAATAAGAAAAAAAACTGAAATGTTAAAATGACTAGAAGAAGTTAAAGAATTGAAAAATAAATGATGGACAAATCATATTCATTTGAGCAAGAGAAAACAACTCAATCACGTGTGTAACGCCGCATGGCATACCTAAGCCTATTATTTACACCCTTGAGTTTTAGATGTAAGATGAAATAATAAAAAGATTTAATATGACCATATAATATTAAATCAAATAAAAAAACAAATACGACCGTATAGAGCGGGACTCACAAGAGATGAATTCATGTGCCTGGCGCTTTGACTTGAACTTGATATCTGGGCTTTTGGTTCCCTGAAACGATCTTGCTGCGTTGCTGCTCTGCAAAATCTAACTCTCTTCTCTACAACGCAACAAGCAAAAGATGCTGGGTGGGAAGTGTTCTCGTGCTTGGGAGCGATGAAACCTTTGCAAACTGCCAGCGGGAACCATCCACCTGAATTGAATTGGACGCAGGCAACAGCTAGCAAGGGCATGGGCTCGTTTTACCACCCCACCAGGCTGGCGATGCACCGAAGTGCCTTCATGCAATCGATCATCGGCTCTGAAGGAAGTTTCTCTGATAACTCAGGTGCCTCTTTTGTTATGACCACAACGCCCCTCGTATTGGAATTATTCCCCAGTTTCTTCTAATAAAAGATCCATCCTCTCATGGCTGGCTTTCAGGCAGAATATGCGAAGAGCACCAGATGAAAATGCCAATACCTGGTTTTTCGCTATTCTTCGAGATTTTTTCTTTTCCTAGTCCTATATTTGATTAATTATAAGAAAGGGAACGCGAAGCAGTTTATAAAGTTAAAAACAAGATTCGAATTCTATAAACATATCGTTAAGTTCCCTAAGGTTTTCATTTACAATTTCTTCATTGTTTTTCAAATGAAAAAAAATCAAATGATACAATACTTTTCTTCTATATACAAATACTATTTTGTAATGTGAGACTTTTATTTCAATTTTGTTAGTGTCATGATTTCAATTTTTATTATAAATCTAGTGCACTTTTTTTAGCTCATAAATATAACATTTTTTATGGTAATTTTTAAATTGAACAGAAAAAAATAAATAGATTATCACAAATATAAAATATTAAAATAACTATTATAACTTTGTTTCTTATAATATCTTCATTCTCAACAAATAAACATTTTTTTTTAATTTTTATATAAAAAGAGGGAGCTTTTCTGTCCCAGAAAAACCTCTCATTACAAACAGATAACCCATTTAATCTCCTTATGAAGCCAGAATTAAATTACCCCAACAGCTGAATCTTATCACTTACTATGCAGAAGAGCAAGCAAAAAAAGGTTCCCTAACAACGAAGGGCAAAAATAATAGGCAAAGCCAGATTAGAACAAGCAGGGCGCTATAAAAACAGACAAACCAGTCCTGTTATATCTACCACCAAACCCACACAACGTGCAATCTATGCTCGATGAAGGTGTGTTCCATTTCTTATTGAATTGCTAAAAAGTTGAAATTAGCAAGTGGGAAATAATTCAAGAGTTAAACCTTTTGGATAACGCATTTTCCAAACAGGAAAAAAATAGCCTTCATTTTCTCAAGACCATATCCGTCGGAACAAACGAGTTTCTATCACAGATAAGTAAACGGGGAGTAGAATACTCTCAAGTCTCAGCTTCAAAAGGTCAACGATGTTAACATGTAAAATATAATTAAGCACGTGTTTCCACAAGCTTAGCTTGATCAATTTAATGAAACGCCGAATCCATAGGTTCACCCACATAACAATCATTGCAGTAATTCATCCACAAAAGAACCAACCATTGTAGTACAAAGTATAATTATATACAAAACTAAGCTATTGAAATTGAAAGCGATAATTTTGTCTCAGATGGGGTATTATCATGCGATGGTTGATTTGGTGGGGAAAAATGTACCTTCCAGGATAAATAAGAAGTCAGACCCATCTCAACATTTCTCCTACAAAACTCTGAAACAGGTCGGTTATTACAATTGATCTTTTTCCTATTCTTTATCATTCTCCTTTGTTGAATAATCTTCTTCTAAGCAGTAATATGGGATGATCACGATAAGAAAAATATTACCATGGCCTCACCCAGATGCTCCAGCAGCACGTTTGTCACATTCACCTTGTTCTTCTTTGGCAAACTCCTCAATCAATTCACACTGTCTTGGGGTCAAAGTCCTGTAGCAAACATATTTTCTGTAAGGCATTGTCTATAACATAAGGAACTATCCGGCCAAATAGATGGCTATATTTACAACATATATTGTGTTGTCCATATGAACCCTTTGTGGATTATGGGCAAAACACGATGACATGGGATAATCACCAGCAAAGATCTTTCTTGAAGAAAACATCTCGACATATCATTCATCCATTTCTGGTAGTAGTGGACAGGCAGCAAATACATATAAAAGTTAAGCATGGTGAAATAAACTGACAAAGGAAAGAAAACTCACGTTGGAATTTTGACATTGAAGTGCACAAACTGATCACCAAATGAGTAAGAGGCCCGTGCTTTAATCCCTGTCAGAAAACACCAAGAAGTTCTTCCTTTATTTCAGACTAAGGCAGAGTAGTAGAGACCGACCAAAGAATACAAAACACACAGCACAACTACACATATGAAGGAATAAAGAACATCACCGAGAAACACAACAAAAACTGCTGAGGCTTTTCCAAATTTATCGTCATTAATTCCATATTTTACAAAAAATTACAGCACATTTGAATAAGATGTGAAAAGAGGAAACAAAGGCCAGTTTAAAAAAAAATTAAGTCTAAATATCCAGAATGCAAGTACAAGAAGCCTAACAAGAGGGATCCGGCCAAATACTAATCTTTAAAGGAAAATCTCAGATAATTTTTTCCCCCAATATTCTAGTTATCCCTCATCATATTGAATACCAATATGTGCATAAATCTATATATCTTAGGATTAGGGCTTCATATAGTAGTAGTAATTAACCACAAGACCACAAAAATCATATCTTGTAAAGCAAGAGAAAGAAGAAATATATATGCATGTGTGCATGTGTGCGTCATCAGTTATCAATGTGAAACATCTACTAAAAAGGGAATGCATAAAAAAAACCACATGCTTACAGTATAGATAACCAGAAAACCTTGAGCAGACATATAGCAAAGAAAGATATCTAAGGCAGGAGTAAGGAGAGCAAAAATTGCATTCATCTCACCTTTATTCTTCAGAACCACCTTCTGACCAGGTTGGGTGCCAGGGCGGACCTGAAAATATAAAACATGTTAAGGTGAACAATGAATTGATTTATTTTTTAGCATAATCAAATCAAGCAAAAAGATTACAACCTTGAGTACAACATCTCCTGTGAGAGTTGGAACTTGGATGGTTCCCCCCAAAATTGCCTGCAAAAGAGCAATCGAAATAAATTTTGCATCTGGCATGGATGCTAAATGGGATTTTATGTTACGACTTGTGACTTAGGTCTATAACAAAAAAATCCACAAGATTTATATGTTTCAACAAGAAGACCATCTGAACTGAGTACTACATTTTGTTTAACAAGTATACAAATAAAGCATTACCCATAACTTAAAATAATGAAAGAATTTGTAAATGAGAACCTTAAAATGCACTGAAACACATAGATAACAGGAATGAATTCTGTTCATTAGAATCTTAGTGTTTTTCTAAAACCATGAAAAAAAAAAGATTTTACCTGGGTAATGCCTAGAACAGCATCAACATGAATGTTAGAGCCTTCTCTTCGGAAAACAGGGTCTTCCCGGACCTGTGGAGGAGGGAGGAGGAAATTCATAATGACTTCAATAACAAAATGGGATAGATGCAATAGGATTGGGGGAAGTTGACAAGTATCGGATGGGAACAGAGTCTAAGCACACAAAAAGTAAACAAGCAGAAGAAAGAATGAAATGGAAGAAAGTAAACCACCTAAAAGCAAAAATTTCAAAGAACAATCAATTACAGTGGAAAAGGACAGCTACAAAAAAATGTTCCTTAAAATGCCAACTTTCTACGTATCCAATGGGGACTTCACTATTTCAAATGTTGTCATTACCCTGCATTAAATCCAGCAGACAAGGTGGATCAATCCTCCATGTCACACTACTCTTCTATTTCTTGATTCCCACATCCAGCTTGCTAGGCAAGCAATGACTATTGCATAACCATTTAAAATTCAATAAGATAACAAAACTCATCCAAGAGTTTGCCAGCAGCAAGGCAATTTGAAAACTAAAATGCTACAGGCTTCTTGTTATAATGTGAGAGTGACAACCATCCATGCAAATCAAAAGAGAAAAAATCACAAAAAACCATGCCATGCTAAATAATGCCGCAAGGAAATGACCTTGACCTTTTTCTCCATAACAAATTAGAAGAGGACTTGATGTCAAATTACTAATTATTAAAATATTTTTATCTTCGTCGATAATGCATCGTAAAACATCACACAAGCAAGCAAAGAAATAATTAACACAACATGCAAATATAGCAGCACAACAATATTAAATAAGGAGGGAGTTGAATTACCTTGATTGTAACATAGAGATCCCCAGGTTGATTTTTCTCTGGATCTGCTCCGCCACTTCTAGGGAGCTTCATAGTCTCATTGTCATCCACTCCTGCAGATGCCAAGAAACTCAAGGTTAGTCACCAAAACCAGTAAAACGTTCTACGCAGGAAAATGGACAACCATATCTATAGACCATATTCACGAATGTTTCCAGAAATCAGAAGTTGAGTTCATTTGAGGATGTCACTATATTCCATCCCTAATACATATCTGGATGTAAAAATTAGGACTGGACAGTAATTAATTGGTTAACACAGGGAAAGCGGTGGACAAGTAGCTCGCTTTATCCCCATTTATTGTTTTCTCTGGTTGTCAAAATGGTTCTTGTTTAGAATTGAATTTAGCCTTGCCTAATCAAGTTTTTTTTCTTTTGTCAAAGGAAATATGTCAATTTTGTATATTAGTTCATAAATGGTGTGAGGATCTCAGTGGAGTTTATTTTTCAAAGATTAAATCAGAGCCCTGACTCAAAGCTATCATTGTTTAGGGCTCTTCCATCCCATAAATAGTAGATACCTAGATCTAATGTTTGGCACTAATCTAGCATTCAGTTTTGATTTCTTTAACTTTATGGTTCAGTCTAGCACCCAAGAACTCAGGGTTGAGAGGGACATTGAATTTTATCTCTGGCTTATTTAGCTTCTAACTGCTTTGGGTACCATAAGGAACAGATCTAGAAAAGCATTCAAAGAAACGTGCACATTGTTCCTGTTTCATATGAAATGCCTAATTGAGAGAAAGAGCAAAAAAAAAAAAAACTGTGATGTGCCATTGTAAGACCATGTTGTGTGGAGCATGTGAGAGTGCTGACCAAAGACAGATAAAAAGGCCACAAAATCATACAAGGCGGGAAATTCAACAAGATGCTTCAAGATCTACAGACAAACCTGTTGGAATGTTCAATGAAATTGTCTTTGATCCTCTCACTACTTTGAGTCCATGGCAAGACCTGCAAAAACTCTGGCACCAAGAGTAGAGAAGCATATGCATTAAATTAAAAGATAAAATCAAAGGACTAAGTCCCATTAAATAATCAAATTTTGGAAGAATAATTTAATAAATCAAATTAATAGGCTGTCTACTGAAGAACTTCCAGTCTAGCTGTGGTTCATATAGAAGACTAGAGGTAAACCATAAACCCACAATTTAAAACTTCAACAAAGTTGCAATTTCCTCAAATTTTCTTATCAAGAAAGCAAGGTTCCCTAAAGTTTTTGAAAAAAGGGGTTGCCACAGTATATCAAATCTGCCAGATTGCAGAATTCAGAAGCCAAAATTAATGCAACTATATACAACACTTTAAAATAAAAATTTCTACACTGGTGCCAACGTACAAAGTAATACCTCTTCAGGTTGCTTCATGAAGAAAGAACAAGTTTTATTGCTTCCCAAAATTTTGCTTATAAAAAATCAATATTTCCTAAAATTATTTAAAGAGGACTTGCAGAACCCAGAGGAAAACAAACATCGAGTACCATACCGAAACAGTTTGCCCAGTTCCACCACACTGATCACATGTCTGCTGAAAACTGAAAAAACCCTTTTGTGTAGATATCTGCAAAAGTAGGAAATGTGATTTGTTACATAGGGAAAGCACCCAGTATTTCCAGAATACATAACACCATCAAACACTTCTGCAAGTGAAACCAACCACGCCTCTGCCTTTACAGCGTTTACACATTTGAGGTTTTACTCCTGGAGGAACACCTTCTCCACCTGGGAAAATGAATAGAAAAAATCAGACTAGGCCCACTCTCTTAAGAAAATACAAGAGAGCTACAGTTATGAACTAACAAACCCCCACCCCCCCCCCCCCAAAAAAAAAAAAAAAAAGGAAAGCTTAAGCTTAAGAGAGGAAAATAACCATACCACAAGCTTCACAAGCCACATCAGTCTGAAATGTAATAGTTTTGGTGCATCCCTGAACAGCTTCCATGAAGGAAAGTTCAATGGAAACCTACACATGATGGTTTTAAAAAGAAAATGGAAGTCAAAATTAACTCTAGACCAAAGGAGAGAGCACCAATCAACATGAAAGGAATTTATAAGAACCTTGACATCTTGGCCAGCAACATTCTGTCTAAATATATTGCTGAATATCTGATCTCCATCAACACAAGTGGTGGCATCATGCACATAGAGACAGCATGTTAATTTCAACTATGAAGGTCAAATGTTTAGAAGACCCCCCCCCCCCCCACCTGAAAAAAAAAGTTACTAGCAAATATATTTCTCCTTGTATTGCATTAAACAGCCATTTTGTGGAAATTAATTTTATAAGAAAGCATACTACAAAGCAGCAGCAACAGTTTAATTGTACTGCTGGCTTAATTGTTATAGAGGCATAACAATGACAGCCCCGCTCATTTCAGCCAACAATTTCAATTTCAATTTCAACCCCAGTAGTTTGCAACTCCACGGAATGTAAGCTCTTGCCCTAAGAAAAAGGCCACCCTTATTTAATTTAAGCTTCAGATATGAGGAATTAAACCATGAGATAATTCACAGTTGAAGAGAAACTATTGAGTTTGAGAGAATCAAAACAAAGAAAAGGGAGCTAGAGAGTAATTACATCTTCCATTCTGAAGAAGTCACCAAATGGACTCTCAAATCCTGGTCCACCAGGCTGATAATTATCTTGGTTTTCAAATGCGTCATGGCCTAGCTATAAGTTTGCAAATATAATGCAAATCAGTACAGATATAAATAGATGAGGGACATTAAATTATGTATTGTATAAAAAAGCGCTTGCAATGAAGAGAATTTCAATGTATTCTATGGATAGAGTGCCTTCAAAAAAGGGAAAAAAAAAAGGGGGCAGAGATAGAGAGAATATAGCAGATGTGTGCATGCAAAGGTTGGTGTTCTTTTTCTCTTAAAAAATATAGTTTGCAAAGTATGTGAACTTCAAACCCTAACAGGATCTTACATTCTTTTAGTGAAGGAATGCAGGCCAAAATGAATAATAAAATTTAAAGACAACAAGAGAATATTCGCATATTGTATAGAATAGAAAGACAAGCACACGAGAATCTTTAACATACACCACCAAGATGGTATGGTTTCAAGTAAATTGAGCAAAAAGAATGACCTTACCATATGCTTGGGTTCCAGTGCATGGAAACTTAATAATTGTCCCACCAACTAACCTATCTGCCCACTAAAATCCCCTAATGTTCCAGATTAAGCCCAATTTTCAAGCTAGAGCAGATGCAATTATTCTTCTGCAAGAATGAGATCCTCGATTGTTTTTGTGGTAAGAAGTTAGCAACTCCTATTTGAAAATAAAACTTCATGTGGGCTGGTTCAGAGACAAGGCTTGACAGTTCTCAAAATCACAGATAGAAATTGCTTTCGCAGGTTGACAGTTGACAACTCAAGCAAATTTATCATGGTAATGGATGCTACAAAACGAAATTCTAGATTATTCTAACAATGACCTATCGACTACAAACTAGAACCTTTCAATTTAAACCATGAGAGAGTTTCTGGATGTGCTAATTAGTTCTTTCCCTGCCTAAACTTTCAATTTTATTTCACCACTTGACCTTAACTAAACATTACTCCAGCACTCTCACACTACTAGAAGCACCCACCCAACCTCCCAAAAAAAAAAAAGCTGCCAGGTGAACACTTTAGCTTGTTCCAACCATCTGGCTTTTTTTTTTACTTACATTCTCATTTACAAATCCTAAATCTAAAAACATAGCTAAAGTAAAAGTAATTGTTGAGATCGACTAATGAAAAAATGGATTGCTACATTCATCACCAGACTCTGTATAATGGGATTGCTAATTGCATCCCCACACTATGTATGTAAACAACTACATATGTCACCTTACTCTATTGGCTAATTGTAGTTTATGGATTGGAGGATTTCAACATGCATGCATGTCATCCCAGTTAAGAGCTATAAATCCTCTTTCAGTTATTGCATGTTTTCAATCATTCATTGATATTGTATGCAACTTGGTCATGAGCTATAAAGGCATTCATTTTCCACTTATTCAACAAATACACAATTAAAATTTAATATGAAACCTGATCATATTGTTCCCGCTTTTGATCATCTTTCAAAACCTGCAACATAACCAACAAAATTTATCCATTCAGTATTCTATGTAACTTTGAGGAAGAGGCAAAATTCTGTTCTGCAAAATTTACCTCATAGGCCTTTGAAACTTCTTGAAACTTCTTTTCAGCTTCAGGGTCATCTTTGTTTGTATCAGGATGGAGCTTCTTTGCCAGCTGCAGAGTCGTACTAAAGTAAAATCAGAAAACATAAATGAAGCTTAAAAAAAAAGCTGTCAAGTAACAGCTGCATTGTTGCAATCTTATCACGATACAGAGTAAAAACATGAATGCATGGACCAAACACCCAAATTACAGAAAAAATAATGCGGGAGAGTTGCAGTATTTGTGCTGAAATATGCAAAGATTAAGCCAGGTAATGAAGAGAAAACCTACCCCATAATAAGCTTTCTTTATATCAGATGCACTAGCATTCTTGCTAATGCCAAGCACGTCATAATAATCTTTGGACATGTGAGCTGGGCCAGAAAAAAAAAAAAAAAACGTACATTGTTAGCTACACAAAATGCCCAGGAAATATTTTAGAATACAAAACTAGTAATTAGTAACATCACAAATGTTGCAGCAATTTCAGTGTCAACAAAACAAAACTTGTACCAAAAAAACACAGTCAGGTTAGATTTAAAAAGAAAAATACTAAAAGCAGAGCAAGTAAAATACCAGAGCCATGAATTGACCTCGCAGCACCAAAATTTGCATTTAAAGCTCCCAATAGCAACCAATTTTTTTGGCTAACTGCAAATTTCAAAGCACACAAATCAGAACACGCACCCCCAAAAAAAAAATTGTTGCAAAGAAAACTAACAGATTAGAGAAACGCATGCATAATTCAGATTCTCTAAAGCTTAATCCACCACAAATTTTATAGCTTTTGAAGCCCAATTCGTTGAAACAACTCAAGAGTCCAAAAAGCTAACCAAACAAAGAATCTTAAAACAACCCATAAAATTAAATAAAACACGAAGAAAGCAAATAAAACAAGTGCAAGCTACCATTTTTATGAGTGTGATTGCCAATAGACCTAATAGGATTATAAACCCCAGCAGTACCGCTCAATCTCCTAAAACTCCCACTTAGTACACTCTTGTATACCTGCAATTAAAACAAAATTACACAAATTAGAAATGTACATTAAAGCAGTTCGAAAAGAATTGCAAATAAATAATCAAAGTCATACGGAATCAGCAGAATCTTCGAGGAGGTTGAAGGGGAGAGAACGGCAAGCGAGCCAACCAACAAGCTTGACGCCACGAGACCGAACCATTTGGTGGGTTCTTTACTAGGGTTTCAAAAGTCTTGATTTTTCTAGCAATTTATGTGAATTGGGGAATTATTAGAAAGTTTGGTTCTTTTTTGGTTTTGGGATTTTTTGGGTGGGGGCTTAAACCCTACAATAGCCCTGGTTTTTTAGATTGGAAAGGTTCTCGTAGTTTGAGAGAGGAAGGGAGAGGCTTGTTTTTGTTGGTTTTTTTAAAGGAATCTAGAAACTGGAAAGACAAAACCCTACGGCTACGAGGGCACGGGCCAATCTTGTTGGAGACAGGCACCTTTTTGTGGTGCATTTGGTCCCTTCCGTGATACTTTTGTTATATTTTAGTCCTTTATTACTCGTTCTGACATCATCATCTTATTTTCTATTTTGTAAACATTTGCTTTTTCTTCGGTGAATCATAAAATGTGTTTTAATATTTTAATATAAAAAATAATGTTATATATATATATATATATATATATATTATTTTAATATATTTTTAGATAAAAAATAATTTTAAAAAACAATCATTATTATATTATAAAATAAACGATATTTATTTAAAAGATATACGATATTTAGAATCTATTTGAAAATATAGTGCAAATTATTTGTTTTAATTTTATTATGTTACTAAAAATTATTATTATTTTATATTTTAGATTATTTTGATATGATATAACAAAAATAATTTTTTTAAAATAAAAAATATATATTATTTTAATATATTTATAAATAAAAAATATTTTAAATTTCATCATTATTATAATCTCAAACAATATATAATAGGGATTTAGCCTCATTCTGATTAAAGTATCATGATTAGACAAGTAAAAGTAAAGAGACTAAACCAAAAGTGTGTTGAGGGAGAGGTCCAGGTGCACCAATAATCTGCTACGACCAACAAGTGTGTTGATATTTGCACTCGTGCTTCTCGTGTCACATATGTGGTGCTGTATGTGTCAATAAACCTTAAAATATTTATTTTATACCTTCATTTTCTCCTCTTCTTTTTTCTAAATTATAATTTCTTCTTGATAGTTTCTTTTCTTTGGATTGTACGATTCACATTGTCCGGCGCTGTGTTGCCAGTGGGGTTTTTAGTTGATTTTAATAGAAAATAAAAAGGTATCAATAGTATTATGGATGCATTTTTTATACTAATAATTTCTTTAATTGAAGAATATAAATTTAGTATTTGAACTTAATAAAAATAATTTAAAAATAAATAAAATATTAAACTATGAATAAAATTATTCACGCTGGTTGGATATCTAAGCAAAATGCTACATTCTCATTAAAAAAATAAAAAATAAGTATTCATGCAAATATTTTACGTCATGTATTCTTTTTATTTTAAAATGTTTTCTTTTATTTATTTTAAAAGTTAAGTTTGATCGCGGATGTGATTTTGGTAATGTAAATGTATTATTTAAATACAACTTGTTAATCTAAATTTTAATAAAAAAAGATTAAATATAAATATAGGTCTGACTCTGTTTTTTTTTGTTCAGTTTTTTTTTATTATTTAAAGTTTATAAAATTAAATTAGTTAGTTTTTTAAAAAATTTAATTAATTTTTTTCATAATTTTATTTAATCAGCTTATAATTGATTTTTTTACACAGCCGGAGAAAATCAGAGCATCGGCAGTACAGAGAGATCCAACTCATAGCCATTCAAAGTTTTCAAAAAAAAAAAAAAAGTTTTCAAAACTAATAATCCCAGACCTCGTGCCTCAAATTTAGACAGGTCAACCCTCATACTTTCAATTTATGGTCCATTTAATCCCCTTAGAATTTAGATGTGCATGCACGGAAACACGTGATGGACATGCGACGAACACGAGTCATGTGGATGGACTGCACGTGACTACTAATCGAAGCTGTGAGGGTAATCATGCCTGGAATTAAAGTGCTGGAATTGCCAATAAATTTTAAGAATATTAAAAATATAATTGTTAATTTTAAAATTTATAAAATTAATTAAAATATATATAAATTAATTTCAACATCTATATTAATAATAATAAAAAAAGTGTTGGAATTGATTTTACTAATTTCTAAGACCCGAGTGACTTGAGAGTGAATTTACCTCAACAATAATGTGGTTCAGATCATATTTTAAAAAAAATTAATTTTTTTATATAAAATTAATATTTTTATTGTTTTTAAATTATTTTCAATGAATTGATATAAAAAATAATTTTTTAAAAACTAAAAAAATATTATCTTAATATATTTTTAAACAAAAAAATATTTTAAACCATCTAGCGAGTAGCTAATCGCATGTTTAAAGGTAAAAGCTTGTTTATTAACATCGTTATGATTGTTTTTTAAATAATTTTTTATATTAAAATATATGTTAATAATATTATTTTTATTTTTTAAAAATTATTTTTAATATCAGTATATTAAAATAATTTTAAAATATTAAAAATATATTAATTTAAAATTAATAAAAAATAATTTTTTAAAAAAATATTTTTAAAATATAAAAATAAAAAGACTCTTAAAATCTATAACTACGAGGAGCCATAATTCAAATCCAACGCCCTGATCATCCCTTAAAAATTCAAGTGGCAAAGCTAGAACAATGATGTCAGCTTTCGATGTTCTCGTCAATACGCTGTTTGTTGCGCTTCATGAAAATTAATTTTTTTTTTCTTAAAATTATTATCTAGCCTTTGAATCTTACATATCCACAAATCAAAGCATCTATCTCCATCAAAATCACCAAAATGGCCAGGCACAAGTTGCACAGCTGCAGACTAATTAAGCTTTATTTCATAAAAGTCAAAGCAGAAAAGATTTCATGTTAATAGTTCAGAGAAGCACCGGAATTACTTCCTTCTATCCTCTTCTTCTTCGACAAAGAGGCCCGAAGTTCCAAAAGTAACATGATTACCCTTACTAATAAGATATAACTTGAAAAGGTAATTTAGAGATAGCTACTATCTTCAACTGTAAGTTCAATTCTTATGAATATTTTGGGTTCGATTCTTATTATGTATTAGCCTATTATTTTTATGGTATCTAATCTATCTACTGAACTTGCAGGATGTTCAATAGACCTTGAAAATAGTTATGATACGCGTAAACTAGTCCAGACATCTAGAATCATAAAAAAAAAAAAAAAACTTGAAAAGGGCTTGTTTTTATGGTCCAGGAAAATGGAGCACAAAATCACCCAGTGGATGCATCATTTCAGGGCCCAGGCCGATGACCCACATGGAAGATCGAAAGAGTATTCGTTAAAAACACACGTTCTACGCCTTTTCTTTCATCTGCTCTCGACATAAAGTGCAAATATCCAGTAATTCAGGGTAGCATTCATGGTGATCTTTGATCAAAGAGAACTTGTGTGCGATTGTTTATCTCAGGTCAAGGGACATAAGTGCAGCTCGAGGCCCTCTATTGCATCTTAAAGTGGAATGCCAAAATTGTGAAAAGTATTTGTAATTAAAATAATAGCCTGAAACTTTACTAGTCCATCGGAGCAACTACAGATCTCCCTAACACGGCCATTCTTTCCGAGGCTCCCTTTTCTTCTCCAGGCGAAACCGATACGGATTATGTTATATATTTTGGACTAAGCAAAACAGTAGGAAACTCGAATCAAATCCAGCAATAGGGTATTGCAGAGTTCCTAGCCCTAAATAGATACCCTCCTCTTTACTCTTTAGTGTTTCTTTTCCTTTTCTTTTCGTTTATTTTTTTATACCCTCCATTTTGATTGTCTGTTTCTGAGAGGGAATTGATATGTTTAGCGGGAGTAAAAAAACATTTTATAATTTATATGTGTGTTCTCTGTACAGTAACAAGTTTACTTAAAACATTTGTTAATATTATAACTTAATGAATTTATATTGTTGTTAGAAAAATAATTATATTTTCAATGAAACTGTATAATTACTACTCAATTTTATTCCAAGGATTACAAATATCAAAATTAATTATAAAAATAAAAAAAACAAATTCAAAAAACAAATCAATTTCACCGAGTTATCTAAGTAAACCCATTAAAAAAATCTATTAATTCATTATAATTTTTTGTATAAAAATCTGCACTTATAAAAAAAATATTTTCTTTCAAAATAAAATAATAATTATTTTTTTTATTCATTTACAAACTACTCCATCATTATAACATAAAACTGACTAAACAAAGGGATACAGCAATAACTTAAAGCAAATGAAAGAATAATGCGTAGGAAAGGCATCTTTCACAAAGGTCACAGTTCCCTCCCGAGCTTGAGGTTGTACTTTTGCTTTCTTTCAGCTCTGTCACTGACCTTTAAGTCATTCTATTTTTCTCCCTTTAGTTTTTCTTCACATGGGTGTTGCTGACCACCGAAGAAAGGCATGTCCTCATTACATTACAAATTTTCAGCTCTAACAATCGGCATGCAGGGCCTTATGCAATGTTCTCAGCTGGAAGCATGAGATGTAAATAATAAAATATTAAAGAATAATATAAATTATATCTTAAAAGTTTTATTTAAAAATTTAAGTTATTAAGTTAAGATGATAATTTGACATGATATTAAAATTTTAATGATCAAACAATCACGAGTTTTAATCTCACTTCTTTATTTATATAATAAAAATTAAACATAAGATAGTGTGAAGTAAGTTTTAAATTCAAAGAGTTTGTATTTAAGAGAATGTGTTAGAAAATAATATAACTTTCATTTAAGAAAGTATGTTAGAAAATAATATAAATAATATTTTAAGACATTCCTTAAAAAGTTAAGTTATTGAATTAAAATAGTTTTTTTAACATAAAAATTATTTGAGGCATGAGACATGTTAGCTTCTTTTATGTGAAAGATTAAGTGAAATGCATGAAAATTAGATCAACATGAAAACAACAGAAGTTAATCCTTCACCAATGAACAAATCTTAAGATTCACATTTTCCAAATGTTAATACCAGCTTCATGTAGCTACATCGAGACGCATTAGATTATTCTCGAAAAAAAAAAGAGGAGAGAGAGATACCGGACTGATCCCTTTCTTGACAAAGATGTCAAACTTTTGAGTGTAGAAAGGAAAAGAAAACAAGAGAAGATTAGACCGCTAACATGCACTAGTTCATCCTATCAAAATCTAACTTCCATTTTACTTTTTCTTCAAGTTCTTATTAATAACATTCAGGACAACAGTTTATAATATTTCGTGGAGAAATAAGCTTATATTTGTTATTTTATTACTTTCAAAAACTAAAAGAATGGTCTATATTCACTTTCCCACTTTAAAATAAAGCTTATTCTTTCCCTCCATTTTGCTCTTCTTGCCCATCCTAGTTTTTCTACAAAACTCAAAGGTAGCTTCTCCATCAAAGCATTCCTTTCTTCAACAAACAATTCAAAGCTAGTACAGTGAGTGAGAAAGAACCTTAACAGTTATTCTTTCCATTTATACTGTAACTTGGTGACCAGAACTTCTTTGCTTCAACTTTGAGTTTCAGATATCTTGCTGGTAGCCACTTCCTTGTAGCTTCCTACACCAGCAAAGTAACCAAAACAAAAGGAGTATGAAGCTAGTGGTAGAAGTAGTAGATGCTCATAATCTTATGCTCAAAGACTGCGAAGGGTCAGCTAGTCCATTTGTAGAAATCGATTTCCAAAACCAACCAAGTAAAACCAAAACCATCCCAAAGAACCTCAACCCTGTTTGGAACCAGAAACTTCTCTTTGATCTGGACGAAACTAAAAACCGCCATCACCAATCCATTGAGGTCTCCGTTTACAACCAGAGGAGACCAATCCCTGGCCGAAACCTCATTGGTATAACTAGAATTTCGTGTTCAAGTGTTATCAAGAAAGGTGACGAAGTTTATCAAACTTTCTAATTAGAAAAGAAGTGGTTTTCTTCAACTGCTGTCGAAGGTGAAATTGGCCTTAAAATCTATACCTCACCAGAATCTGAAACAAAAGTTCCTCCTCTTCCCTCTCCACCACTACCTCCACCATCTAATACACCACAACCATTAGAAACCTCTGCTTCTTGTTCTCTTCCCCCCACTATTACTCATATTGCAGAAAATACCGACCTTTATTTCAAAACACTAGCTGCTCTTCCTAAAGCAGGGACTCTTCCTACCTCAAAAGCTGTTACAGAACAACCTGAGAAAAAGATTTCTGCAATTGCCGAAACCAATGGTGGTGTTCCTGAAAAAGAGCCAAAGAAGAGCAATAAAGAACCTGTCAAAATAAGAGCTGACACCACTCAACACGCACATCAACACCAAATACTGCAGCAACCCAGCCCATCGGTGGAGAAACTACCAAACGGCACCCCTTGCACAATGCATCCTGCTAATCCACCAGCCCATTCTAGCGATCCAGATGACTTCGACTTGAAGGACACCAACCCCAAGCTAGGGGAACGGTGGCCAAGTGGTGGAGCATATGGAGGAAGAGGGTGGATGAATGGCGAGAGGTATGCAAGCACTTTTGACCTTGTTGAGCAGATGTCTTACCTATATGTTCGAGTTGTGAAAGCCAAAGACCTTCCTCCGAGCTCCATCACTGGAAGTTGCGATCCTTACGTGGAGGTGAAGCTTGGGAACTACAAGGGCAGGACAAGGCATTTCGAGAAGAAAATGAACCCAGAGTGGAACCAGGTCTTTGCTTTCTCAAAAGAGCGAATGCAGTCATTGGTGCTTGAAGTTTTTGTCAAAGACAAAGAAATGGTGGGCAGAGATGATTATCTTGGAAGAGTAGTTTTCGATTTGAATGAAGTTCCAACTAGAGTTCCACCAGACAGTCCACTGGCTCCTCAATGGTATAGACTGGGTGACCGACGAGGAGAAGGGAAGGTGAGGGGAGACATTATGCTTGCAGTGTGGATGGGAACGCAGGCAGATGAAGCCTTTCCAGAAGCATGGCACTCTGATGCTGCCTCGGTATATGGAGAGGGTGCACTCAACATCCGCTCAAAAGTCTATGTATCACCAAAATTGTGGTACCTAAGAGTGAACGTGATTGAAGCTCAGGACGTGGTGTCAAATGACAGAGGCCGCTTCCCAGAAGTATTTGTAAAAGTTCAAGTTGGGAATCAAGTTCTCAGGACAAAGATTCATCCAACTAAAACAGCTAACCCACTCTGGAATGAAGATTTGGTGTTTGTAGTAGCTGAGCCTTTTGAGGAGCAGCTCTTCCTGACTATCGAGGATCGAGTGACCCCATTAAAAGATGATGTCTTGGGGAAAATAAGCCTGCCCCTCAACATTTTTGAGAAGAGATTAGATCACCGGCCTGTTCATTCTCGCTGGTTCAATTTAGAAAAATTTGGTTTTGGTGTCTTGGAAGCTGACAGGAGGAGAGAGCTTCAGTTTTCAAGCCGGATTCACCTAAGAGTTTGTCTTGAAGGTGGATACCATGTACTGGATGAATCGACAATGTACATCAGCGATCAAAGACCAACAGCAAGGCAGCTGTGGAAGCAACCGGTTGGGATACTAGAAGTGGGAATCTTGGGTGCACAAGGTCTTCTTCCAATGAAGATGAAGGATGGCCGAGGGAGTACAGATGCCTACTGTGTGGCTAAGTACGGCCAGAAATGGGTTCGCACAAGAACAATCCTTGACACTTTCAATCCAAAATGGAATGAGCAGTACACTTGGGAAGTTTACGATCCCTGCACGGTGATAACATTGGGAGTTTTCGACAACTGCAATTTAAGAGGAGGCGAGAAACCAAATGCTGCAAATGCAGCACGGGATTCAAGAATTGGAAAGGTAAGAATTAGACTGTCAACTCTAGAAGCTTACAGGATTTACACACATTCTTATCCACTTCTTGTTCTGCACCCACATGGTGTGAAGAAAATGGGGGAGCTCCAATTGGCTGTTAGATTCACCACCCTCTCTCTAGCTAACATGATATACGTCTACGGGCATCCTTTGCTGCCTAAAATGCACTACTTGCACCCATTCACAGTCAACCAGGTAGACAGTTTGAGATACCAAGCCATGAATATTGTAGCTGTGAGGCTCGGCCGAGCCGAACCACCTCTGAGAAAAGAGGTGGTGGAGTACATGTTAGATGTGGATTCTCACATGTGGAGTATGAGAAGAAGCAAAGCCAACTTCTTCAGAATCATGTCACTTATTTCGGGTTTGTTCACCATGAGCCATTGGTTTGGGGACATTTGCCAATGGAGGAACCCAATCACATCAGTGTTGGTTCATATCCTCTTTCTGATATTGATTTGGTACCCAGAGTTGATCCTTCCAACTCTCTTTCTCTACATGTTCCTCATTGGATTATGGAACTATAGGTTCCGACCAAGACACCCATCTCACATGGACACTAAACTTTCATGGGCAGAAGCAGTGCACCCAGATGAACTTGATGAAGAATTTGACACATTCCCAACTTCTAAATCCCACGACATAGTTCGAATGAGGTACGACAGGCTTAGAGGAGTTGCAGGAAGGATCCAAACCGTAGTTGGAGACATAGCAACACAGGGGGAGAGATTTCAGTCTCTACTCAGCTGGAGAGATCCAAGAGCAACCAGTCTATTCATTGTGTTCTGTCTTTGTGCAGCTGTAGTGCTCTATGCAACTCCTTTCAGAGCGGTGGCTCTAGTTGCTGGTTTGTATTATTTGCGGCATCCTAGGTTTCGAAGCAAGCTACCTTCTGTGCCCAGCAATTTCTTCAAGAGATTGACAGCTCGAACAGACAGCTTACTGTGATCCTGTTAGTAGTGCTTAAGTTCTCATAGCACATATCTTACTTTCTGTTAACCAGCCCGCTTCTTTCTTCTTTCCTTGTAAGTTACAATAAATGCCTCTCTAGGATTTCTCAATAAGCTGTCCTTTGAAAAAGGGATGATTGCTGTGAGTGTTGATCCGTAAAGGATACCAAGTGCTCAGGGTGGCATAGAGCCTAGTAGTACTCATGGATGAACCATGAAATGCATCCTTCCGATTGTACATTGCTTTTACAGAAATTCTGCTTTCCTATTTCCTACTTCCACTCGCCGTGCTATCATAATGAAAAAAATAATAATGGTTTATTGGGTTGTTTTTTTTTTCAACTAGTCTGATTTTGAAAGACGACCTGTAACAAAACAAGAGAGTTCACCTGGCATGGCACAAAGGCTAAACAGAGAGAACAAGCAATATCCTAAAAGCAAATACTGAATCATTTTCTTCATTTTTTAAATTTCTGAGAAGGTAGAAACCCAGTAGCATCTCAAAAAAGTGCACATTTAAACTCTCTAATACCAATCCCAACACCAAACTAAGAAACTTAACAGCATTCTAAGTTTCAAACGAGGAAACATGTCATTGACGAACAGCTAAAGGCCACAAGAACAAACAGTTAACATCTTGAAAAACCAAGCACAACTTGAAAAAGCTGTTTCGGGAATTTTCAGTTTCATGCATTCTCCATACCCATAGATAATTGATCAGGGAAATGACCTGTCAACTGTCAATTACCATTGATTACTCCACCTGATCCAAAGCAGAACATGTCCACGGCCCCAGGGAAAGCTGGGTGTTTCTATATCACTAGGACAACAGCAAAAACAACCACTACTAACAAGGCAAAGATAATAACATGGCTCATCATGGCAACTTCAATCTAAAACAGAGACTAGCAATTCAAAAGAACCGAATCACATGAAAAATAAATAGCAGTCACTTGCGCCACAAAAAGAAAAATGAGAAACAAAAATCACTTGCACAAAACATTGCCTTGTAAGGGTTCATATATTGCCAAAAACACTAGGAAAGTGCAGCTGCTAAGATAAAATTCAAACAAAATACAATAAGAAAGTAGCTCAAGAGAAACGATCCTAATTTTTTCCTTTAGAACACAAGCTCGTGAGGTTTCATTCCATCCTTGAGAGAAAACCTTGCGCCCAAGTATGCCTTCAAATCTGGAACACACTCGAGTGATTTCATGAGTGGTGCATCCACTGCCTTCTGGTCATCCTTCTTCTCTTGTGGGAGAGTATTCTCACCCTGTAATTTGGGAATAGAAGATCATAAATATCAGAATGGAACAGAGAACATAAATAATACGAATGAAACAACATATAACTAATGACCACCAGCAAACACACCTCTTTATCTGCCTCAAAGAAGTTGCCCTCTCCCTTTTTCTTCTTCTTCTCAGCCTTCTTGCCAAAATATTTATCATCAAACTTCTCCACATTAACACCAGAGATGTCAACCTTAGTGGAAGTTCCAATCACATAAGATTGGTTGACTCTCCTAAGAGGAACACCATTGATCTTAAATGGTCCTGCAGCAATGGTAAACAGTATCATAATTTTAGGCAGGAAAACAATTTTCACAGCAATATCAAGTCAAAGAATTTCCAAATTAAGCCATATCGTGAATTTTTTTACATAACAATATAGAGCATCCAATATGCAAATGATCAAGTACTGCTGTGAAGCCAATATCACAGACATTATCACAAATTCAAACTTCATGTCCCAAGCTTTGAGATCATCAGTAATATAATTTCTGTTCCCCAACCAAAATCAGTAATGCACATGCCCAGTGATACTTGATGAACGAAAACACAGGTTTCAATAGATGCTATTACAAGGGGACACCATTCGATATAGAAGACAAAACAAATCAAGCTCACCAGTGACTAGAAGCAATCCTGAAGGAAGCTGCTTGAGGAACACAACTCTCTTGCCCTTGAACCTTCCAACAAGAATGATCAAAACAGTCCCTGGAGTAATACTATCCCTACAACATCAAATAAACAGCAAAGAAAATATAGATTACAGCATGCCTTAATAACATATTGATGCTTCAGCACCCAAAACTACCCATAAATGAACCTTTCTAGTACAATAAATCTCTACCATTTCAAAATGAAATAGTCAATAGGAAACCCATAACTCAAAACCACATTTTACACAAACTCGAAAAGAGCAAAACAAAACCACGAAATAGACTAAACAGCAACCGATAAAACAATTTAAAATTCAATAAATGAATCCATAAAGAAAGCAATATAGCTAAAGGTAAAGACCTGAGCTTGGTGGGCTTAGGCTTGCGCCTGTTAGGCAGTGGCTTCTTGACATCATCAGCCGGGTAAAACTTAGGTGGTTTCTCAGCAGGGGCGGCGTCTTTAACTTTAGGAGCGTGTTTAGGGAAAACACCGCCGTTTTTGGCCTTGATAGCCCACAACCCTCTCTTGTGGTACATCTGTGACCTCGAGTACTTACCGATCCCTCGAACCAGATCTGGGTTTCTGGATACCTGTGGTGTCTTCCTGGGAGCCATTGATTCGGAATGAGGTTTCTCTCACTCTCTCTCTCTCTCTCTCTCTGTGAAAAATGGCCACAAACCCTAGTGGGGAGAATTTTGAGGGGTTATATATGCGGCGTTATATATATGGATGGATCAGTGAGAGGGGAAAAAACCCTAGAAACCCTAATTCTGGTTATTGGGTAATGGGCTTCGGTTTGGGTTGGCGGGTGTCGTTGGTTTCTGGCTTTGCGGTGAGCCTGAAATTTTCTTGAAATACACCCTATTTTTATAAAGGCCGTGGCCCATATTATAGTTTTCTTTTTATGGACAGAGTTAGCAACACAATTTTTTTACTTTTCTATTTAAATATCTTTACTTTTATTTTTGATATCTAATTGTGTGAACTTTTTATTTATTTTTTATAAAGTAATTTTTGTTTGAATTTGTTGTCTATGTATACTGACGTTGTTATTGAATTGACGTTTGACATGTTGGTGATATGTTCAGTTTTTATTTTCCTAGTTTTAATATTTTTTTTATTTGAATTTGATAATATTTAATATTTTTTTGCAAGAGAATTTTTTTAATTAAAATTACAAAAAATATTTTTAAAATTTTTAATATTAATAAATTAAAATTATTAAAAAATACATAAAAAATACTTATTAATTTAATATTTGATCATATAAAAAATAATCTAAAATACACCATAAATTCAATCGCATTACAAATCACTGAAGTATATCCCATACTAACAGGCTCTGAATGCTGTACTTTGATCTTTAAAAATTAATCACTGAAGTATCAATTTAAATTAGAAGTGAATTTATTTAAATTCAATAAAAAACTGTGAAAAAAAATTAAATTTTTTTTAAAATTATTATGTAGCACCAAATCCAATCCATCAGGAGGGCAGGATGGTAACTTGAGAGAAAATTTCCGGATATGCTATCCAACCCTTCCACTCTGCTACAAAACCCTCTCATTCTCGTCCCTCCCATTCCATAGAGAAAAAATGGCAACACTCTCATCTCTTACAACACCACTACCCACGTCCACAAAACTTGCTCTTTCAACAAACCAGTCAAAACCCTCTTTCCAAATCCTCAAACCAGGAAACCCTTTTAACCATTTCCCTAAATTCACACATTTACATAAAATTCTAAACACCAAAGCCCCCCAAAGGCTCTTTGCAGTAACTGAAGAAACAGCACCGGCTGCTGCAGTAGACCCTTCGTCAGAGGCTGCTAGGAGGCTGTACGTTGGAAATATTCCCAGGACTCTGACAAATGAGGAGCTTACAAAGATTGTTGAAGAACATGGTGCTGTTGAAAAAGCTGAGGTAAATTATGGACTAATGGTTTCTTAATTGGTCTGTTTCCTCTTAAAGCATGGATATTAGATGGACAGAGAGTTGTGCGGAGCTGCATTAGCATGGAATGAGTGTTGGATTTTTTTTCCTGATGGCAATTTTCTTGATTCATAGTGGTTGAGTATGGGGAAGTGATTTAATAGAACAATTCCTAAATCTTCTTTTCCGATTTTTTCTAGGATTGAAACTTTATGCGGTTTGTTTGTTTTGGTCTTGGGAAAATTTTAAAAGGATTTCAGCTAAGCATCGAAAAAGAATGTTATTTTTTTTCTAGAATTGATCTAATTTACTATAATTTATATTATTGCTCTAGCCCGTGGGTTGATGATTTTTCCTTGTTGTTTGCTGAGGCTTTTGGTTCAATCAATCTGTGATTTCTTTCTATTGGAATGTCTGAACTTGATTTTATATGCTGAGAAGTCAAAGAAATGTGATAATTTTGCGCAAACAGTATCGTTTCTTTTAGAGATGGCTTCTTTTCAGACTTAAAAAGGTATCCTGAGATTATCCAAAATAAATGGAGAGTATCAGAATAACGTCCTAAATCAGTAATCTGTGCACAAAATCATAAAATGGGCACGGGACTCATTCTTTAAAGCACTCCACAGAAAACAATTTCTGAACAAGCAGTTGTTTTTTTTCTTAGAGGTCATTGAGCCTCATCTCATCATACCTTTCACAAATTATGAGTCCATTATCCACCAAATCTTGGGAGAGAACTATTGAGGTTGAGTATTCCTATAACCAATTTTGGATAGGCTTCGACCTTAATTTTAAATTACCAATAAGTCAACTCCTCTAATCATTCTTTCAGTTTTTCCACACCAAGCAAACATCATTCCCTCACTTATTTCTTCTACCAAGCAATCTGCTTTTACGCTATCAGGTCAATCCATTATATTCCTCTGCTTGCCATTATTATTTTCAAAACGATTAATATCACACGGTAGCACCTTGAGAAGATGTGTCAGTTTCTCCTATTAGTGTGCCACTGGACGACATTTTTATCAGTTGTATCCATGTGTCAAAAAATAGCTCGACGGTAATAACTAGAACTTAAATGGTAAGTTTAAACTGGTGACCCTAAATTTAACCTATTGGAAGAAAAGTGGGGAGGGAAGATGCAATTATGAATTATGTGTGCACCTATGCGCTTGCATGTGAGTATAACTTCATTATAGGTTATGAATGTCTATATAGGTCAGTTAAAACTGCACATAACTTCTACCATTTGAAATCCTTTTCTTTGACTTCATGCATAATTCTGGCACTCCCATTAAGAGAATTTGATGTGCAGGATTCCTATTCTCGAGATAACTTCATTTTCTTGTTTCCTTTATAGGTTATGTATGATAAGTACTCGGGTAGGAGTCGCCGATTTGCATTTGTTACGATGAAAACTGCTGAGGATGCAAATGTGGCAATTGAGAAACTGAATGGCACTGTAAGCATTGCTGATTCTCGATCTAATTGAAAGTGCAAGGAAACATTTTGTTTCTTTATATGACTTCACAATCACTGAATGATTCTTTATGTTGGTTTTCCATTGCAGGAAATTGGAGGCCGTGAGATCAAAGTAAACATCACGGAGAAGCCTTTGCAGTCATTAGATCTGCCTTCTCTCCAATCAGACGAATCCCAATTTGTTGACAGCCCTTATAAGGTTTATGTGGGAAATCTTGCTAAAACAGTAGCAACAGATACACTCAAGGACTTTTTTTCTAAGAAGGGAAAGGCTCTCAGTGCAAAGGTTTCACGAGTTCCAGGGACCTCAAAATCTAGTGGGTTTGGGTTTGTAACATTCTCTTCAGAGGAGGATGTAGAAGTTGCCATCTCATCTTTTAACAATTCTGTAAGTTCCTTGCAGCCTTGCTATATTTAACTAGTGATTGAGTTTCTAGATCACAGAAACTTCATGCACTTGCACTGACTCTCTGTTCATCTAAGGCATACACTCCCATCATGCATTCTTGTTTATGGGTATTTATTTATTACAAAGGCAGTATCCTGCATGCTTCGTCCTTTCAAATCACTAGCCAATTATCAGGACCTTTTAGCACAATTAGACCCTTGCTGTATATTTTTATCACTTACTTGGCTGTTTCATTGACCTGATACTTGTTGGTCACTGCAGTTGTTGGAAGGGCAACCTATTCGTGTAAACAAGGCCTAGTATAGTTCGCGCATTTTTGGATTTGAGGAGTTGAATACTGTATTTTGAAAATCTCTTGCAAGCTAGTGGTTTAGTCATGTATTCATCTGATTGTCATGATCTTGTGATTCTGCTGTGTGTTCTGTAATTGTTGTAACTTCTAGTTCACTGCTAGTTATAATCGCATGCAACTTTTTTTAAAAAAAATTGTTCTAGCCTGAAAATGGTGCTTCTATTTATGAATGTTGCTTCAAAAGGATTAAACGAGTCAAGCTAGGCTGATCCAAAGGGAAAGCTGTGTTCCATGGGCTTGGGGGGTTAAACACAGATTGAGTTTCAGGCTTCGAGTAGGTTCGGAGGTTCGCTTATGCTGTTTCTTCTCCGGCCAACTTTTTATACTTAACCATGTTGAAATCGAAATCAAATCAACTTGCCTATAATCTGATGTAAGGACCTGGTTTATAATTTGACAGAAGTGATGGGTATAGCAGGTTTGATACGCACTTCCAGATTGCGGTGAAAGCTTCCCTTCTATGAGCTTATATGCCTTATGATCTTCTCGTCTAGAATCAATTTACCAGTGCAATAATAGACGAGTCAACGTGTATACAAATTGATGGCATTCTACACATTAATGATGAGATAAGATTATTGTCTTGCGTGTAAAAAAATCAGCTAACAATGTGTTGTAGAGCAATGTCTCTTCTTTAATCAAGATAATTCGTACACTGAGAATAAACTCTTGAGAAGAAAATTCTTTGATGTTATTACTCCATCAATCATGGAGGATCGCTATTTACTTGATTTGGTCCGGCCTGTGTAGAGATTAAAAAAAAAAATGGACAATTCTCTATAAGTAATTTCGATTCTTAATTTTCAATGTGATGTTATAATCATAAAAAAAACAAATTTGTGTGATGTTTCCACCGTAGCTAAAAACACTTTTCACCCTCTTATAGTTTACCAGCTGTGAGTTTTTTTTTTTTTCATCATCAAACTTTATTTTTTCCTTTGATTTGATCCTTACGAGGCAGAATTGGTGGTCATTTATTTATAATTTATTATGTAAGATCAGGGTTTAAAAAACGGAGAACCAGCATGAAAAATACAGGGAAAATAAGTAGCTTTTTGAAAACTATTAGAAGAAGTTTACTTTGGTCCTCTATCTTTACCTTCAATTGGATACATTATTGGTCTGTAGTTTTCTAAAAAGTATTTTTGACACGAGACTTAATTTTAAAGTTTTTGTGCTGAGAGAAGAGAAAGAAAAAGTCGTTAGATCTCAATTGAAAGAAAAGAGAAAAATAATTAATACTGATTCTATCCACACAAAAATCAGTATTGGTGTCAACAAGTCCATTCGATGAAAGGAGTTCCGCTAAAGCATTCTTTGGCCTTCACCTTTTATGAGGGAGTAGATCTAGACCCGGGAAGGTTTTTAAATTCAAGTTGATTTTTAGTTTTTGAAAGATTTTTTAGTTATTTAAAGTTATGAATTAGTTTATCTAGGTTTATATGATGTTTTTTTTTTAGTATTTTAGTAAAAAAAATATTGAAAAAATAAATTTTAGATATAAAATACATCTACCTCGACTTTTTAACGACCCTTCAATTATCAATTTTTTAGTCAGAAGACAACGTATCGATTATATTTAAAACAAAACAAAATTAGAAGATAAATTACGTAACATTTGCCCTCCAATATAAATAAAAAAAAACAGTAGTTTTCCTTACTTAGTTCCACTTTGTATTCCAATCAAATTCTGTAATCTCCCAGACAATCACCCGACATTGAATTCCTAAATCATGTCTAGAGTGAGAATCCAGGCTTGTGATTTTCCTTTTTAATCTTGCATTGTTGTTATGAATCTTCCTTCTTTATCACACCAGTAGCATTTACATATGTTTTAATATGGAGAAAAAACAGGGAAAACATGAATTACTTTTGTGTTTGGTATAAAATATTTTTTAGAAGATTTTTTTAATATTAATGCATTAAAATTATAAAAAATTATATTTTAAAAAATCAATTTAATCCACTTTAAAAACAAAAATCGAAGCTTTTAGACAAACATTAAGGGTGAGTTTGTTTTGCACGAGTTTTTGTGTTCACGGTGTAAAAAATACAGTAAAATGTTTAATAACAGTAAAAACTATGTTTTATACTGTGAGATCTACTAAAAAATTAAGTTGGAAACGCAATTTTTATTAAATAGTTTTTACGTATTTTTTTAACCGAGTTTCATAAAATACTGTTTGTTTTGCGTTTTAAAAGCGTTTTTGAAAAAAATGATATTTTTTTTTTGCTTCAAATTAATATTTTTTGATATTTTTAAATTATTTTGATGCGCTAGGATCAAAAATAATTTTTAAAAAATAAAAATACATTATTTTATTGCATTTCCAAGTAAAAAGTATTTTGAAAAGTAACCACAACCACACAACTATCAAATATTTTATGCATATTTTTTACTGGATATAAATCTCACCTATAATTTTTACCAAATACATATTTAAATTCCACTCACTATATTTTTTTTAAAAATTATTTTTTAAAATTACAATGATAAAAACTATCTTAAAAACAAAAACCAAGATTGCCAATTCTGTTCCGTTTCGCCCGGAATGGCCGAAACATTCTATACCAATTCAAAAAACGGAACAAAACGGAACAAATTTCATCTCATTTTAAATCTCGGTCCGTTTAGGATTTTTCTGCTAAATTCCGCCCGAAACGTTCCGGTTTCATTCCACATGTTCCGTTCCGCTCTTGAAAAGCTATTGAATCAAATTGAACCTTGCTCAATTTCATTAATTATACCACCCCGATTATAAAAAGCTCTTTTTCATTACTATTTTCAATAGCCATGATATTAATAATAATATTGAAAATTATTATTACTATTTTCATTAACAATGATATTAATTTTTTAAAATTAAATTTATCACTAATATATATGGTTTATATTCATGTTGTTTTTTTTTTCATGTTTATATTTTGTAGGAATTTGAGCAAAACAAGGAATGCTTTAGATTCCATTAGTCACTTGATAACATTGACCTAACTTTATATTTAAATATTTTTGTTAAAACATTTTAACTTTTATAATATTTTGATATTTTATTTAAGTTGAATTACTTTAAGTTAAAGATCTATTTAATCTTGACTATTTAGAAATATTTTAAATTTTAAAATTATATTTATTTGGTATTATGTTTGTATTGTATAATTTATAATTAATTTATTTTAAATATATATATATATATATATAAACAATACAATTTCGGAATGATACGCTGAAATATTCTAAAACTAAAATATTTTATTTCAATTAAAAAAACGAAATTCCTATTGGAATAGGCAACCTTGACAAAAACACGAGACACCCAGATAAGAGTAGCACTCCAACGTCCCAACCGGCCTCCTGCCCACAAAAGAGGAGGGTCCACAAGGCTAAAACAACCGTTCGAACGGCAATTCTCCCTACCTCTGTATGTTTTAGCAATTCCTGTAAAATCTGCCGCCACTGATAGAGAATCATAAATGGACGGTATGGCCTTAAAATTCCCTTCTTTCAAATTCCTAAACCATAACATCTCCACCATTCGAAGCCCACTTCTTCTCCGCAAATTCTCCTCCTCCTCTTCTTCACTTCCCGTATCAGCATCGGGTACTACTCTCAGAGAAGCGGGCCCGGCTTCCAACTCCGTTTCACTCGGTCAGTTAACCCGACCCGACTTCCCCATCCTCCACCAGGTAAATCATCACAACCCCATGTTATTTTATGCTTCTTGTTTATCAAAAACGATTCGCAATTCTGATTTTATCATTTCGTGTGTGTTTGCAGAAGATAAATAACGGGTCAAATCTTGTTTACTTGGACAACGCAGCTACTTCACAGAAACCAATTTCAGTGCTAAAAGCCCTGCAAGATTATTATGAATCTTACAATTCCAATGTTCATCGAGGAATTCATTACTTAAGGTACCCAAAAAAAAAATTTAATTCTGTCATTTTTTTCCTCCAAATTTTGGTGTTTTATGGTGATTTTAATTGAAAATGTGTACTTATTTGAAAATAAAATAAAATTTGGGGAATTGTAGTGCAAAGGCAACAGAAAAATATGAACTGGCGAGGGAGAAAATTGCAGCATTTATAAACGCAGAAGAATCTAGGGAGATTGTATTTACCAGAAATGCCACTGAAGCTATTAATTTGGTTGCTTATACCTGGGGGTTTGCAAATTTAAAATCAGGAGATGAGGTGGGCGCTTCTTTCTAGCAGTTTCCTGTTGTTCAATTTGCTGCGTTCAGTTATGCTCTCTTCAATTCTAACGAGGCGTCCAATTAGGCACTTACATAGTATTGTGTATGTGTTTAGGTTTTATTGACCATCGCGGAACACCATAGTGCGATTGTTCCATGGCAATTTGTGGCTCAGAAGACCGGAGCAGTTTTGAAGTTCGTTAATTTAAATGAGGATGAAGTTCCGGATGTACTCAAGTTGAAAGAAATGATTTCTAGCAAGACAAAACTTGTTATGGTGCACCATATATCAAATACACTCGGTATGTCTGTTCACCTCAGTATCTGCATGCTCATAGATCATGTTTGAAATTGTGAGTGATTTTGCTCATGAACAAATAGGAATTGGTTTTTCTAAATTTTAGTGCATGATATGAAATTCTCTTTTGCCTATTCAGTAGTCCAATTTGACCAAGATGTAATATCCATATGGACCATCATGAATAAGAGGAATGGTTACTTCCAGTAAAATCTTTGAAGGATATTGGTGAAATTTTGCTTAACACAGTAGTCTTTTAGCTATATACCGAACTGAGCTTTTATGCCACAATGTGATTTTGATTAGCTGCTGATGTGGTTTCAAATACTTGCTTAAAATGCCATGAAATATAATATGGGATTGCTTCTGTTTTTATACAGTTTGACAACCAGCTAGAGTGCATTTCATATGCAATATTGGGCTAGAATGCATAGACCCTCCTTAAACTTTCACCTATTTTAATTGACCCCCACCCACCCACCCACACACACATGTATATTTGTTTTGACTTTAATACATGAATTATGCGGTGTTTGGATTGGGACACCCTCTGTTAGGCTTTGGCCAAAACTTGCAGTGATACTACCACTGAATGAAATGTCTCATCACCGCGAGTCATCCATACTAATCTTGGACCCTGCTACCACCAGATTTGGGTGTTTTAAGGTTTGAAATTTGGATCTAAAAATTTAAACTTAAATTTTTGTGTCTGATTTGAGCTTGAAAATGGTTTTTGATATTGGAATGTTATTTATGAGGCTGAAAGGAATTTTTGGTGGTCTTTTGGGGTGATGTGGTGGCTAGAATAGTGGAGTTCCTGGTCTGAACATGGACTGAGGTGTTCCAATCCAAACGTGCTATAGTTCATGTTTTAAAATCTAAACAAAGAAAAGGGTTTCAATCAAAATGGTGGATAGTTCAGGGGGCATTAAGTTTTACCCTGCATTATTGTATAAGCTCACCCCTCCCCTCCCTCCCTCCTCATCTCCAACGTTCCAGCAGGCATCTTCCTTCTTTGCTACCCTTCTCTTTCTCCTCACTTTCTAGTAGTTTCATAGTATATGTTTACATTCTTGCAGAATGTGCAAGTGAGAAAAGTATCATTATCCTTTATCATATAAAATTTGACAACATTTTTCATAATGAATTGTCGTAGATCTTGGCCCTTGTTGTTGATATGAACTTTATTGTCCTTGATTGACTTATATATTTAGCTTGGAAAACCTCACACACTGTCATTATACTTGTTGATTTATCATATTGATGTTTGCTTTTATGCACTAATGACACATTATTACAGTAATAAGGATTTTACATGTCAACTTAATTCAAGTAAGAAAATATACTTAGTCTGATGTTTAATTGCATTTTCTGTTAGCTGTTTGCAACACATTATGTTTTCCATATCACTATTGTCTATGCCTTTGCAGGTCTTTTAAAGACTTGAACAAGCCACAATATTATGCTTACCTTATGAATCACTCTCTGAGAATCATTACGAGGAAGAAATAGCTAATAACATAGTCCATAAATTTTTTTTCTGTAGCTTCTTCTCTTCCTATCGAAGACATAGTCCATTGGGCACATGCTGTTGAGGCAAAAGTTCTTGTAGATGCTTGTCAAAGTATTCCGCACATGCCGGTCGATGTCCGGGACCTTGATGCTGATTTTCTTGTTGCTTCTTCACACAAGGTTAGGTTATTGCCTTGTACAATGAAATATAAGCTTTAGGCATGTATATAAAGTTAAAGAGATAACCATGCTCCAGATGTGTGGGCCTACAGGCGTTGGATTTTTATATGGTAAAAGTGACATCCTGTCTTCCATGCCTCCATTTTTGGGTAAGTTACTTTTAGAACCTAGAGTTGTTTACGTCCATAGGCCTAGGAAAACATTTGTATGAAATGATACTTCAAGCTTGTCTTAATGTTTTGTTTTGCTTTTCATAGGTGGCGGAGAAATGATCTCTGATGTATTTTTGGATCATTCGACATATGCAGAACCTCCATCAAGGTTGGTCAAATTGTTTACTTGTTGAACAATTGGATCTCATAAATCATTGCAAGGGGCTAAAGGATGTGGTGCAAATTTGCTCCTCTCTTCTCACTAGCTGTCATTCTTGCTTGAACATCTGATTAAATCCAAATTTTATTAAGGTACTTATTGTTAGATTTTGTTTCATATTAATGATCTATTTTTGAATTCACTCTTTTTAACGGATTAGATTTGAGGCTGGAACACCAGCAATTGGAGAAGCAATTGGATTAGGAGCAGCAATCGATTATTTGCAAGGAATTGGCATGCAAAAGATTCATGAGTATGAGGTGAGTTATCGAAACCCAATGGTCATCAAAACAAAATGCTACCAATATTATTAACCATGTTGATTTTACCAACAGATGCGGATTTGAGTTTAAAATAACAAAGCAACATTAAACAAACAGCATTAAATTCAAGGAAGGTAAAACAAAACAAAACAAAACAGAACAAAGGCCAGTTTAATTAATCCATTACATTAATACACAAACAATTATAATAATACTATTCAGTCTGAAATGATGGGTGATATCTATTCTTATATCTTGTCCGTTTACCTCTTCTTCTTGTTTTTTGAGGCAGATGGAGCTGGCTAATTATCTATATGAAAACCTCTCTACTGTTCCTAACATACGTATCTATGGCCCGAAACCTTCCAAAGGAGTTGATCGTGCTGCACTTTGTTCTTTCAATGTGAAGAATATTCACCCCACGGATCTTGCAACTTGTCTTGACCAACTGGTATGAGTACAAATGAGGTCTTCATTACTAGTAAACCTGTCAATTATGCATTCTTAAAGATGTTATTGGTCCTTTGTCTGTTTATAATGAGCCGTAGAAGAATCTAAGGCCATAAATGCTGTATATAATTTGATAGGTTTTGTGACTGTTCATTGATGAGTAGATTATCTTGATGGAAACTAACACACTTGCCCGCAGCATGGAGTAGCTATCAGATCGGGTCACCACTGTGCTCAACCTCTCCATCGGTATTTAGGAATCAATGCAAGTGCACGTGCCAGCCTCCATTTTTACAACACTAAAGAGGATGTTGATTATTTCATCCACGCACTCAACGAAACTGTTAGCTTCTTAGATTCTTCCAAGTAGAGTGGCCTCGCCTTTTAGCTTGCTGCTTATTTTCGAAGTTGTGTCAAGTCTCCAGGGGATTCCGTGCACCATATAATGCAACTTTACAGATGTTCTTTTAGTTTCTTTACACTAGAGTTCGAGGTCTCCTCTTTAGTTTTGCTTGCCGCTCTATTTTGAGTCTTTTTTAATTATTAAAAAACAATAATTTCCAACTACTAAAAAGGCTCTTGTGTGGTTTCCATCTTTGGCAATTATTTTGTTATTTTTACCATTAAAAAATGGTTTGTTACATGATAATGTGCATGTGATGAATCCTTGAGATAAGCTTCTCGAGTGCCATGGAAGGCGTGTGCATTATCTGGTTCATAGCTCTCTAAGATTTTCCATGCTACTTGTTTAACACGTTGCTGGCCATCTATAATGACAATGCTAATGGAGAAACTATTTCATGAGCGTGATTGATGGTGAATCCACACGTTTTTCCACATTCATTTTATAGTGGATCGGACATGATTTATGCGGGTCTCGTTCAATAATCTCTCATTACAAGGAGGCAACGGTGCTGCATGGAAGGCCGCCGCCGTTCCTTTCCTGGAACCAGCACAGAACTTTTTAGAAGGGAACTGGGGATTACAACCTTCTCATTCCAGCAAGACAGTCGTCCACGGTCCAACTATTACTCCGCAAATTTACACAAATGTTTTGTTACTATCAATAATGGAAACGGGGAAATCTTAACTTTAATAATAAAAATCACAAGGGCTGCTTGAAACAAATCAAAATTTTAAGTTGAAATTGAGGGACCCCTGTGGATCTCAGAGTTTTTTTTTTTTTTTTTTGAAAATAGCACAGCTAGCAAAAATAATGAGCAAGCTAGTACAACTAAGAAAAAAAAAATTAACATAGTTAAGAGGACACATTATTCTAGCTAGTAGCGCAATTTAATTGGTTGTGCAGCAGCACAACTTAAAAAATTAAATTAAAAGAGTTGTGCTGCTAGTAATAACTCAAATTTTAAAAATATAAAAATAGCACAATTTATTGAATTTTAATTGGTTTAATAGCACGATTCCTTGGTGCTATTTTTTTTTTATGCTAGCTTGCAAATTTTTCATATCGCACGTGTTTTTTTCTAGAACTAGTTTTTTTTTTAATAATATTTTTTTTATTTTAATGTATTAATATAAAAAATAAGTTTTAAAAAATAAAAAAAAATTATTTTAAATAAAAAATACTTTTAAAAATAATAAAATAGTTAAGTCACAGTCAAAACCTTATCAGAAAAAGCGCCGTCGCCACCCGGGTGGAAGCAACAGTGCCGCCACGTCTTGAAGTGATAGCTTACATGTAAGAAACGGTGACTGGTCACACAAGCATTTTGCACACGTGGTGGAAGGAAGAACCAGTAAATCTACTCCTGGCGAGTAATTGACGCGTGTTCGTTGCTTCGTTTGATAGCAGAAAGACGAAGGATTTTTTCTAGTCAAAGTACCAACATAAACATGGTAAGCGTGTTATGCGCTGTACTACGTATCTGTTAATATTGACCCGTTGCTGCGAAATTAACAAATTCAATATTATGGTGGTTTGTTAGATAGGGAGTGGTTTTTCTAAATTATTTTTAAAATTTCTACGTATTTATTTTCTAATCAATGAAACAGTCAAAGAAAAATCTTATTTTATTTTTAATAAAGTATTTTTTTATTTTGAATAAAAAATACTTTTTAAAGTTAAAAAAATAAAAAATATTTTATTATTTACTGATTATATCAAATTTGATTATTTATTGTTTGATTTTTATATATTTTGTTTTGTAATTTCATTTTTTTTCTTAATTGATATTTTTTTTTCTAATTTAATTTTTTTATCAATCAGATTTTATCCCATTCTCTTGACAGCTATTTATTTTATTTAAAATAATTTATAAAATTAATTTATTTTTAATTTCATCATCTTTCAACTTATTTTATTTGTTATATTTGGTCTTTATACAATTAATTTATATTTATTTTATTTAAAATAATTTATAAAAATAGATTTTTTTCAATTTTATCATTTTTTAATTTTTTAATGTGTCAAATTTAAATCCTATTTTCTAATAAGCTTAAAATAAATTAAAAAATTATTTTTTAACTTATTTTTTATAATATATTCAAATACTTAAAATTATTTTTCAATAACAATATAAAAAATAAAATCAAATCAAATGTCAAGCAATGCCCTTCACCACATATGATAGTGCATGTAGACGGCAAAGGCGTCAATGAGTCTGAAAGCTTTTTATCTATATTTTATAGCTCTGTAGACTTTGTCTAACTACTTAATACGCTGCTGGCCCTCTATTATTATTATTATTATTTTTTTTTATTTATGTAGATGTCCGGGTCAGCTTGCGCGCACCACGACTAATCCTACAGCCCATTAAATATCCTGCAAACACAATGAATATGTAAAGCACCACGAGAATAACAGATATGTACATAAAAATTTAAACCCTGATAAAATAAAAAAAAACAAGTTCCTACTGATAGCTCAGGAAGCGTTTGTTTCTGCGTTTGTAACTGCGTTTTGGCAAATTTCAAATTTTTTTTATTTATTTTTTTACTAAAATTGAGTTACGGTTGTACTTTTTGGATCGTTTTGATGTGCTGATGTTAAAAATGATTTTTAAAAAATAAAAAAACATCATTTGCATGTATTTCGGCACGAAAAACTATTTGAAAAGCAACCGCTACCACACTGCCAAACACGCTCTCAATACCTTAAGTACCTGGCCCTCTATTATTGCCATGATAACTAGTGGCGCGACGGTGCTTTCTTGGAAGGCTCCCTCCTTGTGGGAATTATGGATGTGCATCAAGCCAGTAAAACTATCTCATGTTCTTGTTCATATCGACGGCCAGGATTGGCATGATTCCGTAAAACTTATCATGAATTGTTATTTATATAAGCGTGATTAAAAAGGAAAAAAAAGAAAAAAAGTTTATATATATAAAATGTAAGTGTTATCTAACTAATTTTATAGGCTTTGAAATTAATAATTATATAAATTTTTAATAATTTTCATAATTATTAAAAAATAAATTTAAAATCTAATTACTTAAATTATTTTATATTTATATTTATAAGTAAAGAAGATATTTCTGGATATTCATTGCTTGCTTTAGAGTAATTGATTGAAAGTTCTGAGAAAATTGATATATTCAAATAGCAAAATTAAAATTTATGCATCTGATTAAGAAAACGTGTGAGGTTAGTGTATCAATACCATAACTATCTCTTTATTTGTCGAATAGGCTCATGTGTAATTAATTAAATATGTTTAACAATATTAATTTGTTGCTTATGTTGTTCAAAGTAATTTATTAAGGGAAATAAATTTAAAATTACCCCTTAGAAAACTATAATCCTAATTAGTTCAAGTATTAAATTCAACTTTTTTATAAACGACTGTTTAATTTTGTATTTTAAAAGTTTTTTCGAAAAAAATAATATTATTTTATATTAAATTATTTTAATATATTTTTAAATATAAATTTTTTTAAATTATCACTACTATTACCATTTTAAATAAACTTTTAGATACTAAGAAGATGAGCAAGACGAGAGATTTACCAGACTCTCCGATTTTTTTTTTTTAAAAAAAAAAACGATCGAGCAAGAGAGAGAAAAGGGTTGAAGTGTTCATAGCATTTCTTGTGTTGTTTATGATGGCTACGATGATTCAAATGAATCTTAGTGATTTGACAGTATACGATGGATTTGGAAATTAATTCAAACTTATCTTTATTTTTTTCAAAAAAGTAAAATAATACTGGGAGATATTCATGATTTTGTGTTGAAAATCTTTTAAAAAATAATCGGTGATAGATATCCATCCACCTCCACCGTTGTCGACGTCTCTTAACCTTTATACCCTCTAGTCTCCGTAGAGTATGAGTTCCATCGGGTCGGAGTATATCCTCTCCGCCTCCTATCCTGAAAAAGTTAGGTATTCTTACCTCCTTCCACCACCACCTCTATGAAAGCAAAAGTCCTTCAATACACTTTTCCATTCGGAAAAAAAAAAAAAACAGTTTTTTAATCTGATTTAAATAGAAAAGAAATCAGTTTTTTCAGTTGGCCTGTATGCAAAAACTAAGGACATTGAGGTGGCGGTGTTGCTGCTGCCACAAGCCGGGTGGCTACAAGCACTAAATAACAGTGACCGCTAGAACAAATCCTCGGTGTTTGTATGTTCCACACATCCATGGAGTCAAATAATCATACACTGATTTGCATGTGCTATTCTTCGCAGGCGGTACTCACTTATTTAATCCCTGAAGAAGATTTTTCAAGTCAAATCGGAAATAATTAACGACTTGCTTGGGGCTGTTGGCAAGTTGCCGGGAAACCAATATTTAACCTGCTTAATTAATTTAAATGTAGTTGAGAGTTTACTAGTAATTGTTTTTTAAATAATAATATTTTTTTATTTTATAAAAATTATTTTTGATATTATTACATTAAACTAATCTGAAAGTATTAAAAAAATAATTTAAATTAAAAAAGATAATTTTATTTATTTTTTAAATATTTTTGAAAGAGCCCTGCTTAAAAGAGCCATATGTCTACTACATTCAGCGTGAATGGATGAGTAGCAAATAATTTCCTAATAACGTAAAATCTAACCAAACTAGTATCCAAATACGACAACATTAAAGCGGAGCTATCAAAAATTGATATCTTCTCCGGCCAGCTCATCCTCTCCGGGCATATATATATATATATATATATATATGAACTATCAAAGGCTAACCATTATCTTCCCAAAAGAATGGAGTTACTAGCTCAGTACATATTTACCAAGTACAGACTCTCATATCATAAAAGCAGATGACTAAAATAGCCCAATATGCTGATAGCAGCAGCACCACTGTTGCTCAACCCCGGGTGGCTAGCTGGGCAGCGTATGGTGATGGTCCTACCATAAAGCGAGCTTCTTCTATTATCATGAGAGACAAGAAAGATGGCCGTTGACAAAGTTGAACAAACTACAACCATGGATAAGAGGCGGCTGTAATCCAAGCCGTCCATTCCTTTTTCCTCACCACGTCGGTTTTTTCTCTCGCGCGTTTTCCTTTCTCCTTCCTCGCATCTACTCAACAACCGAGACTTTGCATATCTCCACCGCTTTAGCACCTTTAAATAATCACACAAAGTCAATTTCTTTCTAAGTCTTTATTCTCTCTCTTATATAAATCTCGCTCTCTACTCTCTATTTCCTCACACCTCAATTATATTAGAGTTTATTCAGACAACAGAGAAGAAACCGAGGACATGGCGAATTATGCACAGGGAAATGGTGACTTCCCCGCGATTCCGACTCACGGCGGCCAATTCATTCAATACAATATTTTCGGTAATCTCTTTGAAATCACGTCGAAATATCGACCTCCGATCACTCCGATTGGTCGTGGTGCCTACGGCATCGTCTGGTACGTGCTTTTAATCCACCAGTTAATCAATTAGTTTCGGTGTGCTTGGTCTTGGTTTTAATTAGTTTGATTGAAATTAATTAGGATTTTATTTGTTTAATAAAGCTCTGTGTTGAATTCGGAGACGAACGAGATGGTGGCGGTGAAGAAGATAGCCAACGCTTTTGATAATCAAATGGACGCCAAGCGCACCCTTCGTGAGATTAAACTGCTTCGCCATTTGGATCACGAAAACGTGAGTGCCTGGGCTCTTTCCTTTGACTTCTCTGCTTATACTGTTTTCTGTTTGTTTCCTTAATTTAGCACCATAGTAGAAAGGAAATATAAATTTATTGTTATTATTGCTGCTGCTGCTGCTGATTGTTGTTGTTTTCACATTACTAAGTCGCCAATTAATATGTTAAAACTTGTATAAAAATGCCTTTTTGTGTAAATTTAGGAATCATGATGGAATTTCTTCCGCTACTAATTTTAATAAGCTTGATTATATCCTACAATTTCTACTATAATCTCTCTCCCAGCCAACATTTCATGCACGTTGCTGCTTATAACTTCGTAAATTTGTCTGTGCAACAATTCAAAAGATCATTTACATTTTGGCAATTTTAAAATAATGGAAAATTTAATTTAGTCTCAACAAAAGAAAATAATTGCATCATGGATTCTCACTATCCATACCTGTAGCAAAAGTTGAAGGTTCAATTTGTTAATAACGTGCTTATCCTTGCCCAGTTGCTGGATTTGGAATGTAAAATGTTATCTTGTACTAGAATCAGTTTTCGTGAGCTCTAACCTTTTGAATGCAAAACAGGTTATTGGTATCAGAGATGTCATTCCTCCACCTCTACGCAGAGAATTTACTGATGTCTACATTGCCATGGAACTCATGGACACTGATCTTCACCAAATTATTCGTTCCAACCAAGGTTTGTCAGAGGAGCATTGTCAGGTAATGCATTTCAGTTTTTAGTTTTCGTTGAACTTTGCAATGCAATTCATTAGTCTAATTGATGACACTCATATCTATTTTGTTTCTTTATTTGTACAGTACTTCTTGTATCAGATTCTTCGAGGACTGAAATACATACACTCTGCTAATATTATCCATAGAGATCTCAAACCCAGCAATTTACTGCTAAATGCAAATTGTGACTTGAAGATATGCGATTTTGGTCTAGCTCGGCCAACTTCGGAGAATGAGTTTATGACAGAATATGTTGTCACCAGATGGTATCGTGCACCTGAGTTATTGCTCAACTCCTCAGACTATACTGCTGCAATTGATGTGTGGTCTGTAGGTTGCATCTTTATGGAGCTTATGAATAGAAAACCTCTGTTTCCAGGCAAAGATCATGTGCATCAGATGCGCTTATTGACAGAGGTGCGTAAGATGAAAGAGAAACAAGTATTGTTTGCACGTTTTTAACTAATTTGTATGTGGACTATCTCTTGATAATGTTTAGGATCTATAATTATTTTCTATGGTTGAGAGCTTGGAGTATACATCATAACTGTTTTTTTTTCCTTGCTGCTCCAATGGGAAAGGAGTTAACTTCGGCTACAGCCAAAGTGTCGGAAATTATTACTGCTGCATATGTACTGATTGGCTCTTATTGTATATACTCTTTATTAATATTTTTGGAATGTGATATATGATCAGGGCTGTTAATCTTGGCTGGCTTTGCATCTATTTTTAACAATTCAGGGTTCTAGTTGATTTTATATTGTCATATATATGTGTGTGTGTATGTTTCAACAGAACTCGATAAGCTTTTCTGCTGCGTTTAATTTGTAGTGTCGATTTTTATTCAAGTTAAGTGCACGTGAAATATTTTTTTATGGTATTTTTATTCTCTACAGCTTCTTGGCAAACCCACTGAATCTGATCTTGGTTTTGTCCGGAATGAGGATGCGAGAAGATACATCCAGCAACTCGACTCACATCCCCGTCGGTCATTAGCTGAGCTTTTCCCACTTGTTCACCCTCTGGCCATTGATCTTGTAGATAAAATGTTGACATTCGATCCCACTAAAAGAATTACTGGTGAGTCTGGTATCCTCATTTTTATCATCTTCTGAACACATAACTGACTAACAATTTAAAGAATCTCGCATTGAGATGAATATTCTCCATACATGTTGTTAAATGTCATGAAAGCTTTTTCTACGTTGATGTTGTTAATTAGGTACAAGTAAAATCCACTTGCTAAACATGTTAATTTTTCTCATTATTGGGAGTTCACTTGGTGGGGCATGTGACCTCATTTTGCATGTGTTTAGCTTAACCTGGTCTTCCCTGAGCTTGAGATCACAAATACATTATTGGAGGGATTTATGCTCCACATGTCATTGTCATTAGATAAGAGACTTCCATCTGTTTATTTCTAAAAGCAAGATTTGCCTGTATCAGTTGAAGAAGCATTGGCTCATCCATACCTTGCAAGATTACATGACATCGCAGATGAACCAGTCTGCTTAGAGCCTTTCTCCTTCGAATTTGAGCAACAACCCTTGGCAGAAGAGCAAATGAAGGATATGATCTATGAGGAGGCTTTAGCACTTAATCCAGAATATGCATGCTAGAGAAGGTACTTGTAATATCCAGTTTTTTATTCATTTATTGATGTTCCATAAGCACTACCAGTCCCGATGTCATTTGATGGAGAGCAAGTTTGAACATGACGCCATGGGATCACAGTCACAGTTGATTAAACAAGATATATCTTCCTTCGATGGTCTTCAGCACTCCTCTGTATCTGAAAATTGATCCTTGGCTTGCTAATTGTTCACCCCATCATTTCCACGACCTTTATATTTAATGTTCTCGAGGTCGATCACTTCGCATTCGCAACACTTGTAAACCCTACAACCTTAATCTGACTCAGTTTTTTCTCTTCTTCCTGTCTTTTCTTCCTGTCCTTCCTGGTTTAGATCTTTTTAAAGTTTATCTCTTGTAACATGTCTTTGTCTGTTTTCCAATGAAAATCTATTGTGAATGTGATGCGTAATTTTTTATCTGGTTGAATGTAATCCGTACTTAATACGTGGGTTGCCTTTTCTTTTAATGTATAGAAATTTTATAAATTAGAATTAATAGAGTGAGGATATGCATCCAATTTAACTGTTGGAAAATTTATTTTAAAACAAAAAATATTAATATGATTCAAATAAATTATAGATGAATGAAAAATTAATTTAAAAAAATTTATGGTAGATATATTTTTATGAAACCTAAAAACTCAATCTCACATGAAAAAAAAAAAAAAAAACAAGATTTTCTTGCTTTATGACTTAAATAAAATAGGCTTGGAGTTTAAGCTAAACATGCTTGACTTGTGGCCAAGTTTGCATCTAGGTTTGAGTATACTTTAAAATATTTTTTTAAACTATAAAAAATATTTTTATTTATTTTTAGACTTGAATTTATATTTATAATTCTTTAGCCTATAATTTTTTTTTAACCCGTTAGTTTGTCTAACCCATAAATAAAAAGCTTCATGATTAGTCTTTTTCTTTGTCAAATAATTTTTCAGCACAAAAATATCATATTTAAAGCTAAGATTGTTATGTTTAATATTTATTTATGATGGGTAATAAAAGCTGATAATAAATGGAATATATTCTGATAATTATTAGAATTAATTATATATAATAAGTTTTGTTTCCAAAATACATTGTAAAAAGAGGATGAAGAAAGATTTTTTCAGAAAAAAAATTATAGAACTTTTGACACTTCTTCTACTCTGTTTTCACTTTTCAGCCTAGTTTCTTTTGTTTTTAAGCTTTGATTCCTCTCATGTTTTTCCTCGTGCTCTAGAGCCAAGGATCAGTTATTGTAGAGAGAGATTTAAATTAATGTTTTTTTTTTTTAAAGTTCAGGAACCGTGAATAATTATTAGTCCAAAAAGTAATTCTTTTATAATCCAAAGAAAGTTGATCTAAATATCACATAACTTTAAGATGAGAGAGCATCTAAGTAAAATAAACTTTAAACTTAAACTATACCCACTCAACTTATGATTGAGGTTTTTGACCTGAGAAATTTTTATTTTTTTAAAACCATTAGTTTATCAAGGACATGAACTTAAAGATTGAACAAATTAGTTTTCTTCTCCATCCACTTGAACTGTTTTCCAGCACACAAAAAATTATATTTAAAGCCAAAATTATTAGATTTAATATTGTTTTATGGCAGGTAATTAAGGCTAATAATGGAGGGGGTTTATTATGATAATTACCAGAATTTCTTCTACATCAATTTTAATTCCAAAATCATTATAAATGTGTTCTAGACAATTTCCTGGATATATTTTATTGAATTTTTGATACTCTTATTCTCCTCTGTTTTTAGCCTAGTTTCTTATGTTCTTAAGCTCAGGTTTTTTTTTTTGTTTTTTTTCTACTTTAGAGTTTAGGATGAGTCTTTGGAGAGATTTATTTGAATCAAATTTGCTAAAGTTTCTACCTTATTTGAATCTTAAAAATAAAAAATTTATACTAGAAAACAATAATTTTTTAACTTAATCATATTCAAAGTGGTTTAACAAGCAAGTATAATATCAAATATTCTTGCTTAGTATACATGTTAAAATTGTGTTTTAATTTTTTATGCGAGTTTTTTCTACTTGCCCAATATAGATGCTAGTATTTTTCTTTAATTACAAGTTTATTATGATATATAATATTGTATGTAAACTTAAACTTTTATACTAACTAATCTAATAGTTTCTGGACAACAGGAACATTTTCTATTGTAATGGCTTTTAAGGAATCATGATTTGCCAAGTGTATAATTTGAATGAAAAAATAATGGATGAAAACCTTTTAATTTAAAATTCATAAAAAATTAATCATAAAATTGATGTAAAATATTATTTGATAGAAAATTGAGATAATGGAGGCATTTTTTATGTTTACCCAAGAAAAAAAAACCCAGAAATCACCCACCAAGATAACAACTGGTCATCTCAAATGTAACATGAACTCAGAAAAAAAGATCTAAACATTATTTAGCCAAGGGTGAAAAGTGACGATTGTTATTAATCTTTTGAGAAACATATAATAGATGGAATTTGGACACCTATAAATGGTAAGGAAAAAAAAAAGGAGTAAATACCGATATACAAGTATGCCAAACTTTCAGTGATTCGGATGGATGGATAACAATTACTGATTTGTGCCTGAATTTGGCTCTGATAATTTCTGCTTGATTGCGCTGGAGATTGCAACTTTTGATTCTTGATGAGGACTGATTGTCACTCATAAACATAACCACATCTCATAAAGCAAGGTAAAGAGGACAGATCTCGACTGTGGTTCCTGTCCTAACTAACTCAAAAATCCTTGGAAGATAAACACAGAACCACCGCCTGGCATGGAGGAGGATGATTTGTATTGAGAGTGGATACTTAGATTAAGAACTTAAGAAGAACAAATGTTTAGACTGGGATTTAAGCAGAAAATAGGTTACTGTGGAGAACAGGAATGGCCATGAATGGTTTAGCCATGGTCTTTACCACGCCTGATTTAGAGTCCATGTTAACCTTCGATCCATCTGGTCCGTCTCCACCGAGAACTTTCCAATCAAAACACTGAACCATAGCTGTAACACTACAATTAATCAAACTTGACGTCATGTTGGTCCCAGGGCACATTCTCCTTCCTCCACCGAAAGGGACGTAAACCTGTAAGTTTTGCCCCTTGGCGTTGTCCTGTTCAGTCAAGAACCTCTCCGGAACAAAATCATCGGGGTTTTCAAAAATCTTTGGATCCCTCATAATAGAGTACGCGTTCATTATCATTGTGATTCCTTTGGGTATATCATATCCTCCAAGTTTGCAATTTTCACCGCATATTCTATCAAATAGAGGCACCGGTGGATTTAGCCTCATTGCTTCCTTCACACATGCTTGAAAATAAGGCAGGTTTGGGATATCTTCTTCATCCACAAGTCTCTCTGTCCCAACAACTGAATCTATCTCCTCTCTCAGCTTCTTGAACGCGGCAGGATGGTTGACAAGCTCTGCTAAGATCCACAGTATGGCATCTGATGTAGTATTGGTACCTCCTGTGAAAAGATCCTGGGAGAGAGAGAGAGAAACAAAAAAGCGGAAATTGAAAAGGATGTTTAATAAATAAGATCAATTAAATTTTGACAGTTCATTCTAAGTACAATTAGAAGAAAGAAAGTATTGATCATCTTGAAAGAGAGATTAACTAATGAAGGAGGGAAAGGGAAGGCAGATGATTACCAGAAAGAAAGTCTTCATTTGCTTCCTGGTTATCCTTATTTCAGCATTTTTGTCATGATACACTTCCAAAAGAATATCCATCAAGTCTTTGTTCTCCATGTGAGGACCTTCTCTCTTTGCTTTCTCCTCATGCTCTACCAAGATGTTCTCAAACAATTCATCATACCTTTGGGGCACGTCGGCAATTTTCTTTCTCAAGTACCAGATACCTATCCTTTTCAAGGGACCAAACACGCTAAATAAAGCAAGCTTTGCAGCCAGATCAAAGGATTCACTCACCAGCCCTCTGCACTTCTCAGCCTGATTATCTTCCCCTGAACACCTAGCGCTCATAATCATCCTGCAAGTACTATTGTTTGCTAGTGTTAATACCTCAGCACTCACATTTGCAACCTCATTTTTCTGACCTATCTCCAACATTTTACTCAAAAACCTCACGACTTCTTCGCGTCTAACATTCTTTAACTTCTTCATCTGTCTTGTCCCCAACAATTCTGCCGTACAAATTTTCTTCATGAATTTCCAGTAATCCCCATACGGGGCATTGAAAAAGCTTGTTGAGCTTCCAAATAGTAAATTATCCTCAAAAGGGGATTTTATTCTAGAGGCAAAATGGACATCTAGTGCCTTGAAGATTTCTGTGGCCAGTGGAGCGGATGAGACAAGAACAGCAGGATAAGTGGCCAAACGGAGATAGAGGAGAGGGCCGTATTTATTGTTGAGAGCATGGAATCCTTTGAAAGCTACTGGGGTTAATAAATGGAGGTGGCCGATCAAAGGAAGTGTGGGTGGGCTTGGAAGGGGGCAATAACCGGCAGGTTTCTTGCCGGGCCTCTTGAAGATGAATTGAAGGAAGACTGTGATAAACAAGAGGATAAAGATGGCAACAACATATTGAATGGCAGCAGTCATGGTGTCCGCTTAGTGAAAGCTAGCTAAAAAGCAAATGGGGAGTCTGTGTTTTGAACTAATTTAGTTCTTATGTATTTATAGCCAACTCTGCCCTTTCCCCAAGCGTTGCGTGGACTGTGATAAACTTCTCTCTTTCTTCTCTCTAACAGCCACTAATTAAAACAAAGACCATAAAACTTGAAAGATCAAACTAATTTGTTCTTTATATCGTTATTGCTTCGGTGGAGACACCGCGCCTAGGAGTAAGACTGCCTGAACCAAACAGAACCCAAGAAGAAGATTTTTCAACTGTCAAATTGATCCAGAATTGAACAGTGAAAGTATTGCGGTTAAACTATTGATTTGTCTTCGAAAGAATCGAAGATAACGAAACCACCAAGTAAGTACGTCCTCACTTAAAACTTTCAATTATTTTAATTTCAAACCTCAAACAATAATTTAATTAAATTCGAGATGAAGCCGGCAAGATTCTTGCTGCCGAACATATGAATATTCTACTCAATAATCTTATGATCACACAAGGAGGACAAAAAACCCCCGAAAGAGATAGATGGTTTGTTTGTTTTGTTTTGTTTCTTGGGATAATGTTGAAGGAGATAAAAAAAAAAGCTAGTTATGTACTAAAAGTAAAGGGATATCTAGTCAACGACACGTTACTTCTTAATCTATTTAAAGTTTCAAAGGTTCAATCTATCTAAGGTTAGTTAGATCCTTTTGTTTTGCACGGAGAACATCAAAGTTGTAAAGAAAGAGAAAAATCTATTTATTAGCAAATAATTAAATTCGAAGTTCAAAACTAATATAAAGCTATTAACCTATGGTATATACAGAAATATAATTATAGTTAATTTTTAAAATATTTTTTATACTAAAATATATTAAAATAATATTTTTTAAGATCGATATATTAATTCGATTTAAAACATAAAAAATATTAATTTTTAAAAAATAAAAAAATATATTTTTTTAAAAAACACGTGCATTATATATCAAGATTAATCTAATTACTGTTTGAGATATTTAACAAATCCAACAATTAATTATTGCTTTTGGAGTGGAAAAAAAACTTCTAATTTACCGTACATATGATAGAAGGTTCTGATATTATATGAGAGTATAGTTTTTCTTTTTTAAAAACTCAATGACAAAAGCATCCTAGGTCTATCGAAACTAATTCTTCTTTATGTGATTTTCAAGCGATTAGGTTCGTAACATGTGCTCCGTACGTAGATGTATTATTCAACTATTAAATAATATTTTTATATAATTTATAATGGTTTTATTTAAATTATTTATAGATAAATATCTTTAGCATTTACGAAATTAAGATATTTGGTTTTTAAAATCTGAATAGTTTTGTGTAAATTTTGATAAGTTATAATTAATTGATAAATCTTGATTGCATTGAAATAAAAATTATAAACATAAAATAATTAATAATTAATATAAATAGTTCTACTATTATCATTGATAAAAAATTGAAATAAAAATTATAAACATAAAATAATTAATAATTAATATAAATAGTTCTACTATTATCATTGATAAAAAATTGGTTATAAATATTTTGATGAATAATTTTCTATCATCATCATCATCATCATCGACCACATAAGAGTTATAAATATTTTGACCAATAGTTTTCTATCATTATTATCATCATCATCGTGGACCACATAAGAGTTAGAGTGTGTTTAGCTTGAAGATGTTATGGTTTCTTTTTAAAAATACAACACCTTTTAAGAACAGCCATACTTTTAAAAATTAAAAATATGTTTTTAATTAAAAAAATATATAAATTACCTCATATACAAACAAACACTTAATTACAAAAGTGCCCAACCATCTATTAGTGTTCATGACTTCCATTTTTCTTGTATTTTTATGGCTTACTAGGAGAAAAGAGATTATTATATATATTCAGTGTGTGATTTTTTTTTCTAATAAAATGTTTATTTTACATTTCATCAAATATAATTTCAAGAGAAAAGTGTGGTCATTAAGAAGGTTTGTTCTATTTTTTCAACTTGATTTAAATTTTAAGGCCAGTAGCTAAAAAAATGATTAAATTCCTTTGAACATATAAAATTAATTAATATGAATTTTCAATTCAATATGCTGATGGCAAACATACTGTATTAGTCGTATATAGTGCATATAATCACCAGTTACGATAGTTTGTATTGTAAAAAAAGTCCAGAGAAAAACGTAATAATCATCAGAATTGTCAATGGGAGACAAGGCAGTGTAGAGATAAAGAAGTTTTCGAATCTTTATTTATTTTTATTTTTATTTTTAATGAAAGACGAGTCCGCATGTATCAATGGTCATATACATCTCTCTCCAAAAATTATTATGAGTCATTTGAATAAAATGAAAGACCAGAACGCATCGAGAATGTTTGTTGTGGAATTGATATATATAGAGGAATTTTTATAGGGTGTTTGGGAGTGTAATTATTGTTGTTTTTGAAAATATTTTTACTTAGAAAAGCATGTTAATAATATTTTTTTTATTTTTTAAAAATTATTTTTGAGATCATCACATTAAAATAATTTGAAAATATAAAAAACATATTAATTTAAATAAAAAAATTTCAAAATTTTTTTGAAAGTATTTTTAATTAAGTATGATTTAATATTATTGTTGAACAGTTCCTTTTGACCAACTTAATACTTATTTTACATGTTTCTATTTAACGCTATTTTCAGAAGATTTTTTTTAAAATGAAAGACCATCAATGGTCATATCTCTCTTAAAAAATCAACAATACTATAAGATATTTCATTAAATTCTCATTACTTTTGGTACAATGATACTTCAAAGTCAAAAAATCATCTCGTCACTTGATAATATTCAACTTGTAATAACGCGTGCGCACGTTTCTCTCTCTCTCTCTCTCTCTCTCTCTATACAATATATATATATATATATATATATATATATATATATATTGTATGTATGTATAGAAGTAATTAGTGACATTTCTTTCACGCCATATAGCAACAAGAACTTTGTAATGATTTGGTTTAGGGCTCCTTATTTTTTTTTTAATTAATGTAAATATTTAAAATCTTGTATGTATTTTAATTAATTTTATAAATTTTAAATTTAATAATTATATAAACTTTCAATAACTTTAAAATTTATAAAATTAAAATTAATAACTTAAAAAAAAAAAAAACAAATTTGATCAACGGAGTCAGCCGCGTGGAATCGTGGCCGGCAAGGCAAAAGAAAGTGTCACTTGGGTCAACTAGTAAATTACTAGTTTAAAAAAAAAGGGATGATATTTTAATCATTTAGTCAAGGCTGTGCCGATATTCGTTCTTGAAAAAACCTCACCCTCATGGCATCTCATGCAGGGGCGTTCTACAGCAGATATATATATATATATGAAAAGCAGCCAAGGGATCTGTTTGTGACTAATGACAGGGGGCGGAAAAATTCTGAAGCTGTTAACTTATGTTTGGCTTTTTTCGGCAGCGCTTTTCAACCCCGCAGATATTAATGACTTGTGGTTGTTGTTGACTTGTGGTTGTTGTTGACTTGTTGTGAAAATAATTTATACCAACCCCGCAGATATTTTTTTTTCCTGTAATACCAATAATTTATTATTCTCAAAACTTATACTTTGATATTTATGATGAGTTTATACAACATTTTAGGTAATTATTTTTGAATCAATTCCAACCAACTTTCGAACACCAAATTAAACTAATTATTAAATCTTTTCAATTTAATTTTAATTAATTGATGTATTATAAAAAAAAATATTCTTCTTACTATATCCCCTAGGTGAGGTCGTGCATTTATTAATGAAGCTAAATCTTTGTATGTTTGTTAATAATGGTTAATTGCATCCACTTGTTTGGCTCTGTGATTTTTTAAAAAAGGAAAAATTACTCTAAAGAGTGTAAAATATATTAAATTATATGATAATTTAGGATGTAAATTGTTATGTGTACAACAAAGTTTAAAATGTAAATTATAATTTTTAAAAATAAAAAAAGTAAATATAATAATGACTAAACTATAGAATGATTTAGATAATTTTTTCTTTTTAAAATTATAATTTAAAAGACCATTTAAATTGTAATGACTCGTTACATTACAAGCATGCATATATATATATATATAAAAGAAAGCGATGTGATGAACCATTATAATTACGAGCAATCAGATCTAATTGTATTTTTTTCATTAAAGGACTAAATTATAGTTTTAAATTTCTTTTCAAAAACAACCAACAAAAACTTGACTTGATTTATTTTCAATTTTTTTAATTAAAATAATATTCATTTAATATTTTTTTATAAAAATATTGGTGTCCACAATTTTCTTAACAAGAAAATTTTAATAATGATAATCATTTTTCTCTAAATATTTCTGAAAAATAAGATTGGATTCAGTTTGGATTTTTTTTTTATTCTGTTTATTTTTTGTTTTTTAGAGTTATTAAGTGGTTTGAAGAGATTTTAAGGAGTTTTAGAGGTAATTTTAAATAAAAATATCATGGAAAATAAATTTTAGGTAAACCTACCCCCTGATTTTTTCAGCCACCGGGTAGCTGAAATCTGAGCTGTCGCTTTCATGTGAGGATCATGAAAGTGCACATGCTGGGATTTCAATCTATTCTGGAAAGCACAAAAACTAAAAAAGGACTGGAAGTTTTTCATAAGAAGATCAGGATCATAGATGGCTCTCCCTTACACGACGAATGCTTTTCTGGATTCGAATATCTTTCTCAACTTCAGCTCCTGCAAGATGTTCCAGCAAGAACATTATGAGCAGATAAGTGGAACTCTGAATAGCACAAAATCCAAAACATCTAACCTGTTGCTATGTGTAATAAAAACTGCTTTGAGGGGTCCAAGTACCCAACGATGTTGTAGCATCTTGGTTTCTTGATTTTATCTTTTCCACCTCAAGATCCTGACTCCGTAGGTCCACTGACAGGAGCAGAGCAAAGCATTGTCATCACCACTGCATCATTGTGCCTCTATATGAGCGGCTGCAAGTGCACCGGGAGGGACAACAGAAACAAGATCACCACTCACAACCTGCAGGAAGATGAAGCATAAATGGCTGTAAATAATCCAAGGCTTAGAACTAGAGAGCTAGAAAGGGTTTGAATGCTGACCAAAATGTCATTTGCAGTCAAGTGATGAGCAATGGCCTGAAGAGCACCAGCAATTCCAACATCCTCAGGAACTGCGGCAACCTGCGACATTATATAGCACCTATAAATTCTACTTTTGTTGATAAAAAAAATGAATGGAAAAGACTGGAGTACCATGCAGTTAATAACAATCCTGAAATATATGCTAGCAGCGGGCATTGATGCTTACGAAATGCAATGTGTTGCAGCACAGAGCACATGATAGCAGCTTCCATTTGTAGAATAGCAGAAAAAAGAAATTACGTGTTTTTGGAGAATAAATACGAACTGCATTTAGTAAGTGTTATCTTTGGGGCAAAGGAATGATAGTAGTATATATGTATGGCCTCTAGCAGGAAGCTAAAAAACTAAGAAAACAGCAAGTTCCTAACTGATTTGGCCTTGGTCCAAGACCACTGTGTTTGCTTTCAGTTTAACAAAGAATCAAAGTAGCAGACCATTCTTTCCATCTCAATTGACATGTTCTTGTAGGCTTTAGAATTTTGGTAAGCATTTCCTAAAAATTCAACAGCCTATCTCTACTATTTTATGGCTTTATATACACCAGCATCAAGCATTCACCACAGTAGGAAGTCAGGCAATAAACCCAGGAATTGCATAACCTAGCTAGTCCTAGGACAGCATTTTTATTAATAGTTATTATAAGCTATAGTATCCTAAATAATCACACTTCCCATTAATGAAAGTGATTAGGGATTCATAATCACTGCTCCTATCAGGGCATAGCATTTAAACCTAGGTTTCGACCCAGGCTTTAGAATTTTGTACGCGATGTGTTTCTCAAAACCAAGTTAACAGCTTTTAAGAGAGCAGATATCAACTAAACGTTTTTTCCCATTTTGTTGCCACAACACTTAAGAGCATGGAAAAGAAAAAAGGTGTGGACTACTATAGTAATGGTCTGTACGAATCAATTCTTATGTTTGGAATCTATAATTTTTAAAAAAAATATGTGAAAACAAATTATCGGGGAAACCCTCTAAGTTGCTACATTTTTTTTCCACATTAAAAAAAAACTCTCCACTGTCTCTTTCCTTCTCTTCTTCTTCTTACCCCACCATCTCTTATATCATCATGTCATTCCTATGTCTTGTGATCATTGTGTTCTTCCTATGAAATATGCCTTCCAACCCTGCTATTCTCTATTATATATCATGGGAAAAAAATGTGTTGGAGAATAAATCAGACAGAAATATGGTGTGGAAAAGGCAAACAAAGGGGAAAAAGTTGAAAAATGCTGCTGATGTGAGTCCAAAATATCCTTAGAAACTGACATATTATTTTATTGAAGAATACTGATCAGCTCAGCATCCTTCTCTTCACTCTCTTTCTTCAGATTGCAGATGTCTTGGTCTATTGCATGAGTACTGTTCATTTATTATTCTAAATATAAAAATTATATTTAGGTTAACAATTAAATTCAAATTTATTTATCAATCGAATGGATGGGGTTTAGTGAGTGAAACATATTTAGTGAAAAATTAAAATTTCACATAAATGACATCTAAGTTCTTAAAAAAAAGTCTCAAGTTTAAATAAAATGTGCTGAGCTCGTGGATAAGCCTTGATTTAGATTTAAATTATATATAAAAAATATTTTTTTGTTGCCAAATATATTTTATACTTGAATTTGAGTTTATAATTATTCTGTCAATATAGAGTTATTTTTTGCCATCCTAGTACTTTGTCCAGCCTATAATTCAAAAAGTTGTACAATTCGTCCTTTTCTTAATCGTTCTGAACAATTTTCTTAGTAAAAAATATATCAAATTTAAAGTTGAAATATATCAAATTTAAAGTTAAAATTATCAAATTTAATATTGTTTTATGACGGGTAATCCAGGCTTATAATAAAAGGAATTTATTCTTGTAATTACTAAAATTTATTATATATCAACTTTGATCTAAAATCCATTATAAAAAAGGACGAAAAAAGAATGTTCTGGACAATTTCCTAAACAGGTTTTATAGAATTTTTAACACTCTCCTCCTCATTTTTCAGCCAAATTTCCTATGTTTTTAAGCTCTACGATTCTGTGTTTTTTCTTATACTCTGTAGCTTAGGATTAGTTTGTATAGAGAGATTTTTGAATTAAATTTTCTAGAGCTCGTGGATTTTATTTAGAAATGTATTTAAATAAGATTGTGTTGTTGAAATTTGAAAGTTGATTATATATATCTTGTGTTTGCACCAAATAAGGAGTAATAAACTTAAGGAAAAATAATTAATTTTTAAACAAAATAAATTTTTCACTTAGTCATATTATAAGTAGTTCAATAAATAGGTACTCTATAGTGGTTTTGTTTAAGTATAATATTAATACTTGTTTAGTATATATGCAAGCTAAGATTGTGTTTTAATCTCTTATGCAGATTTCTATATTTGCCTAGTATATATGCTAGTATTTTATTTTGATTGTAAATTTAATATAATATATAATATTGCATACTTGTAAACTAAATTATAATATATAATATTGCATACTTGTAAACTAAATTATAATATATAATATTGCATGCTTGTAAACTAAACTTTCATGATCAATAATCGAATAGTTTTATGACAACATGAACATCCTCTATTGTAATGGTTCTTAGAGAATAATGATTTTCTAAGTGTATAATTTGAATAAAATATTGAGATCATTAGAGGCATTTTTTATGTTTACCCGGGAAAGAAACATAAATTACCCATTAAGATAACAACTAGTCATCAACACTAAAATGTATTAACAATAATATAAATTATATCTTGTAATTTTATTTAATTCCTTAATTTTTTTTATTAAGATGATTTATTAAAATAATATCAAAATCTTGACCACGTAACTTGGCTGCACTTGCTGTCGTAAATTTTTTGGAGCCCTACTCACCTCCAAATTAATAATTTAAATAATATTGCATAACTGATAAAAGATGTAACAACATCTCCCTCAATTCAATAATTACCCAAAACTAAAAGGAAAATACATAAATATCCTCACACGCTTGCTTCTATCTTTTTTGTCTTTCATGGGTAAGTTCATGAATTCACTGTATAATCAACCCTCCATGCCAATTGAATACTTGTGAAAATAGAAAAACATCCTCAAAAGCAATATTTTTCAGTTTTGTGAAGAAAAACTTGTACCATTTCAATTCATAGTGATATAAGTTTAAAGCTACAGTAAAAAAACCAATGCATATTTTTTTTTTTGTAGTGTGTGTGTGAGAGAGCCAAAAATACAGCCATGGCTGTTGTTGCATAAATAGTCAAATATTGTGCTGATACCGAAGGTAAGTCTTTATCAAATTCAACTAATGAGAAAGAAAAAAAGGTACTATTATACCCAAAAAATAAATCATATAAATCTTTCGAATAAATACAAATAGTACTTACCTTTTTTTTAATCTAATACCAATAATTTATCATTCTCAAAAATTATATTTTGATACTTTGAGTTTATACAACGTTTTAGGTAATTATTTTCGAATCAATTCCAACCAACTTTCTTACACCAAAACTAAATCTTTTTGTTGCACCAATTAAGGGGACTCTTATAGTCAATACAGGACATAAATTGCAGATAATGAGCCATGGTCTATTCAGCAGCACTGAGCATCATGTGATAAACCATCGATAGCAGAAGCACGATTTTCATTCCAATCTTTTTGAGTCCAAGAGCGGTTTGGATTATAGCTCCATTTGCCGAAGTGATTGGGAGCAGGGAGAAACCCATGAATAAGTAAGATGCCTTCTCCAAAGACACGGAACATTGCTTTAGTAACGCTGCGAAACTTCTCTGTTTTCACAGTGATTTAAAAAAAAATTATTTTTTTAATTTATTTTTAATCAATATTTTTATATATTTTCAGATTTTTTAAAATGGTAATGTGAAAAATAATTTTAAAAAATAAAAAATAAAAAATATATATTTTAATATAATTTCAAAAAAAAAAATTTAAAAAAATAACCGTTAGATGTCTAAACACCCTTCAAAACTTCGGGATCAAACAGATTCTAGCACTGCCAAGGTCAAAACACAAGCATCTTGAGTCATGTATCCGTGGAGCAGGACATGCAAATGCTTCAAATATGATAATTGCCTTACTGGTTGGCTAATCAAACGTTCTTGTCAGATTACATTATTAGCCCTGAAGTAATTTTACCATCACAACTACAATAGAGGCTGAAGAACAAACATTTCACATGCAAACACGGAATTACACTACAACAAACTTAATGGAGACAACCGGAATTGATAAATGCTTGATCCAGCAGCCATGAACTTTGAACATCTTTTACAAGGATATGAAAAAATGGTCGCTAATCTATTTTTTCCTGAGTCGTTAAAAATATATGGGACGGATTCTATCAGATACAAGAAACTCTGACCATATAAAAAGAAAATTGTAAGAACAAACAAACAAATGATTGAAGCTGAATAGTACTCTCATTAAGATTGGTATTTCTCTTTACTTGCCAAAGATTCTTTTTGCTTGAGAGAGGTATCACCTGCTCTACTCGACGGCAGCAATCACCAAAAATTTTCCTCTGACCTATGATTAGCACACTACACGATTCAGAAGACTCCTTCGCATGGGCATTCTCTTCCAAGCAAGGGTTTTCCTTCTTTACTTTTATTTTCTAGCCAAAGACTCTCCCTTGTGCTCACTGCCTGCGGTAACCACAAAACCTGCTCCAACCTGGAACAAAGACAGAAAAATGAGAACATAGAGAACACATGAAACTGTGCTGTGCGTGATTAGCTGTGTGAGAGAGAAGAGGTAGGGAGGGAGGGAGGGATGACCTGGCAGTCTTTCAACACAGCTCGCTCTTGGAGCTGTGCATTGCTACAAATCACAGAACCTTGGATTGAACAACCATCTCCAATGGTGACATGGTTCATGATGACTGAATTAACAACCTGCAGTTACAGAGTAATTAGATTCAATGACTTGACACTCATGTCGACGACAAAGTTAAAATCTGTTGTTTTCTTTATGAATGTATAAAAATTATGGAAACATACATACAATGGCCAAAGCAATCGACCTCATAGGTTCATTCTAGCTAGTGTTATGGTATATACTATTTCTTGTTCATTCTAGCTTGTGTTATGTTTATGATTGATTTAAAATCTTCATACCTTCACATTGTAACCTATCCGGCAGTGACGGCCAATGACAGATCGCTTGACACTACACTTGTCACCCATTTGTGAACCTTCCCATAGCATACAATGAGGCCCCACCTACACTCATCAAATTAACATCCAAGTATAAGACCAAATGTACAAGACAAAACCCCCAAGATAAATTATTACTGAAACTAAATAAGTGGTTTTAGAAGTGAGATTTTTTAAGTTTACTGGACTCACAGCAGTTCTTGATCCAATCTGTGCAGAAGGATGTATGATGTTGTTATGAGCAGAGAAGGAATAGCCTGACAGATGACTGACATCTCCTATGACCTGACATTTCACAGATTGAAAATCAATTTCAACTAAATCAATAAAAAATGCAAAAATAGAATTGAAAATTATAATAAGAACAAATAAGAACATCAGCAGCATAAACTCACATCTCGATTTATATCACTGAATGCTTGAATAGAATTTACGCGTTGACAGTATCTGCTCTCGCTGGCAATATAAACACAGCATTTATGGATTCTTCGAACCAGAGTAGTACCGTTGTTACTCGAAGCATAAAGATCATGGAAGCTCGGAGTAGATGCATTAGCCAAGATCTGAGATACCACTGCTTGGTTGTTTTGGGAACTAACCTTCTCATTTCCATTTTTTGCTTGTGGTGCCCCGTTCAATAATACCTCTGATTTCTAGCATTAAATGGATATATTTGCACCAATTTAAGTTTTCTATATCAACATGCAAGCCAAAAAAAATCAATTATACAAGGAATTTATTTGACTAACCATCTGACTCCGAACAAGATAAGGCAGCATATCTTCTTTTATGCTTCGAAATTTATCCTTTTCATCCAAAACTTCTTGCAAAACAGACCTGAAAGAGATACACAGGGATGGTTATGGACGACTCTTGAAAAGAAAAACAAGGAAAAGATGACAAGTTAAAAACAGACCAACCTCTTGAATGCATACGTATGAGCATCCATGAGATCAGCTCGTATTTCCATCTAACAAAGTGACAGAAAAGAAGAGCAGAGTTAGAGCTACAGTTCATACAAAATATCATCAAATACAACTAAGAACTAGAAATATGAAAATAATAAAAGTACACATGCTGGGATTTCAATCTGTTCTGGAAAGCACAAAAACTAAACAAAGATTGGAAGTTTTTAATACGATCATTGAGATAGATGGCTCTCCCTTACCTGATCCACTGCACGAAGAATGCTTTTCTGGATTTGAATTTCTTTCTCAACTTCAGCTCCTGCAAGAAGTTCCAGCATGAGCACTATGAGCAGATAAATGGAACTCTGAATAACACAAAATCCTAAACATCTAACCTGTTGCTATGTGTAATAAAAACTGTTTTGAGGGGTCCAAGCCAATGATGTTGTAGCGTCTTGGTTTCTTGATTTTATCTTTTCCACCTGAAGATCCTGACTCTGTAGGTCCACTGACAGGAGCGGAGCAAAGCATTGTCGTCACCACTGCATCGTGCTGTCTATGAACAGCTGCAAGTGCACCAGGAGGAATATCAGAAACAAGATCCCCACTCACAACCTGCAGGAAGATGAAGCATAAATGGCTGCAAATAATTGAAGGCTTAGAACTCAAAAACTAAAAGGAGTTTGAATGCTGACCAAAATGTCATTTGCAGTCAAGTGGTGAGCAATGGCCCGAAGAGCACCAGCTGTTCCAACATCCTCTGGAACTGCAGCAACCTACAGCATTATAAAGCATCTATAAAGTCTACTTTTATAGATAAAAAATGAATGACAGAGAGAAGAATACCATGAGTTAATAACAATCCTGAAATATAACAATGGTTGCATCGAGCATTGATGCTCATGAAATGCAATATGTTGCAGCACAGAGCACATGATGCCAGCTTCCATTTGTAAGATTGCAGAAAAATGAAATGACATCTTTTTACAGAATAATATGAACTGCATATAATCAATGGTATCTTTGAGGCAAAGATATTGGTAGTAAATATGGCCTCCAGCAAGAAGCTAAAAAAGTAACAAAACAGCAAGTTCCAAACTGATTTGGCCCAGGTCCATGACCAATGTTTTTGCTTTCAGTTTAACAAAGAATCGAAGTACAGTACCTTTCAATTTCAATTGACTTGTTCTTGTACGCTTAAAGGTGATGAGCATTTTCAAAAAATTCAACAATCTCTCTACTATTTTATGGTTTCATACACCAGCATCAGTCATTCAACAGTAGAAAGTCATGCAATAGAAGATATGCCTGTGCCACAATTATCATAATGCATAACCTAGTCCTAGGACAATATTCTTATTATTAGTTATTATAAGCTGTAGTATCCTAAATAATCACTCTTCCCATGACATGTAAATGATTCACAACAACAACACAGGAGCATAAAAAAGACAAAAGGTGCGGCCTGTATTGATGTTTAATTTTCAGCTTTTCACACACCTAAAAGATGGGATGGAAATGGCTGAAAGGGAAATGTCAGTGGATTCACATAATTTTTTTTTAAAAGAAGCCCCCCTAGACCACTATATTAGTATAATGTACTGAAGAGAATGCATCAATTAGCCACGAGTGCACTAACTGCAAGTGGATTGAGGAAAAAATGTCTCAACCGCTACCAATAAGGAATGAGAAAGGAAGCCAACAGTCACAAAAAAATACAGAAAGGGGGTTGGGGGTTAGAAAGTGCAACATTTTTTGTTACAAAAAAGCTTTTTAGAAATTTGATGCCATGTTAGCATGCCATGAGCTTTAATCATTGAGGAAAATAATTCCATAAGACTATTTTAGGAAGTTTATGTCAGCATTCGAAAACCAACATCGCAACAATCCATTGTTCATCAACTAACACTCTTCAGTATGGAGTTCAAAATTCTGCAAAGATTTTGAGCTATTCATTTCTCACCTTTTTCATCAAGCAGATGGAAATTTCCTACCATTACGTGTGTTATTTCAGTCGCAAAATATGCAAAGAACAGAAAAACAGAGGGATTTGTAATGAAACAGACAAGTGATAGGGAATTGTAATAATAGTCTTTTTCTTCCTGATATTACTCAGACCCTGACTCTGGCTTGAAGTCCCATTTTCTGATACTTTGAGACAGACAACAGAATAATCTGCTACGAGGAAAACTCTTCTAAACATTGGCAAGCTCCACATTTAGATACATACCAAGGCAGCAATTGACATACGTCCATGTCACATGTATCACCAAAATTAGTAACTATAGTTGATGTTCATTTGTCAAGGCCACACACTATAGTTTTAGTTATTTAGTTAAACAGTTTGCACAAAGTGAAGACTCATTTCTCAATTTTTTAACCTAATCATTTCCAGGCAATATTCCTACCAAATTCTACTCTGTTATTTCCGTAACCAAAAAACACCATACTCCATACCATCAAGCACTGACCACAGACAATTACAATCAAATTTGACCAACAAAAAACAATTATTTTTATTGCATTAGAGATTAAAATTAAAACAGAAAAAATAAAATTACCTCGACATTTAAACGATCAACATAAGCATTTGATATCCAAGCACCAACGTGAAGAGCTGCATCTTCCCCTTCAACAACCTATACAGCAACACAAAAAAGGGGCTTTTAGAAAGAAACCCTAAACCCCAAAGGCAACTGAAAAAGCCATCATTGTTACACATTTGCTAGTAATTACTTTATAATCTTAACAATGGAATTACACTTTAATAATTTAAATTTTGAATGAACATTCCAAAACAGAAGCAGCAGTGGCTTTTATAAAGTTCAGTTTTCTTCTCCATTTGCAATTTTCTTCCACCACCATTACTACTAGAGAAAGCAAAACAGAACAAGCAAAAAGATCAAAAGGAATCACAAAAAAACAAAAGTTAAAATAAAGAGAAGCATACAACTATAAGATCCTTAAGATTACTGAGTTCCAACTGCTCCAACACGTAAGAAAGAACCGGCCGGTTCGCGACCGGAAGCAAAGCTTTTGGCACATCCTGCATTCAGCAAACAAAAATAAGCAAGAAAATAAAATCGAAGAGAAGACAGAAATAAAAATAAATCTTAGTCGGTAGAGCAATTAGAGCGGTTTTTATTTTTAATTTTTTTTTTATCTCGAGAAACATACAGAAAGTGAATAAAGCAGGAAGCAAACCTTGGAGACGAGAGGAAGTAATTTTTTACAGGTGCCACCGGCAAGGACGACAACTTGAAAATCCATCTCTCAATAAATTTTTTTTATTTATTTCTTTATTTTCGAGAGAAAGAGAGGTGGAAGCAAATCAGAACAGGGGAGGTTTAGGTTCTTATTGGTTTTTATTTTTTATTTTAATTTTTAGCGGGGTGGCCCCTTCTAGAATGAGAAATTTTACAGTGTTCGATGAGTAGATAGTTGTGTTTTATTAGTTATTTTATTTATTTATTTTTAAATATATAAAAAAAAAAAAAAAATATTTTTATTATTTTATTGGGTTATAAATTTTATTATTTATTTATTTTATTTTTTAAAAAAAAAAAAAAAACAAAATATTAATAACTATTCTATTACCATAAAGAAGTGAAAAGAGAGGAGAGACGAGAGTGTATCTCTTTTTTATTTTTTATTTAAAAAAAAAATTAATATAAATATCTAAATTAATTTGTATATATCTTAATTAATTTTATAATTTTTAAAATTAATAATTATATAAATATTTAATAATTTTAAAATTTTATAAAACTCCAACCAATAATCTTCCAAAATAAATATAAAAGTTAACCAGTGAGCTACACCCGGGATTCCTTTTCTTTTTAACTCTTGAGCCTTAATGGCTTGGTTTATTACTTATATTCTTTAGAAATTAATAAAATAAAAATGGGACTTTCTGGCGGTGAGCAATTTCAGATGTTCAAACCTGTGCGTACCGTCGGAGTGTCGTCTCTTACCTAGCCTATCGTCATCTTACTTATTATGGGACTCAATGTATATATTATATATAAAATAATTAAAGAGTAGATTTCGTAATGGGGATGTAGCTCAAATGGTAGAGCGCTCGCTTTGCATGCGAGAGGCACGGGGTTCGATCCCCCGCATCTCCAAACATTTTAACCTAATTAGTCTATATATACATAAGTGTTTTTTCTAGACTTAATATATATTTTCTAGCTTACCATGAGATAAGTTATGGCATTTACTATACTGGTTTGTAAAAATAAAATTTTCATAATTCTTACCAATTTTTATGTAGTTTGAGATTTTGAACTTCAACAGTGGCTACTAGAATAATTGATGATAAATTTACAATGGAGTGGGACTACGTTTGTTTTTACAAGTACAATTACGTTTTTGATTTTTTGATTTTAAATTAATTTTTTAAAAAATAATTTTAATATGCAGTTTTTAAAAATAAATTTAAAAAATATTATTTAATATATTTTAAATAAAAAAACACTTCAAAAATTAACCTCATTCTCAATCTAAAACACGCTCTAATTCCTTTCCGTGCTCAACTCCATGACAAGGCTCAATAATGAATTCTCGAAAATTGGTCAACAAATTATACTCCTTATGATAATGTTTATAAAATGCATTTTCTTTATCGTAAATGGTATAATTTTGTGCAAGAACACACAATCACCCTAATTTTGTCAATTTCTGCTACTCAAGCCAAAAATAGGCCAATCAAATCAACATGCCTTCAATTAAAAAAAAAAATCAAACTCAATCCACGCCACTTTTTCTTTATTGTAAATAGTGTAATTAAAACATGTCAAGAACATTAGAACACCCATGATTTTGTCTGCTATCTAAACGACACGCGTAAGGCAGCCCCGATAACACTCCTTTGCCTCATATGCACCACCATTATAAATGGCTATAAACATAGCATAAATTTTACTCCCTCTAGCATTCCACAGTCACACAGGCGCCGCGTCGAATCACTTCCGGTAAATCAGGCCCTCTACTCCATTCTCCACTAATACAATCATAAATCAAGACCAATCCCTCTTTCAATCCCCTAACACTCCTTCCACTCCTCCTTAACAAATCGTCAATGCACCCCCTAACTTGAATTAACACCATCTTGTTTTCAACTCCTACACAACTAAACCTCACTGTACTGTCTAGTCTAACTTGAGCTGGCAATGGTGGACTCTTTATCCTACACCACTTTCCAAACCCACTGCCATTGCTGCCACCTCCGCCGCCATGCCTCCGGGCATCAAAGCTCCAAAATGATAGCTCCACCGCGTGGCTAGCTAAAATGTAGACGTAGCCCGCCACAGCACATGCAGCCACTACACACCCGCCACCAGGAACTACTCTACTCCTTAACCACGCACGCGCCTCCACATCAAACAAATCCATCGAACTGGCATACATATAAGCCTCTGTCCCTGCTGTAGCGGCGCGTGTGATTTCATTACCCAAGGCGCCACCAATGTTAAGTCCCCCAGTCACGTAAAACACACCATCAACAGCCGCCCCAATGCAACCATATCGCCTCCTCAACGCGTTTGAAACCACGCGCCAAGTATCAGTGTCTGGGTCGTACTCCTCTAATGCTGCCCCAGCTCGTGACCCACCTCCTGCGACATAAATTTTACCCGAAAGCACTGCAGTAGCAAATTTCTTTCTCGGAAAAATCATTGAACATCTTGAAGTAATTATGCCACTCCAGACATCATAACAAAACATTTCGTTTCGCCCAATGATGTAGATTCTGGGTCCAATTACAGACAAACGCGCGTGAGAAAAGCTATCCAACGAGGCCAGAGGGAAAGGAAGACACGAAGCAACTTTCCACAAAGGGCCAATGGTATTGGCATCATTGCCATTTTGGAGGCGGAGGGAGGCGACAAGGGGGGCGGAGAGGGTGAAGATGGTGGGATGGATGAAGTGGTTGAGACGGCGGAGGTAGAGGAAGGAAGGAGAGTGGAGGAGGAGAGACCAGCGGCGGCAAACGTGGGAAATGGAAGGGAGGGAAGAGGAAGGGACTCTAGAGAGGCATTCTAAGAGAAGATCGTCTGGAAGAGAAGAGAAGGTGGTGGCGGCGGCGACTGTGATGATTGGGTTTGGAGATAGAGGGTTGGAGCTGGGGTCTTGCGGGTTTGGGAAGCAAGATTTCATTAGCCATGAGAAGGGGCGCGAGTTGCAACTTTCTGGCATGAAGTAGAGTTATTGGGGGGGGGGGGGGGGGGGTTAATGGAGGAGAGAGGAGTTTTGCGAGGAGGTGAAGCAGTTATTTATTTATGTTCAGGTGCTTGGTCTGCTAGCTAGCAAGACATAGCCTTTTCAAAACAAAACAAAAAAAAGAAAAAAAAAACATTTTCTTTACTTATAAAAGTGGACTTTCTGGCGATTGGTCTTGCTGGATATTGAATAGACACGTCATCTTTTCTAAGACGATCCTTTTTAACTTATTGATGCCTGTGACATGTCTGCAGAATCACGATAGCAAGTGTTCTTTTTAAAACATAATCGTGTTTTCGGAACAGTTTAAGGTATACTAATTAGCAATATTTTAGTATAATGGTAAATAATTCATTATAAATTTCAAAGAGTTAGCATGATGATGGTTGAAGAAGTTTACGGAGAATTATGAGACTTTATTAATTTTTATGAATATACTACGTCTATTTCCGGAGTATGTCTTGGGATGATTTGAAAATAAAATTTAAATTTAATTGAGGTGTAAGTTGGTTCGAGAATATTTTGTATTATAGAATAAAAACTCTAAATCCAAAAAAAATGTATTTATAAAAATATTTTTTTTTGCATTTTTTTAGAAAAATGAGAACACCAAAAAGCACATCCATTAAATATTATATAAATGCATTTAATATACTTTATTTATTGTTAGATTGCGACAAAAAAAATAATGAAGGTAAAGTATTTGAATAGAAATGAATGGTGGTGGTTATAAATATTATATAAGTGCTATTTTATATAATAATTTTTTTATTTGTTCACGATAAATTCTATAAAAAATAAAATAAAGATGGATTTGAATAATTAAATGACTTAATAAGTGAGCACCGTTAATCAAACCCCTTTTAAAATGCAGATTCTGAATAATAATAGTATAGGTACCGCATTGACTTATCAATCATCCCATGTGATTTTGTTTTAAAATTCAATAGGTTAAGGAGTGAGGTTTTATATATTCATGTTAATATGTTATTCTTTAAGAAGCTGATGGCAGCTAGCTCGACTTGTATCTTGGACTTGGATTTAGTATGTAGTTAACTTTTAGAACATCAAATCAAGTAACATGTTAAATTTTTATATATTTAAGTTTAAAATATAGCTGAATCTAGAAATATTAGATATGAAATTTCATCGAATCAATATATATTTAGGTTCTACCACGTAACTTAATCAAAAAAACATTAAATTTAGTAGTTTGTCAGACTCAGTTGATACATAATAACGCCCAAGGTTATTGGTCCTAGAAATGAGATAAATCCACGTCATCTTGGTCAGCATTTTATCATCCGAGAAATATTAAATATAAATGCAAGCCTAACCAATATATATTGTACACTTATCCATGTGACAAAGTTACCCATAAAAGCAACAAAAAGAAAGAGGGCGGGGACCGTTTTATATCAATCTTTGATAGATTATATATATATATATATATATATATATATATATATATATATTTGCATCGGCACCTATAGATGCTTGGTTCTTTAATCATGTTTTTTCCCCTTTAACCATATTCTTGGTTCAATGGAACCATGGAAGTTTTGACCAGTCGAGCTGGTGCTAAAAATCTACATTTGCCTGTCTTTCTGCGATCACAGTTAAGTTCGTGTCCCTATCCGAGGATTTTTGGATTGAGATTTTTATAGAGATGAAATGATTCGAGGATTACCTTATCCACTAAGAACCTGATTCTCATCTAAAGGGGGGGAAAGAGCGTGTCTAAATAAAAAGAACGAAAAATAAATATTCCATACATCGTTATAATTATAAATATACATCGAAACACGAATTCTATAGTGTAACGTTTATTTTAACAAAAATATTCTTCAATTAATAAATTTTACATAGCAAAATTAAAAAGACACTCATGCTCTTTATTAGCAAAATACTTTTTTTTTTGTGTCTATGACAATATAAAATACATGCCAATGCTAATATGTAAATTCAGCTCTATCTTTAATAAGAAAGAAAGATACTAAATTATATGTTTTACAAAATAGGTTAGTTCTATTTTTTTTTTTTAATTTTATGCTTGTTTATGTATCCTTGAATAATATAGAATTAATTTTTATTATTTACTATGCAAATCAGTTTTTAACTAATTAAATGATTATTATTATTATTATTATTATTATTATTTGAGTGGAGCGGATAGCTGTGGACTTGCTAGTTACGGCCTTGAGCTCCTCTCCCGAAGGAGATCCAGTGGCCAGTGGCCGAAGAGGAGATGAGCAACAACCATTTTCTTTTCTTTTTGCCTTTATTCCCAAACTGATTTTTATAGCACAATAGAAGCCGACATATATCCTCGCCCGTACAATTAACGGCTATAATAAATTTCAAAACTCAAACTCCGGTGCACTGAGAAAAAAAAAAAAAAAACTTAAGTGATTTGAAGTTGCATCGGAGCAGAAAAATAGTGGATTGAGATAGTGCATTAATTATTTTGACTTTCACTGTACCAAGTAATTTAGACATTTAATTTTTTCTATATACAGTAAAATTATTTTTTCGTCCAGGCTAAAAAAATAGGTTTTCTATCCTGAATTTTTGTATATTTTCAGTTTTTTTTTGCACGGTTAAAAAACAATGATACCCTTAAAAGCTCAAAAGTATTGACCCTGCAGAAAAGGTTATTTTATCTTCACTTATTTTTCATATAGTTAAATGACATGTTTAATCTTTGATTTAAAAAAATATAAGTCTAGTTTGGAATGGCATTTTCATCTTTGCTGCATGTTTTTTTATGTAATATTAGCATGCTATTTTGGAATTTTTAGTAATTTGAATTATTAAAATATTAATAAATTAATATAAAAGGCTTACGAGTGTTGTGCATATGTCAGCACATTATCATTCCTCGCGCCAAACTAGAGGTGTATTTCGACGGTGAAAATCTATTGTTTGCCATTTCATTCAATGCGTCACGTGACGACGCAGCTGTTTGAGTGGTGTATTTGGTCTGGTTGGCGGCGGTTTGTTGGCTATAAAAATTATTTTTCCTCCCTTTCTTTTCTCTCTCATATGTCTTGGTATTTATGCCGAGCCTTTAAATATTAAGCCATGTCCTCCAATTTATATTTGTTTTAAAGTTTGTCCTCATTCATTTGATTTTTATTTGTTTTGATTTTAGTGCTTCTTAAAGTTTTTTTTTGTTTCAATTTTATCCTTTTATATTTATTTCATTTAGTTTTTGTATCTAATTTAGTCTTTATTTGATTGTTATTTTTTTATCCCTTGCATATTTTTTTTTATTTTATCCTTTATAGTTTAATTTAATTTTTTTGTTTTCAATTTTAGTCCTCGGTTTTTTTACTACTCTTTTTTTTTTCATTTTTTTTTCAATTTAATTCCTAATTATTTTTTTGTGGAGTATTGAGTCCACATTGTTTTTATTTTTTATTTTTTTTATGATTGAGAATTTTGCCTTTTTATTTTTCCATGTTTGTCTTCTACGATTATGACCCGGCTCACCAGTTTTGATGATTAACTCGGTTAAAGTTCGGTTCTTTTTTTAATCCTTTTTAATTATTATTTTTTTTATCATTTGACACCGACTTTATTAAGCTATGAACTTTGTGATTTGTATTGTTTTTTTTTTTTTGTAAGGTTATCTTCATCTCATATCTTGAGTAGCATATTATTAAAGTTAAGTTGGGTCGACTCAGATTTTTATTTTTTGGTTTCATAATCAGATATTTTTTTCACTTTTGATGGAATCTTTTCTGACTTTTTAAGAATAACACGAGTTAAAAGGAATTGCTAAATCTACCTTTTAACACGAGTTAAAAAGAGTTGCCTCATTTTATTTTGTCTTTGCTAAATCTACCTTTTTTTAAAGGAATTTTTTTTATTAGATTAAATTAATTTATTCCATCATTCAATATTAAATTGGTTTGGTACTACCTTGATATTTTTTGGTGCTTTTTGTTAGATATTTCTCTTTTAAAAAGTTTTTTTTGTAATTAAATTAATCTATCTCACCCTTTAGGATTGAATTTGTTTTATATTGAGCTTTCTAATTGAGTTTAGGTTTGGAATTTAATGGTTTAATGTTTTGAGAGATTAACTTGGGTTTAGAAAATTTACCCTGAATTTACTTTATTTTTTCTTTTTTTTTAGCTATTTTTTTTCAGGTTTTGTTCAATTTTTTTATGAGCATTTTTGCTTTTGAATTAAATATAACCATCAAATATTTTTCGTGTTTTGTTCCAAGTACTTTTGAAACCAGGGTCGGCTTAAGCTCTAGGTCACGAGTCAACCCGTAAGGACGAGTATTTTAAACATCAAATGGTATATTTTGATTTTTTATTTTTTCAATAGTTTTTTTTTCAAATTTGGTCCTCACTCACTTGGTTTTTATTTTTGTTTTGGATTTTTTTATGAATTTATTGACTTAAAATTTTCAATATTTGAGATTTTAGCTCTCAATATTTTGATCTTTAATTTTTATTATCAATCTTTTTATCAAATTTAAATTTGTTTTTAAATTCATTATTGCATTCATAATTTTAATTTATTTTAATTTCATCACCCTGATTTATTAGTATTTTTATTAATATTTTTTAATTTTATCTTTAATTTTTTTTTCCAGTTTTCTTTCTATAACGTAGGGTCATTAATTTTTTTAAATAAATTTACAGCACTTAAACATTGTTTTTTATGCTTTTAAAAAGTCAGCTCGGCTCGTAGCTTTGCACATCATCAAGCTATGGAGTCAAGTCCAAAAAAACCACAAACGCCTTCACGTCCGTCAGATCTGAACAATCAAACGGTGGAAATTAACCAAAAAATCGACCGTTGGAGGTACTTGCGTCTCTGCAAAATGAGTCTTCTTTGACTCGTTTGACTTCATTTGCTTGCTTGCGCGCTCTCGTTTCCACATCACCAGACGCAAACAAATACAAGAAACGGAGAAAGAATTTGCGGAGATTTCAGAGAGATAAAGGGTTTGTAGAGAGAGATAAAAGGTTTGAAGAAGGGTGGCGATCAATAACGCTGAAGAAGGAAAGGCACGAAGTAGTCTTCTCCAAGAGTTTTTATCATCAATATTTGAAAGAGTCTTTGGTCAGAATCAAGAAGAAAACACAATGGGTTCAAGAAATCTTGTTGTTTCTTATCAACAACAACCCAGAGGTAAAAAAAAAAAAAATCGGTTTTTGGGTCTTGGTTTCTTTTTTTTTTTTTCTGGGTTTTGTTTCTTTTTGCGTTTCTGTTTCATTTTTTGTGGTTCGACGGTTATTTGTGGTTTTTATGAGTGAAAGGTTATTTCTTTGTGGTTTTGGTTCTGCTTTAGGTTTGATCATGGTATTTGATATGGTTTAGGTAAAAACTACTTGCTGGGTTTTGGTTTTTGATTATCGTTTGTTTCCTTTTTGTATTTTGAAGGGTTCTTTATGATCTGGTCTGAATGCATGCATAGGTGATTCTTTCTTTGGGTTTGGTTCCTTTATAGTTTGTTCATGTGTGGTGATTACGGTTTTGATGCATGATAATTTGGTTTATAATAAAAAGAAATTTACTCTTAAGAGTCCTTTATTGAAACTGCAGAATGGGATTGATTTCTCTTCCTTTTTTGAGGCTTACTTTCTTTCTTTCTTTGTTTTTTTTTGTTTGAGGGTATTTCATATTCTCTTATAGTATGGTTTTGTTGTTTGATTAATTGATAGAATATAGAGGCAATTGCCTTAAGATTTCGCTGTCTATTTACATATTAGCTTTCTGTCCTTACCAATAGTAATTCTTTCACATTTTCAGTTTTGATATTGGGATTGTCTTGTTTGATGGGAAGCATTGGCATTCTAATTTCACGAGTATCTTTCAGTCCTTCCTTTTCTTCTTTGATGTATTGATTTTTTTTGTGTGTCCTTTATCGTATTCTCTTGAATTTGATGCTGATATTATCATGTTTTAACACAATGGGTGTCTTTTATCAATTTTGTACTGTCTTGCAACTTTTTTTTTATTGTAAACATGTTTTCTGTAAACTTTACACTGCTAGATTAATTTTATTTCCTTTTCTTTTAGGAGAAGCGAAGCAGAAGGCTTTGGCACCAGCAGATGGAAGGAATAAAAGAGTGCTTCAAGATATTGGCAATTTAGTGAATGATCGTGTATCTTTGCAAGGGAAGGTTAGCTAACATTTTTTGGTGTGACCATTTTGTAACTGGGAGTCGGGTTCTTTTGAAACCTCACCTAATGAATGCATTCGACACCTTCTTGCAGAAACCAATCACAGAAGTTGTAGATTCTGTGGTTGCACGTAATGTGAGGGCTCCTGCAGCTACAAAGGTACCAGCAGCAGCAATAAAGAAGGTTAACGAGAAGCATAGACCTGAGGATGTCATTGTGATAAGCTCTGAGGAAACAGAAAAGAGTAAACCTGTTAGCAGGGTACCAAGGAAAGAAGTCAAGACACTCACTTCAATCCTCACTGCTCGAAGCAAGGTAATCAGAGAGTTTCGCTTCTGGTTTATGTATAATTTGTTCTATCCTTTTGATTGTTTATTTACTGATGTGGTTTGTAACACTAGGCCGCTTGTGGTAAGCCTGAGGATACACTGGTGGAAATTGATGCTGCTGATGTTAATAATGAGTTGGCAGTAGTTGAATACGTTGATGATATGTACGAGTTTTACAAGCTTACAGAGGTAAAGATATCCCCTCTCTCTCTATATATCTATCTATGTCTCTCTCTCTCTCTCTCTCTCTCTCTCTCTCTCTCTCTCTCTCTCTGTGACACACACATTAACATAACGAGTTTTATGCAGGTTGACAGTAGGGTACATGACTACTTGCAATTTCAACCAGACATCAATGCAAAGATGAGATCGATCCTCGTAGATTGGTTGATTGATGTTCATCGAAAGTTTTTACTAATGCCGGAAACTCTCTATCTTACCATAAATATTGTGGATAGGTTCCTAGCATTGAAGTTGGTACCAAGGAGGGAACTTCAGTTGGTTGGCATCAGCTCAATGCTTATAGCTTGCAAGTACGAAGAAATATGGGCACCAGAGGTGCAGTATTCTTCACTTTTCAATATTATTGCCTTGGCATTTTTGTTTTTTCTGTTGAACTCACTCTCCAGACATGATGATTCTTTTGTTCTCAAATTTACAGGTTAATGACTTTGTTCGCATATCTGACAATGCCTATATAAGAGAGCAAGTTCTGGCAATGGAGAAAGCAATCTTAGGAAAGCTAGAGTGGTATCTAACAGTTCCAACACCCTATGTTTTCCTTGTTAGATATATCAAGGCCTCCATTCCATCCTATGAAAAGGTACCAATGCAACATTGCTATAATTTAGTTTTCAGGCCCTGCTTTTTCATGTTGATACCTCCTTGATATGGCCCATCATAATTAAGCTAATGTTTCACTGATGTAGACAGAGAATCTGGTGTTCTTCCTTTCTGAACTTGGTCTGATGCAATATCCGGTTGTTGTCAAGTATGGTCCTTCAAAAATTGCCGCATCAGCTGTGTATGCTGCTCGATGCACTCTGGATAAGATCCCTTTCTGGACTGAAACTTTAAAGCACCACATTGGCTACACTGAAGATATGTTAAGGTAACTTTTCTTTAACTAAAAAGATGGATCATAATTAAGTTAAACTATGCTTTGCCAGACTCCCTGCTAGTAACTAATCATGGTGTGCCATAATGTGGCACACTGTACTGAGGCTTCTCTAGTTTGTGACCTTAACCACACCATAATTTGGCACACTGTTGGTTGTTGGTTGGATGCCGCATAGTTAACTTTTAATGTTTTATTTCTGTCATGCAACAGGGATTGTGCAAAGCTCCTGGTTCATTTTCACACTGCAGCTGCTGAAAGTAAGCTCAAGGCTGTCTACAAGAAATTCTCAAGTGCAGATCGTGGTGCTGTGGCTCTTCTTACCCCAGCCAGAAGCCTTTCATCTGAATCGCCATGAAAAAGTTCTTATACAACATTTGAGTGAACAAGATTCTATTTTTGAAAGTCTTAATGTTTTGATGCGTATGCTCAAGGCTGTCTACAAGAAATTCTCAAGTGCAGATCGCCATGAAAAAGTTTTTATACAACAATTGAGTGAACACGATTCTATTTTTGAAAGTCTTAATGTTTTGACGTGTAAGCTCAAGGCTGTCTACAAGAAATTCTCAAGTTCAGATCGTGGTGCTGTGGCTCTTCTTACCCCAGCCAGAGAGGCCTTTCATCTGAATCGCCATGAAAAAGTTCTTGTAACATTTGGGTGAACAGGATTCTTAATTTTGAAAGTCTGAATGTTTTGTTGGCTAGATGCTTGCGTCTTCCATATACCAGTAGTGTTTTAGTTAATAGGGAAGATCATGCTGCTGCTATCATGATCCATAGTCTTCATGTATTATCCTGCTCCTTTTGGTGAAGCAGTTGTCAAATTACATGAGAAATGCTTGATTTGATTCGAGTTTAAAGATTCTTTTACATTCTTTGAAGATCATGCTGCTGTTATCATGATCCGCCGTAGTCTTCGTATAGTATCCTGCTCCTTTTGGTAAAGCAGTTGTCAAACTACACGAGAGATGCTTGATTTGAATTTAGTTTAAAGATTCTTTTACATTCTTTGAAGATCAAGCTGCTATCACGATCGGTATCATTTAGTATCCTGCTCCTTTTGGTGAAGCAGCTGTCAAACTATGTGAGAAATGCTTCATTTGATTCTAGTTTAAAGATTCTTTGTGTTCGCTTCTCTAATTAAGCAATTAGATTATGAGTGGTTACATGCTAATTCAGAATTATTGCGTGGTTTTGCTAAACAATTTGCTGATTATTTCTGTACCCTCACCCCAAGAAAGGGAACTCTTTTGTTCTTTTCCATCTGAGCTAAACACTTCTATTTTTCTCTTTCATGGCGAGTAGAATGGAAGCATAGTAATTTTTTTAACATACAAAGCACATATCTTGCGCATTCAGCTAACGCATCTCCATTGATAATGGGGTGGCTAACTGGCAACTGCATTTAAAATGGTTTTGGTTTGAGAGGCTTTTAGCCAACGGTGAATTGCAGAATTTGCTTTGCTCCCTGCTTGGCCTAATTGCTAATCTTGTAGTCGCTGAAAGCTTGAAACTGTTTAGCCTGAGATTTATATTGCCTGTTAATATTTTCTGACAAGAAGTCTTCAAAAACAATACATAGAGCAATAAAATATACCCTTTGAAAACAATGAGACCCAGACTTTGAAAACAAGAAGTCCTTAGTGGAGTGGTTATTGTTGTTTTTTAAAGTATTTTTCATTTAGAAAAATATAACAATAATATTTTTTTTATTTTTTAAAAATTATTTTTGAGATCAACAAATTAAAATGATTTGAAAATATTAAAAATATATTAATTTAAAAAAAAAATTAAATTTATTCAAAAACATTTTTAAAATATAGAGCCCCACACACCGTTAGAGAACACCGATCTAGGCTTGGCGAAGGGAGAGGTTGCAGTTGCTGTATTTGATGGTTCAGTTCAGAAAAGGGAGAAAAGAGATTAAAATAAAATTTTGGGCGGGATAGAAGTAAAGTCGTGATTATTTGCCCCTTGTGCATAGAACAAGTCAACAACAATGTACAAATTGAAAGGCGAACCCAATTGTTAGGGGCAATATGCTAAAAAGCTGGCACAATTTTCATTTGCAATGTTTCATTACAAAAGAATAACCACACTGTATAGAACAGTTTGAACATTCAACCCCCCCCCCCCCCCCAAGGTGTTTATTATTATTATTATTTCTTTCTTGTGTAAATACAGAGATTGTATTGAATTCTTTTAAACTGTTTCTTCAGTCCCTGCATCACTGAAACTAATCTCTGCCGCAACTCCATCAACCATTGTATTGTTAGAGCCTTGATCTTGTTGTTTTCCACCATTGTTGATAGCTTCAGAACAAAAGCAACCTTCCTTTACCCTTGGAAAGTGGCTCTAATACCGATTGTAAGGAATCTCCTTGCAGCATCCACCCTAAGCACATTATCAAAACCCAAACTCTGAGAACTTTATCTGCATTCTTACCACTAATTATAGGTTCAGCGATAATAACAATATCAACTCTGTTCATACGAAGCAACTCCATTAAAATAGAATGAAAACTGGAGCTTGCTGCAGTTCCAATATAAAATTCGCAATAAATAAGGTGAGATGAGGAAACCTGCTTGAATCAAGCAGTAACAAAACAACGGTCCTAGTTAGACACCCTGTCCACTCTAGCAGACACAGCTTCTATAACTCCAACAACAAGAAGTTGCGAGTCCCCAACCATGGAAACAATTTCTTCAGACATGACACCCTCGCAAAATTGGCCCTCTTGGGTCGCTTTAACAAAGTCGTCTGGTGTGTTTAGGAGACTGATTAATAGGGAAACCAAGAGGAACTATCGAGTCTGAGTGGGAAGAAAGATGAGTGGGAGTATTAGAAACAACATGACTATGAGAATTGATACCGTTCAAAAACTGATGAGAACTGGCCATGTTACTTTCATTGCTGCTGTCTGATGGTCTTTGAGTTTATGAGATTCGTGTGTGACCATCACTCCACGTTGTTTTGGTCTAGGGAGGGCATTCCGAGGTCCATTAACAACAAGATACCCTTGAGGTCTAACATTAGAAGTAGAAGCCCCTTCATTGACCGACTCAAAACAGACAGATTTGCCTTGAGGTGTAGGGTTTCCATTCCTGAAATTGTGAGGCTAATTAATAACAGGAGAAGAATTCGGGACAGGCAGAGAAATATCAGCATGATATTCCAATCCATCAACATGTTATCCATGAGATCTTCTCCCAAATTCCCAAACTGTGAGCTAGAGATTCTTAAGCATGGATTTCCCCCCTCATTTTCTGTTCCTTTGCACAGCATCCACGAACCAAATTGTTCAACAATTTCGGTCTAATCACTGGAGTTGGATCGGCTACTGGGACCGAGGGGGGTGAATTCTCGTCCATAGAATCCAAGTTGTTTCCTTCCTGCATGTCAGAACAAGATTCCTTTCGGTGACCATGCTTTCTACAATGAAAACAGACCAAGTGCAAGTTCTCATCCTCGGCCTTCCAAATTTTCCGTTTCATACGAAATTTCGAACACAATGGCTTGTTAAGATCAATTTCCTCACTAATCCTTGCAAATTTTGCCCCGGTACTGGAGGCGGCGCTGTCATCATTTCGAATAGTACGCCCCAGTTTATGACCAATACGAGCAAGGATTGGTTGATCATAATACTCCACTTGTAAACCAGGATTAGTTAGCAAGTTTTAAGTGTTTCTTTTCCTTGTCTACCGAATGTATCTTTTTGTTGTGCACGAGTTCCAACTCTCAACTGACGATCGGAAGGAAACTCAGATAAATAACTTGTTGATGAGTGAAAACTAGCCTTCTCTAATTATGTGCTTCCGGAAGAAAAGATGAAAATTGTGTCACTACATATATACAGAAACTGATGTCCGAGTTCTGCCTCACAAGGAGAACATGTTTTTTTCAGTCTGGATTATGGCAGAGCTTGCAAGGAACTAAAGACTGATAGAAAAAGTACAAGAAGCAACAGTAACTAGCATTACTGGAACAAGATAGTATTTGAAAGGGATATACAGCAAATTCCTCACCTCAAGATGGTGGTGAAATAAACTATGAGATTGCACTCACCTGGAGTATTCCTTGTTCCAAGAGTAAATTGTTAGAGCATTCCTTGTTCCAGGCCGAAACCAGTTAAAATGCACAATAACTGGTTAGTGCTTCGTCAACAAGAAGAGATTCCAAAACCTGGAAAGACCCTGAAGGACACCTCCGAGAGAGGTTCATGGACAGTCCTTTCGATTTTCAGACAGCCTTTTGGGTTGCTGCCAATTCGTACTGCTTCAAGAAGTAGCCCGGAAATATACATGGAAACCACCATAACAGAGCTCAATACTGGCAAATTTATTGCATTGTTTTAATGGAATTTGCCCAATTGCACGCAGGAGCCAGCTAGTCATTCATACATCAATATCCAATGAGGATATTAATATGATCCGGGCTTTTACTTGGCGCACGGGCAGGGGTACACGTTTTTTTATCTGCATCTTATGTTAGAAGAATAGCTGGTGAACATGATATTGTGGGGATTGTAATCCCACGTTGTGGATCAGTTTATGACACTTTCATCCATGTTGGATGGATCGATATCTTCATGAAGATATTGCTTGTTCAATTACATGAAAGTATAATCATATTGTAACAATCCCAAACATATTACATGCAGCTTGCATAGTGTAAAACTTTAAATAGCATATATATAGCACACATCACTTAAAACAATAACCAATTGTGCAGCCATCATACAAAAACCATTCAACACCTGCAGTTATGTTTAAGAGATTTGAGACGACTGCAATCCATCTCCATTTGGAGGGGGGGGGGGGGGGGGGGGTATGCTACACTATAAAAAGGCAAAATAAAAAAACAATGCCTTGGAAAAATTTACGAATGAAAAAGAAAAAAGAATGGTGGAAGCCCACAACACAATCATGCATGCCAAATCCTACTATTACAAACCTACGGTACATGTGCAAACTCAACCTAATTACAATTAGTGAAACAGAAGACTAATGGAGGTTGATCTAAGATCCTAAACGAGCTCTGTCATCTGGCCCGGCAAGCATAATCTGGCATTCCAATGATAGCAAAAACAAAAAGGGTTATTTCATTTGTGGACGAGACAAAAAAATCAATCACGCTAATGTATAAAACTTTAATACAAGGATTTATGGATAGATTTCGAGATGCGCTTACATTGCAATCAAATGCAAACCTTCTTGCAAGCATAATGGCTGCATTCCTCTCCCTTGCAGATTCAAATGCTAATACGAACGAAAGCCCTTTCTTTGCTTGCCAAAACAATGCTTGAGCTGCAGCATTCCCACCTCCTCTAACTCCACACAGCTAAAAGCATAGGAGTGTGAGAAATGGCTGACCCGAAAGGGTCATTTATTGACAAAACCAAAATAAGACACTAATGTCCAACAAAAGAACCGTTGACAACTTTGAGGCACATAAGAGGGGTGTGTGTGTTTGTGTGTGTCCGTGTGCTGAACGACAGACCAAAATATTTTGCAATCAAAAGGGAATAAAAGTAAAAAAGAAGTGTAGGGTATGGACTTTCATAAACACAAAACCATCTTATCTGCGATATCTGAGAAATGAAAATATTAAACAGCTCATCATACCTGCATTGAAGTAGAGTAGTACTCTTTCGCATTTGTCGACTTCCCTTTCCGAAGCTTTATCCTCATCTTTCCGACATGAAGCACATGAATAGATTCTGATGGATGCTCAACCCCATTCGTCTGGGTAACAATGACCTGAAAAGTAAACAAAATTAAATGGTGAATAATAGCGTCCTTATACTTTGATGGAAAAATACAGTTCTTCCCCGTACCACAATGAGACAACATTAAGCTAAACGCCCTCTATAAATTCCATCAACTTCCACCAAGATGAATGTAAACTTCAACATGTTATCCTTGAAGAGTTATTACTATGATGCCCTCGATCCATGAGCTTCCAGCTCAATGGCATTTGCAAAACAAGAGGGGTAAGGTCTCAAGTTTGAGTGTTGCCTTTATCAGTTCATTGCTAATCTCAAAAAGAAAAGGAAAATCTATGATGCCCTCACATCCCAAAGCATTTTTAGCAATAACAAGAAACACTGGGCAGAGACTAGAATGCATGCATGTTTCCATGCTCAAGGAAAAGCAATGAGAGTATGGGAGTGTAAATGCCACCTTGATCATTACAATGGTTAAGAAAATACCCCTTCAACTCAATGAAGGAAGCAGAATCAGGTACACAACTAAACATCCCTCATTGTGATTATTCCTATAAACTAGGGTTGTGTCCTCAAAGTCATAACCTCTGAATCTCTAATATACATCTTTTCCTATTTTTCTGTATGTCTATGTACACTCTCTTAAGGCCATAAGAGTCAAAGAACCTACATTGCACTAAGTTGCAAATACCCAAATATCATTACCTTTTCACTAACATATTGCAGTAAGAGCATTGGAACAAGCCCTCAAGATTCAAGAATGGACACAAAGAAAATATCCAATTACCACGTGCACATGCACTTTTGTCTATACTTCATCAGGCATCCGTGGAGACTTGATGTTGGTCTAAGTTCAATTTAAACCAATGACCAACACCATGGGTCAGCCTGGCCAGAACTTGACCCACAACCCACCCTTCAATTTAGAAGGGTAACAAAAATCACTGAAATGGCCATTGTAAAGATGCACAATATGCAGTGTTCAGATAACAATTCCAAAATATTGAACTTGACATGTTTAGATACCAAAAAAAAAGAGGAGTTAAAACAGTTTTAGCACAACTTACATTGAATTCAACATCATGTTTTCGCACAAGTGCCTCCACATAACTTCCCAGACCAGCAGCTGTTCACAAAATCACATCAGCCAGTTGTCTTTCTAAATCACATGGTTCATAACTTCAAGTACAAACATGTGAACCACATAATTTTAATTATCAAGTTCCATATACTAATGGAAATTGAGAACAGTCATGAAAAATGATTATGTAGTCTGTCCAACTAGTTTGGGATCACAGCTTTGTTGAGCTGAATCCATAAAAATTGGAAACCAAGAACCAATTTAGAGAAGCAGATCAAATACAGACCAGGATCAATGGGACAAGTACTGCTCAAAGAAAATTGTTGGCCATCAGAAATAATTTCAGCTTGCAGGACTCGCCCAACATCAAAAGGCTCTGGAGCATAAACTGGTTTGGTAGCTCCTGTAGAGAGTAAAATTAATGAAAGTAGTCAATAGTCTCTTTCATGCAGCATTTATGTTAACTAAGCATAAATCATAAACAACCCAAAATATGCTATTCTCTTCATGAATCCCACAAATACTCACTAGCAAAATCCATTTTCATTTAACCCTCTAACTCCATGGATATTCCCCAAAATCAAAATGTCTAACTTGTTAACCATTTAATTTTCTGTCAATTCATCTAAACTTGCAGGGCAAATACCCATTTTCACATAACTCATCCCATATTCTATTCTAGCCTTGCTAGATAACACAGGTCCTCAATTCAGCCAATCCAACCTTCATATATCAAGATACTGAAATCTCAATCAATCTATTGGATTTCAGATCCCGCTCGTATCCTCAATCAAAAATGCTCTGTTGATAGTTGAATGTTGGAGAACAAGCAGAATTGCATCCAACAAGTTGCTTGCTTAACAAAAAGGGTGACAAAATCATGTACTAACAGGTTTCATGCTTCATAGCAACTGTTTGGTTCACAAAATGACAATCATCACACAAAGGGTTGACAGTGGCTAGATCAAATCTACAAGACAGAAACTAAATAACTTAAAGACACTAAGCAATAATGAAATGCTATCCTCTAATAAAACAGAATCAAGCATAAAACATCTACTGTGTTTTGTTCAATTGTTCAAAGCATCCAGAAGAGAAACATGATTGCAGATAGAAACCTGATATAAGCTCCTTTTTTCCACCATCAGATGATAGACGATACCACTGAATGGAACATTTTGAAAGTTCTGGAGCATTATCAGAGCGAGGATTGATCCGCAAACACGAACCTAAAGCTTCAGTGCCATCCAATTCAAATAATTGAAATATGCTCTGCTCTGCTCGCCTGCTCCTTGCCAGCTGAGAAAAATAGGATTGGGGGGGGGGGTGTATTTAAGAAGTCAATTCTCCGATATATTATTCAGCAAGTTCAGTATAAATGAACAACAAAATGATGGACATTAGAATTGCATGTCAAAAGCAAGGGATCATAATTGAAGATCTCACAGGAAACATTTTTAGAAGGAAGCATGCATAAAGAATTTCCTCTTAACCATTGAGTCGCTCTGACAAAAGCATATCACGTTAATCAAAGCCTAAACCAGATCTTAAACCATTCAAAGACTTCAATTTTGAATTACAAAAACTACCAACTTAAACATATTGCCCGAAAGTTTTGCATATTTTGACTTGTTTGAAGATTTTAAACAACATTCTGAAACCAAAGAACTCAACACTGGTTTGGAAAGTGAAGACTAAAATAACAATCAGGGGGAAGTAACCATACAAGTCAAATTATAAATGAAAATTCTGCGATCGGATGATGGCGGAAAAGCAGTAACAACTAAGCATCTTCACGACATGCAGTTAAAATGAGAATTACAGAGATGTTAAAAAAGCTATTTACGACCAGCGCATAATATCTAATAATACCTCCTTTTGAAGCTGCAGAGAACGTTTAGACTTCTCAGCAAGTTGAATCCTCAATGCCCGTATCTCATGTTCCATGTCCATAACCTACAATTAGATGTTCAATTCACTTGTGATCAATAAATGAATTCGTGTCTCCAGATATGAAAGTTCATAAAACTATCAGTCACCACAAGCATTACAGAGGAGTGAAAAATCATTATCCTAGAAACTCAATTTCCCTTGAATTTAGAAATTTCTGATAACCTACAACTCATAACTTTGACCCGTGCCCATTCAAAAAGTCTGCAGTGTAATTTTCATTGTAGAAGCGAGCCATATTTTCAAGGATCATTATCAGTTCTGACTTAACTTGGTCCCCAAAAAGGATAAATGCATGCATCTGAAAGCAACTTAAGAATTATGATTGTCAAGTTCTAGTTTGAAATGCAGTTAAAACACATAATAGGCTTAGAGAAATAGATAAAAACCCTGAAAAGGACAGTCATGAGCCCCAAATATGTTACAAGAACCTCACCATATTTCATAGAAAAGTGAAACAAACTAGTTTTGTAACTAGAACGTCTGGTGGGAAATGAAATTTTCACCAAAGATCCAGCACGCACCTTACTTGGCTGATGCAGCATTTTGATCCTTCGAGCCTCTTGAACCTCCTTCATTAATTCTTCCAAGTCCTAATATGCCACCCAATTTTTTTTGTAAAGAATAAGATGAAAAAAGAAAAAAATGCAGAAAAATAATGCACAAACTACAAACTTAACAGGATTCAAACACAAAAGGAGCATAAAAAGAACAAGAAAAGGATGTCAGACTGTCCTTGTCAATTTCAAAAGCAGAAAAGTACCAACTCATAGCTAACTACAAGTATTGAAAAATGAAATGCAATAAAGAGGATATCTATCTAATATCCACATTAAACAAGATCTTTTTAAAATTTATAACATTAGCAAAGGGCCAAACTCCCATTGAAGCTGTAACAACTAATAATTAATATAAACCTGCTTTCCGGAAGCTCGAGACCCTCGTTCATGTTCCTGAATCGCTTCTTCCACCCTCTGGACTGCTGCTCTCGCACTCTCAATTTCAGCACGAGCATAAGCTCTTTCCCCGTCTACAAGTTTCTTGGCATCCTCTGAAGCCTAAAAAAGGATACAAACACTAGATGATGAGGCAGAAAAATGCTTATTGCTATCTCAGATTCTCAAATTAAAAAATATATATATATATAGGAAAACTTGCTGAATTGAATTTGCTAGCTTAAGAAAAATTTGATAAATTTCATCAAAGACTAGATTACCTGCTTGAGAAAATTTGCTAGCTTCTTTACTTCTGCTTTTTCTTGAATCAACTCTCCTTCCCTATGAGTCAGCTGGACTGCCAACGCTTCCACCTAGAAGAATTGACCATAATTTATTTTCCACAAATCTTTAAGTACTCAATGGCAGCAGAACCAATTCAGTAAGTTACACATGAAATCAAAATTTTTGGATGAGAAATTTGATAAAAGCAGCAGTGAAGTAAGACCAACCATGGCAATAGCCTCTTCCACATCATCCTTGTTTCTACCTGCCACTCGTCCTTTTAATGATTCTAGCGCATCCCTAAGCTTCTTCAATAGAACATGTTTCTCTAATGAAGCTGCCTCTCTAAGCCTAGCCTGCAATCAAAAGTTGAATAGCTTATAATTTGATTTCTTATATCATCCATTCTCTTCAGCAAATTAATAACTCCAAAGTCTTAAAGCTTGAGAAATGGAGAAACAAACAACCACTGATATGAAACAAACAACCGACTTCCAACTTTTTTCCACAATTAATTGATGCTCCACTCAATTGACAAGAAAAAAAGCACACAAAACCATGTAATCAGTCAGCTGAATTTATTACTTCCAATTGGCATGGTTGAAAATTAACGTGAAGAATAAGTTTGAAAACTATTTCCCTAACCAAACTCAAATTTCTCAGCAACCAAAAGGGTAAAGTAACAGACAATTGAGGAGGTCAAGTTATTAAAAAATTAGACAATCCATCTAAAGCAAAACAAATCAAGCTTCCAGAAACAAAACAAAATGTTAAATACAATTTAAAAGAAACTTAACCTCTTCTGACAACTTGGCAGCAGCAGCCAATCCCTTTTCAAATTTATTGGCAAGGTCACGGACAGAGAGGCGTTTCTGCTGTTCCAAAAGTAAAGCAGTCTCGCGTGCCACAACCTCCTTCATGGACAATACTTTTGGGCTATCTTTTGCATCCACAATCTGATTGTTAGCTCCAATTTTGTAATTAGGAAACCGACTAGAAGCAAATGCAACATCAGCTGATACAGCTGGGACGGCATCTTTTTGCATAGTATCTCCAAAATCACGGGTTACCCTGGTCATTGTCTCAATATGAATATCCTGTTTGACAATCAAATAGGTAATATTAACAGAAATGGATTAATTACATAATCAATGTAAAAGAATTTCTCAACATAAAAAAGCAAAATGCAGGTCAGCGTTTTACCTACCAAAATTAATCCAGTCAAGTAACTAATCAGAGGGGGGGAAAGTAACCCTTTTTACTAGCTTACAAAAAAAAGATTTTTAATCTTTCATTAGTAAGAGAATCAAAACTTCAAAAAGAAAGAAATTCTCATGTTAATTTTTCTCCTAATTTTCCTGAGTTTTTCTCAGCAATCAAACAGGCAGTTACAGTCAACAAAAAGAGCTGAGATAACATAAAAAATGGCAAGAAGCTAAAGATCAAAAAATTATTTTCTACAATCATCCACGAAATCAAAAGGAAAACCTTTAACTATTATAAGCTTTGAAGGCGGTCAAAAACAGCAGAAACAACTATAAACAAATACCAAAAAAGTTCCTATAAAAGGTTAATCACATCTTAATCAGAGAAAACACACATCAGCAAAAGGCAAAGACTGAAACAACAAAGCACACACAATAGTACTGTTAAGAAGTCAAAGTAAAGAGCTAGCGAAACATGAAAATGAAACCCTAGCTCTCTAATATCTTTTGGGGTTATAGAAAGCTAAAATGGAGACAAAAAGGGAGAAACTTGGGGACTTACAGATCATGAAAATACTTTAAAGTACAGCAAATAAATGAGAGATGAGAGATGAGAGATGGGTTTTTGAGATTCTTAGATCAGATGAAACTTAAACTAGCCAAGATTGAATTTTTTTGAGAGAATTCGACTGTTCATACACAGAGAGACAGAATGATACTTTATCTATGAATTTAAATGGAAGATGTAAAGGTGGGTAGGCTTCACTTTTTAAAAAGGAAAGCAAAGAAGAAGTAAAAAAAGGAAAGGGAAAAGAAAAGGCCGCCCTTTTGACTTTATTACTTATTTTTTATATTTTATTTTACTTTTTTTCAAATAAGTACCAGATGGCTTGATGATGAATTCTAATGTATTGTTTTGTTAGTGTTAAAGTAGTAGTTTTTAAAAATATTTTTTTAAAATTTTAGTATATTAAAATATAAAAAAATTATTTAAAAAAAAAAACATGATATCAAGTAAAAACAGTCGATGCTGTACTTTTTTTTGAGCCTGAAGCCATCTAAAAGACCAAAACTATTATTATCTTCAGTTATTATATATTAATTACGTGTTTAGTAGTGCATTAGTTTTTTTTGTATTTAATTTTAAAAAAATATTAAATTGATATTTTATATATATATATTAATATTTTTAATATGTTAATATCAAAAACTAAAAATATTATTTTAATATATTTTTAAATAAAAAAATATTTTTTAAAAAATACTATACAACATATTACAAAACGTATTAAAAACTTTAAATAGATCATTCTAGATATTAAACTTTCTTCCTTGTGACCTATAAAAAAGTTTATTTATTGGTTGATGATATTTGATATTATAGTTTAAATGTTTTTGTTTTTTTTTAAATATTAAATTGCATGTTTTTTTTTGTGGTTTTATATATGAAAAAGTTTAAATAAAAAAACTGAGAGAGAAAAATTTAATATTTATTTAAATAAAAATACTTAAAAAACTATTTTCAATAATTAAGATTTACAAGTGAGTATTTTTAAAAAATATAATTACACTGCTTATGCGTGTCGTCATGCCTGGAAAACTTTGAAACTTTCAAGAGGGGTCCTCAACATTGCTATCCGAGTACCTCTCTTGATTCTTGAAAAGGAAGGAGTGGTCTGTTTTAACAAACAGAAGAACGAGAGCTTGTGGCCTGTTGAGACGACGACGATGATGTTTCTGTACAGGCAATTAAACATACAGGCAGGCAGCATACTCAAGGGACCGTCCTTTCTCTTGCTGTTAGGTTGACCAGAAGCTGTCCACACCGGTCTCTTTCACCGGAGCATCTGTTAATGGTGCCAATTTGAGGCAGATAGAGTCATAGAATTTTTTGCTTGCAGAATGAGGGCGATTTGCCAACTCATTCGCTGGATAGCCACAAATACTTTATGGTGGTAGGACTATTCTACCAGCAACTAGTAATTAAAGCCAGCAGAGCATAATCTCTAAGGGAAAAAAAAAAAGGAAAACTGCAGTAAACCAGAAAGGAAAAGAGCAAGCTTTCGTTGAAAAAGAAGAGCAAGCCCCAAGTTCATTGAATGCTGATCACTTGGTAATAATACTGGATTCCTTATCGAGAGCAATGAAGAAAATCAGGAGGTAAAACGAGGAAAATCCAAGTAGATCCTGTCAAAAAAAGAAAAAATCCAAGTAGAAGACAGCGAGGGCAGCCTCCGCTCGGGACCCCATTTAGGATTGTGGACAATTACCTCGCAAGATGGCATCCAAAGACCAAAGATTCCTCTGAATCGCTAGGCTGCATTGAGAAGAAATCAATGGGTTATTCATTTGTAACAGAACAAACATATCACTGTAAATCTTCTTCATATGGGCCTCTTGTCAAAAATTTCGAATCCCAGATCCACAGTAGTCCAATACTGCACGTATTTGAACTCCTCCCTTCAAAATCCAACCTTCCTGGGCCTCACAGTCCTCAAATCCATCTTTAACACGGCCTTCCTTCCCTGTTCTCATTGCCAAGCACCATGAACTCATGAAGGATTGATTTGTTGAGAAAACTGAATCATGCTGCGAACTTGAGATCTCTATCTCTCTTCTTCACATCCAAACATCATCTCAAAACACGAACAAATTGAAAACCCTAAACCCCAACATGCTCTTCTACTCCTTCAATTCCAGATCCTAAAAGCATAGCAAATGGTAGGCCTGCCAAGAAGCTTACTCCTTCCTATCATTTTCACCTCCATTGGTGTCGTCATCCTCTTCTCCCTATACCAATCCACTCACCACATCCCTAGCGCTGAATTTACTTCCAGTAACAACCCAATCAAAGCCTCAATTGCCCGATTTGCCCCTCAAAACTTCACTCTCTTAATCATAGTTCTCGCCTTTAACCGCCTAGACTCACTCTCCAGGTGCCTCAACTCCCTCTCTTCCGCCAACTACGGTGGCGACACTGTCCACCTCCACATCCACATTGATCATTTTGCCCTCACCAATGAATCCCTCAACGTTATTGATCAAAAACTTGAGGAATCGCGAAAAGTTTTGAACTTTGTTGATGGGTTTGATTGGAAATTTGGAAACAAAGTTGTGCATTATAGGACTAATAATGTTGGGTTGCAAGCTCAATGGCTAGAAGCTTGGTGGCCAAGTTCAGATCATGAGTTTTCGTTTATTGTTGAGGATGATTTGGAGGTTTCGCCGTTGTTTTATAAATTTGTGAGGGGTTTAATTGTTAATTACCATTACAATGTGTCGAATTTTAGTCCTTTTATATATGGTGCTTCACTTCAGCGCCCACGGTTTGTCCCAGGTACTACTCATATTTCAGGTTTTGTATTTGTTAGACTGGATGTTTTAATGTTCAATGTCAAGGTTTATAGATTTCTTGATTTGTTATATTGGGTTTTTGTGGGGATGTAGGTTGCTTCTCATGCTAAAACTAGCTTAAGAAGTAGTGTTTGAGGCTTTTCACTATGTTAAAATCGAATCTGGGATTGGATTTTGAGTTAATTGCTAGGCTGAAATTCTTTCAATCTTTTGCTTGTGGCGTAAATATATGTATCATGTCCATAGGATGCGAACTAGAAAAGTTTCCATTTGGTATTTCGCAATTGCATAAGCATATGTGAAGCTAGCTCATTCCACATCGCCGAGCCAAGTTTTTTACTGATTCCACTATGATGTCTAGGAATTGTTATGACACGTCAAAAACAACATGCATTAATTTTGCTGTTGGTAGAAAGTGCCATATGCAATATTTTCTGTCTCTTATTAGAGCCTTTTTATGAAAATTGTGTTAATTCAACATTTCTCATTACATACCCTTGACCTGATTTTTTTTAAAAGAATTCTTTTACCTTTCTGAGAGTGATTTTGGTTTATCTGGTTGCTGATTGCAGGTAAACATGGAAACAAAATACAATTGGATAGTGAAACGCATCTTTTCTTGTACCAGTTGGTTGGTACTTGGGGTCAGATTCTCTTTCCAGAACCTTGGAAAGAGTTTAGATTGTGGTATGATCTGCACAAGTCCAAGGGTATCAAGCCATTTCTTGATGGAATGGTAATCTAATGCCCCCCCTTCTTCACGTCCACTGATTGATTTTTTTCTCTGTCATTACTTGAAATCTTTGCTCAAATGAATTCTAAATCTAATATATTTGCAGGTGACTAATGGATGGTACAAAAGGATTGGAGAAAGAATCTGGACTCCTTGGTTCATTAAATTCATTCACTCTAGAGGTTATTTTAACATCTATACAAATTTTCAGCATGAGAGAGCACTCAGTGTCTCTCACAGGGATGCTGGTGTTAACTATGGGAAAACTGCTGGGCCTGACTCCCAATTATTGGATGGAAGTTCTCTTGACTTCAACTTACTGGAAATGCAACCTTTGAGCAATCTGAAATGGTATGATTACTGCTTCAGAGAAGTACTTCCTGGAAGAGTTGGAAGGACCTTGGATGAAGTTGGGTCTATTCTTCAGACTGTGCAGGAAGATCAGAGTGTTCTGCTTGTGAATATATTTGGGGCATCAGATACAATCACGAGGAACATGCTTTGCCACTTTGAGAGGCTAAATATAAGGAACTATATATTGATTGGCCCTGGGTCTGATTTTCTATTTGATCTTGCTAGAAGAGGGCATCCTGTGATTGATGCTGACCAGTTTTTTAATTTTCATAGAGCACAGAAAGTAATGGAATTTCAACATTCTAATGCGGGGCTGATGAAGAACATTTTAGTGAATGCTTATGTAATCAAGAAGTGTTTAGAAAATGGGTATGACTCTTTGATAGTGGATGCAAACATGCTGTTTCTCAGTAAAGTTCAAGAGTTCATTGATCCAGCTAATGACTTCTATGCTGGGAAGAGCTTGGGATTTTTCTTTGTTAGGAGCTCTTCTTCTGCTCAAGAAATTTGGGCTGGTCTCCTGAAGAAGGTTGCTGCCACAATAGGTAATGTTTTGTTCCAAGGAGAGAACACAGATTTTGTTTACTTAGTGAAGTTGTTGGAACAGAATGGTGTGAGAATTCACAGGGTTGATGAGGCGAGCGTTGGCATCCAGATTCATGCCTATACTTCTAATCAATCATCTTTGGAGGCTGAGAAGAAGATGGTTTATTGGTTTGCAGGCACAGGTGTGGATTTGATTCAAAAGCGGCTTCAAGAACTGAGTTTGTGGGTTGTGGATGGTGACTCTTCTTGCTCTGCTGTTGTTTGTCACCAGTCATAGGCTCATAGCATCTAGTGCTAGGCAGATTTTGTTTAACCATTTTTTACCAATATTCTTTGTACAATCTGTACAAATATTCTGAAATTCTTTAGCACGCCTTCCATACCAAATGCAACCTATGTTGTATTGTAAAATTTTGGAACAATGAAAACCAAAAACTTGGTGCAGTGGGAATTTGTTCGGAACATGTTTTTAGTCTTGGGAACATGCTAGACTTATAATTGACAGGAGCTCCCTGCTAGCTTGGACAGCTTTATTAAAAACTGCTGAATCGTCGTGCCATGTAAATAATATCACGAACATACTGCCTGATCGTTGGATTGACGGGGACCTCAGCTGTGCAAGGTGGGTGAATTGGCCAGAAAAATTGATCGCAGCAATACTAGCAACCAATTTCATTAATTTTCCAGAGTAAAGTTAAGTCCACGTTAATATAAACTACTCAGATATCCACTAAGAGACCACCAAGCGGGTAAAGATTACTTGGTTGCAAACCGATACCCAAAAATGATTTGAGATAACAACTATCTATCCCGCTTCCTCTCTTACAACACATCCAAATCGAAAGAGCTAAACCACTTGAAGATCGGGCACTCTTTTGTAAAATGAACCTCGGAATTCGATTTTCAAACATTGAATAATTGAATCAGGGATCTGCACATAGAAGACTTGAATCAACATTCATCATTCTCTCTCCAGCTACAAAAGCATGAACCTGGTTATCAATCTGAACCCAACTGCAACCGGGATTTTTCTTCGCGCCTCTCGATTTCATCAATTTCCTTACCTGGTTTGCCTCGTCCCATTTTCCAGCTTCTGCATACATGTTTGAAAGAACCGAGTAGTATCCAGAATGCTGGGGTTTCAACTTGAACAAATGTTCAGCTGCCCAATGAGCCAACTCGATATTCCCATGTATTCGGCATGCCCCAAGCAAAGCACCCCATACATTGGCATCGGGTTCAATGGGTAAGCTTTCAATAAGTTTTACTGCTTCCTCTACAAGTCCAGCCCGGCCAAGGAGATCGACCATACAAGCATAGTGCATTTGCGTTGGCTTAATATTCTGGACCTGCATATGCTCAAAATATTTCTTCCCCTCTTCAACTAGCCCTCCATGACTGCAAGCAGACAAGACCGCAATGTATGAAACTGAATCATATTCCACCCCATCTTCCTTCATTGCTTCAAAAAGGTTGATAGCAATCGTCAATTCACCCAGCATTCCGTAACCTAAAATCATAGAATTCCAAGAGGCCGTGTCCCTGCTTGCAATTTGACGAAAGACCTTACCAGCAAGATCAATTCGTCCACATTTGATATAGAAGTCCAAAAGTGCATTGGCAATGAAGAGGTGCGTGTGCAAACGCTTTCTTACTGCTAATCCATGAACCTCTTTCCCTTGTTTCAATGCAGCAAGATTTGCACACGCTGAAATAACACCCATATAGGAAACTACATCAAGCTTCATACCCTTAATTCCCAATTCCAAGAATAAACTAAGAGATTCTGAGCAATCAGTTGTTTGAGAGTAGCCTATAATTAAAATGTTGTAAGATACTTCATCTCTAAGGGAGATCTTAAAGACTCTTCGAGCAAGATTTAGACAACCACATTTCGCATACATGTCTGTCAGAGCATTTGACACGAATAGATCAACAGAGGACCCTGTGCGAATTGCCCTTGCATGGATTTCTTTTCCAGGACGAAGGAATCCTATTCGGGCACATGCTGGAAGAACATTCGTGAAGGTGACAGAATTTGGTATTGCACCGTCAGCTTGCATTTGCCTCACTAAATCTACAGCTGCTAATTCAAGCCTATTTTGAGCAAAATTAGCTACCATGGCATTCCACGAAACAATATTCTTTTCACCTATCTGGTTAAACACATTGGATGCTTGAAGTGAACGACCTGATTTTGCATACATATCAATCAAAGCATTGGCAACAAAAATATCTGATTCAAGTCCAAATCTTAGACTACACCCGTGAATTTCCATCCCCGAGTCAAAAAGTTTTAATTCAACCAAGACAGGCAACATACTGGAAAAAGTGACAGAATTCGGCTTCACTCCTCCATCAATCATCAATCTAAACATCTCCAACGCATCTTGATTACGCTCAAGATAAGCAAGACTAGTAATTATTGCATTCCAAGAAACCCCATTTCTCTCTGAAATTTCATCAAAAACACACCTCGAGTCTTTCACATACCCGCATTTGCCATACACATCAACCAAAGCATTCCCTACAGTCACCTGAGAATCCAAGCCAGTCTTCACAGCATAACAATGAATTTGCCTCCCCATAACCCCATCCTCAAGTCCCGCGCAAACCGGCAAAACACTCACAACACTAACCATATTTGGCCTAAACCCAGACCTCAAATTCATTTCACAAAATAAATGAATCGCTTCGGCATAGAAACCATGAACCGAAAACACCCCAATGACCGAATTCCACGACACAACATCTCTTTCAAGCATTTCATCAAACACCCTCTTCACATCTTTCAAACCCCCACAATTCCCATAAAACAATAATAATGTGTTCCCTACAAACACATCCGAATCAAACCCAAGTTTAAACACAACCCCGTGAATCTCTCTACCTTTTTGAACACTCAAATTATCGGCACAAGCTTTCAGTACAAAAGGAAAGGTGTGATCATCAAGTCTAACACCCATTTTAACCATTTGATTATATGTTCTAAAATCATCATTAACGCGCGCCACCGACAAAGCGCGAATGAGAGTGTTCCACAAAAAAGCAGAGCGAGAGAAAGGCAGAGTTTGATGAAACAGATAGAGAGAGGTGGTGGGGTCATGAAAAGTGGCGTACTTGAGGATGAGAGAGGCACATAGAGAGATACTTTGAGGAAGGAAGGCATTGAGGAGTGCAGAGGCGTGAGATTGCTTGGTTTGGGGGAGAGATTTGGCTTTGGAGATTTGAGAGAGGAGACCAGCGTGTGTGGAGAAAGAAGAGTGTTTGCATGAGAGTGTTGAAAGAAGATGGTGAAAAGCTTTTACACTTGCATTGTAAGAGAATGAGAACATAGAAAGAGCGAGGGAGCAACAGAACAAACTGATTTCTGATTCTCAAAGTGTAGTTTATTAAGGGATTGCCTTCTGCACGGACTGGGTGTTTCAACTCTCTTTCAAGTCGTTGCCGGAATCAACCATTAGCTCTTTGAATAAACACTCTAAATTCAATTTGAAGTTGGGAGTTGTCAACTGTTTTGGCCCAGTGGGGCTTTAAGGGAGCTCACCTTCCATAATCTAGTGGAGTGATGGGTCACATAATACATCTGAATCCACGTTCTACATTTAAGCTCCAAATTCCAGAGTGAGCTTCATTGTTCATCATGGAATAACTTATGTGAGCATATTTTGTGACATGAATTCTGTGATCAAGGGTGTAGACTCCCGAACCCATCAACATTCATTTTGAACTACTCATGAATTTTATCAATTGTAAATATTTTTTTAATAGATTAGATTGATAATTTGGAAATTAATTTGAAATTTGTTTAAAAAATATTAGAGATTCTTTTTATTAAAAAAAAAAAAAAAAAAGAGTGACAACAAGTTCGTTTGCTTTAAAATAAAATAAAATTAATTAATTAAAACAAGCTCCTTACGAGAGTTCCCGGGTGTATTATATTAGCGAGGTCCTCCGCACTAGGACAGTATTCTAAGTTCGAGAGAGGTTCTTTATACTAGCCGGTGTCCTCGCTCCCGTTACAACTCGCACCAATAGCGGCGGCCGGAGATTGATTGAAAAGGCAGCCCCGCCAGCCCGCCCCCCACGCACCTGGGCTTTCCTTGTAGTGGGCCAGGGGATTAGGCCATGGGCCCCGTGTACTTGTTTTCGCCTTGATTTTTCTAATATATATATATATATATATATATAAAAGAGAAAAAATTTATTTAATATGGCTGGATACATTATTCGGATTACTTGTTTAATAAGTTAAGTGTTTTGTAACACTTGTATTACTTTTTTAAAATTGATATATTTTTTAAAATTTATATTTTAATTAATATCACTCGTGAGTAATTTTTTTATTTTGTTTATTTAATTTTTTTAATAGATAATTTACTTAAATTATTTTATGTGTATTTAATTTTTGAAGATATTTCTTTTATTAATTTATGTATTTTTTTTATTTTGTATAAATGAATTTTATTTTTGAAAATAAAAAATGTTTATTTTTAAAATGTTATTTTTAACATGTGAGAAACTTTAGATAATATTTTTTTTATATCCTATTCAATTAATTCAATATGTGTGTTTATTTTTATTATTGTTTTATTGTATAAAAAAATTATTTTAATATATAAAATTTAGTAAACACGATTGGGTAATTTTATTTTTTTTACAATATTAAATATTTTGATTTATACTTGTCTTTTTATTTTTTTATTTTTATTTTAATTGTCATTAATAATTTTTTTTAATTTATTAACACACATGGTTTTTCTATTTATTTGATTATATGCATGGATAAACATTTTGATTTGTACTTAGAAAATTTTAACTACAAAAATACATCAAGAAAAGCATGCATTTACAATTTCTTTATAAGGTATAGAAATATTTGATATGTGATAGAGCTTGAATCACACGACTATTAGACTGCTATTATGAAATGCAATCGCAAGTGTGGTTAGAAAAAAAAAATAATGATTGGAATTAACAAAAAAAAAATGATTTTTTTGTCTGAATCGCTGAAGTGATATTTCTTTGTATTTTTTGGTCCTTATTTGTTAAAAAAAGTTAGCATTTCAAACACAAAATATCATTTTTTTTACATTCAAGTCCTTGTAAACTGAGAAAGAAGGGAGAACCATTGAGGAATTGGGGGGGGGGGGGGGGGGGACCAATTAAAACTAGATTTTTTTTTATTTGATGTTGACTTTTCAAGCTAATTAAAACATGTTTTGTTACTGGGAATAAGACTTTAGAAATTATTAAGATTATTATTATTATTATTATTTTGCTTTTTTTTTTTTTTTTTGTAAAAACATGTTGAAGCTAAGGTTTATGAGGCTGTAAAGCTTGGATCCTGATTTCCTGGACACTGAAGGTGCTAAAAAACTATTGCAGCAGGCGAGATGCAAATTATTTTGTTATTCTATAATTAAGTAAACAATATGATATTTATTTATGTATAATTACTTATTTTTATTATTATAAAATTAAGTTAAAATATTTTTTAAAAAACAAACTTCTTGATGCCAACAAAGTTCATTATTTAAATCATGAGTTTAATAAGTTATCTCGCTTAAACCAGATTGATTCAATATTTTAACATTTCGATGTTAAAAAAAAGTTATCTTGAATTATTTTTTAAAAAATCAATATATAGTTTTTAATGATAATTTAAATTACCTTTAAACTTATCAAGTCAATCGAATCATGTCATAATAACTTTATATAATTTAATTTTAAATTCAAATTAAATATATATCTAGGTTGAAAATTTTTAATAATTATTTTCACAATCAAATTTAATAACAATTTCAAATAATATTCACTTGATATTTTTTTTACTTCTTTATAATCTACTATTAGAGACTAATAGCAACCTTGTAAACCAATGCATAACTATTTAATTTGATAATGTCAACATCACAAGCATTAATGGAGTATAATCTGAGATTCCGAGACCAATGGCTTCCTGGATTTGGGTCCTAATCCTTTGATCTGGCAAAGGAACACAGTCTCCACACAAATGGTAAAAGCACTACAACAAAATCAATAAAAAGGCAGTCACATGCTTGGACTGAAAGCATACTATTATATCTAGAGAATTACATTCACTGACGCCATGTGAGCGAGACATGTGAGGTGCCTTTCTTGCGACAAAAAAAAAAAGAGGAGGGCGGTGGCAGGGGTGGGGCTCAGGCTAGCCTTCTGATACAAGAAACTGGACCACGTGATAGGTCATCCACTGCTCCCTGTGGGATTTTTTCAGGCAGGACAGGTGTTTCGAAGGCAGCTGCTAAAAACGGACCACCTGATACTTCTAATTGTCTGTTGAGATTTTTTTCCTGGACTTCAAACTGGCTGCTGTTTTTAGACTGTATGTGCCGCTCATTTAGACGGTGATCTGCAAGGTGCCGTCATGGTGTTTAATACACAGGCACTGCTTGGTTTGTCCCCGGCAAAATCTGAAGGAACAAGAAAAGAAGGAAGATTAGTGTTCAAGACAGCAAGGCCTAGCTATGAATCTTGAAAGACAGATAGATTCCACGTGAAAATCATTTCTTCCCTGCTGAATTGTCAGCAATTCATGTAGCCATGACCACTGTAGCTTGGATCAAGACGTGACAGGGAATCATACCCATACAGCTGGCATTAAAAAAGCAGAAGCTCCACCAGATTGTTATCCTCTAATGTCAAATGTAACAGGAGAGGCAAAGCATGTCTCCAGCCAAGTGGCATCTTGTAAAATGATCAAAATAGCTTTCTACTTCTTTACTTATAGTAGGGGTTTACTGATAACAACTTTAAAGAATTTATTTTTCTTATGATATCAAATTTAAATTTTATAATTATTAATATAATAATTATTGGAAATTTATATAATTATTAATTTTAAAATATATAAAATTAGTTAAAATATATATAAATTAACTTAAATATCCATATTAATTAAAAAAAAAATCAGCGATGAGGCTACAAATTTTAGTTTGTTCCGGAGGTTTTTTTTTAAAAGCATTTGAGAAGATGAACTGAACTCTGTGTTCGAGTGAAGCAGGTGACGCATAAGAGTTTATATACAAAAATAAACATTATTTCCAACCCCAGTGTATAGATTATTGGATATTATAACGTGTAGATTCTTTTTTCCACTCTTTTTTTATTGTTGGGTAATTGCCATTAACATTTGTATCTAATAATAGCGTGTTTAGAACTGTGATTAAAAAAATAATTTTTTATTAAGAATTATATTAAATTATTTTTATTTATAATTTAAAAAAAAACATTTAAAAACAAAAACATAAATCCCATGATACACAAGTCTAGCCCTTTGAAGCATAACTCTCAAAATTAGGTGAAAAAAAAGTATTTAATGATCGGAGCATGATGTCTAAAATTTGGAGTCTTTTACAAAACTATGATAAAGTAAATAAGAACATGGAAACTTGATCACAGCCATCATTCTTTGAGTTCAAACCGCTCATAATACTAGAACCAAACTAGAAAATTGAAAAAATGCTTAGCTTGAATCATAATTTTGAAATTCAGTATCGTCCGGTCGGTTGACTTGGGATTCGGTTATTCTAGAGCTGGAACCGAATCGGATTGAAAAAAAAATAAAGAAAGAAAAAATCCGATGTGACCTGGCAAGACCCGGGCTCAAACCCGTTGATTTTTATTTTATTTTTTATTTTTTTACTAAAACGACATCGTTTTGATTTTTTTTAAAAAAAATTATCTGACCTAGCCAGCCCGGTCAAAACCAGGAACTCGGGCCTTGGACCGGGCGGGGTCTTAAAACTATAACTTGAATTTTAGTGTTTTTTTGTAGTGTTTTAAAATGATTTTTTTACGTTTTTAAATTTAATGTGTTGATATTAAAAATAAAAATTTATTACTTCAATATATTTTTAATAAAAATTATTTTAAAAAATAATTATTATTACATTAACAAACACCCCATTTAACAAGGGTCATGTCATATATTCAAGGCTAACTGCGAATACTTTTTTTTTCTTTTTAAGTCAACAAAAAAATTGTATTCTTTAAATAATTTATATGTTAACAAGATTAAGTTTTATCTTGAAATTTTGAAAGTATCAACATGATGTGTTCAAGTGAACTTAATAATTTTTTTAAAATATTAATATTTTATTTTAAATTTTAAAAATAAAAAATAAACATAATTCTTTAACCATCAAATCAATTCATCATATTTTATCAAAATACATATATTTAACCATGAAGCGAGTGTAATATTATTGAACGAGGAAAACGAGATGCGATGGGCGTGATTGACATGTCACATGGCCACATCGCCAGCTCATGTGCCCCTGCCAGCAAAGCTCCTTCTAACTTTTTTCCAGGCTGTCCTTTCCCCCCCAATCCAAGGCCGATGCACCAAACAAATCTCTCCCCTTAGTCACTTCTTCGAGTTAACAATCATTTTTAATCAGAGAGACTAGTCAATAACATGATGCTTAATAATTAAGTTGACAGTTATACTTGCATCTGTTAACAGAAAATAGATCCAATTGATATCAACATACTCTGTTAACTGACGGCTGATGATCTTGTAGGCGAGAAGGCCATCATGCACCCATGTGGGCCATGCCCCGGGGGTTGAAAAATGGACAGAGTCACCAATACCGAGTCAACGTGCATTTGAATCGTTGAGATCCAAATCTTGCACTTCATGAGCCGTGGCTTTTTCAAGATCCACGACACGCAGTAATGTTACGCATGGATTCGTAGTCATAATATTTCTCTATGAAATATATAATATTTTTCTTGTCGGATAATTTTTTATTGTTACTGTGACAAAATTAGTCAAGTTATGAAATGGCAAATAATCTTTTACAGTGTGATGAGTAAATATATTTAAATCATTGCAATGTCAGGACTTGAATATTACATGTTTTTTTCAACATCACAGTGCACATCGAATTATAACTGCATCGAAAGTATGCATGAAATGTAATTACTGTTATTTTTTAAAATTTTTTTATTTAAAAATATATTAAAATAATATATTTTTTATTTTTAAAAAATTATTTTTATATCAGCATATTAAAATATCTAAAAACATTAAAAAAAAATATTAATTTTTAAAAAATTATTTTTTAAAAACATTTTTAAAACTAAAAAACAATTATATTGTTCACTTAAGTAATTAATTAACTCATGAAGTGATGAAATAATCTTTTACGGCATAATAAGTGAAAGCGAGCCTCGTTTACTATTCAAAAAATAAAATACTTTAATATGTATAATATTATTAAAAAATAATAAATCATTGGCATTTTTATATAAGAAATAATACATTACAGTATATCAATATATAATATATAGAATCACATTAATTAAATATATTATAACATAATTTAGCCAATCTAGAAAACATTATAAATATAACATGTTATATTACGCAACAAGCAAATAATTTAAATCATATATATTGTATAAAAATAGGATATCATAACAAATATTTTTTTTCCAATGTTTGATTTTACAGTAACAAAACTCAATTATTTTAAAAAAACAATACTATAAAATTTATTGTTTTTAAATTAATTTTTATGATACAATCAAACATTCAAAAATAATTTTTAACTTCTTTTCATTTCATGAATCAATCAAATATATAAAAAAATAATTCTTATTGAACAAATTATTATTTTTAGGATCACTTTATGATAAAACAAGCAAGGACGATTAACATGCAACTTGAAGGGATTATAACTACAATGGAAAATGCTTCATAACAAGTCACCGGAAGGGAACATAAAAACACATAATCAAATAGCACTGCCGGCCAAAAAAGGACTATCAAGTCATTTCAAACTAGGTCATCACTGTCAGCAAACCCTGATTTTCAAATATCAAGCAAGATGACAAAGCCAAATCAAACCTACATCTACACCGTTAAACAATCACGATCCAACGGAATCGAACGGTCCACAGAAAAAAGAGAGGGAAACAACCACAGCCGTCCGATTCACACACCTTGCCTTAGCCTTTTCCTTATATACCCACGCTTGTTTCCGCTTGTCTCCACAGCTACACTCTCCACTTGCTCACTGTCACTTGCTCGATATCCGGAAATCTCACCGGACGCGCCGCACTTTCACAGCCAGTCTCCGATTTCTCAACGGTGAGTTTTAATATCCAGATCTGATCTCAATTTCTCTTTTTAAGTCTGTTTGGATGCCGAGAAATGACGGAGAGAAATAATCAAAAGCTGAAAACCATTGATTTATCTTCCCGACTTATGCATCATGCGTTATTTGCTCAGCAACTGCTTATTCCATTTGCTCAGAAACTAGATCTATGACAACTGACAATACACTGTTTTAAGCTATTAATTTGTGCATCTTCGCTTCGTTTAGTGATTTGATTGTTCTTTACCGATATAATCTTCTCTTATTTGCCGATATCAAATTTGTTGCAAGTTTAAACTCCAAATCGCAGTGTTAAATAGCGTCTCAGATCTGATGTCTGTGTTGCAAATTAATTAAACTGGTTTGCTAGTGCTTAGTTTTTTTATTATGCGGCTCCCTTTATTCTTTTTTTATTTTCTGCAGAAATATAATATAAAAAATGAGGGAAATCCTTCACATTCAAGGAGGACAATGCGGGAACCAGATCGGTTCCAAGTTCTGGGAGGTTGTTTGCGATGAGCATGGAATTGATCCCACTGGAAAATACGTTGGAACCTCTGACCTTCAATTGGAGCGTGTCAATGTTTACTACAATGAGGCTTCGTGTGGGAGATTTGTCCCTCGTGCTGTGCTTATGGATCTTGAGCCTGGTACTATGGACAGTTTGAGGACTGGTCCTTATGGCCAGATCTTCAGGCCTGATAACTTCGTGTTTGGGCAGTCTGGTGCTGGAAATAACTGGGCCAAAGGGCATTACACTGAGGGTGCGGAGTTGATTGATTCAGTTCTTGATGTTGTGAGGAAGGAAGCAGAAAATTGTGACTGTCTTCAAGGTATATTATGTTCTATCGCTAATTATTTTTTTTATTTGTGATTTGATTTTTAATTTTAAGCAATCATTAATGGGTTTTCTGTATGTGCAGGTTTTCAAGTTTGCCACTCGCTCGGTGGAGGAACTGGGTCTGGAATGGGGACTCTACTGATTTCTAAGATCAGAGAAGAATACCCTGATAGAATGATGCTTACTTTCTCTGTGTTCCCATCACCTAAGGTTTCTGATACTGTCGTGGAACCATACAATGCTACCCTTTCTGTTCATCAGTTGGTTGAGAATGCTGATGAGTGTATGGTGCTTGACAACGAGGCATTGTATGATATTTGCTTCAGGATTCTCAAGCTGACTACTCCTAGCTGTAAGTGCATTTGGCTTGAAACAAGCTTTATTTGTCTGTTGCCCAAATTTAGTATCATGCTTCGTTTTGGTGCATAATGCATTCAGATTTTGGTGAAGCAATCTGTGATTAAGTCATAATTTGTTTTCATAAGCTCCCTCATTTTGCTGGGTTGGTGGGTTTGGGTTTTTTCATCTTTTGTCCGAAATGTATATCTTTATCATGGCTTGAAATCTGTATTGAGATAGAGGTGCATTTTTAACAACGTGCCCCTGTTCGTTGCCGCTACACTTTTGGTTCACGCGGCTTGGTCATGTTGTTTGTTTATATTCTCCACATGCTAACAAGGTGCCTTGTTCAAATATTAGCTGCATTGACGTTTTGAATTGTTTTTTTTTTTTTTGTTTTACTCTTATGTTGACAGTCATTTAAATATTTCATTGTGAGTTGTTGCAATCTGTGTCTTAATCTCTGTCTACCTGAGTAGCAATGTGGGGTTGTCTCCGTGGATCTTAAATATATATTTAGTAGGATATAGGTGATTGCATGGGTTTATGAAACGTGGCTGTGCCAAATGTTAGGTGGTTGATTTTATGACACTGTCAATTTTAAAATTTGATTGATGGTGTAGTGGGGTAATTTTCAGGGGACAGAAGTTTTGGGTCCTGTCTATTATGAAGCTGGCCTGTTTATTTTCGAATTGCTTGGTTATTTATTTGTGTCTTTCTGCTTCAATTGAGATTAAAAAAATGCTGAATCAATTTTTGATTGTTAATGATTGTTGCAGTTGGCGACCTGAATCATCTGATCTCTGCAACAATGAGCGGTGTCACCTGCTGCCTCAGGTTCCCTGGTCAGCTCAACTCTGATCTTAGGAAGCTTGCTGTGAACCTCATCCCCTTCCCCCGTCTGCACTTCTTTATGGTTGGATTTGCTCCTCTCACATCTCGAGGTTCTCAGCAGTACAGGGCATTGACTGTCCCAGAACTCACCCAGCAGATGTGGGATGCCAAGAACATGATGTGCGCTGCTGACCCACGCCATGGTCGCTACCTGACTGCCTCTGCTATGTTCAGGGGTAAGATGAGCACTAAAGAAGTTGATGAACAAATGATCAATGTCCAGAACAAGAATTCATCCTACTTTGTTGAGTGGATCCCCAACAATGTCAAGTCCAGTGTCTGTGATATTCCTCCGAGAGGACTTGCAATGGCATCCACCTTCATTGGAAACTCAACCTCCATCCAGGAGATGTTCAGGCGTGTAAGTGAGCAATTCACAGCTATGTTCAGGAGGAAGGCTTTCTTGCACTGGTACACCGGAGAAGGCATGGATGAAATGGAATTCACTGAAGCTGAGAGCAACATGAATGACCTCGTGTCTGAATATCAGCAGTACCAGGATGCAACAGCCGATGAAGAAGTTGATTATGAGGATGAGGAGGAAGAAGAGGCTGAGATGTGATGAGGTGTAAACGGTCCTGCTACTGTTTTTTTTTGCAGTTTATGCTGCGTTAATTTGTACTCTTCAAATTTGTCATGTGTTGAATTTCCTGTGTAGTATGAATGGTAGAGTTGTAAAAGTTGTTGCTTTTCCTTCTAGTTGTAGTAGTTAAACATAATGTGGTTGATAAGGGTTGCGTTACCATCCATGGTTGAATTCTGTAGCTTTACTTGTGCTTCTAGTTCTTTTAGTAGAAAATTGAACCAAGTGATTGTTGAGGCAGTGTTGATTGTAGGACGCTGGAGCTCCTTCTGGACAGGTGAGATGACAGTAACAACCAAGAATGTTTACGAACATCACTGCTCCTTGCAGCAGCTGGATGTTTTGTTGCCATCTATGTTTTAACTGGTTAGTTGTTTTGGATGAAATATTGTCGGGGAAAAGAGAATGGCCAACACAACAGGATCCTGTTAGTGTTAGAGAGAGTTTCCATGTGTGTCCTCTTCGGAATCCTTTAGCATTTTATCAGCTATAATAGCTTGGATGAACAACAGAGAATAATATCCATACAGGTAGCGCCAAACAATACAAGTTCCACCAGCTTTTGGTCCTTGCGCTTCAACCATTAAAGCCTGCTTGTATACATTGAAAGGCACTTTGTCAAGTGTGCCCTCTAGAGTCTATATATATATAATTATGAGTATATATATATAATTATGAGTGTCTGAATTAACTTATGTATTTGATTAATTTTTTGAGTTTTTCAAGTTAATGATTATATAAATTTGCTAAAATTTGTGTTATTTTAATCTGGGAATCATCCATAATTGGACAATATTTTCTTTCGGCTGCTTGCTTAAATATCCATATCCTAATTCCTATCCACGTTTTGAAATTTAGAATGGGAGAAGCCAGCTACTCCCCTACAACGAGTCGCTGATATGAGATTTGAATTTTTTAAAATCAATCAAGAAAAAATGACATACCTAATTGCACATTCCATACACCTCTTTTAAGACTAATTCATTTTTTTAATGCAGGGAAGGATGCCAATAAAAAAGTAATGTTTTTTTTTTTTTTTTTTTAAGTAATGGTTTTTAATTAGTGGGATAGAGGATTCATGCTAAAACGACGGATTGAATTGATTACCGCTAAAATATAAAGAGATATTACGACCTTCTCATGTAATAAAATGTGTGTGTGTATATATATATATTTATCATCTCAAATACTCTAATAGGAGGATTTTAAACAGTTACACCTTGCTATTTTGATTTGATTAAAATAGATATTATTTGCTGAAAATGTCTGAAAACAAGGAAAACGAGAAAGCGATTTGGGAACCACTACTATTTCTATCTGGATCGCACTACAGAGAGTCTCCTTTTGGATAAATAGTCACTGTCATATTTAAGACCTAAACGCGGTGGCATGCTTGACTCTAGATCTAAGCAAGAGATCTGCTATTATTAAATGGTCAAGATTAAGTGGAAGGTGTATTAATTATGTTTTAGGTACAGAGTCTGGATTCCTGTGGGTGTGAGTGTGATGTTGAATCAAAATCAGATATGAGAAAAGCTGACAGTTCATCTGGGGACCTCTCTACCTCTTGTGGCCCTTCTAGCAGACCTCTCCCACCTTTTCATTTTTCCTTTTTTGCTAATTGCAGGAAGTTGTACCAACCAAACTCGCATCTCTCCTCTAATCCCATCATTTAACTTCACAATAATACTTAACCCCCTTTTTTTTGGGATTGCGGCTGAAATAAAGGTCGCAAAAATTTATCTATTTTATTTAAAATTAATTTTTTATTATTTAATGTGTTGATATCTAAAATAAAAAAAATAAAAAAACTCTATGTTATTCCTGGAAGGAAGGGATGTGTTAAAATGATTTTAGCTGGGAAGGAAAACATGGAGGAAGATTCATTTTCTTTAATTCCTTTGTTTTCTCTTTGTAAAACAAAGGCAGCGAATTTCTTTCTAATCTCATCCATTTCGTTTTTATTTCAGCACATTGATGGAAAAATAATTTGCTCTCTCTGTATTTTCAGTCCTTCCATCTGCTATCCTCTTCCTCCTATCTTCTCGGCTTCTCAAATAGAGGCTTAGGCACTTAATTGCAATCTTCTATAAAGATAGGATACCAACTTGTAATTTCCCCTAAAAAAAATACTTAGGACAAGACATGTCGAGACAGGGACAATTAAGTCGTTTTAATAAAGGTCATAAGTCTACAAATCCCCTATTTTAAAAAATCTAATATCATTGCCCAGTCAAATCAAAACCACCGTCTACACCGTTGAAACATCACGATCCAACGGACTAGAACAAAAGAGATGGAAACCACAACAGCCGTCCGATCCACACACCTATTTCCCCCCTATAAAATCACTCATTTACAAACCAAATTATCTCTCACTCTCACTCTCACTCTTCCCCGATCGAGCATCCCTCAAAGCTCGATCGCCGATAACCTCAACGGAGACACTGCACTAACAACACCTGTTGCCGATTTCTTAACGGTGAGTTTTTGATTTCTAGACCTGATCTCTCTTTTTTCGAGTCTGTTTGGATGTTGAGAAAGCTGAGGAAACTGAGAGACTTAGTGAGTGTTTTTTTTTTTTTTGAGTGAATGACTTTGTTTATGCAGTCTTATCGCACTTTGTTTTCTCTCTTCAGCCAAACAGGCTGGATCTGTAACTATACTGTCTGTTAATCTTCCATTTAAAGCTTTATTTATTGACTTAATTGTTATCTTAATATTTGTCATAGGTTAAAATATAACTATCCAGTGAATTCTAACTAAATCCTTGCAAAAGTAGAACTTCTTCTCTCTTTGTTGTAAAAGAATTTTAATTACTTTTCCTCTTTCCACTAATTTCTATCATTTATTCATTTGCAGCGAAACCAAAAATGAGAGAAATCCTTCACGTTCAGGGAGGACAATGTGGTAACCAAATTGGATCGAAGTTTTGGGAGGTGGTTTGCGATGAGCATGGAATTGATCCCACTGGAAAATACGTTGGAACCTCTGACCTTCAATTGGAGCGTGTCAATGTTTATTACAACGAGGCTTCATGTGGACGCTTTGTACCTCGTGCTGTGCTTATGGATCTTGAGCCTGGTACCATGGACAGTGTGAGGACCGGTCCCTATGGCCAGATCTTTAGGCCTGATAACTTTGTGTTTGGGCAGTCTGGTGCTGGAAATAACTGGGCTAAGGGGCATTACACTGAGGGTGCAGAGTTGATTGATTCGGTTCTTGATGTTGTGAGGAAGGAGGCGGAGAATTGTGATTGTCTTCAAGGTATATGTTGTCAGATGTTTGGCAATTTGATTTTTGTATTGTTAGTTATATTGTGGTTTTGTGTGTATAGGTTTCCAAGTTTGCCACTCGCTCGGTGGAGGAACTGGTTCCGGGATGGGGACTCTGCTGATTTCTAAGATCAGAGAGGAATACCCTGATAGAATGATGCTTACGTTCTCTGTGTTCCCATCCCCCAAGGTTTCAGATACTGTTGTTGAGCCTTACAATGCTACTCTTTCAGTTCATCAGTTAGTTGAGAATGCTGATGAATGTATGGTGCTAGATAACGAGGCCTTGTATGATATCTGCTTCAGGACTCTCAAGTTAACAACTCCTAGCTGTAAGAGCACTCTGGCATTTATCTATGATATTTTTTATTCCCTTTTATTTGACGAAAACATTGTTTTGTGGTTTGCTGATAACTTCTACTCAGATTCAGTACCATGCTTGTCTAGGAAACTTGCATATTTAGATTGCTGTAAAGCATCTAGTAATTGAATTTTTCAGGTCTGTGGGGGTGGGGTTTTATTATATGATTATGATTGTGATTATGTGAAATGTATATGTTATTGAAGGAATGACAAATAAGAAAGTGAATAGAAGCTCCTGCTCTGATTACTTGTTTTCTGTTTTTCTTTGCTTACATACCCTTGGTCCAGCATGTCTTGAGGGATGAGCAATTTATCATTTTTTGTTGTTGCTTGGTTGTATTCTATACGTTTTGTCAACTTGCCTGGTCAGGTGTCAGTTGTATTTATGTTTTGTAGCGGTTCATTGCTTCCCTCATTTATGTCAGATACTTAATTTATATCTTTTGGCTGGCAAGCCCTATCTTACAATTCATGCCTGCTTGAATGAGGGATGTGGGCTCCATGTTGCTAGATCTCACACGATTCTTCGCAGATGTCATTCTCTAGCAGCTAGGCGTTTGTTTGGGTTGATGAGCTGTGTAAATAGCAAAAGTTTGGCGGCAGCTTTTATGATATTACTGAGTTTGGGATAATTTGATTTAAGGCAATATGACACTGTGATGTAACCATGAAAAGAGAAATTTTAGCTTTTGTATGCATGGAAATTTGTTTGTTTGTTCCCCACTGGCTCTGTTTTTTTTGCCCGAGGCATAGATCTGGGCTTTTGACATGGGGATTGTTTGTGTTTTATCATTGCTTGTCTTTGCATCTTGTCTGCACCATAGCAAGGATTAAATGCTGGATTAAAATTGAATTTGTGACAGTTGGCGACCTGAACCACCTGATCTCTGCAACAATGAGTGGGGTTACCTGCTGCCTCCGGTTCCCTGGTCAGCTCAACTCTGACCTTAGGAAGCTTGCTGTGAATCTCATCCCCTTCCCCCGTCTGCACTTTTTCATGGTTGGATTTGCTCCTCTCACATCTCGAGGTTCTCAGCAGTACAGGGCATTGACTGTCCCAGAACTCACCCAGCAGATGTGGGATGCCAAGAACATGATGTGCGCTGCTGACCCACGCCATGGTCGCTACCTGACTGCCTCTGCTATGTTCCGGGGTAAGATGAGCACTAAAGAAGTTGATGAACAAATGATCAATGTCCAGAACAAGAATTCATCCTACTTTGTTGAGTGGATCCCCAACAATGTGAAGTCTAGTGTGTGTGACATTCCTCCAAGAGGACTTGCTATGGCATCCACCTTCATTGGAAACTCAACCTCCATCCAGGAGATGTTCAGGCGTGTAAGTGAGCAATTCACAGCTATGTTCAGGAGGAAGGCTTTCTTGCACTGGTACACCGGAGAAGGCATGGATGAAATGGAATTCACTGAAGCTGAGAGCAACATGAATGACCTCGTGTCTGAATATCAGCAGTACCAGGATGCAACAGCCGATGAAGAGGTTGATTATGAGGACGAGGAGGAAGAAGAAGCTGCCGGGATGTAATTATTTGTTCAAAGTCTATCTGCTACTTGCTTTTACAGCGTATTCTGCATGAATATGTTTACTGCTTTCAAATGTGCGTGGTGAATTTCACTGTCTGGGCGGTTTGAATAGTAATTAGAGTTGGAAAAGCCTATATTTTTGTTCAGTAGTTAAATATTAAAGCCATGTGGCTGATGTGAGAGGTTTTGTATTGGTGTTCATGTTTGTATTCTAGCTCCATTGCTATTTCTATTCCTATAATCAATCATTTAAATCTCCGTGTCCTTCGATGTGACAATCAAGCCAGTCATTTTCAAGGATTATGTGTCTTTTTTTTTTTTTTTTTCCAATTCCTTTTCTTCCGTGTCCCTTTATCTTGCTTTACCTCTCATTGTTATGCATAGCAGGGAACCAGGGGTAGCTATTAAACGTTTTCAATGCTAAACCCAGCAAAGAGTTCTGATAAAAAAAATGTTATGCGTATGATGATTTTTTTGAGAAGTAAAACAATTTTTTTTTATACTAAATATATATGAAGGATAGGTTATAGTTTCGACCTTGATGTCGGAGTCAATCAGATAGCACAGCAGCATTGTTACAAGGAAAAGAATCAACGAGGGTCTTATACGCTACATCATGAACAATCCAATTACACCCTCTTTTGATATAAGAATTAAAAAAATAAAATAAAAAAACATCACTACAAGTTGTAACCAAGCGAGCAGCGTCATTAAGAGCTAAGTGAAGATCACCGAGGTTGAAACATCTCTCCTTCATAGCAGAAATCACAGCATGAGAATCACCCTCTATAATGCAGCAAAGTTTTCAATTTGAAGAGTCATTTGAACTGCTTCTCGTTAAGCTAAGGCTTCCATCAATGTTGGGTCAGAAGCATGGGGATAAAAGATGCATTTAGCACTCAATATACTACCTGTAAAAATTGCAAAATTATACCAACCATGACTACAAAATAAAAATTTTAAAATCTAAATATCTAACTGCGATCTAACAATCAAATTAAATATTATAAATTTTTTGAGTTATCATTTTAATCTGGTTCAATAAAACCTCTACTTGGATCTAAACGTATTCCATTAGTTTATAAATAATTATGTTAGGCTATCAAGTAATCTATCTAGAAAAAAAATTAGTTGTGATATATTCATACCTAACTATTTAGAACCATTTTTTATCACAAGTCGAATTATATTATTGATATTGAAAAATAGTTGATAACTATTTTTTGTGAAGAATGACTTTTTAAAATTTTATTTGGAATTTGTTTTTGAGCTTATAAATTAAATAAAAAAATATATTTTAACTCATAAAATATATTAATAAGAAAAGATTCATAAAATAAATCGTCTCTAACTACTGATCATGAGAATTAACAATATAATTTATAATATCAAATAAAAAACCTTAGCTGTTTTTTGTCTTTTATTTTCTTCTCGAAAGGAAGCGTTTCCAGCAGCAGCAGCTTCTTTCCTTTCAATGGAGCCTCTTCCAAATGTTTCATCAAGTAACTTGTTGCCAAGTTATCATAAGCGTATGGTTGTCGTTCTTTGTCACGTTATATGCAAAAGGTTTGTCACGTTCTTTATCTTGAGCAGAGAGGGGGCATGGCATGATCCTTCATGAGCCTGTGTATGATCTGCGTAGTGATATCACTTTCAATCCCATGATAAATGATCATGCCATGCCCCACTCTGCTCAAGATAATCTCCATCACAGGAAAAAAAAAACAAAGCAAAACGAAGAAGAAAGTAACCAAAATGATCCAAAATAATATCCCAGTACTTCAGATTAATTAGGGTTTTGATCGACCCTTTCCTGCAAAACAAGGCAGAAAACAGGGCCCAAAAAAAAATAAAGAATTTATTCTAAACCCAATACCATCTCCCTTTGATTTTCTTTTTCTTTTATCATGTTAAAGGAACAGGTAAGACCATGTTAGTAATTCAAAGGAAAATAAGGGGTAGAAATATATAAGGCCTTGGAGCAGAACGCTTGGCATAATTCCCTACCTTTATTCCTCCATAAGAGGTAAAGTCCACACAAGTTTCACAGAACCCAAGAACAATGGAACAGAGGACAGGCCTCCTCCTATTCCTCTCCTTCTCTAGCCTTATTCTGCTGTCTTTTTCAGGATCTGTTGATGCTTACAAGAACTACACAGTGGGCGACTCCTTGGGTTGGTATGACACCACTGTTAAGTCCAATGTCAATTACCAAAAATGGGCTGCTGGCAAGAACTTCAGCCTGGGAGATTTCCTCAGTAAGTCCTTTATCAACTAGCAATATGTTTTGGGATTTGAACATACCATAAAAATTCCATTTATCTGTTCATAGTTCGTCTCTTTCTGCTTTCTCCTTATGGTTTGTGGTCACTAGCTCCTTCGAGTCTTTAGTCTTAATCATTGTTTTATATATTTTGAGTTTCTACTTTAAGCGATGCCAGAATTCTGTGAACTTTGAGTAAATTTACACCGAAGGAGGGAAGTTCTCTCTCTAGCTAGTCTCAACCAGTAGAAAGAAATCTAATAAATCTCGAAGCATCTCCTTTTGTATCTTCATTTCTTCCTTTTGGCCTAAATACAACTATTATTTAATGGAATAATTGACAAAATTTGGACAAAAAACACTGCATTGATGATTTTTTTTAAAAAAAAACAATATATCCAAATGAAAGAAATTAAAATTCATATGCTTAATTGAAAAAAATATTAATAGTTAGAGTACTTATAAATGCAATTGTCCCATGATTGTTAGATGCTTTATTTACCAAGAAAAGCATAGATCCTGCATAAATGTGAGTGGAAAAGCTAGGCCTAAAAAAAGAAGAAAAAAGCACAGACGAAAGTATTTCTGATAAAGGTAACAATAATATGGGTTTTCAATGATCCCAAACCTGTCGCATTCACATCACATGTTGACATATGAAATGTCTGTTTATTTTTATATTTTAAAAATATTTTTAAAAAAATTAAATTAAATTTTATTTTTTTTCTGTAAGTTATTTTAAAAATTAAAATTTTGATATATTAATATTAAAAATAAAATTTCAAAAATAAAATATATTATTTTAATATTTTTTAAAATAAAAAAGACTTTAAAAAAGATTCGGTAATGCATAAATAAACAGCCTTGCACTTACAAGTAATCCTTGTTGGTGCTCTCTCGGATCTCTCTTTGTTCTTTGAATCAAGCATGAAGCAATGATATTTTAAGCGAATCCGACTATGCTCTATTAAATCAAAATTCAATTGAGAGCAGAGACTGATGGCAGTGTCTTCACATGGTAAATAAGTACTTGTTAGATTTGATGTTCGGAAGAAGAAAATAGGGGAGCAGATGAAGGTCAAGCGGGACAAGGGACAATTAGCGTACAAAATAAAAAATAGTAAAAAGTTGCAGTGAAATAATACACTTTTAGATAGATAACATGAGTAACAATTGCAATAAAATTTTATTAATTAGATTCATGACTAATTGGTTGAAAGATTTATATAAAAAAAATCACAAAACTATTAAACCTTGGTTTCAGAATAAAATTTTTAAAATTTAAAAATTTGACAGTTAAAATGATTTCATGGCTACATAAGAAAAACAACTTCTAAATATTTATATAAAAATTTAAATATAATCTAACAATCAAATAAAAAATTATGTTTCATTTGAGCCATTATTATGATTTGATATAATTATACATCTTTTTAGGTTTAAACATGTCCCATTGATTCATAAATACTTTTAGTAGGCTATCTATATAATTTGTTTAGAAAAAATTATCATCTAGTTATTATAAATCTATACTTGATTGCTCTAAATTATTTGATTGCTTTGAATTATCTATTATTATAAATCTGATTATATTATTAACATTAAAACATATAGAGTAATTATTATATAAACAATAATTTTTTAAGATTTTAATAGAAGTTTATTTTTAAATATATAAGGTGGATAATAAGTATATTTTAAAGAATTTATAAAATTATAATTTCTATTTGATAACCGGTTTATACAACTTAGATGAATCACACCAACTGATAACAACTATTTTTTACTCCAAAAACAACTTTTATCTTTATTTGCTAATTTTTCTTTAAAAAAATCAGCAGATGAGCTTCCGTACAGGTGTCGTAAGGATATATCGCTGACTGACAGGCTTATCAGTTACCCAGTTCCCTCAAGACATCTGATACTGCTTTTCTATCTGGCATAATATGATTGGTTTTGTCGGCAAGAAGCAGAGAGATAATCTGCTAGGTTTTCTTGAAATCACCGTTAGGATATTCTCAACGGCAACACCTTAATTTTCAGTAAAGAACATCAGTAAACATGCTCTCGGCTCTCCCCCCTCTCTCCCTCCCAAAAAAAAAAAAAAAACCTTGAAACAGGGAACTCGTTCCCTGTCCTTGCGGAGAGGAAAATGATGTAATCTGTTCCATCTGAGTAGAATCTATTAGTCAATTGTGATTTGAATGCTACAAGCATGAAAGATCTTTAGTAACGCAGTATGGTATCGTTATCATTGAATTGGCATTATTTTTTGTTAAATTTATTCAGAGTCACATTGTGTCCATGGGTGTTTTTCTTGTTAATGCAGTTTTCAACACGGATAATAACCATTCAGTAGTTCAAACATACAATTTCACCACATACAAGCTCTGTGATTATGACAATTCCGTAGACAATGACACCGTGGAATGGTCATCCGCCAACCCATCCAACACTCTCACGCAGGGAGTCACGGTGGCAGTTCCTCTGCTCAAGGAAGGACCAACCTATTTCTTCTCCGGGGATTATGATGGGGAGCAATGTGATAATGGTCAGCATTTCAAAATAACCGTGTCTCATGGAAAAGGGTTGCCGGACAGTCTCAAAGACCCATCCGATCAGGCCCCGGCCCCAAATGCTGCCGATTATGACTCGACGCCAGATACTGCTGTGCCCTTTGACTTAAACAATCCTCATGATCAGGACTTTGATGTTAAGAAGGATTCTGGATCTATTTCATTACATGGGAAATTCCTAGACATGAAATTGCATGGGATTTTGCTTTTGTTAGGGATTGTTTACATGTTTTGATCAGTTTTTTTTTTTTTTTTTTTAATTATCCCTTTTAATTTCTTGGTTCATATTTTTTATACATTACGGGCTTGTATCTTCAGGAAGAAGGCTTTTCTTATATAACAGAGCATTCATATAGTTATCTATAGTCTTTTTTGTCTATAAATGGTTGTTCTAGACAGACTATGAGACAACAATGCACTAAAACTTATTACACATGAACTGTTAAGGAGTCTGCTACAGATATTCAAGTCAACGAATTGGCTGGGGATTTCCATCCTTGAGATATCACAGCTTTTGTTTAGTGAGAAACCAACAACAACAACCAAACAAAGAGGTAGGTTAATAAATGGTGCCTCCTATCATGACAAGCTAGCTAGCTTATGAAACAAATTTGCAATCATCTATAAATCTAGAGAAAATTTACATTAAATATGATTGATTTAACAAAAGAGAACGTGTATTTCTTCAATTAGGACCCAAGGCCACGACCAAGTTACCAGGGCAGTGCAGTCAAGTCTTATGGGTCACTTGCACCAAATGAAAAATAAATAAATTTGTGAATCACTTGCAGGCCCCAACTAGCTAGCTGGGGCACTATAACATAAAAATAGTACTCAAATCACCTGACTAGGATCACCAAGGAACCCGCCGTGAAGAATTGGTGACAGGCCGCCACCCAAAACAGTTCGATTAACATCTTCGTGCCTTGGCCTTGAGATGAGTCGGAGATGATTCACTGGAAGGTATTGGCATCAGAAAAGGCCAGCAAAACTCTACTACAGCAACGATATTTAAAGCAGTAATAAACAGCATGGTTGGTCAATTTACTCAAGTTTTCTCCGGGATTGAATGTGCAAAAGAAATACTCCATAAAGATACGGAAAAATTGGAAAATTATTCAGTGATTCTATAGTTTGTATGCTTTGTCAAAATTGGTCTATGCAACTTCACTTAAGCAACCATTTGATGAATTGGCCACTTCCAGGTTTTAGGAGAACAGTTTGTATGAACATTCAGCGAATCATGTGTTTAGATTTTTCACATTCAATGGACATAATAAATAGTGTTGAAGGAACTATAAATTAACTGTATTAGGAACAGAATACATCCACAGCACATTTTGCTCCAACTCTTGAAATATACATCAGTATCGAATTAACTCAAAATACCAAAAACTCAAGTGCACGTGTAACGACTTATTGATGAGAATTCCAATCACTAGTCAGAAATAACAAATTATTAATAAAGTTTTTAATTATTGAATCCTTTCAATTTGAATTTCAATGTAGATAAAGATGTAATTCTAGACATTACTCCTTTAAACCCAAGTCACCAATTCAATGATTATGATGACACTAACAAGGACTGTTTTGTAGCATGGAAACATATAAGACTGCCAAGGTAATGGATTCTGGGACCAATTAGAAATTGTCAAGAAAGGTAAATCAGAAAGAAAGTAGCAATAACAGCATGCCATTATCAGCATAAAGACAGGTAAAGGACCTCCACTGGTTACCTAGCTTGAGCAAACTTGAGCCAAGTACTCTCCTTTGAATTGCAAAAACCCTTCCTTCTCTGTGTGCAACTATCTGTGTGTTCGTTTGAAATCCTTGGGACCAGCTAGGTTTGACATTGATGCATTCATCTCCTCCAAAAAGGTCATTGCCAATTCAACCTTTCCCATCTTCTTCAAACTAGCAATTAATGATCGATATATATAAATTGAGGGACGAATCTGCTTTGTTTTCATCTCATTGAAGAGTCTCAATGACTCCTCAATGTTTCCGGATTGGCCAAAACTACAAATCAATGCAGTGTATGTAAGCAAATCTGGTTCAATTCCATTCTCAACCATGTCTCGGAAATACACTGAACACAAATCCAATCTTCCTACTTTGGTCAACTGATTTAGCAAAGTATTGTAAGAAATAAAATCTGGGAGAATTCCTGCTTCCTTCATGGAGGCAAACTCACCGAGCATTTCATCAATCCGACCTGCACGACCTAAAAGATCCAAAACAGTATTATAAGTAACCAAATCTGGCTTACATTTCAGATTCTCCATCTGCTCAAATATCAGAATGGCTTTGTCAAACTGCCCGCATTCAGCAAAGGCAAAGATAAATCTATTTACAACCTTCGTGCTACTTGGGAATGTCAATTCAGAAACTTCTTTGACAAGTCTCAGTAGCTGGACATCATCGTTTGACTTCACAAAACCCCTGGCAAGTTTCAGATACAAAGATGAAGGCAAAGACTGAAAAGACAAGATCAAATCCTTGAAAACCTGGGACAAAATCTCGACATCGTTTTTTTCACTAGCTGTCACCAAAATTATATTATAAGCACAAGGACCAAGGGAAATGTTTTTATCGCATAACAATCGCAGCAGTCTAACTGCAGCAAAAAGATTTCCAGCTTTACATAAGTTATGGACATAAGCTGTTCCGACTTTCCTAGTAGTGCATTCTGGGGAATTTTCAACAGCTTCAAGCATTTGGTTCAAGTTATCATCCTTGATCTCCTCTTCATCAAAAGACGCTCGTGTTGTGAGTTGCCTGTGATGACCAATGACTTCAGTAGTAAGTGTGGCAAAGTGGGGCAAAATCCAACGAGAATCAACTGGGATGGATGTGATACAATTCTGTATTAGAGATATAATCAATACCAACTAAAATTCTCATTAGAAAGTAAAACCAAATAGAAAAAGAAAAAGAAACCCTCCATGATATTTGCAAACTACATACAATTAAACTCAGTCAGAAATGCAAAGTTTCAAAGCTCATAACTACAAAACGTAACTAATTCGATGTTATTTCAGCTCTAATTTCAAAAAAGAAAGAGGAAAAACCCATTTCGAGTGGAGGTGACTTGATCACCATTTACCACATGTAACTGAAAAATCCCAGTTTTCTCAGGTGCCAAACAACAGAAAAATAAAATTATAAAGAAACTTCGAGAAAAAGACTCATCAACAAGAATAATAACATTAATGAAATGGGAAGTCAAATTAAGTAACCTTCCGAAGGAAGAAACGAACTTTGTGAAGATGATAAAGGAGGCTGCTTGATAGAAAGAAGGATCTCGCTACAACATTAACAAAATTTCTCATCAGAGGCGTTTCGATATCGGGTTCTTATTGTCGCCAGCTCAAATGCGACAGCCTTCAAGCTTTTGCGGCGATTGAACTAACTGTGGATCGTCTTGGGCGGGTCGGGTTTGGTGACGGCGAGAGGGTTGAGTGAACTGGGAAAGGTTTAAGGAATTGGGTTCGTGGGGTACTTTCGAGATTTAAAGGGTTTTGGGGGTCTCTTTAGTTTTTAATGCAGGGGTAAGACTGGCTTGAAGTTTTGTGGAGGAATTCACAAGTAATACGATGCCGCGTCACAAATCGTGGTAGATAGTTGGGCTTGGATTGGGCCTAAGCATTTTGGTTTAATATCTCATACTCATGCGTCTAAAAAGTTTGCAGTGTCTTGTATCAATTGGTTTTGTGTTTCTAGGGCATTACCCCCAGCTTGCATGCATATCCATATGCTTTTAGGATCCAAAATCCTATTTTCAAGGCAAGTGTTCTTAAGGGATCTTCTCTTGTCAATAAACACTGAGAGTTATTTCTGGGGAACTTGTTGGGAAAATAGTCATACATCTCCTTTTTACGGCAATGTTTATGCTACGTGGCAGTTGTATCATATAATATGGCAACACCATAGAAACTTGGCAACCTCTGTTTTTTTTTTTATATCATTTCCAAAACAATAATTCAACCAAAAAATTGAGAAATCTAGGCACAAATGCTCCTTATAAATACTGGCAAATGCCTCCTACACAACATCAGAAGCTGCATCCATATCTTCACAAACAAATCCTACACTTTGCAATTAGGTAACATGGACGCCTGGAAGAGCCTTTCAGTTTTTGCCATCCTCCTTTTTCTTATTCTCTTTATCTCTTCTGGTAAAATGTTCCTTCAACGGTTCAACCCCGTGCTGCTTTATTTTTTGTTGGCTAAGGTAGATAACGAATTGTTTGCTCACAGGAGGATGAAATCACTAAAACCTGATCGAAATTCACACATCCAAGTCCTTTGATAAAACGTTCCAATGTTGTTTCATAGAGATACTTGCACACCCATGTTTTTAAATTTGGGCACTTTTCAGGAAATGCTTGAAAAATTCTAAATTTTAAACAGAGTTCCTATTACTAAACGTGACAGCAGTGCTCTTAAATATATGAAGATTATGTCAAGATTACTTCGATGACTTGATTATTTCTTAATGAGTGCAGGTAGCGAGAAGATGCTGGCAAATGTTGCTGGCCAATGAGAGAAACCATTGCATGGAGGTGTCTGTCAAAAAGATGAAGGCAATAAAGGATGTGTGGCCAAGTATGGCGCTGGCTATTATGCATATTGCTAATTCCTACTCCTGGGTGCGACTTAAAGTTGCAGTGTATCCTTCACTATTTATGTGAAATGTGATGCAGAAAAATAATAATAAGTTTAAGGAGTGACAACTAAATCATTACTCTTTGTTTTCTGTCATTGTGTGGGTGCACGGTCTGAATTTTGACACTGATCCAATCCAGATTTCAAATAAAAATAGATTGAAACCAGATATTAACAACCAAAAGCGTTTCCAACTATCTATCATAGGTGAAAGCTGCCTAACGCCTAATGAAATTACTTGCACCCATATCCAATCTTAAGCAGGGCAGTCATCCCTTTCCATGAATATAAGCAGGCGCATACAATTAGCAAAAGGAGCACAATATCAACAGTCGCGTGGCGAGTCTCTGCTGATTCAGGTTTACAATCCCCTTTTGCCATAAGTAAAATCTCATCAGCCAAATCGAATAAAGCAATCAAGAGAACCTTCCCCTTCTCTAAATCTTCACCCAAACATGTTAGTTTTAGTTGACATAACCTAACTCAAATATTAGAGCTTCATGGAAAAAGAATCCAATTCTTCATTTGTCATGCAATCTCTCTTCTCAAGAATTGTATATATGTCTCTTGAAGGTCAGACATGTGCAAAATAGTTGCCTAATTAACAAACCAACCATACAACATCCAACTGTTCAACTACACCTCCATGATTAATTAACGTGTACTTAACATATTTATCATCCTTTTTACTTTTAGGAATTTACTAATTCCTAACATTCCTACCTGCATTTCCAATCCTCAGAGTGTGCCTCGCCATTGTTTTCCAAAACTCTTTATAAATATTCTGCACGATCAAAACTTCACGATAATCTCCCAATCCAGGTACAGCCATAAAGGTTTCAAAGCTACCCGCACCTAATTCCTCCATCAGATAAAACTGTTCATCTGTAAAAAAAATCCTAAAAGGTAGCCACTGTAAACCCTAATCTTATCACCAGCACAAGCAAAATTCTCGAGAATGGAAAGTTAAAAAGAAGACCATCGATCACTTATCCAAGATTCAATTAGTACTACTACATCTAGATGAAGAATCCGACAAGATAAAAGAGCATCATACCCACAAATGCATATGTACTATTTGCACTGAAATACCAAGTTCCTACAACAAGAATAAAAAAAACAATCTCCTGCATACTTCACAAACTCAGACTAAAAGATGATATGTTCAATATAACCTATTGTAGCTCTAATTATTCAGAAACCAAAAGGTAAAGGTAAACCAAGTTCAATTCAACTCTCCATGCCTTTACATCATAATTCCACTAGAAAAATCGCAGCATATTATAATTTGATAATTCTTTATTTATCCAGTCATTGTTGCCACACAAACACACTTACAATCCTAAAAATCATTAATCAAAGATCACCAATTGCACTAAATTAAACAACACATCAATCAATTACGCATACATTAATAAATAGATTGCAAAATTGAAGCACTGTCATTAATCAATAACATCCATAACAAACCTAGCAATTCCAAAAAACAAAAGGAGTTATCATTTCTTAAACTAAAGTAATTAACGAAAAAAAAAATCTACTTATCTTTGGTAGTAATGCCATATTTTTCCTGCATCTTAACAATCTCTTCTTCCTTCTTCTTCTGATCAAACTTCTTACTCATCTTCGCTTGCTGATAGTACAGCACAATCAAATACCTATTCGCCACATTAAACCCTGACAAGTGATCCACCGCTGTTTTGGCATCGTAGATATCTTCATAAACCACATAAGCAGTGCCTCTCGTGTCCTTGGTGGTTCCGATTCGGATTTGACGAATCGCTCCGTATTTTCCAAATATATCGTACATCTCTTCGCTTGATATGTTGAACGGAAGATTACGGACGTAGAGGACGCGGTTGACCTCAGGTGGGAGACGGGTGTTGCCTTTGCGGAGGCTGATTGTTTGCGCCATTAGTGGTGGTGTTTGGGTGCTGAGAAAGTGAGGACTAGCTCTTGAGGAATTTTTTTTAGTCCGAGATGGAGATTTCTATAGAAAGGAGGGAAGATTATTATCATGTATTTTTATGAGATATGGTCACGTGGACTAAATTTTGCAAGGAAAAACGGTGAGAAAGCATACGAAAGAATGAAAGTAAAGCCTAGATGATGGTCGCATAAAACTGAGCCCAACACCAAGATAATATGGGCTAAAAAACCGAGCCCAATAAGGAAGGAAAAAGGTTGCAAAACCAAGACCAAAGAGAGAGAAGGAGGGATAAAACCGAGCCCAAACAAAAGAAGAGATAGAGCCGAAACCGAACCGAAGAAGGAGGGCCAAAACCTAGCCCAACGGATACTATGATGGACAACATTAAAATCATACAGATTTGTCCACAGCTTTTTAATGGATTTAATTCCAATACGTACCAAAGGTATAAAAATCTCTAATTATAATTTTAATAAAATCAAAGCTTTCCAGACATGTCATAACATTCGAACTAGAACAACGGCTTGTCTTTCATTAATCGTTTTTCAAGTGAATGGCAGGAATCAAACTTGGAAGTCCACCCCCACCTCTAGATTTTCTTCCTTTGTTTTTGGCCGCTGGTCAAGGATAACCACTCACTAAAAAGTAAAATCTCCATTCAGCACGTAACCATACTTAAATTTGGAGAGAAAAAAATTATACTTTCTCAAGTTTTCTACTGCCATTGTCTAATTTAAGCCTCGTGGTACGCTTTCTACCCACGAAAACAGGCTGGCACCGTCACTGATTGTTTCCATCCATCAGTAAAACAGGGCATTTGACAGAGCAGCCCTGATCTCACTTAAAATAGACATGTACGTATGTACTTATGTAATGATAATCTCTATTCACAATCTTACTTCCATCGCCTCATCATGGCAATGGGGGAGGTAAGTGCACAGCTTCAGAAGTTCAAGGGGGCATGATTTGTTCTTGATTTTCCTTTGTGTTTTGATTCTGATGTTGCTATTTTCCAACAAGAATTCTTGTTTCTTGGAACTGGGAGAGCTTTTCTTGTTTTGATATCCAAGACAAAATCATTCATTTATATTAGCATTCAATCACCAGCTTTTATTTTTGTAAGTGGGGTTCTTGGTCTTGTTTTGATTAATACGCGTTATTGACCAAGGGGGTATTAACCAAAACAAGATCAGAATGGAAGTTGAATTCCTCCCCAAATTCACTTAACATTAACAATGGTTACAAGTATATCTACCCAAATTCATGTTATTTAAATTATGTTTATATTCCGAGCAACTGACCTTGTAAGCTTCTGCGATAAAATACTGATCACCTTGACTTCTTTTTGTTTACAGAAAAATGGAGGGCTGTCTGTTCCTCAGTTTGGAGCATGGGACTCCAAGAACCCGGTAGCTACCAACTACTCCATGGTGTTCACACGAGCTCGCGCTAATAGGAAGCAGCACAAGTCCGATGTCAGGCACGCCAGCCTTGGAAATGAAAGGGAACTGCTAGCTGCTGCTTGCCAACAAGAAGAACCTGTCATTGTGAGTCTACAGTCCACTCTTTATCTTCTTTATACAGTTTAGTTTAGCAACGAGATTATTGTGCTTACCTGATTAAATTTTGCGCTTCCTCATTTGTTATTTGTTACCATGCTCAGCCTGTAATGGTCCATATCCCCTTGGTCTTTGGTAAACGCATATGGATCATTCCTTGGCAGAGTATGACTTAATGAGGGAAGCTATATAAATCACATTTCGAAGGAAAAGAATTGGGGGGTGTTAAAAAATAACAACAAACAACGAGGTTATGATTTCTAATTCTTCTCTATATGTATTGCCGTGCAGAAGAGAAAGAAGATCTTGACCTACATTCATTGCTGTACTAGGCCTTGATTTCACAAGAACCTAGGGTTCATCAACTCATGTAATTCTCAAGTACTAAAATATAAATTTCTATTTTGTGAATCTATAGACAAGACGTGTCATGAATTCCAAACCTTGTAATCTTTCGCTGTGAGCCTTGGTTACTATACATGACTTTCTGCTTGCAAATGTTCTTTATATCGGAAAGCAAACAGAATACCAGCAGATTACAACTAAATTAAAAGCAGTGATATGACATAAATTAATGGACATTCACGAACATTTCAGAATATGGTACAGTCCAGTTCATTTATTATTTGAACATTACCATTATTTAGTGTTACATAATTCGTAAATAAGTTTATCATAGTATAGTCTAGAATTGAAGCGTGGTGGAGTTGGCTGTCAAATTTGTACATTGTGGTATTGTGTACAAGTCTCCTATATGCAATCTATAATAGAAAGGAAGAATCCTTGTAGTAGTACCAGCGACCATGTATTTAACAAGACCATGTATTTCACATAGAAATGGTGACTTTAAGTTGTAGGTTTAGAACGTTTTACTGGAGCATTCAGGGAGGATAGGTATGAAGCATCAGCCTTGTCAATTCCGCTGAAAAGATAATTGAAAGGGGGCATTTCTATGTACTTGCCAGAGCCAGGAACAACCTTCAGTTCATTATTTTCCCATACAACTCGTCCTCCAGCAATCGTCACCTCAACCTTTCCCTGAGGAAAATATGGCATGAACAGTGAAACGGTTTAGGTAAAAACATGAATATGAAAATACATGCACATGATGCTGGTGAGTGTGAAAGTGTGCACCAGTGCACACTCACACACCACAGGTAACTAGCAGATGCATACTCACTTGTGTGCCAGCGTATTTCTCTCGTTTCTAATCTCGTTTTCCCAGCCAATATAATGGTGATATTTCTACCAAAGATTATTGGACAAGACCATGTATTTAACAAAATATGAAAAATGAGAGCATAGCTTCAAGGCATGGATGAATCCTGGTGGTAACAAATCAGGATATCCTGGATCACAACTCCAGGGTTGCAACATGGCTATGTTTCTCCTAAAATGCTTAATAGGTAGAGTATTTTAGTGACTCCAGGCTCTCAACGAAAACATAACCTTTCGTAATGAATTCCTGTACCCCAGCAACAATATTTTTTATCTTTAACATAGTTTTGACACACTCTAGAAGCAATATTTTGAATAGAACAAATATAACTGAAAAAACGCTGAAAATACTATAGCTGCAAGACACCAACCACTTAGATTGGAAGAATCAAAAGATGATAGACATCAATTAAAACCTAGGATACCGTTGCTTTAGTCACGGTCAAACTGGTGTGAGGCCCCTTATGTAAGAAGGGCTATCAGGTACTTTGAATTCCACTTGTTAACAAAACAAAAGAGAACTAACTTATAGTGAAAAAATTACCTTCCCCCTTCTGCCCTCATAAACATTTGTATCTGTTCTGGAGTGGTGAGACTGGGCATTTATTTCAAAGCTTGAGTTTGGGTTGAGTATAATTATATCAGCATCAGATCCAGCAATAATTGCTCCTTTTCTTGGATATATGTTGAAGATCCTAGCACTGGAAAATTCAGAGGGATCAAAATGATTTTACACGCTTCATGAAGCTAAATCATGTGATTCATCAGATTGTAAATGACGTATACTTATCATTATTAACCCTAAGACTGAATAACACGATTCACAAATAGACACTAAACTAACAGAGAATAACGGTCAAAGCATACCATTCAGTGCTTGTGACCCTTACAAAATCATTGATAGAAATTTGGCCAGATTCCTGAAAGTGCTCAACTTTTAGTTGACAACCAATATGAGGACAACAATTTAAATTAATATAATACGTAGGAATGATTATGCAAAGAGTCACAGAAGCTTACCACCATCGTATCCCAAACCAAATGCATCCTCTCCTCAATACCTATGTTTCCATTTGCCAGATTTAGAAAAAAGAAAAAATGGCTAAAATTGAGTCAACATAATAAGAAGAGGAATAGATTTGACTTAAACAATAACATTTTTATTACCATTGACACCATTAGGAATTTTACGGAAATCATCAATCCCGAGGGCTTTTTGTGTGGAATTAAATACACAATGATCAGTTCCTACCAGCTGCAAATTGTAATGAGTGGCATGAGAAACAAATAATGAGATTGTTCTTAAATGAGTAAATTGATTAATTAAGTCTTGGATGATTCAAAATAACAGTGAATCTAGATTTATATATTGCATCTGAAGCTTATAATCGCCATTACAAATTTTAAGAGACCACATGTCCCCATTTTCCAGAACATGAAATTAATTTGTCACTGAAATTAGCTTTACAGAAATTAGATGATCTCAAGTATCTTTAAGGTATGAACTATTACTCCAGTCAATCTTTATAATGACAAGAGAGAAACCTGTAGAATTCCATTTGAAAGGGCACCTTGCAGGACTTTGTTATGTCCTGCTGCTCTTATGGGGGGGCTCATGACAAACCTGAAAAATGAGAATATAGTAATGCTTGGCGATCAATATATATGACAAATTGATCAAATGTGTTCACCTCCCTCCCCTCTCCATCCAATAATAATAGTGATAATGGACAGAGTGCTGGCTCTTACTTTGATGCAGTGGCAAAGTCAGAATCCCAAAGTCCTGAATCATCAAGGACCAATCCGGAAACCACTGGCTCACCTACAACTCTCTGTCCTGCAGTTTGAAGAAAGTGATCTGGCTTTCATGTTTTGAGAACAAAAATAAAATCGAAGCGACATAGCACCAGGGAAGTCATAAACAGAACAAGTTAGGTACCTAATGTCTTAAAGAGAATCTGGCAGTTGAAATACATTTTACAACCCTGTTTAGAGTCCCAAAGGAAAGGTTTTGAGATGCCTTTAGAAAGCGAGAGGTTGCAGAGGGGATGGTATAAAGCAGTGCAGTTAGGGAAATAAGCTGGTGCAAGTTAGGAACTAAACCATGCAGAAATCCAGGATACACAAAAGTGGGTGTTAATAAGGGGTGAGTAAGAATTTCATTATAGATGGGAACAAAAGTGGCTGGTTACAGTAAGAAATCAATTGCATGTAGGAATAAGCAGCTATCAAAATTACTGGCAACAGTGCCTGGCACAATTGCGAGAAACACATAGAGGAGTCAGGTGATAAATATAAATGGTTCAAATGGGACATCATCCTTATTCTCATATTCATACATGGTATCAATTAACTTAGTAATGAGGTGAAAGATTTATAGCCACTCCAGTTTTTTAAGATCAGTTTCACTGGGCGTGCGGACTATTTTATCTTCTCTATTACTTGAACATCCTTAATAAACATGACTTGTCCAGCTTGTATCCAGAAGTATTACTATCTATCCTCTATAGTCTGCTACTCTTTCCAGCCAAATTTTTTATTTTCTTGTTTCAGACACTATCCATTATCTTACACTGATGTTGGCGTGTTATTGAATCCGGCTGTCTTGGTAATATTAAATTTAAGAGAAAAAGTAAAAGAAAATAAATGAAATATAAGGGATGACAGCAACGAATTTAACTGTTTCGTTCTGTTCAGAAAATGCCTGTTCTCTTATAAACTCACGGCTGTGTAGTATGCACTGCCCTGTAAGCAACAGAGTCTTTTATATGTTTGTTAGACTCTATTCACAATGGTGTGAATTGTAATTGACTACTGCGGTCATGTAAAACTTCCTCAACAAACAAGAAAATGAAATATTAAAAACTTTAAACCTGATTTTCGAGCTTTGGCTATTTCTTCCATGGCATCAATGCTCATCACATGAACTACATAGAGAGGTGTGTTCACAAAACCAGCTAAACGAATTGCTCGAGCAGTTGCCTCTCCTTCCAGCTGCATGAGAATCAAACTAAATGCTAAATTATAAAAGAAAGATGTATACTTCAAAAAATCTTTAAGGAAATGGAATACCGTATAATACAAATACATATCTGCTTAGCACGAATGGTTATCAATCAGAGATCAGTAAAAAAGTAAAAAAATTGCTGAGCTAAGCTAATCTTATTAGGTAAAGAATTCATTCTTAAAGGATCAGAGACAGGCTGTTTCTGCAAATCAAATACACAATTGAAAAATCCTGTTATAATCACATTAATAACATCATAAAATATAGTACATCTCTTACCACATATACAAGTGTGTTTGTTTCTGAGATAGCTTTTGTGGTTGTGGTTTTAAAAAAATAAGTTTAAAAAAAGTGTGGTTAGCTGTATTTAGATACGTGTTTAGTAAAAATTATGGTTGAGAATTATGTGCAGTAAAAAACATGTATAAAATGTTTGGTTGTAGTTATTTTTCAAAAGTGTTTTTTACTTTGAAATACATCAAAAAAAAATTATTTTTGATATTAGTGCATCAAAATGATCTAAAAATACAAAACAAAATAATTTGAAGTAAAGAAAAAAATAAAAAAGTTTTAAATTTTGAAAAAAGTGCTTTTGAAACGCAAACACAAATAGTTTTACGAAACTCTGTTAAAAAAACATGTAAAAACTGCTTCACAAAAATTGTTTCAAACTCAATTTTTTAGTAGAGCCCATAGTATAAAATGCAGTTTAGTGTATTACCAAACACCTAACTACGTTTTTTACACCGCAAAAGCAAAAGTTACAACTAAACAAACGGACCTAAATAGGGAGTGAATAAAAAAAGGTAAAAGCAGTCTGCCACATTCTCTCACATATTGGTCATCAACCTAAGCACTAAATCCTCCCAGGAAAAATCAACACATCATACAGGAACAAGAAAGGAAAATGACTAAAAACAATTGGAACAACTAATTCACCAAATATAAGGTCAGTAGATTTGGTCTATAGGCTACTAGAAGATTATTTGTATGATATGGGTGGGTAGCGGTTCACACAGATTCTAGAGTGAAGCACATAGATCATTTCTCAATTACAGAATTTTTAGTTAGCGGGCATACATTACAACGCGGAGAGCATATTTGAAGGATTACCAATGGGGGCCTTGAAAGAGCATGTCCTTCTGGACCAGTAATACCAAGTTGTATCATTCTTTTCTGTCCTTCAAATACAGCATCTCCATTTTCTGCATGGACCATGGCCAATGCACCAAGAGACTTGCACCGCTTCAGTCCTTCTAGTAGAAGCTCATCATTGACCATAAGCGACCCCTTGTATGCTAGAAAAAACTTAAAAGAGTTGATACCTGCAAGTTTTAAATGCATGTAGATTTTAAATAAAAATAAATAAATAGCTAGAGGTTGCTGTTTATCAGTTTCTCCGATATAAATTGAAAAAAAAATACTTGAAAGAATCCATGGATGACCTTGAACAAAAATACCAACCTTTTTCCTTCACCATAATTTCCATATCCCTTGAAACACTGTCATCAAACTTCGTGATTGCCATATGAAAGCCATAATCCATGCATGATTTCTTTGCCTTTTCCTCATAGCTTTCTAAACCTGCTATTAAACTGCCATTTACTGGTATAACAAAGTCAATATGCATTGTGGTCCCACCTGCTAATGCTGCTGCCTGACCACTGAAAAAGTCGTCAATAGTTTCAGTGCCCATAAACTCCATAGCAAGGTGCGTGTGAGGATCAATTCCACCTGATGATGTTACAAGGAGAAGATGGCAGCCATAAAATGGAATGATTTGTATTAAGTTTTTAAACCCAGTATTGGTATTAAAAAGCTAACCAGATAGTCGTTACGCCCTCAAATTACTTCTAACATAGAGGAAAGAATTCACAATATGAACATTGAAAGCGCGGTGCAGAAAACATTGAAAGGAAGCATCCAAGAGTTGATTCTTGCATTATAAAGATGTATTAGATTTATAAAAGATGCATAGAGAGTGATTAATGTGCCTAGCTCGTTTAGATTCCAAAACTCTGTTTGAACTGCAACAATGAATGCATGAAAGAGTAGTAGACAAGTGATAGCTATATCTCTAAAGCTTTGTGTTTTATAATAAGATTGGTGTAAGAAAGAAAAAGGAGAGATAGAAGGAAATCCTAGTGTATGGGATCTGTGAAGCATACAAAATCCTGCTGTTAGAAAGGTTAAAACACAAAAATTGATCTATCATGAAGAGATAATACCGCAACTAACCTGGCATGACAAACTTTCCAGTGGCATCAATTACTTTAACATCATCAGTAACCTGCAAATAGCAACCATACAATTGAAAACTAAGTATGAAAGACATCATAAAGTAAAGCCCGAGCATTAACAGCCAAAACAAAGCATTAAAGAAACCAGGTCATTTAGCAACGCGAGAGGGTAACGAATGTAAATCACATTCTGAATAAAGCAGATTTAAAATGAAGAAAGGTATCAGGCAGGCATAAGTAGCTATGAACCGTAAGCTGCTAAGACTATAGTATTATGGTGTCCCAGAATCCTGCACTTTATGCAACTTATTTAACAAGTTAGGTAGGCTTAAATTGTATTTGCAACCAAAATGCCCTACTAAGCCTGAATTTTTTGATGAAATACATCCAGCATGTCTAACTAATATTACTCCTTGGAATTCTCACGTAATAAGTTGTGAGTCTGTGTCCACGGACAGGGAATCCAGAATTGCTGATGTTAGTTTTCAAGTATCATTAATATGAGATTGCAAATAATTTAAATCCCCTCGTGACCAAACTTTATCATCATATGAACTTTCCAGTCAGAAGAACTGAAATCCATTTAAAATTTAGTATTAGAATAATCTGTTCCCCTTTCATTGACGCAAGCCCATTATCAATGCCCTTGTGAAGTTGGCTAGAACTAAAACAAGCTGCCTGCTCTTATTAGTTTTTCCATACCTCATTCGTTTTGATTCTTCTTTTTTTTTTTCTGGTTCTGCCGAAGCTATTGCATAGTTTACCTAGCCTTTATTTATCTTATTTGTATTCTTATTGAAGAGTGAGGCCCTGTCATACCTTAGCTTAGGGAGTGAGAGGGGCAAGGCGAAAGGGTGGGTGGTCCCTTGCACCGGCGTTCCTTATCTCAGTAGTGGAATTCGGAGGATATGACTTCTACCAAACTCAAACCTTCCTTAAGCTAAGGAAATCTAATTCAAGAGGTGGATAGATAGGACTACATCTTGCTCAATCAGGTTTTTTTTCCAGTAAAACATATAAAATCTGCCTGCTTGCTTCAATTAAGGATAACAAATCAACATCATCATACTTTCCTCTCCTTTCTATGGTACTAGCTAGTAAACTATCACGACACTGGCAAGTTTGAAACTGCTGCCATATGTTACACCATAACAACTTGAAAATCATAGTATGAGAAAGCATCTCCTACCATTTCCAAGACACTTCATCAAGGAACTTGAAATAACTCTTCCTAAAAAATCATTGATGGCTTCTACTAAGACTATTTTCATTCTTTCTTAATCGACAAAAAAAAATAACAAAATCCAACACTTGTAAACAGTTTAAAAAGATCGGATTTTTTTTTTTCATTTTTTGTTCACCTGTTTTTGGGTCAAAAAGATTGAAATTAAACCAACTTCTAGTAAAGCCTTAGCTACAGTACAGATAAAAAAAAAAGGAGAGAGAAGATATATTAAAAACCTTGAGATCAGGCTTGACAGCAACAATAATCCCATCCTCTACGTAAACATCAGCAACCTCTTGGTGGTGTGCATTCACGACAGTTCCTCCCTTGATCAACAGCTTCGTTGATGATGAAAGTCCACATCCAACCTCACCATATCCAATCCCAGCTTCGCAGAACTGTGAAAAAAAAATAAACCAAAATTTTCAAATCCTTTTCTCTTTGCAAGTAATAATACTTTATCTTGATTGATTGATTAGTCAGTATAAAAAAGAAGAAAAAGTTGAATGGCGTTTTTCACTTTCTCGGCGTCCAAACAGAAAGTCAACTCGAATTTACTTAGAAACCAATCATCAAGTGAAGCAAATAAGGAAATTCAAAGATGATAAATTAGTAGTGGTATGGATTACCTGGTTGGATTGTGAATTGGAAGGAGAATGAGTGAGGAGAAGAAGAGAGAGTGAGCAGAAGAGATAGAAACGATAAGCCATTTTTCAATTGAGAGTGAGATCTCTGTCTCGCACTAGACGCACAGGATGTCCTGCGCCAGCCTATTTTTGGCTTTTCAAGCGGGCGCGTTGAGTGTCGTTTCATTTGAGAGAGCGGTTGTACTGTAATTTTTTAAATTTTTTTATTTTTAAAAATTAAAATAATTTATTATTATTTTTATGGGTTGATGGTAAAATAAAAATAAAAAATATTTTAATATATTTTTAATTAAAAAAATATTTTTAAAAATATCATCCACATCAATCGTAAACACTATCTTATTTGATTTGATCTTTGAGAAATTAGGACGCAAGGAACAAGAAATGCCTCCACATCCATATCGTGCCTGTATACAGGTAATTCACGCCGGAAACAGCATGATATTTATTGAATACGTGGGGATATTGTAGAACATAATAAAAAGAAATTCAAATTTGGATAATTGGATTCGTGAGGATATGGTTATGGAAATCCTTTTTTGGTTTATTTTTTAAAATGTATTAAAAAAGATTGGTTTAGGTATAATTTAAGTTTAATGAGATTATACTACAAACTAAAAGACATAGCGTGCATAGACAGTGTTCGTATTATACTAGCAACTAAAATATACGAGGTGCAAGGTTTACTATTCATATTATACTGCAAACTAAAAGACTCTTGTGATGAGTTTATTCAATTATATCAAGATAATTTTTATTTGATTTATTTTTAAATTATTGCTTGTAAATAAATTAAATTTAGAGGTTTTAAAATTAACCTACTGAACCAAAATTAATAATAATTTCAAATAATTTTTTGCAATTTAGATATGTTTTTGTTATGTTTACAAAAAAAATTAATCTGCTCCTAACATAACACAAACTTTAAAGTAGTAAAATAATAAACATTTGGCTCAACAAAACTTTATTTTAAAACTTTTTAATTAATCAAATAATTATTGTTTTATTATGATTAATTATTATTTTTAACAAAATTGATTAAATAAATTTTAAGATGATATTTTTAAAAACTATTATGACATTCACATATTAGATAAACTCAATCTTCACGGTTTAATTTTTTAAATTTGTTACTCGAATCATGAACTATAAACTCCAGTAAGTTTAATAATTTTTTAAAAAATATATGTTTTACTTAATTATATTATAAAAAAATAGATAATTATAAAATTAAGTACCAGTTGAATATCATGATGTTGTTTGGGATCACAACAACTTTATAAAAAATAAACTAAAATAAATTATAAAAATTAATTAAAAGTTAATCAAATATAAATTAATTAAATTTAAATCTGATATGATATTGAATAATAAAATTAAAAAATTATATAAAAAATAAAAGGCAAAAAAAGAATTGTGAGTCCGAGCCTTTTACAAAAAATCTAGTTGTACAGGTATAGGATAGACTCATGCATCTGAGTCTTGTTTATCTTCTTTTTTTTTTTAAATGCCATCAGCTTGCTTCTTCTTTTTTTTTTTTTTTAAAAAAAAAAAGAGAAGCAATAACTACTAATGTGTTGCTTGTTGCTGTTCATAATTCAGTCACCAACCACATTATGCAGGTCAATAATTAAAAGGCAGGTTTTTCAATTAAAAATATATTCTCAATCTTCTTTTTGGCAATACACGGGATAAACATCATACAAATTACCTAACAATCCCATAACATCCCAGAATCACCTAAAAATTAAAATCAACTGAATAAAAAAATCAAAATGAAATATGGTTTTTTTTTTTTAAGGTTCTATTTGTTTACTACAAAGTAGTTTTTCTTAAAAAAAGTAATTTATTTAAAAAGTTGATTTTTAAAAAATAAATTATTTTTCAAAGTTTAGTAATGTCATAAAAAATAAGTTGAAAAATATTTTACAGTATTTGGTTATGTCATTGAAAATTTATTAAAAACTAACTTATTCATGTTTTATTTTTTTTAAGTTTGTTAAGAGAATAAGAAACAAATCTTACAAGTTAAAAAGTTGAATAAAAATAAAATTAAAAAAATATATAATTTCATAAGTTATCTCAAATAAAATAAATAGTAATCAATATAGATTATAATAGAGATCAAATTTAACAGATAAAAAAATTAAAAAATGGATGAAATTAAAAAAAAATATAATTTCATGAATTATTTCAAATAAGATAAATAACAATTAAAAGAATAAGAACTAAATTTAATTTTAAAAAATAATAAGAGAAAAACAAATAATAATAAAAAAATTAAGGATCAAAGTTGATATAAAAATCAAATTAAATCAAATTTCAAGGGATAAAATTGAAAAAAAAATCTATCAAAAATTTAATGATAAAATTTGATATAATTAACAAATAATATGACATTTCTAAGTTTTTTATATTTTCTAGAAAATATTTTATGTTAAAAATAAAATAAAAAACTTTTCTCTATGCCAAATTAGATTTTTTTACTGAAAAATATTTGTTACTAATTAATTTTTTTAATAACAAATAAACACAAAAAAATTTAAAAAATAATTTTGACCTAAAGTATTTTTATAGATAAAACCATGGCCAGCAATTTTTTATAATCAAATAAACCCTTTCACGCCCCAAAAACAAGTTTTGGCGCCAAAAAGTAACCCGTCATGCCACTTTCTCTTTCCTTGATGTTTTCATACCATCTTATTTCTTGTATTCCTAACTTAATAGCTGAAAGTAGAAAAACTAATTTTTTAAATCAAAATAAAACTTGTCACTAATATGGGGTAGTAGTATATATTTTTTACTTTCTTTTTGCATTTTAGACCTTTTTTCTTTTAATTTTGTATTTTTATCATGTTTTTAAACTTGATTTTATGTGATTAGACTATAGAAGGATTAAACAAAAAGAAAGAAAAATGTTCAAAAAAATATTGAAAAAAAAGAGAGACCAGGTGTCAGTGCAGCGCCGGGAGAGAATCCCATATATTTTATTATATACTAGTTTAAGCTCACTCTACGATGTCAAGTAAAAAAAATTAATGTTAAGAACATATAGGTTACAGTGAACTATTTGATTCTACCCGAACCAGCAAATTAACCTTAAAATTTTATGATTTAACGCTTTAATTGAATTAAGTTTAAAAATAAATTATATAAAAATTATCTTGATTTAATCATTCAGCAAGTCCAGATACAATATAAAAGTGTAGTTTGATTTTAAAAAAAAATACATTTTATTTCTTTTCACTACAATTTACAACTTTATTTCAAGTAATTATAATAATAAATAATTAAATAAAAAAACTCAAGGAGAAAATCTATAAAAAAGAGAGCAGCCTGGCTGTTCGTATAAAACAATAAAGTTGTTTTCAATTGTTTCAGTATAGAAGGCCATTATTTATATTTCTACTGAAAAATAGTTTAATCTCTCTCCTAAAACAACAATTTCATACTTAATCTCAGGCTTTATTTTTTTTTTACATTTTAAATATATATATATATATATTTTATATATTAATTTTATTTTATATTTTCAGATCATTTTAATATATTAATATAAAAAATATTTTTTTAAAAGTTAAAAAATATCATTTTAATATATTTTTTAAAAAATACTTTAAAAAATAATCGCTACTGCTCTCTCAAACACCCCATTTTACATAAAATAATGTTAAAAAAATAATTATTTTCTTAAATTATAAGAACTAAAAATCCTTTGAAAAGAAAAAAAATACAAATAGATTGTAAGAAAGCCCATTTTACAGGGCTTGAATAGTTATTTTATCCTCTCTCATAAACCCCATGCAGCATCATGTAAATTCTCTCAGTTCCCAATTTCTTAATTTCTTTGAACCCTAAATCCTCTTTTCCCCCACGTTCACCGAGTTATTTCTTCAAAGTCAACATCGCCACCCAAATTCGACGGGCAGTCATTCCGCACGCTCTCACAATCGAACCTCCAAGTCTCTCTTCAAAAAATATTAGAGAAGAAAGACATCACCAAATTAAACCGCCAAGGATTGGAAGGGCCTTCACATAGCCATCAAGATCACCTTCCAGAACCGCTAGGTTAAGGTTACCGTGGAACCCTCAGCCAGCAGCGCTGGTAATCAAGGTGCTGGAGGAGCCATGGAGAGATAAAAAGAAGACACAATACAAAGCGCAACGGTAGTATCTCTCTCTCCATATGATAGAGATAACGAAGGTGATGTGAGTAAGATCAATGGCGAAGGATCTAACCAGGACAATGAAGGAGATACTATGAACTTGTGTTTCAGTTGGTTGTAATGTTAATGGAAAGGATCCATAGGACCATAGGGCTTGCAAAAGGAGATTACTGATGGTGATGCTGAGATTCCTAAATAATAAATGTTTTTTCACTTTAAATCGAACTTATAATGTTGTCTAATACTTCTTGTTTTATTTGGGTATCTTCTTGAGATTACTATTATTGCATGATAAATTAGCTTTAACTTATTATTTTTGTTTTGATTTCATTCGTGTTTATTGTTTCTTTGCTTGAAAAAAGATTGTGATTTGAAGGTGACCGGAAAAAATTTAATAAACAATGCAAGAAACATCATTATATATATTTTTCAGTTTTTTTAGATATATTTAATAATTAAATTCATCCAAATATATTTAGAGTCAGTTTAGAAATACATTTATAGGTTTTTTTTTAATATTTTTTACTTAAAAATATATTAAAATAATATATATTTTTTATTTTTTAAAAAATATTTTTGATATTAATACATTAAAATGATATAAAAATATTAAAAATATATATTTTTTATTTTTAAAATTATTTTTTAAAAAATACATTGGAAAAGCAAAAATAAATAAGACCTTATTCAACTCTGTATTTTTATTAGATTGAACTAAAAAGGAACAAAACTCCAATATTCAAATAAGAATATAAAATATATCAAATAAGTATTATTTTATATGTTAAGTTTTGAAGTATTTAAAATTCATTTTATCATAAAATAAGAAAGTAGAGATTCATTCAGATACTCCTAACTCTTAAGAACATCATTTACCCAAATCCTTATGCCACCATCCATCCTTCTGGTCTCTAGTAAAGTAGATCCATGGGCCTAAATTGATAATTTTCATAAGGCCGTTATTTTCGTTAACATTAGATAGGCCCTTAACATTCTTTTAAGTTTTATCCCAAATTCCCAACCCAACAACCGCACCATATCGACCCGGATCTGACCCGCCCACGCTTCTCCAGGGTTTAAGAATATAAGATTTTAGACAGACCAGCCCCGTAACAGCACAGAGTCACATACCCTTCCCTCCAGAGCCTCAGTGGTAAAGCCGCTTTGCAGAGTAAAAAATCTCTCCATAAAAATAATCCAATTATTATTCCACTCAACCGCAACATAAGATAAATTAGGGTTTCTATTTTGGTACTTTCAGTTCCTTCTCCCTGCTTGAAGAAGCCAGTGGCAGCGGATTAGCTGGTGTTTCATCAATGGAGTCACTGTTAGGATTCCAAGACGAATCGATAGCCGTTGTTGGCGATGACCAAGAGAAATCAACATCGTCATCGTACGGATACAAATTAGTGCCGTGGTTAAACTGGAGTGAATGGGAATGTGTTAGAGATTCTCTCTTCTCCGATTCTCCTGAGAAGATTCATTCTGCTATTACTAGAGTAAGACACAACTCTCTCTCTCTCTCACACACAAAATTTTCTCTGCGTGTTTCCCTAGAAAGTTAATTTGGAATGTCTAGGCATTCAAAGTATGAATTCAAACTTCTTGCAAAGATTCATTCTGTTCGTTTCCTGAGAAATTAGGGGAAACAGCATGTAATCTCGGCTGCTATCGTATACTTTTCACTGTTTCGGTTCAGCTGTTAAAAGTGAAAAAACCTTTTCTAACCATTCTGTGGTTTCATTATGTTAAATTAGTGGCTTAGCTGCCAATAAAAATATTTCCAGTTTTTCCAGTTTTAACTTATATATCTTTGATATAGATATCAACATGGCGAAGCAGAGGATGTTTACCGGCTGTGATTGATGTTACAGCTTCGATCATTGAAGTTCAACAGAAGGATCCTTTGTACAGGTAACTCTTTGTTCTCAGTCTCGGTGAGCTTGATTCAAATGCCCAAGGTCCTTCTGTTTTTTAACGGGTAGCTTGATTCAAATGGCCCATGCCAGTTCCTTAAATTACAATGGCCATTCTAGTTCTTCTCTTCCGTGAGACTGTGATGCTATGTTATTTCTTTTCATGAATAAAAAGAAAAGTTTTTCTGCTGCCGGGATTTGAACCTGGATTTCCTGTATAACTTGAAATTGCCAACGTGCAACTCTTTTCGAGTGTGATGCTATGTTATAATTGTATATTTTTGGAATCCATTTTTTTGTGCATTCTAAAAGTTTCATTTTTTTTCCTTTGTAGAAAGGACTTACCTGATGATGCTATACATTCCGAGCAAATGTTGGCAATGCTATATTGTATGGCTATCTTGAGGTAAATTGTTCTTGCATTCTTCTTCTTTTTCAACTAGAATCTCATCATTCTCTCTAGCCTTGCTGTTGTACTGAAGTAATAATAGCATATATGTATTTGGAATTTACGAGTATTTTTCACGTGGCTTCTTTTTTGATATATTGTATGTAAATCTTGAGGTAAGAACCAGGAAGGCTGGGTCAGGAAAAGCTTGTATGATGATGCATCAATAAATCATGCTACATTGATAGTTATGAAGATGCTGGAGCAAAACATCTTGGAAATGGATTTTGCTAATATAATGGAAATTAGATATAGAGACATATTAACCCTATTCACCTAGAATAATTTGAAACATGTTGATGCATGCAAACATAGAATTACAATGAAAATTTCTTGTCATTTATCAAGTTTGCATATCCTCAATTTTCGAAAATTTCTTTTCATTTTAAGATATGCTGAAATATTTTGCAACGAAAACACTTGTCATTTATCAAGTTGGAACAAACGACATATAATTCATTTGGATTCTTATAATTAATCCTGGTTTCTGTGTAACTTTCCTAGAAATTAGGACAGTATATCTACATCAAAGTTTTAGAGGTCTTATGCTTAAAGATTGTATTGAGTTAAGTTGCCTTATTTTGTATATGCATGCAAACATAGAATTGCAGTAAGGAAAAATAGCAGGCTCACATTGCCAAGTGTTGTTACTGAAGGCTTGTAAACTGTGTTGTTGAGAAGACAAGGAAGAAAACAGAGGTGTCGATTGCTGAGGCAGCTGGTGCAATAGGTATTCCACGCACGCTGATCGACATTCGTCATGGTTAGTGTTTTCTTTGCATAAGCTAGTTGCTCTATATCGTTGGTTTTATAAGCAAAGGAGAATCTTAACTTGGGCAATTCCTGCACATGTTTTTTGGTATCTACAAGTGCAGAGTCATTAAGAATCTTAAACTGTTTTTGGGATTATTTTCCTTGAATTCATATTCTTTGGTGCTTGCTGATAATTTTTCTTTTCAGGCATGTTGCCCTTTTACTTTCCACTTGAAGGAAAAGATTGAACACTTACATAATCCTTGAGTTTTTTGCTAAAATTACTCTTGTGGTTGCAAGTCCAAGACTCTTGACCAGTGCACCAAGAAATGAAACTTAGTCTGTCCTATTTGCGTCCTTACTCTTCCTCTTTCAATTATCTGCAATAAGTTGTCATCAACCTATAAGCCTCCAAGTTTCCCTTATTATCACTAAAATCAATCCCTAAAATTCACCTTATTGTTACATGATATTAATTCCATCATTTTCCAACTCTTTCTCTACTAATTAAGCCACTCGAATAAACCATAATCTTGGTGCTATGTTGATGCCTTGAGAATCTTAAAAGCATAATCTAGTATCATCCAGTAAAAGCAATTCATTTGCCTTCAATCTCAGTCATCAATGTATTTCAACATTAAACTGTAAACCTCAATTCTTATATCCTGACCCCTAAACTCCTCATTTTAACCAAGCTAACTCACTGCAAATACACAAATTCTTGTTGGTCCAAATCTATCCCATATCAACAGCCAACCTGCACCCCTCTTCCTGATCCACAAACAAGGATCTAGCGTAAAGCACTTGAATATTTGTATACATGCTAGCAGAGCTATTGTAATTTTGGTGGCATATCCAGTGGATATCTCATTAATTTGTGGTGAAATATTCTTGATTTTTTTTGCTGGACTGAATCGAGAACTCTATTGTCTTTTCTTGATGTTGCTTTGATTGTAGAGGGTTCTCACCGTGATCTTCCTGCTCTCGCACTTGTCCGGGATTCTGCTGTTAAGGTATATTGTCCATGCAAGTTTCTGTAATCTATAGCGCAATCCATTATCCTGAGATTCTTTTCTAACAGTTTTCCATTTAAGTCTGATAAAACTCCTGTTTCAATGTTTCATGATTTTTTTTGGAAAATTGTTGGACCATGCTTCCACATGATTATTTAACTAACAAACCACGTTTGTTTTTGAAGTCTGTAAAAGTTAACTTACAACATCTGCTGCTGAAAATTTCAGGCAATTGATTGGTTGAAATCTTATTATTGGGAGCCTCAGACAAAGCAGATTCCATTCCAAAGAGATGGAAGTGCTGACATCAGAAAAGAAATCAAATCTAAATTCCGTGAATTAGCTTCCTGCTTGAAAGTTAAGAAGAGTACCCACCCTGGTTCTTCAGCAATCAAAGCAAAACGTGCGTATGAAATTTTTGTTTCTTTTATTTTCTCTCTTTGGACATTAAAAGGCTAATGTTTTATTTTTCTCCCTTTTGATGTTGCCAGGCCTTAGAATAATGTGATTCAAAATAAGACTTCATGATCAAATATTCATGAAGGCTTAACATGTTTTCCCCTTTTTAACTTTTGTGACTGGTTAACCAGCATTCCACTGCGTTTCCCTTCCATAGAATAAAGAACTTGTTATTCTAAGACTAAACATAGAGAACGGCAAATCCCTCTTAACACGAAGAGATAGCTAAAACAAGGAAATCATAGTGAGTGAAAGAGGGGTCTTGTCAAATTAGATGTAGATGTAGATGCTGATGGGAATCTGTTTGGGAATCTGTTGTCCATGCAGCATGTTTGGTTTTCATACCTACAAGAACATTGGCTCTTTTTTTTTCCACCACTATGTTTTCAGTACATGTTCTTTTTTCCTTTGTCTGGAAAGATTAATTCTTGAAACTGTGATATCTTGGCCCAGTCATGATGTGTTATCCCATTCCACAACTTTTTGTCAGTTCATAAAAAGCATGATTTGTTCTTATCTGGAATTGTTACTGAAACTGCACTGTTTAGGGGTGTGATGAAGGTTGCTTTTCGATTGGAAATGCATCAAAATATTTTTTTTAATTTTTAAAAATTTATTTCTGACATCAACATATCAAATGATCCAAAAAAAAAAAAGAAGCTAAAAAAAATAAAAAAATTTCAAAAGCGTGGTTGAACCGCAATGCCAAACAAGGCTAGTTTAAATGTAAACTTATATATTTTTTTACTCATCCCAATGAGGACATAGCATTTTTTAGTTATATGATTTTCAATGCTTATTTAATCGCTGCCACTATAGAATTTCAATCTTATTGGCTGTCAGCCTTTGTAGGTGGCAAATGTTGTGAACAACTTTCTGGCCATATAAAATTTTTCTCACTTGTGTCCAGCACGCTATATTCATCCAAATCTAGGGGTGAGATGATATGCTCCAATTATTTTTAAGAAGTAATAAAGGCAAAGTTCAAATTTATGGTTCTTTCATTCTTGATATTTCTTGGTTGCAATATAGTTCATTATGAACACTTAGTGAAGAACTTTTGAGGATAGTTTTTGATGTTGTAGGAATTCTCACAGATACCGTTTGAAATTTGGAGTCGTGGCTAATGCATGGAAGATGACCCAAATATCTGCACACACAAGTTATATATGTATTTGCTGATGAACTTCTTTCTTCAGGTTCTAAGAAGAATATTACCAAGACTTTGAAAAATCTGGTTCGTCTATATTCTTCCTTCTCCTCAGAAGTACTGTCAGTTTTGTTGGAGTTCTTGCTCAAGGCTTTGGATTCCTCAAATTTGGTAGAGCTTTCAAAAGATTGCCTAGATGGCGATGGCGTGTGTACTTTGTTGGATGATTGGAAGCTTGTAATAACAAAATTCTCAAAGAAGGAACCAGAAGTACTCCTTATGCTTCTTAAGGCTGTTCTAAACATGATTGATACTTATGAAGCCATGAAATATGAAATGGGTAACCACAAACTCAGTCCTCCTGTGTTCCATAGCTATTGTTTGCTTATTCTTTAGGTCCTGTTAGGATAATCAGAAACTTTAGTAGTTGTTAACTGCTAACGTTCTCCATTTTCACCGTGCTTGGGGTTAATATTTTTTTGTTTGTTCACAAGAAGCACAGAAATAGCACTACTTGTATATTGGTTTATTAGCAAGAAGTTTCAGAAGATATAGGTTTAGAAACAGAAATTCTCTCCAAACCTTTAACAAAATTCCAAATGCTACTGCTTTCAGCTAGCTATAATTTGGCGTCAACTTTCAATATTTTTGCATTTGAAACCCACTTGTGAACTTTTCTTCGTTGAACGAACTTTTGTGATCATTGGTCTTTATTTGAGCTAGTGAATTAGGCATGCCCAACCTCATATTTGTTGAACTCTTTTCAGCCTGTTTATGAGCTATATCTAATTAACCATGTAAGTACCTGGTTTACAATGAATGCCAGCTTGATGCGGAATGACATATAGCTGCCTGTAACTATACATGATAGCTTCAAAAAGGTTCAATTGAATAATAATCACATAAATGGTTTTGATTTAATGTTCTCTTTATTGACCTTTTCTGAAATCTTGTTTAGGAACACATCTCATATCATGGGAGCATGGAACAGAGAATTGCCAAATTGATCGACTTTCTTCCTTGTTTGCATGGCTTGTTGGACAACTCAAGGGACTAAAGCCTCTTCGTTGTAAACAATCTGCAGCTGAAAGCTCAGCCTCTTCAATAGGAATGAATTTATCCAACGCAATCCTGATGGAGGTTCTCCGTAAATGCCTTCTGGTGTCCTCATATGGCAATAAACAGCTTATGGGTTCAGCACTGCATCTTGCACAGTTGATGGGTGATAGCTCCGTGATGGATAAACTCAAAAAACTAAGTTTGCTAGCTTTATCAGACCCAGATGTTACCCAAGAGAAGTCTCCTCCCCCGAGTTTGAATAGCCTTCTTACCCAGCAAGATCAATCTATCCATCAGGCCACCAAGAAGCTAGACTTTGTAAAACTTTGCCGAACAAAGAGTAAAGTTGCTAGGAGAACAGATGGTGATGTGGGTAGTTCAGGCAGATGGGTTGTGGCAAAATCATGGAACCCATGTCCAATTGGTATGTTGCCTCGTGACCTTGGATCTTCTGGCTGTCTTCCTGTTCTTGACTGTGATGACGATGGTAAAAAGCCTGTGCATGCATCAGAAAGGAAGCAGATCTGGGAACAGAAACAATGTAGCGTAAGAGAACCTGGTGGTGATATTCCTTTATCAGATCACACTAGTGTCGAGAGGACTGGTAGCAAGAGAGAAGCTGGTTCAGATATTTATTTATTGGACAAATCAAGTGTGAAGAAGATGAGAGAGACAGCAGACAGTTTTGAATCAGAGGGCGAGAATGTTTTGTTGTCAAAAGATGACAAAGGTTGTCTAATGATAAACGGTGTCTGGAAGAAAATCGGGGAAGAAGAGCTGCTTGCTATTATGTCTGATGTGAGGATTTTGGTGTAGAAGTCCCCAGAATAACGTTTTTGATTTCTTTATGGTGCCCTATTTACTCAATTTATTCTCATTGATATTCATCTGCAACCCTTTAACAACCTCATTCTTATGGGAAATGAAATTACTGGAATTTACGCAAAGAAGCTGGCATGGCTCAAACTGGTTTCCAGGCACTCGGCACGCTCTTATTACTCCTGTCTAAAGTGATAAATTTTCAATGGGAGTGGAGCATGCTGCGAGGAAACATGGCCTAGCATCAACTTTGATATTTTCGTGATGCATTTTGTTCAGGTTTGTTCCCATCATTCTTGTAAACTGCTTTCAGCTATGTCAAGGTAGGTCTGTACTCTGCTGTCAATGTGACCGCTCTTATCTTGTTCAAGGTGCCGCATTAGCAACACAACAGCAGCATAACTTTTAGAGCAAAAAAATAACATGAGCTTGCATTGCCATACCTGTCCATTTGCGTAAAAGAACAACTTGAGTTTTTGCTTTCAGGGGTCTCACGTACCGACTCGTTTAGCATTCCATCACGTGGATTGTGAATATTGAAATTACTTGTTTATAGTGCTGTTTGTTACTTTCCAATTGTTTAACAACAGAGCAGCCCTTAGATGCTGCAGCTAGACAACTAGAAGTAAAAAAACACTCGAGATATTAATAACGTCAAAAAAAAACATAGGACTTACAAAAAACACAAGGAACTAGGCGAAGATCCAATGGTACAAAGCACGCCATCAGAGTTGGGCCCACCACTGAAATGGAGTAACTAGCATATGGAGGAAAGCCCGGCAGGGGCGACCTGAGAACACATGTTGCCCAAGATAACCCAGGAGGGTGCAGCCCACATGTGATTTCAGGTCGCTCCTGTAGGAATCCTCCACGATCGGACGCCTCTGTGTCTTCCGTTTGCTCAACCTCGGCGATGAATACCTCCGGGGCTTCATTCCTTGTTATATAGCACGAAAAACCCAGTACTTCCTTTCAAATGTACTACACGGAGTCACCATATGTAGTAGTACTTGATGTGCATCTTTTAATTGAATTATCACACAATTTGTACTCCCTGATCCAGCCCCATTGTACTGCTATGGAGAAGCATGATATCGTTGTGGGAAGGCTAATGAAGGATGCATGGTTTTAGTACACGATGATTGTGGGTCGTACAGAAGGATGATTAGCACAAAAACCAAGAAAGCAGTACATCTGTACGTCACGTGTATATCATGGAAGTAATCGTTCAAGAGTATTGGACTTTGGAAGAAAATTCGCCCTGTATTAGTACCAGACCAAACTTTGTTGATTTCTTACCATTAAGAAAAGCTAAAAACTCATCTTTCATATTAAAAAAAGAAGAAGATTATTATTATATATAATTTCCATTTAGCTAGATTGCTACTGGAATTGAATTAGGTGCTGATTGAAATTGCGTTACAAATTATGTTTTTTAAATTTTAAATTTTTTTATTAAAATTTTTATGTTCTGTTTTAATATGTTGGTATTAAAAATAATTTTTTTAAAATAAAAAATATTATTTTAATATATTTGTAAATATATATATATATATATATACCTATTTATTACTTGTATATATAATACAAATATATATCTTGAGTATAGTTTGAATTGAGTTTTGGATTGAATTTTACAATATTTGTATCTTATTTATTACATGTAAAATAAAGTAAATATCCAAAATAATTCTTCCATAAAGTAGTGTCGGTATCCTAAGTTGCCTTTCCTAGATAATACATTTAATTAATATTAAATACATGAGAAAACGGACGAGTAGGGTCTCTTCTTTGAACAGAGTCTTGACCCGTGTCGTGTCCAGCCAACCATTGACTATTATCTAGTTTAGTGATCAAGAATGCAATTTCTTATTAGTTTTTGAAAAGAAAAATTGCGGTCTAAAATTACTCAAAAGACTACAACAAATGGAGTGATACCGCTAACCCACCTGCTGGCTTTGCGTTACATGCTACGATATAGTTGCAGAAGCCATTCTAACAGTTTGAAATTGTAGTTGTTTCTTGTTTTTAAAGTGTTTTTTATTTTAAAATATATTAAAATATATATTTTTTTATTTTTTAAAAATTATTTTAAAAATTATTATATTATTCAAAACATATAAAAATAATTAATTTTTAACAAAAAAAATTTAATTTTTTTAAAAGCACGGGTTCACCCTCTTCTTCAAGCACTCTAATTGATATATTTGGCTTTGAGTTACGGTAGCTTTTTTTAAAAAATACAATATTTTTTAAGCATAAACCGTACCTTCAAAAATTAAAAAAAACATGATTTAAAAAAAAAAACACAAATTATCTTCCATTCAAACACATACTTAGAAAGATGGGCTTCAGAAGCATACGAAACAGCACAAAAAGACCTGATTTAAAAGTATTACAGCCTCGGACCTCTTAGGTACACCACAATCAATGAATTTTCTAATGCTTCGACAGAGCTTGGCCCATGTTGCTGTCTCTTCAATGGCGAAAAGAAGACGAGATGTTCCTTCCTCCCGAAAGTATTTTTTGTCTTCCAAGCCACCCATCACCAAAGGGTATCCTTTTCACCTTTATCTTTTTCAATAAAATCAAAAGGCTTCATAAATATGGAATTATTGCCTCCCCTCACTCTCATCGGATTTCTCAAGCATCTTCAAACTTACTTTCACTATGGTACAAGACTTCAAAGATGAACTTGATGCATATGCTATCCTTGGAGAACTACTGGATGGATGCATGGGATCCACTCTTATCCTCGGAGATCCTTAAAGGAAGATAGAGGGCTACTGTCCTCTATATATGGGGTACGATCCCTCTTTTTTTTTTTAGAGACAACGCCATGAGAGGTAATGATTTGAAAATCCAAGATGCAAATCTATTTTCTTTTTAGGAATATGGTGTAAAAGTTTGGCTTAGATCCTTGCATGTGCATTTCCATGATGTCACGGAGATTATAAGGTGTTTGATTTATCTTTTTGGCTCCATTAATTGATCGTATATATAAATTATCCCAATTGGTGGCTAGCTAATCGGTGCATAGAATAACCATGCGTCCCAAAGAGTGGCATTTTTTAGGTTGAATTATGATAAAAATCTAGGTGAATAAAAATTTTAAAACATCTTTTGAATTTGTTTTTTTTTTTTAAAAAAAATTATAAATAAAATCAAAAGAATTAATTTGTTTGTTTATTATTCGTTTTTAAGTAAAAATTGGAATCATTACTATAAATTTTTTTTTCAAACAACTTTCTTCAATTTTCAAAAATTGTGATTTTTTGAGAATCAAATGATTTTTTAACTTTTGAAACCAGTTTTTTTTTTTAAAAAAAATAAAACTAGAAATGCAAAATGATACGGATATTTTGAGGGAAATATCGCCATATACATCCAACTTGTTAAATTAATACTTTAATTCTAGAATAAAAAAATATAATACTTTTTATTCAAGGATGTTTCGGTCTTTTAATTTTTTTAAATAGTATGATTATTTTATATCCTTTAAAACAAACACTATAACTCTCTCATAAATACTTTTTAATTATTTTACATTGGTTTTAGTGTAAAATTAAATGTTACTCATTAACATTATTATAATTGATATTTATTAAATAATATTTAAAAATAAAATTGTTATTTCGTATAATGCACACGCCAACATATGAACAATCCCGCGGCATTTGATTGGTGTATGCGAGGTTTTTTGACCATCAAACACTATATTCCAATATAACGATTGGAATATCTTAGTGTCTTCTGCCAATTTTATTGATGTGTGTGTTAGAAATGTATTTAGTTTGGCTTTATTGACCTTTTTCTTCTTTTTTCTTCACTTTATTTTTCTTAAATTTAGCGCAAACACCTTCAAAATTTCAGATCATCCAATCAATTTCTTTTTCCTTCATATTCACTCCATGTCCTTTTGATTTTTTATTTTTGAATAAGCTATAAAATTACAAAATTTTTTTTTTAAATTTCACCCCTATCATTTTTTAATTTATAAATAAACTATCAAATTATAAATGTTTTTCAATTTTACTCCTCAATGATTCTTTAATCTTTCAAATATGGTCTTCATTCATTTGATTACTTTTTTTTTTTTAGGATCATTTTAATTTTGTTTTTCAAATTTCATCATCTTTTGTTTTTTTTTCTATCAAATTTTATCCTTATTTTTTTGTTGCTATCTTTTTTGCTTTTACAAGTTTTTTTATTAATATTTTTTTTTCATGATTTCATTATTCAAAATTAAATTGGTTGAGAATTAAACTTTTTGATTGAAACCATGTCCATTGTTCAAGATTTCACGAGTAGCGAGTTTTAGAGATTAAATAAAGTTTAAGAGGTTCGCCTAGGTTTTTGTTTTTCTTCCTTTTGTTAAGTTGAATTTTTCTAATTTTTGTAATCTTTTTTTTTTTGGTTTTGCTTTGTTATTTTTTATGATTTTCTTTTTTTGGAGTTAACCCTGGATTTATGACCAAGATCATTAGTTTTAAAAGTTAATGCAAGTTCACTTTTATTTTTTTTTCTTTTTTAAATTGATTGATTTCAGTTTCTTCCTTTAAATTTTTTTTTCATAATTTTCTTTCTATAAAATCATCTAAATCTTATATCCATAGTCACGAGGTTTGTGAGTTCATCTAATGTAATAGTTTTTTTTTGTTTTTTTAATATTTTTTTTATATACTTTCACTCTTTAATATCGAGTTGTTTAATAATCCAAATATGTTTAGGTTTTTTTTTTATTGTTATTTTTTTGGTAATTTTTTTTTCTTCTTCATATTATTTAACTTTACTAATTAAAGTAATGACTCGGTCTAAGATTTTTCTACCCCTAATATTCTCTTTTACATTGAATTTTTTTTCCCCAGCCTTCATAGTAACGCAGACCGCAAATATAGTAATAACTATGGAAACTATCGTGCTGCTTTGTTTGTTTACCAAGAGTTTCCATATATTTCTTCTTTTTTTTTTCTTTTAATCGGAAATTTCCACCTACTAATCTTGTCAGTGAGTGCTCTGTTTTATACTAAATTAATAGTCTGATGATATCTTCTAAGAATCTGAAAATCAACCTACTTTTACAGAAATCCCCTCTGTTTCTTCATAATTCAGGATTGCTCATAGTCACATGTTATGCATTTAGATTTGTGTGCTCCTATAAGACAAAAAACCAGCCCCCCCCCCCCCCCCCCCTCCTCTCTGATCACTCTTCGTGGTGTGAAAAGGGCAAATTATGTTGTGGGTCACATGGAGATAGAGAAAGATCATGTGATGTTATCCATGGCATGTCCACTGCAAATTCTGAATATATTGAAGAGAGAGGTCGGTCATAAATGGGATAGAATCTTGTTTATTATTGAATTCCAGAAACTGGAACCTTTGAGCTCCAAAGAGCCACCCTTGCCTGATCTTCCAAGGTTTCCTATCTGGAAAACCAACCAATCATTTCTTTACAAGCATGCAAGAGGGGCTACAGCTAGCTTGCTTGCTTTGTGTATCAAAATGGATCCATAGCATTTATTTTTCCAGGCATATCCAATCCCTGGAAATGGAGTTATCAAGAAAAGCAACACTTAAAATTAGAAAAGAAAAGCAAAAACGAAAAGAAAATTTCCCCCATTTTTTTATTAAAAAATTCTTTGTTTTTTATGTATATATTGAAAGGAAAAGGAGAAACATTCACTATCTGTTTTCTGTTTCTAGTGAACAAAACAGATTAGACTAATTTATTTCAATGTGATTACAGTTAATTTCATTGGATTTAATGTACAATTTGCAGCATATATATTACTTGCTCGCAGATCGATCAGTCATTTACTTCCATGCCAGTAGTATTCGCAATAAAAATGATATTATCGGCATCAGAACATTTCATTTGCAACCATTTGTTCAGTCTTCCGAGCAGTGTATAAAAACAGAGAAAAAATATATATAAAATCACACTTATTTATTTTGTATAAATAAGTGTCAATATTGTGTATAAACAAAGACCATTCGAATAAAGGATACATATTAGTGCTGGATTTAGCTATGAAGACTCAATCAAAGTATAAGTCTTGAACGCTTATATCAATTGTAAGAACCATGAAGTTCTTAATTAATTTAAATAATTGTGTTTTTGTGCTGAATAATCGGCCAATAAACTTAGAGGTTAATTTACTCCAATGCCGAGCAAAAACTTAATTAGACTTAACCAGAGAAAGAGACAAGAACCCTAAACTAAGACTTTTAAATCCTTTACAAAAACTAAATATAAGAATCTTAAGCTAGCTAGGAAATTCATGAAGTCTTTTAAAATAATCTTTATCATAAAACATTCCAGGTTCAAATTGAAGAAGTGCAGAACAGCCGTGCATAGCCGAGCAATCTTCCATTGAATAAGTTCTGTACACGAACATATACAATTTGAAATATTTATTTTAAAGGTGGGCAGTCCTGTAATGTTCAAAGAAATAAATGATTAAAGTTGAGGAATGTTCCGACACACACACACACACACACATATATATATTCCTATTATATTTTCATTAAATAATTAATGGGGGGTGGGGAGCTTCAGCTCATGTCGTTATATATATATCTTGATCTATCGTAATAAATTTTTAACAAGCTAGCTATAGGGTGTATTGTCCAAGGCTTATCTGGAAAAAAAAACATAAATAAATAAAAGCCTGTGAGTGCCAACTTGATTGCCTCCCTTCGCTGATCACATGCATAACAAGCCAGAATTCATTGCCAAGTTGAAAACCCTTTTGATTCATTATTTCAGAGAATACATAATTACGACTTCTGTGCAATCACAGATTAAATAAATAACTAGGGCTTCTCGATACAGCCTTTTTGTTTTTTAATTTTTTTGATTCACTGGTCACTGGTGAATGTAAGACTCCAATAAATAGATTATATAGTGTTCCTTGATGACAGCAAGGGTTAAAGATTCAGAGATTCAAAATATGTATTCGCAAGCTTCCAAGTTTCAGTTCTAGAGAAGAATATAATGTCCCTCCTAGGGTGGAGGAACCATATCTTAACATCATTAATTTTCTAAACCAGCTAGTGAATTTGGATCTTTTATGTCTGGGTCAAAATGAAATCTCGCTATATATATATATTTGGGCACTTCACCTTTTCTAATTTCTTTTTTGTAAGGAATATCATAGCAAAAACCTCCAAGAATTCTCTTCTGATACTAAGAGAAGTTGCTATACTGTATGGCAGCATGGGTCATGGTGAACATCAAATAGGAACAGATTTGTCCTTGCATGGAAAGACAATGATTCTAAACCATCATTTGGGTGTGCCCTAATCAAAAGAAAAGTTCATGAGCTCAAGATGCATCTTCCTCCACTCACTTCAAAAAAGAAAAGAAAAAAAGGATGCATCTTTTCCCACCTGCTAGCTACTAATAGAACTGCAGCCAAGGCGCAAAGGAACAATCAATAGCTAATTAAGAGCTCATATTGGATCTTATAATTATAGTATTTCGAGAAAAGTTCAATACTATAATTTACTGACATGGTCATATGCTTCTTAAAGTTAGAAACTACGATGAGAGAGAAAGAGAGAGCAAAGAGTGGCTTTTATTTTAGTGACATGGCCATATGTTTCTGTTTCATAAAGTTAGAAAATTATAATGAGAGAGAGAGAGAGAGAGAGAGAGAGGAGCTTCTTTAAACACATTGGACTTGCAGTTGTGAATATTGAGGGTAAAAATCGTACTTGTAGAAGAAGTGCATATCATCTGCTTCCTATAGTTTAATTCCCAGCTGATAATGGCATTTACAATGGATAGGGGTGAAGAGATGGTGTTTACTGTAGAGTCTCAAAAGGCAGTTCCTGCACCCTTCTTAACAAAAACTTACCAGCTAGTTGATGACCCTCTTACAGACCACGTTGTGTCTTGGGGTGATGATGAAACCACCTTTGTTGTGTGGAGACCTTCTGAGTTTGCTAGGGAACTCCTCCCCAATTACTTCAAGCACAACAACTTCTCAAGCTTTGTCAGGCAGCTCAACACCTACGTGAGCATCTCCCTCTCTCTCTCTCTCGCCCTCCATCTCACTCGGTCAAGGGTACTTCTAAAATCATCTCTAGAGTCTACATAAACCGTATTTGATGACAAAGCTTTCTAAATAAACCTTTCACGAAATCGGTTTAATATTTTTACTTGAGAATCTTTCTTTTCTTGTCTTTCTCTTACTCTTCTGTTAATACCTTGCAGGGATTCAAGAAGGTAGTAACTGACAGATGGGAGTTTGCAAATGAGTATTTCAGAAAAGGAGCTAAGCAGTTGCTATCTGAGATTCACAGGAGAAAAACATCCCAGCACCATCAGTACCAGCACTACCCTGACCAAGCAACCCAATTTCTCCAATCAGAAGATCATGGTTTTGGTTGGATTGATCCTCCATTTCCATCTCCAAAACCAAGTGTTGATCATATCCTAACTGCCCTCTCAGAAGATAACCAGCGACTGAGAAGGAAAAACTGTATGCTTTTATCAGAACTCTCCCACATGAAGAATCTCTATAATGACATCATCTACTTCATCCAAAACCATGCAAAACCAGTGCCCTATGAGCAAAAGGCTTACAATACAGTACCTAAGCTTATAGAACCGGGTTCTTCATGTCAAGATCAAACCATTTGTTTTGGCGTTCAAAGGGCTAAGAATGGTGTTTTGGGTAAGCATTCGTTGACATTTAGTACTGAGGAATCATCTAGTCCAGTGAAGCTTTTTGGAGTCCCTCTCATTGATAACAAAAGGCTGCATCCAGAAGCGATTGAATAGCAGGAATAATATTGTAGTGTCTCCTTCGATTAGCTTCTACAATAGGATCTAGATGTTGTCTGTAAGAGTTATCAGAAGAGGAGCTACATATGTACACAAGTAGCTGAAAGTTCAGTTGGATTTAAGCTACTTCATGTTAATTAGCAGCAAAAGAAGAAATTTCTTCTTTTTAATTTTCTTTTCTTTCCTCACAGACCTGAAGCAAAATATCGGCTTCTCCGACATTGATATTTCTACAAATTAAGAACTAGCTAGAGTACTCTATCAACCTCGTTTTCCTTTTCTTCCAAAATCCTTTAACTTTTCCTTAATCAAATATTGGATAGCTGTTACCTTCAAGAACAACATGTTACGTACACTATATATTAAGAGCAGAAGAAAAAATTTTCGATGTGTTATAAAAACGAAGTATATGAATGGCAATGCAGTAACTAAGCGCTTAAACTCCAATTAGTTTTCTCATCTAAACTTAATCACATGTACAGGACATCGCTGCCTTAACTATATATATATTCTTGGTCAATGCTCTATAGTAAATTCACAAGGGCATCTAGCTCCCAAAGAAGCTTTTTATTGCCTGCTCTATTCATTAACTGTCTTCCACGCAAAGAACGCTTGTCTGTCTTCGTCTCTCTCGGGAAAAAGAAATGCTAATGTCAATAAAGAAACATGAAATATTAGTTTCACGATTTACTCAAGCTTTTCTTTGGAATACTGTACCGTGCAGAACGTCTTAAAGTAAGTGAAACAAGAAAGAAATATCGCAGCAGAGAGAAATTAGTATTGGGTCACTGGCCATTGACCACTGATCAATTATTCTTCCTCCTTTAAAAGGAGAAAAAAGAAGAATGAAGGAGAGGGTTCAGAGAATATAAGTGGAGGATGGAATTGAGCAATCATGTCATGCTTTAAGTTTGACATTCATGATCATGTGGAATCTAGAGATTTACCTTCAGTTTTTATCTGAAAAAGAAGAAAAGAGGCCCATTAAAAAAAAAAGTGAAAATAGTAACCCGTTTAGCCATTGGCTTAGGCAATGTATAAAGAGAGGGGGAAAAGGAAGATTTTTCGTGTTAAAGATTGCTTTGGGATTGTTCTATAATGCGATTCTTTGTCATGCCTCGAATTTGTTTCCCTTCTCTTGTGTAAGCTTTTTTTTACCCTTTTTATGCTAATGCTGTTTTCTTTTTCATTTTCTTACCAGAACTTGAAATTAAGCTTGCCTCATCCTTCTCTACTTTAAACATATATGGTTATGAGTACATGTAACAAAAAATCTGAATCATAATTTCTCTATAATTTGGAGCTTGGAGGATGGAGATCCAAACTTACAAGTTTATTTTTTGGTGGAAAAGAACTAGACTATATATGCTCGAATTTTGTGGAATGATTGAGGTAACAATATTAGTTATAGCTTACCGGTAGATTAAGGGATAAATTCAAATTGTGTCTCTGTAGTTTTGATAATTGATCATATTAGTCCCTCTATTTCAATCGTATCTACACAATATCTTTTGTTTTTTGTTATTATTCACATATATATTGTCTTTATTCGTGTTTATTCTACCCTAAATTTGATCAAATCGACGAATGGAGTTGTGTCATGTCGATGGCTTAAATCAATTGGAAAAAAATATGGAAAAATATTCGCTTATGTCTTTTTTTTTTTCAAGGTTAAAAACAGCTTATTTTTTCATTTTAAAAATATTTTTTTAAAAAATTAATTCTTTTTATTTTTTACTACAAATTAATATTTTTAAATAAAAATTATTTTTTTAAAAAATCACAACGAATATTTTTAAACACATGGTGGTTAAGGTTGATTGTGTTTCTTTGCTTTTCTTTTAAATAAAACGCATTGGCTTATATTCAGAAAATTAATTAGTAAAGATCTGTTCAACTTGAACCAAACATGTTAAACATTCCATCCAACTACTTGGACCACATAATATCTGGTCCAAATTAGACTGTTTGTTATTAAATTTTTAAGCATGTGGTTTGACATAATGTGGAATATTTTGTATCTCGAGCGATGGGTACTTGGAAGAAAACATTCAAAAAATGTTTTTAAATTTTTAAATTTTTTTTATTATTTTAAATTATTTTAATGTGTTGATATAAAAAATAAAATTTTAAAAATAATAAAAATTATTACTTTAATATATTTTTAAAAAATCGTATTTATTTCTCATCAATCCTCCACCAATAACGTGGTATTCGTTTTCTGCAAGCCCAGCCACTTTTTCAAATTACGTAATTTTACGACATCTGAATAACTGAGGCCCGAACAAATTTATATTTTCGGTCGCTGGAGAAGCTTAAAGGCCCAAAATAGTAACCAAGCTTTCCCAGTGATGCAGCCTAGTAATTAGCCCATAATAGTAATTTGCAATATCTCGTGCAATCTTGTTTACCACTTATTTTCTTCCTTATTAATGAGTTGATCATGCCAGTGATGAAGAAACTGCATACAAATCATGTTAATCCTAGACTTTTTTTGGACTGAGAGACTCGCCTTCTCTATTTATCAATCATGGGCTGACTCAGTGATCCATAAAAACCTAGCTTGATCTAGCAGGTAAATCTAGCTGTTTGTCGATCTAGAATCGAATCCAAATCAAGTTTTAAACTTAACTATTTTAAACCTGGTCGATTCAGTGCTCAACCAGCGTCATTGCTTGGGAAAACTACAGTGTGGGTGCCAAGAAATCGTAGTCGATTAGTTCGAGGGAGGGCAAAATCTAACGCTGTCTTGTCAAATTGTTGGAGTGTATCTTCAGATGGATTTGGGATCTAGGCTTGAAACTAACTCAATTGAGTTTTAACTAGGACGGCCTTCAATCTGAACGGACTTGGAGTAAACATTTTTTCTTTTTCTTTTTCCTTAATGGGCTAGGGATTAGCGTCTTGGAAGCTCATCTAATCTCTCCTCCCACTTGTTAAGACCAATAAAAGAGGGGAAATTTCTTACCGGGAGGTCTCGAAGTGGAATGGGATTCAACAATGGAGAAGAACTGCTCTATTAGCAAATAGAAATTTCTGATTGGAGATTCTTATTGAAATATAGAATCGGTGGCCTCTCGAGATTTTTGTTGGGAAATCTCTCTTCCAATCCTAGAAGGATGGAGTGGGATTTAACAACAGAGGAGATTGACCGGCATCCACTGGGCCTCCGACAAGGAAAAGGAAAACCTAGAAAGCCCGACTATGAGTTAGGTACGATGGTCCTTTCCCACCCTTGCCAGATGCTACTTTAAAGCAGCATTCATTCATTGGTATTTGGTACACGATCGAGCGATCACTTGTATTGCCAAAATGGGTGGGGTAGCTTATTCAAAGGCTGATGGGTTTGATGGATGAGATGCTTAAACTTTAGGGGACAAAGCATCAAAAGATTATGTACCTTATGGAAATCTTTAAGTAACTAAAGCAAAAGATGCCTAAATGCCCTTTTACCTCATCTATGATCCACATGATGACACCTTCATCAAGTCTCTCTTTCCCACTCATATGCTATTTGCTTCCTCATCCATGGAGAGTCTCAGCGAGAGGGAAAGAAGAGAAAAAACCCACCTCCCTGTGGGGCATGTCATTTACGCCAGCAGGAAAGAACTCGAGGCAATCAAACTGGGTTTCTGTTCAGACAAGATTCCCAGGGTTCATGATTTTCTTTTATGCTACTTGGCTGAATGCCACATTGACACCCGTCTTGGTTTTGGATGCCATTGGCTAAAAAGAAGTTGGTGGTATCGAGATGTTTGTTCGATCCCCACCATTACCATCAATGGCTCTTTATACCATACCAGAAGAAATGCTGCAATTTATACCATATCTAGTTCGACGTCAGCTTGCTTTCATGATCTTGTGCTGTGTTTTTCTTTAATATCACATTGCATCACCAGCTAACCACTCCACCCACCAATGAAATGTTGCTTTTCATGGTGTCAATCTAGCTTGTGGCTTGGAACTCTAACTTGGTAGGTCTAACTTTATCCACCATTCCAACTCCTTCAAGTTCTGTTATCAAGCTTTTTTGTCTGACCACTCCATGATCCACTCCAAAAGGCTCGAACCAACAATTTGATCGTCACCCATTTGCTCCCAGTGGACACAAATATAAAACAATCTAACCACATCATGCCAAGGCCATAAAAGTTGAGATGTTAAGAATACTTGTTTATTATATCATTAGATGCTGGATTCATTGTATAACAAGTGGTCTTTTAGGTAGATAAACCCTAAGGTGGTGTCTTGGGCCTTTCCTGGTTCGACGACAGCAAGCAGTAGCCTTGTGTTCTTAATTATAACTTTAGTAATTCCTGTACTAGGATGCTAATAAAAAACAGATGTATTTTGTTCCTTGTGACCGTGCCTGCAGAAAGTGCATTAGCCCTATAGTTTTGTAATTTCTCAGTGCCGACATGATTAAACAAAATATTTCATTATATTTGCAACATGCAATTACTGATAGAGAAAGGATACACCCTTGCAGCTCTGCTGAAAAAGACCTGGGATGAACTGGTAGACAAGCTCGGTGCTTTAAGCATCAATTTTATCTCATCTGTTCTCCATTATGGATCCAAATTATTAATGTGTCATCATCATAAACCCACACTCAAAGATCAATTTGTTACAAATAAATCTTCTTTTTTTGTCCTGAACTATGCTAGCTCTAGTGCTCATCTTGATCTTGGTATATTACCCACCATCATGATTAAGAAACTCCCTAGGATTCATCAATAAAATATGTTAATTAACGGTCACCTATTAACCCATGTTCCTGTATTGTTTAAATGGTTGTTTTTTTAAAATTATTTTTAATTTGAAAGTATTTTAAAATATTATTTTTTATTTTTTTAAAAAAATATTTTTTTATATCAACACATTAAAATAATTTAAAAACATAAAACTATTAATTTTAAATAAAAATATTTAAATTCTAACCAATTTTCATGGTAGCACAACGGGCTTATAATTGTAAATTTTAAGAAATGAGATTTCTTTGACATTTTGTAATTCCAAGATGGTTGATTCATAATGGATTTGGAGTATTTTGTGGGTTTTTAATTTGGATAATAAATATATATAGCTGGGGATATTCGTTGTTGTGTAGTAAGATTGCTTTCACATCGTATCAAATCATTCAGTGATTGCATTTGAAAATCCTCATTCTCGCATGCTATCTTATAGCGGCCTCCTCTTCTCGAGTCAAATTGAAGCTTAAGGGTTCCAGATGTTAAAACAATGGGGAGGGACACCAAATTAAAAAAAAAAATACAGAATGTTCGAAGAGTTGATCTCACGTTGGGGGATTTTTATCCTGTTCGTCGTTGAATTTTGACTTTTGAGAGGGAGATGACGTTAATTAGCTTAATCTAATTCATCATTAAGTCAATTTCAGGATTCAAACCCTTAAATAGGTTGACCTATCAAATTTAAATAGGTAAATAAACATAACAGAGTAAACTAAATTAGTTGATAGTTTTGAACACGAGTTCCAATCGATAAAAGAAGTGATGGTAGTCGGTTCATATTTTAATATTACTTAAAAGTCAATGAAAAAAAATCTAATCCTATTTAATTTTGTATTTTGAGGGTTTATGATTGGTTGATAAATTAATTTCTAGGTGTTGAGAGGATGTTTATAAAATTTTTTTTTTTGTTAAAATAAGTTATAAAATAAAATTTTTAAGTTGTTTGTCATGATTTTCTAATTATAATATTTGAGTGAACAAATGACACATTATTTATTGTTAAAAAAAAAAAAAAAGACTAGCAATACTCTATTTAAAAAAATTAAAAAAAGGTTCAAGAGTGTGGGCCTAGGTCACTAAAGCTACTCGCCTGAGCTATTTTTTTAATAGACTTAGATACGCTGGTTTTTTTATGGATTTTTTTTTTTGTAATTCTTTTTATTCTTTATTTAGGTGCATGATAGATTTAAGAAAAAAAACTATTAGACTTAGTTAGATAAATTCAAAAAATGTATAGTTTAGCCCTATATTCTCATTAATATATTTTTTTCAACTAAATTTTTTTTAAAAAAACAATTTCATTATTTTTTATCATTTAGATTAAAAAAATAATACCTAATTATCACCACCACCATCTCATTATTCATCTTTGATTGGAACTAGAGATTAAGATAACTGGCTTCTGCCTAATAATTTCATGAACAATCTTTAAGAACGATATGAGAGTGATCCTTGAAGTTTCTCATGGAATTTGCAGGAAGAAACTTGGGAGGTAATGAAGGGCACCTAATGGTGTGCGCAGGATAAGGTGAATTGCAGCTACAAGGTAAGGGCAGCGGTGCGCTCCTTGCAAACCTGCATGCAGTATCCTTCCTCCTCAAAGGTTTCGGGAATTGGGTCCTAGATTTCTGTCACAGTTGTTCTTTTTCTTTTTCTTTTTTTTGGCAAATTAGCATAAAGTGACATCCGGCCCCTCATGATTTTCACGTGCGTGGCTTAAAATCAAGCTTGTTTTTCTTTTTTTGTTTAAAAAAATTATTCACATTTTTTTCTTGATGAAAAATTATTAGATTTATGCTTTTAATGCATTTTTTGTGCTTGAATATTTTTTGACATATCTTTTTAAATATTTTTTTATTTTTAATTGACCTATTTTCTCCATTCAATAAAAAATATTTTAGTTATATACATTATTTTTTCTGTTGTCTTTGAATCTAAAAGCCAAAATCTTGGATAAAAATATTTTTATCTCATTATACCATAAATAATTATATTTTGTTATAGTAACATTTTTTTTAGTTTTTTTATTTAAAAAACTATAATAGCTCAAGCTAAAAACATTGTCAAAACTGACTATACATGAGATTACATAAAAAAAGTCTGTTTTTTTTTTAAAAAAAGATCATAATGTATTTCACTGCATCTTTGAGAGTAGTAGAATAAATGTGACAAATTTAAAATTAAAAAAAATTATACAAAAAAAATTAGACTTGAAGACTTAAGTGCCTCTAAACATAAATAAGATAGTGTTTGAAATCATGAAAGAGATTTGTTTTTTTAAATATATTAAATAATTTTTATTTTAAAAATTTATTTTTAATATAATCATATAAAAATAATTTATAACTATAAAACAATTAATTTAAAATTAAAAAACTTTATTTTTTTTTAAAAAAAACAATACACTCACTCTAGAAGTTGATGGTGTGACGTTCAAGTCTTCTTCTTTCTTGAGCTAACCGGGCCACATTCTGACAATCTCGAGGACAACATGGCAAGTCACCACTTTTTTTTTCATTAAAAAAATGTTTTTAAATCCTTATTTAATATTTAAAGTTTTGTTTGGAGGTTATTTTTGAAGTTTTTTTAATTTAAAAATATATTAAAAATGATTACAAAATATATAAAATAATAATTTGAATTAAAAAAAATTAAATGTATTTAAACTAAAATGTCAAATTAATCATCCAAAAATAATTTCAAAAACCAGATTGAAATGATTAATAGACACAAAAAAACAGATTCAAAACTTTTCAGATCTAGACTTTCAAATCGATTTAAAACATTCATGACAGTGATAGCTTCAAATGATGGACATTTTGATCTATGCGGTCGCCTAGAAAGTTCCCCCCTCTTTAATTTCTCTCTCCTCCTTTTATTTTTAATTTTCAAATTTAAGACATTAATAGGTTTTTTTAATACGAGGAATTTCTAAATAAGAGAAGTATATTGTTTATTTTTAAGTATTTTAATTTGTACGTTCTGGATTCGCTTATACAATCTAATGGTGTGTGCGTTTTGTCAAGTGAAAAACGATGTTTAAAGTGAAAACGACATTGTAATACCTCATTTTTACTATATAGTATTCTATTCTATTATAAATATTCATACGATCTATATATATATATATATATATATATATATATATAAATGACATGAATTGTTTCTCTATCAACACAAATATTAGATTTTTTTTTGTTGCATATTTATTTTAGATTCTCATATTATATATTAAAAAAACAATTTTCACAACTACAATAACAATAATAACAACAACTCAATATAATAATTTTATTTTCATTAAAAAAACTATTTTTTTATAAGATAATGTATTTTCATATAAAATAAACACGCCTCTAGTTAGTATTGAAAAAAATAATTAATTCTAATAAATCTAAGTTAGCATGGTCTTATTTGTTTTTAATTAATTTCAATCAATGTTACAATATTGATATTTTTATTTATTATTGTTACTTCTCTGTTTATTTATTAGCTAACATGTCTTCGCTTGTTTTCTTTTATTGTATCAATTTTTGTTTTTAAAAAAATTATTTATATATATATATATATATAGACACACACACTCATTTACATAACCGACATTTCATGCTAGCTACTTGTCTTGGTTCAGTCATATACTTCTAATAATGTTTGACGTTTAAAGACAAGAATGACGACATAAAATAACGGGATTAGCCTTTTAACTTTCAAGAGTGACTCTGCTATCCGATCATTATTTTAACACTTATTCTCGCCCAACAGGTTAAACTCGGATCTAAATGATCCAGGTTAAAAAAAATTAAAAAAAATTAATGTGATTCTAGTAAGATTTAGTTGCAATCCATTAACTTTTTTATTAAAATATTATTATTTTAATTTTTTTTTAAAAATAATTTGAACAACCCATTTAAAATTCTAAACTCAGATCTTGAACCAACTGCCCATATAAAAACTATGCATCCGATGATTAAAGTGAGAAATGATCCATCGCAAATCTTGTATGACAATAACAGCACAAGGGTAATTTTCTTCTTCTTCCTCCTTTTATTCTTTTGGCTAAAAAGTAAAAATATTCCATTCCAGTCAAGTAAACAAACGAGAGAGTAAACTTCAATTTTCTATTTTTGCGAAGGTGATTTCGAGTTAGAATGACAAACATCGGCATCATTTATTTTTTTTGAATTGTGTTTTGTAACATTTTTAAGATATATTTATCTTAAAAAAAATATTAAATTAATATTTTTTTATAGTTTTAATATACTAATTTGAAAAATATAAAAAAATAAAAAAATATTTTAAAATAAAAAATACTTCTAAAAAAATATTGTTTCACAATATCAAAAACACATTAATAAAATTACCATGGACATGAGTATCTAATATTTAGCCACTCCAAAGTCTAAATAGTAATGCAACTATAAATATGCTGTGGAATCTAGGATGCCAGAGGAGATTTAAACAAATTCTCTAATTTTGAGATTTATAATTTTTTTCCTGACAATAAGATATATTTTTAAATCAGACAATAATGATTAGGTCTCATTTCTTATATATTGGTTTAATAAAATTCTCAAAAAGCTAACTTTAAATTTTAATTTTTAGAAATAATAAAATAAACAAACCTTCTTCATAATTTTACCCTCTGCGAACCCAATTCCCATAATAATTTCCAATCATGAACGCAAGGTTGAGCTGGAAAAAAGAAAGAAAGAGAAAGAAGGGAGGAAAAACAAAAGAAATAACAACGACAATGCAAGTAAAATATATATTTTAAAAAAAAATCCTTGACCAACGGGGCAGAATCGGCAGATGTTAAAAAGCCTTGCTTGCTTGCATAATGACAACCCACAAACCTGTTGAACCACTACTTGCATATTTGATATTCTGATTCCTGCTATCCTAACCGTTTCCTTTTCTTGGTCACGTAAATTTCCCTCCATCTTTATTTTTTTCCATTTTCAGAAAAAGAAAGAAAGAACACAGCAATTGAAGAAATAAGGATGGATTTGCGTAACAGTTTTGCTTCGCATCCACGCCCAAAAAAGAAATCACTTTAACCATAACCTCTCGTTCACTCGATCACATAAATACCATCCATTGCTAGTACTTTGCTATACAGGGAAGAGAGAGAGAGGTTCTGAAATGGGAGGTGGAGCAGAGTTTGATGAAAGAAAATGATGGATGAGGGTGAATAAAAGGGACCACACATTTCTGATCAATCATCTTCTTCAATAAATTCTCTCCCTCCGCACCTTTTTCTCATCTTTTTATTTTCTACTAGTGTTTCTTGTGTCTTTGGTTTTTAGATTTTAAACAGGTCTGGGTAGCTTGTCGGGTGCACCTAATTGATTGTGGTTCATCTCAACTAACCAGATCTGTATCTCATAACTTGTTTTTAAAGCTTAAAGCTCATTTCTTTCGTGTTTCTACTCACCGGATTTCAGATCTTTAGAGAGATATGGGTCTCTGTATCTAGCCTTTCTTATCCTGCTCTGGTAATAGTTTTTTTTTTCAAGTTTATATTCTTATTGGGATCTCCATGTGTCAAAGGCCTGTATCAGATCTGAATACCCCACCACCTTCATTAGTTCTCCTCTTAGGTTCATGTAATACAACCCCCATTTCCTCTTTTTTTGATTGACAGCTTTTTAAGCTGTCTGTACTAACTAGCATATTGTGGTGCACTGGTGTTCGTAAAGGAGATAAGAGTTGAGGATTCCATAGTTTCATTTTGGAGTCTTGAATTGGTTTATGTGACAATTGATATCTCACACAAGTGAAAAAGTCTGTTCTTTGGGGTGTTTATAGATAGAAGAAAGCTTTCATATTTTTTTTTTTAATCTAATTTAGACTTTTATGAAGGAGGAGGTCCACTGGTGGGTTTGGTGGACTTTCTCTATACCAATTAAACCCCATTTTATAAAAGAAAAAATTATTCCTTTTTACAAGATCATACTTTATTAATATCAATCTTGTTTTGTTTTTTTTAATGCGAGCATTGTTGTTGTTGAAGGAGGAAGAAGAAGAAAACACACAAATGGGTTTCCTTTAACTTCCCCCCTCTCTATTTTATTTACCATTGTTTTTTTTCCCATTATTGGTTCTTCTATTGATCTTCCACTACTTTATCTAACAATTTATGCCAAACTTGAGTTTGACCCACAATACAATACCTTTTATCTCTAATGTTACTTTACTTCTTCATCACTTGTTTCTCCTTCATCCTATTTTTAAAGCCCCTCCTTCTCAAGCCTTTGCTTCTATGGGCAAGTGAAATAAGATTGCTGTCATTCTGGTTCTTGAAGGACTTGTTTCTCTTCTCTTATTTAGGTTTATCGAGGAATATTCTTTTGAAAGATTTTTATATCAATGTAATTCCTTTAAAAACATCAATTAACAAGATGAGTCCAAGTTCAAGTGCAAGAGCAGAAAAAAGCGCTCTTGGTGATGGGACTAGAGGGATGTCTGTTTTGGACTTGCCTGAATTGGCCTTGGAATGTGTTTTTGAGAGGTTACCTCCTGCTGGCCTCTGCAGCATGGCAGGTGTCTGTACTTCTTTGAGGGAAAGGTGTGTGAGTGATCATTTATGGGAAAAACATATGAAGCATAAATGGGGCAGGGTAATTGGCCCTACTACTTATAGGGAGTGGCAATGGCATTTAGCTTCGAGAAAGGATCTCAGGAGTTGCAAACAAGGCAAGCCAAAATGGTTTATGAGGCTTCTGTCCATTTTTTGGCCTTCTTCATGGAGTATACCTAAGGTTGATCCCGTTAACAATAGCAGGCAGAGGAGTTCTTTGCATGTTAATTCAATCATGTCCTCGTACCTTGCTCTTGAGACTGGCAAGTTCTGGTTCCCTGCTCAAGTCTTTAACCGTGAGGTAGATCATGATCGTATTCTTTTTTGTTTCCATTAATTAATTAGCTTTAATTTTACTTAAAAACTGATAATTCTTTTTTCCTCAAGGCTACAAAATCTATAATTGTGCTCTTAACTCAGTAGCCTCCAGAGGATTAATGTGTTAGGCTTTATGAATTTTCATCCCTGGTAGTAAAAGTTCTCGTGTTGTATTCCAGAATGGGCACGTTGGATTCATGTTATCATGCTATGATGCTGAACTTAACTATGATCCCCGGACGGATACATTTCAAGCCAGGTGATCGAAATAATTTTCTTCTTGGCCATGATTCTTAATAGATGTTGTACTTATGGACATCATAACTACTATCCATAGGGCATTGTAGATTCTTAAATTAGCTTTTTCTGTAAAAGATGTTGATGTAAAAATAATGAATGGCAAAAGGAATACTAATAGGGTAAGTGTATATAGTGGAGGATTGAATTTTATATGTTTTTTATATTTTAGGTACCCACCACATGGAAGGAGAGTAATTTCCATAGAGAACGGTGTGCCATGGGAAAGGCTTAGAGCGCCATCTGTTGATACCTCTCCACATGATCTACACATCTCTGATTGCTTGCATAATTTACTCCCTGGCGATTACATTGAGATTCAGTGGAGAAGAAACAAAGAATTTCCTTATGGTTTGTTCTCCATACCAGTAACTTGCTACCAATCAGAATTTCTTTATGTTTTATCAAGGTTACATATTTGAATATTAGAGTATTAACTCCATACAAGAAAAATGATTCAGCTTTAATCGGCTCATTATTGACTACAAAGAAGAGCTGGAGACAAGCAATTTTATATTGTTGATCTCTAAAATCTAGGGGAACTTTTTATCATGCAAAATATTCCTCTTGTCAGTAGGAGCCAGAGACAGCAGAGACCCTATTTTATATTCAAGTCATTCTTTTTGAATTTGGTATAGAACCTGCCTACATAAACGCAGAGTCCTTTTAGCATGTAGACACAAGTGTATGTTGAATATATTAATTATATGAATCAGATTTGAAACGATTTAATGTTAATGTTTGATTAAATATTACCATGAATATCTGCAGGTTGGTGGTATGGCGTTGTAGGTCACCTGGAATCATGTGATGGAAATGAAAATTATTGTCGGTGTCATAATAGCGGTAAGTTCATTTTATCTTTTCTTCGTATCAAGTACCACTTTATGCTCCATCTGATTGCCTAGAAGATAAGATTTTGAGGAATCTTGCTTTTATTTTGTCTAAACCATCTTGCTTAACACAAAAATAACACAGTTTTTGTCCAGCTTCATGTTTACCAACATTAGATGAAACATTTTGAAGAGAGAATGAAAGAGAGTTTCAAGCAGTGCACTTGAATAATATTTTCATTTTTAGTAAAAGATGCAATTAACATCTTTCCTTTTAAAATATGTATGAGATTAATATAAAGTTTACTTTCACTGATTAGACCCAGTTTTGGGTTTTGGGAAGTCCTTTTCTTGAATTCGATTTTTCAGTCTATAGACCACTAAGTTATACTATTTGATTGGTCCCAAACGACAAATCCCTATCAAAATGTCACAGCTTCCACCAATATTTTGATAACTTCTGTCTAGTGGAATATTTATGGCCAACCACATAGAAAGAACTTAATGTCTTTTATAGGCCTCCCTTTGTTTGTTAAGTTGGAACAACTAGCTGGGGCTGCAATAAATTTCCCATTGTAAGCTTCCAATCTTTCATTGAATTTTCTGATATCTTTGCTAGCTTAATGGACTTCTGTTGTCCTGAAGTTAAATACACCACTTGATGATCCGCTAGTCAAGTTACTTCACCAAAAAGAAACTGCTTTTGGCCAGCTAGTTGCAACTTTAATAAAAAAAGAATGTTTATGTCTCTATTTGTGCTGCAAAGAATCCAATCTTGTTAAAAAATGTGAAGTCTAGGTTTTACACTGGATATAGAACTCTTATCCATTTGTTTTGACGATGGACAAATGGTGAAGCTCCTAGTGTTCTAGCCCTCTGTTAATTGATGATAGGTTTTCAATCCGTGATAGCAAAAGCCAAATTTATTCGCAACTTTGTATAGGTCATGCATGCATGCTAATGAAATGCCTGATTTTGGTTACTTAGCTATCATGAGGAATCTAGTAATTAGTGGTCTCGTTTTTCATATTTGAGAAATGATGTCAATTCATCTAATGTTCCCCTTTTTTTATGGTCCATTCCTTTTCCTTAAGTGCAAAAATTATGATTTTGACTTCAAATTTTGTATCACCAGTCACTGAGAGAAAAAAAGGCATGCATGCGCACATATAGTGTTTGGTATCGTGTTAGCATTTTTTTTGCCCAATCATATAAAAAATAATGTTTGATCAGTCAAATAGTTTTTTCCTTTTGTTTGGTTTTATAGAAGCTAAAATAACGTGCTTTTTATTCATGAAAGCTTGTTTTTCATTTATTTTGCATGTAAAAATCCATTTTGAAACAGTTTTAAGAAAACACATTTTTTAAAACTTATTTATTTAAAAGCGCAACTAAAAATGTTTTTTTAAAATCAAAACCACAAAAACTACCACAATGTCAAACACAAACATTATAGGCAACTGAGGTGAAAAGCTACTGCATACTATTTGAATTTTGGCTTGCTTATAATCCTTTTAGTCCCTAACTAACATAAAATTGCTGCAAACAGAAACTGTAGTGTTGGAGTTCCACCAGTACACTCCTGGCTCACGGTGGAGAAGCACTAAGGTCAACAGGAAAGAGCATCAGGAGGAGGGGAATGAGGCAGATGGATTTTATGGAGGGATTAGAAAGCTATATAAGAATGAAGAAGTTTCCAGGTGGAAGAGGCTGTGGCCGTCTGAGGTGTTGGAATAGGCATTTATCTGCAACATGAAAGTTCCACGAATGACTACACGAGTTTAAAATATAGAAGCCTACATTTTATCCAAAAATAAATTTCTTCCTTGCTAAAACCGTAATATAAAAGAAGAAAATAGGACTTATAATTTAGCTCCCATGGATGCGGTTGCCATTATGCATCGTGTTTCTAGTTTGTCCATGCTTTTTTCGAGGTGGCCATTTCATGTGATCCTGCAAATTATGTAAACATTTACGAAGTGGTATATAAAAATTTCAATCAAAGCTCTCATAAGCTCAAAAATAGAGCTCGAATCCTTGCTGTATCAACTTTGACCATACAGATCTTTTCTGGGATTATCTTATGGTTCCTGTGCTGTTCTCAATGATGGACCGGTGTCTAACATCACATAACCGAAGAAATGAAAACGAATGTACAATTTCAATGTGATCATGAGCAACAAATAAGATAAATACAGCTCTGGAAAGGGGAAAAAGAAAAAGAAAAAACCAATATCCGAAACGTCTGCATATCCATTATTCCATTAAAGAAGCCAGTAAAGAAATGCAAGTTTTAATTATGATAAACAAACAACAGGAAGAGGAAAAAAGGTAATCCATACATCGAATTTAATACTATAATCTCCATAAACACAATGGGATAACCTTCTAAAATAGTATCTACAGCAAACAAAATGGGTTTTTCACTCAGCACATTTTGCTCCATAACCCATGCACAAAGACAGCTTTGGCATATAATGTGTCGGTGTTACCTTGGTTATTTTAGACACTCCTTTCTCCTCATTGTGTGCCACTAACCCTACAGACTTAATGCTTAATTTCCTCTTAATTTTCTGATTTGAAACTTCCACAGTTTGTTGTGTTTGCTTATTATTATGTTCATCACTTCTCCTTATAGATAAACTCCCGTGAAGAAAGTTTTTCATCCTCTGCCTCTGCTCTCTCTCTCTCACAAGACTCTCCACTTTCTTCGGCATTGTCTCCTGCCTTTACTATGAGCTCTTGAAGAGTTTGACTTATTGGGTTTTCTTGGCCACTCGGGGTTTATTTTCACAAGTCTAGCTTTTCTTGCAAACAAAACTCTTTTCGGCTAAGCTAGCCTTTTTGGGCTTTCTACTTTAGTTACATTTGGATTAGCGAGGAGGCAACCCATCCGGCTTCTGTTGATTATACAAATTCGGCTTGGTAGGACCCGATCGTTCTCACTAGTGATAGATGCGGCCCATCAAGTCACTGCTGGCTCGTAGAGGCGACATGGACCGAGCCCGTCTATGGTTGATTTTCTGCCATTTTCCCTCCCTTTCTCCCTTGACAGTCTTCAAAGCTGCCATGAATGGATCGAAATCATCGTTCCACACATTCCGTCGTGAAAATGAAATTTTAATTTTCGCTATTTGGGACTCGGGGGATGTCGGAGTTGAGCTGTGGCTACCAAATTTGCCATTGGTAGGGTGCTGGTGACACGGCGGAGGTTTTAGTGGCATGACCTTACCATGACAAAATAACTCATCCGCAAATGCCATGGCAGGAAATGATTCCTCATGTTGTCTTCGGTGCTTACGTTGCTCTTCCATTGCGTCGTCAAATCTCATACTGTCTCCCGAGTGAATATCATCGATGTTGAAACGTCGACTGTATCCAAATCCAAAGTCATCCACACTGGGATTTTCATCTTCATATATTTTCGGTGTGGTGGGCTCGGAGTCAAGATCATATGTAGCATCGGACGTCCCTTTGGTAGGACTAGTAGGTGCTCTATAGAAATAGGTATTGTTGTCTAGGTTGAACCCTCGTGTGACTTGTGGGTGCACTCATAAAGAAACAATCATTTAAGATTTCAAGCGCCATGGTTTGTGTGGTCAGTATAGAGGCCTTGCCTTGGATTTGCCAAAGAAATAATTCCTTTTTAACAACAAGGGCTGCTTGAAAATGAGAGTGTGGAGAGTTTTGCTCCTGAAAGAGGGTAGACACCACTGTTGCATATGCATATGAAGGGCTGGGCATCCTCTGACTTCCAAAATATTATCCTCCAAAGATTTTAAACGTACAAGAGAAATTAAATCTCGGTGACTGTCTCTACAGTCCTGTCAACTTCTACCACATCCTCGATCATCATTACAAGTTTCTTACACTTGATATCCTCGATCAACAACTAGATTATACCTAATCTCGATGTTTTCCAATATTACATGACAAATGTGCTTCTTCATGATTTGTCTTAATGCCTATCCCTAATAGATCAAAATGCCTAATCTTTTTAGTCACGGACTAAAATGTGGCTCGAGGGTTGAAAGACAATGAAGTTTTTAGTCCCAGATGGGTTGCTCAACAACAGGCTCATGTCAATTTTCTGGCAAAAAATATACAACTCATTAAACTAGAAGATGGTGACAGTTCATGATTAGTTCTGCTGTGGGTCAGAAATCACATATGGTTCTAGAAATAAGAATCCAAATCATGCAAGAATAGTGCATTTTTCTCTCAAATACAAATAATAAATGAACAAATTCATGTATAATTGACTGAATGAGTTGATAAGACTAAAAGTGTTAAAGTTATATTGCCTCATGACTTTGATGAAATAAAGATGTAGAGATTTTTTTTTTTAAGATACATTGCTTACTGGGAATTGGAATTAAAATCAAATTCTAGCTCTTCCCTTTCTTTTACGACCCATATTTGAGTATCAGCAGGGCTTTAATTGCTATCCCAAATTATTGTATCCACGCCAACAACTATGACTTTGAGAATTTGTTTTTTAAAATTTCCTGATATTTTTTATTGTTTTAATATGTTTATATTAAAAATAATTTTTTAAAAATAAAAAAATATTTTAAAAAATAATATTTACTATACTTTCAAACAAACTTTTAATTTTCAAATTAATACAAAAAAAAAAAAACCACAAATTATTTAACATAGTAATTTTTTATTTAGCAAAAAACTATTCAAGCAAAATTTGTATTATTATTTAGTATAGTTTAATATTCAAGGTTATTTTCCCATTAAATTTAATATTCTTTATAAATAAAAAAATATTCTCATTGTTTAATATTTTTTTTCTTTGCGAACTATTGTTTACTAATGTCAGCTTAGTACTCGAATGTTAAATATATTTTTTATTAATATAAATGTATAAATATTTTGATTAATTTTATAAATTTTAAAAGTAATAATTATATAAATTTTTAATAATTTATAAATTTATAAATTTTAAATTAGTGAAATTTAGAAAAAATCCTGTATACCACTGGTTGAGTTATAATGTTAAACATTTACATGGCATGAAGGATGAGGTGGGTATTTTTTTAAAAAAAATTCTTACCAACAAAAAAGCCAACAAATCTTGTCTCTCACCATCACCTCCATCACAGATAAAGCTACAGTTACAGTCCAACCTCTGAACCAAATAGACTAGCCTCGAGGCTCAGGTCAGGGCTGTGTTGGAAAAAAGGTGGATCCAACAATGAACCTTCAACATTCGAACTTACCTGCCTCTTCCGTTTACGCCACCAATTTCTAGCTCTCAAACCATTCAATCGCATGGAAACCCTCCAGATGAGACCACAAAACCTGCAATCTCTAAAACCCAAATTCATGAACACACGTTTTTCAAGACTCGTCATCAAACCCTCGAACCCTTTGGTATCCACCCTAAAACCCTTCTGCACTACAAACTCTTCAACCCCTCTTCCTCTAAAAAAGACCGTACTTTCAACAAACAGAGTAAAGATTAGGGAAAAAGTAGCCGATGCTGCCCAACTTAAACAGAATTGGTTAGACTCTCTCACTTTTCCTTTACCTAACGAGACTGAGACTACAAATTTGGGCAGAGATGATTTGGCCCGGAATAATGTGGGTTCCAGTTGGGTTATTGGTGTTGACCCTGATGTTTCCGGTGCTTTGGCACTATTGAAAATCGATGAGGCAGGTTGCTCTGCTCAGGTAATTCCTTTTTTCTTTGATGACCCATTTTGGTTTTTGACACAGAATGTTGCTTTGAAGAAATTTGGTGAATATATTTTTTAAAGTTACTTTGTGTCAGAGAATAAAATAAATCATCTCACATAATAGCTTAAGTTTTTTTGACACTGTCCGTGGATAATAATAATGTTTAGGCGGGCCTCATATAATAGCCTAAGTTTATGGTTTGAGATGATTTTTTACACTTTCCTTGGATAATAATTTGAGCTGAGATGGTTGTTTGACATTTTCTTTGGATAATAATAACGTCTTGTGTTAATTGGTGGTTTGTTTGGTAGGTGTTTGATTCCCCTCACTTGAAAGTAATGGTTGGAAAAGGAATTCGGAAGCGATTAGATGTTAAGTCTATTGTTCAATTGATTCGTAGTTTTGATGCTCCGATTGGTACGTGACTAGTTTTTTTGCAAAAAATTGTTAAATTGTTGTTGGAATTGTTATTTGGTGCAATGAGGCAATACTGCATAATTGTTTTCATCATCTTTATGTTGTTGTTATTATGAACATTTCATGTTTCTAACATCGTAGCCTACTGCAACCGGTTTCGAGATTATTAATGTCTATCTAATTGGGTCGAGTTGAGTTGCGATTTGTTTGAGATTGAGTCTTAGTTGAGTTGAGTTTTTATGTTTCACTACAATTTTCAGCTGTTAGATTATTTTTTATTTTAATGGCCTTGGCTAGGTGGACTCAATTCCTATCTCTTGACTGCTATACAGAAACCTCAATATTAAATTAAGGGAAAGGGCCTTACAGAACTTGATCTGAAAAATTCAAGTTGCGAGGTGTGGTTGATTTTGGGACAATGGGCGAATGTGAGACTTTTAAAGGCAGTGTTTCCTTAGTAACTTAATGAATAAATCATAAAATGATAGTTGCCATGATTTTATCTGAAATTTTTGAATTAAAATCATGAGTTAATATAAAGAATTAACATAAATTATTTACACATGAAATACCGGTTTGAATTTATGATCTATATGGAACTAAAACTACAGATCAATTAGATATTGTAGTTGTTGGCATTTAATGTCTCTACATGCTCCCTTTGGTAGGAGCATAACCAACCTTTTTAGAAAAATTCCTTTTCCAGTATACCCAAATTTGGTATTATTTATATGTGGTTCTGATGCTTATGTGTCTTAGTTACATTTTTCTACTGATTTTTTGTTTCCATCATTGAGAAAGTTGGACAAACCACACTTCTCTTATTTCAGGAACTACTGCATATGTAGAACAATCAACCCCATTCCCACAAGATGGGAAACAGGTTAGTATGACTCCTTAGATATGTTTGGAGCTTGGTATTCTTTATTAAATGACACCTGTTTCTTTCTTTCTGCTTACAAAACTTTGTTCTGCTCAGTGTAACTTAATCTCTGAGATAACATCATTAGCAATGTTTACCCGGTTTGACATAACCCTGAAAAGAAAATGATAAGGAATGAGGAAGGATCCAACACTGAAATATTTTCTTGTTCTTAAATGAAGGGATGGTGGAGTGGAGGATTTGGTTATGGATTATGGATAGGGGTTTTAGTTGCCTCAGGGTTCTCTGTAGTTCCAGTACCATCTATGACATGGAAGAGTGATCTTGAACTTGCTGGAGGCAGGTGTACTAAGGTCTGTGTTTTTTAATTCACGCTGTAGTAATTCTTTTCCTAACTTATCTAGGGTGCAGGTGTACCAAGGTTCTAGTGTTTTTTACTTCACACTGTAGCAATTCTTTTCCTAACTTATCTAAGGTGGTTTCAAAATTTTATGCAGAACTTTTCTTATAATCTTCCAGAAATTTCTTGAGAGAAAGATTATAATGCAGACCTGACCATGGAGTTGTTTTTTTAAGTGAAAAAAAAAATGCACGGCTTATTTAGTTTCTGGCCCCAGCCACTATATGGAAGGATGTGGTTTTTCTTGCTTGTTCTTACCAGCTCTCGTGTTTTATGTCAAGTCTGATAGTTTCTTTTACGTGAATGCTGGATTTTGACAGGATGATAGCCGAAGAATCGCATCAACATTATTTCCATCATTGAGTCCCTTGCTAGAAAGGAAAAAGGATCATGGTAGATGTCTCCTGAAATATATTGCCATTTCATGGATTCCACCAACAAGCCTGCGATGCTCTTTTAGTTGTCTGTTGTGCCAAAACGACAAAATGCTCCTTGTTAAAGAAGCTTCCTTTTATATCAATAGCATACCAAAGAAGCTTCCTTTTATATCACTAGCATACCCCCATACAGTTACTACTATCATTTTACTTGTTAAAGAAGCCTCAATTACTACTATCAGAGAAAAATGACATTTTTTTTTGAACTTGTGCTAGATCTCCTTTGCATAATTAGGACTTATTTCATACCATCTCATATTTGCAGGAAGAGCCGAGGCTTTACTCATTGCTGCATATGGAAAAGGCATGAAGTTGAAGAACTCATCTTCTGTCTTAGATGAATTGCCTTAAAAGTGGCTAATTGTGTGGCCACTCACTTCCATCAGCAGGTGCAACTTTAATCCCTGCTGCATATAACCATATGGAAGAGAATGGTTAAACAAGTTGCGTGATGTGAAGACAGATGGTTGAAGCAGCTTCAAGAATTTCACCTGTGAAATTCTCAAATCCAGGAAGTCCGAAGAAACATAAAAGAGACAGGATTCTTGAAGACTCTTTGAAGACAACTGATAAATACGATTCATGAAGACTGGAATGGCCATTCGTTTCTGGAGTCCTACATCCTATGGTTTAGAGTAATGGAAAATCGAAGATTGAAAATGAAAGACATGTTATTCTTCTTCCCTATGAGTGATCCCCGTGGCAATTCATTGCATTTTTGCTGTTTTTATTTATAGAATTTGATGGCGAAATTATATATTGGAACTCCATTGAATGATATTTATCAATTGCGAAATGATGCCATATCACAGATACAGAGCTCAGTGTTTCATTTTCTGGTCTCTGGTGGGAATGACGCCAATTTTGTAAAAGCAAGGCATTCTATGGTGAGAGATGCTGAAATTGGATGGTTTGTTTGTCAATGAGTCCCGCATGCACGAGTTACGGACCTCCTTCGATTTCGACCATAAAATCATAAATTTCGGTCTCATACACGTGCTGCAAAAGTTGGAAGTATCTAAGAACGTTGAATTTGGAAAAGCGTCCTTATTTTCTCTTATAACACTGAAAAATTTGACAGTCTTTATTTTCTATTATAACACAAAATCCAAACATGATAGTTAAGAGTTTATAATTGGTGTTCTAATCAAGGATAGAAAACATTAAACAGCCACGGATACGAATGAAGGGCATGATTTTTGGACCTCGTAGCAATTACGAGCTGAATCGCAGATGATCCATCCAGGAAATATCTCCCTTCAATGGCATCATCGAAATCAAATTTCAAAATGATCAGCAGGGATAGAATATTGCACCATTACTAGCCTCGATAAACAGCAGCACAAATTACATCCTCCCCATCGCTGTCTAACTTTAGTTTGATTCAATGCGAGCTTTCAAAAACAAAGTAAAATATCCAGGATGAATCCTGATTCTGAAGACAGTGCATTACAGAGGAAACATGCACACCTAGCTTTGCCTAAGAGGTTTTCAGTTTAAGATTCTTACAGTTCATTGTCATTATTTTTGTCATTTGCTATGTGCATACAAGATTCTCCAAGTATTCCCAGCCTTGCATTGTCCCTCAATATTCAAGTTCGCAACTGAACACGTTTGATGATTTTATTGTAGGGCAACCTCAAATATGACTCCTTCAAGATTTCCAACCACAGAACGAGTCCCAGTAACCTCAACCATCCTCATTCCATGCTCAACAGCTTGTTTCATAATCAATGAATCCATGCTGCACAGAAACAAAAAGGCAGCCATATAAAAATGATCGCAACAATATGCATTGCAAAGAAAAGCCCTGGCATAGAAAGATAATTAGTAACTCTTGAACAACCTAGGGAAAGGTATATGCTACATTAAGCAAGTTAGAAGCAGACAATATAAGAAACCCCATGACATAAGATATAAGTAATGTAAAAATGCCGACAGCAAAATAAAAACATGACTCTTGTTGGGCATATTCGAAGTAACTGCTCAAATGAAAATATAGGAAACACTGGTTTATGCTTCATTGCATGAAATTCTTCCAAGTTATTTGTATTTTCTCCACAACACAATCCAAAAATAAAAAGAACATTATTTATAAGGCAAGCAAATCCAGAAAATATAGCAACTTCCACAAATTGATACTTACGACTTAGCTCGGGATACATAAGCCAGTATGAATTTGCATTGTCCTCCCCGAACATGAAGTAGACGTTCCACCGTATCAAAAAGCAAAGGAACACTTGACTGCTGAAAGCTTACATGTTGTCAAGGGATTTCCTTTTGAATATATAACTCACAGCAGATTACATGGAAGAAGGGGAAAAAAACTAAATAACCAGCTACATTGGCAATTACTATTATTTGTCTCATTCAAAAATTTGGGCTCATTGAGGAACCATCCATGATACTCATACTCCATATGTGTAGTCGACACACCACAGTAACTACTAATAAATTCAGGGCTGGTCACATTGCCCGTGCCAAATTAAGCATCAATAACAAAAGAGAATTCACAACATAGTGATACCAGATAGGCTGAGATAGCACCATGTTAACATGCAAATCAGATGTTTGACTGAAGGCAAAATGATGTCCATCCAATCCTTTTTTAAATCATCAACAGTTGAACAGACTAGTTTTTTAATTGCTATATTTCTAGAAAATGATAGGAGAAAAGCAACAAGGATATAAATGTCAGCTCCAAGAATCAGATCAAATCCCCTTGAATATCTTTGTAAAATCTGATCAATATGATCAGAATTTCCCCACTCTAACTTCTCAGCCGCAAGCTCTGCATGTAGAAGAAAGATGTCAGTGTGTCTGAAAATGAACATCTACCCACATTTTGCGTTTTTTGTTTTTCCCTTTTACCAGCACAACAATTTGGATTCTCAGAAGATGCACAGAGCTCTATATTTTTCTTCAGGATCTGCAAATGAATCAACAATATAAATCATCACAATACAACTTTAGATAAATAAACTTCTATAGTTTAACATTCTATATTAATCCTGCAACCTTGCCTTAAGCACTTCATCATTGTGGTCAGTTAACAGAAGTTGAGGGCAAAATCTGCTGCAAAGTATTCCAGTAACTCCTGCATTTCACAAGAAATCAATCACATCACAATTAGATAAGAAACTGAAATTGGGTTTTCAAAACTAAAATTTTTAATGTAGGGAAAAATAGAAATTATGGAAAACAACAAAAATTTAGACAGGGGAATGTCTAAAAAGGATTGTTTGTGTGATGCGACTATAGAAAAACAGTTCTTTGAATACTAGAAGTAGATTTATTGCCCTAAGAAAGAAAAATGCAGTATGGCCAATCTATCAATTAATTGCAAAGCCTCTCTCAATTTGATTTGTCTAGAAAATCAACAAGGGGCATAGCTCCTGTCTTGTTAGCAATACTTTGGTTTAAAACAAGAATATAGATTCAACTTGTTTGCAATAACTTGGTTTCCCAGAATCAGTAAATTATGAAGCACAAATAGGAATTTCAAAAAAAAAAAGGAAAGAAAAAATAGCTTAGACTTATCACTCACCTACACCAGAGCCCAGCTCAATAATAGAACATCCTTGAAGCATCTCAGCATTTTTTGCAAGATAATCATTCAAAAGCAGGGCACCAGGCCATACAAGTTGCCCAGTCAAATCAAAATCAGCTGCCTCGCAAATAGTTAGTGTAAAATTTGAGGAGCTTCTCATTTGAAATTTGAACGAAAACCCAGCAGAAATAAAAGTGAACATTTCTTGAATTCATCAGTGTCTAAGCATATATACGAGCACAATCATAACAAATTGGTTTGTTGACATGCAAAAACTACATGGCATACGGAATTACTTGCTGTATGAATGTGATCAGGAAAGCATAGAAAATTTGAAGATAAATAAAGCAGTTTCACAAAAGTCCGCAAAAATTTGGTCTGAAATGTAAGATGATCCCGTACTGGTCAATATTTCAAGGTGACAAGAAAAAAGTAATTAACATTTCCCAATATCGCACTAATACTCTGAAGAGGGATTTGAGTGCACAATTTATTCCTTCTTGGAACCAGCTCTAATCATGTAACGAACCATGCATCCTTCATGGGCGTGCAAAGACTACTGACCTTTCTCTTACAACCTTCAAAGCTGAGAGATTCTTCTCCCATAAACAGCAAAATCATTAGCCTCCCAAAGGGTCCTTATAAAACTTGCTCCTTAGGACTTGTGCTTTCATCTTCAGCAGCTTTCTGATTGTTATTTGTTGACTCCATCTTGTGATGGCACATTCCTCAATGGAGCATCTCTCCAAACCAGATGGCAAGACAGTTTTATGACCATTTTTATTAGTGATAAGAACTAATAATGCCTTGGCAATGCTTCTACAGAGTCTCAGCGTGCAATGAAAATCAGACCACCCCTCAATCTCCCATTCATGTCACCATCTCCTTCTGATAAAACAATCACAGGTAGAGATGGTGGTGATGATAGGTGACAAAGTCTGTGCCATACCAGGATCCTGACCTCACAACCCAATTTTACATCCCAAAATGAGAGTATGCCTTGCAAAAATCAAGGAAATAACTCATTTTTTACACAATTATCTTCACCAACAATCTTGAGGCAATTTAAACAACAACCCTACTAAAATGCTTCCTAAAAACCCAATTGAAACCATTGATTACCCTTCTCAGCTGTAATAAGGGGTCTTCCAAAACATGCACAAGCGAAAAGTTCAGTCTTTTTTGCATAGACTGCAAGAAGCACAACACATCCAGAGAGCGACCTGCCAGCATTTGATTGAATAAGAGGAGATTGAAGCTGGTAAACTATCATTGCCATGGGATCTGCGAGAGCTTTTCTTTCTGCACCTTTTCCATTCCATCTTGGCCCCATTTAAAAATACCAACTGACCGTTAACAGACTGATAAAATCAAACAGCAAACGGGTACTAGCAAGTCCTTAATCCGCTTCTTTCAAGATGGATGATTTAGTTTAAGGGGTTTAGCGAAAAAAACCAATAGCAACTGGCAGACAGCAACCAGATAACATCAGTCCAAGTTGCAACCAGTAAAATGGACTTATTGAACTTTAAAAATGAGGTCTTTCAATACAAATATTAACTAAATTCAAATCTTTGGGTCACAGACAAGCATACAAACATTTTAAACAAAAAATAAATAAAATCAGGCAACAGTACAAATGAAAAAAGAGACGTGGGTTGTGTTTATTTTGCATCAAATTTATTGCAAAAGGAACTCACTTGAAGCAGAGTGAAGACAAAGGAGCTCAATAACTTGAGAACCGAATGTGAATGTGGTTAACCGGTAACTGCACATAAAATAAATTATACATTGTATAAGAGACAGGACAAAACTTTAGAGGTGGGGTGAGCTAAAGAGAGAGTAGCAGTTGTTTACTTGTCATTGATGAAGAAAGACTCCTCTAGGCAAACTATCTCTTCTTCTTCTTCTTCCTTTTCTTCTCTGTTCATTTTTTTTCTCCAAATAATAACAAGGGTTTTTTGGTTGGAGAATGGCAAAGGGTTTTTGATTGCTCTCTGCTGTTCGTTTTTCTTTTTCTTTTAACTTTTCTACTTTTGTTGGGCTTGATACCCAAAAGCAGGTTGGGCATGGGGGCCCAAAATATCACTGGGCTAAAAGAGTGTTTTTTTTATATCTTTGGTAACAACTCTATTGTTTTATTATGTTCACAAAAATAATCATGGGAAAAACAAAACGAGTACACCTTTTTAAGGATTTTATCAAATGAGAAGTCCACTAACTCAAATCTACTTCTTCCCCCTCGAATCTACTTTTTAAGGATTTTATCACATGATTTTGTTTATTGTAATAATAATAATTTTTTAAAATATTTTTTTATTAAATATACATGTTAATAATTCTGTTTTATTTTTTTAAAAAAATATTCTTAATATTAACACATAAAAAATAAAAAAATAATAATTTTTAACAAAAAAAAAATTAAAATTTTTTAAAACACGCATGCAATCTTGTTTGAAACGCTTCCGAAATGTTATTTTGAATCGACGACGTTCTCAAAAGTCTTGTTATAGGAAGTACAAATCAACTCTTTGCTCGCAGTCTAGTTGATCATCACTTTCATGGAGTATTGTATTTTTGCATGTCATCGTCCCTTCCATTTTAAGGCTAGATCTGGTAGTTAACCCTATCGTTCTCACCTTCGAGTAATTTCATCAATTAATGGGTGCTTTTCTTCATTTTTGATCAATCTTCTTATGCGTAGAAACATAGCAATTTTGTTATCTGCCATACAAGCCTCTCGCTATCAAATATCAATCCTTCTGTTCAATTCTTCAACGACCGCATGAAATCCATGCCCTAGATTTTTTTAAAAAATAAAAATAAAAAAGGAAGAAAGATCTGCCCGAGGCCCTTGAGCATTCGAGGATAGTAACCTCCTCCGCCTTAGCCTCTAAAGAGTGGGAATGTTCGGACAACCATATCATTTCTGCTCGCATACGTGGTATTTTCTATTCCATGAACCTAGATTTTTTCTTTGTTTCTTTATTCTCCTCGATTTATACTATTTATCAGTAATTTGTACACTTAAAACATGCATTCGAGGAGAGATGCTACTTAGAAAAGCGTAATATTGATTTTTGAATAGATTAAATAAATATTTTTTTTGTTTGTAGATATTATAGTGATAAAAAATTATTTAAAAGAATTAATTGTATTTTAATATATTCACTTCATAATTATTTTAATAATATGATATAGCTTTGTTGGTTTGACAGGTCTGAAAACCACTCAAATTATTTTTAATTAATTTAATATTAGATAATAAAATTAAAAAATAATAATTAAAAAAACAACTCGAATCAACTCAGGTAAATTGGACAAACTCATGACATGAATTATAAAATTAAAATAATCTCATAAAAAATAAAAAAATTAATTTAAAACAAATCAAAGAAAAAAATAGTGAAAAAAAACACTATAGTATTTTGTATGGCTTTAACTTTTTTCCTCAAAATACATAGAAATAATATTTTTATAAGAGAAATAATGTTTTGACATTTTATTTACTATTCTTCTTAAAACATATATAATAAGTATGGAAAAATTAAATTATTTATTTATTTATTTTAAACTTTACATGTATTTCATGCACTTGAAAAAGAAATTGAGCTCCTCCTCTCGCATGCCAGCTGGCCGCCACTCGACCACAAAGACTGGGGACAGGTTTTAGAATGTTAGAAGTGCTAGAAGCTCGAGCAACGTGTACGTGTAAAATGTGGTCATCACCTCTCCGTCCACACTGGGACTATTAATTCTGGTTCCAGCCGTGAATATTTAAATTCCCAAATTAATTGTGGTTTGGTGGGCTGCTGGCAGCTGTGAGAGAAAGCTACGGCTGTAACGCCCCCCAAACATTGCCCTGCCTGCTTCCACCTAACAGTTTTAATAAATGTCTTTTGTTTTACTTGATAATAAACCAAATTTGTTTTTTGTATTTTTATATTTCATATATACTTATATAAAACAAATAAAAAATAAAAAATATTATTTTAATATATTTTTAAATAAAAAATATTTAAAAAAACAATAACCATGATACAATATAATATAAAATAAAAATGCTTTTGTTTTTGTTTTTGTTTTTGGGTGTTTTTAGCTTTAAAATTATTAAATTAATTGTTTTAGTGGTTTTGATGTAATAATATTAAAAATTAAAAGAAAATATATATGAAAGTATTATTTTAATATATTTTTAAAGTAAAATTATTTTGAAAGCAAACTGTATTAATAAGAAACACACGCTTAAGAGGAAGTCAATGGATTAAAATGGTCATTATCAAATAAGTTGATTTGACCTCTTCCAAAACAGAGGAATATCAGGCTTAATAGGGCAGGAGAAGGGAGCTTGTGAATTAAAAATTGGTCATTATCAAGTAGCTATTCTGACCTCTTTCTAAACGAAAGGGATCTGAACTCCTGGGCCCTTTACATCGACGGTGCCTTGCCGATATAAAAAAACTTACTATCACCAAATCAATTTTTTTTTTATAGATGAATAATTTCAAAATATAAAAATAATGTTATATATGCTAACTAGTGCAGGGGTAAATTGATCCAATGTAAGCTCTATTTGACTAGGTTAAAATGAATCCTTTATTAGACTTGGTTTAACTGTAGTCAAATCAAATAAAATTTAAAAAAATTTAATCAAACCTAAAATAAACTAGATTAAACCCTATTTGTTCAAGGTAAAACTGAATCTAAAAAAATTAAATTAAGCTTGAGTATGTTTAGGAGTATAATTGTAATTATTTTTTAAAATATTTTAATTTAAAAAAATATTTCAATAATGTATTTTATTTTTTAAAATTATTTTTTAGATTAGTATATTAAAATGATTTGAAAACATCAAAAATATATTAATTTAAAGTAAAAAAAAATTTAATTTTTTTTAAAATATTTTTGAAACACAATGTTAAACACCTTGCAAGAAAAATCAAATAAAACTTAAATTTATACTACAACTTTTTTTAACCATTATCATCAAATAGTAACCTAGATTTTTGGTAAAGGAGTATATAAAAAAACTAATTCAGTTAGTAATTAAAAAAAAGGGAATTTGCTTAGAGTGAACTCCTCCACCAGTGAAAGCAACAATAAAAATAAAAAATAAAAAACAAGAAAAATAGAAGAAAAAGACCTGATACCCAACAAAAAAACTACCTACAACCACCCTCTCCTAGAAGGGAAAAAAACAGAGGAAAGTCAATTTAATTAATTATAATAATAATAATTTTTTTTTATCTCCCACCAAACAAGTTAACGAAGAAAGAGAACTAGAAGGTTGGTAAACAACTCCTTCACGTGGTTGTGTTTAACTTCTTCTCTGCTATAGTGCTATCTAACCTTCCTGCATTCCTGGAAAAAAAAAACTTATTGCAATCCCTTCTAATCCCCAAATTTTAGGGTTTCCCTGTCTTCTCAGAAACCCTAGGCTGTTTTCCTTTCCAATTTCTCTGTAATTCAGGTCTGGTTTCCTTATTTCTCTGTTTTATTGTTTCGTTCTGCATACCTTCTGTTTGGTTTCCAAGAAACTCGAGGAAAGGAATTGTAAACAAAAGAAAAAAAATTGAAGCTTTGATAGGAATTCAATTCTGTCTTGTTTGGTCAATTTGACTCCATTTTGGTTTATTTTCTTCACCGAAGGAACTAAAACAGAAGCAAACGTTAATTTTTAATGGTATCTGTTTTTTTTTAAGAAAATAAAAACTGTTCGTGGTTTCTTGCTAAGAAAGTTTGGATTTTTACGGAAGAGTTGATGTTCAATTTGTTTTCAAGCTTTTGATTGATTGAATTATTTTGGTTTATCAAGCATAGTTTGCTTTTAATTAAGATGATGTTTTCTTGAAGTTTTGAATGCTTTGCTTAATCTTTTGAACCAGTGTTATTTGTATTGCTTGCCAAGAATTTGAAGTTTTTCTGGTGCATTTAACTGAGGCAGTCGTGAATTATTCACATCGATATAGAAGAACAATTTAACTGACTGTTTGGAATTTTCTATAGCATTAACAATATACAACTTTTTTATGGTTTTTGATGAACTTATCTGAAGATAATTTTATAACTGTATGTTGGTGAATCCATCACTAAAACATTGTGTTAGCTGTGTTGGATTTCAATGGTGATGTCCTGTCTGTTCTTCCTGCCTTTGATTATTCCAAAATTTAACTATCCAGTTAATAAGGTTTTATTTAAGAGTACTGAGCTGTTCCGTGCCTGAATTGCAGCTCCTCCTCCATTTGCATCTATTTCAGCAATGTCGAGTCTAGAAGAGCCGCTTGGTTTTGACAAGTTGCCTAGCATGAATACTATTGAGCGAATTCAAAGGTTCTCATCTGGTGCTTGCCGACCCCGGGCTGATGATATGGGAATGGGACATTGCTGGATTGAGGGAAGGATTTGCAGCTCATCCAACAGTTGCGAGTAAGTGCTAATCCATGATTAAACTTTGTATTAGCACAAGATCCTGTGGATGTGTCCTGTGGATGTGGAAAAACGATTAGCTTTTTGATAATCACACAATTCGGAGGTTTTATTATAGAGTTTGGAAGGAAGAGGGGTAGCTGCAATATTGATTTTTCCTGCCCCTAGATTAGGCATTTTCTCAAAATATAAGGCCTCCTTGATAGATTCCATTCGATGCTCAGTTTTATACTTTATTATAATAATGATGTCAAGAACTAAAAACTCGATTTTCTGCATTGGGTGGTACTGAAAATAGAGAAAACTGAATTTTCTACTTTATTAAGCTTCCCTTGTAGTCATTTTTCTCACATAATTTCATTAAAAAGGTCAATGTTGTTTGCAGGGAAGATTATGAGTATACAAGAGAGACTTTTCCTTGGAAAAGACATACAAGAGATCTGTGCCAAGGAAATCGAAGGACTATGAGCTCGGGCAACAAAAATATGGTGTCTGGAAGTAGTTGTGATTCACGCTATTTTCCAGATCATCAATATAGTTCCAAATCCAATGACAAAGACATACGGGGTATTACAAATAAGGTGATTTCATATCTGAAACAGAACTGTAATTTTGTTATATCTTGACCTTAAATGATTGTAGTCATTATTGTTGGTAAAATAGATAAAGTTCACGTGTTCATTTTTTTAGGCTGTTGCATTTGTCTGATGGTCCACCATTTAAATTTCCTGTAACTCAGAAACATGATTTTTTCTCTTTTATTTGGAAAAGCAGTTCTTGAAAGGTATACCAAAGTTTGTGAAGATTGTGGAAGTTGGTCCAAGAGATGGACTGCAAAATGAGAAAAATATTGTGCCTACAGATGTAAAGGTTGAATTGATTCATAGACTAGTATCTTCTGGGTTGCCAGTTGTTGAGGCTACAAGTTTTGTTTCGCCCAAATGGGTACCTCAGGTAATTTGATTTGGTTTTGATTGTAACTTCAAGTTTATCTTATTTGTCAATGTTTTATAGTGCAATTGAAGCAGATTCATGTGGTGTTTATTGTTCAATCTGTAATAAGCATAGTGTATTTGTCTACATAAAAAATAAGTTGAGTATAAGCAGTCATAGAGATTGTATAAAAAGGAAAATACTTGTGCGAATTGCTGGCATCAACCAGCTTCTTCAAGTTTTGATCTTTCTCTTAAGGTGATGAAATCTTTACCTTTGCTTTTGTACCAGACTCATGGCTCTGTAGTTTGATGCCAAAAGCTGCATTAATGGTTCTTAACAATGCTGTTGTTGTTTTATTGACTGTTTTAAGACAAACATTATCCTCTAGAAACATCTACTTTGTCTTCAATAAACAAATAATTTTTTTTTTGTGACTATGCTCTTTGATTGTAGCACAAAAGCGATGACCTGTCTCTCTCTCTCTCTTCCTTGAGTCTGGTTATAGTTTATTTATTATTCAATTTCAACTTGAATACTTCTTGCCTTCCTGCTATCCATTGACCTTCTTTTCCTCTTGTTTTGTTGCCTGCTTATAGTTAGCAGATGCAAGAGATGTAATGGAAGCAGTTCATGGTTTAGAGGGCTCCAGGTTGCCTGTTCTGACACCTAATTTAAAAGTGGGTACCCCTTGTACATTTGCAAGAGTTCTGGCAATATCATATTGGTCCTGGAGTAATCTTCTGATGTACTGTGAATTTTCCTAGGGATTTGAAGCAGCTGTTGCTGCTGGTGCTAAGGAAGTTGCTGTTTTTGCATCAGCTTCTGAGTCATTTTCAAAGTCAAACATCAATTGTAGCATCAGAGAAAGTCTTGCTCGTTATCGTGCTGTAACTCATGCTGCTAAAGAGCTCTCAATTCCTGTTCGTGGGTACATCTCTATCCTTTTACATGAATTCTCTGCCCTACTTGTGATTGTTTGGGAGGAATTTGTACTGTTTGCATTGAGAATGGATGGGAAAACTACGTACTGTTTGCATTGAGAATGGATGGGAAAACTACTGATTGACTGGTACATTATCAACTAATTATTGTGCTCTTGATTTGATCAAAGAAAATGAAGTCATAATAATTTGATAAGATAATTTTAGTGCACATGAATATATATATATATATATATATATATATATATATATATATATATATATATAAGGGTTATCCTTTGTCTTTTCTCAATCTCAATTACTGGGATGTGTTTCTAGTTTGTTTTCTGCCAGAGTCATTTAAACCAGTGTTTGGAAATAAGATGCTGGTTGCTGCATAGTTTCTTGTTTCTTATTGGATGTTTTATTAGCACCATGACTGATACTCTAATCAATAAAAAGTTTGAGGTTTCATGATCATGAACTCATATAAGTTGTCACGATCTTCCAATCTAGGCACAATAAATTGCTTCCTAAAATTTGAATGGGTGCTGTACCAGTTCAGTAATGTCGCAGAATACATGTGCACCTAAGTGCTAATGCATATTTTATGGCATATTGGCATAACTGTCTCTGTAGGTACTTGCATTTTAATGCTTATGTGGAAAACAAAAGATTGAATATTATAGCCTTCGTCCAGTTCTGAATAAATGAATTGTTTTCGAACTTTGATAGGTATGTATCATGTGTTATTGGGTGTCCTGAGGAAGGATCAATCCATCCTTCAAAAGTAGCATATGTGGCCAAAGAACTTCATGACATGGGTTGCTTTGAAATATCCCTTGGTGATACAATTGGTGTTGGTACACCTGGTAACGTTTTTACTTTGTTATATCCTAGTTTAACCTCCTTAGTTCCTCCTTTTCATTTTAGTTCCCGCAGCACTTAGAGAGTGTACCTAGTGACTTTTATTGCAATATATTCGAACTATGTTTTTTTGTTTTTCAAAAATTTTGTTGAACTTGTGATAAAAAAAATTGTCTGACCTTGCTCTACACCCGGGAAGAAAAAGATGATGAGTTAAGTCCCCCAGTTTGGCTGTCTTTTTTTTTTTTTTCCTGTCCTTGTGTTCATATCTATTTGATACAGGGACTGTTGCTCTCATGCTTGAAGCTGTAATGGCTGTTGTTCCCGTTGAGAAGCTTGCTGTCCACTTCCATGATACTTATGGGCAATCTCTTCCCAATATTTTGGTGTCTCTCCAGGTAAGCATTGGATTACTCAGAACCTTGTTGTGGCAGCACTGTATTTAGGGAAGCCTACTATCGGACTGCTTGTCATATGTTGTACTCCTTACACCGGACAACTGTACAGTTGCATCTTGATGGAACAGATAGTCTAATCTGGCTAACTAAATATGTGCAAATATGCTTGTGCAAGTAATCATTTGACTAAAATGGATTAGCGTAGTGGACTAAAATGCTAATCCCCATCTGTCGAGGATGTGTATACTTGCATCCAACACAACTTCTTTAAAATTTGTCTTTATGTTTTTATTTGCCGTCGTGTATCTGATCCGTCTCTACAACTCTCCTTCGCATTTTGAACAGATGGGGATTAGCGTCGTGGACTCGTCTGTTGCGGGTTTAGGTGGATGCCCATATGCTAAAGGAGCATCAGGCAATGTTGCTACTGAAGATGTTGTCTACATGCTTCATGGGCTTGGGGTGAGGACCAATGTGGATCTGGTGAAACTCCTCTCTGCTGGGGATTTCATTTGCAAGCAATTAGGTCGTCCATCTGGATCAAAGACTGCCGCGGCCTTAAGTCGAGTTACAGCCGATGCCTCTAAGATATAAGGAGTTTCAGCTGTGCCTATTTATACCAGAAACTGTTCAGTTGTGTCTTGTGTGCACTTTCTATACAAAGAAGAATAAAAGAAGCCCGGGGCCATAAATCCTCAGTAATTATAATTTCTGTAGCAAAATATTCTATGAATTGTAATATCTGCTTTCTGAGCAGAAGCTGCTCACTGCATCACATAGAAAATGTATCCTCTTCTTTTCCTCTCATAATATCGTAAAAGCGTTCGGACTCCCTATAAACTTCGACAAAGGGGAAGGCTGTTGATGCAGGACAAATCAAGAATTGAAAATAAGTAAGAGAGAGAAGAAGCTTAAAAGCAGAGCTGAAGAAGAGAGAGAGTGGATCATCAAAACTTTCTAACATTCAAAAAATAATAAATAAATACTAAAACTTTAATTATTTAGCTTATAATTTATTAAATAAAATATCCAATAATAATTAAATCAAACTTAATAAATAAATCCAAATAAAATTTAACATAACACGCTAAATAAAATATCTAATAATAAATAAATCAAGCTCCATAAATAATCTCAAACAAGAATCAATGGTAGATTGCCCGTGCTAGACTCTCCGTAGATGATCACGCGGTTTGCTCGATAAGGACAGCCATAAAAAAGAAGAAAAAAAAAGCAGCCGAGATTGGGGAATATTAAGAGAAAAAAGAGGAGACGTGGAAGTAATCAGACAGGCCAATGGGCAATACTTCAATGCTAACGTGAGGCTGGGAATGCTCATTGCTCAACTACGAGTCATCGAATATCCGACATTCCACTGAACTCAATTGAGTTTAGCTCTCGCTTGATTTGAATGCGGCAAAGCAGAAATAGTAAAAATCCAACTTCATTTCACTTGGATTAATTAGAGCATAGAAAAGGATAAATGGCTCGTTTGTTTTATCTCCTGACCCCAACCTAACTCAATTCTTTTTATTATTTTTAAAAACACATAAAATTATTATGAGCTTCATTAAACAAACCTAATAATCTAACGTTTCTTTTTTTTTTTTTATCTAAGTTTTATTTTATGAATAACAAAAATTCCTTTTTATTTTTTTTTCAATATAGATAATTATTATCATGGTAATGTATTGCAGACCATATAAAAATCAATTTAAATTTCTAATTTTAATTTATAATTGAAGTTCAATTTATTATTGTGATTATATGATAATAATTAAAAAAATAATTTTAAATTAACGATTTAATTATTAATTAGTGCGGAGTAATGTTTAATGACATAATTTTATCTTTTAAAATCATAAATTATAAATGTTTTGTACTAATTTATTAGAATATGATTATTATTATTTGTTTTTTGCGTATCAGCCTTTTCCATACAAAAGGTAGTGGTTAAGAAACATAATTATGTGGAAGCCAGCTAGTCAAAGAAGAGGAAGAGGAAGAGGAAGAGGAAGAAGTCCCTGTCGTCCCGGCTGCCTAACCTTGATATATAACATGATAAGAAATCAAGAACGAGGTAGTAAATTAATTAGGACTATAAAAGTTAATGTTCCATTGATGATTACAGCTATTCCCAGTTGTTGCTGCAATATATAGCAAATTAAGCAAATCCCCCTCAGAGTAGTGCACTCTCTCCTTTCGCTTTATAAAATGGACGAATGTTGCCTGGCTACCATATACATATATATATACAACAAGGTGTCATCTTGAGCTCTGCTCCCATGTCAGTCACTTTTACACAAAAAGATGTTTGGAACCATATTGCTCTAGAACTTACTCATCTTTTCTTTTCTGTGTGGATATCATTTGGATCGGTTTTGCTTTGCTTGTCGAGAGTTGCATGGGCCAGGAAACAAGGCGCATGGGGCTACAAGGTGTGAGCGTTTATGGAAGTAGTTGAGATCCCAATGATGGTAGAGCACCGTGACCTTGACCAGCAAGAAAAGCTACACAGAAAAGCAAACAAATAAAGAGAGTGACGACTCGATCTAATTGATTGCCCACCATTACCAACATACATTTCTCTGCCTCAATGATGCCTGGTATACTCATAGCCAGACTGTCTGATCGTGTAATTCTTTTCTGCTCTCAAGTCAGTCAAAGCCATCTAGCACTCTCAAAGTGTTCGCTTTGCCCACAGCTTCAACTTCGGAGAGTGGTGGGTGCATGGCTTGTCCATTAATATTCCCCAATATTAATGCCCAGCTAATCAGTCACAATGCATGCTAGCTTGCAAGGAGAGATGAAGGAGCCGAGGAGTTGAATTATGGATTGATTTCTGAATCTTTGATGGCCTGGTGTTCAAGCCAGAGAGGACATCCCTGTTCTTTTCCACCAAGTAGCTGCAGTTTACAGATCTGCATGGACATTAAAAGACTGCAAGGTACTCTAACGTACCAGTACTAGGCAGCAAGTTGTTTCCTTGCTCTATATATATATAACAGGTGATGCCCTCGTTATTACATATTAATAAACTATAAGATTAACACTTGTTTAAGCTGGAGTTCCGTACGTGGATCTTGCATGATTACTTAGGCATTCATTAACTCATTGAATTGAGAAGATTAGCGGCCAACGGGATTAATAAGTAGGCATTTGGTTAGAGAATTTTGCATCGTGGACTCGCATGGAGTTCATAACCTTTTTGTAGTTAATCCTCTTGTATATTCTAGCGACGGGAAGGAAAAAAATAGACGAGAAAATAACAGTATTTATGAAATTTAAATTCGAAGCTCGTTTAATGTAAAATCCGGCATGCATGTCCTCTTTGGTATACATGTGTTTTTTTTTTTTTAAGGAATATCCACAGCAAGAATATTGTGTTAATTCAAAAACAAACATGATTAATCAAGAATCTAAATCTGGTAACTCAACCTCGTCTCTATCCATCAAAAATGAAATAAGTAAATTAAAGAAATTAAGATGATTAATTAAGAATCTAAATCTGACTGCATTAGAATCTTGAGTGTCAATTATAATGTTCTTGACTAAACATCAATAATACATTCCGAACATTAGAAACCACTAATTAACCTTCTCTCTCATAGCGACAAGCAGGACTCGATCGATCGATCGGGATGTCACCTTCCCTCTCGAATATTGTTATCCTTGTGGAGTTTGTACGTAGCAGTTAATTAGTCAAAAAAAGAGTCCCCGATTCATAATTATAATTGGACATTTGTAGAGACAAACACATGTAGACTGCACATTTCAAAAGTCCTGATAAGTCTTTCGAACAATAATTTTCTACTTTTCTTAAGAAGAAATGTGCTTTTGTACACGAAGAAAAATAAAATATAGCATACATTATTCCAGGATCTTGGAAGTATGCATAAGTCGACAAATCATGTCCAAGTACTGGAGGGGGAATGAAGTAAATACAAAAATGGATGATCAATCGGTGCTTTGTCTCCGATCTTTTGTTTTTTCCTCGGCTACAAAAGACAAAATGAATTAAAACCCAGCACTAATTTTAATTAAAATAATATATTTTTTAAAATTTATTTTTAATATTAAGATATTAAAATAATCTAAATTTTTTTAAAAAAAAATTCAAAAACATTTTTCACCGAAAAAACAAAAATTTCTCTGCAGGCACGACCTTCTATACTTTTGTCTTTTGTGGAGACCTGTCTTGTTGCCAAAACTCCACCCCCTAATTTTCAGTGATAGATATATATCAGGCATACAATTAATGCCTTTAGAGTTCGAAGTTCGGAAAGGATGCTATTTACAAAATCCACGCCGTGCGTTAAAAAAGCAATGGTGAAAGAAAGGAGGGTTAATTTCTTCACAGATTTTTCAGTAATTTCGTTCTAATCAAGTTTTTTAGGTCACTAATTGGGCCCTCTTTAGCAGGTGCCAACATCAATTATTCATGACTTTCATGTATATTAGCTTTCCTTTGTGTGATTATGTAAAGTGAAGGAAGACAGCATCATTTTTTCCAAGGAAAAAAGCCACTCCATGTATGCAACTCGCCCTCTACCTTCACGGCCCCCTGGTCGGCTCCTACCAGTTTGACCATTTTTAATTGATTAAACTCGAGACCGAGAGAAAAGAAAAAAAAGTCTGAAGGGAGTGATCGAAGTCCATGTAGTGGAAGACTTGGTGCATGGTCTGTGACTTCTCGTGCAATGAATTGCTTATCATCCTCCGGTAAAACTGATATTTATTTTTCAAATTAAAAAATATTAAAAAATAATTTCAACTCAATAACTTAAATTGTTGGATAAAATTTCAAAATATAATTTATATTATTATCTAATATACTCCTTCAAGTGAAAGTTTTTTAAACTTGAAATTTACACAAGTCCATACTATTTTATGTCTCATTTTTATCAAATAAATAATGAAAATAAGATTCAAACTCGTGACCGTTTGGTTATTAAAGCTCTGATACAATGTTGAAGAACTATCTCAACCCAATAGTTTAAATTTTTAGGTTGAGATAGTTCATTGACATGATACCATATCTAAAAACCATCTCAAATAATTTAAGTTATTAAATGAGGTTCCACAATATAATTTATATTATTTATAGTGACCGTATATATATAAAACTTAATATATTTGCTCGCAATAAATCCCTATTCTAGTGCTTCTATTTTCTTAGAAAATTTAATTATATATATAGATTGATCATAAAGATCATCAACACCATTACGAGATCTCACAAATTAAAGCTATACAACTAAAACCCAATAAAAAAAACTATTATTACAATAATAATTATTTTTTTATATAAATACAAATAATAATAATAATATATCAAATAAGTTTGTGATTCAATTGATGTTATTTCTATCTCTTCAATGCTTGATGTTTTTTGCTTGCATGACAATGAAACATATATATATATATATATATATATATATATATATATATATTTTCCAACAACATGCACAATGGATTGATCTTGCAAAAAACATATTTTGTTGTGGAAGAAATGAATAGCACTCAACTCTCTCATGCATCTTCTTTCTTATGATAATTAAGGAGATCTCTTACAATAAAATAAGATCATTTGAAATGATGTATGGTATGAAAGCAACAACCCTCTTTTCAATTTTTTTTGGATTTAGTTTTCCTGATGTTAACATGTGCTTCTCCACTGACCAGTCTCTACACAAAAGGCCTACTTCTGCTAGGAAACCTTGCCAGCACTTTCATCATGAGTACAAAGCAAAAGAAGCTAGCTTCTTGCAAAAGACTCCCCCAGCCAGGTGAAAATTATAAACTCAGAAAAGATTGTATCAATAATCACCTGAGCCAGGAGTATTAATATATATTGTTAGATTAAGACACCCATCTGATCCCCTCCCTCCCTCCCGTGTTGTAGGTTTATGCAACATAACAAAAATCTGCCAACGGAAACTGCATCTCTCTCTCTCTCTCTCTCTCTCTCTGGTCCATGTATGAAGGTTTCTTAACATGGGCTCTGAAGATCAGCATCCAGAAACTCTCTCTGCAACATATTTATTGTTTCCTTTCAGGCACCAAACCCTATGCATTCTGACTCTTACCTCTCATTGACTAGCCTCATTTTCAGAGGCTCAAACTTCTAAAAGTAACCCAGCGGAGACACACACTGGGAAAAAAAACCGTACCCTAAAAGAGCCAAAACAAAGAAAGCAAAAACTCTTTAGTCTCCCATTCCAAACTACAACCTTTCTTCTACTTTTGTTGAGCTTCCTTTTAAAGGGCCTTTTAAATCAGATCCAAGAAGGAAATTCCTCCCTCCTTTTCCGTTCCTTTTTGGAGGGTTTTGGGCCAAGAATTCTATGCATCGTCTGAGATACATGTAAGTACAGAAGGAGGCAGCTGATGGGTTTAAGAAAAGAGTTGGCTTGCCTAGCGCTATTGTTTCTGATACTTCTGCTGTTAGAAACTTCATCTGTTCCTGATAGGTCAGCCAGGCACGGAAGCTTCAAGACCACTGGGTCTACAGCTCAGTTAACGGGTCCTGTTAAATCTCATGGTGGTGGCCTAAGAGGAGACAGAGATGAAGAAGGTGATGCAACTTTGGGTGATGAGAAGAGGAAAGTCTATACGGGTCCCAATCCTTTACACAATAGGTAATACTTAGCTAGTGAAAGCTTGCTTAATCTTCATATATATATATATGTAAATGTATGAAGCCATGTGGTTTTCTAATTTTTGAAGCTTTTTTTGTTTGCTAAGTAATGATCATATTAATTAATGCTTGGCTTTATGTTGTCCACGTATATATTCACGTATTTATTGAGCTGTATCAAGCAGTGTTTAAATGCATATATAAGTTTTAGATTTCTGCAAAAATCCAATGCCTCTACTAATTGATTAATTTGGAATGTAATGAAAAGAACACACACTCCATGGAGTATTTACTTTCCATATAAATTGAAATAAAGTAACATGATACTGCCGCCATTAATGAAGTTGTTATAATGACAGTGTTAACACTTTCGGTTGTTTTGTGAATTAATCAACCAAAGCAATGATGTTGAATCAGTCGTTTCAAGAAAAATTGAAGTCTAAAACCCTCATGTTTGGGTCGTATCTTAAAAATAACTACTTAGATAGATAAAACTGCACATATATATGCTATAACTTCATTCATCGATGGCATCACGTTCCTCTACGCTCTGTATAATCGAGCTACGCTGCATAAATCATGGTGGTTTTCGACTGCAGATAGCATGAGATTAGATTGAATTCTTTTTTCTTTAAAAACATTTGCTTAGTTGTTCATCCGTATGATAAAGCTGTTGTTTTCCTTTTCCTTCTAATTGATTCTGTGCCCGTCAAAGAGAGCAAGAGTTTTATATAGTAGGATCCATCGCAAAAGGCATTATTTTATCCAAAGAGATGGTCGACCTCTTCAATTTTCTTGATCCCATGGTCTTGGAGGCTCATCCCATAAAACTTTGTGAATCTTTCTGTCCAGCTACTGGGCTGGACAGAACAGAATGAATGGAGCAAAGCAGCTCATACATGTGGGCCAACAGCCCATGAACAACTTAAATCCAGCATTTTAGATCACGTCCTCTTGAAAGTTGAAAGTGCACAGTAGCATAAAAACATCAGAGAAAACTGCAATATTGAGTTGCCGAACCTTTTCATATGATCATGATGCTTCCTCGTACACAACTGACCATCCCACCTGCAGTTTTGTTCAAGTAGTTTCCTAATCCTTTAAAAAATTACACAATTAATGGCGAAACTAGATGTTTGGTTCTAATTCAAACGCCCGTTAATGGCATGACTGCGTCAACTGCGAAGCAAGGACCAAGCGAAACTTGTCCGTGGTGGCTCCAAACTTGTGTTCTTGCCTTGCCTTTTTCTGCAATGTCAAATGTCAAGAACGCTTGATCCTTGTTATGCTTGCCTTCAAAGGGATGTTTCTAGCGTTGTAAGATTCATTCTGAGATACTTGAACTCAAAAGTCAGAATATAGTTTCAAGGGTCTGTCGGGAGCGATCCTTCCAATTCTTCTTGGGTCCTCATCTTTCTCACCAAACAAAGGAAATACCCAATCCTTCACTTCTCTTCCCTCTCCCCGCGTCCATCCTTCCCTCATCAATCCCTCACAAACATACCCTAAATATCCTCTAGTCCTCCCAATACAACTCACAGTGATGATTGATGAAGATGCCTTAAATGAGAAGTAACAAAAGTTTGCCCTTTCCTTTCCGGGCAGCACACTAATTTCCAACCTGATTTCCCTCAAGGATAAACAAGACATTCAAGTTTGATACAAGCTTGGCTAAAATGATAGGAACCAACAATAACCAAAATCTAAACAATACAGAGTACAGGCAGTAACTCGATTAGCTTTCAAGTCTTTAATGTGATGGAGCATGTTGAATTAGTCATGATGAGTTCCCATGATATCTTCATCTCGATATAGAAAATACCTGAAACAGTGCACAAAGCCACAACGAAACATCATCAAAAACTCTATTTGTGTTGATCAATCGTCTAATGAGAGGAAAATAAATGCATTTGTGCAACACGCTGTTTTAGCAGCAAGAAAAGCAGCTGTCGTTTTGAGTTGCTGTCAAACTTGTTAATTTTTCATGCCAATGAAAAGTTTTTTTATTTTATTAGCACCAGGTATCCAGGCCAAGGTCCAACTAATCCCGGGGACGCACACGCCCTCGGCAAGGAGTTTCCCGCGAGTGCAGCATGGTTAATGTTTTGCCCAACCCCATGGAATTGTTTGCACCTGGCAAGAGTCGAACCTGAGATCCTGGCTAAGAGCACACTATCAAGTCCCAGCTCTTCTCCGTTAGGCCAGCCCCATGGCGTTGCCAGTGAAAAGATGATAGAAAAGAAATTAGTGTTTAGGCCTGCATTTAACCCGAAGTCCCAGTTATCCAACAAGTGTTCCCTACTGTACCTTCTTACCATATGCACATCCCGTTTGGGTAGCAAAACCAGCCAAGATTAACCAAAAAGTCAATACAAGAAAGCACCAGACTATCAGAAAAATCACGAAATCTACATTTATGCAGCAATGACCCTTTTAAGGGCGGCATAATGGGTCAAATCTTTCATATTTTGAGCAAGGATCATATTTCTGCAGGATAAAATTTCTTCTAAGTCAAGATTGATCTAATGATTGTAATATGTAAGGGAATGCATGCAATCCAAAAGAAGAACAGATAACCAAGCTCCCTAGAATATTCATCCTGATCTCATTCACATCACAATGCCATTTCAAGGCATTTGCAAAAAACCAATTTCCATATATCAACTCACTATAGTCAAATACACTGCAAGCGTTATTAACAACAATGCCCAATGCAGAAAAGCAAATAGTACTGAAAATTAACTGGTTCATTTCAAAAACTGTATCAAGCCAAATCATCTTCCATTATAGGTATTCCTTCAGACATATAAACATGCATTCCATGCCATTAGAAATTCTAAAGTCAGCAAAACAAATTTAAATCATATAGGATGAGGTATCATGCATTGTAGAATTCTGAATCCTATTTAACAGCGTTTAACTACACTAAAACTAGTTACTTGATCACCCCCAGTGTGACTTTAGGAGACTGTATGCCTTCTCGAAGCTACATGGTTCAATTGAGCATTTAGGTGCCAACTCAAACTGCATATAATTTGATCTGTCCAAATTTTAGTGTCAGGTAATAAGGGCCATGAAATACCTAAGAGATAGGACCACGATATTTTTTATACTACCGTGTAGACAAAATAAATAAGCTAACACACAGATGCCAACTATAGTGCACAATTTGCACAACATCCACCAGAAACTCGAACCCAAAGAAGGAACAAAACCTCAAATGGCAGTAAAAACTCTCTTTTTCACCGAGTTTCACTTCAGTGCCTCCATATTCAGGCAAAAGAACAGTATCTCCTTCCTTCAGAGTAACAGGAATCAACTTGCAGTCTTTATCACGAGCTCCGGGACCCACCGCAACAACTTTTCCAGAATTCAGCTAGAATTATGAAGCATTAAAAGAAATCATGAGGTCAAAAAACAATCAGTAATCACCTCATGTATCCAGCAATCAAACAAATGAATAAACGTAGATTTACATCATAGCATAACAGAATATTCGATTTTGTTGTCAGGCATCAATTTATGAAACTTCATGTTTAAATGGGAGAATCTAAAGCCACTTAATTAAATCCACATAATTGGTGGAAGATGAGTTGTTTAACAAAAATAAATGGGAGATGAGTTGTTGGCATAATTGGTGTAGTATTAGTGAAAAATGAGTTGTTAGGCATATATTCCTTCATAATTTATGGCATTTGTTCCCACTCTTGTCTATAAGACAATGCATCCAAGCATTAAATGCACATAAAGATAGAGAGAAAGAAAAAGAAAGAGTAATCCCACAAAGTTGTGATGTATTTGTGAGAGAGTAAGTGAAGTGTTTTCTCTTAATAATAGAGAAATTCTTAGTTGTTCTTCTATTGTTACAGAGACGTTGTAATTCCTACATTACTTAGGAAAATCCTTCGATACTTGCCCGTGAATGTAGCCAATTGGGTAAACCACACAAATTCTTGTGTCTCATTTTATCATATCCTTTTATCTTGTCGAGTTTGCATGTCAGTATCCTAACAGTGGTATCAGATCCATCTTGGTTGGTGGTGTCAATACACAAAAGTTATTCATGTGTACGATTACTATTCACCTATGCGACACTATTCATCCATAAGTTACTGTTGACGTATAAAAAAAGTCAGTGCGGTGATTAAATATAGTTTATGAAGTTCTGTCTAAGGAGATTGAGTTTTAAATAAGACCGTTTGTGACCCCTCCAATCTTTCCTAGGAACTTACTTAGTGAAGTATTATTCATAGGATACTATTTCTGTAAACAATGCAGATCAGTGAAACAGTGATAGCTGAATAGATGACAGTGAATAAAATGGCAGCAAAATACGAGATTAAGAGGTTTAAAGGGAGCAATTTCTCACTGTGGAAAATGAGAATTAAGGCAATATTAAGGAAAGATAATTGTTTGGCAGCAATTGGGGATCAGCTAACGAAGATCACCGATAATGCAAAATGGAATGAGATGGATGACAATGTTATTGCTAACATATATTTAATATTAGCTAATGAAGTATTATCAAGTGTGGCGGATAAGAAAACAATTAAGGAGATACAAGATGCTCTAACAAAGCTATATGGGTCCAAGTCCTTACATAATAAGATTTTCTTTAAGCAGAGACTTTATACCATTTGAATGGCATAAACCACGACGGTGACTGACCACATCAACACAATAAGAACTCTATTTTCAAAACTCACAACGTTGGGCCAACAAATAGAGGAAAATGAACGTGCATAGCTTCTACTTCAAAGTCTTCCTGATTCGTATGATCAACTCATTATCAACTTGACCAATAATATCCTCTCAGACTATTTAGTCTTTGATGATGTTGTAGGCATTATCTTATAAGAAGAAAATTGGCGCAAAAACAAAAGAGACAGAAATAGTTCAAACCAAGCAGAGGCATTGTTGGTGTCAAAAGAAAGATCACCGGAGCGTGGTTCAAGTAGGAGGCAGGGGAGGTCCAAATCAAGAAGTAAGAACACAGTGAAATGCTACAACTATGGCAAAAATAGCACTTAAAAAAGAATTGTTGGTTTTAAAAAGGGTATAGAGAACACTGCAGAGTCATCAAAACCTGAAGGATGTGTTGCAAGCACCTCAGAAGATGAAGATGTTTTATATAGTGAAGCAGCGATAGTCTCTACAGACAGAAAAGACCTCACTGAGATTTGGTTAATGGAATCAGGAGCAACATAGCATATGACTCTTAATCAAGATTGGTTTTATATATATGAACCCATCTCTGAAGGCTTAGTGTTCATAGGTAATGATCATGCTTTAGAGATTGCCGGCATTGGCACCAACAAATTGAAGATGTATGATGGCTCAATTCGCACTATTTCAGGAGTGCGACATTTGAAAGGCTTAAAGAAGAATCTTTTGTCTGTGGGATAATTTGATAGTCTTGGTTGTAAGATTCGAACAGACAATAGAATCATGAAAATTATCAAAGAAGCGCTGGTGGTTTTGAAGGGAAGAAAGATAGTTGCAAACTTGTTTGTGTTAATGGGAGAAACGCATTATGAGGCAGAGGCGTCAATCACATCAACCAGTCCTACAGAAGAGAAGACGATGATGTGGGATAAAAAACTAGGCCACATGATAAGAGAAGACTAACGCCTGCAACATCATCAAAGACTAAATAGTCTGAGAGGATATTATTGGTCATGTTGATAATGAGTTGATCATACGAATCAGGAAGACTTTTAAATAGAAGTTATGCACGTTCATTTTCCTCTATTTATTGACCCAACGTGGTGAGTTTTGAAAATAGAGTTCTTATTGTCTTGATGTGGTCAGTCACCACTGTGGTTTCTGCCATTCAAATGGTATAAAGTCTTTGCATTAAGAAAATCTTATTATGTAAGGACTTGGACTCGTATAGCTTTGTTAAAGCATCTCGTATCTTCTTAGTTGTTTTCTTCTCCGCCACACTTGATAATACTTCATCAGCTAATGCTAAATGTATGTTAGCAATAGCATTGCCATCCATCTCATTTTATTTTGCATTATTAGTGATCTTCATTGGTCGATCCCCAATTACTGCCAAACAATTGTCTTTCCTTAAGATTGCCTTAATTTTCATTTTTCACAGTGAGAAATTGCTCCCCTTAAACATCTCAATCTCGTACTTTGCTGCCATTTTATTCACCGTGATCTATTTAGCTATTACTGTTTCATTAATCTGCAACGTATACAGAAATAGTATCGTATGAATAATACTTCACTAAGTAAGTTCCCAAGAAAAATTAGAAGGGTCTCAAACGGTTCCACTTAAAACCCAATCTTCTTAGACAAAACTTCCTAGACTGTATTTAATCACCGCACTAACTTTCTTTATACGCCAACAATAACGTATGTGAACAATACTGTATGGATGAATAATACCATATAGGTGAATAGTACCGTAGACGTGAACTGTAACTATATACACGAATAACTTTTGTGTGTTATAAACACCAATCAAGAAGGCTCTGGTACCACTGTTAGGATATTGACATGCAAACCCGACAAGACAAAAAGCAAGGGATAGGATAAAATGAGAAATGAGACACACAAGAATTTACATGGTTCACCCAATTTGGATACGTCCACGGACAAGTATAGAAGGATTTTACTAAGTAATGTGGGAATTACAACATCTCTCCACTAATAGGAGAACAACTGAAATCTCCCTATTACTAGGAGAAAACACATCACTTACTCTCTCACAAATATCTCACAATTTTATAGGATTACTTTCCCTCTCTTACTCTCCTCTTCCTCTCTTGTGGTGTGAATTAAGGCATTGATGCATTCTCTGTTTATAGGTAAGCATCCATGCAAAAAACAAGAGACACCAATTAGTGCTGCAAGTGACACTAATTGACACCAATTAGTGCTGCAAATGGCAAAAAATTTGTGCTTGCCTAGCTAGCTTCATAGCTGGATTCACATATTTAATCACTTCATGTTAAAAAATATATGCCTAACAACTCATCTTAATTAAATCCACCTAATTGGTGGAAGATGAGTTGTTAGACAAAAATAAATGGGAGATAAGTTGTTGGCATAATTTGGTGGAATATGAGTCGAGATGAGTTGTTGGTAGAGAGCATTGAATACTATTAAGAGGATCTTGAGCATCAACAACTCATCTTCAATCATACTACACAATTATGTCAACAACTCATCTCCCACTTATTTTTGTCAAACAACTCAATTAGATGGATTTAATTAAGTGGCTTTACATTCAAATCTCTTAGGATACTGACATACCGCTATTAGGATATTGACATACTAACCCGACAAGATAAAAGGTAAGGAATATTATAAAATGAGAAATGAGACACAGAAGAATTTACATGGTTCACCTAATTGGCTACGTCCACGGGCAAGTGTCAAAGAATTTTACTAAGTAATGTGAGAATTACAACCTCTCTCTACTAATAAGAGAACAACTGAAATCTTTCTATTACTAGGAGAAAACATCTCACTTACTCTCTCACAAATACCTCATAATTTTGTGGGACTACTTTCCCTCTCTTACTCTCCACTTCTTCTCTCTTATGGCGTGAATTAAGACATGGATGCATTCCTTGTTTATAGGTAAGCATCCATGCAAAAGACAAGAGGCACTAATTGGTGCTACAAGTGGCACCAATTAGTGTTGCAAGTGCACTAATTGACACTAATTAATGTTGCAAGTGGCACCAAATCGGTGCTTGCCTAGGTGGCTTCATAGCTGGCTTCACATATTTGATCACTTCATGTTAAAGAATATATGCCTAACAACTCATCTTAATTAAATCCATCTAATTGGTGGAAGATGAGTAGTTAGACAAAAATAAGTAGGAGATGAGTTGTTGGCATTATTAGTGGAGTATGTGGAAGATGAGTTGTTTGACATATATTCCTCCATAATATATGGTTTTTGTCCCCTCACTCTTGCCTATAAATAAACAACGCATCCAAGTCTTAAATGCACACCAAGATAGAGAGAAAGAAGAGAAGAAAAGGATAGTTAGAGACAGGTTGTAATTCTCACATTATTTAGTAAAATCTTTTGATAATTGCCTGTGTACGTAGCCAATTGAGTAAACCACGTAAATTTTTGTGTGTCTCATTTCTCATTTTATCCTATCTCGTCTTTTATCTTGTTAAGTTTGCATGTCAGTATCCTAATCACCTCATGACAACATAAGAATTAGCCTTCGATTTTCTTGTTTGGCATAAATTTATGAAACTGGCAAGAAACACATACACATAAGCTGAGCATGCTGCACTATCAAGGTGAGCCAATTACCATGGAATAAAAAATAACAGCAGTCGTGAGAACTTGAATGTTAGTAATTTATTTCCAATGAAGCATGTATTAAAACTAAGAACCTCCCAATCCCAACAAAAACCATTTAAAATTGAGCTAAGGCACTTAACCGTTACTGTTAGCAATTGAACTGAAGCTGAAGCTTCGGATTCGTGCATGAACCAATTCAGATTTTAGTACCCGGAATAAAGTTATTTTACAAGCCAAACGTTGCTTATGTTCAATACTTCAATTGGAGGATTTGTGGGGGGTGACATAAAGAACCCAGATTCTAGTATGTGGTTGCCGTGGGTTTTGAGATTCAAAATGTAATGCAATACAACTCCTTGCAACAAAAATAAATCTTAGACATGAGTTTAGTTTAGCTATGATTAACCAAGCACTAATGCCTCTTAGAGTTGAGAGAATCCCTCCCTAATAAAAGAGTTCATTACACTTCATATCACACACAGTAGTAAAGTAGTTCCAATGCTGCATGCATCAAACGGAATGAGAGTAAAGAGAAAGGGATGACCTTGGGGGTTTTCTCAGGAAGAAGAACACCGGTGTTGGTTTTGGAAGGAGGCATTATTTTCTCCACCAATATGCGATTAAATGTCGGGATCAAACGCTTTGCCATCTTCACTCCTCCGGCCTTCGCACGCACTGACTGAGTCCAGAGAGAGAAAGAGTGATTGCAGAACAGTGAGTACTTAAAACCTCTTCTGGGCTACTTTAAATGGGTTTTGTTGAGTTGGAGATACAATACAAGCGAGATGATGCTAGTAGGGTTTCACGAGGAGTTTAATGTTATGTTTATCAAATTCCACAACTGCCCATCTTGCCCTGCCTAGCTAAACACATTTTCTCTTTGAAACAACTTATAGACTTTATATATTTAATAAAAAGGGAAAAGTCCATCCTTTGGACGCACTGGACAAAGAAGTGGCTTGAGCTCTGAGAAAGATGGGTCAAAGACTTCACATTTGCCTGCTAAATGATGCCTTTAGTAGCGCACAAATTGACCAACACTTGGGTTGAAAACATCAATTATCATCAATTTTATGCATTTCCAGTCCAAAGACGCTTACAAAATCACATGTACCGCACACTCAATTGTTGAGGGTTGAAATTTGATTGTGCCATTACCCCGCCAGGCGCCACCCACCACTACCAGCAAATAAAAAAAAACAAAAATAAAAACAAACCTTCTCAGGCTAGTTTCTAAACTATGATTAATTTTGCCGAGCTTATAGATGAGAAACACCGCAAGTATGATAAACAGTGCTCAAAACTTTTAAGACTCCCACAAAATTTATTTCCACAAGTCAGCTTTGAGTAACATAAGATGCTAAAATCCCTCCGATCATCCACTACTGGGGGGGGGGGGGGATGAAATGGAAAACCACCATATTAACAAAAACAAAGATGCCATACAGCTTGTTTCTAAATTAAGATCCATTTACTTTCTTTCCTTGAAAACTAAAACAGGTAACATATCAATAAAAATATTTGAACAAGTACAGAGCCAGCCAAAAAACTATTGTCTGGAAATTTTTGATGAGCTTATAGACCTGAAGGCAGCATCCAAACTCAGTTCTTCGTATACCTGGACATGATGATTTTTTTTTAATTTTCAGACATCAATAATAGCAAAATGGAATCTTAAGCAGGAATTGTAAATGATTTCAAATAATGATGCATACAAGTTTCCGATGAACTTCATGGAAAGCCTTGGAAAATCTCTCGGCCTCTGCTGCACCCACCTGTATATCCACAAGAGCACTCCAAAACTTGTCATCAACAAAAAATTCATTTATCACTATCACTAAGAAACGATAAGTCTGCTGTGCTGCTTCGTTTGGATGGGGGGAAACAGATTTTTTTTTTGCATAATGCATGATGGCCGATAGATATAAATCAGTTAAGACTTTTTTGGCACAACATTCAATGGGAAACAACCTATCCACAAACAGATCACTGATGCAGGATGGAGAGAAACCAAAAACAGGAGTAAGATAGAGGCATCTCGACAGATTCAACTCTGACTCACAAGTGACAAGCCAAGTAAAGTCACATAAAGTTAATTCTTTCTCTCTCGAAAGATAACCACCATGCTTACTGTTGTTGAAAAATGAATTTCTCAATGCACCAAATGCCTTGAATATGTTAATGTACCCATAAGAAGGCTTCATGATTCATTCAAAGCCATATGGCAAGCAACAAATCATACCTTCTTCTCAACTGCCAACTTAAGCTTCTCCCAGAATGCATCTATTTAAGGAGATACAGAAGAAAACAGTCAATAAATGACATGAATATCAACAATGATGAAGAGTTTAAATTTTTTTATGAATCTTAGTTGCCGATCCCACGAATTTGCCAATGATTTCATGTTCTTAACATAATGCAAATTCCATACCAACATAACCTGAAAGGAAGACTCTTCCAAAATGACTGACAGGCACAACACTCGTCAACAGAAAAGTTGGTGATCACTTGGAGGAAATTTTATTAAGTAAAGTGGTTCAACATTATCAGGCCAAAGCTGCCCAAGAGATTTTTCATCAAAAATCAAGGATTCATGATGGGAAAATACATTGAAATCTCCTCAATTATCTAACAACGATAGAAGCATGTAAGCAAGCAGACAAAATTTTATTTGATAACATGCCTTGTACATCAATAGCTTGATTGTTGATTTCCTTTTTATCTTCCTCCCATTCAGCTTCTTTCCAAGACTTGAACTGTTGTGATAATAACAGAATGCATGAAACCAATTCAGATTACAGATACAAGATAATGTCTCATCTGCATACACATTATATATATATATATATATATATATAGAGAGAGAGAGAGAGAGAGAGGAGGGAGGGGGGCAATGACAGATGAGATGATCTTTCTGATGGGACTAACTCAATCTGAAATAAAAAAATAAAGGTAACCATGCAGCTGTGGGTATATCCAAATATACAAACAGAGCACGAGAGAATTAATGAAGGCAGTACAGAGTACACACAAATACAGACATGCAAACTTCATCAGTATGACCACGCATACAAACACACACGCACACACCAAAAAGAGAAGGGGGAGAGAGAGATCTAAAGAGCAGTTTCAGTAATACCGGCTCCGGAAATGACCGAGAAGATGATTGTCTTGATGGGTAAATCTCAATCTGATACGGAAGAAAGTTATTACAAAACAATGAGCATTAGATACAAATACAGACAGCTAACCTGGCAAAAGGACGGATTTGACTTTATTTAGAACATCAAAGTCCACTTAAAGGATCACAAAACATGCAGATTATTCAATTCTAATTCGTTTTCTTTCCATAAAATCTAATGGTTTTACGCTTAAGAACTTTCAAATTTATTTAGTCAAAAGCCTCACTCCATCATAATATTTAACTGAATCAACATTTCAAACATGTCTAAAATCGAGAATTTCATGCTCAAACCACTACCATACCAAGATATTGTGGTGTTATGATTTTAACCCATTTTCAACCTCAAAAGACTGACTAAATTAGTAGCAAAAAAGAAAGATACTGACAATGTAAAATTCAATAAACCCTAGTTTCTTTTTGAAGAATAGACAGACAGACAGACAGACAGAGTAATATATGTGTGTGTGTGTGTTAGTTTTAAACAAGGAAGCTCAACATTGAAAGTAGAGTAATTAAGACTCGATTCAAAGAAGAGGAGAAATACTTACATGGTAATTGCGAGGACGGACAACAGGGAAGAGATCAAGAAGGCGTCTAAATTCTTGCTCATCCATTCCCCTTCTCCTTTAATCTGAAACAAAATATTCTAGTAAAATGCTGTACTATTTTTGCTTCTTGAAGTCCTTGCTATAACTAATTAGAACGTGGTCCCTATACTCCATTATAATTATGTAATCAATCTCTACGATAAAAATTAACCTCGACCACCTAAATTTAATAGTTTTTTCTTCAAAAAATACCTTTTCTGTAATCAATTTTTTTCATTTTACCTTCTTCTATTTTATTTTTACTATTTTCTTAATAAATTAAGAAACAGAATAGATAAAAAAGAACACAGAATTTACGAGGTGCTAGGCTACAAGTAGATTTCTAAATTAATAGTCTTTAAAACCACTAAAACTAATTAATTAATTACGTTGTTATTTTCAAGCCACCTTGTTTTTTAATTGAGATTAAATTGTCTTCTCGTATATTTTTAAAGATGCTCCTCTAGCGAGAACTTTCAATGCTATGCTATCTAGCTAGGTCTCCATTCTTTGTTTTCCATTTGGACAATTTTCCTGTATAAAAATGGTTTATATATATAAAAGTATGAAAAGGGCATTTTTATCTCAAAAAAAGCTATTATTTTTATCATTAATGATTTTTATCGGTTTATACTTTGGTCATTTTCTGACTGGAAAAAAATAAATACACTCATGACATACACCAACGCCTTGAAATTAAATGATATAGTTGAATTGGTTCATGATATATATATTTTCTTGAGTTCCAATCTGTATTTCATGCCTTAAAATATGAATATAATATTATTACCATAATGAAATCTTAAACCTTCAAGAGGATAGCAAGAAGAGGTGATGTTTACAAGGGCGAGCTCAAACAACAAAAGAAGGAATTCAAGAGGCCGCGTCACGGGGTACCGGAAGAGCTCCAAGAGGCATGTTCTTTGGCAATGCAGGAAGAGCCTTCCTAACCACTTCCACATCACATGTCCTTTTTGTTGCACTCAGCAGTGATGTACAGCTACTGCCTTGTTTTTTAGTGACATGCTAACATCAATTATAATTTTGTGGTTGCTCCATCATCGATTCTTGTGTATTTTTTTTTAATGTTTAAAATATGTTAAAACAATATTTTTTTATTTTTAAAAATTATTTTTAAAATAATACATTAAAATTATCTAAAACATATAAAAAAATTTAATTTTTTAAAAAATATAAATTGACTTGTGTTTCCAAATATTTGTTCAAGACATCGCTATCGCAGCTATCAGTATGAACATACTATAAAATGGCCCATCTGTAAATTAACCTGATGATAGCTTGGAAATATAAACAAAAATCAGATGAAGCGTAATCTTACAAGTAAGGGTTTTCTTGCAATCTGTAAGATAGAAATCCAGAACGCACGATTCTCGGTGAAGCAGGAGGACAAAATACAGTGGACGCTCCTTGCATGTGCGGGTTTATATTCAAATTATAAAATCAGTGAAAGAAATCTAGAAATATGAGTGGAAAGACGAGGAAAAAGGGGCCATTTGTATTTGTTTTTGCGGCCAGCCGTACTCTCTAAAAATTTTAAATTTTCTTGAATTATTTTAATATATTAATATTAAAAATAAATTTTAAAAAATAATAAAAAATATATATATTATTTTAATACATTTCTAACTAAAAAATACTTTTAAAATTAACTAAAAAACAATTTTTTTAAAAAATAAACTTATTAAATCTAATAAAATTCATAAAATAAATTTTAAATTTAGTGAGTTAAGCAACGGATACCATCTTGAGTCTTGAATTTTTTTTTTTTCTTACACATGACATCACATGGATAGTTAAGTTATGGATCCACTACAACCATGACTATAATTTTGACGTGTCATAATCTTAGCCCTTCATTGATGATTTTACTATATTCTATTCATTATTCATTGATGATTTATTGATATTCATGAATTTCATCCTAACTATTCTTGTCTTCACGCTAACAAGTTGGGAATTTAGAGGGCCTCAATCTCACATATCATGTCTAACCCGCTCAATATTTTTTAAAAAAATATATTGCCATTTTTTTTATTATTATTCTTTGCATGTGACCTCACATGAGTGGCTAGTTATGGATAATGCAACATTTTTTTTACTATTCTGACGTGTCATAAATCTGCCTCTTCAAAATAAAATAATGCAACAATTTTACTATATTCCATTGATGAACGTCGACGACGAGTCTCGTCCTTACTATTCTTGTCTGGAAGCTAGTTAGATGGAAATCCAGGGGGGCCATAGATGGAAATCCAGGGGGATCTCAAGCTCACATGCCATGCACCTACCGTTATTAATTACTAAAAATCATATAATTTTCGTGTTATTATAATGGGCTGCTGTGTGAACAGCTAGCTATTGGTTTTTACCCCATGCTCGATATAAGTTTATGTTGGAAATATAGTTTGCATTTTTTCCTAAATGATTTGAGATGAAATAGCTATATAGTAGCATGCATGTTTCCTGCCATGCTATGACTTTTTTAAATAGTAATCACTTAAAAGCTTTAACTCATAAGAATACAAGATTACCTATTTTTTCTCTTTTTTTAAAAAAAAAATATGCTTTCACAAATATTAAATGCAACATGGTACGCGTCTCTCTAAAAAAATATACGGCAGATATAATTTTATTAAAAATTATTTTAATTTTTTAGTTTTAATAAATAAATATACGATATTTATTTATTTTTAAACGCAATAAATATAATATTTATTTAAATTCAAAAGATACGGCGAGGGGGAACAGACCACGTGATAAATTCAAAAAATAATATTTTATCAATAAAGATAATGCTCTAGAATTGTAAAATTGCCCGTGATCAACCGGAAAGATTTCTTGTAAGCGTGGAGTACTCTGTCAAAGGAGAATGCAACGTAACGTAAGGTAAGGTAACGTGCATGATTAATTAGTGATTGATTTTCTTGCTTTGCTCTAGAGTCTAGTCAATTGCTTTGAGTATTAATCTAAAACAAACCGTTCTCCTTTCGTTGTCCGGGATATCTGGAATGAAAATCTCACCTGTGAAACGATTGCTTGCTTGCTGTACTGTGTGACCTAGTGTGTATTTTATTTTAAATAGTTTGGTCTAGTATTAATTGGCAGTTTAATTTCTTGAATCTACATGTAACAGCACAGTCCAATCTATCATATATTATTCGTTTTAGACTTTATCATCCTCACGAATTTATTCCTGGTAATGCGAGCCCATATTCATAGACGGAGGCATGGCAAAGGCTGGGTTGAGTTTTAGCCTAGGTCAAGATTTTATCAATATTTTTTAACTAGTTTTATATAAAAAAAAATTATATTTCTCAATTAAGTTATCAAAAAATTCTAAAAATTTATGTGGAGTCTTCTAATATGATGCTTTAGCTTGGGTTAAAATTTTAGAATTTTTGGAGAAATTTAGAAATTTGATGAAAAATCACAATTTGATCGGTTTTACGTTATTGGACGTAATTTTCAATCTGACTATCAAATCAAGTAAAAATTTTACGAGGGATTTTAAAATATATTGAATAAAATCTAGTTAAGAGTTTAGGATAAACGGAGTTTGATAGTGCTAACAAAAAAAAAGACCGTCAAATAAAAGCAAAATGACTCATTAAGAGTAAAATGGTTATTTGCCATTAAAAAATAAAACAAATAAGCTCCTCCTTCCTTTTATATGTTGCCGACTGAGCAGAAGCAGAATAGAAGAAGAAAGAAAAGAAAAGGCGAGAGAGAAATAGAAAAAAGCAATGGAAAAACATAAAAAAATTCCAAGGAAAAAAATAAGAAGTGAGAGAATAATCTTGTAGACTAACAAAGTCCAACTTATAAAATACTAATCTAGGGAAGAATCAAGTGAAGGAAAAAGGAATTAAAAGAGAGAAACAATTTAATTATTTTGTTTTCCAGTTGACATGAGATTGTTATTTTATCCTGGTTGAAGAGTTGTTACAATATCGATTCAGATTCGATTATAGATAAATTATATTTCACAAAACATTGAAAGATGTAACTTTAATAGTAAGTTTATTTTTACTTTCGCTTTAATTTTATATACTTTCAAATTTATTTTTTAATATTTTGGATAGTGTATTTGAATTAAAACTTTACTATTAATTTTAAAAATTTATGTACATGAGTTAATAATCGATCTTAAAAAATATTTATATATTTATTTAATAGCCTAGGATAAAAAAAATTCCTGGCTCCACCCTTGCCCATATTTAAGCTTTACGTCCCAAAACATATATGACAAGTTAGCAACCAACTCTCTTAATAAGGTCATCTACCAATTCCTTACCCATCCATGTGGGATATGACAATCCACCTCCTTAAGAAGCCCGATGACTCCGTCAGCACAACGGGGCAGCCAGTGAGGTCGGCTCTGATACCAAATGTAACAGCCCGGCCCAACTTGCCTTATATTATCCGTTTTGAGCTTTACCGCCATCATGGTTTTATTCTTGATGGCGCGAGTGCACATCTGAACCTAACGCCTCAAAACACATATGACAAGTTAGCAACAAGCACTTTTAATAAGGTCAGCTATCAATCCTTCACCTGCCGATGTTGGATATGAAATACCATATCTTTTAAATTTAAATAAATACTATCTTTATAATAACATGAGATTGAAAATAATATTTGTTTATTTTTAAAATATTATCCTTTAATAATAAATAAGTATTATCCTTATTGTAAATATTATATATTTTTTTAGAGAGATGTGAATATCGTCTTGTACTATTTTTCTGATTACTTTTCAAACTATACTATTTTGTTAATTTTTTTGTACTGTTCCAACTATTTCTATAAAAAAACTCCATAAACTTTACCACTCTAGTTGGAAGTAGTTGGGAGTTGGAAGAAGTAACTGTCATCTTAATAAATGAAACAATTCATCTTAAAATATGTTAATATTTTGAAAGAACTATCTTACCATCTAAGTTAGCTGATTCTCTTTCCCTTAAAAAGCAAAATAATTAAGGACAAAGCATAGTACCTAATGGAAACAAATATTATTTTATTTTTTGGCTCGGGGGGGAATTCGATATCATTCAAGCCAAAAAATTGTTATATATCCTCTTAATTAATTATTATGATACAATTTTCAGTCAATGCAAGTGAAATATTCTCACTTAAAGTGTTTTTTTTTGGTAACCTGGAGTGTTCGGGCCAGTTTACGCGCACCACGACTATTTTCCGGGCTCACTGAATATCCTACAAGTTCAGTGAGCATGTAAGACACCGCGAGGGATGACAGGCGTTCACAAGTACACTTAAAGTGATTTTTTACAACTTACTTGCAGTTACTTTTTTTGTCTTAGTGCACGTAACATCACTTAAACGCACATAAGGCTGTCTGGTAAACGTAATAAGACTATATTAATAACATTCAATAAATTTAAATTTTCGATTTTGACGATCCATCATCACTACTTAGTGTTAATATTTTAACAGTAAATTTCTTCACAAGTAATTATGCAGGACTCTTATGGATGATGACTGGAGTTACTCAAGAGAAAAATATGCCTTTTCAGCCTTTAATTAAATTATATATGCTTAGTTCAATTAAAACTAATTAATGTCTCTCTTTTTATAAATCTTGTGTTCGAGACTTCTCTCTGCCTGATGAAAAATAAATTGTATTTACGTTCACATATTGCTAAAAAACTGATGAGAATTTTGATTTTTTTTCTTTTCATGCGAGAAAGGAAATTAAAACTTGCGGAAAATGACCAGTACTTCCTGCATTTGTCTCAACGCATCTGGTTGGTCAGGAATTTGTAGTGGAAGGCACAGCCTCACGTGCCCGACCTAACCCATTTTCATTTTGACAAAAAAAAATAAAAATCAATAGCTCCTGCTGTCTCCACGCGCGCAGCTGGTTGGTCAGGACTTGGAGGTGGAAGGCTCAACCCCACGTGCCCGAGCTAACCCCCGGTCAAGGTTGCGCGGATCGTTATATAAATCAATTATTGCTAGCTTCGCAAACCATGCATACGATCATACCTATTAATCACTAGTGGTGATTAGTTATTAAGCTGGTGTTGCTTTTGCACCATCTCGACCACGCCATGGCCTTAAACATAATCCTTCTTTGGGAACTCACCATGGCGGTTCTCTTCTTCTTTATTAACTACCTTTTTACTCGCTGTTTGATCAGAAAACTGTCCACCCGTCGACTGCCTCCAGGCCCCCGAGGGTGGCCGATCATTGGTGCTATTCCCGTCCTAGGAGCCATGCCCCATGCCACCTTAGCCAAAATGGCCAAAAAATACGGTCCCGTCATGTACTTAAAAATGGGCACTTGTAACATGGTTGTGGCCTCCACCCCAGACGCAGCTCGAGCCTTCCTCAAAACCCTTGATCTAAATTTCTCAAACCGTCCCCCAAATGCAGGTGCAACTCATTTAGCCTATAATGCACAAGACATGGTCTTTGCAGATTATGGACCGAGGTGGAAATTGTTACGCAAATTAAGTAACCTACACATGCTAGGTGGTAAGGCTCTGGAGGATTGGGCTCATGTCCGAGTAACCGAGCTAGGGCACATGCTTCGCGCCATGGGCGAGGCAAGCCGAAAAGGCGAACCTGTGGTGGTGCCAGAAATGTTGACCTATGCCATGGCAAATATGATAGGACAAATCATACTTAGTCGTCGTGTGTTTGTTACTAAAGGTTCAGAGTCTAATGAGTTCAAGGACATGGTAGTGGAGCTCATGACAAGCGCAGGGTTATTCAATGTTGGCGATTTTATACCGTCGGTTGCTTGGATGGATTTGCAAGGAATTGAACGTGGGATGAAGAAATTACATCGAAGGTTTGATGTGTTACTGACAAAAATGCTGGAGGATCATATGGCAACGGCTCATGAACGCAAGGGAAAGCCGGATTTTCTGGACGTTCTCATGGCTAATCAAGAAAATTTGGATGGTGAGAAGCTTAGCTTTACCAACATTAAGGCTCTTCTTTTGGTATGTCTCACTCTCCCGTCTCATTTTAATTACAAATTAATTACGTAACTGGCTAGATTCTGTGCTTATACATATAAATTGCACATGATCTACCATGCATGCACGGTTTTTTGTATGTGTGTGTGTGTATTATCTGTATGTGTGTGTGTGTGTGTATTATCTGTATGCGATATTGTATGCGAAGAGATGGAGTCCGAATCAATAATATATACATCAATATGTTCCAAAAAGAAAATATATTATTAGCTCGTTACTTACGTCCGCTTTTGTTTATTTTGGAAGAACTTATTCACAGCCGGCACTGACACTTCCTCGAGCATAATCGAATGGTCACTTGCTGAGATGTTGAAAAACCCTCGCATCCTTAAACAAGCTCAGGATGAGATGGATCAAGTCATTGGTCGGAACCGGCGACTAGAGGAATCTGACATACCAAAACTTCCCTACCTGCAAGCCATATGCAAAGAAACATTCCGAAAACACCCATCTACACCTCTAAACTTACCCAGGATAGCAGACCAAGCATGTGAAGTGAATGGATACTATATCCCCAAAGGCAGTAGGCTGAGTGTCAACATCTGGGCAATAGGGAGGGATCCTAATGTATGGGACAATCCACTAGACTTCACTCCTGAGAGATTTTTTAGTGAGAAATATGCGAAAATCAACCCTCGAGGAAATGATTTTGAGCTAATTCCATTTGGAGCCGGAAGAAGAATTTGTGCCGGGACTAGAATGGGGATTGTGCTAGTACAGTACATTTTAGGCACATTGGTGCACTCTTTTGATTGGAAATTGCCAAAAGATGTTGAGCTCAACATGGATGAGGTCTTTGGTCTTGCATTGCAGAAGGCAGTACCCCTTTCCGCCATGGTTCATCCACGCCTGGAACCTAACGCATATCTTGCTTAAGGATCTATGCATCTATCAAGGTTTCTCTACTGTTTATCAAGTAATTAGTATAAATTCATGTTGTTTAGTTGTATGCTGGTGATCTTTATGCACGCTGTTAGGTGGCTTGGAAGCCTTGGATCATTCCTTAATATGGAGTGATTTGTCAGTTTGGTACAAGGAGCGCATGTGGACGTTTCATTAACCAGATTAAATAAAATCTCTCATTTCTTGCCTCTTTTATTTTAAACGAGATAACATATCCGTGTATTGCCTTGGATTTATAAAACAAATATATTTAAGGATATTATAATTTTGAACCAGTGCTAGATAAGTAATAAAAATTAAAATATAATTAAACAAATATTTTATGACGGAAAAAAAAGTTATATTGGTGATAAAAAATTTAAAGACTGAACAAAATAATTTGTAGCAATTTACAATATTTTATGAGAAAAGATACAATGCTTTCACCATATGATTTAGTTTTTTTATTAATTAAAAGCAAAAAAAATTACAAAGCTAAATTCTCTACCAACTTAATATTAAAAAAAACCAACAAAGATAATTTTGGAAGGAAAAAAACTCATGAGGAAAAATATTGTAGCAATTGACAATGCTTTGTGAAGAAAATTATAATGCTTTTTCTAATACAATAAAATAAAAAATCATTTAGAGAAATATTGTAGAAATCCATAGTGTTTTGTGAGAAAAACTACAACACTTTTCTCATATGATTTAGCTTTATTGTAATTATAATTCTTAACCAACTCAATATTGTTTTTAAAAAATCAACAAATATAATTTTAAAAAAAATCATATTGGAAAACACAGCAACAATTCACAGTGTTTTAAAGAAAAAAAAACTACAAAGCTAAATTCTTAATCAGCTCAATATTAAAAAAAAAATTGATAGAGACAATTTTAGAAAAAAAAAAAACAAAACAAACACACAAAAAAAGAGAAAAATCATGTTGGAAACACTATAGCAATTCATAGTGTTTTGTGATCAAAGCTACAATACTTCCCCACATGATTTAGCCTTATTTGTAATGACTTATAATTGTAATTATCAAATAACTCAATATTAAAAAAATAAAATTGACAAAGATAATTTGAAAAAAAATTATAAGAAAAAAAAGACCATGCGGAGAGACACTTTAGCAATCTACAATGTTTTGTAAGGAAATCTACAGTGCTTTCCCCACATAATTAAGCTTTATTACAAAGTTAAATTCTAACCAACTCAATATTAAAAAAAAAATCGATGAAGATAATTTTGAAAAAAAAATATTATAAAAAAAACACAAAAGAAACTGGAAAAAAAACCATGTGAGGAAAAACTTATATTTACTTGTAATTGCAATTCTTAACCAGCTTAATATTTAAAAAATAAAATTAACAAAGAGAATTTTAGAAAAAAAATAACAAAAATAGAAAAAAATCGTGTGAAAAAAAATAATATAGCAATCCACATTAATTTTCGAGGAAAGTTACAGTGTTTTCCTCACATATTGTAACTATAATTTTTAACCAGTTCAATATTAAAAAATAAAATAACAAAATATAATTTCAGAGAAAATCATAAAAAAAAACCATGCAGAGAAACACTGTAGCAATTAACAATGTTTTTTAAAAAAATTATAAAACTAAATTCTCAATCAGCTCAATATTAAAAAAAAAATAACAAATATAATTTTAAAAAATAAAAAAATTAAATAGAAAAATTATGTGGGAAAACACCGCAGCAATCCACGGTATTTTAAATAAAAAAATTACAAAGAAAATTTTTTAATCAGGGTAATATTTAAAAAGTAAAATAAACAAAAATAATTTTTTAAAAAAATAAATGCAAAAAAAATAATAGAAAAGTTGAAAAAAAAGTAATTTTGGAAAAAAAGAAAAAAAATTTCAAAAAATACAAAAAAAAAATACTGTGAATAACTGTTGTAATTTACAATATATTATATGAGAGAATAGCGATTATCCCACAGATATTGTTAATTAATATTTTTGTTTTTTAAGAAATTAAGATTTGCTTCGTGGGTCTGAGATTCCACTTCCTTTCAACTCTCAATTGTGTATATTTAATTTGTTTGACTTCATAGCACAGCGTTGTTGAGCCGTCAAGGATTAATATATTATTTGTGATTTGACTCCCATCAAATTAGGAGTAATACAAGTAATCTTGGTAAGTCATCAAATATACTAGTAACTTCTTTGAGATTTAACAAAAAAATTAAAGTTAATATAATCTTTATTATAATTTAAAGTTATCAGTAACTTTATTTTGATTGTTATAGAGAAGTAACTAAAACACTTTTGTTTATATAATTGAGTAGAGAAAGTGAATTGGTTTTCAAAAAAACTGCGTGACAACAAAAACAAAAATCTCTCAATCATATAAAAGAAAAAACCAATGAGTTGATTTTCTTCGAAAGATACAAGACCAGTGAAAGAAAATTGGGTCCCACATGGGATTTAAGATTGAGATTTCCTAGATTGGGATTTAAGATTGAGATTTCCTATATATTGGTAAACAAATTACACAAACTGAGTATTTCAACTTCCATCATTCTTCCTTTTTTATTGGTTATTTTATTAAAAAATTATTTATTTTTAATTTCATCACAATTTAATATATATTATTTTTTCTCAATTTGGTTATCATTCTTAAGATTTCTAGTTTTTTTTTTACTCTTTTGTAGAAGTTTAGTTGATTTTTAATTTTATTATTCAATCCAAATTAAGGGTATTATGTTTTTCAATTTGATCCTCAATATTTTGATTTTGATTTTTTTTCTTAATTTTTTTTGTAGATGTTATTATTCTTTTTAATTTTATCCTTCAATCAAATATTTATTTTAATTTTTTATATCAATTTATATTCTCATTCTTTTAGGTTTTTTTAGTCCTTTTGCTGAATTGACTTTTCTTTTCAATTTCATCATTCAATTAAATATAAAATTTATTTTGTATTTCAATTTCAATCCTTATTTTTTTATTGTTATTTTTTAAAATCTTTTTATATAATTAATTTTTTTTTCAATTTCATCCTTCAATATTTGATTAATTGAGAATTGTATTTCATGGTTTTTCAAGATAGGGTTCTTTAGATCTAATGACTTGGTTCACATGTTTAAAAAGTTAACTTGAGTTTTTTTAAAAAAATATTTATAATTCTTTTTTTTTATTAAATTATTTCAATATCATGATTTAGATCGCAGGTTTGGCAAGATATTCTAGGTTTGCTCGACCTTGATTGGCAAGGTTATAGATTCAACATGCTAACTCAGGTTGACCAATTTTTATATTATTTTTTACCTTATTTTGTTCTTCTGTATTTAATGTGCTATGAATTGAGATACATAGTTTATTCCCTTTTGAGAAAAATATTTTTTTCCCATGTTGTTCTATTTTTTTTTCTTTTTAAATTTGACACATCTATCATTGTTTCCTAGTTTTTAATTTAATTTAAGTAAAATCAACTTATTCTATTTAGGTTTATAATCCGAGTCACATATTTTTCTTTGTTTTTTAAAATATTCTTGCGATATATTAACATTATTATTTCCAAAGGCAAAGCACTGACACTGAGACTGGTGTATTTCTAAATTAATAGGGTTTGATTGATTAAGAGAAAAACTGACTAATAATTATTTCCAACAGTTCAAGAAAAATTAAACTGAGTACCGTAATTGTGTAGCTAAACAAAAAACAAAGATGTCAGCACAGCACATAGGTGATAGTTTAAGGGGGTCAAACCTTTCATTTAGTTCTAAAAATTCTTCAAAGCTTTTTAAATCGTGTCAATACTGGCGTGTTCCCCTCTACATAAATGCAATGCACACACAACCACAACTTATGGATGTCTAACAACGCTGAGTTTTGATATCATTAATCTCTTATTTTTAATGGATTGAAGATGCTATGATGTTGATTCATTGGGAGCAAGGGGAAACAAAATTTATGAATTTGAAATAGGACATAAATGCATAAGGATTTTTGAAACTGAAACTGCTCAAATTGTACCAAAGATTTAGCTGAGTTTTACTGTAAAGAATGAAAAATGATGTTCTTTGAATTTCTGCCAATTGTTTGTGTGTATATATTTATCATTTCTGCATATCTTTTATTTATCTCTGAATTGTCGCAAAAAGAATATTGTGCTAAAGAGAAAACGGGAAGCAAAAATTCTACCAAAAGAACAAAGAGTTTCTAAAAACAACATCAAATTTCTTGTTAGTAAATCTAGAGCAATCATAATCACAAGATACATTCCTAAACTGGAGAGGAACAAATACAATGAAAAACAAAATGCACCCTTTACTTCCCTAAATATTTTGTAAGGAATGACTCCTTTTGAATAGTTACATTGTTTAGAGATGAGAGAGACAATAGCACACTCATTTTAGAGGTATACATCCACATTGAGCTACCAAATTTCTGTTGGCTGCTTTTGCATATCGTACAGCTTCCCCTCCCATTCAAAGAAAACAAACTTATGTAGTATTTCTGTTTTCCCTACCATTCACCCTCTACAAACTCAAACAAATACATCATTACGCCGTTTCTTTGGATTGGCTTCGGGGTTTCCTTTTCTCATCATTGCCACAAATTCATCGTAGTTGATTCGGCCATCCTGAGAAAATATTCAGGATTTTTTCATCACAAATTGAAAATACAATATAGTATTTAAGCTATTGACTAAGATTTAATTTGGTGCTTACATTATCAGCATCTACTTCAGAAATGATTTCCTTTATGTCCCTTCCATCATGCATGCCAAATTCACGCAAAGCTTGCTCTAGCTCTTCAGTTGTAATGTATCTATGTATATGCATAAGTTTATAAAAATGAGCATTTATATTAGATTACAAAGGCTGCTAAACTGATGTAAAATCTAATGAAGTAAATTTCATATTTTTTAATGTTATTACCCGCTATTATCTTTATCGAAGTGTTGGAAGGCAGTGTAAAGATGCTCTTCTCTATCCATTCTATTCATATGCATTGTTGCTGTGATGAATTCGTCATAGTCTATGATCCCATTGCCATCTGCATCAGCCTATTTATTGAGAAAGTAGGAGGAAAAACAACAGAAAAATCATTAATAGATTCTGAAGATATATAAAAGTATTCAGAATTTTGCACGACTATCTTCTCAACATGATGTTTTGATCTTATGCATTGAGATGGACTAGAACTTACAGCTTCCATCAATTGTTTAACTTCATATTCAGACAGTTTTGTCCCTTGCTTAGCAAGTCCTTGTTTCAGCTCTTCAAGTGTTATGGTACCACTGTTGTCAGTGTCCATACCCTTGAACATTTCCTTCAATCCCATGATTTCTTCCTCTGATAGACAGCCAGCAATGACCTAATCCCGTTTTGTGAAGAGGGAAAGATAAGCACAAGTTCATGTAACACATGTTTAATTTATTTCAAAATGGTGAAATTTTGTAGTACCCTTAGGGCTACTTTCTTGAAGTTATTCATTGCTTTGAATTGTTTAAGCCTACTCAACACTGCATTGTCAAGAGGAGTATCAGGAGCTTCTCCATCCTCTTTAATCCATGGATGACCTAATGAAAACCAAACACACTAAATCAAAAACCTGCTCAATAGTTACCGATGGGTGAATAATATCCTTGCATTATTACAAACTGGATGTCTTGTGAAATCACTACTGCATATAATTTGAAGATGGTAGTGAAGATGGTAGAGCTAGAGTGCACTTACTGAGAACCTGGATGGCAGTCATCCTTTGCTTGGGGTCTGAAGCTAGCATCTTTCGAACAAGATCTTTTGCTTGAGGTGATATTGAAGGCCAAGGATCACTAGTAAAATCAATATGGCATCGTAGGATTGCATTGAATATCCCGTGTTCCGATTCTGCCAGGTTAACATTAGCATAAAAAATCTCATTGATACCATCTATGATTAGAAGAGAAAATTGATAAAGCAAGATTTACCTGCCCAAAAAGGAGGAACACCACTTAGAAGAATATACAGCATGACCCCAACACTCCATATATCAGCTTCTGGACCATATCTTCTCTTCAAGACTTCAGGTGCAATGTAATATGCACTCCCAACAATGTCTTTGAATACTTCTCCTGTCAGGAAGGAAAGGAAAAAAAAAAAAACCGTTGTTAACACCTGTACCAATGACATGCCTGCTATTCTCCCACCCCTTTCTTCATTCATGGTTCGGTCGATATTCTGGAGAGGAAAAAAACGAGAAAGAAGGTATCATGAATAGGATTGCAACCTGACTTGTAGAACACAGAAAGGCCAAAATCGGTAGCCTTGAGCGGGGAGTTCTCATGTTTGTTGAGCAAAAGGAAATTTTCCGGCTTTAGATCCCTATGGATGACTCCCATGGAATGGCAGGTGTGCACAATTTGAACAATGGTCCTAAGCAGAGAAGCTGCAGCACGCTCCGTATAATGACCTTTGGCAATAATGCGATCGAAGAGCTCTCCTCCAGCACATAACTCCATCACCAAATGAACCGAATGTTTATCCTCGTAGGCTCCCTTGAGTTCCACAATATTAGGCTGACCCGTTAAATGGTGCATGATCTGAACCTCCCTCCTAACATCCTCCACATCCTCCTTGTTAACAAGCTTTCTCTTGGCTATTGTTTTGCATGCGAATTGCTCGCCAGTGACCTTGTTAGTACACAAATGTGTGACACCGAATTGTCCCCTACCAAGTTCTTTTCCAATGGTGTAAATGGATTTTGCATCTTCCATGGGACGGCCTAAGACAGGTCCAATAGGGGTAACCTTGGCAGGCTTAGGGGAAGCTCCTGGAGGGGGTGAAGGTGGGGTGGTGGAGGGAGCGTCCAGCTGACCATTGGTACGATTAGTAATCTCAGTGGTGTCTTCCTTGTTAGCTGAGGCATCCTGGGCACCACCTCTGGAGCAACAGTTGCCCATTGTGGAAGGGAAACAAAATGGGCGGCCGCGACAGTGGTCGTGGTGGATTAAGGAGAGAGTCCCCTAATTTTTTTTGATTGGGGGAGGGGAAGATGTGTGAGGAAAGAGAGGATTAGAAAGAGTCATAAAAATGTTAGGGAGAAAATGAGTGGAAACAGGTTGGATTTTGGTGCAACGACTGAAAGAGGATTGACAGTGAGGGATTTTAGGGTATGGCGTGTGCATAGTGTGTTGAATGAGTCTATTTTTGGCGCTTGTTCTGAAATTAGTGGGAAGCAAATAACCATTGTTGGTTGAGAGAGTTTCCCGGGAAAATTAAATGACCGTTTGCTGTCTCTTTTTAAAGTTCAGTTAGTATTCCCTATTGTGAAGATATTAATAGAACGCACAGCTAATGTCATAGTTAGCACTCTTGCTAAAATGCTGGGACAGATACCTCTGTACTTACCCACAATGAGAGTAGATTGCTGGATTTTCTTCGTTTGTTAGGAGACTGCAAACTTATCAACTGTTCTTCGCTGTGCCGTGACAGGTATTTCAAGGATTGCCCTGGCCTTATTATACAGAGAAAATTTATTAACAGTGGTGGTCATATGAAACAGAAATGTTAGAATGCTTCTCTCTGGACTGACCTTTTCAACAAAACAAAAGCAGGATGCCACATTTGCAGCATAATGCATTCCTTTTCTGTATTTCTTCTTCCTCCTCTTTTTTTTTTTTTTTTTGATCGGGACCACAGTTATGGGGTTTCAACCCCTTGAAACCAGAGCAAACTTAAAGTCGAAATTTACGAATTAAACGCCAACGCCCCTGTTTCATCAAAATACACTGCGCAAGCATCACAACTTAACCCTACTGTTAAATTATCAGCTGAATGAACACCCACTATAATTTACTTTTTAACAGATCATATTCCAAAAAAGTCGAAGGAGGGAGTCCTCCATAGATGTTTCTCAACTCTACAGTTAAATTATTGGAGAAAACTAATTCAGTTCCATAGCCCTTCAGTGGCAAATGTATGACATATTCTGAGTGGAAAATTTCATTTCTGGTATTAGTTGCATCAAATAAGATACAGGAAACAAGACAAACTCATTCTGTTCTCTTTTCTTGGGGGAATAACAGCAGAACTCGTAAGAAAATTTTCTATAGAGAACCCTTTTATCTCATGTTCTTTCTCAAAAAACCCCAATAGCTGTTGCATACAACATCACAACAGTTTCGATTCGAGAGGAGCAACAACTGAAGCGAGGTAACTCAATTAACAAAAAGGGGCTTGTCAGTAAGTAGGAATTGATGGATCGGCCCTGACAGCATACGCATGTATGCCCCCGGACACATTAAATACTCTCTTGAAACCCTGAATAATCAAGAATCAATGAAACCGTGAGATTACAATCTGAACCACATTAACAAAAAAATATTAGGTGCAAAAATTGTCAAAGAATCAATTCAGTGGAGTTGAAAACAAGGGCAATTCTTCAGAAAAAATGCCTTCTGTAACAAGTACAGACTACAGTTTAGCATGTAAATGTAGAAAAAATGGAAGGAGAGTAATAAATTTGCTGACATACACAGAACAACCAATTGGACCCAAAAAAAAAAAAGGATCGCTGGCTTCTTATTCTGTTTTTTTTTTTTTTTGGAGAAAGATGCAAGGTTGTCCCAGGAAATGAAGAAGAATCACTCCTATGGACTACAAGAGTTGGTTGTAATGGACACTTCTGACACAATCTAAATAATGCAGAGCATTAAACAGGAAAATCAGCATGGTCTAATACAGGATCAATCAAATACTGACCGGGACCAGATCATGTAGGGGCTAATGCAGACCCTAGTGACCAGACAGAATGACACCTGTGGACAACAGAGACTGGTAAGATGTACGGATGTGGGATTGGACCAGAAAACGTACGAGAAAAATCCAAGCTCGTCTTTAATTTGATAGTACAGATTCTAAAACAGGGAAATCAGCACAGCCTGCTTAATGCACTGTTACTTTAAATATATAGAGATTCATGTGTAAAACTACAAAGGATGCCCGTGAATGGCGCAGAAAGATTGCCATTGCTGCATTAAAACTCAAGGAAGAGGATGCATGGAAGTAATAAAACATAATAAAGAACGACTTCATGGAAGACAGAAGCAGGCTATAATGGTGGCTGTGATACAAATCCAATTTGATGATACAGAGCATCAGATAAGGAAATTATCATGGCTTCTTTTCCACGAAAATTGAAAGATGGCATTTCCCAACAGGGCATTTCAACTTAAATTTATAGATGACAAAATCAAGTACTAAGATGATATTCTGATAATTCCTTCTGAAATAAGCTTCACAACATACTAAAAAGAACACAGTGAAATAAAAAGATTACAATGCTTGTTTCCTTGTGGTAGCTCACAACCCCTGCAGCAATTCATTTATCGTTACTAAAGAAAAGAAGTATAAAAGATAAAGTTTACCTGAGACTGCAACCACTTAGCAACCTGCAGTGACCGCATCCCATGGTGACACTGGAAACAAAACATTACTTAGCATTCTAAAAAAAGGAGTGGCTTTTAACTTCCGCAAAGAGATTTGCTTTTGCAAAAAAACTAGAACTCCAGAAAAAGAAAAGTATATAATAGCAAAGAAAGAAAAATTATGGTTAAAATACAAGGGGAAATATACAATGTATGAGCCATGGATAGTACATGATGAAAAAACAAATAAAAGGTCTGGCAGAATAAAAAAACCACAGAATTCAAGTAAATCCATGTTCAAACTGATTAGGAGAAAGTTAACCGAACAGCATAAAGATATTAAGTTATTAACCAGGTCAATTGCTCTATCTCAAAAGTTGAGATTGTCTAAGAACAGGCATAATTTAGTAATACTATCAAGCATCCTCAACAAAAGAAATTGCTGCGATAGTAAATAGGTTTTTCTATAATTCATACCAATGAAATTAAAGGCATCTGTCACAGCACTCCAGGAAGATAAATAAAGTATATGGCAAGGCCTTTAGAAAAATACAAAAGAATATAAAACTGCAGCAAGATCACCACAAAAGTGACTATCTCGGTTCAGACTATAGGCTATGCATCACATTATAAACTTTGGAACACCCATTAGCAGCAATGCTCTTAAGAAAAATAGTGAATACGCTAAAAAAAAAATCTCCCTCTTATCAATAGGAAAGGGCATAAAAAATTGAAAAAAAAACCCTTTTTATTTAAATATAAGAGGAAAATCAGTACAGATAAGATGCTTCATATCATAACATGTCTTCATTTGTATGAAATAAAATTATACAATCGAGAGGAAAATTTATTCACTAAATGACAAATATACGCACCATAACATAAGTATCCTTTTCAGGATCAAACTTGGTTGTAACTTCTGGTCCCCAGCTTCCAAACTGGCGGAGGGGAAGTACTTCAAAACCTGGCAATGAAGCTTTGGCCCTATCATGTAGAGATGATCAGAGCAGTTAAAACTTAAAATGTAAATCACTGGAAAGGGATCAAAACAAAAAGGAAATGAAAAGCAAATTAGAAAAAGAAAAAAAAGGATACCAAAGAATCTTAGAACACACATATTGTCATGCACCCAACAAGGAGATATGGTGAGAGCTGCCTCCCTTCCCCTCAACCAGATTTTTTTGCTTAAGAACAAACCTCAATTTCATGGATTATAAACATTTACCCATAACTCCCTATCTTGCAAGTTGACAATTACAAGAAGACCTGCTATGTATAATCCACAAAGTAAACCTCTTGATCCTCTAATTAAAGTGACTGGTGAATTAGATCCTTTTCTAGAAAAAAATACTGCAAAGTAACCAAGTTCACGCAAGATCCCTAAATATGAAGACAGTGCTTACAATTCTTCATTCACTATGGATGATTGTAGGATATACAATATCAACCTATAACTTCTTTAATCCACACAATACTTGGAAAAAACTGCTCATATTTAAATCATTACCCAAAGAATAATAACATGATTTCGAACTGAAACATGCTATAGTTATAAACACAGTAAGATCATGAAGGATAAAAATATCAAGAATTTGGAGGACATGTCAGTAATCTATAAAACTTAATTTCAGAAAGAAAGGAAAAAAAAAAGGCTACTTGAGTAGGAGAGTAAAATGCAAACAGAGAGCATACACTTCATCAGGTTCTCGAACATCAATCAATTGAGCTTCTTTGGCAAATGTAGGATCTTGGATTTTTACATGGAGCTCATCTGCTTGAATTTCCCCAAGTAGAGATTCTTCCCTGGTAGAACAATTTACAGACTCAAAAGAAACAAATTCACGGAAAAGTACGAGTAGGTGCCAATACTGCCTTCTCTTTGGCACAGAAATTAAATGGAATAGGATTCTTTGGCATACCTCTCAGAAAGAACTTGCAACAAATGCCACCCAAATTTAGTTTTACACCTTACAACTTTGTTCAAAGGGGCACTAAAAGCAGCTTCCTCAAATTCTGGTACCTGTGACACTTGAACATTAATTATCAATGTGGTCGCCAGGTAAAGTTGAGTTATTCGTATATTTGGTGTCTTGAGTGTGAGTAAAGCCAATCCATCCATCTACACTTAAAATGTTAAGGCAAATCATTGAATTCATTGGGCAGTTCATTAAAACCTGAGCTTCCTAAGGTACCAGGACTTGTTTGCCAAATTTGCAGATGAGGCCACCAACTATGATATAACCACTAAACTTATTTTAACAGCATGCTCCTACCTTCCTGGCAAGAAATAGAACAGCAATGCAGCTTAAAAAACCATACTCTCGTTAAACCATGTGTTCCCTGGTGAACCTCCCATTAGTGAATACAAAATACCAACCAGGAATTACGGAATTAATTTAAAATTTTCAACACGCATGAAAATGAATCTCATCGCAATCCACATACCATTTGCCCTTTTCTAACCCAGCCAAGCATCCCCCCTTCTTCTTTTGATGGACATAATGAGTATTCCACTGCAAGGTCACTCAAATCCTCTCCTCCTTAGAATGGAGAAAAGAACAATAAAACATGAGTTTTAGAATAAATCTTTTATAATAGTCTAAAAAGCAAAACACACACTCTTTTCTAATTTTTCCAAAGAAATACAAAACCTTTTATCGTCGAATAAATTATCAATGCAAACTTGATATAAAAATAAAACATCAATTCAAGAAGCAAATTCTGCATCGTACATCAAATGTATAATAGTGACTAACCTCCCAAAATTCTCTGTTGAAGCTCCAACAAAAGCTTGAGGTCATCTTCTTTAACAAGCAAGTGCTGCACCAATAACTCTCTTCCACCTCCAGTGCCGCTCCCAGAACTAAACGAAGCTGAAACAGAGCACAAAATAATCAAAACTTTTGATGCAAAGTCCCATTATGTATGCTTAACAGACCAAATTAGGAAAAAAGAAACATAGGGTTTTTGATAGAATTGACCAGATGTACCTTTGGGACAAGGGTGGTGACCCAACATTGGTAAGAACCTTTTGAAGGAGATAGGAGATGAATTGGGTGGTGCTGTTTTTGGAAGGAAATTATGAAGTGGAGCAAATGTAGAGAGTTTGGAAAGGTGAGGAAGTGAAGAAGACAGTGAGAGGGCGGGAATCAGAGAGATTTTGAGAGCAGAGAGTGCTGGTGTTGCTACTGGTGGGATGTGAGATGCTCTTAACATTGCTTCTTTTTTGTCTTTTTTTCAAGCTTTCAGAGTTAGAGAGACAACAGGGAATTGTGCGTGTCACCCTGCAATGTAATGGTTCGACAATATTAATGGAAGTGATGAGTTCGAAGGAGAAAAAAGAATAAGAAACAGTGATCATTGTATGAGCCCATGGAGATAATAGGCCCATGCTGACAGGATGTGGCCTGGTTTAGGAGCTTGTTCGAGGAGCCCATACGCTTGCATAATTTCCAAGTGCCTGGACCTCCATGAACATGAATCCATCCTTCCTTCGGCAATTATGAACGGTAGCGGGTTAATTAGCACAACATTATCTATTAACGATAACGATGTCTATGTCGAGCTCACTGTCTGCCATTGTTGTCTCTTGTTACACCATGGTTGCTACTGGATAAGTTGCAGGACCTTTTTGGTTTGTAAGCCAGGCTGATTACCAGACATTTTTGCAAAACTAACAACGTTTTAACCTCTCTTACACTAAGCAAACAGAGCTTTCTATACGCCTCTCGTCCTCTCCAGAACAGCTAGAAGCCTCGTTTGTAGGAACTCTTCTTGTTTTCCCCCCCCCCCCCCCCTCTTCATGGCAGGGGAATGGCCAGTAAGAATATAGTCTCATTTATAAAGTGTTGAATCGTCAAATTAAAGCCTGAGATAACATGCATGAATCCCAGAGAAAAATAGAATTTTTAACACAGAAATCTCGATCCATTCTAAAATTCTTAATGATTGTGCCGAAAAGTAAGTTAATTTATATCTTTAACACCTGAAATGGTTTGGTGCCAATATGTTAAAAGAGATAGCATTTCTATTTTATAATTTTTTAAACATCTGGTAAATTCATAAGTTCTTCCGAAGTATAATCTATCTCCTTTCTGCTATTCTATTTTATTTTGATGAAATTGATATAAAAACAAATTAAATTTATCCTAAGAACAAAGCAAACTTTCATTCATCTTAATGTTTACCGGTGTCCAAATAGCATCTAGTGTCAAAAAAAATAAATCTATCGGAAAATAATTCTTAATATCTTGTAATTTAGTTGATTTTACATTTTTCTGACGTGTTTTGAAAAATTAGGGTAACAAAAAATTTCAAATCTAATAAAAAAAACCAAAATACACTATATATATATTGAAAATCAACCCAAATGACATGTCATTTTTCTCTCTCGTCAATCGAGAGAAATCTTCTCACTGAAAAATTAGTTTATCTCCCCTCCCAAAACCAAGTCAAACAAAAAAAAATTAATGATGGTAATTGATTTTTCTCGCGATTTCACAGTTTAGTGTGATCATTTCTTCTCATTGCTGGAACCCCGCACAAGCTTCATCAAAATCCAGATGCGAAGCGGCAAAACCCATTTCTACATCTCGCAATTCAAGATTTCTATTATACATTTTGGTAATAATGGGTTCAAGGATTGTGTACGGGGGTGGGTAAAAAGATAAAAGTAGACATAAGTCTTACTCATGAACAAGATAAAGTGAATTGCCTTTTCTTTGAATTTTTAATTTGGTTTTGTATATTGTTGTTATTTGTTAAAGAATTATGGCATTGACAAGAACTGGGTCTTGATAATTTGAGATGGCCTTTAGGCAACGGTAAATTATACAGAGGATTCCCCGGAAGGAAGGCTGGGTAAAGTTGAATACAGATGGTGCTGGTAGGCGGCAGAAAACAGGCTTGAGACGGGGTAGAACCGGGTACAAGGCTGGGCTTCTGGAGGGAGGTGGATTCTCAACCAGTAATGCATGTCATCACATATAGCAGAGACAGCAACGGACCTTGTAACAGGATACTATTTCGTTGAGTTGCTGTCCCCTTCTGTTACTCTGAGTCTGACTTCTCTTTCCTTGTTAGTTAAGACTTCCAAATTTGAACAAATTCACAAGCATAAACAAACTGAAGTGCAATAACCTATAAACATTGAGATAGTACCTGCACTAGGAGAACCCTTTTTCTTTTTTTTTTCCTAAAACAATAAGGTGGGCAATTTCCCTGAAAGGCCTTCGCCACTGTTCCTCTACCAAATGTTATCTTGGTTTTCCCTGCTCGGAAACTTATCATGGATGTGCATTAGCAGTTTTACATTGACCAAAAAATTGCAATTGCTATTATAACAACAGAAGGAATTACAACGACAATGTCAACAGTCTTCTTCTTCTTTTTCCAATTATTATCTGTGACCGAAAATCCAGCCGACACCATTTTCTGAGGTTGAAAACGGAAATGATGACAAAAACAACGATGTATTGTAATTGGTTGACCAAAAGAAGCTCTACCTGGATGGTGTCCAGGCATAGATGAGCAACCCCAAAACAAGGACGATGGCTCCTGCGACAAAGCCAGTTGGAAGGGAGGATGCGACTCCAAGATAAGGCAATGGCAATGTGAACACATACACAGCTATTGGTACTGCCATATACAACAACACAAGGGAAAAACCAATTATCAGTTGAATAAATTCATCAAGAGAAAGTGTTGAACAACTATGCTCTGATAATAGATAGCTTCATGTAGTTGCAGCAAACCCATATGAAAGCTATCTTCATTGTATTTATACGGCAGAATATAGTAAATGGTGAGATAGAGGAGCCATTAAGCAAAGTTATTCAAAATAACCTCTCCATTTACTTCCTAAGTACCATGCCGACAAGTGTCATAAAGATTAAAGGCACTTTTGAGGAGTACGTTATGCGACTGTATTGGCACCTAAATGAAGCCACGCATTTTGATTGAAGTGTTGTTTGATGGCAATGTTTAACATGGATCGTTAGGGTGCTTGTTCCCAAGATCCCAAAATGACAGGATTAAGAGTGTTCCTATGAACGTAAAAGTGGACGTTCATTTTCCTTAATAGACTAACTAGTGATTCGTGCTGAGATGTGAAACAGTTGGTAATACCAAACAGGCCCTCAACGATCATATAACTTTTCTAGAACAGAAAGTGGTATCATTTATGGCCATGTTAGGTCATTCGAGGAAAACAATTAAGCCCAAAATTATGTATGATTGGCTAAGGAAACACATGTTGCACAGTTTTCATCTATTCACACTGCATATCATAATGGCTCCAGCTGAGGGCTTTCATGTGAAAAGTTTGTCGCCCCTTCCAAATTCTCCAAAAGAAAAAAAGGGCAACAATCCCATCAAAGTGCATCTAACATGGGATCCAAATGCAACTGCGGTCCTTATTTTTGGGTTAGGTGACTGATAGGCTTGCAAACTTTTGGATTAGGTTATTGAAAGTTGCAGCTACTTTGATTAGGAAAGAGAAAAATACCAGAAAATGTGGAAGCAAGGGAAGACACAACAGCAGAAGAGATCTTGAGGAGATGCAGTAATGAGATGTTAAACCCCATGTTGACAATCACAAACAACAAAGGAAGCAGAGGTGCACCATCACATCCTGTGGACAACCGAGTTTAAAAGAAATAAAATGTTACATCATCATAGCATTAGACTATAACTGTACCATTACGAAAAAGGAAGATTATAAAAGCTTGCCCAAATTTCAAACTCCATTCATGTCACAATGTTATGCTCTTCTCTATATTTTACAAAAATATATCTCTTATGCTTGTTACGGTACTGTAGAAATGAGCCCTCCCACACATGAAAGTGAGAGATTGAGATGAGGTGTAGCGTTATATCACATTCCAATTAACAGAAAGCAAACTTCTGCAATGTATAAGCTTAACCATTTAGCATCAGCTATATGAACATCAATTTAAGAGGATGCCTTTTCTAATATGTATAAAATAAATAAAAAGAGTTTTTACAATTGTATTTACATTCTATCCTCACATGCATGTTTTACTATTTTTAAAATTTTCACCTTTAATACAACAACAACGAAGCCTCAATCCTAAACTAGTTGGGGTCAGCTGTACAGATCCTTTTGCATCATTCTACCCGATAATACACCAAATCCCGAGATTTAAAAAGTAAATGCTTGAATGGCAATTACATAAGAGAGAAAATTAAAATACATCACACAGATAAACACCATAGTTTCAATAAATATATTTACATAAATAACCAAGGCAGTGGAGTAACCTCAATTGTTCAAATCATTCAAAACAGTGTTATAATTGAGATAGAACATGAAGAAACTAATTCTTGATACAGATAATACAATGCAGCTTTAATTCCTCTCAAGAATCTCTCAAACATGATTAAAAGCATCCAATTAAGTTACATTTATACAGGTTTATGACACATTATACTGACTTTAGCTGTGACAAATATTGAAACAAAATTAATCAATAAGATGGTGTATTAATAAATCATAGCTTACCACTCGATAAACTGCCAATGTTTAGAAAGCAAACTGCCCCGTCTTTAAGATAGTTTGGAAGCTGACTAAATGGTATACCCCACAATTTCGACATAAATGGTAGAAGAAGGCATACAAACAGTGCCTACAGAACATGTATACACAAAAAATTTAGACTTACACTCATGCTGCAATCAAAAGACAACTGTTTAGGTGATAGCAAGAACTGAGGATTTTAAATCATCGCAGAGTACCTACTTGGAAAGCAGATCCATAGGAGTTTATTACAAATAGATCTACAGAACCCCCCTGCAATTGATGGAACAACATTGTCTTAATATAACATCAAGATCTAAAAGAAAAGGTACTAAAAGAGGCAGAAGTAGCTACTCATCCAATTTCATTTCCATGCATACAAGATAATTTGGCAGCTTCTAATCACCTATGACAATGATCATCTCTTTTTAAGATAGCAACTGAATTAAATCAGTTTTCTGTTGCCATTACTGAAAATGAAATTGAGTTTGAAAACATTGATGCCATGTTGAAATTTAACCCCCCCGCAAAAAAAAAAAAAAAAAAAACCACATCAATAGTGTCTTCAAATGAAATAAAAGTTGAATACAACTTCTTTCTGTTGCCAAAACGTTCCTGATGGGTCTCAGAAACCAAATATGCGCTATCAATTTTAGAACATACCTTTAACTGCTTAGCAGCATCCGAGAAAATGACTTCCTACAAATAAAAAAATTACGGTTTGTTACAGAACAGCTATACATGCATGGAACTCTTAAGTGCAATAAATGTTTAGAATGCCAACCTTGAGCACTGTATCTGCGGCTTGTAAGAAAAAAGAGAACATCATCAAAAGACTCCAGAATATACCAGCTTCCTTTAACGAACCAGCACTCGGTCCGCTGCAGAAGTACACATAGCCATGCAATTGAAATACTCAAACTACAACTGATGAACGATGCAAACTGGTATCCTTCTGGGCAATCAGACAATAATTTGTAGATTTCTAAACACAAGATTACAATTAACATGCCTCTCGGTTTGGATATAAAAGTTTACCTTGCCACAGTTATTATTACACCAACGGCAACTAAGAAGCATCCAAGCAACTGGTTGACTTTATATCTCCTTCCAAGAAAAATAGTGGACAAGAGAATCTGCCATACAAGAAAGGTCTACAGGAAAAGTAATGGGCAAAATTAACTACCCAATTGTTGATAATCTACCATTTGAAAACAAGAATTGTTCAGATAATTGTGAGCTTCTGAATTTTGTTAACAGAGAGTTCGTCACATTATAGTATGAAGTATACATTTTGCTTTACTATATCAGGATACCTTTTGCATTAAAATCAATTACTTTCACACTTCTAATGTTTTAGCCTCCAACTTCAGCCTTCAGCTCTCAAAGTTTTCTTAGTTTAAAGCGTGTTATTCAAGAATAACAAAATAGTAGCTAAATTGGTTGAAGAAAAAAAGGATTCTAATTAACCTAACGTCTCAAGAGAAAACAAGCTATCTAATGAATGAGTCTTACCTGAGACAAAATTGGAATTGATGCTCCAGAAAGAATTGCTAATTCAAGGCAGAAGATTACAAATAGAGTGGGTCAGATTTTGACAGAATTTTTATCCACAACAAACTCATGAAACTAGATACAAATTGTTTTAGTAACAATCAGAGAAGATAGTGTTAGCAGTCAAAGAAACATATCTTATGCACCTGAAGAAAATTATAAACATATTGTCACGAAATTAATGTTCCAGAGAAACGTAAAAATAAGATATGGCATTCTTGAAGGGTACTTCAACAACATATGTATAGAATCCTGAGATTGAGCATCAGATATGTTTTTCGGTATGTATATGACAAGTGAAGTTCAATCATTAATGGACAAGAAGCTCATACGATTTCAAATATGCAGTGTGCATTCGCTGATTCCTTTAAATGTACGAAGTGCAAGAATTAGGCTAAAACAGGTCTGAAATTACAAAAATCCAAAAGGTATACTAGTAGGTGCAGATTAGTGATTGAGCTGAATAGCATAAAAGGATCTATATAGCTAACCCCGGCTACTTTGGGACAGAGGCTTAGCTGTCATTGTTGTCTATTAGTACATCAATTTTTTTATGTGGGATGCTGCGCCACGGGTTAGGAGGACAAATTTTATAGAAAAGATCAATTTAAACCATAAAATTTATATTGGAAGTATCACAGTATCACAATGAAGTGAAACATCATCAGATAATAATGAGACGTAATACCTCCAGCTGCCATTCCAGTTGCAGCTCCAAGAGCTTCTAAGAGTCCAACAAGAAGATACGGAGCTTTTGGCATAGAAAGCATCTCATCTGTAACGATGCCAGCACGGTGCCGAATATGCAAGATGGTGAAGTATACAATAACATATCTGAAAGAAAAAGGAAAAAGAAAAATATTGAGCAAAATAAGATCCATTTGAGTTCATCCTGAAATTTTGGAGGCACAAAAAATTTAATCACCCCTGACAGCAATGTCATTAATTACATCTAAATGCTCCTGACTTCTTTACTAAAAGCACCTAAATTTTAATTTGATTTGTGAATCAATCATAAGAAATGGAGATTGGAAAAATTCAAAAAGAGAGTAAAAGAGAGAAAATGTACATTATAATTAATAATGCTTCATTATTAGCATTAGGAACTTTCAGAAATAATTAAGAAAATCACATTGTAAAACTTCACATTCTGAAATATGTTTTTCTTTAAACCTTCATGGACAAACTCATATATTTCTTAGTAAATTATCACTCATCTATGCAAAATTCATGAAACATTTATCTAATTAAGCCAAGGATCCACAATCAATCGTTGATTTCTACAGCATGTCTAAAATTCTAGGAAACAATAAGACGCATGCTCCGCATTTTGACAGTGAGAACCCCATAGTTTTGGTTACTAATTGCCAAGGTACATATCAATGAAGTTTGATGATGGAATGTGGACTGTTTTCTTCCTTTTTACCTTTTTTTCTTCTTTTTTTTGGTTATGATTGTGGTTGATAGTTGATAAACCATCAAATATCAATCCCTTCCTTTTCTTCTGCTTTCTGTTTTTTTTTTTTTAGTAAGTTTTTCTTCTGATTTCCTTTTGGTTGAATAAACCACTAAATTTTAATGGGACCCTAAAATTATCAAGCCCATTAGCTAAAGGACCAAAAAACCCAAAAGAAAAGGGTCCCGTCAGGAGGGTTAGTGTGACTTTCAAGGAAGTGAAGGGCATATGTGCAATTTGACAAATATGATGTGAAATGCAAAAGTTGTTTCCGGACCACAAACCAAAAGCTAAGGGAGAGGGATTAGACTATGAAATTAGAAGATCACATGGCCCACCCAATGTTGTCAAAGTGCCCACTTGACATGATAGCGTCTAATGGAGCTGTGGAAGAAGAAAGAAACTGCCGGTGATGAATGATGATAGCGTTTGCTTTCTTTCTGTCATGGAAATCTATGTGGCGATGAACAAACGTTTTCTACTCTTCATGTAAGGCTCTCATTCGCATTGGACCCACAAGGCACAATTACGTGCACAAACCCATTTTTTCTTTCTTTTTCAGCTCTGAGAATACCTCCCAAGATTCCTAAAGTCTCGTTTTCTTTTTTTCTTTTTAATTATTTATTATATAATAAAGCAGCAATAATTTTCACAGAAAGAGAAGAGAGTTCCAAATTCTCCATCAAGCATGATTGTCACGGCCACATTCAAAAGGTGCAGATAGACAAATAAAGCCTCCAGCATCTTCACATTTTTTACGTAGCACAGCTTTTTACACTATTATAAAGCTCGATCATTCTTTCAACCGAGAATATTCTTATTTGGTTCAGAAGGTTGCGCATCCAGTATTATCGCACACAATAGTCATAAATATGAAAGATCTAGTCTCCATTAATGAAAATTAGCCTGAAAAAAACCTTGAAAATTTATGACTCTTATTAATTAGTTGGACTCGGTGGTTAGAAAAATTGTGGGGAAAAAAGGACGAAAATAGGAGGCTGATAGTGTAACTCTAACATTATGTACATTATGTTTGGTTTGCGTGCGAGAAGGGTAAGAAAGGATAAGGAAAGGTAAAGATGGAATATGAACCGTCCCCTTATTTAGATATAAATGAGGGAAAATGAAAGTCGTGAACTTATTTGTAAAAGAGAAGGTTATGAACTTCATTCTTGTTTGGTTGGGGGATGGAAAGTAAAGTTTAATTTCATAATTATTAATATATCCTTTATTATTAAGTTTTTACTTTATTAATGAAAGAAATCAAGGAGGCTAGCTTACGACCAATGACATGTTGTTGATAAAACAAAATATAGGCAAAAATAAAATACTTAAAAATACAGCTTTGACAACATTTATAAGATAATATGAAAATTATTCAAACAAATCCAAATTAAATATAAAATCCAGCACATGATTCCGTGTACAACCCAGCTTGTAAAATAATCAAAATAAATTATTATCATAGCAAATCTCTCAATATGATTGGTTGTCTCAAAAGTTGTAATGCCTTCCCTTCCCTTCCCTTTCAAACCCACCCCTCAAACCAAATACGGCGAGAAAATTCAAATGCTCCACCCATAAATTAACACTCCCTAAATGGTCAACAAAAATAATTATCATGTCCTATAGCGATGTTGCTATCCCCACGGTCCACATTCATGAACATGTCTTATAAACTATTAATTCTAAGTTTTGCTCTTAAATTCATGAAGTTATTAAAAAAACCAAGAGTAAAACGTAGTTCTCTCCTTTTCCTGCGAAAGTGACTTGAAATTAAGTAATTGAATTCTGGAACCACACAATAATTTGAGGTTATCTATCCAAGGAAAAGGATAGTAAAAAAATGAAGGGTCGGTGAAAAAGGTCAAAATACATAGACAGAAACCACACGCAAAAAATGAAGCAAAATACTGAATTGAACTTGTTGTCGTATTGCTCTGTGGTAAAGGACAAGTGTAAATGTGTAAGACATTCCAACTGGGACTACGTCTGTGACACTTGTAATAATTATAAAAGCCCCCAATTTAATTTTGGATCCATTCCACCAGCTTCCTAAATGTTTATTTCACTCCCAAATATTAATTCTCTTGTGCTATTTTAAAAATAATAATAATAATTACTTTTTTATTTTGCTAAATATGCAATCTGGACGTGCATTATTATTGAAAAAAAATATATAAAAGAAAGTATTTGAAGACGCGGCACTGAAAATATCAAAATGGAAGAAAAAAAAACGGAATAAATAAACAGTTAGCAGAAAAAAAATCAATTACCCGAAAGTAGCGAGCTGAGCTAGAAAGAAGGGGTAATGCTTGAGAGGAAGTAGAGCCAGCTTATACAGCACCCGATTCCCTACCCCCAACACTACCGTAACCGCCGCTGCAACCGCCACCTCTACCGTTCGGTCCTCCTTACTCCTGCTATCTCTCCCGCTTATTGTCCTCTTTCCATTAATCTCAACCGTCCGATCTATACTCTCTACCACGCCTCCCACCGTCTGATCTCCCACCAAACACGCGCATGGCCCCGCCTTTTCAGCTTCATTTCCACCCCCCGATCGGTCCCCTGGTTCAACTGCCTCGATTATGAAAGATCTGGAGTACTGCCTTGATGATCTCAGGAGAATTCCTGGCTGTTGGTTTATGGAAATTCGTTTTAGAGGTAGAGAGAGAATATCTGCCGTACTTCGTTGCCTTGATTGTGCCGGTCGGCTTGGCGGCGTGGGCCCCGTTGTTAACCGCCGGAAACATGACGTCATTATGATTTTAAATAAATATTCTGTGGGTCGAGAAATAGAAGACAGAAGCGAAAATTTGGAGGGAGAGAGAGGGAGGGAGGGAGGGATGGGGGGAAATGAGAAAGGTTAGTTGTTTATATATTGCTCAGTGAGAGAGGATACTTTTAAGAGAGGAGAATATTTAACAAAAATAATAATTGGAAGCGGGAACTATTTATTGTTTGCGATGACAAAGAGGAGGTCAATTGCAGAATGATTGAGCACATGTTTGGTGTGGATTGGGTAGTTTTGGCCGCTTGGGTAAAAATTTAAGATCTTTTTTAAAAAAAAAAAAAAAATTAATTTGATGATATTAAATATATTTTTTTAAAAAAATATCTATATTATTTTAATATATTTTTAAATAAAAAATATTTAAAAAAACAATCAAACTCTCGTACACTCTTTTAAAACGATAGAAGTCATGGAGAAGTAGGGTGTTGACATGTAGGCGGTTGTTTTGCACTTGAGTTGTATCTGATTATAGTCATTCTGACTAAGTTAAATTAGAGTCCATTACTTGTAAAGTACAATTTTAAAATGATATGAACATCGGATTCCTAGTTGTATCCCAAACAACACATGCAGACTTGCACAGGAGAATCAGAAAAAATAAAAAATTATTTTGTTTTTTCAGATCTCATACATGCAATGTATGTCAGCACTGTTCATTAATTTATAAAACAAGAAATGTCCCTTTTCAGATTTTCTCCTTAATCATGCCTTGACACGTTAGATTCAATGGAATAAAAATGGAACGCTCTTTCACCGCTAAAAAATGACGGTGACAGTTACTCCGGCGGTTGAGAGTTTGAAGTCCTCAGATATTGATGCGCTGATCTTTGATCATCTTGTTTGTCTTCTCTGAAATGGATTTTTAATAGAATTGAAAGGGAGGGGGGAAGAGAGAGAGAGAGACACAACCAGTCAATTACTTGAGAAGGTGGGAAAAACCATTGAAGTAGAGAGTGGTATAAATAAATAATTAAATATAATAGCTACATTTGTCGGAGTCTGTTGGAGGAAATTACAGCTCAACCACCGCATGAAACACCATCTAAATTCAGGTATTAACTTGAATGAAGGGCAATCAAGGGCAGTAAAAGAAACTTGAACGAGTTATCTGCCATGATTAATTCACCTACAACTCTCGATCATGTACAGGCATCCACCTCTTCTAGCTGTTGCAGGTGATTAAGTTTGCGAGAGGAAAGGCACCGTTCCTTGTGAAGCAGATCGTAGAGCTGGATCGCTCCGCCCCTAGTCATCTTCACCGTCTTGATCTTCAAACAAGTCTTCGGCTGGGTCATACACAATCATGCCAGGGAAAAGCTCCAGGAAGTCATCTTTTACCTGCTCTCTTAGTTCTGGGAATGGAATCAGCCCTTTCAAGATATATCACACGAAAAGGCAAAGATATTGGTGGGTCGCCGGGCGATTAATGTCTCGTTTCCCCGTATATGTCCATCGCCTCTGAGGGCAATCCATTATCCAAGAAGGCCCTCATTGTGTCCCCAAAGGTATGCTGATAAAAAAAAAAAAACTTACTCTCTCTTCAAATCTTGTCAGACCTCCTCTGCTTCACCTCATACCTTCTTGTTTCTTACAAGCATCATTAAGCATGTCCCTGAAAGAGAACATGTCTGGCCGATACAATATTTACTGAAGAATACACACAGATCCTAAATCAATAAAAATCACATGTGCATGAAAGATAGACGAAATACTTGTAAACATCAATGCAAATTAATACAGCAGTGTGAATATTTGTGCCCTTGAAATAATTGAGCTGCCATATCGTCAGGGGAGGGGGGGAGAGAGAGAGAGACTTATTCCACACAAAATCTTGGCTTCATCCACTTGTAACTCACACAAGAATAATAGAACATCTGCTGAAATGTATCATGTTGTCCAGTGAGATTGTGAAAACATCCAGAAGGAAAAGTTATTATCAAAGCGCTGGGAGAGTCAAATGCCTGCATGTGCATGACTCTCTGTCCCTTTTTTCACTAGCTTCACAACCGCAGACTTGGCAATCCATGTAATTGGGACCTCTTTTTCTAGCAAATTGCAATGAGCATCCTGTCTGTTTCACAAGTTACTCTGCATGCTTGAATGATGGCTGGCATCTTGTAATTTTTAGTAGTAACACTTTGCAACTGCAGCTAATGTTCATGAAAAATGCTAAAACTATAAGAAAATTGTCATTAGTTACATCAGCACATTTGCTTGGGGGTGTTTGGAGTGAATTTCAACGTGTTTTTTTTTTATAGCAGCCACAGAGTCATTTTTGTTTTTGGTATATGGATTTAATGAACTAGTTCAATTCACACCAAAACTTCAAATGGAAAATCTTTTAGCAGTGCAAAAAACATTATTCATCAGAAAAGGGACAGCAACAAATGCCTAAAGCACCAGATTCAAGCCTGATCTAGAAGCTATGCAAACACACTTCTAAAGAAGCATCTTTTCTCAAAACCTGCACTGCTCCTCGAGACCGAACCAGAGTGATGAAAAGATAAACCCGCCCACCAAAATGGCAAAACAGATAGCGAAAGTGAAGCAACCTCTGGTGGCCCGGAAGAAAAAAGGAGAATGTTCAAACACCAGGCTCGTACACAAACAAAACAGGACACGATATGCATCCAAATCTCAGGCAGCCTGAGCATAAATTACAGGCCATGACTTTTTACTATGATTAGCAACTACCACCTTTGCATACCACAAAACTCAGCCATAAACTTCGTTAACTAGACACGTCAGCTACAAGGACTCGCTAGATGCTCAGGTAGACTACTGCACCAGTATACTTACAGCAAATGAACAAGCTTCGTCCATTTTGTCTTGTTTAGCATTCCGGTAGACTGTATGTATAAAAAAATTTGATTTTTTTTAATTTCAAATTATCTTTTTATGTGTGTTTTTAAATTCAAAAATAAATTCCCAGCAATGCAACAAATGCTTTCCCTAATAGCACCCATCCATGCAACCCAGGAGAATAGAACCAGATCGTTTATGACGACAAACAATTCAAAAACCACTTTCCTCTTCAAAACCAGATCGTTTCTGGCTTCGTTTTGTAGGGGCTTCTTTGTCTCTTTTGTGGCTTCTGAGTTGCTTTCCTTGCGATGTTTTTTGATATTTCAAGGCTAGAGAGAGCTTTCTTTTTTCTCGGAGAAGGGATGGGGCCCATGGGGGGTCGTAGCTTTTTGAGATTTTTTTTCTATATATTTTGAATTTGATTTTGTATGGTTGACAGATTTGACAGCTGATTCAAGTTCTTCTCCGAAGGTATGATATCTTTTGAACTTTCATGTTTTATTCATTTGAACTTTCACGTTGCCCCGCGCAGGGTTGAATTTTTATTTTTTATTTTTTTATAAGAGATAATGTTTTAAAAAAATGATTTCATGAAAAAGATTAAATTAACATTAATTATCTAATCAAACTCATAGTTTATTTTATAAAATCAAGATAATTTAATAAAAAAGAAAAAGAAAAAAACCACAAAATTCATTCACAAAAAACAATTTCAAATAATAAAATTAATAAATAAATAAAACAAAAAAATAATATCAAGTAACATTAATTTTTAAAAAAAAAATCATTCATAAAATTCATTCACAAAATTAACTTTTAAAAAAAATATTTTTAAAATATAAAAATAAACCAACATTAAAAAAAAATAAAAAAATAAAAAAAAAACAATGTTAGTTTGCCTATTTTTTGAAAAAACAGGTGACACTTGTTTACGTCAGTATCCTGCGATAAATTAATGACAATGATAAATCCGTAGTTTTTATTTCTCTCTGACATAAAATATAATGTCAAATTATTCAAACAATAGAATCCACTATAAATTAATAAAAAATAAATCAGTTGGTCAATATATTCGCTCGCACATGTGCGCGTGTGGCTGGTTGGATTGGTAAAGCATGCAAAGACAATTGTGTCTGTGTGTTGCAATCAAGATAATGTTTGTCAAAAAATTTCTAAATAATTGTTACCGGAATAACAAATATGCTCTAAAGACATTTGCATCCGATAAACACCCTGACTTTTTATTTTTCTTTCACTACTTGGCGTGAAATTCAACTGACATGATTTTGTTTTCCTAGAGTGATTATTTTTATATTACAATCTGCTTTTTAAATTTATTTTTAATAAAAAAATATTAATTCGATATTTGTTTAGAAGTTTTTGAATGATTTTAATATAAAAAATAAAAAAATTATTTAATATATTTAATTGAATAACATACCACACCACAATATCAAATGTATAGTAATAAAATATTTAGAAAAGTGATAACAGTTATTTTTTAAAGTATTTTTTTAGTAATATATTAAAATAATATTATTTTAATTTTTTATATCAGTATATTAAAACAATAAAAAATCACTAAAAAATTAATTTAAAGCCAACCTTTTAAAAACATTTAATAAAAACAAGTTAAAACTCAGTACCAATACACCTAACAAATTCACCTGCAAGTTATTTTATTGATAAAGCGAGGAAGTTTCATTACTGATAAAGTAGACCAAAAAATGCACTACTCTGCTCAGCATGATCTTTGAATATTTTCCTTTGGTCTATAGTCTAAAAAGAATTTAGAAAAGCCCTATCCTTTTGGGCGGCACAAGGATTTCAGTTTTTTCCCATAGTCGTTAGTGATGGGACGCGTGTCATTGCAAAATGTTATATAAAAGAAAAATTTTAAAAATATTTTTTATTTATTTACTTTTAAATTAATATATTTTTTCAGATATTTTATAGGTAGATTTTAAAAATATAAAAAATATATATTATTTTAATATATTTTAAAATAAAATACAATTACTATTATCACATTCTCAAACACACTATTACAACATTCTCAAAAAAACCTCTCCACTATAAGAATACAACAAATATTTTGATACTTTGGTCCGTGAATATATCAAACGATTCTCCTCTTCCCCGGACTATTAGCATGGAATCGACTGGTCCGTTTTTGTTTTTTTATTATCATTGCACGTGAACCAGTGTTTCTCCATATTAGTATTTCTCGCGACTCATGCCCGGTTTTGTTCATCAAGCTCTATAAGCTGTCCAGTCTCCTGGTTTGATGTTGTATCCCGGGTTAAATAGCAACAGTTCCACATATTTTCGATCGAAGTTGCAAAGAAACCACATAGATCGAAGTTGATAAGAGGAAACTAATCGATCGAAGTTGCAAAGAAACCACATAGATCAGGTCTATAGCTGGTTTTCTGGCAAAGATGAATTTTCCTTGGCAATTTTACATGGGAGGAAAGAATGTTTTGACAGCACTCTCACTGACCCAGTTTTGTTCTAACTAACGAAGATATCCACAAGCAGAGTTCTACTTTCTGAGTTTTTCTGTGTCCTTGAAGTATCATATTGCCTACAAAAGCTTCTCCCACCTTTCCTTTTCTCCTGTTTCATATACTCTCCCGGCCATGTTCGCCGCCATCAAAACCACGTCCAGGACTGGCATTCCCGTACATCCATTTACCAACGCTGCTCCTGGCTCATCATTTCACATATCCCTCATCTGCGCCTGGTCCGCATAATATTCACATTCCAATTTGCAAGAATCTTAACAAAACTATCAAATACCAAATTATAGCTGCAATAATCGAAACTAAAAAGGAAAAGAGTTAAGCGCTTAACTTCCACATTTATTCCCAAATACCACTTGACTTGTACGCAGAAAAACATGAGGAGAGAGATCGAGCTCCCAACTCCTCCCACATATGTAACTGCAAAAATTACTTCCACCTCTTAACCATTTTCACCACCTTCGATTCCAGTAATCAACAGACCATACCCACAGCATTAATTCAGTGGCTTGATTCATTGGTGCAATCAACAGTCACTCCAAATAACTACCAAATACAACACTCTGGTTTCTTGTTTTTGCATTAAGCTTCTCTTTTAGAAACAAACTTGCTTTGCTGATGAAGAAATAGGCATGGAAGTGAGAAATTCATGGTGGAGGAAAATAATGTTGTAATGTATCATGAATTGTACAAGGGAAAGGGGGTCAGCAAATATGGGGCCATAAAAAGAAACCAGAACGCTACAGGGACAGACATGTTAAATCTGACTTTCTATGAAGCTTTAAAGTTTCATCCTTACCAAACAAAAAGAAAAGAAAATGGAAAAACACTCCTCGGTGCTTAACTATGAAGCGTGTCTTATAGAATCCTCGGGGAAGAGGTTTCATGAAAAAAGTGGATGAAGCACACAACAAAAGGATTCTAAGCTTTACGATATTATATTTACATACAAAGTATCATGTGACTGGATTGTAGCAACAGTGGTCACCTGGAGATGAAAAAATATCAAGCAGCGGATATTTGGAGTTTTGGGTTAAACTTCTGTATTTTCATCAATAACTCGTCACAAGAGATGCGTGTCCCTCCTGAGCTTTCTGAGGAAAAATTAGGCAAAAGCTCCATTACATGAAGATGCTCTGCGCTATTACAGAGAAATGTCAGGATGGAATTGGTTATTTCCAAGTCAAGAATGACACCCATATCTGCCATTTGACGAAGGAGGCTTATGACTTCTTCTATCTCATCATTCAAACCAAAGCCTTTTATTAAGGAATCATATACATGGTTGTCTGGTGTAATGCCAGAGGCAATCATGCTGTCAAATGCACCTTTTGCCTCTTCCATTTGTCCAAGTTTTGACAACCTGTTTATAAATGAGGAATAAGTATAAGCATCTGGAGTCAGACCCATCTGTTGCATGTCGTTGAGTAATTCTTTGGCAGATTGAATATCCCCTGCTTTCAGAGTCCCATCAATCATTATATTGAAAGAAATGGTGTCAGGTTCACAGTTTGATTCTTTCATTTCTTGAAACAATCTTCTCGCTTGCTCCAAGCTACTCTCCTTGCACAAGGATGCCATCAATGTATTGTAATCAAACAATGTAGGGCTAAGCCCAGAAATTTTCATTCTACTAAACAGTCCTTTTGCAAAATTAAGCATGTGCATTTTACAAAATCCATCAATCATGACACTGTAAGTGGTTGAACTCGGAACAAGCCCCAATTTGTGTACACGTTTCCAAAGTTCCATGGCCTTCTCAATAATCCCTGCTTTTATATATTCTCCAATTAAAATATGACAAGTAAACAGATTACCGAAGCTCCCCCTCTCAATCATTGTATCATAAATCTCCGCAGCCTTGTCAAGACGTCCTTCCTTGCACAGCCCTTGAATCACAGTGTTGAATGTGATTACATCTGGCTCAACATAATTCCCATCCTCCAAGAGTGAACTAAAAAGTTTCATTGCCTCGTCAAGCTTTCCATTATTGCAAAGTCCCATTATTAGGGTATTGTAAGAAACCACCTCCGGTCTCTTCCCCTTCTCCAACATTGTTTCAAAGATTTTAAAAGCATCTCCAATGCAGCCTTCCTTGCATAGTCCATTGATTAGGACATTATATGTCACGGTACTAGGCTCTTCACCTTTTTCTGTCATTAAATCAAACAAATCCAAAGCCTTCCTAGCCCTCCCATCCTTACAAAGCCCACCAATCATACACGTATAAGTATAAACATCAGGCTGAATCCCCTTTTCGGTCATAGTATGTAACACAGCAGTGGCTTCTCTCCATAGCCCCTTCTTACAAAAACCATTTATCAAACAACTATAAACAACTACATTTGGAGAAATACCCTTTTCCAACATCTCATCGAACAATGCCTTCCCTCTATCTAAACATCCTTTACTACAGAAACCACTTATAAGCGTAGAATAAACAACGACATCCACCTCCAATCCCTTTCTCTTCATCTCCCCCAACAAACGCATTGCCTCCTCTACTCTACCCTCCTTGCAAAGACCATCCATCAAAATACAATAAGTAAAGGAATTCGGTTCACAATTTGACCCCTCCATTTCAACTAACAAGTCGACAGCCTTTTCCAGTCTTTTCTCCTTACAAAGTCCGTTTATAATCGTATTATAACTAACAATATCAGGCAAAATATTAATCCTTTTCATTCTATTAAACAAATCCAATGCTCCGTAAACCTCTTTATTTCTACACAAACCCTTCAATATTACATTAATATTATACACTCCAACAATAAAACCACGCTTAAATATCAACCCCAAAACCCCTAAAGCTAACTGGGGCTTCTTGGCAAACACAAAACTATCAATTAAACCACTCAATGATATAAAACTTGGCAAAACCCCCACATGAGTCATTCTACTATAAACAGAAAAGGCCAGTTCATAGTGTTTGGACTTTACCAGGGATTCCATCAGAGAATTGCAAGCTGACATATAAAGCAATGGACTTGAGTTGACTGCTTTGTGCAACAGAGAAACTGCCTCATTTGGATGAAAGTTATCGGGTTTGGCACAAAGACTTCTCAACTGGGCTTCTACATCGGAAACTGAAGAGGATAGCTTGGGGTGAAGAAGGTAATTTGGAAAGGCAAAACAGCTTTTTGTGTGTGAATACACTGATCTTTTCATCGCCTGTAACTGCAAAACGTGAATACAGTTCAAGAGAACAGAAGGGGAAGAAAGGGTTTTAGGAGGAGCCGGTTTCGGGGCTTCTTAAGAGGGTGTTTGGTAATTTATTTAAAGTTGTTTTAAAAAATATGTTTTTATTAAAAATAGATTTAAATAATATTTTTTAAAAATTTTATTTTTAAAAATAATAAGTTAAAAATAAAAAAAATTAGAGATGTATAGCGAGCTGATTTCCAGACAAACTCTGAAGATTTGTTTAAGAATATAATAAATGTTGTTTTTTAAAATATATTTCACTCAAAAATATATTAAAATAATATATTTTTATTTTTTATAAATTATTTTTAATATTATTCCATCAAAAAAATACAATAACACAAAAAAAAATTAAGCAAGTAGAAAATTTCAAAAACAAGGTTTATCTACACTCCCGAACATCTCACGCCTTATTTAGTATTGCGACGTGTTTTGATTTTAAAATTTGTGAATTGCTTTTAGGTTTTTGAATTTTTTTGATGCGTTAATGTCAAAAATAATATATATATATATATATATATATATTATTTTAATTTATTCTCAAGTTATAAATACTTAAAAAAAATAATCATCATCATAAAACCAGCCAGAGTTTTTTCTTGTTTTTTAACACAGTAAAAAAATCAACAGAGTAACAAATTGAAAAAATATTTTGCAAACCGGCACACTTAAACAAGTCGCAGATGTCATTTGTGACTCGTTTTGAATTAAAAACCATGCATCTTTTTTTCTCTTCTTTCCTCCCTCCCTCTCCCCCGCTCCTCCCCTCCCACCCCTCTCATCATTGGCCGATACATCTCTCTCCACCACCAAAAACACCCCCTAGCAGCCTTAAAACACTATTCTCTCTCTAAAACACTCATCTTTCTCTCTCTGTCTCTGCCAAAAACTGCAGTAGCCAAGCTTTCTCTTTCTTTCAACAACAGTGTTGGATTTTCCGACCAAATCATCCACTACTTAATCACCCTCGCCACCCACATCTCAATCGTGGAGGTATATTAAATATTTTCCTTCAATTAATTTGATGTAATTTATGTTTAGCTAGTGTTAACTTAATTTTTTTGAATGTTACGGTTTTGAATTTAAATTTGATCAATTAGATGTAATTAGAGTTGTAAAATAGATATAATTATGTTATTTTGTTTAATTATCAATTATTTTTTGTTATCGTTTATTGTGAATAAACAAAATTATGTGTTTGAAATGTTAGTGTGGGTCTAGGTTAGATTAGAGATAGGGTTAACTAGATATATTTTTTGTTGATAGTTTGATTATTTTGTTAAATAATCAATGTTTTTTTTTTGTTATTATTTATTTTGAATTAAAAAAATTATGTAATGAGATAGTTAGTAATTATTCATGTTGAATTATGGATTACATTGAATTTTGTATAAAATAATAATATTAACCATGAAATACCTGAATTTGTTTAATACCCAGAAAATAACTTATAAAAAAATTATTAAAGAGTTCAATTTATTCATCAGTTTTGAAGTAAAATAATTATTCTTTAAATTTTAATGTTTATATCTTTGTTGATTTTTTAAAGCTTTTTAAAATTTTGATAATCAAAATAAAATACAACAACAATATTATATAGTTTAGTTGTGAAGTAACTTATTTATATTATTTAGAGTTTTACATGATGCATGCATTAAAAATTAAAAATAACCTTTGTATTTTATGTTGAATTTTATAAAATAGTCAAATTTTATAAATTAAGAATTCTCTTTTCAAAATCATTACCAGTAACGGTCTTTTTATTAATCAAATGATGGGTTGAATTTACTCACTTGTATATATATAGACACACATACACACTACAATGTCACTATTCTATCAAGGATGTCAGACCCGCATTTGGGTATGACAATTCATGCCAGACCGAAATAAACAATAAACAAATAGAGCACAATACTGCACTTTAGTTGTAAATAGCGAAAATAAAGAAAAAACTCAAACAATCGACTATCGAAAGCAATTCAACCATGATATGTTTACACGTGTCGCTCCATGTAGCAGAGGGCACGGTTGCGCATCTAGTTATACTATGGATGACTAGATTTAGTCTCCAAAAAATGTCTCATACGCCTCCTTAATGGTGTGGGCGCCGTCCACTCACCGAGACGTGTAGAACATGCATCAACAACTTTTTAATTAAAAATAAAAAATATAACGTGAAAATACTAAAACACTAGCACGATCATCTCAATTACATAGAAATAACCATGTAAAAACACTAAAATACCCAAAAAAACATAGCTTATTTTTTGTTGTTTCTAATGTTAAAATCGTTATTTGCTTGTACTCTGAAATTAAAAAAACCTAAACAGCCATGTAGAAAAAGCCAGAGAAACATTTACCTGCTTGCAAAAAAATAAGATATTAAAAGTGAAACTGCTATTACAATCCACAATAAAATATTTTTTGATTTACAGTGATTTCCTCGTATCATTTAACTTTTGTTATAATTTCATGAACTTGCCGGTGCACATGATGCAAGTAGAACTTCAGAGGCGTACAAAAACTTTGTCTTGAAAACTATTTTGTTCAAAAAATATATGGTAGTATTTGTCACCGTGACGACTTTTAAAATTATTTTTTTATTTATCAACATATTAAAATAATATTTTTTTTTAACATAAGCATATTAAAATTATAAAAAAATCAAAAAAATAACTTGAAAATAAATAAATAACTAAGTAAAATTTTAGAAGATATTAACAAGAAAAATCAAGTGGTGCAAGTGTAGTCGTATGGGCAAGTCAAATTGTTTTTATTAATGTGGATGTCTAGGTCAGTTTGCACATATCTCGATTAATCTTACGGGCCATGAAGTTAATAATCATATAAGTCTCTAGTGGTCCTGATATTTATGAGACTTAAACTAGTAATTTTTAAAAAATAAATTCAGAATCTAACTATTTGAACTTCCCCCGTCTAGTTAAGTCATATTTTTATGCCTGTGATTGATTTCTTCTCTAGGATGCTGAGTTGGTCTATTCATTTTGATAAATGAAAGGGAGAAACCGATTTACAAAAATTGACGTAGTAACGTTAGTGGGTAATTTTTTATACATGGACATTTCAATATTTTTGCTAAAATTAGAATCTGGTTGCTGCCCCCGTATATAAATTATAGTTTTTTAAATGTTAGTGTTAAAGTATTACCACGCTCGGAGAGATTTCAATAGTTTTTTTTTTTTCCTTCCCGGATGAAGCACGGAATAAACCCAACGGATTGTCGTGTACTTGTCGAGTGGTGGTGAAAAATACTCGGTAGCTTTTGAAAAACATATTTTGTTCACTTTTTAAAATTGGTTTGGTGGTTAAAGAAATTCATTTCCTTTTTTTTTATTAGACTTCGAACATGGAGGCCATCATAGGAGCTTTATTAAATTCATTTAAACACAGATGACGCGAGGATCTGGAGAGGAGCATGCCAGCGTAAGGGTATCTTTAGTAAAAATATGAAATGGTATAAAATAACCCCTGGTATAGTACATTATTGGCACTTTGTTTTGACTAATAAAATGATAAAACAAACACTTTAAAATAAGTAAAAAATAATCATTGAAATATAAAAAATAATAACAACTCATCAATTTATTAATTTGAATCCTAGATTTCTTTTTCCGCATGAGATTCTTTACTGTCATTTTCCTGTTATTTTTAATGATTTCATGAAAAAAAATCATAAAATTTATGTTACGGTTAGATTTTAAATTTATTTTCTAAGTTTGAGTTTTTTTAGAATTACAGAAAATTTATATAGTTATTAATTTTAAAATTTATAAAATTAATTGAGATATACACAAGCTGATCCGAATATTTATATTAATAATAAAAAAAAAAAACTCACCGAACAAAATGTTTCATGAAATTGAAATTCATGTCCATGCTTATATTTTTAAATTATTATTCATACCAGGTATAATTAAAACCAGAGATGATACAATTATATTAAGATTCAATGACTTTTTTGACTGAGACCTTTGTTGTATTTTTATACAATACCCTTTGTTATTTTTTTATGTTATTATTAATTTTTTTAATATTAAATTATTTCAAAGTTAAACTTTATAGTTTATTAATCATTTGATTAAATAAAAAATTTATTATAAAAAAATAAAGTTATTAAATATAATTGAGTATATATTTTGCAAGATTAAATATTTTAGTCTTAGTTATTTTATATATATAAACATTTTTGTTTACAAGTTTTATTTTTTTTAAAGTTAGATAGCATAGCCCGTATATTTATTTTATTTACTGAAAAAAAATATCCAGTTGTCGGCAAACCACAAGCAAAATATCAACCCAGCTACTTTCACTCTGATCGTTTTAGGCTTTAAGCACCATAAAAAAATAGAAAAAAGAAGAAGACTGGGACCAAATAAGAGGCACCAACAACAACTGAACAAAGGACCAGTGATTTGATTTGTTACTGGGCCTTAAATGGACCCAAAAAAACTTTTTGGCATGGTCCGACAAAGCTCAGAACTTCTTAGTAGGATTCAATGCTCGTACAGGGCACTTGTTTTGGGCCAAAACCCAATTGGTCCATGATAACTGCTATAGTGTAGTCATCAGAGGAGCACCGTGGACCGCTGCTTTTGCTGTACAGGTGTAACGGCTTTTCATTTTAACATCTAAAAATATTTTTGAAAAAAAATATATTTTTATATATTTTAAAATAATTTTAATATATTAATATTAAAAAAATTAAAAAATATTATTTTAATACATTTTCAAATATAAAAATATTTTACCAAACATTACCACACGGAACTTTAAAGTAACGTTTCATCGTATTCTTTAGTTTTTGTTTCGACCGAAATAGACAAACCGGTGCAGAGAGGCACGAGACCTGTGGCTGCATAATTCGGTGACATGATACCATCCTCTCCGTATGCAAACTCTCAAAACTAGAATCTGCTTTGCACGCCCCTATCAGAGGAGAGATTAGTGGATCACGGGGTTATAGGGGCCCAGGGCATAATTTGTTGCTATGCGTCCCGTGAAGAGTAGCGCGTGGGAAGCGCGTGAACGTGATATTCACCGGCATGTAAAACTTTACACGGAGAAGTAAACAGATTCGAGGAAGTAAATAAAACACGCCCTTCGTGCTCGTGCACTGATTTAGTGGCTGCTTGAGAAAATAACAGAGATTATTTTCATCTCGGTATATTAAAATAATTTTTAAAAATAAAAAAATATTATTTTTAAAAAATATAATTAGACTGTAATGACAACGACACACCTTGAAAGAGAGAGACAGGCAATGGTTCTCTGTTTTGATGGAAGGGAGAGGACTTTGGTAGTTGTAAAACTACATGGACCAGCTCACCGAAGTCACATGCGGGCTTTCAATTTGCTGGTGTTTTTTTCTGCATTGGTATGATGTTATTCAAAATATATATATATATATATATATATATATATATATATATATATATATATATAGTTGCCTGTGTCAGCTGACACGTATCTCGATTGATTTTATAGACTTTAAAATTAATAAACATGTCAGTCTCTAATAATCTCAAGGTTTGTGAAACTTGAATTGGTAAAGAACAAATCTTATAGACCCTAAAGTTAACGAACATGTAAGTCTCTAATAGCTTTGAAGTTTATGAAATTCAGATTGATAATTTTTAAGAAGCAAATCTAGAACTTGACCCGTTAAATTATACATCTCAAGTTAAAGTTTATTATTCAATATATATATATATATATATATCTGTTTTTTATTAACATGTGTATCTATACCAGCTTACATGTATCACAACTAATTTTATGGGTCTTGAAGTTAACAATCACTTTAAATTTCAGGTGGTTATTATATTAATAATTATATGACATAAACATAAAATCAAAAAAATAAATTATTTAATTATAAGCTCTTACTACTGATCCCTATTAACCTATTGTATAATTATTATTCATAAGAGTTGTTGTTATTTTGGTAAGAATTAAATGAGCTATAGAAAATTTTGCTGTCGTGCGTGATTAAAATCCGACAGTACTGAACTACTAATTCTTCGAGAGGAAAAAATAATCCAAGAGCCCTTAGCTGTTTTTTTCTACTTAACATGCACACACACGCGCCGAAATCATCATATGATCATTAGATGATCTCGAGGTTTATCAAATAAATATTTTTCCTGTACTAAACACGTTGGGTTTTGGATTTTGAAATTATACCGCAAATCGCTTTGTTTTCTCACGTTTTGAGTAATAATGCTACCATATGGAACCTCCTACTGTAATTTATCTTTTTCACGCAACATTGATAACTTTTTTTTCCTCCGAATTCTTTCAAATAATATTTTAAAGCTGGGTGTTTGAAACCGACGTCGTTTCTTTTAAAGGAAACCCTCTTTTATTTTTATAGTCTTCCAACACTTTTTTTAAGGGAAATTATTAAATTATTAATAAAATATATTTAAATTGTTAAGATAAAATATTTATGACCTAAAAAACAATTTGACGCGGAGTTAAACCGAAAAACAATACGATTTCTTTCAATGAAAAAGCAAACAATAGCATTACTTTGGCGAAATAGTTTTTTTTCCTTTTCTCTCTTTTACTTTAGAAAAAAATGCTTAAATAATAAATAAATAAATAAACAAGCTTAGCGGTTTCAAAACAAGTTCAAATGTCGTAAACGTGGCAGAGTTTAATTGGACCCTGACCTGATCTGACCAACACCCCTCCCCCAGCCAGCAAGAGAAGTGGGTGAAAAGCAAAGACAAAGGCCAAAGTCTCCCTCTCTCCCTCTCCCTCTCTCCCACACACACACACATACACACACAGATTACAAAATTATTACTGCACAACCACTACTGCTACCCTCCTCCTCTCCAGTCCCTACCTAATCCAATACCTAAAACCAATACCCTCATCAAAACTTAATTTTAACCAGACGAGATAAATAAATAAACAGAGAGACAAGCATTAATAAATCAATAGTGATTGCCCGCTGCTTGGTAGCTCTGGTTGTTGTTGTTTATTCTTTATTGTCTTTTTTTCTTATCAAATAAAAAAAACCCTAACTAGTTTCACATAATCAGTCAGATCTTGAACTGTCTTTTGAGTTCAGGATAAAGAGCCGATCTTCGATGCGGAACTCGGCTCCTGCGAGTTGACTCAATGGAGAAGTTAAGAAATTCTATTTGGAAATGTTAAGCATTTTTAAGGACTATTCTGGTTTTGTTTACTTCAGTTTTAATGTCTTCGGCTTCTCTAGCGGCTTTCGAGCGGCCAAGAGTCGGACCTTCCAATACGGTGCGTGTTTACCCCCCCTCCTTTTTAATTTGTTTTGGTTGCATTTGAATGTGAGTTGGTTTTCTCTTGGATCTTTGTTTTAGTCAATAACTGAAACAGTAATATATTTTCTTCTGGTCTGGGTTGAAGTTGAAATATTTTTTTTTTCCTATTTTTGGGTTTTTCTGTTTCGGTGTGGGTAAGGAGGTTTATATATATATATATATGTATACATATATTTTCCTGGCAATAGAGTTTTGAAGTGCATTTGTTTCTTTTTGTCTCGATGAGAAATAATGGAGATAAGGAGATAAAAGATTGGTTTGTTTTATACTGTAATAACACACGCAGAAAAAGTAAAGGAGTTTGTGGTGCAAAACATGTTAACATTTTTTAAAATTTGTAATCATTAGAAACTGAACCCATGATTAACAATGCAGTGGGAGGGACACGACACCAGGTTTCATCCCAGACATAATGTGGGTTTTGAAGCTAATTTATTCTTCATTTGCTTTGTCAAAGGATGAATCATTCTTTCATTTTCATTTTAGATAAGTAGTTGCGATCGAGGATTAAATCAGGATGGTTGGATATTTAATTCTGTTAGAAGCTGTAGTGCTGAGACTTGGCAATTTGAAATTTTATAGCGAGAAAATAGAACATGATTCGATTTCCTGTAGTTTAGATGTTTCATGCTGAAATATCTTTGCTTTGTGTCAAATTTTAATGGGCAATTTGTACAATTTACCAAATAAACCGTTCAATATTACATGGAATTTTGATATTATTAAGGTTTAACTAGAGTTGCTTTCTTTGCAAACTGTGGCTGTACATCATACTCTAAAATTAGATGGCCAACCGTGAACCATGGGATGCTAAATGGTGGTTGTTCACTACATAGCTAGTAGAAAGATCTCAACTCTCGAGATAAATGTATTGCTACATGATTTTTCTGGAAATAAATGCTTTATCAAACCAAAATTATGTTAATTATACGTATTTTATTAGCAGCTCATACAATATTTTGGCTGTTCACTCGATGATATCATCAAGGAATGCAGCAAGTATACGGGTTATTTCCTATTAGTTGTCTCTATACATTAGGCAAGTATTAATAATTTATATCTTTTATGTGACATTCACAGGTTTTCAAGAGTGGCCCACTTTTCATTTCCTCAAAAGGTTGGTAAAATTTCTTTTTGTTGATCAGTGTTTCATTTTTCTCTGTCCTGATTAGGTTCTCAAATTTTTTATATCATACCTTGTTTGATTTAAGTACATATTTATGTCACTTGGCATCTGTGCAGCTGCTACATTCAGTTACAATGATTTTCTTCAATGAAGTATATGGATAGATGTAGGCATGATTTTGAAGTGCTTTTACCAATTTCCTGAGTGCTGGGTGTTGTGAACATTCATTTTCAGAATGCCTTACATCTACCTTGAGAACTGGATATTCAATACCATAGCATATTAGGTAGAATTACATGCTACCTAAAAATTCCCAAATTCTTCATCCATGCTTTCTCAGCTTGAACAATTACATTTTTTTCCCACCCATTAGCTTTACATTTTTTTTAGATGATAAAGATATTTGCTTAATTATTAATTGTATAAAGGCTTTTGCTAGCAATGGATTTTTATCAATACAGGTTGAAGTGTATTAGTAGTAATTATTTTATTTCATTGAATTATCATTAGAGCTTGTTGAGACCTTTTGCAGCTACTCAATTAAGTTAATGTTGAATTTCTGCAGGAATAGGCTGGAAGTCATGGAAGAAGCGGTGGTTTATCCTCACACGCACTTCCTTGGTGTTCTTCAAAAATGACCCTGTCAGTATGATTTTTTTCATCCCATCTTCTCTCTCTCCCTCTTTATATATATTCTGGTATGTATGTATGTTTTATAGTCATTTTGCAATTGCCCGTATTTGTGATGGACGGGGGTTGCATGTAGATCATCCCCTCTCAGCATTAAATATAGGCGTGAGCAGAAACCTATATTGACATGAACATTTTCATTGTTTTGTTGCTTGTTTGAGTTACACCTCAAAGACCGCAAACTGTTGAAAGCTCAATTTAATGATAGGCAAAGAAAGGCAGCATGTCTTATCTAACTTTATGTGTCATTGTGCCCATACACTATGCTGAACATGCCCTCTTGCCCCCCCTCCTATTGTACTTAAAGAATTGCCGAACTCTGTTATCACACGGAAGGATTTGTATCTTTGAAAATTTTGCTTAGAACTTTAATTTGGCATGTGTTATTTGTTGTCTTCATATACTTAGTTCTTCTTCTTCATAAATCCTTTCTTTTCAATGAATTAGAAATTCATTATGTTATATTCTTACACAATGTGGTGACTCTTTTGGAGTTGTAAAATAATATTTGATCTAGTTACGCATTTTGGTAATATAATTGCAATGACGTTTCATTTCTTACAGCATTTGATATATATCCAGTTTCTTTGTAAATAATTGATGCTTTAACATGTGTCATCTCCTGTTCATTATACTACTTGGCTCACTTTACCTGATTTTTCTTATGATTATGAATTAATTGTAACAATGCTCATATTTTGTTTTCATGTAGAGTGCTCTACCACAAAGAGGTGGTGAAGTAAATCTTACTTTAGGGGGCATTGATTTGAACAATTCTGGAAGGTAAGTCTGGTCACTAAATACTATGTGTAGTTGTGTTCTGAAGACCATTGATAATAGTTGTTATTTTTATTATCAGTGTTGTCGTTAGAGAAGATAAGAAATTATTAACTGTCTTGTTTCCTGATGGACGTGATGGCCGAGCTTTCACCCTTAAGGTGCTTCGTTTATCCCTTTTCTTTTCTTTTTTCCAGCTTGATTCTTTATAGGCATGTCATTTTCACTTTCCTTTCAATGTTGCTTATTTCTTCAAGTGTACTCAATGTTTATGGCCTTTTTGATTTTCCTGTTCTAAATTTCAGGCTGAGACGTCAGAGGATTTGTATGAGTGGAAGACAGCCCTTGAACTTGCCCTTGCACAAGCACCAAGTCCTGCCCTTGTAATGAGACACAATGGGATATTCCGAAATGACACAAATGAAGCTATTGAAGGGTCTTTCCACCAATGTTTGTTCTTCTCCACCATAAATCTTATCATTTTCCCTTTTCCCTTTCTTTCAGAAATGATCTTTATTCAGCCAGACACATGCTAATTTATCTGCTGCCTTTTCACGTAAAATCATATTTTGATTAGGGAGGGATAAACGTCCAGTTAAGTCATTGGTTGTTGGAAGACCCATTTTACTTGCCCTTGAAGATATTGATGGTGGTCCATCATTCCTTGAGAAAGCTCTCCAATTTCTTGAAAAGTTTGGTAAAGTTATAATCCCTAATTGTGTTGAGCTTGTTATTCTATAATCTGTAATTTTCTTGAAATGAAAAATGTGGCTTTTCTTTCATTTTCTTAAGTTTTTGTACTTATTTTCTTCCCTAAATCTGGTTTTGTAATTTATTGTGGTAGGAAAACTGGTCTTTCATATTAATGCCTTTTTTCTTTATTAGGAAAAAAATGATTTCAGCAGACAAATACATATGTAACGGGCTACGCTATCAAATAGTGACTAGCATTTGCATTTGTAACCTGATGATAATATGCCCTGCAGAAGTGTGGCATCACGGTTACAAAAATGGTGCAAAATAGCAGGACAGCAGTTTTTGGACTTAACTTTTTTCCACCCCTCTCTTAGTCTTTCTTGCTTCATTTACTTTTTTTATCATGTATCTTTTGCAGTTGCAATGTACTTTGGGGTTGCACAACATTTGGCTGTTTTGGTGTAATATATATAACAAAAAAATTTATGGACCAATATTTTTCCTGCATGTGGTGTGCTTGCTCGCTGTCTTATGGTGCATAACTTTCTATCAGGAACTAAAGTTGAAGGAATCTTACGTCAAGCTGCGGATGTTGAGGAAGTTGACCGCAGAGTTCAAGAATATGAACATGGTATCATTTCCTTTCAAGTTAGCATTCTCTTTAATGCTTTTGATGAGCTGGAGAACTCTTGTACTTTTTGGAAGATTCCAGCTTGATTTAATATATATTTCCTTTGTTTTAAAATGCTTGCACATCTTCTAAACTGAGACCTCTGCTCAATTTTTCTTGATCATTTCTAGGCAAGAATGAATTTGAACCAGATGAGGATGCTCATGTTGTTGGTGATTGTGTGAAGGTACTTTCTGGCTTTGCATGATATAATTTGTGCCTTTAGATTATACACTTTGTGCTTATTCATCCTACTTTTTTTTAAATGCAGCATGTTTTAAGGGAACTGCCCTCCTCTCCAGTTCCTGCATCTTGCTGCACCGCATTGCTAGAGGCTTATAGTAAGTTTGAATCTGTATTGCCCTTCATTTCTTATTTTATAATTTATGAATGTAATGCATTATCGCTTAAATGTTGTTTCTTGAATAATTTTGAGGAATCATTTCAACATTCCATACTCATCGATATTCTAAATCAAACTTCTTTTCGAATGATAGGAAAGCTTTCATGTCCATCATTCATGAAATTGGAGTTTTTGTTTTCCCTCTTAATCCCATATAGATAGCTCAGATTTGGTTTATAACGTAATGTTTAATCCGAATAATCTGAAGAAGCGGGTTAAATTGGTTAATGTTGAATGAATGTGCAAAATGCTTACATATTACACATCTCCTAAGTGTTGGTTAATTCAAGGATGCTAAGTACTGACTTTCATCTCATCAAAGATGAGCTAAAAAAAATTACTTATCAACCTAAAATCTTCCTTTTATTCCTGCACCTGAAATCAGATCATCATTGAGTGCATAAAAATAAATCAACTAGTCAAGTGTCTGAATAAGTAAGTCTTCAAAATGGAAAAATAAAAGCCTATTAGATCTTTTCTCAAAAGTTATTTTCTATATGTTTTCATGTGCAGCATAGAAGTATTTCCTTATCTTATTAGTGGACTAGAACTTTATTTGTATTGTTAGATACTGATATTGTTTGTTTGCTGCTGTATTTTACAAGAAATCGATCGAAAGGAAGCTCGGATTAATGCAATGCGCTCTGCAATAGTGGAGACATTTCCGGAACCAAATCGGCGTTTATTACAGAGGTAATCTTTCCATGTTTGCAATTGCACTACAAATTTATTTGTTTTGTGACTGAAGACTGTTAGGTTCTCATCAGAATTTCTGTACATCTATTTTATATTTGCTTCAATCTAGTACCCAAGTGTTTGAAAAAAAAATAAAATCTAGCTGCTAAGCTGGTCATTATTGCAGAATTCTAAAGATGATGCACACAATCTCTTCACATGCTCATGAAAATCGAATGAATCCATCTGCTGTTGCTGCTTGCATGGCACCCTTGCTACTGCGTCCTTTATTAGCTGGTGAATGCGAGTTGGAGGATGACTTTGATGTTAATGGTGATAATTCTGCCCAGCTGCTTGCTGCTGCAAATGCTGCTAATACTGCTCAAGCCATTACTACAACACTTCTGGAGGAGTATGAAAATATTTTCGATGTAAGATACTCTCAGTTCCTTTGTTTCATAATTGAGTTCTGGTATTCCAATTTCCGTGTTTGATACAAATTGTGCTGCTGTTATGAAACTCGAAATACTGCTAAATTTTCTTTTACACACGCAATATAATTTGTCAAGTTAGTTTTGGTTTCAGCTTGTTTTAGGGGACTTTGCTTGTAATGTATAGGGAGGACACCTGAATTTAGTGTTTACCTGGATAAGATATGAAACTTGACCCATCAATGGATAAGGTTGACTCCATGATAATAACTCATTCTAGAAAATAGTAAGTCATTTGGTCTAATGCTGTTCCAAGCCACCATTGTTCAACAATCTTTCTTTTTCACTATATTTCTATCAGTGCATTTTTACTTTTAACAATCCTTTTAAAAAGTGGCATAAATGGAGAATAGTGTGCGATTATTATGTATTGAGGATTACTGACAACCATGGATCCTTGTATGAAGAATGATGCTTAGCAATTGTATGTTGTCTCAGGATGAAAATCTACACAGGTGCTCTATTTCAGCTGATTCTCGGATAGAAAACAGTGGGAGTGATGATTCAACTGATGATGAAAATATGGACATGAAAGAAAATGGTTATCATGATGCAGAAAATGAAGTCGATCAAGATTCAGATGATGACCCTGAACGTGTACTAAGTGGAAAATTAAGTGAAAGCAGTGGTTCTGCTGACAGTGATCTCTATGATTATAAGGTTCTCTTATAAACACTTGCATGTCTCTGACCTTTTTTCTCTTCCTTTCACTAGTGATATAAGTCGTGATCATGTCTCTGGGAAAATGAAATTTTCTGCACCCATCACATGCTGCTGGAAGATGATGTCTTCAGCCTGGAATTGCTGGGATGTTATAATCAGTTTAACTATTTGTGTTAGATTTTCTGTGCTTCCTGGAAAAGATAGGAAAAGATAACTTGTCTTTTTTCTGCTTCTGGTGATTTTATAAATGTTGTCATGTACAAATACTGGGGTAGTGGTTTGTTTGGATTTTAAGTGGGGAGTGATGAGTGCTGTCCTAAATTTCATCCTGTGATTTTTTGGTATATCATTGCAGTATATTTGTTTTTAAATGTCATCAACACACGTTAGACAACATGCACTTAATATCATCAACATGCACACAATTGTGATAATTGGGATTTGAATGGTCCTTGTCTCTTAATTGGTGCTCCTCTTAGTTTTTGTTTTGAAACTTTTTGCTGACGAGTCAAATAATGGACAATTCATGGAATGTTGGTTTTGTGGAGAAACTTTTAAGGATTCCAGCTTTTTTTTTATCCAGAGTATCTTAATCATTATGATGACAATAAGTGGAGAATTGTTGTAGGAAGATTCCTGTATTTGAGTGGGTTTCATTGCAGTGGAGACAGTTGCATTTTCATGAATATTTGGGATTTATGCATTCGTCACCTGCCTTTTGCCTGTAAAGTGTGTGAATAAAAATCTCCTAATAATTGATTGGGTTATGGTAATCAAGGATCTTTCCTTTCTTCTTACTGCTGCTTGGGCCCATGCAACCATCTGGTGACTTCTCTTAAATTTCCTTTGTTTTGTTAACTGCGAGGTTAAAAGTAATGGAACTTAGATTTTAAATTGTTTAAATTTCATGTTGGCATCCCACATAGTTTTTGTTTGGTTCAACTTTGTTCAAATACTTGCCAGTGTTGAGCTATAGTTATCTTGACCAATGCATATATTCATCTTGTACTCTTGCAGGCTTTTGGTGGTGATGATTCAGATGTTGGATCACCTAGAACCAATAATGCTCCAGCTGAGAGTTCAAATATATCTGTTGATCCTGTACAAACAAGAGATTCCAATGCTCAACCCATAGAACAAAAAAGTAAACCAAAGAAAGGAAATGAAAATTCAGCAAACGAGATGGATGTTTCAAGTATGTTACCAACTGGTGAATCTTACCGGTCAATGGGTGAAATTCTATCCTCAGTGGATCCTGTGTCTCCCATGCCCATATCTGGAGTGGAATCATCTGCTGAGAAGTCGGCAGGTAAAGTTGCAGCCTCTAATCTCAATGGGAAGCGATCGACATTCTGGGGAAGAAGTAACGTAAGCTATCATCTTCTGATATTTTTCTGTCATGTATTAATTACTGAAAACCCTGATATCACATGCAGTTAATGATACTTTTTTTTTTTCAATTAGAGAATATCCTGATAAATTTTCCAACGAGGATATTTATCTGAAAACCTCACCCTTTATGGTAGGCAGGTGAAAGGTTTTTAGAGCAATACATCTTGATTATGAATTTAAAGTTTCAAAAGGAACTGATTAAGTTTCTTCTGAGGGATCAAGCACTGCAAGTTCAACTCAAGGGGCCAAATGAATGCAAAGCAGGGACAACCATCACAGGCTTACCCAATTTGACTGTTGCCATGTTATTATGCTGTAAACTTGATGTGGTTATATACATATAACGGTCATGCGTGGGTCATAATTTCTAAGGAAAGTATAAGATGCCTTAAAGGATGTATGAAGTGAGTGTTGTAATTGCCTCAAATTGGTTCCCCACCCATTCAAAACTGTTCCTGCTCCTAATATTTATAGCAGTTGGGGGAGTGGGGTGGCATAGGTTTTCTCTCTTGGGAAGGAAGAAAGTGTGATTTTGTATCAATTGATTTCTTGCAGTTTATATTCGGAGATTGTAATTAGAAGCCTAATAACGCTACTTATCTTTATGCAGGCCAGAAAGACACTGTCAATGGAATCAGTTGATTCTTCCGGGGAAGAGGAGTAAGATACTCGTTTTATGCATTGCGTTCAACAGCACTAATACATGTTCTTTGACATTTTAAACCTGAGAATCATATTTATCCACATCTTTCATTAGCCCATGCTGCCATGCAAGTTTAAAGAATGTATCTGCCTTGATATTGTGCACTCCCTGAAAGCAACATGTAGTGTTCAAGTAATAAGTACATCATTGGCATTAGTTATTGGTATAGATTCCACTTGGGCCTAATGTGATCTGGTCCTCTCATTTCAGTTATGATTGTTATTTTCCTTCTCTTTTCTCCTTGAAAGTTCTCATGTGAAATCATTTTCTAACTTGGCATTTCATATTATATGGCTTTTTTTTTACAGAAAAAATAAAAATAAAAATTGAAGAAACATATCTCATCTGGTTGAATCTGAGCAGGGAAATGTGAAATCACAAAATGTATATTGGAATCTTAGTAAAGAGTTATGCTTACAGAAGCAGCATGCTTTGGATTATGTTTTTGCTAATTATGATTTTATTTTCATTATTTGTCTCCGTTTCTCTTTAAAAAAGCTGGCAAGATTATTCTGAATTGCAGCTCTTGCTTTCCTTCCATATCCCTGCCTCAGTACATGAACATACTCAACTGTTTACAGTCATATTTAGTTCAAAAGTAATTATTCGATAGGTTCTTGCATTATCTTCTGAGTTTTCTTTGAAGCTCAACTGTCACTAACTAACTTTTTCATGTTTAATTTGATCCATATTTGGTGCTATTCCATTTAACTGTATAGAGTTGTACTGCTTTCAGGCTTGCTATTCAGAGGCTTGAGATAACAAAGAATGACTTGAGGCACAGAATTGCAAAGGAGGTCTCAATATTTTCTTTAAATCTGCTTCCTGTTCAATTATGGAATGTTGGCATGTTTTCCTGATAGGATTGGTTATTCCATCTGTCCAGGCTCGTGGAAATGCCATTTTACAAGCAAGCTTAGAGAGGAGAAAGCAAGCTTTGCACGAGCGTCGCTTAGCACTTGAACAAGATGTAATTATTTTTAGCTTGTCAAATGCTGCCTTCTCTTTCCAATGTTTCACCATGTTTTATCAGTTTGTTGCTTTTCACCTTGAATGTTAAAATTGTTGTTAGAAATTTAGTCCTGCTTAATTTGAACGTACTATTTTTACTTCAGTAGACATGTGGGGAAATACACAAACTAAATCAAGCCAGTTCCACCACACAAGCATGGAACAAATTAAGGAAGAATGCTACTATTTAGTTAATCTCTGTGCAATTTTGACAGAGTAATGGCAGACATTCTATGCTTGTTATCTCTATTACCAGTTTGTGTTGATGGTACACCTTATCACATGTTTCTAGTATTCTGGAACTGCATCACGATCATTGGCTTCTTCTGCTTCCGTGGGCATACTTAATCAGCCTATGTAACTGTATTTGCATGTGGAGTAAAATTAATAGCATTTTTTTTCCACACTGTTTTTGTTGACTGAAAGTTAATGACCACTAGGTTGCAAGATTGCAAGAGCAGCTGCAAGCTGAAAGAGATCTTAGAGCTGCATTGGAAGTTGGTTTGAGCATGTCTTCAGGACAGTTCTCCAGTTCTCACGGCATGGATTCTAAAGTATGTATAGATCCTTAGGAGTTTTTTGGTTTTTTCCCCACTTTTCTTTCCTTCCAATCTGGACTAACACCCATTCTTGTGATTTAAAATGATGCGAAGACGAGGGCTGAGCTTGAGGAGATTGCTCTCGCTGAAGCAGATGTGGCCAGGTTGAAGCAAAAAGTTGCAGAGCTCCACCATCAACTTAATCAGCAAAGACAGCATCACTATGGTTCCCTTTCGGATGCAAGTGATTGTTTTCAACATGTTCAAAATCATAATCCTCAACAGTGAGTCTGCAAAGTCTTATCGTTTTTTAATTTCTCCACTTAAGGTGGCTGTAATTACAATTAGTTGCATGTCACTTTTCCTTGAGTTAACAAGGATCGTTAAACAGAACTTTCATACTGTCACTATCTAGGAATTGAGATACATTGTACCTAGTGGTGTAGATGGAAGAGGCCTTGATGAGATGGGCTGTTTCACTGCTATCATATGCTTACTGTATTTCCCATTTTGTGTTTGATTTCTGCAGGAGATTTTTGCAGCAAGATTTTGATACAACTGTTGCTGTTGTTAATCATGAGAGGAAACAGAGAACTGAGGTACCTGGAGCTCTGTTTCCTAGTTGATTGCCTTTATGAGATTCACATAAATAAAACATATATTATGAGCTTGAGAAAGATCATTCCAACTCCTATTTCATTATCCTTTCCCATTTCCAACCTTTTACCCCATACTCGTGCTCCTCCATTGGTGGTCAAACTGACCAGTGATTTAGTTGATGCTCAGTATTTCAAGGATGACCTGCCTGGGTGACTGCCAAACAAAAATCCAACTTTCTTCCCTATGGGGAAGAGTGATTAAACTAAAGTTCATGGCATGCCAAAGAAAAAATTGAATGCAGTGCTTACTAGTGTTCAAATGAACTGCTACTACTACTCATATGTTCCTCTACTCATTTTGCTAAAGCTTTATTGCTGATTGTAGGTCCCAAGATCATGATATCCTGGCAATAGGTTGCATTAGAGATTCTGATGTGGTTTTACTACAACATTGATTACTAACTTGCACGAGTTAGGGATCATTTAAGGTTGAAATAATTATCTGGAACATAAATTGATCAAGGAGATGGAGAAGCTCCTTTTCTAGGGTATCTTGATTCATTGAGTATGTTTTCTCCAAATGGTTTAGAAAATTGGAAAATAAAAATAAAGAGGAAACAATGACACTAGTGATGTATCAATTGTATTTCCTTTATGATGTGGTGCCTCTTTGATTAATTCCTCTTGAGCTCTAGAATCTGTTGTCTTGAAGTCTTTTATTTGCAGCATTGTTTCACCTCTTGTTTCAAATAATACCTGCATGTGCTCTTAAATATGGAACATGGCTTCTATGCTGTAGGAGGGCTTGTTGGGTACCGATTGGAAGCATATTAAAGGACCAGGGTTAGCAACTGGAAGCAGCAGCAGGCAGCCTTCTCGAAAGCAATTTGTGGAATCAGCAAATCTTAGTGACTCAAAAAGTACTGAGGCATCAACAAACATGTCCATGGATGAGCTTTGTGGTGTTGATTCTGCTCCCTCTACTTCCAGAGCGGTAGAGGTAACTGTTTGCCCACAATTATTTGGACAACTAGAGAGTTAAGCTGAAAAGACAGATGCATTGACCTGTATGAAAACCTTATTTTATCATGTGGTCCCATAACTTGCGTGTTTGGGGAACCTAATTCTTTAATAATACCATGCAAACGATCCGCTTAGATACCAGTAATGTCATTCACCATTGTTGCAGGTGATGGACTATCCAAGACATCCATCAGCAGCATCTTCAGCTTTGGTAGAACTAACAACTCGACTGGATTTCTTCAAGGAAAGGCGCTCCCAGCTCATGGAACAGCTCCACAACCTTGATCTGAACTATGGCACAACGTCTTCACAAGATTTTATTTATAGACCATCATCCCCTCCATGGAACTGACCAAAGACGATGATGCTCACTAAATTGACTTGCGGTCTTGTACATTCTTCAGTGTTGCATATAGTTGTATCTCATGTACCCTTGCTCACCCCCGATTTTTCTTTTCTTCTCCTCTCCCTGTTTCCCTTTTTTTTTTGCGGGCATTTTTCTAGTGCGAGTATGATTGAATTCATAATGATCAAGTGTTCTTTCAGCCGTAGTATTGCGTTCTTTTGTCACAAAATATTGTAAACAAAACTGAGTGTTGCCTGTTGTGTCAATAGTAGGTGGAGATACGTATTGAACAGAGACACATTGGAAGAGAAGCCCTTTTTTTTTTTTAATATAAAAATCCTATATTTTGTACTTGACAGCATGGGCGGATAGTAGTGGTCAGATGCTTGTAATTCAAATATTCAATTTTGCTCTTTTGACGGATTAGTTCCAGGGGCCTGGCCCCTTTATTTAGCTCTTTTTATTTCTTGCATTATTTTAAACTGAGATTAATTAAAATGGATTAGTTAGTATACGTGTGGCATGCCTAGTTTGGCAGGTGTTCGATTTTAATTGAAATTAATTAAAATAAATTAATTATAAATGTTTGAAGCATGAGGCAGCCTCTTTGCATTTTGATTTCTGGGGACCTGCTAGTATTTTCTGGACCCGAAAGGTGATTTAATGATACTTAGATCCGATTTTAAGTTTAGGTTTAGGACCCGTGAATTGAACTCTTGTATTTGGTTTATGATAAATTAGAAACAGAGCGATTGGAAACGATGTCCCAAAAACGAGATGGCAAGACCTGATCCGAGTGCTGCTGCTGCTTCTACTTCTATATCAGTATCAAATTTTTTTTTCTTGCTTAAATAAATTGCTAGAACAAGTTAGAATCAATAAAAATATGCATGCTACATGGATAAGTTTACGGATAATTTTTTATCAAGATATTGAGAATTTAACTGCATTTTCTGAAAATAAGTTGCGGGTAGGGTAAGAGAGGATTAGTAAAATTCGACTGCATGAGAAGAGGGAGGCAAGTAATTGGAGAGTGACAGATACTCCGGTGGCATGGAGCGTGAAGTAAGGAATTATTAGGAATAATCGTTGAAAATTAATCAACAAAAATAATAATAGTAAATAAATGTAAGAATTGAATAGTGAATAATACGGCAGCGTTTCAAGGAGTGGCATGCGGCCCGAAAGAAAGAAGCAAAGAGAGAAGGGAATTGAAATCACGCAGAATTAAGTGGCAGTCTCATCGTCTCCTCCAAACCAAAGCACCCCCTTCTCAGAGCCAAACCATCAGCGAACGAACCCTCACTGAAAATCAAATTTCACTTTGATCCGAAGAAGAAGAAATTCTCTCTCACTCTCAGATCTGATTACTCAGGTATGCTCTGCTCCGCTCTGTCTATTTCTTTTTGTTTCTTGGAATTTGTGGTTTCTAACTGATTGATTGATTATTAACTCTTTTTTTTATTGCTCTGCTTATCTACTCTTTGCGGATCGGTTAGTACTTGGTGTTTTATTTTTTCTAATTTTGAAAGCACCTTTTTTTTGCTGCTCATTTATGGATTTTTTTTTTTAAAATTTAGTGCATGTTCTGAGAATGTGACGATTAAAGATGCCTTAATGAATCTTTTTTATGTATAATTTTCGTAGAGGTAGCTTATTTTTATCTTTTATTTTGCATATGTTGAGGGCATTGAGACTTACATATAGCAACAACTCTTTTGCTGGTATTGAGGTCCTATCATCACAATTGAAGAAGCTAGAGAACCTTGACCTGAGCTTTAATAGATTCGACGATAGCGTTTTATCACATCTGTGTGGATCTTCTTCACTCAAGTATTTAAATCTAACAGGCAATATTTAGGATCAACAGCTGTCAATGGTAAAGTTGTGAAAATTTCTTGGCATCTTCTAGCTAATTAGGCATAACTTTACCCAAACTTCATTTTTTAGATGCCAACCTATTTAGCTCATTTCTCAACATTACATTTTGATATTTTTAAATATCTCAAGCACATCTCAACACAAAAACTTAAGATGTATATTGGATAAAACCTCAAGAATATGATTTTAATATATTCATTAGTAGCTTGCCTTTTCAGATGCTGTTAATATTATGGGATTGGTGATTAATTGCTCATTGACTTGAACAAAATCCTACAGAGCACCTTTTATGGTAGTTGGTACCTCACTACCTCTAAAGCTCCTTCTTAAAAACTGACCATAAGCATGTGAAATTTGAAAATCACAGGTAAAATCAAATCAATCCAGTGAGTTCTCTTTAAAAGGTGGTCCCCTGAAAATCTCAAATATGATTTCATTTTTATTATTTTAAATACAATAACAAGTGGCCAGTGACTGATATGGATGAACTAGGTGGTATTTCAATAATGATGTTGTATTTGTGACAATAATTTATGAATTATCAAAGTGGGTTGTGCTGTGCAAATCCATGAGGAGGACATGAATTCTTAATGTTTGGTTTAGCTGGTCGTAATCGGTTTCTTCTAGTTTTGTCTTGAATGTCAAATGGTGTTTTCTATGCCCGGATGAGGGAGAAGTGAATTTGTTGTGGAGTGTAGAAGGACTAAAATAAGTTGAACTGGATTTTTTTTTTAATGAATGAATTAATTGTATGATAGATTCTGATAATACTAGAAAATCAATTCTGTGGTGGCTTAATTGTGTGACATGGTGATTTCTTATTTTTATCAACGAACTTAAGAGGGGTTTTTAAGGTTAATATTCCATGGTTTAATATTACTCAAAATAAGGATTTGTAAACAAATCCTAAACCGGCAACTGCGGTTTTATGGATGGGTTGTATGATAGAACAGCCGAATCAAAAGCCTTTTTTTGATGTCAAGTTCTGGATGGTCCTTGTTACCAATTGAGTTGATAAATTATTTCAATTAGGTATAATTTATACAAATTAGGGTATAATGAAACTAATCAACTAGACTTCATAGTTTCATAAAGTATACATTTAATCCATGCATTCTTAAATTCGTTTCAAGTTCATGTTATTTTTCATTTTTCAATTTTTTATTTTTGGTTTTTTCTTGTTTTAAAAATTAAAAAGAGAAGAGAAGCAGGCAAGATGGGAAAAGAAAGAAGGCATGTTTGGGTTCTTTTAAAAAAACCTACTAAATTGAATATGGTAAAGAGGTCAACTCTAGTAAAGGGGTTATTTAATTATTGTCTATACCACAGAGACTAATTGATTAGTTTTGATAAACTATATTGAGTTATTATCCATTAACTCCAATTATCTCCTTTATTGGTTTACTACTGAACAAGAGAAGTGATACAACTATTTGTCTCTCGTCCCATCTCATTTCCTCTCTTTGCACCTCAGAAAACAAAAAAGAAATCAGTTCAGAAAGGCTTGTGTGAATCTGAAAAAGCCCTTGGGAATGGCAGCAATTTACAGCCTTTACATCATCAACAAATCAGGTGGTTTGATCTTCTACAAGGTAAGATGTTTACTTCCCTTCAATTCGATTACAACGGCATTTTGGGGTGTGATGCTTGATTGGATCATGATTGAAAGCAATACAAGTGACTGACTACTGCTAATAAAAACAATTTGTGATGTTTGATGTTTGGGTTACTGTTGCTTTTTTTTTTTTTTTTTTAAATAGGATTATGGATCTTCTGGACGGATGGATACTAATGATAGCTTACGAGTGGCTAGTTTATGGCACTCAATGCATGCCATCTCTCAGCAGCTATCACCAACTGTTGGTTGTTTAGGCATTGAACTCCTCGAAGCTGATACCTTTGATCTTCATTGCTTCCAATCACTCACTGGTGGCTACCTCAACCCTTTTATTTATTTATATATCTATTTATTTACAAGCATACTAGGTACAATATTAGAAAGAGAAATGCTCTATAATTTACCAAGGTATCAATTTCTTAGTTATTTGGTTATTGATAAGCCTGCCATCTTATGCTTAATTGTGAATTTCTTCTGTGTAGGAACTTGGAAACCACTTTTCTTAATTTAATAAACTTCAACCCTTTCAAAGTTATTATCAGCTAGCTGATTGTTAGATCCAAATTTTTTTACCGGAAACTGCCACGTTCTGTAACATATGGATTATAGTGTTCTGAGCATTGCTTGCTATTTCCCAACTTTTGGTTCTAGTTAGCATGCCTCATTTTTTAAGGTAGATGGGCTGGGTACTTGAGTATTTTTTTGTGGCTGTTTTATGTTCTTTAAAAGTATCTCAAGTCCATGTTTTTCGAACTATGAATTTGTAGTGACAAGCTCTTCGTTCCTCTTTGAATACTTTTGAATTTTCTTTTTAAACTTATTTGGGTTTTTTCCCTTCTACAGGAACAAAATTCTTTGTGGTGTGTGAACCTGGAACACAGCACATGGAAGGCCTCTTGAAAGTCATATATGAATTGTACACGGATTATGTCCTAAAGAACCCGTTTTATGAGATGGAGATGCCTATACGATGCGAGCTCTTTGACATCAACCTGTCTCAGGCAATACAGAAGGATCGTGTTGCTTTATTGGGGCGATGAACTTTCTGGATTTTGCTTCAGTAACTTTTGTTATTTTTCATTTTCATTTGTGCATTTGCCATGAGATCTTTCAATTTTCTTTTATGCTCTTCTTCTCCTTAGTGGCTGTTTGTGGGTGTGTTTAACTTGCTTTTCATGAAAATTTGATTTTTTTTTCTTTAAATTTATTTTTAGTGTTTTCGGATTGTTTTGATGTACAGATGTTAAAATAAATTTTTAAGAATAAAATAAAATTATTTTGATGTATTTTCGAATAAAAATTATTTTAAAAAGTAATTGCTGTCAGTCTACTATATTTTCAAATACCTTCTAGTATTATTATGAAATTTGTGGGATGTTGATTGTTTATGGATGTCCATCTGTGCAGGCGAAGTATCTTTTCAATATTGCAGAAAAGTGCATAATTTGGCCTGCTTAAACATCTTTTGCTCTTTGGATGAGTTGGGGGTTGGGAGAGCAGCATTTCCAAAATGGGGAAACTCCCATTTTTAGAGAATTCTTAAAAATTATTGTAGCTTGGCTCCCTCCCCTTGCTGCAGAACCAGTTCAGTGTTGCAATAATGTATGTAGGATTGGCACGGTTAGAAAACGTGCGTCTATTTCGGCGCCGTTTAATTTTACCTCGTTAACAAACGGTTACAATATCTATTCTGAATCTGATTGGTGGAGAGAAATTTATGTTCTTTATAGGTCTCTCTCGCACAATAAATTCTCTGTGAGAGAATTTCTTCCACGTCGGATCAAAGTGAAATTTGATTTTCATTTAAGGTTTGTTTGCTGATGTGGGGGGAGAGGGGTTTTTTCGGCTACGAGACGATGAGGCTACCAGTTAAGAAACAATTTATAAACACTATTTATCCCTTAACAACTTATAATGGATTCACGTGATAATTTTTTCCTGGTCTTTTAATTTTTTTATCATTTATTTTCTTTTCAATTCAAACCCTAGACATTTGTTTTTTTTTTTTCTTTTGAAGGTTAGAGTTTTATAATTTGTTTTTATTTAATTTATTTTGGGTATTAAGAAGAAATCTATTTCTCCTCTTGGAAACATTGTCCATCCTAAGTTATTATAGATTCGTACACTCCTCACCTCAGAAGTTACTGTGAATTCATAGTAACTTTTTTTTTTCTTTCTAATTTAGTCATTTGATATTGTGTTTGTTTTTTTTTATCATTTGAATTATTTTTTTTCAATTTAGTCATTTGACATTGTATTTTTTTGGGAATGAATTTTATAATTTGTTTGTATATTATCTATATTGGAAAAAATATCCTAACTTTTAATTGGTGCTTGAATTTACAAAACAAAAACCTGTTTTGTTGTTTGTAAGAGATTTAGAGTTGGGGGATCAAAATTGAAAAGGAAGAAGAATGACAATTTTTTTAAATAAAAAAGTAGTTCCGGCACCTTCTAGCCTTAAAAATTGTCCAAAAATCTCTTTTTTCGCTCTATATTTTTATTATTTTATAAAATCTTTTATTATATTAATAGGCCTGCGTGTTCATTTTTTGGTGTTAAAAGATATTGGATCTGGTCCGTGAAAGAAGCAGAGTGACCTAACTAGATATTGTTATATTTAATATTGTTCAATTTTTATTGTGTTTTCTTATTTGTGTATATTTTTTTAATATTAGCAATTGTTGTTTTTTTGCAACTCATTATAGGCGTTCTTTTTATATTATATTCAGTTATTTTATTATCATATAATCAAATAAAAAAATAATTTTAAAATAAACAAAAAAAACTCGGTATTTTTCTTTTCTTGTTGTTGTTAATTAATTTTCTTTGATTATTCATAATAATTCCTTGCCCCTTGCCCCATGCCCGCATTGTTTCTATCACTCTCCTCCAATTACTCGCTTGTCTCTTCTTTTGTAGTCGAATTTACGCCCCCCCCCCCCCCCTCTCTAATTATACTCGTCGAATTTTACTAATCCTCTCTTACCTGATGATTACCTGCTGCTTGGTATTTCTGGTTGTTGTTGTTGTAGTATATTTTTTATTGGTTTTTTTATCAAATAAAAAAAAATCTAACTAATTTTTACATAATCAGTTAATATTAAATTATTTTTTGAGCTTGAGATCAAAGAGTCGATCACCGATGACCCTCGACTCATGCGAGTTGACTCAACGAAAAAGTTTAAGAAATTCTACTTGAAAGTTTTAAGTATTTTTAAGAATTTTTTTTTTTAATTTTTTTTTGTTATAATGTATATTTAATATTGTGATAATTATATAAATTTTTTTGAAAAAATGAATTTAAAAAACACTACAAATTGTAGCTTCTTTACCGGCTTTTGAGTGGCCAAGAGTCGGACATTCCAATACGGTGCTTATTTACATTTTCCCCTCCTTTTAATTTGTTTTGGTTGAATTTGAATGTGATTTAAAATTTTGGTAAACTAGCACTGTAAATTGTTTTTAGAAAAACAACACAATTTAATAAAAATCACAAGTGAAAGGTATGTTTTTTTTTAAAAAATAGTTGTTGTAAAGTGGGGCATTTTAAACAAAGAGTTAAAATGGCCGCCATAAATTTCAATAATAAAAAAAAAAAAAGAATGAGATTTTATGGATAAGTAAACCTTTGATGAGAATATATTAAAATCATTTAAAAAAATTATGATGAGACTTTAACGAGATAAATATAATAATATTAAAAATAATAATTAAAATAAGTTACATATATCCTTAAATAAAGACGGTTGGTTAACTTATTTTTTTATATTACGTGTAACCTACTCTAGTTATTATTAATTATTTTTTTTGTAGTTGTTAAATTTATCTAATCAAGATATTTTTTATGATATAGAAAATATCATGATTAAAATTTTATTACATTTTAGTGTCTCATTCTTTTCTTTTCTCTTATAATTCCTTTATTTTTTTAAAAATTGGTGTAAGATAATTTTAATAATTTATTTAAAATATTGCTACTTGATTACAAGCTTTTAAAAAGTTTATTAAACTATGTTATTTTTTAAAAATAAAAAAAATGAAATTGCCATATTTTAAACAATTTGCAATTATTTTAAAAAAACTCAAATATTTGTGAGATAACAGAACTTGTAGGGACTATGGACACCACCTATCTCCATATTGGTATGATATTGTCCATTTTGGGCCTAAGTCCTCATGGATTTGCTCTTGGGCTATACCCCAAAAAGCCTTATACCAATAGAGATATTTGTCCATCCTTATATACCCTTGATCCTTTCCATTTCTAGCCAATGTGGGACTTTGGTCGTATACCCAACAATCCTCCCTTCGAACAAAGGACCACCGAGCCTCCCCTCAAACGATCATTCATCCGTCCACTCTCTATCAACCATGATTCTTCATTCTCCACTTCACCGTGTTGGGGTCAGGACACGTCCATGAAGCATCCGGAGAGCACTACCTGACTTGAGAGTTTGCTCTTTCTAGGTCAACTTCTCTTCACCGTGTTGGAGCCAGGACACGTCCGTGAAGCATCTGGAGCACACCGCCTATCCATTAGAGCTGATCCACAGATTATATCGTGATTTACTTGCGGGCCCACCACCTTTTGTTCGGCATTCCGAGGATTCATCCATCATGGCTAACTTCGGGGCAAGGCTCTGATACCACTTATAGGGACTATGGACACCACCTATCTCCACATTGGTATGATATTGTCCACTTTGGGCCTAAGTCCTCATGGATTTGCTCTTGGGCTATACCCCAAAAGGCCTCATACCAATGAAGATATTTGTTTATCCTTATATACCCTTGATCCTTCCCATTTCTAGCCAATGTGGGACTTTGGTCGTATACCCAACAGAACTATCCCGTAGCAAAAACGAAAAGCAACACCCCTCCATAAAGATCCTATTTAATATTATAATAGTATTTTTTAAAAAAATATATAAAAATAATATTTTTTAAAAATTTATTTTTAATATCATAACATCAAAATAATTTAAAAATAAATAAATAAATTGTCCCAAACCACGCGTTCAAAACAAACAGTATCGAAGTCTAATTCATTACAACTGCCTGCCCTTGTAACGAGCACACTATAAAAAAGGTCACGGGCTTGATTACAGAAATCGTCAAACACAGCCATATCCAAAAGGTAAAAGATCATCCTCTCCTTTCTCTCCTCTAATCCATCTCCAAATGCAACAAAACATGTCCACAAAAAGACCCACCACCATCTTTCTCTTCCTCCTCCTCGCACTCCTCCATGACCGAATCCATGCAAGCCCGATAAAAACTGTAGTGGTAGTAGTGATGGAAAATCGTTCTTTTGATCACATGCTAGGTTGGATGAAGAAAATCAACCCTGAAATCAATGGTGTTGATGGCACTCAATGGAATCCATTGAACATAAGCGATCCAAGTTCGCAGAAATTCTTCACCAACAACCAAGCTCAGTATGTTGACCCTGATCCTGGCCACTCTTTTCAAGCAATAAGGGAGCAAATATTTGGGTCCGAAGACACATCCAAGAATCCTCCTCCCATGAATGGCTTTGCTCAGCAGGCTTTCTCGATGGACGCATCAACCAGCTTGTCTCGGGATGTCATGAATGGATTTGAGCCTGATGTGGTAGCCGTGTATAAGACACTTGTATCTGAATTTTCTGTCTTTGACAGGTACAGCTACTTTTTTGTCGGTCCACGTTTAAGTAATTTAGTACATAAAGATTCCGTTTTCAATGATTTCGATGTAAACATACTGATATTTCTCTACCCGAAAATATAATTCAGTGATGTCTTTATTAATCTCAGGAATGCCCCAATGGCAACTAGATTGAATTTCAGCTTAAATTCTTATCATAACAACAAATCGCACAGAGAGAGAAGAGAGAGAGAGAGAGAGAGAGTATTTGATGGGTATGGTTTTCATGTTGAAATCAGTAGGAATCTGATTTTTCTTTTTCTTTTTCTTTTTCTTTTTCTTTTTTAAAAAAAAACAATTATTGCAAGTGTTTTGAATATGACACAGAATTTTATTTTTTATTTTGAGAAAATAACGTGGCGTTTTTAATCCTCCAAATTAATATGCGTGCGTGTTTATACTCGTATATCTTTTATTTAGGAAAAAAGAGGATTTTTTGGAAGTATTAAATTAATTTATAAACTTCGAAGTATCCACTTAGCTATACTTTTTGGTTAATTTATTGCACAAACATTTGTATATTGTTGACATGATTTCGCGATTACTGGTAAAAGCACACATGCGATGTCTAATTTAACCTAAAAAAAAAACATCCTGCCCTGTCAGGTGGTTTGCTTCTGTGCCATCATCCACACAGCCCAACCGTCTATTTGTTCATTCAGGCACATCCGCCGGAGCCACCAGCAACATCCCGGCATTGCTCGTCAAGGGGTACTCCCAAAGAACAATTTTCGAGAACCTTGACGATGCTGGAATATCTTGGGGAATATACTATCAGAACATTCCCGCCACATTGTTTTATAGGAACCTAAGGAAGCTCAAGCACATCACTAAATTCCATCCTTATGGCATGTCGTTTAAAAAACATGCAAAACAAGGCAAGCTTCCTGGTTATGTCGTGCTTGAGCAGCGGTACATGGACATCAAGATATCTCCTGCCAACGACGATCATCCTTCCCATGATGTTTATCAAGGGCAAATGTTTGTCAAAGAGGTACTCATAAACTTTATATATGTATATATATATATTGAAGTCATTCGTACGTATTAATATAATTCATACACGCTCACAAGTATGCAAAGATTGCATTAATTAATCTTTCATTAGAGAGTCTACCTCATTACTGGGATTGTTCTAAGCTATAGTTTCTCTTAAAACGTATGTTTACTTATCTTTTCTTTTTCAAATTGTCAAAAATTAATGTTCTTGTGATTGTCAATATTGCAGGTGTACGAGACACTAAGGGCAAGTCCACAATGGAACGAAACTCTATTGGTAATCACATATGACGAGCATGGTGGGTTCTATGATCATGTGGCTACACCTGTGAGTGGGGTCCCTAGTCCCGATGGGATTGTGGGACCTGAGCCATTTTTGTTCAAGTTTGATAGACTTGGGGTTAGAGTTCCTACAATCGTGGTCTCACCTTGGATAGAGAAGGGAACCGGTAAGTAGCATATCACTTTCAAATTTCAACCATCTCTCTCTCTTTTTCCTTTTTAGGGATTTTAGCTTATCGAACAGGATAATATCATCGTGGGCATTATATTCCTAGCATTATCATGTATGATTAATGACTAACTTTACTTGAATGTTACTCTTAGCATCACCTTTACGTACGACTAACTGTTAGTTTATGTGCAAGATATGCTACCTATTTCACACTGCTTTTGATACGAAAAGAGAACGGGTGACCTTCCACTTCTCTCGTGTTTTTAGTACTCATCCATCGTCAATGTATATACAATGTGAAACGAAATCCTTGTGGATGAAAATCAGGCTAGCAAAAAGTGAGAGTTGCCAATTTGTCACTTCTCTTCTTTTTCTCAACCAACGAAACATGCGAGGAAATTAATTATGGGGTGGTTAGGGTGTCGTTGAGTCCTTTCCCGTTTGGACAGAAACTTCGGGAAAACTGGGGGCAAGTTTTTCTATGACACCGTCTTAAAAGTTGTATGTAGTTGAAAGAAAGAGCGGAAAGGTGGTGGATTTCTGCTTTGTTGCTGAAAAAGGTTTTGCGTGCAAGAGATCGAGGAATATGTATCACTAACGAAGCCAACAGTAGCCTAACATGAGCACGGATCTTCATCAATCATGCTTTTCTAGTTTACTTTTCGAGATTGAGTCCATCATATTGTGGGCCCGTGGTAAAACCCAAAAGTACTGGGACTCGAACGAAAAATAGACCGAAACTTCGAGCTTCTTAGCATGACGTTAGTATCAGAGGCAGTTCCTATGATTATGATCATTTTGTAGCGATTGACGTTGTTTTCTGAAAACTCAGGATCTGGGGTGTGAGTTTTTTGAATGGAAGGCATGACCATTTGTTAATGTATAGCATCATCATGCACTGCTTTTGCTGATTACTGACAAACGAAAAAATTAACCAAAAATTGATAAATGTTACTTCGGCATGGTGATGCAGTTGTCCATGGACCCAATGGGTCACCATTTTCAACTTCAGAATACGAACACTCATCCATTCCTGCGACGGTGAAGAAGCTCTTTAACATGCCCTCTCCTTTCTTGACAAGGAGGGATGAATGGGCGGGTACCTTTGAAGGAATCTTACAGACTCGGACTGAGCCCAGAACTGATTGCCCAGGTTAGTCACCTAACTCGTTTTCCAAGCTGAATTCTTTAGCTTTTTGCTAACTGTTTATGTTCTCATCCTCTCTTCTGAATAGAGCAACTACCAACTCCAACTCAGGTCAGGAAGAGCGAGCCCAATGAAGATGCCAAGCTTACTGAATTCCAGCAGGAGCTACTACAGCTTGCAGCTGTGCTAAAAGGAGATCATATTTTGAGGAGTTACCCTGACAAAATAGGGAAGGAAATGACAGTCAAGCAAGGGAATGATTACATGGAGGATGCACTGAAACGATTCTTCGAAGCAGGACTTTATGCTAAAAGCATGGGAGTCGATGAAGAACAAATTGTTCAAATGAGGCCCTCCCTCACTACAAGACCATCCAAACCAACCAATCATCCATGAAGATCTTTGTTACATACTCGGCAACATTAGCAATTGTATCCACAGCTAAAAAAAAGAAAAAGAAAAAAGAATTCCTCCTTCTCTTACTCTACTGAGTATTTTATAATGAAATTGAGCTCAGGATTACTAGAAGATCACAGGAAAAAAATCCATTACCCTTACAAACCCAGAAAAGTTTTAATCGGCGCCGACACATTAACAAAACGCAATTGGATAGCCATAGAGGTGGTTTGAAATTTTAATCCTCAGTCCAGGACTCGTGATTGAAACCTAAGCTTGCAGAATAAGAGCTCTATGGGGTTAACTTAAACCATGCCAGCCTGGAGAAACACAGAACCACTAAAGCTCACACCTCCAAAGTCAGACGCACTCTTCATGGTTAGATATATGCCTTTAGTTATCTCAGAGTATTGTCCATCAAATTAACCTGCCCACTGGCTTTCAGGACAACTTCTTCACCATTGTTTCATAAACAGCAAGGAGCATCACAAACTGTGAAAGCAAGAAAGTCTCAATTTACAGGTCTGAAATATTCAAAATTAACTCAGCACTATCTCAAGTGTAGCAGATATGTGTACAAAAAGAATTCAGAGTCCCTGATTAATTCACAAAGTGTCACCAACCAAAGATCCCTCTTTTGTGAAGGCATTCCTATTTTCAAATACCACTCTTTTGTTACCGAGTAGATCGTATAAGTGAATCTCTTCTGGAGGATATTACACTGAACCACGAATCAATGTGCTCATGATCCACATATATATCTCAGCCACTGTTCAATGAGTCCCAGCCTGGAATGTTAGCTGTAGCCTCATTCACCATCTTTACAAGTCTCACCTGCAGAGAATCATGATGAATGGATTGTTAAGTCAATGAGAGAGACGGGGAGCAAATATAGTGCCTTCGCATCCATGGTCTATGTTTCATGCAAATGAAAACATAGTATAATGACTTGTAATCCAGATATGAATCCCCATCTTAACTATCAGTTCCCATGGGATAAGTGACTACGAAAAACAGTATATATAACAGAACCCTTTATTTCACACCGGATAAGGATGACATCAGAGACTAAGAATGCTTGATAAACTTAATGTATGTATGTTTTGGTTTCTTTTCACCTAGGATGTTAGGTCCATGTAGTTTTTCATTGTGTTGGATGGAGACCAAACAAGGCTTTTGCTCTATACTACATAATAACATAGACAGACAGTTTCACATTGCAAGTGATCAGGATGGTTAGCATGCCAAGTTGATATTACATATGGTTCGATACAAACCAAAACCTTGACAAATAAATGGTTGATGTAAACGATTCCAATCGATGCATCAAATAGTTTATTATATGCAGCTTTTCAGGGAAATCATCTTGGACAATGCAGTAACGCCTTCTACAAATTATCAATTCATTATTTAATTTTTTTTCCTTCTGTACAGGGATGGCAATTCTCTTGTACATCTCCAGTGCATGGATAAAGCCCAGTTGGCTAATAATTCGTACATACTCCTTGAAAAGCAAGTTCAACCCATGCATTCAAGCATCCCCATTATAGCAAGTAAACAAATAATTGCGTCTGTGTGAGGGCCATTTTGAGAAAGTTGAACTTGGCCAACTTATTACAACCTTTATCAAAATATCGCAAGTTTTATCCACAAGTGCTGTGTATTCTAGTTCCAGGTAGACTTAATTTTAATATTTTTCCTCCAAGCCCACTCATCAAACATGAATTTTTTGACATCAGTATAATATGATTTCCCCAATTGTCATTTGTAAAAAATCTAATTGTGAACATACCACGCTTTCAGGAACTCCTGGTGGGGGCAGGGTGAGGTTCTTTGGTGGAGGACCACTGAGATAGGATCTCTTGTCAAACCGCCATTCTCCAATCGTTCCATATGTTAATTCTCCCTGAAAAATTAACAAATTATGGTAAACAAACTAAGAATCAAATATCGGTTGTTTTTATGAAACTACTTGTCAAAAACAAACAAACAGAAATAGAAGGTGAAGAATGAAGTTAAAACATCAAAATCAGAGGAGATAAGAATAAATATGAGAGAGAGAGAGAGAGAGAGATCCCTTTCTTTACCTTCATATTATAGTCGCATCCATAAGTATAGTGGATGATAAATCTCTTACCAACTGCCAAATCCCATGGAGGCTGAAACATAAATGGATATAGGCAACTCTTTAAAAGTGACTTCACAAAATAGAGAGATACAAGAAGCATTAGCATATGCCATAGATACCTGTAGCATAAAGTCTTTACGAAGTATATGCCGTACACCATGCAATGCTGATGCTACAGCATAGGCATACCTTATATCAACAGAGACATGTGAGCAACATTGAAGTATTCCAACCATTCAAGAATTAAATTTCATTAGCAAAATAGAAAGAATCCTATTATATATTACTCACATCTCTAGCACCCAACCAAATGCTTTATCAGTCTCTGGGTCATCTTTCATTCTTAACGAAACATTCACCCATGTTGGCGCAATTTCCTCCAGCAGGGACTGTAAAGATACAGGTAGTTCATCCAATGTTAATATGGAAATATTGTTTCAAGTAAACGAAAATAGTCCATCTCAATGGTCGCAATAATAGTGATATTCTGACAAGAAGGACAGTGGTGCTTCGTATAAACAATGATTAGTACTATGGGTTTCTATCTGAATTTCAAATTATATTCCCACATTATTGGGATTCTGATAACAAACATGGAAACACAAAAAATTCTCAGAAGTTCAATTGGTTTAAACTGGCTGCAATTGCAATAAGAGCTGTACCTTTTTAATTATTACAGGGGAATTGCCAATTGGATCAACATCCGTCACAGGACCCTTCTCCTCAGGATAAAACTTTCTAACAATTTTCTGATGTTCAGTTGGTTTAATATAGAAAAATGGAAACCCTGCTGGATTATCTCCATGTGCCAAGTTAGGCAAAGGATTTGCAAATATGTGGTCAGGCTCTGCCATTAGAATGTATCTGTTTTTATCACAAAGTGCTTCTGTATCAGTCTTATAATCACCAGTTGTCAGATGTCATAAAGCAAAAGCAAGAAAAAAAGAAGAAAATGAGGACCACAACTTTAAGAACTTACTCTTCCTCAATTGTTGCCTTTTCCAGCCATTGCACAAAAGCCCATGGTCTATTCAAGACAATATATCCCTGGATAGAGCATGAAATGGCCATATGAGCAAATTATGTAATTAACTAATTACTGATAGCAGTAAACCATGAGCAGAGACTGTTTTCCTCTAAGATTTGGAAAAGGCAGCGATTTGGCTGGGAAACACATTAAGAGTCTGCATCACTGCTCGCATAAGTCAATCTAAAACAACTTTGCATAAGAAATGACAAGTTTGATGGCATGCCCCAGAGATATAATGGAATAAAATGAAAATTGACTCAATATAATTCATGCTATTGACGCACAGAACACCTCCTGCATCTCTTTATAAATTACCAAGAACATTTTAAATTCACAATACTACAATATGTAAGCCTGGAAGCAAAATAAAAAAAACATCTGAGACCTATAAATTTCCCAAAGCAAATTCAAGTTCACGATAATTTTAACTTGGAAAGCAACATGCAACAGAATAAAAGCCGGTGAATAAATATAAGCAACAGCGAAAGTGAAAACAGAAAATCTCACCCGATCTAGGCCCTCTGGAAGAGGATCAACAACAAAAGTTGGAATCTCATCCATCAAATGATCACCTTTCCCCGAATGCAAAACTCGAGTGAACTTCCCCATGTCTGATCCTGGCATGCTTTTCATTTTCTTATACCAATAATACATAATCCGGCATTGCCATTGACTATAAGGAGCATCAGTAGCCGTAAGAGCAACATGGAATTTCAAATTTGACTTCCCTAATTTCCAAGAATTGGCTGGCATCCCTGTAACAGGATCAGAAATCCCTGATCGAAGTCCTGCACTAGAATCCTTATATTGTATTACCAAAGTCAACAAGTTATACGTGGCAAAGAAAAACCCTAGTGCCAAAAGCACCAATAGCATTGGCGACGCTCGCCCCATATTTTTTCTCGCAATCATCTTGAACCCCCCCCCCCCCCCCAATACACAGAAACTAAATTCCAACTCTCTTCACAATTCACAAAGTCAATCAAACCTCAATTATGCTATCTACAATAGCATTTAAAAACAAATCCAGATATTAACATATTTAAACCACTCCAATTCGCATCTCCAACACACAGTTTCACCAGCTAAAACCCCACTATCTTTACAAAACATCCAATGGGCCAATCACAAACTTAAATAAAAAGCCACGAACCAATCTGCATTATGATAACAATTAAACAAAAAACAACGAGTCAATAATATAACACAAAGATATACCACCCTGTTCTCATTATCAAACAGAGCTTAAACATGAAACCAAGAAAGAAAGCATAAGTCTTGGTGTCAAACAATGATAACTCTAATGCAAAAACAAAACCCAGACGTCAAAAAATGAAAATCCATGCAAGAATCAGAGCTCCTGCTCATCAAAATAAATATATAAAAAATACACAGATCTGTTGAAGGGTTTTTCCTTTTTGTTTACCTGATCAGAGAGGAGCAAAAGAGAAGATTCTGGGTTTAGTCAACTCTTTGCTAAATGAATAACGCGGAGAAGGTTTGGTTGACATCAAGCGAAACTGAGAGCGTTAGAGGTAACTGAATGCTTAATAAATTAATTAATTTATTGTGAGTATTAAAGAATAAAAATAATGGCGTTTTCAATACTTGTCCATCAATTAATTAGGTGGAAGCTGATGTGGCTGTGGTTGGATTTAAGGAGGCGGCGAGCATTTGGATTTAGTTCGTGTTTACCGTATTTTATAAAATTTTGAAAATTCATTTTTATTTATGTTTTTAGATTATTTTAATATACTATTATCGAAACAAATTTTATAAAATAAAACATTTTTTTATATATTTACAAACAAAACAATACTTTAAAAAACAATTCCTTCAACCCTACAAACACTACCCTAAAGAATTTTCTTTCTAATTTTTAATGAGCGCATTTAAATTTGTCTCAAGCCCTAAATTCGAAACCTAATTTTGTTGTAAAGCAAAAACCACATCATAATATAAAGATGAAAGAATAATTGGATAGAAGGATCGTCAGCTAGTAGCCTAGTACAAGGATAATGAATTCGGAGGCTAGGTTTCCCTTCTCTCAAGATAAACAAGAGGGGTCTCGAGATCGCAGAGCCCTGCTCTCGTGAGTGCAAGTTTAAGATTTGTCTCGAGATAATGAATGGTGTTTCTCGAGTTGAAAATGACCTCTACCGACTGAGGGCGTTGATTTTGACCAATCAAATTTATGTAGAGGGCTCAGCGTCAGATATTATAGTCATAAATTCTTACAAGCTATAAGTCGAACAACAACCTTTTCGGTACCCTCACAAAATAAAAGGGTTTGAAAGGGTCTTCTTGGCCCTTGCGTTGTAGCATCCTAACACGTCATGTTCAATATTGATATTCTACAAGCATAGATAATGACCGGTTAAAATTCAATTTAATTTAAAAAATATATTTTAATATGTATTTTTTAATATTAAAATAATAAATCTTAAAGTTATTAAAATTAGCTCAAATTAATTTATCAGACTTATAACCTGGTTTATAAACTTTATTAGATTTAATATTGTTTTTCAAAATAATTTTTATTTAATTATATAATAAAAAAAATAAAAAATAATAGTAAAAAATCTGAATAAGCTAGAAAAAAAAAACAATAACAATGGGTTGATCAAAAAGAACAAGTTGTAATTAATTTTTTTTTCTATTAGAAAACACAATAAGAAATCCACGGTACCAAATAAAATAATATCTAAATGCATTTATAATTATTTTAATAATTTAATAAAATAATATATAATATATATTTTTAATTAATTTAAAAATAATATAAGTTTTAGCAAAAAAATAAAAAAACAAGTCAAACATGCTTGCTAGCTTAGGTGGCCCAGCTTGGCCCTTTAAAAATAAAATCAAATGGCTAGGTCCAGTTGCTTAAGTTTGCCTGCCTGCCTGGGCCTTTTATTCTTTTTAGATTAGGTGAGCATCCAATTTTAAAAAATAAAATAAATAAAATAAGATTAAATAACAGCTTAATAGAACAACTTTTATCAAATATAAACAATCAACACTAAAAATAACTTTTTTTATCGCTAAAATGGTGCCAACCAATAACTACTTCTTTTATTCGCCATCTTCAAGCGACCCTCTCTCTCTCAAACTACTAACTAACATAAGAGCAAAATTAAAATTTAGACTAAAAATTTCGATCCTTAAAATTAGAAGGACAAAAAAAAAAGATTTGACAAGATCTCAGTGTAAAATCTAGCATAAAAAGTTAGAGGGGGTGGTTTTTCTTAATAATGGGTTTGTCTTTTTTTCTTCAATTTTGGTTTCCTAACTTTTAATTCAGTACAAATAATAAAATTAAAAAGATATTAACAAAATTAAGAATCAATCTAATAATTAGAATTTTTTTTATTGAGAATAGTGTTTTTAAACCCAGCGAGGGTCATGGGTTTTGACCAAGTAACCCGGGTCAATTCTATTTTTTTAATAAATCAAAACAACATTTTTTTTAGTAAAAAAAATAAAAAATAATCAACAGAGTTGTAACCGGGTTTTTGATCGGGTTTTGCCGATCAACCAAGTCACTAGGTCAACATGCCGGGTCATTCGGATTTTTAACTACCCCTATTTTTTTATAAAGTTAGCCCAATTTTAGTCCCGAGTTTTAAAATTATAATTGAGACTATAATAATCTCATAGAAAATAATGAAAAACAAATTACAAAGATCAAGTTTTAATAAACACATTCTCAAGGGCTTAAATAAATAATAAAAAACAATGAAGAAAACAAAAACACAGCATTTAAATTTTAGTGAACAATGAAATAAGAGGGGGGCTATAATAGAATCCACAAATCTTTTAAGTTTTCTTTAATGTGATATATATATATATATATATATATAAAGTATTTGTGTTGTTTATGATATTTATGTGTTTTCTAAAAAAAATTTATTGTTTAAATGGCTGAAAATATATTCTTGATGATAATTTTAATTCAAACAGTATAATAATAGATTATCAAATAATTTTACTCACGATATAATACAAAAATTCATTATGAAAAACAATCTAACATATTTAATTTCACAAAATAATACTAATAACACAGCCATGACGTGGACTTAATATTTCGCAACATCATTGTAGAGTTGTAACATAACGAGACTTTTTTTTTTTTTTTGTCATTTTGAAAAACCATCAACTACATATTTTGACGCCAGAAGGACTCAGGACTTGCTTCCGTATCAACTCCATGTGGCGACCAACTAGTTCCTAAAACATCAAAATATTGATTCTCGAGAAAGAAGGAATTGCTTTTATTTAACAAATGTCCACACGATCTCAAGCTATACAAATGGATACTATCATCCAAATTCGATCCCTAGACCCGTCGTTCCTGAAGTTTAAATTTAATATCTACCTGTTGAAATTCCAACTCTTAAAGTGCTGGGTCATATCCTTGGGAGAATAAAAACAAAGCGGGCAGAGAGATTTCCCATCGTAGACAATTGCGGTGGCGATGGCGATTGTGTTCAAGCCTCTTTCTGTTCTCCCTCGCTTTTTTCTTTCCAGTTACGCCCAATTTTGGTTGAGGCCTGATGCCCACGTATATTATTCAACAGGAAAAAGAGCTTAGGCCCTTATGAATTGTTTAATGACCCTTTCGGAGATGCTCTAGATTATAAGAGGAAAAAGATCACAGATGATTTCGGGACTGCCGCACTATCAGATTCCGAAAAAACTTCTGTTCTTCCTAATTATGTGGGTCTTCCTAATGAACCTAAAGGGAGACGGGAGTTGGTTGCTGTGAATTCTGGTGGATCTGCCATGCATGCAATCTTGTAAAATTTAAAATTGAAGATTGTGATGAACAGGGATATTTATATCTGGTGAATTTCTTGGTTTCACGTCTCTTCAATTTTGAGGATACGAGATTGTAGAAAAAGCTGGCGTCCATTTCATGCGTACAACACTGCACAGCTCTGGTGGAATTGGATATAATTTATTGCCATGAGTTGATCTCAATTCATGGTGATTTCCGAGAATTGAAATATTCTCTGAAGAAATTGGTAGTTTGGAATTTGAGATTAAGAGCTCTTCCAAGCGGGGTACAACGTTGCGAATCTCTAGAGAAATTGTCTACAAGGGATTGCAGAGAGCTTATCCATATTAATGATTTACAATAATTGCGTTCTCTTGTTGAATCAAACATCACACAAGCTTAAATTGTTGATGACTCTGCCGTTGCAGATCAATGACGGGATAAAAATACTTCACACCTAAACTCATTACTAGCTAGGAGTTGATTTTTGGTTCTGGTTTACCTTTCCAACTGCCATTATTTGTTTAATAAACCCTTATATTTATAGTCTTCAATTGTTTAACTGCAGTTCAGTCATCAGTATCCAGAGCAGAAACAGAGAGCAAAACATCCATAAATGGAGGAAAATATCTTATGCCCCTGGTGGCGCAATTAATCCTTATGAAATGTCATTCTGAAGTGAATATTTCATGTTTATGTCAGAATTTCTACAATCTCATATTGTTGTTTTTGAAGCCCTTCTAGCAAGAATTACCCAACAAAGCAGGCGATAGAAAACAAAGAAACCAAACATGATTCCCACATTTATCCACCTAGTATCCTTGTCAAGTCCTCTACTCTTCAAGACATCATTTCCTGTAAGCACACACTTGGAATGATCCTGACCCTGCCAAGAGAAACACTCATTTCTCACACTCCAATACTCATTTGTAAGCAGCGAATCCAATGGATACCTGTAGAGGGAAACATAGTACATGAACAGCCAATATTTGGGGATGTTCTCTTTCGGAATGAAGTATCCAGAGAAGAGAAAGAATGCTCCAAGCACTGTGCAGATGAGAGAGTTTCCTGAAATGAAGTCAGGGGAGACTGCACTTAGGAAAAGCACTAGAGAACTAGCCATCAGGACAATAAGCCAGACCACAAATACGAAGAATGCGAAGGCAGCGATGGAAGGATTAAGTCCCACAATCCAGTACACAGGGATGGAGAAAAGCATAGCCACAGCAAACAAGAAAGGCAGAAAGACAATGGTGTTGGCAATCATGTAGGAGGAGATATTATAGGCTCCTCTTGAAGATTCCTTCATCAGAACACGCCGCTCCTGAAGGTATATTGGAAGAGCTTCCACTGTTGAAGAAAGGAGAAAACTAAGACTGAAAGCAAATAGGCCTAATCGTTCAGCAACCCCTCCTTCATCCTTCCTCACCTTGATATATACACTGGCTAACCCAAAGCCTCCAACAATGGCTTGCATTGTTCTTGCCAAGAATAGCTGCTTTGTTCTATAAATGACCTTCCAAAATCTCGAGCAGAGAAATATAATTTCAAACAAATTGAAGAAGGAACAAAAGCCTGAATATTTCGTATCAGAACCTTGTTGGATTTGGACAATTTCTTCTTGGGGCCAAATTGAGTAGGAATATGGTTCATTTTCTAGAGCAGGCATGTACACTTTGGATTTTGCATCTTCTAATGTATTGATAATTTCCATTGCAAACTCCAGAGCATTTAACTGCAATGGAATTTGGAATCCCAACTTGGTTATGGTTTCCTCAAGTGATTCCAGGCTGCCATTATGCACAACCGAACCACGAGACAGGATTAAGAAATTGGGAATGTACTGAAGAATTCGATAGCTTGGTTGATGGATTGATAGCACCACTGTCCTTTGCTTTGCTTTTGCCATTGATGAAAGCAGCTGGATCACTTGAAGTGCTGAAGTGCTGTCTAGGCCTGAAGTCGGTTCATCAAGGAGTAGAATTGGTGGATCATGAATCATGTCAACCCCAATTGACACCCTCTTTCTTTCTCCACCAGATATCCCTCTATTCTCTTCATCACCAACAAAACTATTTGCAACATGGAAAAGGCCAAGCTCACGCATCAAGCTCTCCACCCTCTCTTCTCTCTCTTTTGAACTCTTTTCTTTGAGCCTGAACTTGGCACTGAACATAAGTGTTTCCTTCACGGTCAGTAAAGGAAGCAAATTATCCTCCTGTGTGACAAATCCACATATCTTCCTCAACTGAGCTGTACTAGCCATGCAGCGACCATTTATTAACACGCTCTTTGGATCAAAATCCTTATCTTTGACTCTGCCTGATATGATCCGAAGAAGACTTGATTTTCCGGTGCCACTTGGACCAACAACGGCTAGAATTTCAGAGCCTCTCGCATCAAAAGAAACTGATTTAAGTATGTTGATGGGCTTAGGCTTTTGCATCAAGTGAGAAAATGAAGTGCATACTGACCTGTTAGGACAGATGGTATAGGAAAGATTTCTTACAGAAAGTTCAAAATATATTCGTGAATGTTGATGAGGTTGTGGCGGCGGTGAGGGATTGAAAGAAGAGGAGGGGCTGGTGGAGTATTCCTCTGGGGAATTAGAAGTTGAGAAGAATATCACCGAGTCTTCCTCAACACTTGGTTGCTGGAAACAAGATGCCATTTTCTGAGCTTAATTTTCTACAGGAGGTGCATCCATGTAAAGTAGAAAGGAGGCAGCTTTGAAGCGGGAATGTTAGCCAGGTTGAGATGTGGTGGTTGGACCAACCAAGATAATTGTGAAAGAAGGTTTCTTTAATGTCGGCGAGTGTTGTAGAAGTTGGCAGTGTTTGGTGATCTGAGAAAGTTGACTAATTTAGGAACATTGCTTGTGCCAACTTCATTTTAATCTAGACATTTCGTAGATACCTTTTGTCCATGGAACGAACCTATCAAGACTAACGCCATTGATGAAAACAAGGTTCTAGGAGTGTCAATTAAAGGCCATGGTTGCCGCCCATGACCCTTGACGGGATTAACTCTGTTCAGGTTGATTGCTCGAGACTTTTCCAGTGATCTATATTGCGCGTGAAAAGTAAAAGGTAAAATCTGGGTGAGGTTGATCCACCAGACCACCAACTCATTTGTTCATCGATTCTTTCATGATTGACTTGTTCAAGCTGCTGCTACATGAAGCTAGCTAGCTTTAAGATATTCATCTCCTACTATTGATTAATGTCAGATGGCATTTAATAGATTACGACTCAGTTCTCTTTCTTGCTCAGATCTAACAAATAAAGGAGATATTCCATGAGTATTTTTTCTACTTGATAGGTTGCAGATACTTGATTCAAACGTTAGCTCAACGTGCATTAATCTAACGCATGCTGCTTTCCTCACATCCAAATTATAAAAAATTATATTGTTTTGCGTCTTGCTAATTATCCACCAAGTCAAAGTTTGGATTTTTTTTTTTCCTTTGGAAATCCTATTTCGGTCGCCCTCGTACATGTATGTATACTGTAGGGAGGGTGTAATAGCAGTACTCTCATAAGCTCATCTTTTGGTAGACAGGAAGATTCGAATAGTTTTCATAATCTCATTTCATGAAACCTCCGACCTATTTCAGTCGGTTGTGAACTTGGAACCCTAAAATTGGAATTCCAAGCTAAAATCACCGAGCCGAGATATATGTCTCAATGAGGACGCTAGCTGGTGCGATCCCATCTCGTGAAAGTCATGATTACTTAAATCCGTATACTTGATGTGTATTAAGGAATGGTATAAATTTATTTTTGAGGTTTGTTTTTTGGATTTTTTTTAGTTTGTTTAAGTCAAATATATTTAAGGAATTGTAAATTTCAAGATATGATTACTTGAAAAAAAATATTTAATAATAAAATTTTAAATTAACATTTATATGCAGTGACTCTTTGTAAGAATTTTATAATATGTATTTTTATTGTTTTTCTTTTGTTTTTTCTATCTGCGTTAGTATATATATAACACAACCGAAAGATAACAATAACTTAGGTTTATAAATTGAAATAATTCTTTGATAAGATTTTAAAATTTTTAAGTTTATACGAGTTTTTAATAATAATTATCTTTATTTTTCCTTTTTTTTTTAAGATTCCTTTTGAATTTTTTCCATTCTTGTGCGTTTTCAAATTGTTGCCTAAACTTCATTTTATTGCTCATCTTCCAAAACCATGACCAAATAAAAGCCAAGAATTTCTTAATAAGAAATAATGCTACACGAAACTGCAGGGACTGTTATAAACTTGTCTATCCAGAGAAAAAAAATCCCTTTTCTATGAAGGGAAACTTTTCATTTTCACAAGTAAACTTACAAGCAAATCCTGCCACAAAATCTCACAGGCTAGCTGGTACAAAATTCATCGACCAGAAAAAAGAATATCATAAACAGCTAGTTTTTTTTTTTTTTCCCAGTAATCTTAAACTACACGTAGAGATGGATTGTGCCAAGTGAGTTTGGCAGCTAAACTAATTTCACTGACTTATGATGAGGGTTGGATAAAAAAAAATAATAATAAATTTTAGGTCTTAGTAAATTATTTAGTGTGGTTATTAAATCTAATCTACCAAGCTAGTTTTAAAAATTCTTAAGTCGATTTTTTTTCTAACTCAAATTTAAAACTAAATCATATAAAAGTTGTTTTGATATGACTTAAATAACTTGATGAGTTCAAAAACAATATAAATAACCGATAAAAAATATGATTTGACTATAAAAAAATTCAAGATAATATTTTTTTAATATTAAAAAAGTAACAAATTAAATCAACCCGAGCTTTACAACTTAATATGCCAACCCTATAATCCACATCATGAACTCTACTGTGTTAATAATTTTATTTTGAAAAGATATCTTTTATTTAATGATATATTAACAAAAATAGACGTTTATAAAATTAAGTATTATAACCAAATATTGAAATATTTATTTAAGACTGGTAACTTATATCTCAGGTAAAAGTGTGATTTGAATTTAAAAAAATTTAAGATATTAGTTTTTTAATATCGAGACGGCAACATATTTAATCAATGTAAACATTGTAACTTAAATCACAAACCCCGGATTCAAATTATGAAATTCATTGAATTTAAAAACTTTATTTTTAAAAATAATTTTTTATTAAATGATACAAAAACAAAAATAAATGCTTGCAAAAATCAAGCTTTGACCATACAAAAATATTTGTTTAGGGCTATGATAATTTTATAGTAAACAAATAAAAATAAATCATAATAATTAATTTAAAATTAATAAAATATTAAAGTGTGAAGCTAAAATAAAATAAAAAACTTGGGAGATAGAATTTTTAAAAAAGAAAAAATGGAAAAGGAATTATCAACGGTGAAGCATATATATCTGTAAGTTCTTTTAGCAGGTAGTAGTGATCAACTATATATCCTTGTTCATTCACGTTTTCTTTTAATAGTATCTCACGTTGTTTGTCCACTTTCTAGATGAAATACATGAAAAAAAGATGCAAGCTAAGAACTCTTGGAGTGGTATTTTTATTTTTTTCGACGATGGCCTGGACTAAGACCAGATCACCGTCGAACAGTGATGAATCTATCGTGCTAAAGGCCGGATCCTGAAAGGTTGTCGGAGACAAACACAAACACACATCATCAGAGCAGTGCCGTTCATGTGGATTCAATTCACAGATTCCCTTACATGAATGTGGCCAGGAAGAGCTGTGATCCCACATAAATCCATGCATCTACTGATTGTGTATAAAGAACAGCCTCTGGTGTGCGCACCATGTGTGATCCTGTTGTGTCTGGTAATAAATGTGCTGCCCAAATATCAATGTCTGTCCCACGACCGTACGTACTTGCCCAGAGATCAGAGACTTTATAGTTGTAGGGCGCTCCAAAAACCAGGGAATTTTTGACAGGTAGCCATTTGATGTTTTCCACAGAAGTTATCCATATGCAGACGTGCTCAAAATTTATCGGACTTCTCCTTTTTTATCTCTCAAGTTTAATGAAATGACCTCTTTTTTTATGACTTAAACCATATTAGTCATTTATCCATGCTACGTTTGGGGTTATTTCAAGTTGGTTTTTCTACGCAGAAGAGGAATATGTTAATAGTATGAACACGCGTGAAGGTTTTTAAATAAAAATTGTTGTGTTTATTTAATAAAATAAAATAAAAATTATATCAACTAATAAATCATAAAAATATTATTATTGTTAACTAAAGACTAAAATAAAAGAGTTAATATATATATATATATATATATATATATATATATAGATGTTGTTTGATCTCATAACGTATAACACTCTTCAAATCTTTCTTTTATTTAATTGCATGGCAAAAAAAATGAATTTTCAACACAGATGCAATAATTTAATTTATTAAAAAATATATATAATTGTTAGTATAAATTATCTTTTTATTAATATATTTTATCAATATATATTGTTTCTTTTAGATGTGTCGTTAATTGCATAGTAAAACTCAGGTGCATCTGGGCTTGGTAACTTAAACTCATGTGCTCGAGTTTTTTTCTTTTTAATGGGATAGATGATACATCATCACCCTATTTGTTTGTTTTTCAAATCTAACACGTGTCGCATCGTCTAGCTAAGTAGACGACACAATATCTATTTGTCATTTTTTTTATCACTAGATATGTCTTCTTTAACTAAAGAATGAGGGGTTTAGGTTTTTTTACCCTAAAATCCCATGAATCATTTCCCCTTTAAAACATGAAAAAACCCATCGCATAAAACTTGTATAATCTAATTTTTAATAATAAAATACATTTTAAGTCTAAAAACTTAAAACCAAATCAAATTAAAAAAATAATAAAAAAAGCTTCAATCTATTTTTTTCCAACATTGAAAATAAAAATTACATTCATGGAGCTCTTATCTTGAAGATGAATTCACATACATCAAAAATTAAAGTAATTGATAATCAGAATCCAACCACCCATAAGCTTTCTCATTTCTCCTTTAAAATCTGGGAATTAAAACACAAAACAAATGAAACTTGAGATCCAAATAAAAGATTCAAGAATAAAAGTGACCAAATTTTTTAAAAATTAAGGGATTGAAGTGTTGATTTATACGCCTTCTTGGGAACAATAAAAATAGAAAAGGGTACCCATTATTGTCAATGTCAAATATAGTCCATGTTATTTTAATGTTATCATTTGCAACCATTAAATACTTTCCAATACAAATTCGACAATTTCTGACACCTCGAAATGCTCTAAGACAAAATCTTTTAGGAGTGAAAAAACCAGGGAAGGAAAACTTTCAAAACAATGCTACAACAGCAGCTGTGAATAGTGATTTATAAAAAGTATGGATAAGAATGCTACCGTGAAATGTGCGATTTGTTTTTTTTTGGTTTGTTGATCATTAACGTTAATGTTAATAACTTTTCAATTCGTGATCTGCACGATCTGAAAAATGTAGATAGAAAATGGATGCCATGTGGTCCTTGGAAACAAGGGTATTTTTTAAGCTTTAACTCAATAAATTAACGCATAGAAGGCAATGAACTGGCGTTTTACCATGTTAGAGATATTATTTACATAAAGCACTGCCCCCCGCTTGTCCTGCATTTAAAACTGTAACATTAATTATTCATGGATCAAAGGAAACAGGTGCTAATCTTTTAGGCATTACCATCCCCAGATCGAAAACAATGTCCTGGGGCCTTTCTAGAAACTAATTATTTTGCCCAGTTACACTATGCGTTCTCTGGTGGTAATATATATATATATATATATATATATATATATATATATATAAACAAAAAAACGAATAGAAATTAATTAAATACGACGGGAGAGGTACTTGCTTGGACCTGTGTGTAAAGAAGAGGAACAAGAAGGGTCCTCCCTCACCACTTTCATCCTTGTACTTTACAATCATTCCAAATAGAAATGATTGGGAGGAGAATGCATGATTTATAACCTTTTTACCTTAAATTATTTATCACCTCTCACTCATCTTTCAATTTGAGCATTGGGTAACAAGGATATAAAAACCAAACCAAATAGGATAAAGATAAAGTTTCAGATTAGGTGGTAAAAGGGTTAGTATGAGTTGTTCTCTTAAAAACAATATTAAATAAATAGATTAAAATAATATTGTTATATAAAAAAAATAAAAAATAAAAAACCTATACATTTATCGTTTAGATTTTGACCAGATTCTACCATATCATTTCAAGTAAATCAAGTATTAAATTGAATTTTTTACCAACACCTTATGGTTTTTTCATGAATTTCTTTTAACCATTAGTGTTTGTATCTCTTATTAAAAAGTCTCAAATCCTAATATCTTCTTTGCAAGGAAAAAAAATAAAAGAATTAAGGAGAGGGAAGGAAAGCGAAGTGGTAGAAAAAGAGAAAAGGAACATGAACAAGAAACACATGGCTTCCTTTTTCTTTTTTCTCTTAACATAAAATGTGTGGTGCGACAAGAGAATTGTAATTTTCGTAATTTAGGTGGTGTGGTAACCACAAGAGGAGCAAGTGGTCTTCAGGCCTCCAACACATCCTCTTGTCATTTGTCTCATTATTCCCTTCACATGGGCGATGACCTTGCGCGCTGACACCTCCAACAAATAGACTATACTATGTTCTTCTTATGTGTATTTCCTTCTATTAGATTATAAGTGCATTATTGTACTTAAATGCTCTCTCATCAGAATTCAAAAGAAAAGAAAATAAAAGAAGAGAAACCCATTTTCTATTGGTTCGATGTTTCAATAAATAGTATTTAAATGCTAAACCAACATTAACAAAGAAAACCGAAAACCTCTTTAACTCATTGTTTATCTTCTCATATTATATAAAGCCTAGTTTTCTTATTTTTATCCCTCAAAGTTTTATTTTATTTTATAAATAAAACATTGTTTTTTTTTAATCTCATCCTTTTAAATCATGATTTCATATTTTATATATTAACGTCTATTTTTATTTGTATTTCATTGTGTATCCCATTGTGTCATAGAGTATTTTAACATTAAACCAAAGCTTTATTTCGCAAAATACAATTTAAATTTATTGCCTAAAAACTTAAAAAAATAGGACCAAGATTTACATGGATAAAAAAAGAGTTGCCTTTCAAAAATTTGCAAAATTCAATCTTATCCCTAAAGTTTCAAATCATACATGTTTGATCCTTCTGTTTTAGATTTTTACATTTCAATTCAAAACTTTATTTTATTACATTTTTTCTTTAGATGTTTGGGAATGAAAAAGAAAATCACTAGAAAAATCACAAAGAAAGAGAAAGTGCTCGATCAATCTTATTTTAACCACTAAATAATTGAACTTGGTATAAATAGGTTTGTCTTCGAAGGAAAAATAATAGAGATGGTTTCTCCAATTAAAATAATTCATGGATCCTATTTTTTATATTAACATAAAAAAATGTTTTTTCTTTTAAAAAAATTGAATTAAAGGTAAAATTATTAAGATTGCTAGTTCAATTCAATTTTATAAGTATTTCAAACAATATAATTGAATTGAATTTTTTAGTTTAGTATTTTATTTAAAACAAAAGAATTATAATGTATTATTAATTGAACTCAAATCATATGTGGAATTGAATTCAATTTCACATGTGATTTGGTTCTAATTAGACAATAAAAAAAAAATAGAGATTTTTTTTTGTAATAAGTAGACATTTTGTAACAAGGATGAGAAAAAAAAATAATAAGTAGAGATTTTGTAATCATTTTTAGTGGGTTATAGATTTTATGTTATTTGTTCTCCTTATGTTTGTTTCTTTCTTTAATATCTTGTTTGGAATCAAATCACGTGGAATTGAATTCAATTCAATTGATAATCTATTATAATTTTCATGTTTGAAATAAAATGCTAAATCATATAATTGAATTCTATTATACTGTTTGGAATACATGTGGAAATGAATTGAAATACTAATCTTGACTATTTTGCCCTTAATTCTTATATTTTTTTAATTTTAATTTATAAATTTGTATCTTGTATTTAGATTTATATAGTTGTTTATTGATTGTTTATTATTGTTTCTCATAGTGGTTTTTCTTCTTTTTAGTAAGAGTCTGGTGATTATTTTGGGCTACATAGAAGAGATTAACTAACAATGATCAATATTTTTTAATTCTTAGATCAATGATCCTAATAGTATGATCCATTCTCTTGTTGTATGTGCATAAAATACAACATTTTCTTGTAAGAGAAAGCTAAATTAAAAATTTATAAGGAGTTTTCTTTGTTATTTGTATCATTAAAAGGGCCAGTTGTATCATTAAAAGAATTCCAAACATAAAAATTGATTTAACCATCGGAATTGAATTCAATCACAAGCGTTCCAAACAACCTGTAAAGTGAACTTCAAAGAGTAATTAATAGGATATCACTAATTACTTCATATGCACTATAAATATATTTTTTTTTTCTAAAAGTCCTAAACAAACTAGGAAAAAAATATTAGGCATAATATTTAATTTCCTAAGCTAATTAGGAAAAATAAAAATAATTAAGAAAACAAATATATTTTTTCTAAAAATCCTTCTGCATCAATCTCTCTTGGTTAATTTGAAAGAACTCGTCATTGAGCTCAAATTGTTCTTGCCTCCATCTCATAGATATCCAATCAAAAGTTTCCAATCCTTTATGTGCTCATTGTTTTTGTTAGAGACATCATATTTGTCACGCTAAGTCTTTTTAACAACGAAATTAATCTTAGTGTTAGGATGAGATTTGAAAATTTACTGCACAACTTTTATATGACGTACAACAACATCAATTCTAACCTCATCAATTCCAAAATCATCCTTAAACATATGTGAGGTAAATCTTTCACAACATGTTTCATAAAAAAAAAAATCATGTCTAAAATCACATCTAATTTTATTCCATTCGCATGGACATCACAAATCAAAAATTTTGGATCCAAATCTTCTCCTTCAGCATCATCTTTATAGTCCTCATCAAGTTTTGATAGTTGATTCAAATCCATGAAGGAACTAGAATTATCGAAACTTTTAGTTTGAATATCATATTCAACTTGATCAAAAAGTTGCTTCCTATGCTCATGCCTCTAAAACAAGTTCTCAAAATTAACAATGGATCCATGGTCATTCTTCTCATGATCCTTCAAAGTCATCTCCTCCATTAACTGATAGGTTAATTCTACAATCTATCTCCGTATGTTTTTTTTATCACCAGCTCCTAAAACATCTATTTTTAATTTTATAATTGATATTTACGTGTCTTCTATCATGAGTTCCTAAATATTTTTTTTTTCTTGAGGATAAACCTTCTTATCCTCTTCTACACGAACACATCATATTTAAGTACCTTTTCCAGCCATGGTTATTCTAACACACAATAAAATAAATAATCACCAGGATTGCTATGTTTTGATATCAATTGACACAAATAGAAATAACACACTAGAAGATAGCAAGCTAAAAAGATAAAATTGAAGTCGAATAGGGTTGTCACATAAAACCTTAATTTATAATTTTATTAATAAATATTTTTTTTTGCAATTCCTTAAAAAAACCAAAACTAACCTATATAAACTAGGAAACCTTAAAATAAAGGGAAAACAATAAAAGTCTTAAACAAATAAAAAAAATAAAATTAGTAAGTATAATATTTCATTTCTAAACTAAATTAAAAAAATATAACTATGAAAACATATAACTTTTCCTAAAAATCTTTATGCGCTACTAATTAATGTTAATTAATTAAGGACTCTATTAGAATCACTTAATAGAAAACATTAATCTCTTTATAAAATGATGTTGTTTCTTATATAAAAAAACACAACTGAGATGAAAATATAGAATAAAGCCTTAAAAATATATGAAATTTCTTAAATGGAAATTTCTGAAAGTCTTTCAATAAAATTGATATAAAAAATAACTTGATTATAGCATTAGAACCCCCCCCAAAAAAAAAAAAAAAAAAACACACATACACATATATAATTGTATGATATTTTTTACGTTTGGCCTCTTCTATATTATTGCTTCCTCAAAAATTTTGTGAGGATGAGAATGAAAAAAAATAAAAATATAAACAATATTTACAACCCAAGTTTTTTAATTGTATTGATAATAACACTTGTATATTATCAATAATAATATCAGTATTTATTTAAATATTTAATTTTTCAACATGATATGACAATAAATATAGTATAATAAATGCATTTAGATTGTTTTTAATAGGTGCCCTAAAGACACTCGTTAGATTTTATCGAATTCTTATTAAATATACATGATTTAGTATATCATAAAAATGGCAACAACTTAACTTTTTTTATTATTATTATTACTATTACTATTATTATTATTTCAATTACCAAACCTAAATTATTGAATTCAAATCTAATTGTGAGATTTCGAACATATTTCTATGAGATCATAAGAGAATCTAAATCTATGATTTAGATTGATTTAGATTCGGTGAGAGAAATAGACTAATAAAGAGTTAAACTTCTGTCATATCTGTTTCGCACCAAACAATGTCCATTTAATTTGATTTTTAATGATTTAGATTTAATAGAAATGACAAGACATGAAAGAAGAAACATGATTAAACCTTAATTCATAAATAATTGAATTCAAAACTGACTAACTATGAGATTAAACATGAACCGGTCATGTTCTCGTAAGATTATAGGAAAATCCAAATTCGTGTTTTTTTTTTTTTTTGTTATATTTTGGAATTGTATTTGTTGTGAGTTGTAACTACACCCTTCTACAATTACAATTCAAAAAGTAATCAATGAAATTAAAAAAATAAATACTATGGCATAATAAATAAATTCATTTCATAGACATAAATCATTAGTTTTTATTTGGGAGTTTGGTTACTTTTTAAAATATTTTTTATATTAAAATACATTAATTTTTTATATTTTTAAAAATTATTTTTAAAATAATCCAAAATATAAAAAAATTAATTTTTTTAAAAATACAAGTATAACTACGTGTCATAACTATTGATTAATCTTATCTGGGTTTAACTTCCTTGAGAACATCATCTGACCGAAACATTTTTTTTAAAAAAACCTCAAGCTCACCACCACCAAAAAAAAAAAAAAAAAAGTCTATATATACCTCAAGACTCAAACTCCATAATTCATCCGTGGCCTTCAAATCAACCCCCCCTACCCAAAAAAAAAAAAAAAACATTCAAAGAGCAGCAAAGACCCATGTCTCGCCATAGACGCCAAGCATCTCAAGTCCTCCCACCAGGGATACTCACCGGCAATGAGCCCTTAGTAGACTTCGGACAGGCAACTGCAGGTGGTGATAGCACTACTCATGTTTCATCTGGAGCCACAACTGTTGCTGTCATCAATGAAACATCCAAGAGTAATCCTCCCATCGATCAACACAATCAAGATCAAGCCTCTCATTTCCCACCCAATGCAAAGAAGCCTCTGTCCACTGGCAAACCTGCTTGATCGATCCCTCTATGCGTCATCTGTACTGCTTTTCTTAGTGCTGTTTCCTCTTGTACTCCTCTCCCCTCCTTCTTGGTGTTTCTTGTTCTAGGCAAAAAGCTAGCCTGCCAGTTGCTGCTGCTTACCGTCTTACTCATTTCAATAAAACTTGCTCTATCTCTTCGCTTTGTTCGGTTCAACAAGCTTTGCTTTGTTAAGATCTTAATTATTACACACACACCCGCATATGCATTTTGTATATAAATATATATACACCCACTCCTCGGAACTTCCACCGTGTCTCAGGCATAGATCGGATGTTCTGATGTGCGACCGAATCCAGTCATGATCAACGATCCAAAATGTTGGGAATCTGGGGTTACAGGAACCCAAGCTAGGAAGGAGTATACAATGGGATCTCGTGCAATTACTCAGGATCTGTATTTTAGTTTAGAAAAGTACACCATCTCTGCCCAAAATTTATTTAATTTGACAAATCATCAGCAGCAAGCAATGTATCACATGAAATTAAGGTCAACCTTCAGTCAGGCTCAACACATCACATGATCTCGTTAGAAATGCAGGGAAAAAAAAATCATAGGGGTGGGAATTGAATTGAATGCTAGTGATTAGACTCGTGAGGTCATAAGCTGAGAAGCAGCTCTCTTCACCCACTATTTTTTATTGAACATTAAATGCTTTATTTCTATTTTTTAAAAACTAAATCCTGAGAGAGACACGTTTTTTTATTTTTATGTATCTTTATGAATCCAATTCTCCTGTAGCACATAGAACTAAGGCCCAGTAGTCTCCCATCACTGTAGTTTGCTGCAGAACAAATATAAAAGATTTCAGCTAAAATCTGTTGATTTTGGTAATGCCTTTCCACAACAACAACACACTACAAGTAATTGCGTTTTATCCAATCACATAGTCAATTTGGAAAATTTCACCAGTCAAATAACTTATCAACTTTCTCGTTATTTTTTCTATAAAATAGCATTTTTGAGTTCCTTTTTCTTAATTTGACACGATAACAAGTGTGCTCTGGTTAGTTAACATAAAATCTATTTATAGATGACATTTAATATCATATTTCCATATTAGTATGATGTATTCTAAAATATATATTTTAATCAATACTTACACATATTAAGATTTAAACTCGCAAATTCATAGGATAATTGATTTGAGATTAAAGGCGTTGTACCAATGCCATGAGAGGACAGCGTAAAAGAGCACACCATTTTTTTTAAAAAAAAAATTCTTTCATTCACGGACATAATTTTTGTCCCTTTTTGGTTAGAATTCCTGCCGGTTTGGACTACGCCTGCACGGACAGGATTTGATGCAATCGGACTGGTCTCTTGCTTTTTCCTATCCCTGCTTTGGTAAAACACCTCTTTATATATTTTTTTTCAATTTCATAAAACATAATTATTAAACTCGAATTAGTTTAATGTGTCAATTCAGCAAAACTTGATTGACCCATAACCTGGATGAAACTGATTAAAACCTGATTTTTTTTCCCTTTTCAATTGTGGTTTCTGTCCTTCGGCCTTTTTTTTTTATTTCATCATCTTCTCTACAATGAGCTATTGTTAGCAACAAAGAGAAAGGGAGAGTGAGGGATGCTATCGTATTTGGCTGGTCGAAGGACAGAGAGCGCCTAGGTCTCAGCTTAGTAGAGATGGGGGAAGTTGGAGATAACATATATGGGGCTAGTCTCCTGTATCAGTGGATGACGGTTTTGATTTGGCTAAGACATAGAGGTGGCTAGGGAAAAAGGAGTTTTGGCTAAAAGGCCAGGGAATGACTAAGAGAGGGATGAGGGAAGTTGTGGCCGGGCAGGGCTCTCTATTTTTGGCCAAAAGCCAGGGGAGTGAAAGAGAAAATCACTAGAAAAAATAAAATTTTATTTTAGATTTTATTATTATTTTTTTTTTAATTCCAAGAAGTCATGCAATGAATTGGCTACCTCCACACACATGAATTCTTTGTGCACGCACATGAACACCACCCCCTTGCGCACCTCCGGGCTCATAAATTCCTTGTATATAGTAAAAATATGATTTCGAAGCGTTAATCTCTTTATCAATAATATTTAATTTTTTTCATTTATCACTAGCTCTATATCACCACTACACTCACTACGAGATACATGTAAACGGGTATACGCAACATCATTCTCAACACTCTATAAGAACACTCTATAAGATAAGTTAATGTGATCAATGATTGTAAATATCTATAGTTAATGGGTAAAACATTTAAGTTAAGTAATGTAAGTATAAGTCATTCATAACACATACCCCCAGTATTCTTTTCCCATACTCAAATTATTTCTATTTTTATATATTATTTTATTCTCTTACATTTACTAATTTAAATGTCAAAGGGTTTCTTGTTTCCACCAAAAACAAAAATCTTACATTGTAAAAAATATGGAGTACAGAAAAAATAATTCTAGATTTAGATACAATTTGATATCGTTTATTTTTGCATTGCAAAAATATTTTTAGAAATATTTAAAAATATTTTACTTTAAATTATTTTTTTAAGTATTTTACGATCGATTTAATATGCTAATATAAAAATAAATTTTAAAAAATAAAATAAATATTATTTTAATTTTTTTAAAAAATAAAACTTTAAAAAACAAACATTACCATCCAAAATACCATAAAAGCTGAATCATGAAAACATCATTCATGTCTTAATTTTTCACGAATTCACTAGTAACCATGTCCATGTCATGGCCGATGAAAAGAAGTTGGATTCCATGGAAATGTCAAACTTGATTGTGAAGTCAGAACTGACATAAAAGAAAATCCCTAGCGCGTCCAGCGATCGAATTAGCTCACACTCCGAGTTCTTTTCACAACATTGAAAAATATTTCACAAATTAACGCAGTAATTGATATACATATGTAATATATGTGTAATTAAATATTTTGAGCATGTAACACATGACGTATACTATATGCATGTATCAACTATTAAGCTAATTTGAGAATTATTTTTTAGCTATACTTGTTTAGAAAATATTTTTTATATACTAAGCTAGTCCAGGAAAAAAACTCTTCAAACTCCACAGTTTATCTGAATATTTTTTCAAAAAAACTCTTCGACCGTATCATCATACAAAATAAGTTTAATAACAATGACATCTCAATGGCAAATTGTTGGAGGCCTGGGCGGGAGGACGCGTCTATGAATGCACGTTGTCTAGAAATTGGCAGCAATGTACAGTGGCAGCCTTGCCTTGACAGCAATAATAAAGGTTGGAAATTTTACTGCGCATGTCGTGCGCTATTTTATCTTGTTGTTTATGTTAATCCTGCTTAATTACAATGAGTTAAAGTGTGGAAAAACCTTTTTGTATGAGCAAAACACATGATTGTAGCTAAACACCAGCTAGCAAAAGGGTGAGAAAAGGCTTTGTGCAGTGAGACTAGACTGCTGCATATAATCTGGGATTTTAATTGAACATTTGTCCCCGTGACATGCAGTATGGGCAAGTTTAGCTAACGAGTCCATACGACGATTGTCTTTGCGTAAAGTGTAGCCCACATGAACCTCTTGCTGTTTGGAGATCAACCGTCGAAAATCTGTCAAGATAGGATCCAATGACTAGATGCACATCTGATTCTCATCTCAAAACTTCAGCAAGCACAGCTGAATTCTTTCTCTTTAATTCTTAGCATCTTCTCCGTTTGAAAAGCTACCAAATTTAGAATTTATGGCAAGCACTTTCGAGCTGTTATATATACAATCCGTTTGAGATTTGGACAAAACATGCATCAAAATCAAGTACGCAAGAAGGAAACGTGATCATGAACAAACAAGACAACTCTCTCGTAATGTGTTAAAAAGCATCTAATTTAACACGTTAAGAGTTCAAGGGGAGTAGATTCAATGTCCGAAAGGACAAGGATCTAAATCAAATCGGTCGGAGTCCAGGAGGTATCGTAACTATGCTTATAGTAATTAATGACTGCAGTACGATAGCACTCGACAAATGAGAAAGGAAATTCAGCAGAAGATTGCAATGAACCGTAGGATATGTACTGGGGACCGAAAGAGAACCAACGGACAAAGAACTCTCCTCTATCTGTCAATCCCACACTTTCCGTATTCAATTCAAAGTACAAACTTAAACAAGCCTTTGCATTGGAGAGCGTTAGCCAAACAACGGCCCTCTAAGCCCTAACCTAAACCTTACTCTTGGACGTAGTTGAAGCAACAAGAACACGCATACAGCTCACCACACTGGAACCAAGTTCCAATTCCCAACACATGAAAAAGCCTTTCATATTTGCACATTCAACCCCTTTTGAAAGCAAATACAGGCACAAAAATAGCAATCCCGGCATGGTTGTTTAAATGTTAGGTTAGGTGGAAAGAAATACTCCCAATTGAGACCGGCTTTTTACCCTCCTTTCTAACAATTACATAGCTCGTGAAAATACTTGGCCAATGAGAGATTGACAAAGTGTACAAACCTCAGACTTTCTCACTGCATTACTGACCCCGCGTGCACCCACTTGGCCTAAACCCTCTCAGTCCTTGCAGTCACCTTGACCCATGTTTTCACCACGGTACTAACTTTCATCATTTTATCCGAGTACAAAAAAAAAAGAGTCACCTCTCTCTTTCTATGGAGGACTAACATGGGGTGTGGGGGGAGGGGATTGGGTTTGAGATGGGAAGTGCAGTGATTGTCACGTCTGAAGGCAAAGCATGTACTGTGTATTTTGACTGGAATTTGGACTCACTATCTTTTTACATCCAAAAAAATTCATTTATTAAAGCTAATTTTATTTTAATATATTTTATATTGATACAGTTATTTATTAATAATAAGTAACTAATACCACTCCAATCAAAATCTCTTTTACATATAAAAATATATTATATAAACTTCCTCAATTTAAAAAAATATATATTTTAGCTTCTTTCATTTGAGCTATAGAAATAAGGGATGAAGGTTGAGTTTTTTTTTTATCTTTTCTTTTAGATTTACTTTTAAAGAAAATGGTTCATGGACTAAAGAAACACATAGCAGCTAAAAAACAAGCAAAGCCTATTACAGACCACCATGGAAGAAGAATGTACGAGTGCTTGGTACAGGTGGGATGGAATGGATCTAGCTATAGCTAACAGCAGGAGATATTATATGATATCTGTTCGTTAATTATATCGTGTGAGATACCAAAAAAGTTTATGCCAAATACTATATAATACTGGCAAACAAATAACACGCACCTTAGCACTATCAAGTACGATGCGCATCAGAATCAGAATAGTAGTTTTATATAATATGCATACTACAAAAGGTACACGAAGGATATACACGAACCAAATACTGAGATTTTTGTTTTTGTTTTTTTGAACTTAGACATTCTCAGATAAGAAGCCTCAAATAAGTACAATATTTTGTACTCATGCACTTTTAAGTGCATGCATGTTAGGCTATGGTTTCATAAGCCCTAACCAGTTGTAATGAGAACCAGTTGTCATGTGAAAACGAAGATGGATCAAATGGGTTGTTGACCATGACAAAAAAGAAAGGATGACTCGGTAACGAAAGCTACCAGATATGATAATAGAAATACAGTCTAGTTATCTAGCTAGGTTATAGCCTACAGCACTAGTTGACAGCTTTGGATAGAGTATCTTGCTTCCATTCCGGCATATCTGCATGTGAGCTTTAATTGCTTGGGAGAAGGTGAGAACTCGGACCTTTCCCATGGGGTTTAGGGACCCCTGGCATTGAATTCCCAAAGATCTGACGTTGGCATCAGGTCATTGGCTGCGCAGAAAACAACATAGTAACAGTAGCCTAAACCAGTGAGGGTTCTGCACCAACTGCATGCAAATGCCACCCCTCCTCTTCAGGATTACAAAGAAATTTACAAACATACTTGTGAACCAGATTAACTTTTAGAGAAATATAAAAGCATTTATCCGCCATTGATGGAACAACAAAGCTAAACCAAGGAAAAGAAAGGGTTCTTGTCCATATAGAAGCTTCATAAACATTAGAGTTAAGAAGGTATAGTCTAAAATTAGCAACAAGCACCAGACAACAAATTAAAATTCAAGCACTAGCACAAAAGCTAGACATCCAGAGAAAGACAAATCAATTTAGTTGAATTTGTAACAATAGAATTCTCGAACTAAATTTCACTTTCTTAAACAACACCCAGACAATTTTGTAAAACTAATTACCATAAACTGCAAGTCATCTAACTCGATTTTGCACCAAAATCCTTGCCCAAGAAAGGTGAACATCTTATTTCTCCTAATAAGATGGGCGCGAGGGAGGACCCGGCCAGTGCATAATTTCAGGAGGAGACATCTGGCAATTGACTGGAGTTGGATTAGGCACACCATAAACAGCCATGGACATGCCAGTACTAACGCAAGACTCGCTTGCAGGACCACCACCACCAACACTAGGTTTAGTCTCTTGTTCTGCCTCATCATTCTCACCTGGTAGCCTGTGAAACGTAGGGTTCAAGAAAGTAGCTGCCACCACCACAACTTGCGTTGCAGCCATCACCTTTCCAGCCACTATCCCTCCAAAAACCTGCCCTTGTGCCCCTGCAAGAGATATCCCAAAAGAAGAACAAGAATGCACTGCAGAACCAGGAGGAGAAGGAGCGCATGATGCTTTGTTTGTTGCGAGAGAACCAACAACAGAGCCAAACAATGCAAGCAAGTTAAATGGTCCATGTAGAGATAGAGAAGGAGTATGAGAAACTGGGTGGCGAAGAGTAACATTAGCAACAGACCCAGTTGCACTTATAACACTTATGCCCGCATGGTTTCTACGAGCAAAGTTGACGATGGTTTCGATTACATCAGAACCAGCGGAGATCTCGAGGATGGCCGGTTTCATGGAGGATTCACAGTCCTTGGTGATGATAATGGGTGGTTTGGGCCTGTTTTTTGAGCCCGGAGGTCTGCCTCTTGGCTTTCTCTGGATCTGAACCGATTGGATGCTGTTGTGGTGGATGTGATCATCAGGAGAGGTATTGTTGTTGGGTCGACCAAGTCTTGATGGAGAGTCTGCAGTCACAGGAGTGGCGGAGAGTGCAGGGACACTTCTTGGGCTATGATCGGAGGAGGAGTCATCAGAGGTGTGGGAGAGTTCTCGAGAGAGAGAGATTGCACCTCCAAAGTGATCTGCCATTTCATGGGGAGAATTTTGTTGAGGATGAGAGAGATAGGGAAATGGACGGAGCCAGGAAAACACTGTTTCTTCAATGTTGTCTTTATAGTCAGCAGGGTCTTGATTTGTGGGACCCCGCAAATTTTGTAGGGATACAGAGGAAGGTCGGTAGGGACACTTTTTTAGAGAGGGAAAAGCATGCAGTGCGCTTGGATAGGAGAAGACATGAGAGGGGTGAAAGCTCTCTAAAATGTGGGGTCTCGTTTTATAGTGGGGCCAGTCCAGGCAACAATACAAGACCAGAATTTGTAGTCTTTCAAGTCAGCCGGGTCCAAGTTGACCCAGCGGACCGATTTGGGTTTATTTATTTACCGATTTGGGTTTTAAACAACGGGGTCATGGTGAGGAAGCCAATCTCACTTGTGTTTTCAGTGGTATAAGGCATGGTTATGCAACCCGGCACAACCCAACATGTTTATTTGTGACCCGGGGTTATGGATGGATTTCAAATTATAAAGACCTAAAAATATAATTCGTAAACCCAAAACCCGGGTGAGGCATGCCATTTTTTAACATTTTTTTAATAAAATTAAAAATATAAAATTAATTTATGAATATATTTATTTTTTTAGTCTACATCCACGTTAATTATTTATTAACTTTTGATGTTGGATAATTATACTAAACTTAATGTCTCATATTTTTTTTATAGCCTATATTTACATTAATTATTTTTTAATTTTTTTATATAGAATAATTATATACATCCTATTTTCATATGAATTATTTTTTAACTTCTCATTCTGAAATAATTATAATGCATTTCATGTCTTATATTTTTTTTATATATAATTTACTACCACGTGAATTTAATGTCTTGATACATGCTATAATATACTTCATGGCTTATATATTTTTTTAATTTGTTTTATATAAAATAAAGTATACTATGTTTCATGCCTCACATTTCTTTATATACATATATATTTTTTGAACATTATATAACTATATTAAATTTCATTCTTTATATTTTTTTAATATCCCACATTCATGTTGATATGTATATATTATTTTTAAGTAAATATTATATAAAATATTAAAATCTCACATTTCATCGTAACAACCCTGAAACCATGTTTAATAACTATGGTGTAAAACATAATCGGCGTGGTCATTTCCTACTAGGGTAGAGAGAGATGTTGTTAAAAGTATATTTTTAAAACTCGACTCGGCTCAACGGGTTGCTAAGGACTTGGCCGATCCGGAGCTGGAATTGAGGCTGGTTAAAAAAAATAGGGGAAGGAAAAACTCAGCGACCAGGTTGCAATCCATTGACCCTTTTTTTTTTTTTACTAAAACAATGTGATTTTGATTTTTTTTAAAAAAAATTAACCTAAAAAACCCGGTTAAAATTTGAAACCCGGATCTTGAACTAGACCAAGTCTAAAAACTATGACTAAAAAGAATTTTTTTTTTTAATGAAAAACCTTGTTTTGACTTTTCAATACTTCACGCATGTTTTTATAGTTTTAAAATTCACATTGTTACTTTTCTAATGTTTTTTATAGTTCCAGTTTTAGCTCTAACTATTATATAACCTATTTTTTAAATTTTGATTTTCGAGAGACATTACAGCATTTATGAGGACTTGGGAGGAAGGATAGATAAGAGAAAAATAAAACATTATTAAAATATTCCTCTAATTATAGAGTCGGTCAATATTAACTTTGCTTGTAAATAAATTTTATATCAATTTTATCCCTAAACAATTCTGATTTCTCCATTAATATACGCATCCATCTTTTTTTGTGAGGTTTGGTTTATTTACATGGGTATTACGATATTCTTAGGTCCTTCTGGAATTCCTATAGTTCCTTTTTGTTTTCATTCTTGGATACCATCTCAACGACATAATTTTTATTGATATTTTTGTAATTAAATAAAATTAGTTAAAAAAAAGGTTAGATGGGCTTATCAATAACTTTCCAGGGCCACGAATCAAGCCTCAAGATCTAGCCTAAAAGCTAAGCTGGGCATCTGAGACACCAGTACCATGCTGCTAAGGAACGAAACTATCGTTTCTCTACTTTTTCTGCTGTGAAGCCCAATATGGAAGCGCGTCTAAATAGAAATGGATGAGAATTTAATTTTTTTTAAATTATTTTAATGTATTGATGTTAAAAATGAAATTTTTAAAAAATAAAAAAAATATTATTTTCATATATTTCTGAACAAAAATTATTAAAAAAATCACAATTATATTCTCAGACCACTCATGAAAGCAATAAAATTCTCATCGTAATTAAAAACATAATTCTTTTAGGATTATCGCTGGCTAATAGCAATAGTAAAAAACCAAAAGAATGGTCAAGCATGTTGAGAATTAATCACCTCTCTAATCATGAGGGGTAGGAAGCTTGACGGCTAAGGGTTGTAAGAGTTAGGTGCAGATTATATGTGTGTGAGTGTGTGACAGTGGAATGTACAAGTGGCACCTTGGATTCCTACAATTTCCAAGCCTTTTTAAACGTGCCTTGTATATTTATTTTGAAGAATATGCACAATGTGTGGAAAAATGGTCTAATCTGCCCCACCATTACAATGATATCCACCAAGAAATTTCGTGGCTTTAACAAATATGGTGATGCTTTTCAACCCTTGATCATGACCTGGGAATTATATCTTCCATTCTCCACGCACAAATTAAGTGATATATACTTCAAAAATATCTCAATGATCTACTTAATTGCATGCATGAATCCAGCAAATCACCACTCCAGCTTATAACATACGAGGGTATCCTCAATTCTTCTTCTTCTTCTTATTATTATTATTAGGGTTATTGTTAGGGTTATTGAGTCTGGTATATATGGAAAATAAAGGGGCGGAGGTCATATGAAAGAGCAGAGTTAATACTCAATAGCATTTTATTAAAGAAGAAGAAGAAAGGTCAAGAGCTATAAAACAATTATATACCACATTAGACCTCAACATAAAAAAAAAAAAAAAAAAGTTTAAAGAGAAAGTCAAATTTCTAACCACTTTGATTATTAATAAAAACTGCCGGTGATCCTGAGATGCTTCTAAGGATTACGTACTAGCATTGACGAGTGCTAGAGATACGTGACCACTAAGCAAGATATATTAATTAACAAAAAAAAAAAAAAAAACTAAAATGATGACGTTTTTAATATTGCAATGATTTTTTTTTTTTTACATTATGTTTAATAGATATTTAACTTTATGATGAGTTGTATTTATTTTTTATATAGTTATTTTAATTTTATGATTCGTGATGTAAATTTAATAATTAGATTAATTCGAGTTATTTTTTTATATTATTTTATTTAAATTAATATCTTTTAAAAAATTATCATTCAATACTATATTAATTAAAAATTATACTTTATAATTTATTATATATATATTTATTTTAATTTTATAATTTAAATCATAAATTTAATAAATTGACAAGCTTTAGCTGCGGAACAGACGTTATTGTTCAATCATTGGGGACAAATTACTGTAGGTGACTTGTACAACTATTGAAGAAACTAGAGCTTAATTTAATTCAACTATTCACTATTGTTCAATTATCAGTGAACCCCTACGGGTTTATAGTTGCTTTCGTATCAACACATTTAATTTAATTCTATAGAGCATTACGCCTTGATTTGCATTAAATAAAAAAAAATAGATCTATAAAATATTGTATGGTGTCTCCTTTCAGCAAATTAAGGAGGCAAGCCAATTAATTATCTGTAGATGGTTCAGATGGTAAAAATTTGAGATTAATAAATTTGTTATTTTTATATTTTATATTTAAATTTTATAATTGTTAATATAATAATCATTAAAAATTTATATAATAATTAATTTTAGGACATGTAGAATTAATTAGAATATTAATATTATTATTAAAAGAAAAAAAAATAAAAGGAGGCAGGCCAATCTCCTGTATATAATACTTGATGACTGTCTTCAGGTTGTCAATCTCTTACCAACGTGCAGGCCAGATGATGATTATCTGTAGCAGGAGAGAAACACAGTAGAATTGCGACTCGTTGCTTAGCCAATATAGTCAAGTATGAGTTTCAGGAAACTACCCTGATGGAGGACAGACGTGTTTCCATGCCTATACTCCTTCTTTGTATGAAATCCAAGAAGAAGAAGAAGAAGAAGAAGAAGAAGCTGTCTTGCTATGGCAGAATTCGTACAGGTTCCATCTGTACATTTTATCCAGAATACGTACGTACGTATCTCTTTGAAGTTTGAAGAGTTTACGAGCTTAAATTGTAGTAGAAGCTTTAGACAAATGGTAATGATGTAAGCATCGTTTTTAACACATTTATAATCATTCTTTGCTAATATAAGAAAAGGGGCCATTTAAATTTCTTTATACAGCCCAACAACTGGATTAAGACAAATTGCGAAGTTACATAATAAATAGAACTCTAATACAAAAGGTTTATATAAAAAATTGATGTCACTTTAATTATCATCCTTTACAAGTTGAGATTTAAAAATGTTAATGACTTAGTTGACCGTAAAACTTGACCGGAACAAATTTTTTAAAAATAAAATAATATAATACTATTTTAATAAATATAATTGACTTTATAATTCATTTTTTTTAGATTAGTTCTCAAGATACATCTACCAACTAAAAATATTAATTTGATTTGTGTTTGATAATTAAAAAAACACCCATATATTCAAAAAAAAAAAAACTAAAAGCTCATGTGAATATGAATAGTGAAACACCTTAATTTTTTTTTCTCTAACTTTTTTTATTTAATTCTTTTACAGTAAGTTAATTTATCTTTAGGCTTGGTGATCTTTTTTCTTGCTTATGAGGTTCTCAAAATGTTGAGAAAAAATTACAGTGATCGGTAATGCTTGATTATTATTTTTTATTTTATTTTTTTTATTTTATTTTTAAATTTTTTTATTCATTTTAATTTAATTATTTAATATTGAGTTGATTTATCTTTGAACTTGATAATTTATTTTGTTTGGCTTGATACTAGGCTTACAATATATTTAGAAAAAAAAAATATCATGCTCAATTAATACTTCATTAGACACAAAAAAATTTAATGTTATGGATTTAAAACAACTAAAATTTTAAGGACTAGATTTAAAATTAAAAAAAATATTTTTTTTCAAATTAGAACTGGATTGAACAAATAAGAGAAAAATGATTATTGCTGGTAAAACACGCGCTAACAACTTAGAAAGGTCGCGGAACTGTAACGACACATTTAGTGACCACAAGCTCTAAACACGACCACAAATTTGATCAATGGAGTCGTCATGACGATGGATTTTTACCTGGTGGCACATGAAGACAAATTACCTCTGGTGTGGCTTTAACAACCTTTTAATTTATTTTTTTTCATTTTCTTTTCTCTCTATCTTCTTGGTTTCTACACCTAATACTTTGAAGTCTTTTTATGTCAAATTTAATTTTATTTTTTTTTTATTTTTAGCAACAATTATAGTTTGTTTTGACAAAATTTTATACTCAGTAAATCATGAAATAATATTTAAAATCATGAATTCATGTGAGATAATATGAAACGAAATAAATATTAAAAAAATAATAAAAATACAACTTAGGAGTAAACACAATCCAACATTGATTGCAATATCTACCCACAATACTTTTTCTTTTCTTTTCACTTGATTTTTTTTTTAAATTAATTCTTTAATATTGAGTTAACTTTAATTAAGTTTGATATTTTATTTCGGTTGAATTTATACAAAGCTCTCGTGATTTTAATAATAAATTTTCATGTTAAATTAATGATCAATTTTAAAAAATAAAATTCAAATTATTTTTTGGTAAAAAAAATTAACAATGCTCTCACTTTTTTATTACTTTGAGAAAAAAAATTGCTCTTTCCTACATCATAGCGCGGGCCAACAGAATAGTCTCCTTTCTAAATTTATCTCCTGCAGGTAGAGGAAACTCCAAAAGAGTTTTCTTTTAAAAGTATTTAAAATTCAAAGCTTAAATTAAAACATGTAAAAGCTCATACTTGTTGTTGATGAGAAGATGAGAAATGAAAAATAAAACCCATCGAAATTAACCTCATCAGATACTAGATGTATAAAGAAGAACTGAATAGCAGCAAGCAGGGACAAGCAGATTGATGCACAGGTCTGCTTGCCATGGAGCCACAATCGTTCTTATCTAAGATACACAAATATTTAATGACTTGAAACACATCAGGCAAGGCTGGCATTGTCCCAAATATCATACCACTTTCTATATATGTAATCTTACAAATAAAATTCTGTGTTCTCAAGCTGCAGATAGTACAGATGCTTAGAGGATTCAAGATCCCCTTCTACAACATACAAGTCTTTGGCAATTCTTCAATACGGATACATTTACTCTTGCATAATTTGAAACATGTGACATATTAGAAGAAATTGTAGGGATAAAAAAGAGAAGCTAAACAAAACTAAGGTTATTGATTTGAGTCATAAATACCACTGAAGTAGCCGATAAATTAAACTCCATTTCCTGATGGAACAAAGCTAGGTAACATGCGCAGCAGCAAGGATCATTGACTAGAAGAATGCCCGGCTACCATAGAACACTCGACCTCCGTCCTTTTTCTTCTTCTCAAGCTCTAGTTCATTTCTGTGACTTTGAATCACGTCACCGCGGTCCTCAGGTTCCGGTTTGTCAAGATCCATGGGTAGCTTCATCTTGGCCAAAGATTCTGTGAATTGTTGCATGCTCCTCATGTACATGTCTACTATTTGCTGCTGCATTGCAGACTGCTCGGCCTCAAGATTGATGTTTCCTAGTGGAGCTGAAAATACTTGACCAAATTTAATAGAACTCATGTTTCCTTCCTTATTGCCCTCCTCCTCCTTGCTTGTAAAATTTGATTCCTTTTCATCTCGGACTTCATTTCCCTTCTTTGAGGTTGGAGTGTCAGGGCAAGCGCAGGAGTTATGATTAGCCTCTGTGGTGATCAAAACGTTAAGAGAGTTTGATGATTGACCACCTAAACGAATCTTTCTCTCAACTGAATCGGAGGAATTTCTGTCATCGCTCAGGCTTGTTGTCGTAGAGCTTAAGAAACTGGAGTTTTGGGTGCTGCCATCAGGAGAACCTGAACCTCCTTGATTTTCCTCGGAGGAATTTGTTGTCATTTCATAGTCATGAACAGCAGGTTGTGGAGAGGCACCAAGGTAAAGAAAAGAGCCAGGCCTGGAACCCATGCCATCAAAATACTCTGAGACCATTTGCTGATTCTCTCTAACAACATTGATATCAGGAAATTCAATTCTCGAATACTCAACTGGCTCCAAAATAACCTCCGATATCTTTCTATCAAGAAGCACAACCTCTGATGATATTGACGAGTTGGCAGCTGTTGCTGAGGGCTTAACAGGCAAAGATGTGTTTAAGGAAAGAGACAATTGGACAGTGCCAGCTGGAGAGTGAAAGAGGTCAGTGGAGGAGAGGCTGTAATCTTGAGTCACCTTTCCTTTGCCAGAAACTTGTGAGATAGGGACCAAAGCAAATCCTAGAAGCTGATCCTCCATGTAGTTTCTAACTCTACTATGCATCCAAATTTCACATTTGAGGACTGCATCAAGTTGAGCGAGTTTCATCATGAAGTTTTCATTGAATTCTGGGTTTTTTCCGCCTCCATTGATAATTCTAGTTGAAAGGGTTTCATCGGGATTATAAGTTAGAGAGAATTTTGCATAAACATCTTGGTTATCATAGATACATATGTTGTGAATATTCCTGGCATGATGAACATAGATTTCAAGAATCCCGGAGAACTCAGAATCGCCATCTGCATCGACCATCGTGTTTGAATTTGGACTGTACCTGAACCCAGTTGATTCATTGAAAGAATCCATCAAAAGAAAGTTAATTCTTCAATGTGATGCTTCACGGGAGTTTCAAAGACTATATCCTATTTGGTTCAGGTTTGGCGAGAAAGCTCCTACATATGAGAGAGCAGAACAAAAACAGGGCTGACACAAAGAACAATCTATGCATCAGTGAGAAGGTCTTGTTCCTATACGAGTATCACTGAACTCTTTCAAGTAGTTTTAGAAGATTAGTGAATGGATTTGGTAATAGGAAGAATGTTTTGAAGGGGAAGAAAATAGAACAGAACAGAGCAAAACAAGGAGGTTTCAGAGAGTTGATTGATTGCTTATAATGCACTGGAAGCCTTTCTCTCTTGTTTCTATATCCTTTCTGGCTTCTGGCTTGTGTTGGCAGCATCGATCCATGAATTCAAGGAAAAGACTGGAGATAAGAGAAAAGAAAGAGGAGACAGGCAGAGAGAGAGAGAGAGAGAGAGACTCAAAGTGGAATAAAAGAGCTTGCTTTGCGCAAGTTGAAGAGGTAGGTGTGGTAGTAGGTAAGAATCAAAAGAGAAAATCAAAAAAAGATGGTGATGATGCTGCTGCTGCTGATGTTGTGGCTTGTTTTCAGATGCCACTTCTTCTGTTCTTTTTCTATAGCAAGTGGTGGGTGAGGGATTTAGATTTTTGAAGGCTTTGCTTTGCTTGACATTGCAGCTTCCACTTCCAGTGGACTTATTTTGCTCAGCTGATGTAATTGGAGGTCCCACCTTTTGGCCCCACTCTTCATTATCACTCTCTCCACCTATCTCCCTCTACAGATGCTCTCCTAAGCTTCAAGACAAAATAATCCCTTCTGTCCTCCCCTCCTTCGTTCATGGCTTTATGGGAAGAAATTGTCACCATGATCCCATACCACGATGATGTAGAAAATGTAGCAAATGGTTCCGTAAAACGCAGAATAATAATATATTAAAAAAAAAAATAGAGCAGAATATAGCATATAATAAATATAGAACAAGGTATAGAAGAATTTACTGCTAAAACTTTGAATTAAAATAAGGCAAGAAAGAAAAACTGTTGTCGTGGATTTTATCATTTATTAGTTTCTAAGGCTGTTAATTGATGCAAAAGATTTTAATGGAATTAACCTCCAAATATTTAAATAAAAACGATACACTTCCAGCCAAGATCCAGGAACTATAAAATTTACTCAAAATATCTTTTTACAGAAACAAAACCTGAAACCAGAAGAAGAAAAAAAATGCCAAAGGGAGCACGATTTTTTTAAACAAAGTCCCTCAAACCCTATTTATGCAAGAGGTCAGGAGGGCATAATTAATTCAAGTTTAATTATAATTAATTAATTTTCCATCAAACTTTTTTTTTTTGATATTTTCAGATTATTTTAATGTATTAATCTTAAAAATAATTTTTAAAAAATAAAAAAATAATATTTTAATATATTTTTTAAAAAATAATTATAATTGCATTTTCAAACAACTGCTTCGCTTGAATGCCATTTTGAAGAGTAAAAGTCATATGAGGGGAAGCTTCATTGATTAAGCATGTATGCATGGTCAATCCTAATCTTGAACATTAAAATGAAATGATTGCTCTAATTCTAGTACGTGGACACCAGCTTGCCTAACTAAGTTTGAATGGAACTATAGATGATCTGATTTCCCACGCCAGGTCTCCATCCATGGCGCCCAAGTTTTTAAGACATTGAATTTTTTAGTTTACAATTACTTTTATATATTATTATTAAAAATAAAATAAAATATATTATTTTAATAAATTTTTAAGTTAAAAACACTTTAAAAAATAACAGCTATTATGATATAAAACCCTATCAAAATATAAAATTTTTTTAATTATTTTTTTAATTGTTTTTCATTAAAAACATATAAAATTAATATTTTTATATAGTTTTAACATAGTAATATCAAAAATAAAAAACACATAAAGAATTATTATTTTAATAAGTTTTTAATAACACCCACTAAAATCTAACATGAAAGCTCTTGGTATTTATTGGATTCAGGTTGCAATCACTTTTAGCCGGGTACTCAACTATCTTGTATAAATCATGAGTTGATTTCCCCAATTTATAATAAGATCGGCTGTAGCTTAATTACTCAAGAAATTAGGTTTGTAAAAAGATATTATAATTGTAATGCTTTCAGGAAATTGTAGGAAATGACTTTAAATCGAAAACCTTTTTTCGAGCTCATTAATTATTTGCGAATCTTTTACATTGTGGCGGAGCCAAGAGGTCCGGTGGACGTCCTAGAGTTCCAAACAGTTTTTTAGATTTAATGGGTTTTTTCAAAAACAAGAAAAAGAAGTTTTGTTTCAAAATTGACGAAGATTTGCAACTATGAACTAGGCCTGCGTATTTTATGCTCTTATATGAAAGATTCTTTTCATCTCAGGACATTCTACTCATCCATCCCCTTCAAAAAAACTTAAAACATTTCTATCTCCTCCACTAATTTTAAATAAGTTCTTCGACTTGGTTGGTTGATGGAGTCAGGTATCTATCTCCGTGGACAGGCATCTATCTACATGAAAGAGAAACACTTGAAACTAAATAAGCAATGCCTAAGACATTAGTCCAATTCATAGACAAATCTGTCCAAAACACGAAAAGGAGAAAGAAAAAGCGACTTTCTGATAATGAATTCGTTCGTCCAAAAGAAGATTGCCATGATCGGTTACAGAGTCTGATGCATGACCTCAGGGCTGCATTCTTTCTCGATGGTAGTTAGTGCAGGATTCAAACTTGAAACGAAGTCCTCAACTTGGCTGTTTCTTGGCAATCACGGGAGTATGTTTTGACAACCACCACCAATTTAACCTAGAAAATGAGAAAATTGGGGCGGTGTTAATTTGACTGCGCAGTCTTATTGTTGTTTTTCATTTCTCCGAAGACTTGAGAAAATCCTTTTTATTTCTACCTGAAAAATGCCAACTTTTTTTTTTCTTTCCTTTTCTTCGACGAAATTGTTTCATCAGTTTTTAGTGGTTCTCTCGGAACAGAAACATGTTTGTTGTTGTCTCTGTTTTGGAAAATATTTTTTTTGGGAGAGATTTCCCTCTATAAAAAACAGAAGTCGGGGACATAAATTATTTGTTTATCCCTGAAAACGTCTCGAAATGGAGTTTGAAGAGGCACTCGAGTTTCATTGTTTAGAAAGGACACTTGTCAAAGGAATTGAAATGGAGTGAGTTGGTGGAAATGTGCTTTCATCCAATGGCAGGTGTAGGGCCTTATTTTAAAAAGTCGTGCGATAATAAATAAGCACATAATGGATGACTCCAATTTTTTCGCTCAATCATCCTCCCCAGGGAAGTAAAAGATAATATTTAATAAGAGTTTCAAATTATAAAAAAATAATTTATTTTTTTATAATTTTAAACTTGAGATATGTTGTTGTCAATATATAACTAAGTATATTAACTTGAGGTATATTGTTGTTGTTAATATATAATAACTAGTATGGATTTATATGATTGTTAATATAATTAGTCAAGTTATGTATAAATTAACATGGATATTTGTATTAATAAAAAGAAAATAGTGTGTCGAGGGAGTTTTATAATTTTCTTAATTTAAATTATTTATTTTTAATGTTTTTAAATAGTGTTAATATACTAAAGAATGGTTTTTTTACATTTTAAAAAACAATTACTTTTACCGTCCCAACCACTTTATCAGAGTGAATGGATGGATGTGCCGGCTCCGAATTAAGAATGCAAACCCTTCTTATTTCGCTATCAATTATATTTCCAAGACAAAATCCCTTGTTGTCATTATTAAAAAATAATTGTTACGATACAAGCATAGATTAATGAATGCTTATCATTAATTTACTATAGCAAAATAGGTATGATTCTCAATAATTTCGATTTATTACATAACGAAGAAGCACTGCTATTCATTGTGAGTAGACTTGGCACAAAATATTCATAAAATATATTCATGATCTTGACTCTTGTGGAAATATATTATAGAAATGCCATGTTTGCTTAAAATCAAATTTATTCATTTTCTTTCAAAAGAATACATCCTCGATCAGCTTCTTTAAAGCTTAGTCATAACTCAACGCACAAAAAATAGATGGAATATACTATCACTGTAAAAGTAAAACTGAAGAAGAAGAAGAAGAAGAAGAAGAAGCAAACTAGTTATTTACAAACCCAACGGCCCTTTCATGATGATTTCGAATTTTGATTATTTCGGGCTTTTAATGGGCCTCATACTGCAAACAAGGAGCCCTAAAGTAGCTCAAGGCGCAACAGAATGGCTTCACCAGGCCCATCATTAAGGTTCCTCGCCCAGTCTTGAGGCTCTCAAACTTTTCTCTGCTGAAGATGAAGATAGCTCGACTAAAGAAGCACAATTGCCACGCGACTTTCAGGGAAAAAATAATCGTTTGCATTGTTTTCCCTCTCTACTATGCTTGAGATATGGGATTCTTGGTTCTCATCACACTAATCGACTTCAGAGATACAGAGCTCCACAAAAACGATAACCCATCACTGCAAATGATGATTCTCTGAAATGGATGAGCGTTTCCTATACTCATCCATTTCATGAGATTTCTTTGAATATATATGATTAATTGCATATGTCGGTTGCATTGCGCTTGATCATGAACCTTCATGCATATATAATTAAATAGCTGAGAGGCTTACATTGTGTTTATTGACTTCCCATCCAAATTCAACTCCCAAAGTTGTCATTTTCTTGCGGTTTGAGAAGTTCTTGTCCTGGGTTGAAGACGGAAAGATTCACTACAAGGGGTGTAATGTGCAGCACTGCTGTTCACGAGAAAGAACAAGATTATTATGGAAGTTATGAACATAGTAGTGGACGCCATTTTCGTGACTCTCAGTACTTTGTATGTTTCTATTGAATTATGGTATGTGCTTTCTATCAGTATGATTTATCCGAGTTGTCCAGAAGTATAGCATAATTTCTTCATAATTATTGGAGAGGATGTTTCGACTACCACCAGCAATTTTAACATACAAAAAAAATGAGAAAATTGGGAGTGAGTTAGTTTGACCGTGCAGTGGTATTGTTTTTCATTTCTCCGAAAAGATGAGGGGGGAAAAATCCTTTTTAAGCCTAACTGGAAAATGGAAATTTTGATTTTTCTCTTGTTCCTAAAGGTTATGCGTCAAAGGAATTTGAAGGAGACCTGGTTGAAGGCATGGGGCTTCATCCAATGGCTTGTGCATTGCATTATCCAGTGATCAAAAAGTAAGCACACGAGGCATGGCTAGAATCTTTTTGATCCTGGGACCCCTCTATGTTCTATCGTTCTCCGAGGGAAGTAGAAGTTTGGTGGTTAAAGAGTTGATGGGTTGATGTCCGATAATTTTTGCAGTACAAGTCGCAGACGCACGAAGTAGTATACATGGGAATCAAGTGGTACATAATTTTCATGAAATACATCAAAGTGGATTGATGACCAAAAATTAGCCGGGAGGTACTAAAACTTTATAAGTGTTTTTTTTTTTTTTGGTAAATATTGTTTTTTAAAATGTTTTTGTTTTGAAATATTTTAAGATAATATTTTTTATATTAATATTTAAAAAATAATTCTTTTTCAGAAAACATAAAACCGATTAGAAAGCAACTTTGAAACTTTACAAACCCACGGCCCTTCTACGATGATTTCAAAACTTGATTATCTTGGGCTTATAATGGGCATCATACCGGAGACATGGAGCTATAGTGCAGCTCAAAGCTCGACAGAATTGCTCGGCTCTCTCTCCGTCTCCGCTGAAGATGCATAAAGCTCAACTAAAGCATCCTCGCTAGTCTTTTGCATTCTTTCCTTACTTCACTCGCTTGAGATCATTGGAGTTCTTGGTTCTCGTCGCACTAATCATCTTCAGAGATACCTCAACAGAAACGATAATCCATCACTGCGAATAATTCCGTGAAAAGTAATTTCTAACTTGGTTACCAACAACCATAGAAATAAATGAAGACCGTTATCAAGAATTTATCCAAATGCCAATCACTGGAACGAACATTTGAAATATTAGCTCGACCTGGAGTTTCCAAACAGCCATGTAAACAATGCAAAAGAATTTCTCTCGAGCATTGCAAATCCCAGTCAGCTTGTAATCAATGACAACGTTAAGAAATACGTGATGTTAGCAACTGCAATATGAAGTAATGAACTTCATTGTGAGTTGAATTGAGTAGCGTTAAATTTTGAAAGGGCAATGGACCTGTCATGCGGTCCACCACATACCCCCCTTCTCCTAGATGCTAATCAACTACCATGTCATTATTATTCCAGAGTTAAAGCATGGAAATACTGTTCAGGTGACAGGTTCGCTGTTCCTGGCTTATGAAAAACAAACAGATATGAACATGGAATCACTTCCGACCCAACCTAGTCAAATGCTGCTGATGTTTTGCCGCAGCAGCCTTGTCGGCCGCTTCACGCTTGAGTGTCCTCTTCGCCCGTCTCCCTGTTCTATCTTTTGCAGCCTCTTTCTTCCTAGGTTCACGTGAAGAGCCAGCCCCCGAGTCAAAATTTGATCGATGCACTGGCCTTGCTTCTTGACGCCCTGCCCTAACATAGCCATTGTCTCCCCACCTGCGATTTCCAATGCGAAGATTGGATGAACTGCTCAAGTACACTCCATCTAGATCATCATCATCATCATCAACCTCATATTCATATTCATATGGATAATAATCATCTGGGTCTTCATAAAATTCCTCATGATCCTCCACGGTCAAAGGCACGAACCATGCAGCTCGAAGGAGGAGGCACACACTTTCCTCAAACATGTAATCCTGGATGCTGTTGAAGAAACAAAAATCTATTAAACCTAAAGTATGGCTCATTTCAGCAAAAGAGAAACAAATGGCAATACTTTCACTAAGCTTATACAAGCCAAGTTCAAGTATTTTGATCAAATGAACCACTAACTGACCACATTCAGAACATAATACATGACTCTGTAAAAGATTTCAACCTGCCATCAAGAGAACGGTGAACATTGAGAAACTCGAATGGCTGTTTGCACTGAGGACAGGTTGAATTCTTACTGTATGTGGCCCATCGAAGGATGCATGTCACACTGCACAGAACAAAGGACAGAAAGAACAATGAATACTAGTATACAAGCCATTTCGTATTGAATTTGTTAAAATAGTCTTCACACTATCAATGTCAAAGGAAATCATCAACATATCATCAGTGCTTGCATGAGGTTCAACAAGTACATGGAATATGCTATAATCAGCCATGATTCTTCTGCAGTTATGCAAAGCTAGAAAATTCAAGTTCTTCAAACCAATTATTAGTGAGTTGGAGAACACCATATAAGCATACACCTCAACACAGCTATGATGATGAGAAAAATGTCCACAGCATAATTAGGAGGATCAACCAGTTTCTTGCATCAATAAAAATCACCGCAATTCTTCAACACCAAAACAAGAACTCACGCAGCATCATATTTAGCAAACCCACTTCAAAACAAATGAAATACAACTACATTGCATGAAAAGGACAAAGGCAGATTTATACAAATAAAGGATTTAGGAGGAGAAACTCTGTTCAAAAGATATTTCTTTATACTGCAGAAAGAATAGTTGAAAGTGCAATAACTACAAGGCATAAATGATGAATGTGCACAAATAATTTGAAAAGATGATGTAAAGACACAGAAACTAGATGGTTCAATGCAAATTTAGAACCTAATTGCAGGAATGAGCCAGAGCATAAACTGTAAGACAGCATTAAACTCAAATCTGACAACTAATATACCATCCATACATGTCTGTAAGAATTATGATCTTCAAGATTGGATTTGACAAAATTTAGTACATGATTTACATATAGAACTCAGTATAAGGAGAAACTCTGAAATTGGGACTGTTAAGATGTATAGTGGGCACATGAATGGATTATTGCAATGTATAAGAGTACACATCTTAGCATGTGAATGAAAACAATGTTCAAAAGGAAGGTTTATTCCGAGAACAAACCTAAGTGACTGCAAACTATCTAATACTAGCTGGCAGAGACAGATTAGGATAAACATACCTCCTCTATTAATTCCAGCAACCTGACTACTATAACTCAGGTCTCAAAAGGCGATAATGAAAGCAAGGGAGTTTAATTTACTCTGTGAGGCACAGTGTGAACCTCATAGCACAGATGCAAGTCATCACAAATTCTTTGAAAAACAAGAAAAAATAAAAGTAGCAAATTAGCTAACATGTTAAATGAAAAGAAATAATATATGCATAAAAAATGAATAAAAATGAATGCCATAGCACACAATTAATTTCATGCAGCCATTAGAATCCATAACGTCATGCATGATAAAAAATGATGCAGAACACTAACAGAGGCACAAAAGTTACAGAAGATAGCATAGAACCCATATTCACACAGAGATCACCAGACACAAGCAATTTCTTCTTCACCATGGAACTTTGTTTTCATAAATGACAATACATAGCTCTACCCACTCACAACCCAAAGATGCTTGAGAGAACAAATAAAACATAGCAATAAATCGATTAATTTAATTTAAAAAAAAAGCAGCCAGCAGCAACAAATTGCACAATGGCCTCATCACAGTGTAAACCAAATGAACTATCAGCTACACCAGCTGATATGATTCCTAAGACATTCTCTTGATGATTATTCACAAATAAACTTAGGAAAAACATGAATACATAGGCACAGGGAAGAAATGCCACAAAATAATACTTCTACATAAACATTACTATCTGTTTCTAGATCACTTTTACATTTTTTCCTCAACACAAGATTATTCCAGTGTATACCAGCATCAAAGACAGTCATTTTTCAATCTAAACCACTTGAATTCTGGCAGAGCACATTTCCAGCTTCCACATTCTTAATCCTAACAAAACAGGTATGGGATATCATCCTCCGTGATCAAATAAGACGAGTTGAAGGAAAAAAAACAACAGAAGACTCCAATCAAGAAGCCAAACTGCTAGAGAAGTCACCCAATCATATCAATCAAGTGGTTCAAAATTAACCAATGCAGTCAAGTTTCAGAAGCAGAAACAGTAAGAAGTAGAGATTAACTATACTAACCAGTACGCATGCTCGCAACCTTTAACAAGAGCAGTTTCCTGAAGCACAATCTTATCCAAGCATATAGCACAAATCCCACCATGATTCCCACATGCCTTTTCGCTACTCTCCACTTTACTCTCCATTTCACCCTGAAACCAAAAAATCTCACAAAAATAATTAAAAAATAACTTAAAAATCCCATTCATTTCCCCCAAAAAGCAAGAACTTCCAATAAATCATCATGCACCAAGAACAAGCTAACAAACCCCGGTCAGACAAATATACCGAAAGGGTTTCTGATTGTCATAAAAAAATATCAGTTTTCCAAGCTGTAAACAAGCACTTTCATTAATTTATTAATCAGTCACCAAGAATTGCCAACCTTCTGTTTCAATTTACTAGGAATTCAACTACCAAACAAAAACAATATCATTGGATTCATCATTTCCTTAAATTTCTTTATAATTCTCTGCGAAGATCAAAGACCTAAAAAAAGTAGATCTAAGAGGTCAGGAAAGAAAGTACCTGATGTTGAAGGGCAGGAGTAAGCGGTTGGTGACCGTCGATGTTGATGACTGAAGTCATGGTTTTGATCAATTAAATTAAATTAAGTTTACAACAACAAGAAATTAAATTGTGTTTTTGTGTTTTTTGTTATACTAATCTAAATCTCTAAAAAATATATATATAATCTAACGAATATATACAGAAAGGGATTTATAGAGAAAGAGAGAGAAAAAGATGCTAGCAGTCTAAAGAATGATTCTACCCAGATTCCTATATATGTATAGAGAGGAAGAGTTGGAGAGGGAGGACCCTCTTTTGCATCGAAAGGGTCAAGGAACAGACGAGAGTTTTTGATATGGATGAAAATATTATATGGCGGTGGGTATTTTCCTTTTTTCTTTTTTTGTTTCCAAATTTCTAGGGTTGTGACTTGTGCCACCGGACCACTCTGTGTCATGCGAGGCATATTCCAAGCACACGTGTCTTCTTCGTCTTCTAATTTGTTCCTGGTCAGGTATTTATAAAATTATCAAGTAAATGAGAAGAAAGTATTTTATAAAATTATAAATTAAAGACGGACGCATCAAATTCTTTTCTTCTTCTTCTTTTCCATCGCAATCTAAACGCGCGTAAAACTCTGATACCCTTTTTATGCTTATAAAATGTGTTTACTAGTCCGGTAATAGTTGTTTTTTAAATAGTTTTTTTTATTGAAATATATATTAATAATATTTTTTTATTTTTTAAAAATTATTTTTAACATTAATATATTAAAACAATTCAAAAAATATAAATCATTTTAATAAAAATATATATTTAAAATTTATGAAAACACATATTGAACCGCTGAGCCAAACCAAAGTGAGATTTACATGAATTTTTGAAGTTTTATTTTGAATAAATTATATTTTTATTACATTATATAATTAAAAAAACACAGTACACGTGGTACATGTATATTATACACACACACACGTGGAGCCAATCAAGCACCAGGCCTGCCTGCCTGGCTTTTCATCATGGGCTTTATTCAGTGCCCTATGGAAAATAGAACTCGTAGCCCAGATGCCAACCTGGCCTTTCTTTGAATTAAATCACCAATTTTTCCTGTGCTCAACCCTCAAAGAAGAAGAGTGGAACCTAAAACCCTGTGCTCCCTCCCTCCTTCTCAAAACTCTTGAAACTGATAATGGGGACGGCGACAAACCAAGCAGAGCGGCAAACCCAACTCGAAACAACGCCGGAGATTGTTGATGCTTTACTTGAGGTATCTCTCACAATACCAATTTTTCATTTTTTGCGAAACTCAGTTTTTTTTTTCTTTTCACATTGCTCTCGTTTTCTTTCTTTTATTTTTCTTCTTAAAGGCTGCTAGATATGATGATCTTGAGGATATCACAAGTTTAGCATCTTCTGGGGTTTCTCTTGACTCCAAAGATTCACTGGGCAGAACAGGTTATTATCAATTTTATCTGTCTTCTATTCTGACTTTCCATCCTGCTTCTGTTATTTTTTTTCTTGTTAATGAGCTCTTAGATAACAATTGATGATCTAGTAACTTGCTTGTTTAGAAGCTTAGTTACTCAATTTCTTTCATCCCATGTAGGCATGTGCTCTCATTCGCCTTCCGAAACTCTGATTTCGTCAATCCTTATTCACCTCTAAAAACGTTTTGTTTCTGGATGCCATTCGGCATCCAATTAATGGGTTACTAGTTGTAGAAATGTTGGAAAATAACTTGCAATGGGTGATCAATATTTGTAGCTTTTTCGGACATAGGTTATATGTTACGACATTTTTTCCTTTTTTTTTATTAGATTGTGAAAAATGTATTTCAAACAATTCATTTTTTTTTTCATAAGATAACGAGAGAGATTATATTAAAGAAAATGCAAGAATAGTGTTGAGTTTAAACCATTGTGTTAAAGTTGCAAAGAAACGGAAATTTTGAAAGTGAAGCTAAAGGCATGTTAGAAATATTGTTCCATCTCTAAACAGCCATGTCTTGATTTCGTGCCAAGGCCTAACCTTTGCCAATGAATCTGCAGTGAAGTTGCTCTCTAGAATAGATTGAACAACACAGCTTCCTTTGGGACAAGATTGCTTCATTCATGTTTTTGAACATTTTTCTAGGTTTTTTTTATCCCATTCCCTCTTGTTATAGATTTCCAGAGATATAGTGTGTAGTTTTGATTTTTGATGTCTGTGATTAGATGTGAAGAATTTCACTTCTGATAATTGTCCATTCAAACATGCAGTGGGTTTTTTTATCTAAAATTACGATCCAGAGGGGCATAAAGCTTTTTGATGAATTGAGATTTTGAAAATTGTTTATTAGTGATTTTTTATTATCATCTTTTTTATTTTAGCTTGAATTTGCTTCTCTTTTTTATGAATCTTGCATGGTTTAATGGATGTTTGACTTTGCTTTACTGATTTGGAAGGGCAGCACTCCAAGCAGGTTATAGAGTTTTTTGATGAATTGAAATTTTGAAAATTGTTTATTATTGATTGTTGATTATCCTATTATTTATTATAGCTTGAATTTGCCTTTTTTTTTTTATGAATTTTGCTTGGTTTAATGGATGTTTGACTTCGCTTTACTGATTTGTAACTGCAGCCCTCCATATGGCTGCAGCTAATGGGCATCTTGACATCGTGGAGTATCTTATCAATCAAGGAGTGGTAAGAGTCAATGCTCGTTTTCCTTTTCAAGTTTTGGGGGACTTGGGGTTTTGGGTGGAGGAGTGTTGGTGGCTGCTATGGAAAGGTGACACAGCCGGAATTTAAGGAGAATAGAAGTCAAAGAACAAGGAAGATAGAATTTTAGGGGTCTCAACAACAAGAGCCTTAACCATAGTTTTATTACTGTATAAATTCTCTCCATTATTCTTTGCCTTTTCAAAAAGGATTACAACCCTTTAAATATGTTTGAAGGCAACACTTACAAGAAAGGAAAATCAGAATCTTTAAACAAATAGAAGAAATAATTTTTAAAAAAATTTAACATAAAAATAATAAAACCAACAAAAACTTCATCTTCTGAGCTTCATTTGAAAGCCATCCTGACATCTTTTGATTACAATCAGTCGACTTGTTAGAAAACTGGACTTGTAGAATCTTCTGAAAAAATTTGAGTCCAACTCAGCGGTCGAATAAGAAGTTATGCTCGTTTTTGTATGTCATGTTGTTTGGGGTGATTGGGTCTCTTCTTGGGCTTGAACCTGTCTATTTGATCCAAAGATGTATATGTTAGGCTTTTCACACGGTCTAAATACATTAGATCCTTATCTGATTGATTAAAACCTCCAACATCAAAAGGGCAAGGCAAAATTGCAATTCCTGGAAGCATTTATAGCTTCTTTTTATGTTTATTCCAAGTTACTTCTCTTTTTATGGCTTCAGCGTGTAAACTGGCTGCAAAGTTTTCTTAATCTTAAATTTACTTAGTCATATTGCTCTGTTCTAGCTTTGACCAGCAGATACCTTTAGTATTATCTTTTTTTCTTGCTTATAGTATTTTGCTTCCATTTTCATGAGATTGTAAAGGATTAGAGGATGTTTGTATTGTTTTCTTTGTCCCTGGATTGAACCCTGTATTTAAATGCGTTGTTAAGACCTATTAAATGTTTGAAGTATCCATTGAGCAGGACCTCAATGCTTCTAATGAGGAGAAGAATACGCCTCTTCATTGGGCCTGTCTCAATGGTCATATAGAGGTAATTATCATGGTCACTTCCCATGTCGGTTTTGTTATGCATCATATTAGGTTCCTTAACAAATACTGGGATCTGTAGGTTGTTAAGAAATTGATTCTGGCAGGAGCGAGTTTAGGCATTCTCAATAGGTGTGTAATTCAAACCTGCAGCCTGGAGTTTGTTCTATGTTTCTCTCATGTATGCAGACATTCTCTAATCTATAACTGGATGGTTTTCAGCCATGAACGGACTCCAATGGATGAAGCTGTTACTCGGGGAAAATTGGATGTTATTGATGCAATTAATGCAGCTGTGGCACAACAGGAACTTGCAGGTGTTACAGTTTCATAGTCTAGGATTTCTGTGAGAAATGTAATCCGATTAATATTTTGCAGGTACATGTTTCTCATGGATTGCAAGCTTTAAATTTGGTTCATATGCCGTAGCTGGTGCACAGATAACCTTTGATTCCTGCAAAATCAAGTGACAATTTATTTGATTTGATCCTGATTTTGTCTGGTTTTCTTTAGGATGACAAAGACGTAAAAGGTGGCTGGAAGCATCTTAGATTCTGCCAGGCACTTACGGATGATGCTACTGGAGGAATGAATGAATATGATTCACTTCTTGACCTCTTGAGATTCATCAAGACTTCTTTACATAATTTATTGCTTGGTAATGTACAGAAAAGTCGCAATCTCTTTGAAAGAGATATGGAGAATCTATAATACGGTCCAAAAATTAATCGGAAATTTTGTAGTAGAGTATAGATTCCATTTCCTCGCACTTATGATAGCAGTTGATTGGTTAACACTCGTGAATGATTTTCGATGAACCATAGTTTCATTTCAGTTTTGAGTATGATTAGCCAAACCATTAAGTGTTGAAAGTTTTCAATTTGTTTGGTTACTAAGAAATCGAATTTGAGCGTTTCAACCTATGGGACGCCATGTACTAGAGCCTTGATTGGCAAGATGCACTAAATATACTTGAATATTGTTGGTAAAAAAAAAAACACGAATGATTGTTTCTCCAGTTCGAACATTGACATGTAGCTTTTACGTGCTTGGAAGAGGATCATGGGGAAAAACTGTAAAAAAAAAAAAAAAAAAAAGAACCCAAGGATCTCGAGGTCTGCTATTATGGTGTGGTTCATGCGGGGGGGCAGCATGAAGCCTGAATACTTTTTATTTTTGTTCGTAGGACCGCTATTTAGCTTGTTAATACGGGGCCTCGTGATTTTACAAGGTTAACAAAGATAGAAAATAGCAGGTCCCAAAACGTTGCGTGTTATAGTTTTTCACAGGGAAGATGTGCTCCCAGGCCTGAGCTATGGATGAATTAATTACACCTTATTGAAATCTCTAAACAAAAAGTGAAGCATAGATTAATTTGCAGGCATCAGTTATTCTTAGGGTATGATTGATTATAGTAGGGATTCTTTTCAGGACTGAAAATTTAGGGATAAGTTGTTGGAGTGGTAATGTTTAGAACAAGGCATTCCTGCTTTAACAGGATTTGGAAACCCAAATGGGATTCTCGAATTCGTCCCACCATTGATTTGTGGTGGGACCTGACGGAACCCACGATCACAATGCTTTAAGACATTCGATACAAAATAAATTTTCCTAATGTTTTAGAGTATAAGCATCGATTAATTTAACTGGTGAGTTAATCTGCACTGGTGCAAGAACTTCCTATAAACAGAAATCATGACTAAAGATGGCTATCTGCTAAACATTGCTGGCCCAAAGATCCTTTTCCAATTATCTTTTTTTTCAAGGGGAAAAAAAAAGTGTCTCCAAGCTTACATGTATTCATGTAGTTGAACACTCTTCGCCTTTAGAGTTGCTGAAAGTGTTCCTCATCATTTTTGTCCAGAATAAACAAATAGTTCATGCATTCCCTGATCACTATTGTATGGCACGAAAGCTCAGTTCCTGTTTCAAGAAAAAAACCATGGCAATTTCTGGCCCACATCCCTGATTTTTCATTTATTTTAGTACTAGCTAGGGATTAGGAAATAGGGACATAATAAGAGATTCCACGGCACATTTACATAAAATATAGTATATACATGTAAGTGCAATTGAGCACTAAAAGTCAGGTAATTATAATAATACTGCTGAGTGATTTATAAAACATTTTTATATACCAGTGCATATGAGCAGCAAAAGTATCAATTATACCACCATCATAAAGGAACTTTTACGATATTCTATACTAACCCTTAATATATTGATAAATGGAATTTTAATAAGATTACAAATGTTCTTCTTCTTGTGTTCACCAGTAGTTTTCTGCGATTCCAATCATTACTGCCACTTTCTTTCTCAAAAAAGCTCGGCTGGCTAATGCTTGTTCTCATTGTTTCGACTCGTTACATTAGTTTGCAAGACCAACACTACAAAATTGTGAGCAAATTCTGTGTAAAACCCAGAAGTGGAAGCTGCTCTCATACAAGGCAACAGTCACAGGGTTTGTTCCAATATACGCAGGCCATTCCTGGGCTGGAGCTTTGCTGGTTTTCTGCTCATATCAATCCATTTTTTCAACCATAAAATGAAAGTAAATAGCTACCCGCCATCTTAAAAACCAGGTCCCAAATAATAGCAAATGACAATATGGTAATTGACAACGTGAACACCGTACCATGGCAGTGAGGGTATCCTACAAGTAGGTATACAAGAGGGCCTCCATATACGCTAGGAAACATTAACTTGACTTCCATTTATTGTATAAAAATGAATCGGCTTTTAATTAGGGGTTCTACTTGAAGGGCAGCTGCCCTGGGAAATAGCATGGAGAGAATCTAACGGGGTGGTGTTTGAAAGAGACAGCATACCTGCAATCTCTCATATTTTGGTATTTGAATGGCGCACTGGATTCCTAAGCACAGTTCACAGAGAATATAATCAGAAAGCTTCCCTTTTTGATTGAAGTGATGACCAGTATGCTTGAAATATGGATATATCAATGACTTTGTTGATGGAAATGCTGTCATGTGGTGCTGCCAGAAATGAGAGAACTTTCAGTAAGCTGGATAGATGTAAGATATATCCTAATTGACATGGTCTCATAAACCAATCAAGAACCATTTTTAGGGATTTTCACCTTGGAAATCTGGGACATAAACAATTAAAACTATGAGTGAGCGAATGCCATTTCAGGAGACTGCCACTTTGGAAATGAGCGTCTTTGGATCACATTTATAGTGCCTGGAACTGAGACCTGCCACTGCCACAATTCCACTTGACAGCCCATCAAAGGCCATTGGAAATATACAAAAAATAAATTCCAGCAACCCTTCGCTCTAGGGGCATATAAGTAGAAAATTCCAAACAAAGATACAGGTTTTTTTTTCTCTGGAAAAAAGAAACGAAAATAGCTGAATAAAAAATGACATTGCTAGGTTTTTCTTGGATATACACAAATCACGTATGACAGGTGAAGAATCAATATCTTTATGTTTTGTGAGAAAATCTAATAACTCACTGACAGGTTGTGATAGGTTGTGACAGATTGAATTTGATTAGTTCTCCAACACAGTATATTTGAGTTTGGCAATACGCTAAGCTTATATAAACATAAATCTAGTGAATTATCAGATCCAATATATATAAATTCAGTTATGTGCTAAGTTAATATCTTTGTGAGTCTAACAACTTGACATACCTAACATATATAAGTTTAATTATACGCAAAGCCAACATATACGTGGGTCTAATGACCTAACAAACCCAACAAATTTAGAGTTGGTCACATGTTGAGCTTAAGTAACAATGGTTATGATAATCTGCTACACTCAATATATTTAGATTCGGTTATGTGTTGAACCTAAAAAAATATGTGTTTGACAAGTTGTAAATCCTAATATACTTGGGTTTAATCATGTGTTTAACTCAACTAAATATAGGTCTAATGAGCTGCAAGATTAACCATATTTTTATTCTTAGAATTTAAAGCTATTTTTTTTATTTATTACAATCTCTTATTTAAAGTTACTGACTTTACAATTAGAGGGTTCATAAACCCTATAAAAAATTATTATTTTGCATGTGCTAGGATTTCTACCACCACTTATAAAATTTTTAAATTTTGAAAAATAAAATATTAATCTAAACTTGTAATTAATTACAATTCAAATACTAAAAAACCTCATTTCTAAATATATTATATTTTAGAATATTATCAATAAGTTTTATTGTGTAGTAGTTGAATGACAACTTGAAAAATAATAATCATAGAAAAAAGAAAACCCTATACTTTACAACTTGTAACTCAATTCCCTTTTCTCTCTGCATTATTAGGAGAAGAAATTTCAAATAAGTTAATTCTTTATTTGCTTGTATTTTTTTTATTTTTTTCAATCATTAATTGCTTGATTAGTTTTATATAATAATAGATAAAAAGAACATTCATAAAGAGTCTTATTAAAACTAAGAAATATAAACCTACTTGCCATCCACACCATGATAAATAGAGTTTTCCAAAAAACACTTGCTATTGGAGGAAGACCTCCTAGGGATAAGAGATATAGGGCTAAAAAGAGAGCTAAAAAAACAATATTTCGTGTATAATCTCGAATGTTATTAATTCCGGTGTGTAGACCAAATTAATTAATTTATTTATTTATTGTTGTTTTTGTTCTCAAACATACAAAACAGGGACCGACCATTCAACAAAACAGAAAGCCCCACTAGACTTGGAAATCCTTGTTTTTCATTCTTTACATATTAATGGTGGGGGATGCAATAATTTTATAGGTTTATCTGAGGGGTGAAATGTGTACCTCAATTGCACTAGAAAATATTAAAATTCAAGTTCTGCCAATAGAATTTTAAAGCAATCAGTATTCACCCCTTGATACAAGGGACATTGAAATTCTGGTGTCATCATCCACAGGAAATAGTGAACTAGCAGCAGTGATGCCACTGCAACTCTCAGAAAAATCATGATCCTTCACATGCTGGGGGAAAAAAATAATCTGTGCCCTACTGGGTGCCATGAAATATGCGTTGACATGTTCATCATTTACCGATCTCATTGAGAAATGAACTCTACAAAACTTGCAGGATATACTTAGAACCCTAGTATAAAACCTTCTGTTAACCTATACAGAGGTCAAACATTTCCTTGCTTCAACCAGTTAATGGTAGATTAATACCTCAATTAGATATCAATAAACACCTGTATGTCTCATAAGCAATGCTGAGAGAGAATCACATTCCTCGCAGATCAGCTCTCAACTGAGAACAAATTAACAGTGACATTCAACTCTCATTGCAATAATCTATGCTAAAATGGACAAGCGTGATATTTATTTTATTTTATTTTATTGTGAAAAAAAAATACTATCCCATCCGTACTAAGGAAGGGAAGGATCAGAAGTATGGATAATATTGTTTTACAAACCATTTGTGACAAGCACTAAAAGTCGGCAGCTGAAGAAGAAAATGATGCACCCCGTAAGACTCAATAAATAACTCAATTGCAACAATTTGGCATCTGGGAATCAAGAAAATCAGATAAGATGTTTAAACAAAGCGAGGGCTACAGAAAATGTTAATGAAGCCAGTATAAATGATTGGGGGAAAAAAAAAAGGAGCTAGGATACAGACAATAAACGAACGACAGCACGACAAGAACTCGTGCAAGTAAACATTGCTCAAGTAATGGCGGCATAAGGGCACAACCATGATGAAATCCCGATACACAGGTAGATTTAACAGTTTGAATAGAGAAGTTATGTATCACATAATTTCCTCAAAAAAATAAAAAAAGTGACAAGATTTTCAAATGATCAAATCACATTAAATCATATCAGATCACACACATTTCAAATTGTCAGTGATCAGTACATTCCAAAACGAAATGCGTGCTCAAAACATCCCATGTGCTGTGAAAAGAAATAAGTGCATGAGCTTGGCAATAATTAAGCACACCACATAAGCAATCCAAGCAAATTTTCAGGTAAAACACCAACACTGATAGGATTGTAGCCTATTTCTCTGGTTCGATGAAGTTCCAAAATCTGCCACCAACCGAAGAAAAAATCTACTAACCTAACCCCACCACAGTACACATCTGGTTACCGCATCAAAACCATAAACAGCACTTCTACACTCTCACCCTGGAGTTTTCCCATGGTTTTGCTACCTGATTATACAGTTACATGTGCAAAAACACCAGAAACGTTCAACATCAAGCAAGAGGACAGAAGTGAGAGAGGCTTTTATCCACCACCCTTGATCTTGATGCAGAAACATGAAGATTGCAAAGAATAACTGTCACAAGACACGCCCTATGCACACAACATGCGCAGTCTAAAACCCTAATCTCTCATTCACCTATGTTTTCATTGATGCAAAGCATCTGCACAACAGCTCAAATCACAAACAGTGATCATAATTTATCAGTCCACCAAATCAAGTACTTAACTTTTGTTGTTTCAGTTGATTTTCTTCGTTCTAAATACGGATAAGGTACAGGGACAGATTGAAGGACATGATCGAAACACGGGTAGCAAGTAAAAGAGGACCTTCCGTAATGCTAGCCAGACATAAAATACAGTGATTCTTCCGGTAAAATTAGTGATACGAACACTTGACTCGAGTGAAATTGACCAGTCTGCTTTTCGCAAAACAATTGTCATTCTATTCAGCAAGATATGTCAATTAAAAAACGTAGTACTCACAAGTATAGAACCCAAACGTTATTCAATAGCATTTCAGAGTGAAAATATTCATAGGAACTGACAGCATAGATAAATAAAATGTATTTCAGAAAAAGCTACACAGCCAATCCATGGAAGAACAGAATTGATCATACCTCGACACTTCACGTTATGCTAGGAAAAAAATGCACACAGGTGGCCATATCAATGTTTGATTATTGAAAAACTATCAGAACGTGCATTCACATACCTCGGAACAAGCACTAATCTTTCAAACAAAAAGCGAGCACAAGGACATGTTTCAGTGCCAGTCATGCACACAGGCATAGTATTTCCATCAGCAATGTATATGAAGTGTAACATGAAAAAATATTCCTGGGACTGCCCTTGTTCCATACATGTTGCTGGTTTACAAAAGCAGCATGCAGCTTATAAAAAACACAGCAACATTAAATATGAAAAGAAATGATCAAAACGATCTACACGACAAAATACATCCATTTATAAACTATGCTACGAGATCCAATGGGGGACAACATGTCTGGGCGGAAAGGAAAAAGGCCAAGCAAAGAATTAAATAGATACCAAACGCTTTAATTAATCCATATCAGTCAACATGTGCACGCAAGATTATAGCCAAAGGGATAAGTCATATATATCTGAAGCATCTCAAAAAATAAACTATCATTACAACCCAAACAGATATCCCGACAGTAATTATCCCGGTGGGCAGAAATGACACGACTAGCAGATTGACAGCACGAGAAAACCCACAGTTATATGATATACTGTTCAAATATTCTTCTATGCTTGTACATTTCCTTATAACTGGGCCAGTGAACAACACGAGGAGACAGTAATTCAATCAAGAGCACCGATTACGTTTTGTTAGCAAGTTCAATTCACTAGACCACGGTTTAAGCACAAAAGAAGTGCATGAATGTTTCCTGAAACAAACTCAAACTTCAAAAGGTTAAAACTCAGAAAATATGAAAGTTGGAAAAAGTTTTAATATTCTAATCGAGTAGGATGCATTTCAAATACAAGGATAACAGAAGTAGCAAATACACCATGTATTCATGTGTGCATGCGATTCAATGGTTGTCCTTATTACGAAAATGTTACACGAAGAGATGTGGGCGGAAAAGGACATCCATGTAATGCTCTTTCTTGTTTGGCAATAAATGATGGTGACATAGCAACTACTTCTCATGCTAAAGTCTAAAGCAGCACAATAATGATGAATACCACATTTACTTGTAGTTGATGGAACCAAACCAACCCAATAGGAAGGAACTGGTGCAACAAAATGTAAGCACCGTAAAAGTACAAGATTGTGCGAAAACAAGCATGGAAGATAAAAAAAAGGGGCTTGGTCATATATATATGGGGCAGTTTTAGAACAAATTAAGTTCCTTTCTATTGTAAAGCATGACTGGCACAGTGAATCCAGTTAAGACAAATTGCTTCACAAAAAAATTGAAGTTCATACCAGAACGCTTCTTGATGATGCATTTATACTTTAAACTGTAGATCTCACCTTTGCCAAACAAAAACTTGTAACAAACCAAAAGAGAGGGACAGAAAGATAAAAAAGAAGGCTACAACTTCAAGAAAGCAAACAGATTTTTATTTTATTTTTTCATCACAAAGTTTAAGAACTAATATATCTGGTAGAACAGGATTTTTAGACTTTACTATCTTTTCTAAAATTTGATACAGGAATTGCTCCAATAGTGAGAAAATGCAGCTTCTTTGGCATATGATGACCTTCGAAATGCTATTACACAAGGCAAATAGAATTAAGAAGCAAGAGTACTAAAACCAAGACGCTGGAATTTTCGAAGAGAGAGCATATGTTAATAAGATACAAATTAAGGAGCAACTTACCAAAACCCTATCGATAATAATTAATTAGTGGACATATGAAAAGTTAGACAAGAATGTCACTCCTTGATAAAACTTGAAAGTGACCTCAATTTATTGGATTGCCATAGCCCGAACCTCCGAGTAACCCTCCAGTGGAAGCACCATAAACATCTGAAGGATCGAGAATCGGGGAAGAAGAGGCCCCATTTCTCCCTAAGCCATTACCACCACTACTGCTACCACCACCCAAATGCAGTTCAGATATATTAGGGAACCCATCTCTTGTTTCAACTCCTTGGTCATATAGAAACCCTTTGAAAACATGACCACCAATCTTCACCACAGCCTGATACGCAAACTCATCTTCACCATCTTCCACTGCCGTCACTCTAACACACCTGAAGGTTGCTGGTGCAGTTACTTGCCCCGGTAGTCTCTCTTTAAAACCTGCATCGGAAAACATAATTCAACAAAAACCCTACTCAAAGTTTCACTTCTATATTAACAACCCTAAAATTTTCCCATGCTCATATAAAGCTGGGCAAGTAAAATAGAGAATGATAAACAGATAAACTCAAAACCTTGGTGACTAGAGCTCGTGTCGTAGCTCCTTGGAGTAGTATTAGAAGTGGAAGTATGAGAAGTTGTGGTTTGTGAGCTTATAAGTCTAGGTTTCTTGACACCAGAAGTAGACCCAGTAGAACCAGCACCGCCACCGCCACCTGCAGTTGCCATAAGCTGACGTTCTCTCCTCCTCGCAGCCGGTACCCACGTGCTCTTCACATGAGTAACACAATCAAAACCACGGCTTTTGCAACACGTCCTACACCTTCTATGGCTACAATCTTTCTTCGCTTGGTTTCCACAATCTTGACACGTAGTTGTAGCGGATGATGATGAATTCCCTCCCAGACTTCCACTTCCATTCCCAGCACTATTTCCACTTTGTAGTAGAAAATTCGCTGTTGAAGAATTGTTGTGATGATCAAGAATCGAAGGAGTGGTATTAGAAGCTTTCTTGATATATTGAGAGCCTTGGTTTTGCCAAAACGGATGAATTCCGCTAATCTTGTTTCGACCATTATTCATCAAATCTTGATCATCCATGTTTTGTGGCGCAAGACAAGGCGCCGTAGTAAGGAGTGGAATGACACCAACACCTACACCAACACCAAGAGCTGTAGCATTGGAAGCATTGATTGGATCTGCTGTTGAAAGATTGATTTGCTCATGATGCTGGTGGTGGTGGTTGAAGGAGGCAGCGGGAGCCACCACGAAGACATCGCGAAGGCCCACCATGCCCATGTCTGGAGAGATGCCGTAGTTGATGGGCCGAGCTGAGTTAGGCCATGTTGGACCGGATGTTTGGCCGCCGCCGGTGGGACCGGCATTGAAGCCGAGTGAGAGGTCGTCTGGACCAGCGGTACGGATACCAGAGGAGTTAGAGGTGGCCCAGTCAGCAAAGGCACCAGTGTCTGATAGCAGCTGCCTACTCCTTGTAGTAGCCACAACTGATAATTTTGTAAAATTTTATCAGATTGTAAAATATAAGAAAGACAGAATCTTTGTATTTATAAGTAAATATACAATATGAGTGTTTTTATGATAATTGTAGAAGAGAGAGAAGGGAGGATAGATTTTTGGAAGAAGAAACTAAATCTAAGGATGTGTGTATGTAGGTGTTATGTGAGTGAAGTGGGGTCGAGAACTCTGAAATTGTATCAGAGAAAGAGAGATTTGTAGAGAGAGAACAAGAGCGGAAAGAAAGAGATCTTGTTTGTTGGGGTGGGCTTTGTTTCTTTTTTTCTTTTCTTTCACTAGGCAGGACTGGTTGCTGCTGGCCTCCTCCTGCTGCTGCTGCTGCTAGGCTCTGGGGTTTCTGTTGGTAATATAGAATAGAAATACTACGCTAAACACAACTGTCACTTTGGCTTTTGTGAGATTGTGAGAGCAATAAAAAAAATAAGAAGTTGGGACTGAGAGGGAGAGATGACTGAGATTTCTCTGGAAGATGGGGCAGTGAGAGAGAGAGAGAGAGAGAAGTAGAAGAGACTGGTGAGAAGGAACAAAGACTCCCTCTTTGTTGTGTTGTATTTAGTAGTATTTGTTGTCTTGCCGACCTTTCTATGTATCTATCTCTCTCTTCACGATCATCTTCTCCTTCGCTTCTTCTTCTTCTTCACTCAGCTTTATCTTTCTTTCAAAATGGTTTCCTAGAAAGCGAAAAATGTGGTGGGTTCCTCTCCACCTCTCTTTCTGCTCTCTCGATACTATAGAGTTAATTGTGATTATTATTGGAGAGGAGAGTGAGTGTGCGACGGGGAGGGGGAGAGAGAGAGAGAGGAAAGGGTATAAAGACTTTTGTTCTCTAGTTTCTGTAATTTTATGAGGCTCTAAAGTCACATGACACCTTTCATTCACTTTGGGCAACTTCTTCTCTACCCATGTAGTGGTAGAAGTATTACTAGGCCATCCTTTCTCCACTCTCTCCCCCTGCGCGTGGATATGCTTCCACCATCGAATGTCGTGAGTGAGATTGAAGGAGGTGGAGAGCAGGATTCTAGTCCAGCGTTGACGATGGCACGAGGCACATTTTAATTCATATGATCGATCTAATTGGGCGATTTGTTGGGAATTTTGCACCTGCGATTGAGCCATTTGTTTCGGGATAGTTACAGTGATTTCTCCCGAAAAAATTCTAAATACTTTGTTTACAATGTTTATTTATAATATTAATTTTTTGATAATGATAATCTGATTTTTTTAAAACTTAGGTGGTTTTTGGTTAATATTTGGTGTTTAGTAAATTAAAATGGCCAATAACCGGTAATTATAGGAGATTTTTAAAAAAAATTTAGAAACCCTTTTATTTTAAAGTAAGTATTTTTTTAAAAAATATGATAATATTTAAAAAATAAATAAATATGTATATCATATAGAATAAAGATTGCTATTTATAACCCATTATCCTCTTTGTCAAATAATGAATATCTTTGACTTGATAAGAGAAAAAAATTTTATGTAAATTTAGGCTTAGTGCTCCATTGAATTCATAAATGTTACTCATATATAATTAGACGAATAATCTAAAAAAATATTACGTTATTACTCTATTTTGATTTCTCTCAGTAAAAAATTAGAATAAAAATAAAAATAAAATAAATTATTTTTATCCATCATACAACAAAAAAAAAATTCTTTGTTGTGGATGATCTCAATACTTGTGAATAAAAACAATTTGATTGACCGGCTGGGATTGTTCAAGGGTCCATCTGGTGCAGCAGAGGCGACGATGTTGACTCTTGTTATTATTGTGATTGTAGTTGTCGATTAGAGGTATCAGCAAAAACATTAAAAGATTTCGAGGTGAAAACACTGTTCATAATATACATATAATATAAACAGTGAAGATTTTAAATCTTCTTTTTTAACATTCTTTTTTTATTGGGACGTTTTCTCCTCATCTGTATTATTCCTTTTTTTTTATTGAATTTATTGCTTTTTTATTTTGTAATTATATTTTAGTTTTGTAAAATTGATATTCGGTGAACTATGAAATAATATTTAGAATTATAAGCATGCTTTCTAGTGCAAGATGTAAGAAAAAATTAATGAAAATGCAATATAGAAAGGAAAAAAAAAAAACACAATCCACTTTGTGTTATAATAATTACCCACAATTTTATTTTATTTTATTTTAATTTAATTTTTTTGTCATTTTTTTTTATCTACACTTTAATAAATTCATATTGAGCTTAATATTTTATTTCAATTGGCTTCATATGAAACTCTCACTCCGTTAAAAATAAATTTCAACATTAAATCAATACTCGACTTAGTATGATAGAATTCAATATTATTGATTAAAGTAATTAAAACTTTAAGCATTTAATATCAAACTGGAATAAATATTTAAACTATTTTTTTATAAGAAATAATATATTTATCTCAATATTTTATTTTATTTTGAAAAAAAATCAATAGATTTGTTATTATTTATTAATATATATATATATATATATATATATATTATAAATGTATAAACTTTTTAGTTTGCTGTTAAAAATTTTATTGATGTTAAAAAAAACATTAGTAAAGCATGCATACGTTTTTTTGCATGAACAAAAAAGTTTTACCCTGCATGGTGGCACGTGAATCAAATTGGTTTGTATTATATATTATCAAAAGTGATTCTGAAGAAAATAATCTTAGAAAGCCCTTTCTAAAATTCAAAAGCTTCAATTTATAAATTTTCCATTTAATTAAAACAGCTTTCAAATCATCATTCAAGGTGACCAGAGAAAATGCGTGAGCAGGGAAAAACCCTCTAATAGTTTTGTTTGCTCAAGTTAGGTGGTTCCGCTTGTGTTTGCTCCCTTTTTTCTTTTCTTTTTTTTATTAAAAATTTATTTTTAGCATTGTTAAGCGTTGATAATTTATTGTTCAAGTTGATTTGAAACAGTCGAACAACAAGTTCAAGGTCCAACCAAACACTGACCGACCGGACAAGCAATCTTATGGGAACTAATCTGACCAAACCGGGTCTAATAGAACAAGATCTTGATTTCAATAAGGTACTTGAATCTGGAAGAGACGGCCAGGATCAATGAAATACCGAGCACTGGAAAAATGACTAACAGCTGACAAAGATGGCTCCTCCTCCGTTTGTGATTGCTGGTAGTTAATATAGATCCATTTGATAGGCATTGTTTTACAATATAAATTTTTAAATTAAGATGATTTTTTTATATGAAATGAAAATTTTAATTATTATATAGTAAGTTCGAGTTACACCACTTTTAAAGTGTGTTAATTGTATGAATTTATTATCAATTTATTATCAAAATATATATGATACTTTAAGTTTTTTTCATTAAGAGAACATTGGTTAAATTAATAGAGTCAGGATCAGCCACTTTCCAAGGTTTAGGTTTGTACCCTGCCCTCCTCGATGACAGGAAGATCAACGACATCTTGGCGATGGCTAGGTTGGACCTCTCTCGGTTTCAGGTTTGTTGATTTGATTTATTTGACTTTTCTTGTTTCAGGGACAAATGTTGGGATTATTCCTGACCCCGTTAATGTAAAAGAAAAATATTTGTCTAATAATAATTTATTTAATATATAATTTATATTTTTTTTAATAAAAAAATTTCTAACCAATGTTATATATTTTGAATAAAAGTTTTTTTATTTTAAAATTCATAAGGATAAGCCCATGTTACACTTTCTCAAATCTACGTTACTTTATTTAATTTTATTAGTTAAAATATAATAATAAGATTTGAACTTTGACTAGTTAGCCAATAAAATTTTAATATTATACGAAATAATCTCTTTATTAAAAATAATTTTAATTTAAAATTTAAAATTATTAATTAAATTTTATATTTATCTAATAATAATTTATTTAATATATAATTTATATTATTTTTTAATATATTCTTTTTGTCCCACATTATATTTTTTAAATAAAAATTTTTTAGGTTTAAAACTTGCACGGATAAAACCATGCTACACTCTCTTAAAATTCACACAATTTTATATTTAAATTTATTAGTTATAATGATATGGTAATATTTGAATTCATAACTATTTAGTTAATAAAATTTTAATATTATATCAAAAATCTTTTTAACAAGAACAATATTAGCCTAAAAAATTAAACTATTAGTTTAATTTTGAATATATAATTTATTAACTATATCATATCAAATAACTTTTTGATTTTATTAATTAAAATAAAGATCATGAGCATCCAATAAATAAAATTTTAATATAATATCAAATAATCTTTTTAATCTGAAAATTTAAACTATTAAATAAAACATATAATTAATTTGCTCTTTTAAATGCTACGAGACTAAATCTTTAACACTAGCACCATGTTATGTAACTTAAGTTATAGTTGCCACAATAATGTGAGTTAGTTAGGTCAAAACTTGATGATTTAAAGGTAGCCAGGTGAAAAACTATTTGATCTTCTCAGAATCTGGACGGGTTAAAAAATAAATTCTTTTAAAAAACCTTTTATGCCCGAGAGAAAAAAAATTTAATTGGTCCATATTGTTCAAAAACATAATTGATGTCATATTCGAATACACGAATTCAAATTCTGTTTACGCTAACAATGATCACTCTTTATTAATCAAATAGGAGAAATACCAAACCTAGATCATGTACAACTAACTTATACACGTGCATACATACAGATACATATACGTGTCACTGTATTTTACTTAGTCGAAAGTCATCCTATATCAATCGTAGAGTTCTCAAAAAAGTCCCAAAACAAGTTTTTGTCATTAAGTAGCTAATACAACTAAAAAAATAATCACGTTTTTATTTTTTTATTGGTTTTTTTCGTACCCCCAAAGGTTTTGTGGGATATTATCAGGCAATGCGAGGTTTTGAGAGGATAATATTGAAAATAGCTAAGAAAGTATAAAAATAGCTGATTTCCGCTAGATTTCATTAGCTATTATATTAAATTTTAGAGACTAAAGGACTATATTGAAAAATGTCTAATATTAAAGGGATAGATACGGTTTTGTTGAATTTATAGAGACTAAATCTTTGAGAGAAAAAACACCATGATCCACGTCTCAATTGCCATACACCAGGGCGTGTATTGCACGTTCCTGCACATCCGAAGTTTTCCTTTCAAATAAAAATAAATAAATAAATAAAGAAGTCAGTCCAAGGTAGAGTTACTTCATCGCCCCTCCACAAATCCAAATATCCGATTCGTTGTCGTTTGGATTGGATTTTCTCGTCTGATAAACGGGAGAGATCTTCAAAACTGGACGTAGCAAGCTAGCAATCTGCATCCGCCATTACAAGGGCCGAAAATACCAGCGTTCAGCCTCCTCCTCTCTTCTTTATTTATTTAGTACAGCACGCACCTTCCTCCTTATTTATTGCCACCATGTGAATCCATTTTATACATAAATAAATTTGAAAATAATAAAAATATATTAATTTAAAATAAATAAAAAGTTATCGTGGTTACTGAAATAGCTAATACAAAGTATTTATAAAACTCATAGTCTGCACGACTTAATTAATATTCAAATCACTTTTTTGAATATCATGTTTGAAATTGCTCTTGCTTGTTCTCACACGTAATAGTGTATTTTTTGTGTCAGAAGAAAAGGATTGGTACTTGCATGGGACTTAGTCGTGTTTATGAATTTGGGATGCATGATTGCTTTTCAAAGAACACTCTATAAGCCCACCATTCTGCCGTCCCTTCGCCTCCGAGGAGATGTTTTGAATTGTAGTACCATATGTTTTTTTTTTTAATATATTAAAATATTTTTTATAATTTTTTTATTTTTAATATTAATATATCAAAATCATAAAAACAAAAAAATAATATTAATTTAATAATTTTTTAAAAAAATAAAAACACTTAAAAAAATAGAAGTTGCGTCAAACACTCCTGAATTTTGTTTTATCAAGTTGGTTTAAAGAGAAAAGTTTTAGGATTGGATTAGAATTGATTAAAAAAGATTAATATTCAAGGAAAAATAAAGTTTTGCTTGTTGTATTGAGCAACAAGCGTGTTTAGTAGTTGTTTTTTAAAGTGTTTTTTACTTAAAAAAATATGTCAATAATATTTTTTTATTTTTTAAAAATTATTTTTAAGATCAGCACATCAAAATGATTTGAAAATATAAAAAATATATTACTTTAAATAAAAAAAATTTAATATTTTTCAAAAACACTTCTAAAATACAGTGTCAAACACACCAACAAGGAATTACAATTATGGGGGCTTGGATTTTCTTTGTTTTTCATTAGCTTCTCGAAATATAAATGCCTTCTTCCTGTAATTGTTAACTGAGAGGCTTTATGACAGCAGTATAGAGCAAATTAAACCCGGAAAAATGGATTCTAGAGAAAGAAATGCAGTGAATCAAGAGAGTAAAAATTGAAAAGAGAAGGTTAGGAATTCCTTGACTGGGAGCAGTTTTAGAGAGAACCTGTTTGTTGTGTTTTCTTAGGTTGATTATCAGGGCGGAGCCAAAATTATTTCTAGAAAGATTTTTCTAGGTTCACTAGTTTTTAGCTCTAAAATTTAAATCCTACTGGATTTATTGGAGGAATATTATTAAGTTTTTATTTTATTTTCAGAGGCCGAGGCCCCGCCACTGGTCCTTTTAATATAATAATTTGAGGGTTTATTACTTGTATACTATTAGTAATTATCATGGAGTTTTATTGTTCATAAAGTTTTTTTTCTTTCAAGTTAACCTCCATTTTTTCCATGTCCTTGTTATTAATTTAAAATTATTATTTTTTCTATTTTAACTTTAATTTTTTAATAATTATCCATATTATTTTTAAACCGAACAAGTTAATTGAATCACGTCATACAATTTAATTTTAAACTTAAACTAAAAAAAAACAGGGTTAAGAATTTTTTTTTTTTATCAATTTCATCCTCGTCCTTGTGCTTTATTTTTATTAGTCAACTGAATTATATTTAGATTTGTAAAGTCAACTAAATCGTGTCAAAATAATTTCCATACAGTTTAATTCTAAATTCCAATAATATAAAAAGTTGATTCAAGAAGGATTTTTTTGTCAAGTTTCATCATTTTAATTTAATTTTATCCCCGTGATTTTCTTATCAGTTATTTAGGATATTTTTTAACATGTCAAGATGATTGGATAATTTTTAAATAATTTTTGTACAATTTAATTTTAAAGAGTTCAATCAAAAAGTTTGAATGTTGACTTATTAAATTAAATTTAATAAAATTATTAAATAATTTTTTATAACATGAATATTTTTGTTACCTTTTAAAAAATAATCTGATATATAGTGTTATAGTGTAGGGCATACCCGTAAACAAATTTATGTTCAAATAAAAATGATGCCAACATATAAATGTGTTACATCAGATTAAGAACTAAGTCCCCGGGCGATCTATTTTAAGGACTAACTTGTATTAGATCTTGGAATATTTATTTAAATTTTTAATTTAACCCCACAAAGTATCAAAGTCTTGGACGTAAAGTAGTGTGATTATTACTGGAATTATTACATGGGGGCGCATTCATAGCATCCATGTAAAGACTACACGAAGGTCACATGCACTTGGAAAGACAGAAATCCAGGATTAGTGTTTTGAAAATACGGGCGAAAGTACTATTGTATTCACGTTCTCAGATGAAAAATATCATTTTTATATATTCTATTTAGAAACACAGATGCAATCGTAACCACGTCCATGTTCACAAACACTATCATAACAACGGATTAACGTTGACATAAACGAGGATAATTCGCTTTTAACAGCAGACGAGCGTCCTTAATTAGAGTAACTTCGAAGCGTGGTTGGGTGTATAACTTTTGTATTCTGAGAAAACGTCAAAAATAATTGAAAGTTTAGGGCACGTGAAAGTGAGAAAGCGAAGCCCTCTCTGGGTCCTCTGGCATGCCGTATGGGGCCAAGAATCTCCTCTTAAGTCTCCTCCTTTGTCACTTCTCTTCTCTCAAGGTCTTCCTTCACTTCCTTCACCTTACTCATTCTTATCAAAGACTCCTTATAAGCGTGTTGTTAATAAAGTGTCTCTTTTTCAAAGCACACTCATGTTCCTCTCTTTCAAAGTGTTCGTGTATTTGGAAAGCACTTTCCTTTTGAGTTCCACTCATTAGCATGTTGGGTTATGGAGGAGCTAATCCGGCTTCTCTTAGTAAAGCATGAGTGCTAACTCCATTTTTAACAAGATGGTATCCTCAGCAGAGCATTATTTTAAATTTAAACCAACTCAAATCAAATCATAACGAAGAAAAAGAATCTTAAGAGTTTGAACACCCTGGTTAGGCTTCGACATGGTACCAGTAATAAAATTGATCTTTAACAGTATACCAAAGTACTAGTACTGCAGTACCCGTGAGCCATGAGATATCATTTTCTCCACTGGTTTTCGGGGAAGGAAAAGATAAAGGATCCTTTAGTGCTGGTTCGAGTTCTTGTTCTGGTTCTCTGATCGTGGCAGGATTGATCACTTTCTATGCTTATATTTGGCAGATTTCCAGTTCGTTGTTCTGATGATCATTACATGCTTATCGATTTTATTCTGGAGATATGCTACGGCTTAGCACTCAGGTTCCTGTGTCAGTTTTCTTAAGAGATTTAAATATTGCTGTAGTACGGAATATTAAATAACATCATTTAATTTCTAGCTTATTTTTCACCAGCTAAAGTTTCGTCATTGATCCTGTCCTGTCCCATATGTAATCCGTCGAGCAAATAGTGTGACTTTTGGGCAGTACACTCACACCAGAGAAAAATAAAAACTGGGTATAGACAAATGAATCCATCACTGTAAATTTTTATCTTATCATCAAGCTACAAATATTATTAATGAGTGATTTTTTTTTAATCATGGAGGAAAATTCAAAGACTAATTGGCCTGTGACCAACAACGAACAATACGTTCTCCATTAATCCCTCATTAATTAAGGAGAAGATGTATAAACTGAGGGGCTAATAACCTCTTTTTTTTTTCTGAAAGGAAATCAATCCATTATCTTTGTAGAGTAGATGAATATGAAATGTGCAAAGACCCTTGTGATCGATACAAAAAGTGGAGATAGGTGATGAATTTTATAAAGTCAAGCGGCATATTTGTTCAACAAGGAAAGGAGTTTTTTTTTAATCTGGTAATTAAAGAGAGATAGAGAAAAAGAAGTTGAGCTAGCTGTACATAGGACAGTCAAAGAAGAAGGTCATCCAAAGAAGTACTCCCCTTATAAATACTCTTAAATTAATGGATTGCTAGCTGTCCAAACCAGCGAACTGACAATGGAACTAGAGAAATTTAAGCAAGAATTTTTCAAGAAATAACATGTGACAAAAAAAAAAAAAAAAAGAGAAGAAGAAGCTAGATGGAACTGCATTAGAAAGTGACAAGTCCAAGAGTTATGCCCATAGATGAATCATAGACTGAAAGATGATGGTGAAGATGATAGATGGATACCCTTTGAGGCGTTAGCTATTATGATCTATAGCTTTCCCCAAAGTATAAAGGTATTACTGGTAATTAAGGCAAAGTTAACTGCTTGCTTGCTAGGCAAATCTTCCATTATCATTTTTTTTTTAAATGTTATCAAAGAATTATTTTAATTTAATAATTTAAAAATTTATATAGATTTATATTATCTTGTGCTTAATTTTTATCAAATAAATAAAAATAGTGAGATTTAAACTCGTGACCACTTGGTCATCAAGATTTTGATATCATGTTAAAGTACCATCTCAACCCAATAACTTAAACTGTTAAATGAAATTTCAAGATATGATTTATAATATTTTCTAACAAAAATAAAATTAACTTAATAATAGTAAATTTTCAAATTACATATGAGCATGTTACTTGCGAATCAATTTATAATTATTTTTTTATTTTCTAACAAGTCATTACAATTACATAATTGTATATCCATATTTTTTTTATATATAATTTTATAAAATTCTTTCAGCTATATTATTTTACAATTTGATAATCTAATTATTTATAAACAAATAATATGAATATTCTATATGGTGATCTTATTAAAACATTATACTAATTGATGTAGCTGTTTTGGAAACAATAACAAATCAGATAGTCGATGCTTAATTGATCCAAATTGAAAAGTAGAATACCAAGGTTTAAAAAGTAGGCTAACAAAGGTTGTGCGCTAAGAAATTAACTATTTAAATTATTTTCTTATCGGATCAAAACATATTTTATACTACACTTTTGATTTAATTATTATCATTCATCAATTGATATTGGTTGGCATGAACTAAGAGGAAAAAACAAATCATAGATATGTATATATAATATATTCTATATTTTCGATCGATGCAATTCAATTTAGAGAAATATTATAAAATCATGTTTTACATGATTTCATCATTTTGTTAATAAAGAGTTTAATCGAAAAAAATATAAAATATAAAAGACACATTCAGCTATTGTATTATCATAAAGTTTTATAATTTAAAAGACTTAATTTAGCATGGATTTTATTTTCCTAGTTTTTTTATAGTTTTACTTTTCAATAAAAAACATTCAAATATATGCCTCTTAACTCGAAGTTAATGCAAACTTATAATTGATTTAAATGAAAATAATAATAAATATATTGTAATTAATCTTGTTCTAAAACTTGGTGTTTCAATTTTTTTTTTCCTTATTTTCTTTATCCTTCAAAGTAAAACACTTTTACCATAACATGTACTATGAATTGTCAAATAAGAAGCTAAGGGATGAGGTTCATTGAACTTAACTATATCAATTATGGCATTATTTGCTCACGAGTAATATAAACAACCCATGCACTAAAAAAGAAAAAGAAAAGGGCTGGGAAGAAAAGAAAAGCAAAGAATTAAAGCTGGTGGAACAAAGATAAAAATAAAGCAAGATTCTCGCAAGATTAACTCGATTCATACTTTTGTTTCTAGATAAATCAGTTCATGATGCGGGGAGATTGATCAATGCATCGAAGAACAAAGAAGAAAAAGCCTTCTGATTAGGATTTTTGATAAAGAGAAAGCATGTGCTCTTCTCCCCCATCAACAATCAACCGAAGGCATGAAATTAAATCCTAATTCTTTTAGTTTGCATCTGTGTTTTCAGCATCGGGAAAAAGAGCATCCCTTTCTTTCTTCAAAAGCAGAAACTCAAGTCCGACTCCTTTTAACTTGATCACCTCTTGCATCTGGTATTGGACAAAGCTTTGACATGTCAATTTGTCCAGGAGGTGTTTGTTTACAGAATTGAAGGGGAAAATAAATCATGCAAGTGAGATTTCAAGCATCAGGACGGAACTACAGTGACCTGGGAGACGCATGGCACCCTCGAGATTTAGAAAAACCTTCCCTGGTCCTAAGATCTTAAACATCTGATTCCACCCCTGTCAAGCATGCATGATGTTGTTTATTGTTTATCTTGGAACCCAACTTTTCCAAAACCGTGTTGCATCGCTGTAGAGTAAACCAAGCATCGATCTCCAAAGAATAAAAAAAGGGCCATCATATAACAGGTGCTTCGTCAACGTAATAGGAAAATTAAGGCAGCGCGCGGCTGATTGAGATCGAATGTAAATAGCATCGTTGGAGGACATGGAGAAGAAGAGAAAAATAAAGGCAAACGAGGTACACTACTGAACATATGACTGTGCTTCAGTTGAGGATGTCTGTGAGGTATACCGAGTAATTAGAGCAGCAATGCTTACACAGAATCTGGACGTGAAAATGCTGCATTTACTCCATAAACTTCCTTCGGGGTATCCAACAATGTTGCTTGTAGAGGCTAGAGCTAGCCTAGGCGAGCCAGTGAGGCAAGCCACTATCCAATCTAACTTTGGCTCGAGGCAATAGAACCATAATAATCTCAAATGGGTCCCTGAGACCTAGAAACGGTGCAAACAATCAAACGGCGAGTTAACTTTTTTTAATTTGTCATCTAGTTGGACAGGTCCTCCAATCCTTATTCCTTAAATGCATCTTGTACGTCCAAGGGCAAGTGCTGTCTTCAAATTAGCTTGCAAGGGTACAGAAACCCTTTTTCAACTTGAAATCCCCCCTTTCTTTTCTTGATTCAAATGCGAAGGTGACAAATCTCCTTTATTTATTGGATTTTGTTGGTACAGTATGAGCTTGCTCATGTGAACCACATATTCTTTAAGTTGTTAAAAAATCTAAAATTAGCTTTAGCTAATAGAAAGGGAGGTGTTCGTGGCAAGAAATCGGATTTCTCCACACAGGAGTGTCTGCTCTGAGAGACAGTATCTTTGATCACGAGCGTGTTAAATCGATTGGCATACGTGCACATAAGTAACATCAGTGTATCTCAAAACAAATCTTCTTGCTGACTGCGATGCCTGCATTGATAATGATCTTGGAAAGACATCAATGTCATGGACTCACAAGTGGCTCCCGATATCTCTTTTATCTCCATTAAGGTTTTACCCGCTTGACCAAAGTCAAATCAGACTGAGTAAAAATTTAATCTGGTTTACCCGAGATTAATCGATGAAGGATTCATCTACTGACCAGCTCATATCCGATCTGACATTTTTGTTATTTTCTTTAATGTATAATTATATTATAAACTAGTCTAACTATCCATTCTCTTATTTATAACTAATGTAACTATCCATTCTCTTATTTATAACTAATGTTTACTCTATGAATGAAATGAAAAGATCATTTCTTCAATGTTTTGCATATGAATATCTTTTTTTTTCAATATTACATTATAAATCCCTCAGTGCAATCATTAAACGTTATTAGAGTGTATTTATTAAACTCGATTTGTGGTTGATTTGTGTTAAAATAATAAAAATCAATGATATTCGGCAAAGACATTAAATAAATACTATGGTAATTCAAAAAATTCTAAATAAAAAATAACATGATTGATTAAAAGTATTAAATGTAAGGGCACTCGTTATATAGAACAAAAGAAAAAACAATCTAAATCTTTTAACTTCATTTTTCCAAGGAGAGATCGGCGTACATATTGTTACATATTTTATATTTCATATGTCGTAGCATATGTTAATATTGTATAGTTTACCCCTTAAAATTAGCTGTTCATTTGTTCGCCTAACATTAACTCCCTAAAATTAGCACATTTAACTTAGTTCCTTTTTATACTAGTTTTCTCGGTAAGAAGGGAACTCTCATTGTACTTATGTATAACAATGCTTATACATGAATAATATATGCAACTCTCCTTAAGTCAATATGATATTAGAGCCCTTGAAAAAAAAAAAAATATGTTACCATCATCATTATTGATTTCTTGTGTACCCCCCGCCCCTTATATCTTCGTATCCTACTAATCTTATCATGATCTTTGTCATGACCCTGATTGTTATTATACAATATGATTCATCTATCTTATTGTTTGGATTAAAATTAAATGACTTCAACTAAACCATTTGATTGAAGATAATATAACTTCATGCTACTGCGCAATATAAACTTGGTTAATTGATTGACAAAACTATTATTGTTGACGAACTTGATCTTGGTTATGCAAAATAGAGTCAATAATAATATGCCATTGTTAGAGATTGGTTGCTCAGGACAATGAAACTGCATATTATAACATTCTTTATTTGTTTGCCTACTACACATGATATTGGAGATAATGTTTCTCACATATATTTTGATATATTTGATGAAACCAAATCAACAAGTTGTGTTGTCAATCAACTAATATAAAAACAATAAGGTAGATTGATTCCATTATATTTTGCTGGCCTAAAACATCTTTAGCAAGAACTTGATAAACATTGTTTAATTAAAATGACATGCGCACAAGATCTCAAGCTCTGTCAATAAAAGATTATGAAATATCATATCTCTGACTTTCTTATGAGTTGGCTAATGGAATAGAATTCTTATTTTGAGTAGTCCCTGTTTGGTTTATTGGTAGTCATCTTTCATCTACAAGAAGTGGTCTTCTCCTTGCTATTGTTCTTTCAAATATATATCCCTAGATGATGTTTCTGATAAATTTTGTTATGATTTTCTATGGATTAAACTTTTAGCACGACTTGACAAAGCATTTGCTTATATTCGTCGTGAGGCTCAAGGTCAAACCATAAAGTTTGGTGGTTTTTCTCCACATGACTCACTTTTAAACTCTATTGTTGTCATGATATCCAAGACATCTGTTTATAGATCAATAGATATAGATGGCTTAATTTGTTCATTTTACAAAAATAGTTGATATACAAGGATACATGTTTTAAAAAAAAATGGCTTCCTAAATGGTATTTGGATCATCGCAAGAAAATTAAGGTTGGTCGCATTGCTCACACATCCACCTCTAGTTTGACACTAGATTCTCTGCACAGTGTGGTTGTCCTCGCAGCTACCAGCTCCTCCACAACGCTTTTCAGCAATGATAATAGCTTAAATTCACCACCTCTCTCTCTCCATATTTTATATTAATGGACTTTTTAGTTGATTCTACTCAACCAGGTAATACTCTTCATACATCTGGCACTCATGATACTAGTTAGATATTTGATTATGGTTTATCAATCATATAACATATGACAAGTCTTTGTTTCATACTAAGAAACCTCATTTCCATGAGTGTAAGGTCACTGTCAATGGCGATCAAGTTAATGTGATTATGATTGGTTTTATTGATCTTACACCTTCTATTTTTTGCATCATATTTTATTTCTCCCTTCTTTATCAAATTATCTATTACATGTTAGTTAGCTTACCAAACAACTAAATTGTGTTGTTATAATGTTTCTAGAATTTTACTTGTTACATAATATCTAAATAAAAGTGATCATTAGGCATGATACTAATAAGGGAGGTCTCCATTATGTTGAGAATATGAGATCAGGCCAGGTTCATCATGTATTTGGTGTACAACGTGATACAATTCAACATATTTGGTTGTGGTATTGCTAACTTGAAAAAGTCTATTTTGGTTATTTACATCATTTTCTTCCATCTTTGTTTTAAGACGTTCATGTAGCTGAGCTCAAATACGAAGTTTGTATCTTGACTAATACATCGAGTGTCTTATCCTTTAAGTTTTAATAAAAATAACACTTCATTTACTATTATTCATTCTAATGTTTGGGATCTTTCCCCTGTCAAGGCTTATAATGGAATTCGATGGTTTGTTACATATATTTGTTGATGATTATACGCATATGACTTAGTTGTATATGCTGAAAAATAAAAGTGATATTGGCTGCATATTTCATGTGTTTTATCTGATGATTCACATTTAGTTTAAGTCCTTTATTAATATTTTTCACTTTTATAATGGTAGAGAATGTTGCCCAATTTATTTTATTCCAGGATCATGAGATCTTATATAAAATTACGTGTTCGCAGACTCTTGAAAAAAAATGGTATTACAAAACACAATAATATGCATATTTTAGAAACTTCCCAAGCTTTTCTCTTTGTTGCCTCAGCTTCACAGTTATTTTGGTATGAAACTATTATATAAATGGTGTATCTCTTGAACAAAATGTATTTTTGAGTTTTGGATTTCAAGACTTCCATGGAAACCTTAGCTCATCATATCTCTGTATATGCAATCACAACTCTCACTTTATAAATCTCTAGATGTGTAAGCATATGTTTATATCCATAAGACGTGACATAGTAAATCGGATCCTTGTGTTGTTTGATGCGTCTTTTTCTTGGTTTCACTTTACATAAAAAAGTATATTATTGTTATCATCCATATCAAGGTCGAAAGTTTCTTATTGTGGATGTTACATTTGTGGAATTTAATTTCTATGTTTAACCCAATAAGTATGTTTCCCCTCTTTCGAGTGCACATTCCATCATACATGAACAAATGTGGTGCATTATTCCATTTAAAATAACATGCTCTACTATCAGATAAGCTAAAGCTATCATTTATCCTTAATCTGCTACTACTACTCCTAATATTGCTCTAAATTATCATTAATCTGCTATTACTATTCTAAATATTGTCACACCTGTCAACATAATAGATATACCTCCACGCACTACATCTGAACTATTAGTATTTAATATACATTATCGGGATTTACATCTGGTAAGTACCTTTGAATATACAATGACTAATTTTAATGATATTTATTATATTTACTAGTTGTCACCTAGATCAACACGGGGACAACCACTTAATTGTTACTCCCTGTAGGGCAAAACATTATATGTCATTTCTTAATATATGTCTTATCCATGGCTCTCACCTCAACATGTAGATTTTGGTTATAATCTTTTAGTTATCCAAGTTTCTTGTACTATTCATGAGGCTTTGCAAGTTTTTTGGTGGATTGAAGCCATGAATGTTGAGATGTCAATGTTAAAAAAAATATCACATGGAAAATTGTATCTTTTAATAAATAGAAGAAGCTTGTTGGTTGTTGATGAGTGTTTATTATTAAATATCATTCTGGTGGTTTTGTAGAGCACTATAAAGCATGTCTAGTACTAAAGGATATACCCAAATATATGACAATGATTATTTACTATAATGTTTTTGTACCAACTTAAGGTGGAGTATTTTCATATGTTAATATTGTATAGCTATAGCTATCTCTTAAAATTAGTTGTTAATTTGTTAGCCTAACAATAACTCCTAGAATTAGCTTATTTAAATTTAATATTTTTTACAGTTGCTTATTTTCCTCTCTTTTTTAGCCCATCAAACATCATTACTAATTCAATGTCTATAAAAAATAACTCTTAGCTGATTTCTACTCTTATCTTAGAAATATTTGAAGATGAATAACTAGTCATTATAAGATGTGAATAATTTTCAAGAATACGGCAAAGAATGCTACTTCGAATATGTTTTTATTAATTAACGTGTGTGTAGTTTAGCAATAGAATTAACATTGCAATTTCATTTATCGAAGCCATTTATATATTATAAAAAAGAAACCCAAACGCAGACTGAATTCCAGTTCAGAACAGGTTAAAACTAGAACCAAACACCAGAAGGTGTTGATGCTTGCAGCCAATACATGAAAGCGAGCCAGTTGGCCATCACATTCAACCTAGTCACATCAAAACGTTAAATCGAAAACACCATCAAATTCTCATCACCGTCCACTCCATGTTCACCGTTGACCAGAGCACAGTTCCGAAACGAGACAAATAAAGAGAAAGAATCGAGAATAATTGCCACCACCTCCTTGAGATTTGTGACATTCTTCTTTGATCATCCTCCGGAATTAGGAAACTGTGCCTCTCTATCATGAATTACTTCATTACTTATACTGCCATTGATCAAGGTCAAATGCTAACGACAAAACTTGTTTGAAAATTCTGGCAAACTAAACACCGGCTAGGCTAGATTTTAAAATATAATACAGTTTTAAAAAAGTCGTAGATTTTTAGTATAAAATGCAATGGTTAATAATTATATTTAGGATAAACTAAACAGAAAGCCACTTGATTACAACTTTCTAATATGAATCTTAACAGGATCACGAGCATGTACCCCTAAGAATGGAACCCCGATCGAAGGATGAAGTTCCCAAAAGAGACTGTACAAGGAACAAGATCAAGAGTTTTAGAGAACATGGGCTAGATTGATCAAAAGTTCAATAATTTTTAACAGATTCATTAATCCCACTTCTTTTCTTCTGCCTTGAAATTATTTTTTGCGAATTTGGCATGTGGATTAAGACATCCCAATTATGTACGCAGTAATTAATTCAGGAGGATGGATTTGGTAGTTAAGAAAATTTGCTGTTTTTTTATATATTTAAATCTTAGTTTTGACTGGTGTATTTTAAGAAAGGATTTAGTCTCGATTTACATGTAAGTTGATATAAGAATACTTTTATTACTGGAAAAAAAAAGTTATAGCAGAGATTTAATTCACGGTTAACTAATTTATCCATGAATTAGTGAGTGATATGATCTGATTTATGAACCGTTAATTTCCATCCCTTCATGTATCATAACATGTGAAAATTGAGTTTCCAAAAGAGAATTCATATGCCAAATTCTAACAGTGGTGTAAAAATATTATATATATATATATATATATATATATATTTAGATTAATTTGATATGTTAATGTTAAAACAAATAAAAAATAAAAAGTATTATTTTAATATATATATTTTTAAAAAATATTATAAAAATAAATTACTACCACGATATAAAACAACTAAAATTCTAAATACGGAAACCGTGAGTGAAGCTGAAATGAGTTTTATCTAGCTAGTATGCATGTGATTATAACCTCACATTTCTATCAAATAAAGTAGAACCTCGAGTGGACTCACGGCTAATATACGGAGCATATTAACAATATGATACTTTACACCGAGTCTAGCAATTTCTTTTCATTCCACAAAATAGCTTAACACGAGCTAGATATGTTGCAATTCTTGTTGTTGGCTTTTGCTATGATTTATAGCCTGTGGTATAATTTATAATAATTTTTATTATTATTTTTGAATCATAATTTAAAAGCTATTTTCATAAAAAAAATTAAAAAAATTGAATGATTTTAAGTTAAAAGTATGCTCAGTAAAAATAAATTAAATCATTTTTAAATGATATAATATAAGTTATAATCTATGAGTTAAAAGATAAAAAATAATATTTTTTATCAATTAAAATTTCAACTTAATTTTATAATATATTTTCTATTTAAGTAAAAAATTATTTCTTATCGAACATGCTTATGACTTTTACATGAATTAAAATTAAAAAAAATAACTTAAATCAATTAGTAAAATTAAAAAAATAAAAAAATAGCCAACATCAATTAACAAAATTCATATCAAAACAGAATATTAATTCATTAACAACTGAATTTATAACTTTTATTCGAATTTAATATGAAGCTTCAGTGAAAAACAGCATTATAAGCAAAATAGATTCTATCCATTTCTACTGCCGTGGTTTTCTGATCTCTTTCGGGATTCAAATAAAAACCGGTTTTTTTCTGGAAAAAAAAAAAACTAGCTCTATTCAAAACCAATGACTCGTCACACACAGACGACGGTCATTTAAGTCCTCGACGGGGATGTTGATATGCTTTTCTCCGGTCATATGTCTTTAGGGTTACATTATTAGCTGGTTTTATATCCATTTTGTCTATCTTAGGTTTATATTTCTCACTCCTACCTTAAGGCTAATCATGGCGCGGACTGGTAAGCTGATTAATATACTATCAAAGACAAGCAGCTTGAAGGATTTCATAAGAATTCCCTTAGAAATCCATCCTTCTATTTTAGTTCATTCTCTAACCTATCATTTTGTTGGTAGATATTTCAATGCAATCTGACAAAAATATCATCTTTTGAAATTTTGAAATCTCCACCTAATTTGTTAAAAAATAGTTTGAAAAATCAAATGATCGTATGATGTTAAAAACCATTTCTATTTCATGGTTTTTTTTTTTTTTTCCAATAAAGGAGGTTAGATTTGGTTTTTTCACGCATGGGTATTTTCACTGGCTTGCATGAAATTATAAAAACTAAATGGATATGAATAAATTAGAAACTAAACTTAAAATATAATATAAGTACCTTATTCCCACTATAAATTTTTTTTTTATTATGGTATCATATGTTTGAGCTAGTATATACATTCATAGAATGAAATAATAATACCACTAATTCAGACGCAATACATCTAAGTTCGAGAATGAGCTGAGCTCGAGTGAGCGTGTGATTGACAAAACACGAAACTTATTTTCTCTAGATATATAACTACACACCATATTCAATTGGATTTAGAGATCTATTTAATATCATAAGGTTCTAACTTTAGAATGTTTATGTGAATTGTTTTTATCTTGAATAATCATTTCCCTACTTATATAAATGTATAAAAGATTTATAAATAGATCTATTATTTTTTTATCTCATTAATGATATATAAAATATTTATTTTTTATTAGAGCCATTAAATTCAAAGGACTTTCTAGTTTTTTCGTTATATAAAAACAACAAGGTTCAAGAATTATAAATAATACTTTAACTATCTATGTAAAATATTCACCTTTTTTATTCTAAAAAATTATCTATTTCAAAGCATTGACCATAAAATATCAAAAACAAGTATATTTTTGTTCTTAAAATTTAAAATTTCTACTTTTATTTGTCATCATTCACATTAAAAATTATCAATTTTATTCTCAGAAAGTATTTAAATCTTGCCAACATAAACTATATTTTTACAGGAAACAAGACTAATATCATCAAGTTTTGCACTTCCTTGGCTAAAAGGAAGGAAATAAAGACATGATTAACCACTAACTTACGAAATAAACTATTCCCCGAACATATTAAATTTTGCAGTAGATATCATCATAAATTAGTCTGTCTAGTTTTGTAAAATAAATTAAATAAGTTTATAGTATTCAAAAAAACTAATCAAGTAATAGTTTAATTATTATTGATCAAGCTTAATTTAATATTAATTTATTTCTCTTATTTTGTCATCAATATTTTCATATTATTTATTTATTTCCGTACCTTTTCTATTTCTCAAAACAAACAAAAATCGGAACAAGGCATGACATTAAGGTAATGGACTAATGAATTATTTTTAAAAAAATTTAAAAAATAATATAATTTGTTTTTTTAATTGAACAAATAATTTATGATTATTATATAAACTAAAAAATAACAATTATACTGTTCACCCCTCACAAAACACTATTCTTTTTCATACAACCCGCAACCAAGCATAAACAGTGATCTAGTTCCCTCCGATTTAAAGTAGCTGCGTAGACTGAGAGTCCGAGACCTGAGACGAGAGCACCTAAGGCTACCACCTCCTCTACCAACTCAGCCCTATGAAAAGAAAAGGAGGTGTTCTTGAGAATTATTCCAGATACCATCAAAATGGGGAGAGAATAGCTTTCCAAAATTAGAAAAGATTAGAAGCCCACTAGCCACCTCTTTTGTGATTTTCAGATAATCACCGAGTTTTATCTAATCACATTTGCTAAACTGTAAAGTGCATTCTCTTAAACCACCGATTTGATATGATCTCTTCGTGTCTCCTTCCTCTTGGACTTCAATTAAACTAAACTCCCTCATTAGAAGCAATCATGCTTAATTATTATTGCATAAAGATCAACATCCTTCTAGAACTTGTTTAGGGCTACTTTTGAAGCCTAGCCTAGCTAGATCATGACCAGAGGAGAGGAGAGCCCTGCCCTTTTCTTTCCTACCACATGGGAAACAACATTACACTGTAAATTTATAATGAAGTCTGTATTCGGTGCCGTGCGGAAATATATATTTTAAATGTGTTTTTTAATTATAAATATATTACAATAATATTTATTTTAGATTTTTTTTATACCAATACATTAAAATCATTTAAAAATATTCTAAATCGTTAGAGAAATGCTTAATTTCCACAATCATTCAATTAGATTTGCGTACAAGAGATAGCTAGCGTGTGTTGGGTGATAAAAACCGTGCCCCTAATGCCATCTATATTTTTTTCGATTTAAAATTTTTTAAAAAATATATTTTATGGGTCTAGATAAGTAAGTAAAACTTTAAATATTTTAGATTTTTATTAAAAATATACACGCTAACTTAAATTTAAAATCTGCTATACAGATTTTAAACTTTTTACCACCACACTTCACCGTTTATAGCCTAATGCCATCTCTGTAACATGCAAATACAGTTAAGAATCCCACATTAAAAAATAAATATAAAATTTATTTATTAAGATCATGCGGACAATTTTAATATGAATTCTTAACAAGCAAGTAATCCTAAGACAACAAATTTGTGGTCCAGCCAGGTGCTTAAAAAATTACTCAACGTGCTACAATTACACGTCTGATCAATTTGTTGTTTCATCCATATAACCTTCATCGCCATTTTTCCACGTTGTTAGTTCCTCTGAAATGCAAAAATGGAGAAAGATTAACAAAAAAGTAAAAGTAATTAAAAGATAATAATGAGGAGGAAAGGTGGTGGGGTGCTTGCTTACTGGATCATGCTTGCCATTCCAGTTCAGTTATTTTTCTAATATTTAAAAAAAAAATTTAAAAAATTAATTTTTTAAAAATATAAAATATTATTTTAATTTATTTTTAAATAAAAAATATTTTAAAATACAAGCCAGACTAATCTTCATTAACACGGAGGGTCGTGTTTACCAAGAGGAAATTATTGGAGGTCTGAAGAGGTGAAATTGGGACCCGCAAAATGTACGGCTCCATGCCACCTCCGTTAATTTTGGTAGGGGTCCCACTCTATTATTATTCCTCGCCTTTCTCTCGAGCACCGTGCCTTGTCCCTTGTCTGCCCCTTTCTCTTTTAGATTATTAATTGTTAATTACCATTGCTAGTTCCTTACTTTACTGATCATTAGGGTAATTAATAATTTAATTGTTTTGTAATTTTGTTTAATTTAAAATATCTTCATGAGAGAAAGTTGATGGGTTTATCTCTCTGAATCACGTGCATACAGCTTCTTTAGGTCGCTTCAATTAAATTAATCACCGACCATGACCATGTCCGTACACATTAGCCATTTCTATGTTATCCTTCGGGAATCCTGTCTTTTTGTTTTTTACCCCTCTTTCTTGTTATTTTTCACTCCCACTTTAAAACTTGCTTTGTCCCCTTTCGGATTGCATTTCAACCGGATTTTTTTAATTAAATTTTAATTTTTTAAAAAATAATATTTTTAAATATTGTTAGATAATTCTAATATGTTCACGTGTTAAAAATATTTTTTAAAAAATAAAATTTTTTATTTCAATATATTTTTAAATAAAAAATAATATCCTCCATGCTTCCAAGGATTCACTCTACGCAAACTAGGTTTTGGAATGTGAAAATTATTGCTGAATACAAGAAATGCGCAGCCTGAAACACAAACTACTCCTTTGGTGCTGTATATTCTTAACAGCAGTGCTTCTTCCTCTCTGCCACCACTTATTTAGCATACGATTAATTAATATTGGAAAAGCTGGATTTCATTTTTTACTGTCAAGGGCTCAGTACGTTTTGAAATCAAACCTTCTAGCACTGAAAAGGTGAAACGGCACAGTATGGTAAATTGGGTTTTAAAATCCTCTTAAAATGTGTAATGCGGCATCCCAGGCGTTCAGGTCTGCAGGTACGCTTCCTTTTTTTTTATTAAAAAAAAAAACATTGCAGGGAGACAAACTCTTAACTATACTCTTAAAATTAAGAGTCGCCATGCTAGAAGGTAAAGAAAATTCTACTCAAATTAACATCAAAGGACTCTTGCAAAGAAATTCAAAAGATCCAATCGTGCTGCTCTTGATTACAAAATTACAGTGTTTTAATTGTTTTTAGGGGGGATGCTTGTTACTGTTTTCTCAAGGAAGTCGTATAAATATGATAAAAAACTAGGATTTTCTTCAAAACACATCACATCCAAGTTGGAATATGTGTTCTTTTGAGAATTTCAAGCCAGCAGCAAATTTTATGTATTGCTTTTCGTTAATTTAGTAGGCATGCAGGATCCAAAGCACTTGCGTGGAGCATGACCGCTGCCTGTAAACGATACAGAACCCAATCATGCAAATTCTTTCTTAAAATAACTCAATCTGACCTAATCCATGTAAATCTGTATAATTTATAATTTGGATGCTTAGCATGGTGTAACTTGTAGGTGTAATTTACTCGATTCATCCATATACGTTAAACCATACAATTAATCAGCGATGTAAGCTGCCCTACAAATGTTTTTGGTTTGATGGAACACCAGATTTGAAATATATGAGATCAATAAAAATGATTGATATTATGGTATAAAATGCTTTTAAAAAATAGTTTTTGTTTAAAAAATATATTGAAATAATTTTTTGAGATTTTTAATATTAAGTATTAAAATTATAAAAAAATACTAAAAAAATTAATTTCATTTTTTAAAGATAAATACATATTTAAAACATGATAAAATCAAAAGCAGTTGAAAACGCAATCCAGGCAAGCACATGGGGCTCGAGAATTTTCTTAGCGAATCCTCCAGCACAATCATTGGCGACTTTTTGTGATGAATGCGTGCAAACTCTTCCAAAACATCTCATTATAAAAAATAAATACAGATATCTTCTATGCAACGGAACAAGCAGCTAGTGGTTCAATATATTTTTACATGGGGAGAAGAGAAGAAAAGTGAAAGTGAAGACAAATTTATATATATTAGATGTATGTTTTTTTTTTAAAAAAATTTGGTTTGTGGTCATCACCCTATAGTCAGATTGCAAGATATTATATACAAGGAAACGTTTTTTTTTTTTTTTTCTTTATAACGTGAATAAGGAAAACAACTTCAGTGCTTAGGGTTGAAATTAATCCTCCAAGGTTTTTTTCTTGTCTGCCCTCACAAATCTCTCCCTTTTTTTTTGGTTTTTGTTGCTTTTGTCAAAGAACTCCACTCGTATTTCCATTGCTAGCATGTTTTTCAAATAAAACGTGATTAAATGCACTTGTCAATCGCATTTTAAGCTGTGACCAACATCATTTCTCACTAAACTGTCAACCTTTTCTGCTTTTTTCCTGTTCATCCCATATATATCGTGCAAATTGTCAAATGATTAAAAGAGGATCTAATGAGGAACCCTGGAGACAACAAATCAAGGGCTTCCATTGTGGTGCCGGTGGCTTAGCTTTTCACGGTTCAAATTAAGTTCAAGCCTTCAACTCGCAACTCATAACAAAATGGCTGCAAAGGGCTGACTCTTAATTCCACATTCAAGTGTTTGTACTCTCCAGTCCCTACTGCTTGTACTCCTGTGATTGATTCCCATTGACGTTCTGGGCACACGCACCTCTCTTTTTGCCTCGGAGCTCTTGTCGCCTTTATACGAATAAGCCTCAGCTGGACCGTATAATAAATGAGATTAAAAGTTGGGCCCAACTACTTGGGCTAGCTAGCCGTGTGGTTCAATTTCAAAGTACACCCAAAATGGGTCGTCTGTTGTTGTCTTTCACACATTAGGCCTACCTTATCCTATCCCTAGAAGGATTTGAGCTGTGGTTGTTCAACCAAAAAAAGATGCCGGGAGGGAGTTTCGCGACGGACGTGGAAGCGAGAGAGAAGATTGTCAGGCGGGCATGGCAAGGCAGCCCAAAGGGAGGACGACTTTTACGGCGGCATGTGGCTAGGGAGAGAATCAGAGTAGAAGAAACAGGGAGGAAAAAAGTAAACGGAGTGAGAAAGAGGAGACAGGCGAACTATTTACAGATCACAACTCCATACAGAGTCACCCTCAAGACCCAACCAACACGCACAAACTCAAGCACTCACAGATAGACTTGGAAAAAAAAATCCACTTTTTTTAAAAAGAAAGCGGCGCTCGCAGATCCTCTCTCTATACACGCCGCGCCTACTCTCCCCCTCGCTCTCTGAATATTTTCTTCTTTTTTTATCTCCATATCTCTGACAGTAGCTATCGTCCATAAATTTCTCCTAGCCAGGTATCACTTGTTGCTGTTCTTGTGTCACTCAATCTAGAAGCATAACTAGCCAGTCACCCACTCTCACTTTTCACATAAATAAAAATAAAAAAGGACGTCTTCTAAAACAAGTGCATTGTCATGCAGTGCGTGAGGGTTCTTGCTTTTCTTTCCAGTTGTTTCAACAACCCAGTCCCAAGAGATTGTTTGATTGGATCCACCAGATCTTACCTTTCCAATTTCAATTCTAGTTCATCTAGAACGACACCACATTTGTTGAGAATTGGAATCGATATTCCATCGTTAATATTCATTATTTGAAATAAGATCCAAAAACGGTATTTCTTATAAATATAGACTTGCTAAAGAAGAAACTCACTTAATATACGCAGGATAAATCGTTTTAAAATAATTAATTTAAAGATACACAGCTTTTAGAATCGTCGAAGAGCAGTGAGAGTACTGTAGGTGATATTAATGCAATACAGGAGAGCACAGATATACTAGGGAAGTAGGGAAGAAGCATAGGGGACAGCTTTTAGGGAATAGGTGACACACATGACGAGGCAGCTGACACTTAACTTCCCTCGAGCCCTGTGTTCTGAGGCTAAGATAACCACTAATACCACACTAGCCCCTCCACGTCACTACAGGTTTGCGGTTTTCTTCCGACTACCTTTTTGTTTCTTTCCTTCCCCTAACACGACGATGAGTCATAGAGCACGCGCACTTGTTTTCTCCGTCATACACGCTCTGTGTCTTTGCTTTCCACACGCGGCATCATCAATGCCAACAAAAACAATTAATTTTCCATCCACTTCTTTCAAATTCTCGTCGGCAATCTTTAATTAAAAAATATTACTATGTTTATAATTTAAAAAACATTATACTATTGCCAGCATCTCAGCTTGTGTTTATGCTCGAGTTCACCTCATGTCTCTCTATATCGAGGAGGTAATTAAGGGATCAAATGCTATAATACAAGTATTAGAAATTAAGGGGATTACTTTTCTTCCTCCAATATATTAGTGATTACTTCTCTTGTCTGGCTACAAATTAAGGGGAGCAAGCAACTTCCCCCTTCTCGGAGGTGGTAAAAAAATAGCAAAAAGTTGAGCAAAGAAATCTCCACCCACTCCGTCATTACTCTTTCTTTTCTTTTCTTTTTTTAGCAAAACGTTATTTCCATCCTTTTGTAACTTATGTTCAAACTAGCAAGAGTTTTTTATGGGCTTAAACTTGCTTGAATTCAAATGACCATGCTCTTGATTTGTTTATGCTGTGGTAAATATTATTTTTTAATATTTTTATTTACTTGAAAATATATTAAAAATATTTTTTTTTATTTTATAAAATTTATTTTTATATCATAACATTAAAACAATATAAAAAAAATTCAATTATTCTTTAAAAATACAGTTGGATCAGGAATATAAAATTAGCTCACATCCATGAATGTTAATTTATAAATGCAAGAAACGGAAATAACTTAGGATGAGACTTGAAAATTGAAGAGGCCCCATGAACGAAAATAGGGATGCACGAAGGCATGATTATCTATCTATCTATGCTGGGTTATTATAAAACAGAAGAAAAACAATCTAGATTTTTCTCATTTAAAGAGACAGAATTTGGTGTGGTTTGTTTTAAAAATATTTTAAAAAAAAATAGATTTTTTTTATTTTTTATTTTAAATTAATATTTTTTTGATGTTTTTATATCAATTTAATATATTAATATTTTAAAAAATATTTTAATATATTTTAAAATACTTTTTAAAAAAATACAACTATATTTCAAAAAGAGAGATTGGTTCGATAGAAATCATATCCTGACCCGACAGACAATTCTGGGATGGGGTCTGGCGCGTGGGTCTAGAAGATTTATGTTGGATTTTGGAATGGAACTGGAAAAAAGAAGCCTGGGACAATCCACAGCTCAGAGCCCCATGATAGAAGGACTACATACGTACACGTGTCTCGATACGTATGGTTCTGTGAAAAAAAAGAAAGGGAGTGTTAAGGGCGGTCGCTCCAGATTTGGTAGTTTTTAACATTTCTAGGGCAAAGGTATAAGAACATTGGCTTCACAGATCATGTTTTTTTTTTTTTTTCAAGGAAAAGAATTCTGTGCCGTTCAATTCACTATTACACTCTCTTTTCTTAAATCATTTTTTTTTCTTTTTTATTTCTCTTATTGAAATTAGCAAGTGGTGATTTTCTTCGGTTTCTTTTAAGAAACTCTCATTCTATGATTTAATAAAAAAAAGATAATGTCACTTAGTTTATTAGTGGTATTAAAAATTTATATAATTATTAATTTTAAAATTTATATAATTAATTAAAAAATATATAAGTTAGTCCATTACTCGTAAAAAAAAAAATGTTACCATCTACTTTATACAAAATACCAGCATGACTGAGGGTGAAATGGGCCCCTATTACCCATATGAAAATAGACCTGGGCTCAATTTTTTAGATTCTTATATTGTCACAATTTTAGTGTTTATATTTTTTATTTAAAATATTTTTTAAATTAATGTTTTATATGTGATTTTTAATGATTTTATTTTTTTAGTGAAAAAAATAAAAAAATATTTTTTAATTAAAAAATACTTTTAAAAATCAACTTGCAATATATTATTAAACTGACATTTATATTTTGTTTATGAATATTTTTTTGCTTAAAATATATTAAAATAATATATATATTTTTTATTTTTTAAAATATATTTTTAATTCCAACAAATATACAAAAATTAAGAAAACTCAAGGCAGCAAGCACATTGAAGGATGCTATTGTTGAAAAACCAGATGGTCCCCTTCTACAATGAAGAGGACTGGACCCCAATCAGACATCTATCTAATAAAATGACACATTTGACAGTTGATAGGGATTTGCAGCTTTGCAGGCTTAGGGGAAGCCATGGCCCCCCGCCATCCAACCCCAGCCAAACGAGCTTGAGATTTTTCGGTGGCAAACTCCAAAAAGAAAAGCACGAAAAGAATGAAGAAGACAGGCAGAGGGAAGGAGAAGTACTTTCGGCTTGCTTGGGCCCGTTTTGCTTTTCAGTTTTAGGCTTCTAGCCCACTTGCGACAAAATAGTTAGGCACTTTGGATTTTGACAGAAAATACTTTTTAAAAAATAATAATAATAATATAAAAAACAACAACAACAAGAAGATATTTTCCGGGAAGGATATTATGGCAGAAGGATGTCATCCTCAAACCATGTTCTTAATTGCGGGCTTCGGGACTTCTTGATGTTAAACAATGGTCTTCATGAATTTCCTGATATTTTCATTGAATACAGAGAAAAACACTGCCAATAGTTATAGGTAAATACATTGTAACTATTAAAAAAAATTCCTCGTTGTTACTGACACATAATTTCCACAGCAGATAGTGGTGTGTAGCTGGTATCATTGCTATTTAGATTAAGGATATCAAATAACGGTAAAGTGGTGTAATGTCACTCAAAACATCCATCGTTTGATTGTCATTTAGAATTAGGGTTAGCTAAGTACATCGAAATTAAACTCCTAACTCGTTGAAGCAAGTCTCTATAATATCCCAACCGATTCAAATCAACTTGCAAGAGCTTACCAAGCTCATTGATGCAGTAAACAAGAATTTCTTGAAATGTTCATTTTCTAGCGCTGTCTGAAACTTGAGTAATAGCATATGATCACACTGAAGATTGTATTTTGATGCAATGGTAAAACGTTAAAGCCAAGGATTATTTTTTTTTTAATCTCGTGGAGCCGTGCTGTTATTGTTAAAAGCATTAGATTGAGCTTCCGAAGTTCCTTTTCACCACTTCAGGAGGAGCATGCTCGAGGTTCTAACGTGCTTTACCACTTCCTTTTGGATGTAAAACAGACCCCTCATTTTGATGCTTACAATGAGGTCTCTATTGGGCCAAATAGTAATTTGCTAGAAAGCAATTGCTTCCGGGTTTTGAATAGAGCAATTTATTGTTCCGGAGTGAAATCAGTCATGGCTGGAGTGTGACTTGAACAACTTTAAGGAGACTGGGAATTATGCAATTGTGATCTAATGGTAAATCCCACTAATTTTATAACTCGTATTCTTGAAGCTCCAATAATCTTTAACATTACTAGCGTGAATCATGCAATTGTAACATTTTTTATCCTCGACATAAGATGCCCCGCCTGATGACAACTTCATGGGAGCCTAAGAACTAAGAAGTGCAGCAGATGTCCCGCCGATTGCAGCAATATCTGACATAAAGTTTAGAAGGCCTGATCTCAATCACCACCTCGACTTTGTTCATCCAAAGGAAAGTCTCAACTGGCATGCCAAATGTCCAGTGAGATGCTCAAAACTTCCAAAACACCAATAAGATACAAAAATGAAAGCAGTCATAGATTTTAGTTGGCAGAAAGGAGATAACCAATCTGAACATTAGATGCCAGAAAACAATAGCATGTTAACATGAAGCATAGCATTCCCATTCAAGGGAAGAAATGACAGCAAGCGGGAATCAAGGCACCGCGCAACATTGGCATTCAAGTGTACGAAAAAACTGTGATTTTAAGCAATCTACTTGAAAGAAAACACATCAGGGTGCCGTTTCTCAAGTAACATTGGCTCCACACTGTTCATCACATCTGTAAAAGTCTTAGTTAATTTACAACCAGCAACATAGTAGCCTGATATCACACTTCTTGACCCTCAATTTCCACTACACCATTGCAGCAAGTGAACCACCACAGATGGTTCCTTGAATTCACACAAGCTTAGTACTGCCCTGGACGATTTGCAAGCTCAGCCTACAAACAAAAAATTTAGAAACATAATAGTTGACTTTTAATAAGTTAAATGGAGTGCTAGAAAGCACAGACAGTCCTTTTCTTTTCTATACAAATATCTTGTTTCTATAGATGTAGTTAATTGCTACAAAACTAAACAATAGTTAGGCTTCAACATTAAATCTGTAAATAGTCTAAAATAACAGGTGTCATAACCTAATTTTGATCTATTTGCTTTTAATTTAATTTTTTAAAGGAGCTAAAATTACGAATTAAAAGATCAGAGACCAACATTTATTAAAGGTGTGATTTGTCAAACTTTTGGAAAGATTAGGGACAATAGTGGGTTTTTTGTTTAAACAAACTATAAGATAAATTCATTTTCAATTTTGAATCAAATTTAAATTTTTTTAAAAAGGGTATTGTTCGTGTTTGTTTGGGACTGCAAGACTCATGTTATAATTTTATAAATACACATTCTAGGAGACAAAAAGGAGGGGATTCTACATCGAGAGCAGATCAAAAAGCTTTTAGAGAGACAAGAATTGTTGACCAATTAGAGTTAGAGTTACTAGTAACCATAATACTGGATAATGACTTCTTAAACAAGACCTTTCCCCTCAAAGAACAAGATGTCAAATATTTGTTCTTTTTCTTTTTTTTTTAAAAGGTCACCGCAACGACGGGTAGTGACAAGAAGATTCAGGCCTCTTTGAGATAATGGGGCAAAGTGATCCCATGGGTATACATTACAAGGCAAGAACACATTATTTCGATACAAAACCATTGAAACAAAGCAACAACGCTAATTTCTTGATGATGATAATAATAAAAAGCAACATCACCAACCAGATTACAATAAAATTACTAGCAAATGCCAAGTATAAGCTGGCAAACAATTAGCGAGGATATATTCATGGCCCTTATTAGGAAACAACAATTCAATAAGGCTAAAATGTTAAACTTATGGGGCACACCACATGATTTAACTAAAAAAATTCTTACTAAATCGTAAGATGATTACCAAAATTGCCATGTGGCTAGGACTAAAGATGCGAAGTTATGACCCTACAAAGCACACTCATGCAGTAAGCTAGACTCCAATTCACAGCAACCAAACCTGTTCCTAGAACAAGTACAGTTGGGAAAGAAATCTGCTGTCACCATGGCTTACTAGAGTAAACATGGGCAGGCACATGCCATTTTATAGCAATGGGTGCATGATCCAACATTCTACCAGACAGTGAGAGCCAACACTCAGATCATAACCTCCTCTGAAGATACATCTAGATGATGCATGCTAATATGCTGTATCTAATCAGAAATTGAATCTGTTAAAATGAGCCTACGCCACAGCAATACACCCCCCTCATTATTTTGGCTCTATTTCAGCGTGCAATTTTGCAAAACTGTACTGTTTTTACTATGAAAGTATTTCGGGTGGGGAGAGCAGAAAAAGAAATAAAACCATCCCAAAACAACAATCCAGGAAGCATATCTCACCAAAAGGGTAACAAATATTAAAATTTCAAAAAGCAACTGAACTTTGTGCCAAATGGACACCTCAAAATGTGATATTTCTATTACTCTACTCCTGCTTTAGGATATGCAATCAACAAGGCCATAATGACCACTTGGCATTTCTCTTCCTTTTTATTTTTGAACAGGAGAGTGGAGATTGAGAGGAGCCGAACTTCAGACTCCCATGAAGTGTCAAAAGCACTCTCTCTACCAACCCAATCTATGATGGATTGGTCATTTGGTATTTCTGCTATTCACAAAAGGCTCCCTGGGATGCTTTTCTATCATGTTCCCAGCATATATACAAGAACACTTCAACCAACAAATATAAAGACATTTGACTTCCTAGGAATATTTTCTTTCTGTTGTATATAAACAACCTAGCCACAAAGTGATTGCTTGAACTGACACGCCACCTTACACAAGACCTTGATTGAAATCAGCAAGCTAAATCCAAGTCATTTCTAAGCAATACCATACCAAACAGAATCACATAGCAAAGCTGGCTTCTTAATTACATCAAACAAAGATGCTTCATTACAATTAAACCCTAACAAGCATTCAAATCAAACACATATTCCAACAATAAAATAACAAACCGAATCACAAGAATGCCATACCTCAAAAGCATTCTTCAGATGGTCAAGTTCCTTGTCTAGATCATTGATGGCCTGATTATACGCCTGCATTGGCGATGACTGGCTGGTTGTGTGAATCTACAAAAAACCCACATTCCTAATCGATTAAAAATCAAAACCTCATAATTATTATAACATGAGAACCCACATTTCCACTACACACACAGAAAAGACAGATACGCTAAGCTTAGCATTACTAACCCTAACGATAATTTTGTACTTGAGAGGGTGAGGCAGCTTGTAACCAGCAAAGAGAACATTATCATCTCTGTGTAATTGCCTAATTAAACAAAATAATAATAATTATTAGAGTTTGGTTAAGCTAAGATCAACGAAAACAATATATTTTGGAAAAATACATAAGGAGTAATTTACATGCGAAGAATGTTGCCAATGGTGTGGTCTTCTCTCTCTACGGTGAACGACGCCGCGTTGATAATTTTCGTATCTCTCTCGTACGAAACCCTAGCAAAGAGAAAGCGAATTAATGAAACGAAATTGGTGATAGAGAGAGGAAGAGGGTGAAAAATACTTTTTGGTGCCTTCAGGGACGACGAATCGCTCATAACGATCAGGGGCATTCATGGCGTCAAGTTTTTTTGTCTCCTTTTGCTCCGAGGAACACTGTTTGTGCGCGCAGTGCAAGTCGTTCTTGTTTTGTTATACAAAGCGCTTGCTACAAGAACGACTAGGCAGGCAACTACTCGTTTGGGAGATAAAGCGACAAGTCTTGTAACCTTATCTTTACCAAAAAAAAAAAATAAAAAAATAAAAATCAAAACCATTTTTTGTTTTAAAAAACTAAAAACTGGTTAAGTAATTTTGAAAAAAAACCGGTTCAAAACTAGTTTGGTCTAGTTTTTTTGTTTAGATTTAGTTTAGTTTTTTCAGTTTCAGATTTATAAAATCAAAACTAAACCAAACTGATTGGTTTTTTTAAAATTCTAATCGGTTTAATCGAAATTTTCATGATTTGATGTTTTTTTAAAATTTTCTTGGTTTAATCAATTTTTTGGTTTTTTTTAAAAAAAATTTCTCTATTTTCCTAATTACTCATATCCATTTTTCATCTTTATTCTAGAATATGGTTTCCATAAAAAAAATTATTAACTAATAACATCTAAATTATGAAACAAAATTCTCATTTATATTGTAACTAATGACAACAAAATTAAGTAAATGATGAATCAAATGATACCCTTGTTTCTTAAAATGGATGTGATTTTCTTGACAGAATAGATAACGGTAGTATTATTCATGCTCCATGAAACATTAATCCCATTCTCTATTTATTACAAGTTTATTAATATATTAAATCATCTCATATCTTTAATATAACTATGGAGTATATTATCTTGACTAGATCAAATTTTATTGAAACATTACTTTTTAATTATTTATTAAAATAATCCAAGAAAAAAAAGTATCGAAACTTAATTTTTAATAATTTCAGTTATCTTTACAATTAAAATTAATTACTCTATTATATTTTCTTTAAAATAAACAGTTTACTAGTGATTTGGAAACACAAAATCTTGAAAAAGAAAAAAAATTGCAGTTTGACCCAATTTTCTTTTTTAAAAGAAATTAGTTTAGTGATAAAAAAAGGTAATACAAATAATTATTAGTGTTGCATTTAAATAAAAGAAATGTAGCTAAAAGTAGGAAACATTTCTTATTCAAATTTTAACATCATAATTCACTACTAGAAAATCAATAAATATAACTGAAAAAAATTTATTGATATTATAGTGATTTTATTGATAAATTAATTATTAATAAAATATATATCTTAGATAAAAAAATTTTGTTGATAACACTATTAAATATTATAATGATTTATAAAAAATCTAATTAAAGATATTTTGGTCAATCTAAAAAAAACAAGTGGGATTAACAAAAACATGGAGTGGGGATAATATCACCCATAGAAAAATATAAAACATGCGTTTTCAAGGAAAATGGTCAAAAACTTATATTTGTCCTATATTAGTACTTCGATTATTCTATTTTTAATTATACTGATGTGAGTCTTTTATTTTTAAAATTATCCTTGTTTACTATTTTTGTCAACGCTGTTCGATATGGTGTTAAATCTTTCAGCTAGCTAAATAACATGCTAACACGATATTTTCCCAGGCATTGTTTGTTTTAAAGTTTTAAAAGTAGTTTAAAAAAAATGTATTTCCTAGTTAAATAAATTATTTTTTTTATTTTTTAAAATTCACATGTGTCAAAAATAATTTTAAAAAATAAAAATATTATTTTAATATATTTTCAAATAAAAAACATTTTAAAATTCACTTTCTCAATCAGACGGATGCCATGCAAGTAGCTAAAGTAAACATCTTAGCATAGAAGGAAGCGAGTATGAACACTGCCTTGCCAGTCTCTCGAGCTTATAGCAATTACTCGTGCTCCAAAACAAATAACAAAGGAACAGATTAAGAGCACTGAAGGATACTAGAATTCTTCTTAAACCATTGATCTCTCATGCAATAGATGAAAACACAGACAAGAAGAGAATAAACAAGAAGAAAAGTGTTCGTGACCCAAAAGGTTTGCTCATAAAAAAAAAAGAAGAGTAAATTCATAGTTTTATTCTAACGATAATTCTTATATTTCGTGTATCTATCTTTTTAGAAGATTTATGACTTCTTAGATTGGTTTAAAACAAACCTTCATAAGATAATAAAATTTCTTTAATATGTACCATCATAAGGACCTCATGCGTTCTACACCAAAAGGAAAGCAATTCAGTGCGCTTAACAACAATCCATACGAGGGAAACTCGTGTGGAAGTCTTTTATCGAAGAAACGTGAAACATCGCCTTCACCTTCAAGCTTCGATGAAGATCACGAGTCAGAATCTTCATTTGAATTTGGTTGGAAACCAGTTGTTACGGGGTATGCCAGTGGATTTGTAATTGGAGCAGTTATTGGGGACATTGCCTTAAAAACGAAACGTGAATGGTTGCTGAAGATCTTTAGCACAACACAGCAGAAAATGAGTAGATCAGAGACAGCACAATGGAGACATAGAAATTGAACTTTTCTTAGGAAAGATCCTCCCTCCATGATGTAAAATAGGCATTTTTGTACTCTTTTTCCGTTTTTCCCCTTTGTTCATCGCTTATTCGTTTGCGTCGGTTGCGCAGGTTTAGAAGAGCAGAATGACAGTGTTTCATATTGTGAAAACTTCTGGTTTTGCATCATAGTATGAGTAATGGAATTGGCTTGTGCATCGCCTACAAGGACAGGATTATTACAACTTTAAGACCCTAGGCAATTTGGTGAATGTTTTACCCATTTACTTTTCATAGACTAGATGTTGGTTTTCTGGCCAGGGTTAGGATTGTTTAGTAACCAAACTTTTTTCTTCTTCTTTTTTTATCCTAACGATTTTATAAGATAGATACAGAGCACCGTTTTTGTGCATGATTATGGAGAAGAAACAATTCATCATTTCAGTCACAGAGTTGTCTTGACTTAGAAGCTTGGAATAGATACATATATGGAAGAAAATATCTGTAATCAGTGTTTCTTGAAACAGTTCAGTGTTCCAATTATTAAAATTTAACATATTCTTCACTGTGAAGTTTCCATTTTATGAGTTTGGTAATTAGCAGCTACGTACAATGGCTTTGCAGATCAATAATTGGACTACACAGATAAAAACAGTAATACAATTCCATCAACACCTACAATGCGCTCCTCCTCCTTGTTCACCTCCGCCCATAACTAGGCATCAAGGATGTGAACTTGCCGTCCATTACAACAGTTGATGGCAACAAGGGCATAAAAAGATCATATGTGGAGGTCGTCGAATTCTTCATTGCCATTAATCTCTCAAGCAACAGGTTTCAAGGGAAAATTCCTAAATTAATGGGGAACCTAAAGGTTCTTGCAGATGAGAGCAACTACCTCGGGGAAAGGAGGGAAAATCTCCATGGTCCGGATACGTTAGAAAAGCCCTCCCCAAGAAACCATTGAGGACGGAGAACAAACAATCTCAAGAACAGAGAAACAAAAGAGGTTTAAGTGTTTCTCCTAGTAAACGTACGTACTATTGCAGAAAGAGAAAAGGCTACATGCTTGCTTCGCTAGCTAGCCCATTGACATTCGGCTATAGATCATCTATACTTGTTATTACCACATACGTAAAGATAGCTCTTTTGCAAGATGATATGAAAATTTTCACTTTTTTCATGAATGAATATATCAAAATAGATTATATTAAGAGAAATGAAACAATTTGGAGTCCCATAATATGTTGTCTATTCTAATCAATTAGTACAAAACACATGTATAGGTATACATGCCATCTCTTTTAATTACGGGAGTTCAGAGTATAGGCATACCTTTGGAAGCTTTGGACAGGCTGATTACATGCAGTGGTTCAAAGATCGACTGTCTATCCTTAATTTCTTCGCTTTTAATCAGATTGATGTTCTTGCATTCCACACATGCATCAAGATGTGCTCGAGTAGATATACATGGAGATTGTTAATTAGTCAACCAAATTCCTTGAATTAATTAAATTACATCTGTCCTTTATCAGCATTTTTTATCTCCTCTATGCAAAGGATTCTTCTCGTATTATAGTTCACATATATAACAATTGAGAAACAAACTTTAATTAATTAATCAAGCAATAAAAACAGCACGCTCCCACCGAGTATAGCAATGTCTGAAGTTAACTAAAAAGCTACTTCTTGAAAGCAGATCTTAGGTTTTTCTCACAGCTGGGAATAGAAATTCATGTTTCCACTAAAGTATTTAGACAGCATAAAACTGCATATACATGTCAATGCTTGATTGTGTTAGTCCAATACGCTTGTAGTTCAATTAATTATATATAGCACCTATGTTTTCCACCCTTAAGAGGTATTTTTCATTATCCTTACATATCACCATAATACACACACACACACACACACACAAGGTTAACTACAATCAATAATATTGCAGAAGCAGAAAGTACTTGCTCTTGAACACAAATATATTTGATCACATTTTATGTACAGTTGATAATCAAATTGCAAGGAGAAAATTACCAGTTTTTAGTTTGGTATTAGACTTCTCAATCACTAATGTATGTTTGTTTAATCCATCTCTATCTTCCAAGTAATTGCATACTCTAGCTACATGGAATTGTAGAATACTAATTTATGCCTTCTCGTTTTGTTTCCACTTCAACCTTGTAAACCTGCAGGGAGAGTACCTTATTTTGTACTCTGAAATAGTCTCAAGTTTAGGCGACCATGTTTGTTCTTTTGATCCAACCAGCTGTTCATAATGCTTCTTCAACTCTGGAGTGCTACAAAGAAAACTATTACCAGGGCTAGTAGAACCTGCAGTTTGATCTTGATCTCCGCCTCTATTTATAAGCCTCGTTATGAATTCTGGCACAACCTTAATCAAAACCCTACCCTCAGCACCCTTTATGTACTGGAAAGGAGACTCTCCGAAATTAATAGGGGTTCGTTTAGGGCTGGAACTGAAGGCTGCAAGAGAAGAAGCTGACAAAACATTGCATGCAAAGCGATCTAATGGAAGGACAAAGTAGGTTTGGCCTGGCATGAGCTCATCATCAATGGCTAGGGATGGAACAGGATGACCAATGAAGAAAGAATCTGCATGGCAGACCATTTTGTCTGGATTCTGAAACATGATCTCTCCAGCTATGTGTTTGTTGCTGCCAGTTAAGATTCTTGTGGTTCCTTCCCAGAAGATTAGCTTCACCACTGAAGATCTTGAGCTTTGATGGAAACATGGAAACACTGCATATCCCATCTGAAGAGAGACAGAGATAAAATATATGAAGTTTGGATTGCTTGAGTACTTTTGGGTTTTGGATGGAGAAGATAAGATAGAGGAGGGGTTAAATAAACAAGGGAGCCTGGTTAAGGATTGACGTCGATAAAGTCTAGGTATATGTTTCTTAAAGGGCTTTTGATGGGGTCGGTGGTCAGCCATGACGGCTTTGAACATCTAAATATATCAATCCTCTCACAGCTTCACGGGGTATCTTCTCAAAACTTCCAAAGGACTTGGTTGTTACAACTCACCCTGGCCAAAGTGCTGGTGAGAAAGTCAATTTGCTTGCTAGCTAGCTCGATCGATCCGTGGTAGTTAATAAATATATACATAGTTTAGTTTTAGCATCACATCCAATGTTTCTTTCTTCACTTGTTATATTGTTTTTGGACACGTTGGAAATGTTAAGTTTATTTTATTTTAAAAAAACAGATCTATATATAATTTTGAGCATATCTTATTGAAATTTTTATTTATTTAATTAGCATGATTAAGAGAAATTGTGACAACTTCCTGGCCTTTTTTACTTTTCCTCAAGGATTCATATGGTTTGCGTGCTAGATTCAATTAATAACATCAGATTATATACATATAAGTTAAAAAATCGGTGATATGAAGCTAGGCCTCGCCTGCCAAGCTATACATCAAAACTTTGAACACTGACCATGCATTTTATCAATATTTATGTAAATGCACGATGAATGATATATATGGTGGTCGTAACTCAATAGCCATAAATAAACATGTGCCCTCTACTTATTTCTTTATAGGTCCGACCAGGGACCTCCTCATATGAATGAATATACTATATGATCATAGTCTTACAGAAAATTAAAGACGAGCGTTGACGCAACCATACTAATAAATGGCCATAGCAACATTTCATTAAATTTAGCCCTCTTGATTATAACACTTAGCCAGCTAGCTAGGTAATTCTGCCACAACAAATGGTTCTACATGAAGTTATTGGTTGGATCATAATAATATATATCTTTAGCTCGGTGCGTATGCTATCCATGCCTTGGGTACGGCCGGAGGGATATATATCGGTGGTGGTCAGGTGGATTTACTAACATTCCACCCCTAGATTTATTGAAAATGCAGAAGCACTACTTAAGGTCAACTATATATTTATGTGGCTAGAAATTTTAGTTAATTAAAAAGGTATAACATAAAAAAAACGAGTATCACGTGCATGGATCTGAAAGATTTAATTACTCAAGAGTCCTTCTGGTTAGATGAATGTCATCCTTAGATTGGAGGTTAATTAAGTTTCATTTAGCAAATTAAAAGAAGAGGATGGCTTTTAAACGGCTTTATTGGCTTAAAAGAAGAGCTTTGATTAAAATCAAACTGCTTTTACGGTTCTAAGATTTTCTGAAACTCGATTTTCTAAATTTCTTGAGCAATTTCTTCATTGACTTTTGAAGTAATTTTTGCATGCTTGTTAGAGGAGAAATTCAAAGAAACTGACTTGTCATTTCTATGATTTCGCGCACCCATAAGGATATATATATATATAATTCAAATGTAAATAAATTAACTTTAAATTATACAATATAAATACATTAAGTATCTAAATATAATTTTAAATTTTAAACATTCTTAAATGGTCAAGAACTTTAACTTAAAGTTAAAGTAACTCAACACAAAAAAATATTAAAATATTGAAAAAATAAAATTTTTGAATTCAAATAAAAAAAAATACATCAAACATCTTCTTAATAATTAACATAAAAATAATGCATTAAAATTTAACTTCCTCATATTTGTTTCTTTTCTTCTAATACTGTAAATATTTTAATTATAGCATCACCATTATAAAATTTATTGGCACACTATAAAATTAAAAGTAATAAAAACTAAATTAAAAAAAAAATAGTAATTGTACAGAAACCATATAAAAGAAAGCCCACAAAATTTAACTGCATCAAAAGTCAAAACTGTCACAAAGAAATGCTCATTAACTGCTGTCCTGGCATAAGGTATTTTTATAATGAAAATAAATGTACTCTCTCCAACCCAACTCAATTAGACAATTAATGTTGAGATTGCCGGTAGCTAGTTTCAGAACATGTTCACTTGCTAGACTTTTTGTACCACATTATCGTGCTCGAGGTTGAAGAATCTTCTCGAGTTTGGATCCGTGAGACAACCTCATACCTTCTCTCGTCTCGGAGTGTTTTGTCGAGCAACCACCATTGGTTTGGTTGGAGAAATCACAGTTCCTCTATCACATGAAAATACTCTAGCAAAATATTAACAGAGACAGAAAACATGGAACAAACTTGGAACATTTTAGCCATAATTCGGTCGAGAAATACAGAATGAGTCGAGATCCTAAATAAGATGTGTTTATTCGATTTTATTTTGTTTTTTTAAATGATATGATATATATATATATATATATATATATATATATATATATGCTGGTCATTCGAGCTGAAATGGAGCTAAATTAACATCTTTTCTCTTATAGTTTTGGCCCTGCGACAGATTTAACATATATCTGCCGAAGATTGAATCACAAAGACCTAAAGAGGGTAAATTAGAAAATATTAACGGCGAAAAAATTGACCTTGAATCCTGATTTTGACAATTCTAAAGTATTTATGGGATACGACTTTGTTAAGTTATGTATAAAGAGCAGTCTAAAAGTCAAGTTTATGCTACTGTCCAGTGCATTGAACAATATTTATTGGAATTTTATTTCATTTTTATGAATTATCAAAACATTGAACAGCACATATACGTGGGTAAGAAGATTACTGATGCATGCACCCTTTCCAGTTATTGTCAATTAAACACAACGCAAATACTCTCATTAACCCAATTTAATTAGAATGTGTTCTCGATCGAATTAGAAAAGAATAAAACCTAATTAGAAGTCGTATGTTTAATTTTCTTTAATTAAACGCACCTAAGGTGACAATTGTGTTAGCTTGTTGGGGAATGTTGTGGTGCAATGCCATTAGCTATTATTTTCTTTCTTTGATAAATTGGAGAGAGTGCATGGATCTCAAGACTTAATTTAGTTGTAACCTTAACTATGCTCTCACAAATGGGGTTGGCTCTTATGGTTGGCCAAATTATCTACCCTTTAATTTTTAAAACTTGTTTGCGGTCCAAAACCACAATGTCAAACAAAGTTGTGATAGAATAAGGATATTTTCAGTTTTTTTTTTTGTGTTTTAAAAATAATTTTTTTATTTTTTTATTTACTTCAAATTAATTTTTTATATATTTTTAATTTATTTTTATGTAATGATATTAAGAATAATTTTTTAAAAATAAAAAGTGTTATTTTTATATATTTTTAAAAATAATTATTACTCCATTTTCAAATACCATTTAAATATTTAAATATTTGGTGATGATCACCATCCTCATCTGCGGAGAAAAGTGGCGCAAATTTCTTCGCTAGACGTTGCCAGTCTCCGTGACTGATCCAAGTGGATTCCCTCTAAATTTGGATACAGTGAGCAAATATTTTTGAAATAAGTTTGAAACTTTACGAATGTCATCACCTGTGACATCAACCAAATTGGCGTTTACCGATATGCATACAAGGATCAGAGTTATTTTGGCATTTAAAACATGTAAAGTTGCTATCAATCTCGTAATTCGTTGTTTCAAATTCTTATTATTGGCTGTCCAGTTGCAGGTTGACTTGCAAGTTGTATAGATGGAGTAAGTAGACCTTTGAAATGGACTTGCAAGTTGCAGATTCCGTTCATTTCTTGCAACGTTTGCTGTGCCGTTACCATCTATATATATATATATATATATAGACACACCAATAGCACGTAATGTCATGATTTGGCCACGTTGTCTTAAAATCTTAATTTGGGATGATTAAATTGTCAACGGTAAAGATTTAGTCCAAGATCGAAACCTGACCAGAATCTCAGGAGCGTTAATTTTGTCTCAATTACTACATTCTTTTAAACCACAAAATTCAACGTAAATGAATCATCCAACCAGAGGGTCCTACACTGTGGAAAAACATACTGGTAACAATGATGTAGTCAGAATTATACCGTCTAACGTTTTATTCGTGTCATCATCATCTTTCGACCGTGTTTGTCCTCGAAAACTTAGATGAGCAGTCTTTTTTTTTTTTAAGATATATAATTGAAGGCTGAAATGCCCATCTTTATCGACCTTGATCTCAATTTTTATTAATAATAGAGACGTGTCTAATGTATTCTCGATCATTTCACATGCTTTAATTCAAGGGGTAATTATTTATTTATTTACACTAATCTAGTTTAAGAAATTTAAATGCGAGCCAAATCTAATTCTTAAGAAACCTGTCAGAATCTTCTTCTTTTTTCAATTTAATTAATCAGGCCAGCATCCATACGGAGATAATTAAAGAGTGAAGAAATATCGATTGATTGAGCAAATCTTACTGGTTGAGGCGAGAGGGGGGATTATGCATGCATTGACGCCACAATAATATAACTTAGCACGTGATGTATTATAGTAATAAAATAAAAATATTTTAATTATGTTGGCAGTGTGTGTGAAAAGCTCATGAAATACATACACAAGAAGCCATGTTAGGTATAACATGACAGGGACAGACGATCGTTTGAGAATTGTCAAGCTATTATGATGTAATTTATAGTGGAGCAAATCATATTTTTATTCAAAGCAGCTCGCGCTTCCCGGATTATTTTTTATTATTTTTTACCAGCTCTAGGTGAGCCATTGTGCTGATCAGAAAGAAAATTTGATAATATTTATGTTTTTTTCACTTTCTTAAGGTCACAAAGGAGCTCCGAGCAGCCCCAAAAAATAACATGACATTCGTGGGATAGAAACTACAAACATCAATTATTCTAATTAATACAAATTGATTCATATTTGATTTCAGACTCTTATAGCATAAGCTAATATAAATAATGATTGAAAACTAGCTGATATAAATATACAATGAACTTGCTGGGATATAATCTCATATAATTTTGTTTTTGAATTAATATGAGTGTCCAAATCAGTATATGTATATCTCAATTAATTTCACGAGTTCTAAAATTAATAATTATATAAATCTTTAATAATTATTATATTTTTAATTAATAATTATATAAATCTACCGTAATTATTATATTTTCAATTACAGAGCTGGAATACAATCTAATATAATTTCTTAACCCTGCATGATGGAGCTGTATGTCGAAAAAACCATACATCTTTAACTCTATTGAATTTCATGAGTGCAATTCTCCTGCCCGGTGACTAAAGAAAGGACTCCGTCATGTACATAGAAACGGTCTGCCATTATCGCGTGGATTGATAATAAGGTAATTAAACAATGTATGACGATTAAAAAACAATAATAAACAAAGTTTGGAGACCTATAATTATTAATCATAAGATTGGTCAAAAGGTGTGGGAGATGGATTCTTATTGGCGTATAAAAGATGAATAAAAAATGTTTAATATATATTTATATATATTATGTCTACTAACTATAATAAAATACTTAATGTGGTAGTAAATTAGTAGAAGTTACATAGTGTTTTTTAATCAAGTAATAGTATCTCTAGAAGAACATAACAGGAGAAAATAAAAGAAAGAAAGTAGGGTTGTCTCGCTATTGCCGCTTGAGATTTTATTTTATTGTTTTCAAGTAAACAATTTTTCTATGGATACCTTCACCAATTAATGAACGGTGCCTTTCTATGGCTAGTTGTAATTTAGACCAAATCTTTCTCTTCATCTCCGACCGCATCCAGATGAAAATATGATGTTTCTTGAGCTTTGGAGGCAACGACAATGCCATAAAAGATTTAGTAGATCATCCTTATACTGCTTTAATTAGTCCATGCATGAATCCATACTTTCAAGGATAAGGATGAGCTTCCTGAAGAAGAAGAAGAAGACATCTCTTCTAAAATCACAAAATCAGTAATTTAAATAATCAAGCAGTTTTTGCCAAATAATTAATCACGAATCACATAAAATCTCTCTCTTTGAGCTCACCGAACAAAAGAAGAAAATAACTAAACCACACTAGCCCTTACCAGGCCCTTTCCTCCCATTGAGAACAGGCACCACCAGTCCAGTTCACGATGACACTAGACATTTATCAATTGTGTGATGTGTGAGCTATTATTTATTTGGAGAACTTAACCCAATATTAGAGGTTACATTCTAGGTTTCTATTCTTAGATTCGAGTGTTTGAATTAATAAATATTTGAAATTTTATTCTGTTTAAAAAGTTCAAAAAATCTGTAAAAAAATACAAAACTGTAATCAATAAAATCTAACTAAACTAAGCATATTCTCATATTTTATAGGCACAAATAATCCTAAAAATGCCAATATATATATATATATATATATATATGAAAAATGAATATAAAATAATTTAATATTATAATATTAAAAAAATCTCAAAATATATAAATATAATTCATCTATCTATCTACGTTTATATTGTTTACTGAATGATCAAGGCTGATTAAATCTATTTAGTTAATGTCGCGCTTTAAAAGTGTGGCATGTAATTATTACATTTTAAAAGTTAATGTATTTTCAAAGCACAACAAGATAAGATTATGTTATTAAATTCAAAAAAATCAAACCTATCATTATCTTAAATTTTTAAATTTAATGTGCTAATTTGATAAAAAAAAAACATGGAGAAACCAACTTGGAGTCAATGAAAATAATGTAAGCAAAATTGTACCATCTCACATTTTATTTGCATTATCATCTTTAGAATCTAGGCTGTGTTTGTCCTTGAAAATCTAGTTTAAAAATATATTAAAATAATATTTTTTTATTTTTAAAATTTTATTTTTTGTATTAGTAAATTAAAATGATTTTAAAATAAAAAAAAATAATTTAAGGAAAATAGAATTTAATTTCTTACAAAAACACTTTTCAACTACAAAAACAAATAAAGCCTTAGACTAGCAATGTTTTTTTCTTTCTTTTTTTTTTCTTTTATAATTATAGGCTAAAATGTCCATCTTCATATCGACCTTCATCCCAATTTTTATTAATAATAGAGACGTGTCTAATGTATCCCTCAAATCATCTCACACGCTTTAAGTCAAGGGGTAATTATTTATTTACACTGATCTAGTTTAAAAAATTTAAATGCGGGTCAAATCTAATCCTTAAGAAACCTGTCAGATTTGTTTAAAATACAATTAATCGTGCCCATATTGTCGGAATGGTAATTGAAAGAACATAAGAACACTTGGAAAAAAAAAAAAATGATCCGGCGAGTGGTGGCTCATGACCCAGCTAATGATACATATCCAGCAATATTAATTATTTGTGCAGCTTATATTTCCAGTTTAATTTTAAGTTTCTACGTCCGTATTCCGTATACATTTCAAAATAAAACTCCCATGTCCTAATACTTGATTTAAAATAAAGATAAAAGGTGTATTTTTTATTAATTTATTTTATTTTATTAATGTGTTCAGTTTTTTTCTAGTATTCTTTACTTGAATATTTGTTTTTTTAACAGCATCTTATCATCCTCATAAAATCAAGTTTTTATGAAAAACAATTATAATGATTTTAATGCAAGTATTAAAAAACCTAAGAATAAAACGGTCTTTTGCACATTATTTTTAAGAATTTTTTGATAATATTATTAAACTCCTCACAGCAAGTCATCGTGATAACCTTGTGACTTAGCATTTTGCCTTGTCCAAATTTCAAATTATATCTTGTTGCTTATGTGGATGAATAGGTTGACTTGCATAACCTAACACATATTGATTTAAAAATAAAATTTAAGACAACTGGGTTTTTTTATATACATTAAAATAATAATATTTTTAATTAATTTGGATCAATTTAGATTAACACATGAAATATCTCTTCTCTAGTCATGGAATCAACTTGATTAAATAACTTTGTTTTTACTTAATTATCCTATAATAAAAATATATGCCGATAATTTTTGTCAGCAAACAGAGAAGGAAATAATAATTTTTGTTTTTATAACAGTGTTGCAGGTGACAAGGGTGGGTTTGATGCCTTCTTCAATCATCTCATCTCACAATCTAAAGGCCACAGATACAAGCTCAGTTCTGTATTCATATTCCTATCCTTACAGCGGCAACGAATAAGTGTGGTGAGGGTGTAGAAATCAGGGAACACACCCCTGTCCACCATCTCAGCGAACAGCTCATCTGCATCTGTGAGCATCTTCTCTTTGCACAATCCATTTAATATTGCGTATTGTATGCAACCACATCTAAAACACAACCCTACTCTAGCATTTCATCACGTATCTTCAAAGCCTCCAACATATTACAGTTTTTACAAAAACCATTTATAAGAATAGCGTGAATCACATTTTCCAGAACCAAACCAGGTTTCTTCATATCTCCAAAATACACTGATGCCTGATCAAGATATTTGTTCCTCGAAAAAACTGCAATAAGGGAACTAAAGCTAACTAAATCAGGAACAACACCTCGACATAACATTTCACCAAAAATTTCTTCAGCTTCAGAAGAATTGTCTTTTCTACAGCTGCCAACAGGCAATGTGTTTTGTGTAGTAGTATCAGGGCCCGGCCCAATGTTCAGCATCCCAATCAAAATTTCCTTTGCTCTTGCATATCTTCCCTTTTTACACAACGCATTGACAATAATGTCTAAACATTCAATTCAATTGCACTTCTAACAAATTCCCTATACAATTCCCAATTCAACCCAACCCATCTTCATTATAGTTATTAAATTCGGATTTATCAACTCAAAAACTAAATAACTTGGTGATTGAACCAATCCGGATTAGACAAAAATCAAAAAATACATAAAACTAGTAAGGCCCAGTACACTTGATGGGTCGACCCGGCATATATATATATATATATATATATATATATATATATAAACTTTACTAACAGCAGAAGACAATAACAATGTGTTATGTGTAGTAGTATCGATTGCTACACATTGATGACACCAAAGCCTCAAAGACCTGAACCCTCGAAACCCCACTTCTCCTAATCATTATAAAAATAAAAGCTTGGGCGTCAGATAATCTTGTAGTACGTACAAAAACATGAACCATTGCACTCAATGAAGTCGATGAATGCTTAAAGTTTGTAGCTTTTAAAGATAAGCGATCAATAAATCTTTGACCCAGTTGCAAATTACCATTACAAAGACATAGAGCATCAACTAGAATTGATGGGTTTAAGCAAAGTTGATGGGGATGAAAATAATTTACATCACCTTGCTTTAAAGAGAAGAGAATTGTCTCCACCAATAAAGAATCAGGCAGTGGTGTTCTTGAAGAAAAGTTGGGTTCTTTGTCTGGGTTTTGGGAGGTTTCTAATATTTGGAGATATCCAAAGCCAAGTTTCTCAGTAAAATTGTGTTGTTTTAGTGCATAATATTAAGTAATTGGAAATGGATGAAGGGGCTCAATTAAGAAAAAAGTTTGGTACCTGTGGACCTAACTGAGAGATGTTTTAAGTTTGAGAAGGTAAATGAGAATTGGTGGATGGGACATGGCTGAGACTAGACGTGGAAAATGTTACATGGTTCCTTTTTATAAAACCTCTTACGCTAAGCCCTCTCGTTCCCAATCCCAAAATAAACCCACTGCCGCCGCTCTGCTGCATTTTTTCTCAGGAACCCCTCTCGCCATTTCTCCCTCTCACTTAATCTGTAATACTCTCTCTCTCCGCCATCAATTCAATATTATTAGCAGGTAATCATTGCATTTGATTAATCTATTATTCTCTTTGCATCCTTTGCTTTGCATTCAGTTTTTCGAATTTCTCGAGTGTTTTTTGGGTAATCATTGGCATGGCTTTGGATTTATGATTTTATATTTTTCTGGTTGCTATTTTCCGAATTACAGCTTAGGTATATACATGCCTATTGTTTTGTGTAGATGTAATATTTAATTCGAATAATAGAATTACATTACAAAAAGGTCTATGAAATTCTGGGTAAGGCATAATCATTGGGGTTGGTAGGCAGGCTAGCGAGCTATTTGTTCGTAGAACCATTATGTCGTTTTGCTTAGGAAAATGACAGTACCTTAACAAGTGGGAATTATAGTTTTGCTAGAATTTCTCAGTTGCAAATGTATTAACTTCTGAAAAAAATTGGTTACAATTACAGACACTCTTGTCCATTGCTCTCCTTTTCTCTGTTCCATGTCCGTTTTTATGTTTTCTTGATATCTATAGGATTATTGTTAAAAAAAACTAGTAGGTAAATTTCATAGCCTATGATTTGCTTAATTCTGTGATACTAACCGGTGAAATTATAGTTTTCGGGTTTGGAGTCGGGTTAGGATACCTGTAACCTGGTCAGGTTGGGTTCAGGTGTCCAAAATCCATTCCCGTCACATTTATGGTTGGGTATGGATAATAATTTTAGGTTCGGGTTTAGGTAGCTTATATATACTCATTGTCATTCCTAATTTTGAGTTTATATCACATGGTTTAGCCACCCTTAACCTCTGGTCGAGTTTCGCGGCTATTTGTTTGTATGCACAGAATTTTCCTTCTACTATTATATTATATTTATTGTTGAATAATTATGTCATAATATGGTATTATGTGATTTTGTACATCTAATTAACGTCATTAGTATGGTATTGATTGAAATGCATGGTTGATGCCAACATTTGATGTTGATTGTGTGATGGATTACAGTTCCTTTGCATTAAATTTTTCCAGCTTGCTGTGAAGAGAGGGTAGGATGGGGAGGAGGATATTGAACGATGCCTTGAGGGCAATAGTGAACGCAGAGAGGAGAAGTAAATCTACTGTGGAGTTGCAGCCCATTTCTACTGTCATGTCTTCTTTTCTTAAGATCATGAAAGACAGGGGATATATAAAAAACTTTCATGTTTATGATCCACACAGAGTGGGAAGGATAACTGTTGAATTACAAGGCAGGGTTACTGATTGTCGAGCTCTCACTTACAGACAAGACATTAAGGCAAAGGATATAGAAGCTTACAGATTGCGGAACCTTCCTACACGCCAGTGGGGTTATGTTGTGGTCACAACTCCGGATGGTATATTGGATCATGAAGAGGCTATCAATCGGAATGTGGGAGGTCAGGTTCTTGGTTATTTTCATTAGATGTGTCTTCTGTTTCATCTTTTCAGATTGTGAGAACTTGGAATCACAACAGGACCATGATGGTTCTTGTTTTCTTTCTTTTTTTTGAAGGGTGAATTAACTTTCAATTGAAGCCCGTATCTCCTCTCTCTTTTAAGTGAAATGAGTTTACTTTAGCTGTATCAAAAGTAACAGTCAATGGCTCCTTTATCATATAGCCAAGTTCAGACTTTGCAACTTTGCAACTTTGCGACGCCTGGATGATATGAGGATGTGGCAAAGCATGTTGCTTGAGAGGTTCAGTAAGATCGATCCATGAAACACGAAGGAAATCAGCTACCATATGTACCTGTTGCATACTTGAAGCATTTTGATTTTGATTGCCGTTGGGATCTCTTCAGGCTGATTATGCAAAGTATGGGTAGTTTTCTCGTTTCTTAAATTCCTCCTATTTCAGGTCTCAGGTAAAATCCTATTTGTTGTGGCTTTGGACCTCGGGAATTAGCACTCTCATAACTAAGCGTTTTGCAGTAAGTCAATTAATTTTTGGTAGAATATCAATATTTTCTTGTGCGAACGACGTCATTGAAGGAAAAAAGGCCCTTTGCTTTATTTTATTTTCTTTTTGAATAAATGAAATGTTTTGATTTTTTTTTTCTTTTAAGAGCATTAACATCGTCTTATGTTTTCTTTTCTTTTTTTTTCGAAGAAAGAAATATGTCATTTACCCTTTATGAATACTGAAAAGCAATTATACCAGCATTTGAAAGCATCATGAATGAATGAATTGACTTGAATTAATCCGGATTTACTTGAAAATATTAAAAAATATATTTAAAATTTAAATATTTTATATAAAAAAATAAAATATATTTCATGTGAATGTAGATTTTATATAATTATTTTTCATGTAAAAGTATTTCATATGAATAGTAAGTTATAAGTATAGTTATTTAATGAAAAAAATTAAGAAATAATCTGTGAATGAAGGAAAAGCATTCCAGTTAATATAAATTAAAAATATAGTTATCCCACATAAAAAATTTAGAAACATTTCATGGGATATAAGCTATAAGAAAAATAATATTTTTTTCAATTATTATGTATATGTTATGAAACGATAGTAATAATAAATTAATCAAGAAAATTTTATTCAAATTGTTTTTTTATTTTAAAAAATTTTAAATAGATTTTAAACATAATTTTATTATTTTTTAACCTCCCAATCACACATAAAACATGAACATATTATTTTAATTTTTTTATATTAACTTGATGTAATAATCTTAATTTTCTTAACACAAACAATGATTATAATTAAAAGCTTGATAAAGATTAAAAAAAAAACTATGTTTTTTTAATTGGTAATATCAAATGATTTTCTCGCCTGATATCTTTTCATGTTTAAAAAAGTTTTGCTCCCTGTTGCATAACACGACCATGCACCGAGCCTTGACACTGTCGGCATAAATCTTGTAAAACCCAATCTTAAGGCAGCCCGTGCAAACCAAAATGATGGTATGGGTATTTTTATATGTGAAAAAAATATTGAAGTGTTGCTACACTATAGGTCTGAATTAAAAAAAAAAAAAAAAAAACTAATCTTGTAAAATAATGGCATATAACATGTTCCATCGTCTGAAAGGGTCCATTAAATATTATAGCTGGGGCTATGTCTTGTCCCAGCCATGATTTATGCTTGTTTTGTTTGGTTAGGAATTTGATATATAATTTAGAGGTGAGCCCTACTAAATTTTAATATCAAATCATAGGTTTTGCTAAGTCTAAAAGTCATGGCTCGACAAGAATAACTTCAGCTTCTTGCATCAACAAGCCACGGTTTCAAACATTCCATGCTTGTTCCGATAGCATGTTATCATACTTATGCACGCTTGATGTTTTGTTTTAATATATATATATATATATATATATATATATATATATATATATATATTTCTTCGTTCTTGCTGTGTATTTGTTTGTATTTTTATATTACTATCAAAATCTAGTCCATGGTCCACAAGGACCTTGATATTGTTTTGCTATATTTTTTATTTATTAATAATCATATACTTATGTAATTTAATACTATGAAATACATGTTCTTTTTAATTATTTTATTACAAATAATAATTTCAACAAAACATCTTTTAATTATTTTTTATTCAGAAAAAAGATAACAAGATTAGTTTCGATTAAATCATTTGTTCACATTACACTAATATTTTATTTTTAAAAAATATAAAAAAAAACAACGAAGTGTTGCTTATGTATTCTTGTCAAAAAAATAATTTTAATTATGCATGAGTTAATCAGATGTGACCAGGTTAATTTAGAAAGTTTAAAGATAAATTGAACAACATATAAAAAATAAAAATATAGTTTAATTAAAAAAATTCAAAATTGATAAAAATTAATTATGCTTATACTAATAAAAAAAATGTAAACTACTAATTATAGTGAAATAATGATTTTAATTTGTAAATAACATTTGGATCCCCTAAAAAATATCATTTTACCTTGTTAGCAAGATAAAAAATTTCTATAAAGGAGTAAAATAATAATTATATCGTGCAAGTTCACAATGAAATATCTCATTATATAGTGAAATGATGATTTATTTTGAGTGTTTTATTATACTCAAATTCATTTTAACTCATTTTTCGTGTTTTATTTTTAATCAATAGGAAATTACCCAACTGGCTCTTTCTTGTCTAATTTTTTGAATAAAAATGCTAGTTTCTCTTTAAAAAAAAAAATGTGTGTTTTTGTGCATAAAATAAAGGATTTGGAAATGGATGAAGGGACTCGATTAAAAAAAGTACGGTACCTGTGGACCTAACTTGGAAATATTTCTGTGTTGGTAAATGAGAATTGGTGAATGGCTCGCTGCTGAGATAACGTCGAAAATGTTGTTTGGTTTGGCAATTTCACTTGCGCCGGATGGATGCCGACCCCGCTTTAATGGACAGTAAAATTTATGGATATTTCGTGTTTGGTTCAGTTAATTGTGTAGTTGGTATTTTAGTTTTTTATGATTATAATTTAAAAATTAAGTATATATTTGAGAGTACGAATAAATATTATATTTTAAAATATTTTTTATTTAAAATAAATCAATATTATATTTTTATATTTTAATCAGCGTATTAAAAAAATAAAAAATAATTAATTTTAAACAAAATAAATTAATTTTTTAGTGAATAATGTTTTGACCATGATACCAAACATGCAAAATCCTTTAAAAAATTACAAGTTATAGTTTTTTTTCTTAAATAAAATTTTAATAAAGAGTTTTTAGCAGAATCATATAAAAGTATAATGTATATATTAATTAATTAAAGATTTTTAAATGTCACAGGGCAAAATGCACGCAGCACATAAACAAATTTAGCCTAAAATTTGAAGGTAAGAAGGTGGGTATGGATACTCATTATCTTATCCAAAACATTACTCAAAAGTCAATAGTAACCTCAATGTTTAACAAAATCACATTTATACCAAGTTTATATATTTTAAAAAATCAATAACGACACCAGGGTTTCTCCTCTTTCAACCGCCGAACACTTTCCAGCAGACAACACACGAAAACAGAAGGGTTTTAGTCCAATCCCCATTGTCTTCTTTATCTCTGGATTTTCTCTCAAAAAAAGTTAGTTTCTCTTCTTATCTCAACATCACTCATCCTGCAAATATTTAGTATTTTTATCTCAATAAACGTTTATCTCATTTTTATCTCTCTCTACACCCCTCCGATCTGTATCTCCAGTAACCGTTAGAGAGAGAGCCTCTTCAGGTACATCTCTTTCTGTCAAACTTTACGTATTTTTTTCATTAAGTTTAGGCTTGTGCTTATTGATTCCTTTTTGGTTGCTGAGAAAACTGAGAAACAGAAAGAAAGTTTTGATTTTTTTACGGTGAAAATGGATTGAAGCTATCAATCTTGCGACTTACATCTGTTATTCTTTTTTTTTTTACTTATCGTGACAGTTTGGAATGGCTGTTGAATCGGGATCAGTATAGTATTTTCTATCTTTATCTGTAAATTTAGTAACTGAAATAGAGTGTAATTGGTTGACCCCAGTTTGAAAAAAAAGGTCTCTCTGTCGATTTTTAAGTAAATTTTATCAGCCTGTTAAATGATTATTTTCTGATTTTATTTCTGGGTGGGCAAGGATATGGCAGTGCTGGAATTCCCTGGTTAAGAATGGCTTCCTTGTGATTTTTGGAGTACGCATTTTAGAAACCAGAAACTTTGCTAAACAAATCAGTTTCGACAGTTTTAGGTTTATGAATACTGTGAAATGTGGATAACTTTTTGATGATTTGTTAAATTGGAGATTTCTTTATCATAGGGAAATAAGGAATGCTTGATAACTTTTATATTCCAGAATAGAGCAATACATGTGTGAAATCCCGGTACATTATAAATATGATGACCGATGACCATGGAACATGATTGTAAAGTCCCGATAAATCAAATAAGATGACTGGAAACATGGTGAAAATTTGATAAGAAAGATTTAATAAAGAGGTATTAAATAAAATATTAGGATACATTGAATGAATAATTATGGATGATAAAAATGATTCCGGAAGTTAGCCTGAAGATGTTGGAAAGGCCTAGGGTAATTAAAGGGGAGGTATAAATACAATAAGACAAAAATCAACTCATTTCTTCTCTAAGAGGTGCCGGCCAGAACAGCCCGCTCCCTTTGTTCTTCTTCACCAAATCCATTGCATGTCCTTGCAAAACAAAATGGTTGTGAGATTGTAAATTTGTGAGGAAGGAAGCTACACTAGAAAACATTGAGAAAGAGAGAGAAGGATGGATAGAGAAGAGTAAGGAAGAAAAAAAAATCAAGTGAGCTTGAAGAAGGAGGAGAGGAGGAAGAAGTTGTCTAGGAAGCCGCAACTTAGGCTCAAATTCATTTGGTAAGATGATTTTCATTGTTTAAATTGTGTTCTTGGTAACATTTGATGGAGATGACGAAAAACCCCAAATGCTATAACCTTAGGGTTTGTATGCATGTTGAAAATAGAGGTGTAATGAAACAAACATGTTAACTGAACATTGAAAGGACACAAAACTAAAGAAACTAAAGAAGAAAATTGAAAGAAATCAAGTGGAAATTCCTAACCTAAGAACCGGCCAGCCTTGAACAAAAAAGGGAGTGATAGATATGATTTGAAAGGGGAAATGCTAAATGTTTAACAAGCCTTGTGTAGGGTTGATTAAATATGGAACTTTGGATAAATGGAAGGATTGTGTGTTCTTGCACACATGAAAGGGTGTTCATGGCGCAAGACTAGGAAGGAACTTGTTGTAAACACATCTTTAAAGCATAGAACTAATATTTAGAATGAAAATATGGTAATGATGTAAAAAGATGAAGTAATTGGAATAAAAGAACTTGGATGAATGGGCATATTGGTGTTGGCCAGATCTGGGAACAAAAAGGAGGGATGGAAATATAGTTAAAAATTATAATGCGAAGTGTTAACAAGTGGGTGAATGGTGGTATAGTGATGTAAGTACAATTATTGCCATTGATCCTTAATTAGAAGCATCAATACATTGCTAAAATGGATGGTAGAATGAAGAGTGAGTGTATGAACAAGTGTTAATGAATTAGAGGAATTAGTGTGAAATTTGTACATGTACATGTGAAATTGAGGACATCCAAAGGAAAACAAATGGGGCCATTCAGCCAAGTTCATAAGATTAGGAGGGAGAGAATAATATAAAAATGTTGTAATGGAATTAACAAGGATGAAAAGATAAGTTTTGGAAAATGAGGATTTTGAAGTAAATGGGTTAAGTTATGAGAAGGGGATAAACTAGAAGAAATTATGTTAAACATTGAAAAAAGCAAGAGAAAACACCTAACATTAGGGAAGGACAGATTTGGTTAATAGGAGGATTGTGCTTAAAGGTGCTATAGGGAATATGGAATGAAAATACTTGGTTGATTGTCAAATCCATAGATTGAGAAGCTGGACAGTTTTGTCACGTGCCTTCCCAATGAGATTAGAACTTGAAAATGATAGAATCAGAAATAAGTTTCTCGGAAGTTGTAGCTAGGGGTGTTAGTTTTCAAACGAATCTGACCTTACTTAATTTGGAGTTATAAAACTCTAGATATGGATTAAAAACTGAAGAAAAGTCAAACTGAATCTTGCTGGACAGATTTGTATAAAGTGTGACAATGGGTAATTTTAAGTATGTTAATGGCGGAACTGGGTTTTCGTCCTTTCAGTAAAGTTGTAGTTTCATATCTTAGCTTTCAAAAAAGTCAAGCCACACCCAAACCTGAGGTCTATAATGTTAGTTATGAATAAAATATTGAACATTGATTATGAGTGATAACTGGTGTAGAAACTGTAATGAGGAAATTAGATGAAGGAAACTAAACGGAAACCTCAATTAATTCATGGAAATAAACTTATGTGAATGGAATTCGCAATGATATGAGAGCTCACATTATAGTGAAGCTATTAAATGATACTAACAATACCTCTTGATTCAAAACATGAGAGGAGCCTGGAGCAGGATCATTTGTGATAGAAGGAAACCGGTTAGTCACAGAAGGAGGTAGGTGCATTGCACCTCTGTCAATTAATTTTACCTAAATTCTTGATACTAATTATCATTGCTTCAATTACAGTAGGTGTCCATAATTATAAGAATATGAGTACTGAATAATATTTAATTGACTAGTTTCCTGGTTTGGAAATTAGTGGTGTTAGTGTGACCAGCGACCAGGAATAAAATTGTTGAAATGAAATTTAATTTGACTAGTTTCCTGGTTTGGAAACTAGTGGCATCAGTGTGGCTGATGACCTGGAATAAATTTATTGAAATGAAATTTAATCTGACTCATTTCCTTGTTTGGGAACTAGTGGCGTCAATATATCCTCTTTGAATGGATGGCAAGAGAAAAAGAAAAGAAAGATAATGGTCCAGTCAAAGATTACTGGTTTTATTTAATCTCACCTTAATTTATCTAAAAAAAGGTTGCACAGAGGTTCTGGTTTTGTATGAGTTTCTCAGTTGCAAATGTATTAACTTTTGTCAAAAATTGGTTACTTACACTTTTGTCCACTGTTCTCCTTTTCTCTGCACTATGTCCACTTGTATGCTTACTTACACTTTTGTCCACTGTTCTCCTTTTCTCTGCACTATGTCCACTTGTATGCTTTCTTGATATCTATAGGATTATTGTTAAAAACAAACTAGTAGGTAAATTTCATAATTTGCTTAATTCTGTGATAGTAAGTGGTGAAATTATAGTTTTCGAGTTTAGATTTGGGTCAAGATGGAGTCAGGTTGAATGATTTTGTACATCCAATTAACATCGTTAGTGTGGTATTGATTGAAATGCTTGGTTAATGATTTTGTACATCCAATTAACGTCATATGGTATTGATTGAAATGCGTGGTTGATGATTTTGTACTTCCAACATTTAATGTTGATGGTGTGATGGATTACAGTTCCTTTGCATTTAATTTTTCCAGCTTGCTGTGAAGAGAGAGTAAGATGGGGAGGAGGATATTGAACGATGCCTTGAGGGCAATAGTGAACGCAGAGAGGAGAAGTAAATCTACTGTGGAGTTGCAGCCCATTTCTACTGTCATGTCTTCTTTTCTTAAGATCATGAAAGACAGGGGATATATAAAAAACTTTCATGTTTATGATCCACACAGAGTGGGAAGGATAACTGTTGAATTACAAGGCAGGGTTACTGATTGTCGAGCTCTCACTTACAGGCAAGACATTAAGGCAAAGGATATAGAAGCTTACAGATTGCGGAACCTTCCTACACGCCAGTGGGGTTATGTTGTGATCACAACTCCGGATGGTATACTGGATCATGAAGAGGCTATCAGTCGAAATGTGGGAGGTCAGGTTCTTGGTTATTTTCATTAGATGTGTCTTCTGTGTCATCTTTTCAGATTGTGAGAACTTGGAAGCACAGAAGGACCATGATGGTTCTTGTTTTCTTTTCTTTTTATGAAGGGTGAATTAACTTTCAATTGAAGCCCGTATCTCCTCCCTCTTTTAAGTAAAATGAGTTTACTTTAGCTGTATCAAAAGTTACAGTCAATGGCTCCTTTATCATATAGTCAAGTTCAGACTTTGCAACTTTGCGACGCCTGGATGATATCATGGATGTGGCAAAACATGTTGCTTGAGAGGTTCAGTAAGATCGATCCATGAAACATGAAGGAAATTAGCTTCCATGTGTACCTGTTGCATACTTGATGCATTTTGATTTTGATTGCCGTTGGGAGCTCCTCAGGCTGATTATGCAAAAGTATGGGTAGTTTCTTAAATTCCTCCTGTTTCAGGTCTTTGGTAAAATCCTATTTGTTGTGGCTTTGGACCATGGGAACTAGCACTCTCATAACTGATGCGTTTTGCAGTAAGTCAATTAATTTTTGGTAAAACATTAATATTTTCTCGTGCAAACGACGTCATTGAAGGTAAGAAAAATGCCCTTTGCCTTTTTTTTTTTGAATAAATGAAATGTTGTTTTGATTTTTTTTCTCTTAAGAGCATAAACATCATCTTATGTTTTTTCTTTTTTTCAAAGAAAGAAATATATCATCTACCTATGTGAAAACTGAAAAGCGAATTATACCAGCACTCTAAAATCCAGTGTTCTACGCTGTGGGTCTGATTTCAAAAAACTAATCTTGTAAAATATTGCGCACATAACGTGGTGCATCGTCTCATTTCAACAAAAGATAAGATTAGTTTGGATTATATTATTGTCCTTCACGATGCTATTGTTCTAGGAAATAATTTTTAAAATATAAAAGAACATCCAAGTGTGTTTATTTATTTGTTGTTAGAAAAAAATTTTAAATTGTGTGGGGTTAATTTCAATGTGACTGGCAACTTGTTGAGTTTAAAAATAAATTAAATAATTAAAAAATATAATTTGATTAAAAAAATTTAAAAAAATATTTTTTAAGAAAATATTATAATAATAATATATTCAATCAATCTAATTCAATTTAGGTTTATTAGACATGAGAACATAATAAACTTTTATAATAAAAATAAACTAAGAAGCTAACTTCCAATTAATTCTCATATTGAATAATAATTTTTTTTCTAAAAATCAACTAAAAAATAATCAAATAAAAAAATTAACACAAGTAAATTTTTAAAAAATTTATCATTATGCAAGCTTGTCATGAGACATTGAAAATAGATTTGAGATATTTTATACAATTTGTTTCCCATTTACATGATGATCTAATTCAAAAAAGTCTAAAACAATCCTAGAAATAAAAAAGACAATAAAAGTTTTAGTTTCTATAAAAGTTTATGATTTTTAATTAAAATATTTTTTATTTAAAAATATATTAAAATAATATTATTTTTTACTTTTTAAAATTTATTTTTAATATCAACATATTAAAACAATCTAAAAAACATAATTTTTTTAAAAAAAATTCTTTTCTCCACCAAAATACATACAAGTTTTAAACTTTTGTTTGGGATGAGTTGGCCAAATTTTATTTTTATACTTCAAATTATTTTTTATATTTTTTAAATTATTTTTACGAGCTGCTATTAAAAATAAAATTTTTAAAATATTATTTTAAAATATTTTTTAAAAAATATAATTTTAAAACTGAAACACCCATTAATACTATATATCTCAAAACAAGAATGAAAGCAAGACAATTATTTTTTGTTGCTGACATGGGAAAATGCTATTGGATAACATACCTCACCATACGTGGCCCTCTAAAGGAAATACGCAAACAACTTCATGACCGGTGGCGTTGCTTTTTTTTTATTATTTCTGAAGTACCAAATTAATTACTTCGAGCGTATCCATAAGTGCCCGTCACTTATTACATCACAACAATCAAATAATAACAAGGCACGTATTCTGAAAGTATTCCCTTCCACATAAACTCCTAATTTCATTGGCTGCCAATAAAAGTTTATGCGACAGGCATGTAGGATGATTGATCGCAGTAATTTTTTACCAAGCATTTTTTACCCGCATCTCGTTTGACTCCACATTGACCTGCCTCTTTTGGTAAAACCCTATCTCTCTCTCTATTTCTTTCTGCAAATATTAAAAAAATCTCATTTTCATCTCTCTCCCTCTCTAAGCCCCTCCGATCTGTATCTCTAGTAACCGTTAGAAAGAGAGAGAGCCTCTTCAGGTACATCTCTCTGTCAAACTAAACGTGCTTTTGTCTTTAAATTTAGGCTTATGATTATTGATTCCTTTTTGGTTGCTGAGAAAATCGAGGAACAGAAAGAAAGTTTTGATTTTTTACGGAGAAAATGGAATTGAAGCTATAAATCTTGGGATTTACATCAGTTATTCCTTTCTGCTTATCGTGACAGTTTAACATGACATTCGAACCGGGATCAGTATAGCATTTTCTATCTTTATCTGTAAATTTAGTAACTGAAATAGAGTATAATTGTTGATCCCAATTTGAAAAAAAAATAGGTCTCTTTGTCGACTTTTATTTAAATTTTATCAGCCTATTAAATGGTTGTTTTCTGATTTTTATTTTTCTTGACTTAAATTGCAGGGTTTTTTATGGTAAAGAGGCAATAGGTTCTCAATTGATCGGTGAAGTGTAGTAGATTAGCTTAATAATCTATCTCCAAAGTGCTTGGTTAGAATACGAACATGAAGAACTGTGAACGAGTTGCAAATTGGGCTTTAGCAGGTATTGTCTTTTTTCTTACTTTGACAAGCTTGACAGTAATGTGTTGCTCATTGTAGATTGCCTTCCTTAGTCAATTTCCATCTTTCATATTAAACGTGTGCTTATCTTATTGTCCCGGGGACTCTTCGTAACTTTTGAGTTTGGATGTCAGAAATACTTGTAGTATGGTGGGAAATGTAGGGTTGACTCTGATGTGCACAGATGTGTATAAAGAACAGGAGGGCTACTTTCTCTGAAGCATTGGCCTAAGAAAAAGAGAAGGGGTTTCTGAACATGATAGCTCTTTGTTTCAAGAATCTGATGCATGTGGTAGCACCTTTTGTTTGTTATGTTTTGGAAATTTGACTCGAAGTTGGTCCCATGTGTCTGATCTTCAATGCAGGTTTAACATTGGCACCACTTTTTGTGAAAGTAGATCCCAACTTAAATGTGATCTTGACTGCATGCCTGACAGTTTATGTCGGCTGCTATCGATCTGTCAAGCCTACGCCACCTTCAGTAAGTATAACAAGCATTATCATTTATACCTTTCTCCTTTGTATTTCCTGTTCAGCTGATCCACATTGTGTTTGTCTGAAATTCGTCATGTTTAATCTTGCAGGAAACCATGTCTAATGAACATGCAATGCGCTTTCCCTTTGTCGGGAGTGCTATGCTGTTATCATTATTCTTACTCTTCAAATTTCTTTCAAAAGATTTGGTTAATGCTGTACTGACCTGTTACTTTTTCGTGCTTGGAATTGTCGCACTTTCGTATGTTCTTTCCACCTGATCTTTACTAATTTATATGTTCAAAATATCTGAAGTATTATTTTCCTTCTAGTGTTTATATCATTCTCATGTTTTCTTGTTTTCATTTTTTTCAGGGCAACACTATTACCAGCTATAAAACGTTATTTGCCTAAGCATTGGAATGATGATGTCATTTCCTGGCATTTTCCTTATTTCCGCTGTATGTGATGTTCTTGTGAATCCTCTAGACATTTCAAGTCCGCTTAAATGATTCTGAAAATTCAACTGGTTTCCATCATTATTTTATAACCACGGTTATCAAATACTATACTGCTGGGTTGCTTATTTGTGGCAGCTTGGAATTTCAACTGCAAATAAATGCTTCCTGACTCAATACTGAATTCCAGCTAATTGTCCTTGCATGCTGCTTTATTCATTTTTCTGAACATTCTACTTTATTTTATGCTTATTTACTGATTTTTAGCTTGCAGGGAAGGGAATGCTATTGTTATCTTCTTTGAATTTTGATTAGTAAAATCACAGTTTAATGGCTATGTTTTTATTTCTGTACATTTGGAAAAAAAGGATGAGGAGAAAACATCCTTTCTGCTCATAGTGAGTGACATTGTTTTGGATCCCAATCCCCGTGTCTTAAAAATTGGATTTTAACAAGTTAGTTGCTTGTACATGCATGATTATTTGGCCATTAAAGTAACACGGTTCTTAGTGTCCTGGAGTTGTAATTGCTACCTGTACTTTAGGTATATTGATGACGAGTTGTTTTGGGATATTCTTGACCAGTTTTTACATGGGTGCTTTGCAAGTTGTACATGCTTGATTATCTGCATGATAAAGCATTACTGGTCTTCTGCTCCCTTGATTTTTCTTTTGATTCATAGGATGTCTTCATTGTATCATGCAAAATGATGTTTTTCCTTGTACCTTTCTTCCTCAGCTTTGGAGATTGAGTTCACAAGATCTCAAATTGTTGCGGCAATTCCTGGAACATTCTTTTGTGCTTGGTATGCTTCCCAGAAGCATTGGCTTGCTAACAATATTCTGGGCTTGGCTTTCTGCATTCAGGTCTGGCATCATTCAGTCAGTAGATTTCTCATTGTTGCTAATGTCACTTTTTGAAAAAAATTGTCTTCCTGTCCTTTTTTTTTAATCTCCAATTGTTTTGGAAGTTATTTTATGTTTTGTAGAATATCCTCTTGGAAATTTCTTTCTTTTGCTTCATATCAAAATGGATACTGAATAAAATTATTTATAGTGTGCCTTATTTGCTATTGAAGGTTTCTACTTTCCAATTATATATCTTCTGGTCACCATCTTGAAATTGCTAAGAACTTTGGGTATGCTTGTTTCATAAATTTCAACCTTTTGCCCTGAATACTTGATATAATCTAATATATATCTATTAAGGCATTTCACCAAATGCCGTCATGCTAGCAGATTTGTCAAAATAGTAGGTGAAGCTTTTAATAGCAGTCACATCCATGCTTGTACACACTAACACTTGCTAAGGGCATATGTATGTGTACCACAAAATTCCAATGTTCCATGGAAATAGGATTTTATTGAGATTATTATGTGTTTACTTATGATCCATGAGATATTTTTCAGCAAAAGTACCTGTGATTGATATAGTTATTAAATATGGACTGCTTTTAAGCGATTTGATTTTGTGATGCTTCTTTTGCAGGGGATTGAAATGCTTTCCCTTGGTTCTTTTAAGACTGGCGCCATCCTCTTGGTTAGTTCTCTGATTGTGGAGTTCACACATATTTTCTGGATAGCTATTGGTCATACAATTACAGATGTAGCTAGTTTGTTACATTAGTCAACTTAACTTATGTCTATACGCAGCATAAGTTACAGAATGTAGATATTCTTTAAATTTCATGTTTCTTAAATATCTTTTCCTTGAGAATTTATTTCCTCAGAATAAAGGTGCTTGCATTTTCCTCGTGTAATCTAGAGGATAAGGCCCCCACTCTCAACATTAAATAGTCTCTCTAGTCCATCAAGAGACCATATCCTGGACTCTTATCGTATGATCTTATTTTGTACAAAAGTTTAAGTTAGTGTAGTATTGGATTAAGTGGTAGTGGGTGGTAATAAACTTCACTTCTCTCACTCATTATGCCATTACTTTGTATACAAAAAATAGAAGATATAAGAAGATGCTTTAAACCCTAGAATCATGGATGCATCTTCAAGTTTAGGTATTATCATTTCTTACCATACTAATCAATTTATTTTGATGAACATATGATGTAAGATAAGAAAAGAACAATACCTAAGTTTGAAGATCTTTATTTGGTTTCTGATTTGAAAGCTTGCACTCAAATCTTCTGATGTTCTGTTAAGTAACTTTATAAGGAAAGGAAAGTTTTCTGTCCTTTTTTCTTGTTATCCTTTTATATGACATAATACCCCTAAATTAGTGTATGAGTAATGCCTCTTAATGGGCCAAAGAAACCTTATTTCAGGTGAGGGAAGTGCCATTTTCCATTAGATTACTATGACACAATGCATGACCCTTCCTATTGAATGTTGTGAATGGTCATGTAACTTTCCTTTTCCTTCCTTTTTCCTTTTGAAAAGTCAAATATAGCAATGAGTAAAATGTTCAGAATGGTTGAATGCATAAAATTCCAAAAGTTGGAAAATTTACCATTTCTTGGTCCTCAACTCCTGTCATGAGTTTCAAAACAGAGTTTGGTTTTATCATTTATGCCATATTATATTGTAACTGTTTTTTTCATTGATGACACTATGGTGGGTTTCTTGATATATGATTGCTGAATTAGACCAATGTGCAAGTGAATCTGTTGCCTTACGGATTAGCTCCTGGTCATTTTTTCCATGCAATTAGTAATTCTTCTGATATTTGATCTTTTTATACTTATTTATGGCAGGCTGGACTTTTTGTATATGACATTTTCTGGGTTTTCTTCACTCCTGTTATGGTTAGCGTTGCAAAATCTTTTGATGCTCCTATAAAGGTTTGTTTTTGAGCTTATTTGTCTTGCCTGATATCAAAACTTCCTGTAAAAATGGTGTTTGTTGATATTGAAGCTTTTGATATGATTTGTTGCAGCAGTCTAATTACATGCCTATTCTATTCTTCTGTAGCTTTTGTTCCCCACAGCTGATACGGCAAGACCATTTTCCATGCTTGGACTTGGTGACATTGTGATTCCTGGTAAGGTGTCGAGTTCAGCAGGCTACTTGCTATTTGCTATGATGATAAACAGCTGTATTTGGTCTCTATGATTAGTTGAAAATTTTGTTCATTGAATTTCCTTTTCAGGTTAAATAATAAAAATTTAGTGAAACACATGGTTGGTCTTCTATTGGGTCTTTCCTTTGAAAGAAATCGTATTGAATCTTTGAAGGAAACTGCATAACTGAAAAAATCCCTGTGCAGTAGCTAGACAGGGAGCTTTGCATAATCTTTTTATACCAGATGCATGTATAAAGGGCAGCCAATATTCTGATTTTAGCATCAGAAAGGTGAAGACACGGGGCCAAATAGATTTTGATTTGGTTACAGAATTAGCTGCTAATAGTAAGCACACTATAGAATGATCATATACTTTTAGGTTCTTACATTGGTTGTTTATCTGATTTTTCCCTTTCAGGTATTTTTGTAGCTCTGGCACTGCGATTTGATGTGTCTAGAGGAAAAGACAGCCAGTATTTTAAGAGTGCTTTTCTTGGATATACAGCTGGTGTGGTCCTTACGATTATTGTCATGAACTGGTTCCAAGCTGCCCAGGTGCCCTGAATTGATCTTTTATTTTGTTTTTCTTCTCCATTTTACGTGGTCAGGATTATCATCCCTTAATCACCGCCGTATTGTTACTTTCAGCCTGCACTTTTGTATATTGTACCAGCTGCTATAGGATTCTTAGCCGCTCACGTCGCATGGAATGGTGAAGTCAAGCCGGTTTGTTCATTACCCTCTATGACCTTATTTCTGTTGCTTGCATTGACCATCATTCTATTTTATTTTATTTTTTAAGAAATTTCTTCACCTGCTAATTCATCTTAACAACACTTTGCTGTCTGATATAGTAATCTCTTTGGACATCATGTGCAGTTAATGGAGTTTGACGAGTCCAAGACTGCTGCATCATCTCAAGAAGGTAGTGAAACCAGCTCTAGCAAAAAGGTGGAATGATCGGAAAAAACGTCAGATACTGAAACTCTTGTAGAGCCAGGGAAGAAATATGCTTGTTTTCAATCAGGACACAAAATCCTGTAACTGTCAACCTTTTTGCTAACTTATGCAACCTGCACTCCAGTGTAACAGATTTTGGAATTAAGCGAAAAAAAATAATAACATATTTATCCTCTTTACAGTAGGACCATTTTAGACATTTGTTCATTTTATTCGATTCTTTATGCCTCCATGATTTTACTTGAGAGGCCGTGAGAGGAAAGGCTTGCTTGCAATTTGGCGGTGATCGGCTTGACTCTGGGATGAGCTGCTTGCTCTTCTGCCGTGGAGGTCTGACGGACCAATGGTTTAACCACTAGCTCATTAAGGGATTTGGGAATTTAGTTAATTGGACTTTGCCTAGCCTTGTCTTCAATCCTTACACTTGCCATGGTTGCTTGCTGCTGGGAATTTTTTCTTTGGTTCATCTCTTTCTTCTCAATGTCCGTCTCATCATAGTTGAAAAACCTAATATGAGAAAAGACCCAAGTTACGGGGAGTAATATTATGGTGTTCGTAATTAGTGGTATTATATGAGTTGTTTTCCTGTGTTTACTTTAAATAAAGAAACTGGTATCGAAAAGAGAGAATCTAGGTTGAGACATTCTAATCTCCTTTATATATATATATATATATATATATATATATAAGTGATGGGATATTTTATATATATATTATTAGTTACTCTTGTATATTATAAAATGTTTCAAATTAAGAGGCTTAAATAATTTTATTTTTTTTAAATCACAACAACAATGCTAACAAAAAAAATCAACAAATTGAGGGGTGTGTTTTGCGAGTCACATCTAAGTTGACCAGACCAACATGTTAACTTGAGTTTTTATTTGAATAAGTTAGGTGTTTTTCCAACCCCAACTAAGGTATTAGTTTAACCTATTGAGCTTGTCCAAGTTTCCCTGCTGTAATTTCATATCCATGGAAGAAACGAATACACGAGAGAGAAGAGGCAGCAAAAGTTGAATGAAGAGGCAGCTATGCCATCAAAGGAGATGTATGGGTGACTCACCCAACCTTTGTCCGAGAAGTTCATTCAACTTCCTCACATGGTAAGACATCTAATATACTCATTAAATACATGAATGTCTCCAGCGTTATTTTTGTCTAATTAGTAACGACCATGATGTCTCATATATACCCAACATCCTCCCATCAATGTTCGAGACATTTACCTCCTAATCGATTTATGAAGTTATTGATGATAAATGAATAGATAATTCTACCCTTCTCCCCCACACGACTAGACAAATTTTCATGGCTATAAAATGGGCATGGGCCTTGGGATTAGGGTTATCATGGCTATAAAATGGGCATGGGCCTTGGGATTAGGGTTAGGGATTCATCATGGTAGTTAGAGATTATTTTTTAAAATATTTTTTTATTTTTAAAAATATTTTTTTGATATAATATATTAAAATAATTTTAAAATAAAAAAATTCAAATTGTTTTATCTCATTATTTTACCGCATCACAATTAATCGGGCTATATTCGTTGTCTTTCCAAGCTCATAGTTCTATTTTTACATAGTCGTTGAAGAGTCTCTAATCTACTAGAGAGACTTGTCTTACAAGTGTTTTAGTGAACCTAACTATCTTTCAACCACCTCTTCATCATGCATAAGCATGAAGGACTTAAGACCATATTCTAAGTTTTGAAATACATGTGAACACATGATATAAAAATATAAAATAGCGTCTCTTTTATATTTACTATGATAGAGAATTTACTTGAATTTACAAATTTATAAATATGAAACACAAACACAAAATTAAAAAAGTAAAGAGACCACAGTCTATCTATTTACAAAAAATAATTAAAATTCCCCGACTTGCCTTGCCAAGAGGGCATGACAATTTTTTATTTTATTTTTTTACAATTGTGGGTAGATATATTTTTCGATTTTACAGGCTTCGAAGAAACCATGGCGAAGATCAAGACTTGTGATAGAACATCAGTAAATAAAATAGAAAGTGAGAAAACTTATTATTTTTACTGGTTCAAAAAGAAATAATAATAATAAAAAAAAGAAACAAAGAGTACAATCATGAAAAAAATCAGCATGAGATTATTTTTTTTTGGGAGAGATCATTTAACCAGGAACCCAAAATTTGTTTTTCAAATGTATTTTGCCTTTTGGAATGAGGAAAAAAAAATTATTAACAAACTTATCTGCAAGATTTTTTTTTTATTAGATTAGCCTACATGTTTAGGTTAGTTTATAAGAACTTAATTAATTCAATAGATTTTAAAATTAATGATTATATAAATCTTTAATAATCTTGAAGCTTGTAAAATTTAAATTATAAATTTTTAAAAATTAAATTTAAAATTTATCACTTAAATTATACCTCTTATAATTATTATCACGAACACTTTAATCTATTAATGGAAGAGATTTTGTTTTATTACAGGGGATAGCTTGATTATTTCGGCAAGGGAAAACAAAAGGTTTTGGAAAATTATTATCTTTCTTGAATTAAGAAATATCTATTTGTTTGTAATGATAATAAAAACTTATTATCACGTATAAACTTAATTCAGTAATTACGACTTGATTTTTTTTAGTTCTCTTGTCCCGTAAGCAAATCTATACTCACCATTCAATATAATCATATATATTCGTTCTTTCCAAGATCAGCCACGTGTAATGACTCAATTAATCACGTAATTAATAATCTAAAACAAACTTCAAATATCCAAAATCCTACATGGACAACAGACATCTTGACTCCTTATTAAGAAGATAAGGTTGTTTTAAAATTTAACTCCATGGAACGACTTGAAAGAAGATGGACGGGTTTGGAGGGATGAAAGAGATGTTTGATTTAGGTCATGTTTGGTATTGTATTCTAGTTATGCTTTTGAATTTTTTTTAGTTTTAAATTAATATATTTTAGTGTTTTTAAACTATTTTAATGTGTTCATATTAAAAATAAATTTTAAAAATTAAAAATATATTATTTTAATATAATTTTAAATAAAATATATTGTTTAAAATAACCTTTACTTTATTCCTAAATACACTCTTATCTTATCGGATGCAATAAGTGGAGGGATGATTCACCTTCACTTCATGGTAATACTTGTATGATGCTTTTATAAAATTGTATTTCAATTGATTGTTTTTTATTCTTTTATTTTGTGGTATTATAATATTAAAATTAATAAATAAAAAATACTTAGTAATTAATTTAATAATTTTTAGATAAAATATAATTTAAAAAATAAGATAAGCTACGAAAAGAAACACTCCCTTCATCTTCACAATTCAAATACCAATTCATCTTTCCAATTCTTTTTAGCTTAAATTCGTTTTTGTTTTGCATAATTATCTTGCAAACTGCAGTATGATAGATGATCACCTAAAAATGCCTTCCCAACAAGCAAGGCAAGTACGCAAAGTACTAATTATTAATATATTATATCAAGTCAAAAAAATATGTCTAGCTTGCTATGTAAAAAACTATTCAATGATGATAGCTATTAAATAATCCAAAAAAATATAAATAAAGGAAGCTAAGGTTTCATTTATATTGTATAATGTAATGAATTACTCAAAAAATATTAACTTAACATAAATACAAAAAGATTATATATATATATATATATATATATGTTAAAACAAAGAAAATTAAAAAGACTATTTTATCTTTAATAAATAATAAAACAAAATAACCATGTGTTTCCTAACAATAACCTAAGTGGATTCGGGTTAACTTAACTAGCTAACAATTTGGGACAGCCCTGGATGAAGGAAAGGGAAAAAAAAATAAAAAGTTTAAGACTAATAGCCTAATGTCAAGTGATAAAATAAAATAAAAAAATAAAGTTAAATCGAACTAATTTTTTAAACCAGTAACTTTGTCAATGAGACCAAGATGACCATACAAAATACCAAAAAAAATCATGAACAAATTTCTTAACTGTAAAGAAATTAAAAAGAAAACAAATAATAGCCAAAACAATGAGAATTGTATCTGATATAAAAACCAATCAGAGAAAATAATGAGTGACTTAACTGAAAAATAAAATAAAATAAGTGATAAAAAATAACAATTTAAAAAATAAAAACTAAAATTGGACTAAAAAACAAGTGAAATACAATGTCAAGGGACAAGATCAAAATATTTTTTTTTTAAGAAAATGATTAAAAAAAACAATAAAAAAAAATAAAGACTAAATCTAGAAAAAAAGAAGATGAAATAGAGTATTGAGAGACAAAATTGAAAGGAAAAAAAACCAAGAAAATGATAAAAAAAAAATTAAAAGAACAAGAATTGTATTTGACATATAAACAAAACAAAATCAAATGGAAATAGATGAAACTAAAAAAAAAAAGAATCTAAAAAAGAATCCAAAACAAATAAAAACCAATAAAAAAAGAGAAGATCATAATTGAATTTTTTTCTCCATTATTTTTTTTTCAAAATAATACCATTCTTACTTTTTAGCTTAATAAAAAAATGAAGTGGTAAGCTAGGGGAAAATCATGTCAACACCCATTGATTTTTTATTTTATCATTTTTTTAATTAAAACAATGTTATTTTTACTTCATGCACAATAAAAAAATATGTTTGACCTAGGTAATCCTGATCATTCGACCCAGCCCGTGACCCGAGACATGATAGGGGTCGACTCCCGGGCTGGATTTTAAAAGTATGATAAAAAAAATAGACATCAAATATAATGTGAAAATTCAATAAAATTAAACAACGAGAGATTAAATTGCCAAAAAACAATCAATCAAGAAGACGGCTAAAAAATAACAGGAATTGCAATAATAAGAACGATGATGAATATCAAACTCAACAAAAAAAAATTTAAATGATTAGGGATGAAATTGAAAAATAAAATTTAATTAAAAAAAAAGTAAAAAAAATACGAATCAAACGAATAAAAGTTAAATTTGATAAGAAAAAACATAAAAAATCTAATGATTAGAGATAAAATTGAAAAAAAAAATTCAATTAGAAAAAAAATAAAAATAAAAAATAAGAATTAAATTTGATAAGAAAATGCATAAAAAATCAAATGTTAAGGGATGAAATTGAAAAACAACTAAATTAATTTTAATAAAATTACAAGATTGAAGATCACTTTGTAATTTTTCAAGACCAACATACATTTTGAGGCAAAAAAAAGAGGAGAGTTGTCATTAGAGCTTTCTCGTGTTCTTGTTACTGACATGCATCATATTATCGTGTAAATGATTGCGCGTAGCTTTGGATGCCATCCATTAAGGACACCAACGGTCACTAGAGGGTGATATAAATGCCAACAATTTTTTTATTTATAAAAAAATATAATACTCTTGATCTACACAATAATTAAAAAAAAAAATGAGGACACAAAATAAAAAATACCCTTTAATAAAAAAGTTTACCGGGGTAATCAGACTACAAAAATATGAAATTTCAAAATTATTTTAATCAAACTACAAAAAATATATTGTAAAATAAAGATATGAAAATATAAAATTATTTCCGAGTGTTCGTTCACTTATTTGTTTTTTTATGGAAAGCATCAATTATTTTACAATTAATTATACTGTGCACAATCCACGACGCTGATGTCATTTAATTTTATTTGTAATTATTCAGCATTTCCATGTTTAACCGGCAAATGCAAGAGGAATGTAGTTCTATTTCTCTATTTTCACAATTCAAAAGAAATTTAAAATTAGCTACCTCATCAATTTATCACCACCCAGTAATTTTAAAAGGTGCTTAAGAGTATATCGATAGGTATTTTTTAAAATATTTTTTATTTAAAAATATATTAAAATAATATATATATATATTAAAAAAATATTTTTTTACAATAATTTAATAAAAAAATTAATTTTAAACAAATATTTTTTTAAAAAATATGATTATAAATATATTTCAAAATATTTATAATAACAGTTTTTTATAAAATATTTTTTATTTAAAAATATATTAAAATAATATTTTTTAAAAATTATTTTTAATATCATTATATTAAAATAATTTAAAAATATATAAAAAATTAAATTTAAATAAATAAAAACATGAAAACAATTAAATTCTTTTTAAAACACTAAAAAGAAAAAACCTATTAACCCTCTCTATCCGACCTACGATTAAAGCACGCCTGGTAAGTAACAGAAGAAAATAGGCAGTGCAGACAGGACAGGACAGGACAGGACAGGAGATTAGCGTGTTTTAATTTTATTTTACTTTACTTGACGAAGGTTTGATTTTCTGGGAAATAATAAAAGATTGGGAGAAATAAGAGACTGGGAAAAGGAAGATAAACACGACAATAATTGAATCGAACAAAAAAACATGTAAAAAACAAATTTATTTAATTTAATTTTGAACAAAGAATTTAATCAAACGCTACTACAGAGAACAACAATAAATTAGAGGGAAAGAGTCAGTGAATTCAATTCCCTCTTTCTATAAGTCTGCCTTTCCATCTCCTACCAAAGCCACCCTTCTCTTTCTCTCTCAAAAAATATCAAAGAAGAGATTGGAGTTCCACCCAATCGAACCTTACCCATTTTGCATTTTCTCATTTAGTTTGTGTTTTCTAACTTTATTGGTCTAATGGGGTTCTCTTTTTGAGTCAATCAAAGCCACAGGAAGAGAGAATCCCCTGAAATTCAACAACCATGGAAGGTAAAACTAATATATACCTCTATCTCACTCTCTTTTCGCCAATCTTATGATCATTTCATGCACTTGTTGAATTTTCTTTTTTCTTTTTTGTGGGTTATTAGAATTTTTCTTGCATGGACAACAAGGGTTACGTTGGGATCAGCAAGACAAGCTAACTGTTAGAATTTCCTTTAAGGATGTTTTTGGTTTTTGAGGAAACTGGAATTGTGTGTGAAATGGGATTTTGATTGTGTCTCAGATGATGGAAACTTTGGTTATATGTAGTTGAACTTTCCTTTTTCATTTATGTTCCTATTTTGGCTTGCAAACAAAACATGTCGGCAATTTTTTCAGGTGAAGCAAGTTTTTCATTGTTAATAATCACAAATCTGAATTTTGTCATTCCAGTAAAAAAAATTCTCGGGAATCTTAAGGTTGGATGCTTGTAATAATGTGTGTTTTGTGTTCCGAATGCTTCTGGGGTTTTGGATGGAACGTATGGCTCTTCAAAGATATTGTGAAAGATTAACCTCGGTTTGCTGATTGAGAATTCCTTGAATGATTCTGTGGAATTGGAAATTTTTTTATAGAATCCAACTGGGTTACTCTGTGAACACAGAATGTGAGTGTGAATCATGATTGTTCCGAATGTAACGTGAGAGTTATCTTGAATCACAATTGTTCTGAAAGTAAACCCGGTTTTGGCTATCTTGTTATGGCTTCCACCCATGAAATCACGTGCTAGCTTTCCCTGAACAAACAAAAGCATAGTAAATACCCTTCAAAGTACTCTGAATAGTTCATGAGAAGTGGCATTTTATGTTTGCTTTGTTAGTTAAAGCCACATGCGAACTACTTCCTTTGCTTGGCCAAATCCACTCTAGTCAAACTGGGATTCATCATTCACCATGATTAACCCCATTTATATGACCTTCTGCACAAAATTGTGCATTTAATATCCTTTCTGATGAAATATTGCGAATGTAGATTTCTACAGCTTACTTGAGTAACTAACTCGGTTTTCCTGTGTTAAATAGGTGTTGTCCCTTCCTCAGTTCATACACCATAGCATGATTTCTACAGCTTCTTTATTTTTCTTTTGTACCTGATATACCCGTGTCCGTACATCACTGTTTCAACTCAATGGCTTGATTTTCTAGTACAACCCTAGCAGCTATAGGGAAACTTATACGTGCCATTTGGTGTCTTTACTCTTTACTTGTATATGTTCATTTTTTATTTTGTCGTGTAAAAAAAATAATCAATGTTCAGAATCAAGTGAAGTGCATTTTGGAGAGAATAGAGTTTCTCCAGAGAAGAATTTGAAAAGGACAGTCAAGACACCAGCCCAGGTTGTTGCTTTGGAGAACTTTTATAATGGTACTATTGCTTCTCTCACAAAATTTATTTAACCCACTGATGTTAGTCATTATGCTCTTGAAGTGATTTTTTTGCTTTTTCACAGAGCACAAATATCCCACTGAAGAAATGAAATCAGAACTTGCAGACCAAATAGGGTTGACAGAAAAGCAAATATCTAGCTGGTTTTGCCACAGAAGGCTAAAAGACAAAAGATTGAGAGATGAAGTATGCACTAATGGACGACAAGATCGATCTAGCGGTATTATTCAGGATCGAGGGAGTGGGTTGAGGCAAGATTCATGTGGCAGTACCAAACAAGGTGATTATAGGAATCTTGATCCAAGGGAAGTTGAAAGCCAGAGACTTTATGGTCGAGATTTTCATCCTGCTGATCTAACCTATGACCGTACGAGTCGCTATACTGGGAATGTTACTGGCATTGATAATATATCTTCAGGAAGTAGCTCATCGTTGCAAGATAAGTTTGTTTGTCAAAGAGAGGATCCTTATGACGCAGAAACCTCAAAGTATGTAGCACAGAATGGAGCTGCCATGCCATTAATTCCCAAGGATACTGATAGTTTTGGGTATAAACCATCAGGATATTTGAAAGTGAAGGGTGAAATTGAGAATGCTGCTATTACTGCTGTCAAGATGCAATTGGGCAGGCATTATAAGGAGGATGGTCCACCACTAGGTGTTGAATTCCAGCCACTTCCTCCTGGTGCTTTTGCATCCCCAAGTAGAGATCCAGTCAATGGTAAGTTCTAATAACCTCCTTCCAAAGAATTCCATGCAATATCTGCAGGCAGAAGGAGATGTCAAATAAATTTTGCTTTTCTAGTTTATATTCTTTTAAAGCTTTCTCTGATTCTCAGTGTCTTACTTAGAGGAAGGTGTTGTGATGAGAAAATGGGAATTCTTTTGATTCCATTTGTATGATTTGATGGGTTCAGTTGCAGATAAGATACCTCTTACTTTTTTAAATACAGCATTACTTACTTCAGTAGCATTTGCATTAAATGTAAATTTCTGATGCGTGCTAATAGCCCATTTGTTTTTGTACCTACTTAGACTTGCAATATACATTATACATTCTTCATTGGAAATGGCTTGCCATGACATTTACGGTTGATGCTGGGTGCTGTAGTTTATCTTTTGGTTTCCTCTTGATACCCACTTTCTGCAACTGCTAGAGGAAGCTTTGAGTCCTCACTTCACTCACATTGTTGACATATACTTCAGTATAATTTGATAACAATACTTCTTTTTCTTAGTTATAACTATGTACACTTGAGTCTTGTTCACTTTTATATGCTGTTTCATGCCAACCATTTTTCCAGGACCAATCTATGTGGGAGATCTTGCTCAGATTTGTTCTCCTGATGTTTCTGGGGTTCGAAAGCAATCCAGTCTTGGCACTGTGAGTAGATCTTCCAATGCATTTTGTTGGCCTCAGAGTCTAGCAACATATTGATATTATGTTATGCACACTCATTTATCACATTAATCATTACAGAAATGAGGGTTAGATTTTTTTACCAGTTGCTTTGTCCAATGTAGTGGGATTGATAGCATGGAGAATTAGTTGAGTTGAGTTATATGGTGAAAACAAAATGGTGGGCAGTCACTTTTGACAGATAAAAGCTAATTAGGCTGCAACTAGTTTTACATATTGAAATCTGGAACAGGTGTCATTTGTAATTTTATGCTGAACTTGATTCTGGAATTGGGGAACTATGACAATTATAGTATGATGGTTGGTATAAATTAGTTCGAGGCTCAAGTTCTGCTCGTCCATGCTGGAAACCTTTATATCCTCCGCCTCTCCATCACTTCCAATGATGTCTGCCATCCCATGTTTATCACCACTGTGACTTTCACTTTACTTTTATTGCCAATGTACCACCAATCATGCACCAGCACCACCAGCAATTATGCTCACAACATGTTTCCTTCCTCATTTCAGTATGTTCCAAAGAAAGGTTCAGTTAGACCTTAAAATGTTATGGAACAAGGTATTTTTTTATATGATTCTGCAGACTCCATTCCACCATCTTCCATATCTTGTACTTCAAATGAGTCCCTATAGTCCCTGTATATACTCGCAGTGGTGAAGTTATAATAGTTTTTCTGAAGCTCTGATGAGAGCTCATAGTCAAACCTCCATCAGTGCTTTCATGGAATCACATGGTGCTTGAATTGCATCTGAAATGGAATGCCATTTTTGTAGTATTTTTCTTACCTCTTTGATACATGATTTGTTATTATACTTGTTTGATACCCTTGCAGAGATATGAAGTATATAGCACCAAGATGAGTTCTCATGATTCGTATACAGAGGGAGCAAATTGTAATCCCGAGCCCTCTGATTCTCATGATAGAAAATCTCATCACCATCTAGAACAGAAGCCTACCTATAATGGTTCCAATTCTAATGCTGGCGGGAACTCTGCCATGGATATCCCCGATGATCTTGCTGGTGAAACATCAGCCTATGTAAACAAAAGACATTATAGGATGAGCTCTAAGAAAGGTTTTGAGGGGAGAAGATCGGATTCTCTTTCATCCCATCTTGGTCCCGGTGGTAGGAGAGTTAATAGTGAAAAGACAGAAGCTTGGTTGCATGACTGTGATAATGACAATCCTAAGATCGTTCAAAGGAATAATTACACGTCTAAGCATCCGCACTTGATGCGTGGATATGGAAAATCTCTTGATACAGAGGAGAGAGCACGGTGTACGATCATGGAAAAGGTTCTCTTATTACTTTACATCTTTCTGCTTGTGGCATTGTAGAACAGATCCATGCTAACATATTTAGCTTAATATCAAGTTGTACATTGGGTATGTGTAGGAGGACAAACTTCATGGAGAAATGAAAAGAATGAAAGGCTCTCACGACCCAGTTAGAGTAAAGAGGCATCCAACAGATGAAACAACTGTGAGTTTATGATGTCGATCACTTATGGGAATATTTTGATTGAATCCTGCATATGTTGTATGCACGTTCATCAATATACATCTAAATCACACATTACTCTTTGTATATATGTACATGGATTTTGATACCTCCTCCTTTTTGGCTTAATATTGAAGGTTGCAAAAAGATTCAGAGTTGACTTTCCACAGCAAGAACATGTGGCAAAAGCATCATTTTCTGAAATACGTCGAAGGAAAAATCTGACTAAACGGTTGGTCAACATTTCTATATGCAACAATAATTTTATTTTATCCTTCTTTTTTGTGCACTCTTATTTATGTTCTCAGTGTAGCGTGTTGTGTGTGTATGTTGTGCATGTTTTTTCAAATTTGATGGACTTAAAATCTTCAATGAATCTGCAAATTCCCACAAAAGAGAATTATAAGACAGTATCCATGTCTGATGATACATTTAGCTTAGCAAATTTTTAATTTCCAAAGTTGTTTTATTTCGATTGAAAGAAATAACTGTGTAGATGGTTAGTGCAGCTTTACATCACTAATTCTACTCTGACACAGCTGTGGTGTGGTGGTTCGTAATTTTTTTTTTGTCTCTCCTTTCAAGTCAACTGGCATGAGACCTCTAGTTGTCATGATGGCTAGCACAGATAGGAAACTTGCAACCGCTATTTAAAACTATTTAAGGGTCCATGGCCCCGCAAAGCCTTTTTTCTGAAGAGTTGGGTGGAAAGAGAGGAGGGAGAAGTGTCAGGCAGATTGCTTTTTAATTATGCATCAATATAGTACCAATTATCTATCAAGCATATATAGAAGTGAATTAGAATCCAGAGAACATGGCCACGGGCATTGCTTTCACTGAAGTTGTAGGAGCATTGGATGTGCCAATAGACATTGGGAGGTTATATGTATCTGAAACAAATCGATGCTCACAGACTTGTCATGAATACTTGTTTGAATAATTTTTTTGTGAAAAACGTTGGTTAAGCTTGTTTTCACGAATAACTTGGCTGGTTGTTAAATAAGATATAAGCCGCTTCTTGTAAGATGCAGAATGTTAACCCTCTGATCGTGAGACTTCACTCTGCTCTCCTGTCACATCAAGGCTAATTATGTTCGGTGTAAAGTTCAAAGTTCAGGAAATGCTAGGTGTCCAAGCTTGTAAAGGAGGATGCCGTATGCCCATGTTTGGTCGAGATGCTGACTTGTTAATTGACATTGTTTTCAGTTTTCGTAGATATTTGTGTTCCAAACCCTATAAACATTTAGATGATTAATTGTCAAAATATTTTTGTGCTTCCTGCACTGCCAACATGGTGTTATTTCCCTTTTTTGAATCTTGTCCTCAAATTTTCAATTAATGCTAAAAATTCTGTTGACATTCTTCATGTTTCGTGTCTACTGCAGGTCTGCCATGGAGAGGCCATCTAGTTTCAGCGAGGATGAAACTCCAGAAACCAGTTCTTCGGCAGAATGAGGAGCTGACAATTAATGGATTCAGATGGTATAATGGTTCGTGAGATCACCTCTCAAAAAGACAGCGATCACCCAATTCACCTGGTGAAGATTGTACAAGGCTGTACAGTTTGAGAGAATGTATTTCTTTTGTTAGTGATGCTCCTTTGCTACGTGGAAAGAAGTTTAGTTCATCGTGGCAGCCAATTGCTTTTGCCCTTGATGTCGTCAAGTGTGTACTTCGTAGTTTGTACAAATTTTGTCCTCGATGTTCAAATTCTTTCTGGAGATATTCTTGATTTCTGATTGTAAATCAGATTAGGCAGGGTCCCTTTAGCAATGGTGGTCCAGACAATGTTGATGACATCCTGCGACAGCGCAGCATGCCCGTAGTGCTTTTTGTAAAGGCAAATGATATAGCAGGACTGCTATAAAGCTGTTTTCTAGTTTCATCAATCATGCATGGACATGACCCTTTTTTTCCTCTAATGAAATGTGAAACTCATTAATATCTTGTTTTCTCCTGAACTTGAAAGATTGAATTCACATGACAGATAAGGCGGGAAAGGAATTCGCTAGCTAGATGTCACCTTTAGGTTGTTGCGAACATTTCATGTTAATATTTTGCTCTCCAGTTCTTTCTTTGTTGTTTTAGGAGAGGGTTCAGATATCAGAGAAAAAAGAGAGTTGAGAATATCATGGATCACGAAAATATTATGCAAACTAGTAAAAAAATCATTTAAAAGATCACTCAAATAAAAAAAATATTCTGAAAGCTCTATACATCATATTTCCATCTGGTATCTGCACAAAGGGCAAGTCTTCTTCTTTCTCGAGCACTTGTAAATGCAAGAGCAACGAAATTTATGCATGCATTCCTTGACCCTAGCTTCCTCTCCAATCTCCAGCTCTTCTTGACAAACCCCTCCTCCATCAATCACCAAATTCTTCAATCCAGCAAGCACCGGATCAATAGTTTTCTCCAAAATCCCCGCAAGCTGAACCCTAACCTGAAGCTCAACCTCAGCCAAAACAGTGTGAAAATCATGATTTATAGCACTTGCACGCTTCATTGCTAGCTGCTGTGTTCTTGTCTCTAACTTTGCAAATTGTATTTCCTCTTTGTCAAGCTTTCCATTGAAACCTCTAGGGTCATAAGAGCCATCGATCGAATGTAGAGTAATAGCCCCAGTTGCTCACCATGTTAAGAACCTCAGCTTCTGCTTTAGCAATTTGAAGCTCCTCCATTGTACTAGCTAGTAATTAATCAGTGTCAAGAACACATGGAGATGCTCTTAGTACGAGCCTAAAAATGGAGTCGGAAATGACGTACTGCGGGCTGTGTATAGAAATATCAAATTATGATATAAGAATTAAATTAATAAATCACATGTAATTAATAGACTCAAATCCAATTCTTATATGACCAAAATACAAACTAGAAATCAAATTTAATCACATGTATAAATCAAATGATACATTGGAAATTCACCATGATAGATCTTATAGTATGAATCCTTTGATAAGAACCTAGAAACCAAACTATTTCGGCCATGTTGGTATAATGTACGTGATTAGCACCATTCAGGATTCCTTTGTGAATGTGGAGGGTGCTGTGTTTTCCATTTTTATGCACCATGGTGCCACAAAGAATAGAAAAGGTGTTCTTGGAACACAGTTTTGCACCCTCAGCAGTCAGCACAAAATCGATGCATTATCATTAGGAAACGAAATGCGTGGTGGACCTTGTCCGAAAAACACGACTCAAAACTCACACAAACATCATCTTGAAACCTAGAGAATGATGCATTGATTCATGGGAGCATGAACGTCAAGGCCCAGCATGTCTTCATGATCTTTTCTGGGCTTCGATTGTCCCAAAACTGTAAAAGGCCATCCAGAAACCTCAAATTGAAACTTAATTAATCCTCTAGTGTCCAAAGTCCATATATTTTTTCTAATTCTAACTGAAAAAACCATTCACTTCATTCACACTCGCAAGTCTTTCTTGATAATACAGCAGTATGGTTTAAACCAAGGAACCGTCTTCGCTTCCTTGCTGTCCTCACCATTTCTGCTACGATTATATATATTAGCTATTAAGGCAGGGCTTGCCTACAAAGTTCGTCAAGCAAGAAGAGAAAATGGAAATTCTAGCATCAAAATTCTACTGTATCACATCCACCTATTAATGCTAGAATTTCCTTCTTCCTTTTTTTTTTTCCTTCACATAAAGTTGGTTATCTGAGCCCATATTAGGCTGTTTTTTATTTTTCCGGCAAGGCACGTTGCTTGAACCTGATGATGTTCTCATCCTCTCACGATCATGCCATTAGTAGTTAGCACATGATTAAATGTTAGAAATGGTTTAACTTCACCAAAGGAAATCCTCTGAGAAGTAAATTAATCCTTGTTATGGGTCATAGTTCCAGTTGGCCAAAAAGATGAGACTAATCAATGAGAGCCTATACCACACGGTTCCTTGTAAAGATTTTGCATCATGCGTGTGCCTGCTTCTCTAGACCAGATAGGCATGCACATTCAATAATTTTGAAGGGGTCCTTATCATTTACAGAAGAAAGTCACTGTATCTATGTTTGACCAATTGAGCAATAAAAGAAGAAAGGCTAAAGTGAAAAATATTGCGGAGGATTTCAACTCGGAGAAGCAGTAGGGGCTGTTCTCTCTAAAATTGATGTTGTATTATACGTTGACACCTGAACTTTTAAGAGTTGGTTTTAAGTTTGAGTTCGTACATTAACTTCAGCCTTCGATTTGAGGTTCGACAGGGCACTATTTGGAGCAATGAATGAGGCCAGGGCTTGGTGACGTAAATGTTCTCTGGTTCAACCTCTCGTTGAATCCAATAAGAACAATAGGTAACTAATAACACAGAATCTCTCTGTAAAGGAACCACTCCAATTTATATTTAAAGAAAAGCGATTGCCAAGAACACAAAACTACCTATCTTTTGTTCTGTTCTCCTCTTAAATACCCTCCATCTAAAGAATTACAATCTAACAAGTAATCAAGACCAGATACTAATTTTCCTACCAGCTAACTAGGATAAAATAACTAACAGCTAATAAACTTATAACAACAAACACTAATTTGACTAGGAAACTAATAGCTAACTAGGATAATAATAACTAACAGCTAATAAGCTCATAAGTTCATAACAGCTTTCAAGATTCTTTGTATCCCACACGTCTCCCCTGTCCAGTAGACTTCGTGAGTTAAAGGGTGCCTTCCTCTGTCTCCTGATCTGCATCACTCGGGTCTTTTTGAGTGTTTTACGTGGTTGTTGGGTTCATGCTGATAAGCACATCATCTCCCACCAAGGTAGGACCAATATGGAGGCAGAAGAAAGAAAGGGGACCGGGAATTTCTCTGACTTGTGTGGCTAATGGCTGCTTTTCTCAAAAGTGCACCCACTGTCATGTTGGTCCCGATCAACAGGGGTTGGAAAGAGAAAGGGGCTGTAGTTAGGGGCATTATGGACGTATCCGTGTAAATTCAAGCCACTTTTGCACATGCTCTTTAACCAGCAGGGAATGGAATGCATCTTTTTTCTTGTGCTGCTCACATTTGTCAAATTCCAAGTTGAACTGGGTCATCTCTGCATGCTCAACCACTCCATTTTTCACTTTTTTCCAGATAATGTCAGGACACTTGGATCTGGATCTCTACCTGGAATTTGGTGTAAACATTGTCAGAGTGTCGCTAAAATTATGCTTCATGTGTTTGATCAAGCCAGATCCTAAATTCTAAGACGTTTGTCGCAATAATGTGTTTTCTAGAGGTACATGGGTGGTTTTTTTATTGGATGTTTAGAGATTTTTTTTAAAAAAAAAACTAGCTTTCCCGTTAATTGATAGTTCGAGGCTAAACTTCCTTTTCAGACAACCTTAAAGTCACTCTTTTTTACATTATATCGATATGGTATATTCAAATTATTAGTTTTAAGATTTAATTGTATAAGATTTCAAAATAAATTTCATCTCCTTGACTATAAAATAAAACTAATTCCCTACAGGCAGGTTCCTGATTATTTTTTATAAAGAAAAAAAAATGGCTTACATTCATTTAAGTAGATTGATGCCACGTGCCTGGGATCAGCTAGTTGATTGGTTTTCAAGACATGCTTCTATAAGTCAATGGCCGGAGAGAGAAATTGCTTATTAGAGTCTTAATTCTTGTTTTGCTTGTCATTTATTGTTATTTGCTTTTCTTTTCCACTTGGATTTTAAATCACAAAGAAACAGACTCTTGACTGGAAAAAAAATAAAATAATAATTCAGTTTTAAAGACCACCCTTCCTCCACCAGAGACAAATAAACCAATCAGCTGCTTCGATCGAGGAAAGAAAGCTCTCCAGAAATCCAAGACAGACCACTCTTGGAGGCTTGATGGTAGATAGGTTGCCTTCTAGCAAAAATAAAATTACAAAAAATAAAATAAAAATGTATTACTATTAGCATGGATGGGCCATCTAGACTTCGAACCGCGAGAAATTTGGTTTTATCCCTAAATGTTCCTTTCACATTGTAATCACTTCTGTTTTAAAAAATATTTTTTGTTTATAAAATATCATATTAAGTATTTTTTTTAAAATTATAATAATAATTATTTTTATTTATTACGCTGACTCGGATCAATTTTTATTGACTATTTTATTTTGTGACTTGAGCCTTGTTCTAGTCAACCCACGAGTCGAGTTTTAAAACTTGATAATAATAATTTTTATTCTTGCATTGACTTGGCTTGACTTCCTGATCCATGACCTGGGTCTTGTCTCGGGTTAACCACCAAATTAATTTTTAAAAATTTAATAATAAACATTTTATTTTATATTGACTCTCCTAACACATGACTTAAGTCTTATCCCAAGTTAACTCCCTATCAGGTTTTAAAATTATGATAATAACTATCTTTGTCCTTGTATTAACAAGGATCAACGGTCAACTCCACTCATTACCTAACCTTTTGTTCTGGGTTAACCCCCAAACCATGTTTAAGACTATGATAAAAACTATTTTTATTTTTATATTGATTCAATTCAACCCGGATCAACCTAACTCGTAACCTGGACCTCAACCGGTGACTTGAACTTTACCTCGAATCGATCCCTGAGTTGGGTTACAAAACTATAATAATATCATGTTTTATCCTTATATATCTTAGTTTGATAATTTTGGAATTGAAATTTTTTTACAAATATATTTTAGGAATAAAAAAATAAATATTGTCTTTAAAGACATGTCCCATTTGTCTATTTTGAAAGTACATAAATTCACTCTAAAATTGTTCTAGAGATATTTTTATTTTTATGTTTTTGTCTCTTAAACCAAACATATTTTTGTTTCTATTATCTTCGTCCTTCTGTCTCGGGACAATAATCAAACACCACCTAATAGACTGTACTAGATAAGTGGTGTGCGGCATAATTTTATGCCAACGTAAAAAAGAGTGTTCGTATAATATCAATGTTTTGAAAGGAGTAAGAAAAATTTAAGGTTTTGGTAACTGAAAGTCACACGTGTTGTCAAGGCAACGAGTAAACAAAAAATAAAAAATTATGATTTGAGCATTTCATACTTACTCTTATATAATTAATTTAATTTAATTTAAAAATAAATTTTCTTTTGAAAAAGCTAGATTTAACAAAGGTTGAAATAAAAATATTAAAGTCAACCTTTGTTAATTTCAAAACCACAAAAAAAAAAATCCCATGAAAAGTGAACAAACAAAAATAACAAAATATTAGTGGACGAAACAAAAAAAAAAGAATTGAAAAAACCAAGCAAGCTTGGGTGAACTTTGTAAACCTAAGTCAATCTCTCATGCCTGTAATTTGTTAAATCATTAACATGGACTAAACTAGGAATCTCAACACCCGCCGAATTAAATGTTGAACGATAAAATTAATAAATTTAGTTTAATTAAAAAACAAGATTCCTTTTAAAAAAGCTAAATTTAACAAAAACCTAAAAACCTCGAGGCAACCCTTGTTATTTGAAAAATAGAGATAAATCCCATAGAAAGCGAGTGAAAAGAATGTTGGAGGATGAAATTGCAAAAAAAAAAGAGAGCTTAAAAAAGAAAATAAAATCAAGTAAGTTTGAGTGAACCTTGTAAAATCAGGTTAAACTCTTAAACATGCAGTCTATTAAATTCTCGATCCAGACTCAACCCAAAAACTCAATACCAAAAAAATTAAATATTAAATGATAAAATTAATTAATTAAATTTATTTTTAAAACAAAATTCCTTTAGAAAAGATAAATTTAACAAAGAAAAAAAAACAAAAATCAAGGCAAACCATGTTATTTTCGAAACGATTAAAAAATCTCATAGAAAGTGAACAAAAAATAACAAAATGCTTGATGATGAAAAAAAAGCAAGGAAACTCGTGTCAATTTTGTAAACCAAGGTTAATATCTTAAACTAGCAATTTCTTAAATTCAAAACTCATACTCAACTAAGAAGTTGAACAGCCGATTAATTAAATGTTGAAGGATACAATAATAAAAAAAAATCAATTTAGAAAAATCATGCATGGCAAAAAAATACAATAATTAAAAACAAGATTAAATTTCATAGGAAAAAACTCAAAAACGATGAAATTAAAAAAAAAATGCAAAAACCATATAAATAAAATAAATAGTAATAAAAAAAATGAGAACCAAATATAACATATGAAATTATCTACTAGGGGTGAAACTGAAAAATATTCTTAACTTCATAAATTATTAGAAATAAATAATATTGCAGTAAAGAGAACAAGAATGGAATTTTGTGGGCAACAAACTTCAAGGGTTAATTTGAAATTTTTTAAGATCATCATGAAAATAAATAGGGTAGAGGGAAAATGAAAAATGAAAGCCTTACGCACCACATCAATAATAATTATATAATATGTGCCACTTATATATGGAAGGGACGCTGAGAGGTTTCGATCGCCACCCTATAAGTAAGGTTTTGAGCATTGAATGACATCGTACATGCTATTTGAATCTATTGGAGACTTTTCACACGCTTTCAAATTTGTTTTTGTTTATTTATAAAATTATATTTTTACTTATTTATAAAATTATCATGTTACCTCTAATAATCTCAACAACTACTAAATAACTAAATATAAAAGACAAAGAACCCTTTCATCAAAGACAAAAAAATTTACATTTCAAGAGCAATGATGTAATTTAATTATTTGAAAATTAAATCAAAGACTAAAAGGCTACTTGAACAATACTTAATGTTTTTTCTTTTGATATTAAGGGTAATAAGGGAATTATACTGTGTAAACAAAAATGCAAAAAAAAAAAAAAACAATCCAACCTTATTCTTTCGGTCCGATGAAAAGTGCCTCCCGGTCCTTAAAACAAACCCAACTAATTTTGCCAATCAAGGGCAAAATCACAGTTTTATAATGTAATATATACAACAAAATACTAATCTCTTTTAATTTTTGTTATAATTAGTTAAAAAGAAAAAAAAATTACAATTGCCAATGGAAAAATCTAGGTGAGGATTAATTAACTTCCACTTTTCTGGTAAAGTAGAAGTAGGCTAGTAGTTAATTAGCATTAATCGCAGTGAAAAACGGATAAAAAAGAAAAAAAATGGATAATTCAAATTGACTGTTCATGTAAAATACTGCTTACTAGCAAAGCTTTCAGTACCTTTTCACTTTTTTTCTAGTCAATAGAATCCGAGCTTTCACTTTCCCAGACACCAAACAGACAACAAAAAGAAAAAGAAGATGAAAACAAAAACAGTAATTAATAGCATAACTAACATCAATTAGCACAAAAAAAAACTAAATGTCAAATTAAATTTGTGGGTTTATCCCCCTCCACTTTTTGGCCATTTCTTTATTCTCTCTCTTCAGTCTTCCTTGAGCTCCATAAAATAAAATAAAATAAAATACTCATCACTTGAGGGAGGAAAAAAAAAAGTAGCAAGAAGCTTTTGGTCTCTCTCTTGCAAATCGAAACTTCAATAATCAGATGAATATATATATATTGCTTTCCTAAATTTTCCCTCACTCTCTCTCTCTATTCAAATAGACACTTAGTTTTATCTTCAAGCTCCAAAATCACCGGACTTCACTCTTTTTTCTCCTATTTTTTATCAGACTGGTTAAGTATTCACCCCATTTATTGTTATTAACTTCAAATTGAAGTTACTCTGAAGTGAAAGAATTTCTGTGAGTTTTGGACCTGATTGAGCTGGTGATTCAGCGAGTGAGTGATCTTGATGGTCGAGTTGAGTTGGCTGTGAGTGTGGATTTCTGTTGTTCTTAGGGTTTTCAATTGAATTGGATGGAAGGGTTTGGTTTTTTTGAAAATGGTTAATTTGAAATAATAGATTCTTTTTTTTTTGGGTTTTTATTGTCGGGGATTTAATGTTAAGGGGTGATAGAATGGCTTCGGATCTTGGTAGAACTGGACCTGTTGAAAGAGACATCGAACAGGTATTTCTTCTAATTTCATTTTTTTTGTGCTTATTTTTTTATTTTTTACTTTTTAATTCTGTTATCGTTTAGTTGAGTTTATTTAGATGATTAAGGTGATTTATGAAAATTAATGGTTTAACGGAATTTTTCGTGGGATTAAGTGAAATGCTGATTGTATGTCGACAGTTTCTGGGTCATGGTTAGATAACGCTTTGTTTGCTTTGTTATATGACTCTAAATGGCTTTGTCAGTGTTGAGGAGAGGGTTTAGAATCCGAATGGTTAAACAACTGTGGGCTGGAATGGTGGTGTTACTCTAGATTTTTCTGCAAAGAAATGCTTTGTTGTTGAGAACTTAATGAAAGGATGAAGGAGCAAGGTATTGGTGGTGGTGGAGTGAGTAGGAAATTAAGTAATGTATGGGTGTTGAAATTAGGACAGGGAGAAGTCAATGTAAATTATGAGGACATTTATCAGAAGATAATTAGTTGACATTGAAGTGAAAAACTTGAATTTCTCATCTCCAGTCCAATCCTAGGTCCTCTTGTAATTTTTTCTTTTGGTATTATAGATGTGATCAGGTTAAGTGTGGTGTGGAAATATTTGTCCTAGGAGAGTAATCCAGGCTGGGTTCAAATCTGTTAATCATCTTTATTCAGGCAATAAAGGAAAAAAAAAATTGATATCCTGAATTTATGCTGGTGCTTTTATATTGATTAAGAAGGCTGACTGGCTAGATTGAATCTCTTGCAAAATGAGTTACTACACTAAGACTTTCATCTTCCCAGATGGTTTGCTGTGCTGTGCTTTTAGTCTCTTTTTTCTCTCTCTCTAAATTTTTGAAAGGATTGTGAAGTGCATTTTTGTTAGACATACTGTTCATTTTCACCCTCCAACCTTATTCAAATCTGTATGAATCTCTTTGGATTTTTTTTAGCCATTTGAATATGGCATTTACCATTTCACTTTCATTTAGCTTTCTGCTGGTATTATTATGCTTAAGAATGTGCCGAACATGCATAAGTTAGGTTCTTGAATGATCTTTACAACAGGCCATCACAGCTTTAAAGAAAGGGGCTTACTTGCTCAAGTATGGAAGAAGGGGAAAGCCAAAGTTCTGTCCATTCCGTCTTTCCAGTGTAAGTTTGGTCCAAGTTTTACTGATATTTGTGTCTTTATACATGCACCCCCCACTCATTATCATCATTGCTTTAGTCTGACAATCAGCTCAACAAAAACTAAACCTCCATTATATTGTCCGTGCAAGAAATTTGTAATGTAAGTTAATTTATTTATGAGGTCGGCCCAGTTGGGCAGGGGATTAGGTTTTCTTGTAAGGTGCTGGTACATCTTTGTCTTCAACAATTTAATCTTTTTTTTTTCTTCCTTTTTTTTCATTTAGGGCGCACCCAGCATGTTCTGATGCATATTGGTCTTTGCCTTATTTTTTAATTAGATTCTTCCTACTAGAAATTCTAAATGGTTGAATGTGCATTGCTTTCAGGACGAGTCTGTTTTGATATGGTTCTCTGGGAAAGAGGAGAAACATCTCAGACTAAGTCATGTATCTAGAATCGTATCCGGGCAGCGAACAGTAAGTTCTTGGTTTGAAATTATTGTGGTTTACTTAGATACTCTTCCTTGAATTTGACGTTATTTATAGATTGCAGCTACATGCAGGCTGCTTGTTATAATTTTTAGAGCTACCTGTGAATCTAATGTTGTTACTCCTGCTTCTCTCTCTTTTCTTCCTTTGAAACCCCTTTGATTTAATTAGAGCATTATTAGAATGTTTAGGGAACTTTCTAAATGCAATATTACTTGTTGTCAAGAACTTATCCTGGTTGACATAGAGCTGGCTATGGTGCGCCAATAATAAACTTTTGCATCTTTAATCCCATAAACAAATGCTCACTCAAGAGTAATGTTTTTTCTATTTTTTCATTGAATTTGTCCATAAAACGCCATTACCTAGTGCTGGTCCAAATAAAATGGAGTCCCATTAGGTTGATCTGCAAGTGGCCCCAACTTCCACTATATCTGCCTGAAATAACCTTGAGGTTAAGGCACATGCTTCATGGTTCAGGATTCTTGCCATTGCACCAGAGAAGAAACCCCATTTCTATATTTTGCCAAACTAGTGGCCCCATTAAGTATTCTCCTTTCTAACTTTCTCCCCACTTGGTGCCCCACAACCAGTCAGCTATGCTTTTCAACCAGGATCATCTGTTGCAGTATCATGACAATTCCTTCTTCAAATTTTATTCCCATGCAATTGTTTGTGTTAGAATAGTTTGTTTCCAAATTTCATATGTGCCATCATGAATCCACAAAAGAATTCCTCCTTTTGTTTTGTATTGATTAACATTGTCCAATTTTTCCAGCCAATCTTTCAAAGGTATCCACGCCCTGAGAAGGAGTATCAGTCATTTTCTCTTATTTATAATGAAAGATCACTGGATTTGGTAAGAATTTGTTTGCTGTAGTCATTCTCTTATATTTATGAGTTAATTTCTACTCCTATTTATCCATTTGATTGTTTCCATGACTTACCTGTCATGACAGGTGGGAACAGTTTTAAACAGCTTTTTAGTTTTGAATTTATTGTAAATCTGATGATGTGATCTTTCTTACCAGATTTGCAAGGATAAAGATGAAGCTGAGGTATGGTTTAGTGGTTTAAAAGCATTAATTTCACGCAGTAATCACCAAAAAGGGAGAACGGAATCAAGGAGTGATGGAATTCCATCTGAGGCAAACAGCCCTAGGACATATACTCGCAGAAGCTCCCCTCTGAATTCTCCATTTGGTAGTAATGACGGTTCGCATAAGGTACACTTCTCTACTTTACATCTTCCCTGTGCACACCCACCTTCAATTTGTTGATGATGCAAGGGATTTTCTTTACCTTCATTCAGGATGTGGATCACCATCGCCTTCATAGTCCATACGAAAGTCCCCCCAAGAATGGTTTGGATAAAGCATTTTCTGATGTGGTATTATATGCTGTTCCCCCAAAAGGTTTTTTCCCTCCAGACTCTGCTAGCGGTTCAGTACATTCTTTATCATCTGGAGGCTCGGACAGTGTACATGGTCATATGAAGACAATGGTAGTGGATGCTTTTAGAGTTAGCCTATCAAGTGCTGTTAGCTCATTGAGCCAAGGTTCTGGTCATGATGATGGTGGTGCGTTGGGGGATGTTTTCATTTGGGGTGAAGGAACGGGGGATGGTGTGCTAGGCGGTGGAAATCATAGAGCTGGAAGTTATTTTGGTGAAAAAATGGATTCTTTGTTTCCCAAAGCTCTGGAATCTGCAGTTGTACTTGATGTCCAGAACATTGCCTGTGGTGGACAACATGCAGCCTTAGTGACCAAGCAAGGAGAGATTTTCTCCTGGGGTGAGGAATCTGGGGGCAGGCTTGGGCATGGTGTAGATTCTGATGTTTTGCATCCCAAACTTGTTGATGCCCTCAGTAATACAAATATTGAGCTTGTAGCATGTGGGGAGTACCACACATGTGCTGTAACACTTTCTGGTGATCTGTATACATGGGGTGATGGAACTTATAATTTTGGTCTTTTAGGACATGGAAACGAGGTAAGTCACTGGGTTCCAAAAAGAGTGAATGGACCCTTGGAAGGCATACATGTCTCTTCCATCTCTTGTGGACCCTGGCATACTGCAGTGGTGACCTCTGCTGGGCAACTATTCACTTTCGGTGATGGCACATTTGGTGTTCTGGGTCATGGAGATCGAAAAAGCATTTCATTACCAAAGGAAGTGGAATCGCTCAAGGGGCTCCGCACTGTCCAAGCTGCCTGTGGTGTTTGGCATACTGCTGCAGTCATAGAAGTTATGGTTGGAAATTCAAGTTCCAGCAATTGCTCTTCAGGGAAACTGTTTACTTGGGGAGATGGAGATAAAGGCCGACTTGGGCATGGTGACAAGGAAGCAAAGTTGGTTCCTACATGTGTTGCTGCTCTTGTTGAACCCAATTTTTGCCAAGTTGCATGTGGACATAGTCTGACAGTTGCACGAACCACCTCTGGCCATGTGTATACAATGGGCAGTCCTGTTTATGGTCAGTTGGGCAATCCACTAGCTGATGGAAAGCTCCCAACTCGTGTTGAAGGAAAACTCTCCAAGAGTTTTGTTGAGGAAATTGCTTGCGGGGCTTATCATGTTGCAGTCTTAACTTCAAAAACTGAAGTTTACACCTGGGGCAAGGGAGCAAATGGAAGACTAGGTCACGGAGATACAGATGATAGAAATTCCCCATCATTGGTGGAGGCCCTGAAAGACAAACAAGTAAAAAGTATTGCTTGTGGTACTAGTTTTACTGCAGCTATCTGCCTTCATAAGTGGGTCTCTGGTGTTGATCAGTCTATGTGTTCTGGCTGCCGCCTACCATTTAACTTCAAAAGGAAGCGGCATAATTGTTATAATTGTGGACTAGTTTATTGCCATTCATGCAGCAGCAAGAAGTCTCTCAAGGCTTCAATGGCACCAAATCCAAACAAAGCTTACCGTGTCTGTGATAATTGCTATAACAAACTAAGAAAAGCAATTGAGACCGATGCTTCTTCTCAATCTTCTGTGAGTAGGAGAGGCAGTGTCAATCAAGGGCCGAGCGAGTTTATTGATAAAGATGAGAAGTTGGACTTCAGGTCTCGTGCACAGCTAGCTAGATTTTCATCAATGGAATCCTTGAAGCAAGCAGAAAGCCGATCTAAGAGAAACAAAAAACTTGAATTCAATAGCAGCAGGGTGTCACCTGTTCCAAATGGAGGCTCCCAGTGGGGAGCGCTTAATATTTCTAAATCTTTTAATCCTATGTTTGGTTCATCAAAGAAGTTTTTTTCTGCTTCTGTTCCTGGATCAAGAATTGTTTCTCGAGCAACATCACCAATATCTAGACGACCTAGCCCCCCTCGATCAACAACGCCGACCCCAACACTGGGTGGACTTACCTCACCAAAAATCATCGTGGATGATGCTAAAAGGAAAAATGAGAGCCTTAACCAAGAGGTTATTAAATTAAGAGCACAGGTGTGTACTTTCGTTCTTTTCAATCACATATTCATGTAATTTAGTTAATTACTAGGACTTTTCTTCTATTTTTCCTTCGAAATTTGGTGAAGCATTCTGAAAGTGTATGAAAGGACACATGACAAAGTGCACTAGTTTCAGTATAACCTTTTTATTTATGGTTTGTGCTAACCATATGTACCAGATACTGTTTGAAAACACAACGGACTGCGTGTTTCAGTTTTATATTTTTCTCAATAGCTGATAATCATCAAAATGGCACAACTTTTTTAGTCGAGCATACTCTGTTTACTGCATTCATTTTCTGCCCGGCTCTGTATTGCTGAACCTCAAATGTTCATCCAACTTTATGCCATTGTGTAGTGAATAACTTGGCTATGTGTTCTTTATCACTGGTGAAGGCCAAGAAAGACAAACAAGTAACATGAAATGCTAGTGGTTTTAATTTCACCGCAGGTACCTTCCTGTATAAATGATCTCTGATGTGGATCAGTCTTATGTTTCTGGAAGCTACCTGCCATTTGATTTCAAAAGGAAACGTAGTATATAATTGCAGACTAGTTTATGGTCATTCATACAGCAGGCATATTGACTTGGCTGTTTCTGTTGTGACTAGACTATCAGCCGTTAAAATTTAACATCCTAATTATGATATTTTGGCAATTTCATCCTAAGAGCACCTAAGATTAACACCTCTGGTATTTCAGTGTTTTCATTTGCTTGGTTGTTTTGCTTGTTCATTATTATACCTTATCGAATTGGTCTCTCAGGTGGAAAGTCTTACTCGAAAAGCCCAGCTTCAAGAAGATGAGCTGGAAAGAACAACCATGCAGCTGAAGGAAGCAATAGCCATTGCAGGAGAAGAGACTGCTAAATGCAAAGCAGCAAAAGAAGTGATCAAGTCTCTTACTGCACAAGTAAGATGGATTTCATCTTCATCCGTATGATTGACTATGGATTGCTTAAACATACCTAGATTTTCTTTTACTTGGTTTATGCTCTCTTTGTTGTTTTTAATCGGGTTTTCTCATTTCCTAGTTGTAGCTCGTGGAATGCAACTTTGAACTCGTGAAAATGCAGATAAATGCTGTTTTGAAAATTGAATGCTTGCTTGCTTTGCTTTATCATAACTAGCATGAAAACAATTGTCTATTGTACTTGCAACAAGAAGTAGTTTAACAATGCTCAGTTGGATAGTCGGAAATCATGCCTGCTTGTAGCATCTTTATGTTGATGATGCATCTTTTGCTGATGATTAATTTTGTTTTATATGCTTAATAGTTAAAAGACATGGCTGAAAGACTACCTGTGGGAATGGGCCGAAGCATCAAATCACCTTTGTTTACTTCATTTGGATCCAGTCCTACTTCCAACGATGTTTCTACTATTGACCGTTTGAATGGTCAAATCACATGCCAAGAACCAGACACGAATGGATTGCATAACCAGTTGCTTTTGAATGGTTCAAGCATCACCAGCAACCGCATTGCAGGTCACAACAAACAAGGCCATTTGGAAGCAACAACAAAAAATGGAAGCAGAACCAAAGAAGGTGAATTGCGACATGAAGCTGAATGGGTTGAGCAAGATGAGCCCGGTGTATATATAACACTCACCTCCCAACCTGGAGGGATCAAGGATCTTAAGCGAGTGCGCTTCAGGTGCGTTGTTCTCGGGCCAGGTTGGCTATCCAAATCTTACCCAAATGTCTCTGATCAATTAGATTGTATAGCCAGTGGCTGCATGCCCAGGCTCGCACTTCTAATAGCATATTGCCCGGTTGTCTCTATTACATTCTAACTTGCTGTAAAGCAGGTTCTTGTTTTAGTGCGGCTGCTTGATTCAGCTTCCGCCTTCAACTTGAAAACAACTTTGATAGCAGTCTCATCCCACAATTGAGTTGTGATGGAAATACAGTAGACAAGTTTTGGTCCTATCAACCTTGCATTCTTTTCTTGCATATGCCATGGAACAAATCTGGAGGTCCCTTCATGTTTTTTTGTTTTTGATAAAAATGATAACCGTACAGTTTCCCAGTAATTTGTGACATCTTAATTGAGTTCTAGAAATGAATTCGATCATGGTTCCAGTGGTGCAGTTTTAAATTTTGATCAAATTTATAAATGCAGTCGAAAGCGGTTCAGTGAGAAACAAGCAGAACAATGGTGGGCAGAAAATAGGGCAAGGGTATATGAACAGTACAATGTGCGTATGATTGACAGGTCAAGTGTTGGTGTTGGGAGCGAGGATTTGACTCATTAGCATGCACAAGCAATCTCTGTAGGTGAAACCCAGATTGTTTTCCAGCTCTGCACTTCACTTAAAGGATGGGCATCTCCACGCTAATTAGATCTGTCTTCCATCCTTCTAACGAGTTTAGAAAAGCAAGCAGCAAGTATTGGTGTAAGAGGGAGCTCTTGAAAAGTTTGTTTGTCTTTTTTTTTCAATATATATATAGTCTTTTTCCACTGTGTTCTGAATTTTTTCATGTTTCCAATTTTTTCCCTATATATGTACGTTGTCTGGGGAGTTGACGTTGAGAAATGTAAATTCTAAGTAGGTTGCTGCTCATGTTTAAGAAAAAAAGCAGATGCCATGTAAATTCATAAGAGAACGTACTACAGAAATTTTCTTTTAACTGGTTCATGAATTCAGCTCAGGTTTGTTGCTAGTAGATGCCATGCACATTCTTATTTGGATTTCTCTTCAGATTTGTCTTATTTGAGTTCAAGTTTCTAAGAATCTAAGATCATGATTTATTGCAAGTCTCAAATATATCACTAATGAAATCGATGGAACTCTTTGCAATTCATCCTAAATTTGAGTTTGAGCTTCTGGGCACGCTTATCCTTTTTGTTACTTTCTTATTATAAACTTTGTTACCTGCACTCTTCAGTTTTATCCGAGAGTACTCTTGTCGGATGCTATATACTTGGACGTGGTTGCTAAATCTTTGCCATCGCGCCTTTTATCACTCAATCAAGTCCGTCTCAAATGTAACTTGAAAGGTTGAGATTTTGGATTCTAGAGATGCTAACAGGCTAGAAAGGTCCGTCCGATGACCACCAATCATCCCTGGAAATTGCCGTCAGCCATCTTTACTGGCAATAAATGGAGATCTCCGTAGACCTTTCCATCTTTCTATTCTAATGCAAGAAAACTAGAATTTCCATGTTCATTCCAGAAAAGATGTGTAATAAACACGCTCCGTAAGAGGATAAGATTGTGAGTTGTATCTGTATTCTGCACTGTCAATGAGGTAAAAAAGAGTGACCCGGAAAAGAAAAGGGATTGATTGCTTCATTAAAATGCAGGCTCACATGGCGACCGTGTGGTGCTCTTACATGCAAAAGGTCAGGATCTTACAGGCGAGGATTTGTTGCCATGAAGTTTTACCCAAATCTAACCCGAACCCGAAAAAAAGATCTAAAAATTTCATACCCTTCGAGTTAGTCGGTATTAGTATACATTATCATCCCTACTTTTAATCACAAAAATAGCTTTTACACTAGAGCTGTAGAGCATCATTATTCTATATCCCAACACTTCTGTTTTTTTTTTTAAAATAATAATAATAAAATAGTAGGATTCGAAAGAGAAAGACAATAGAACGCAGTAATGTTAATTTTTGATGATATTTTTACGAGAGGAGATGTTGCCTCAGAGCTTTCAATTTCTGAGTCTTCTCCCTCCTCTAACTCATCTTCTCGTTCTTTGAGGTCTTACCCTGAAAGTCTTCATAAGCCAATCATATTTCATCGTGCCCACAGCATGCCCAATAACAAGCCCAATTATCAGCCCACACCATATCCTAACACATATCCGAGGGTTGATCATCTACAGAACTTGAAGGTAGTGATGGGGATGGCAAAGCCCCTCGATTTTCACATTTCTTCCTGCACAAACCTGGGTTTCCTCGTATGAATCGTTCATAAATGTGTCAAACTGCTTCCGTTGTGGTATGGGTCTGCTAAGGTGGTTGTGAGTGACATTGAATACAGCAAGGAGATTAAGTTGCACCATTCGTTTAGGAATCTCTCCTAGGAGATTTTTTTATCAATTCAAAAGTCTAGACTAATGAGTTACATGTAAACACCTCTCTTTTCTCATTAATTTTCAACATGAGATAGTTTTTCTCTCGTATATACGAGATATCCAGAACTTGGAGCTTAGCTCCCATGCTCACTCATGAGAACTCGACAGAGTGATGAGAGCCCACCCACAATTATCACTCATCCAAAACCAAACCCTTAACTTTGATACCAATCTGTTAGGGAGTTGTATAGGTTCAGGAAGATGCATTTGCCTCCATGTTTATACTGGTCTGCAAGCACAGAAGCTCACATCGAAAGATAAAAACCACCTGTGATCCAAAAACCTAGCTAGAGCAGGGTGTTATAGATTCATTTTATACATAGACATCTCTTCTTCTTTTTCATTTCTTTTTCAATGTTGGATAATTACCATTCATATGTTCACCCAGAATTTAATAAAAAAAACAAAAACAACATAAAGATGTGTCTAGAGATCGCTAATGTGTATAACTCTTTGTTGAAATATTTTACTTGACAAAAAAAAAAAAACACCTTAGTTATTTAAAAATATCTCATATATTAAAAACGCTTTGTTGATAAGTACTAAATGTATTGACTTATTTTTTTTATTAAAAAAAGCAAGCACTGATATATAAAACCAACCTTATATATAATTTTTAATTAAGAAAGATACTAGCATTGATATATATATATATATTTTTAAAAAATAAGTGAATCTCGATTTTTCATGATATATCTTATTTATACATATCACAAAACTTTAAAGATAAATTATAATAATTTCTCACTATCAGTAAAGATACTCAAATATAGTTCCAAAATGTTCATTACAAAGCTACCTTGTTTTTTTAATCATGACAACTCTTTCTTACTAAATAATTATTGATATTAAATAGCATAAATCCTAATTGCTTTGATAGCCAAAAACTTTTGTTCTTAAGGATGTAGGTGATAACTAGCTGGTAAGAATGGTGAATGTATGGTTGGTGCTACTTAATAAGTTATTATCTAAAAATAAATGTAGAGAGACAACACCTAATCCGTTGTCGTCCAGCGGTTAGGATATCTGGCTTTCACCCAGGAGACCCGGGTTCGATTCCCGGCAACGGAATATTTTATTTTGAGAAATTTGAAGGAAGGCTGGTGTTTTTTTAATAATTAAAAATACAATCAAAATATACAGTCAAAATATACTTTTCAGCTCTTTCTATTAATTTTATATCATTTTATTTATAATTTTATATTAAAAACAATATTATTTAATACCTGAATAATATATATAGTACGATCACATTATTAAAAAAATAAACATATAGATACAGTCACCACTATATATATATATATATATATATATATATATATATATATATATATATATATGAGCGTGTTTGATATTACGGTTATTGTTGTGGTTGTATTTTTAAAAAAATTATTTTATAAAAAGTATTTTTAGTTGAGGTTGGTTTGAAAAAATATATATTTAGTTAAAACTGTGGTTGAAATTGAGGTTGAACAAAAAGTAGTTTAATGTGTTCGGTTAAAAAAATATTTTTCAAATTGAGGTTATAAAATAATTAATATATATATATATATATATATATATATATTAATGATTTTTAATTTAAATATTGTAGATTTAACTACTGTTATTACATCATGAAATAAATAATATTAATATCAAATATTTTTTATTATTCCATTAAACTATATGTAATATCATTATATACGAAATCTATCCAATAAAGACTATATTTTTTATGGTTTTTTAAGTGCGCAACAACAAAAATTGATTTTTTAAATTTATGTAGTGTTATTAAATAATAAAGATTGTGATATATTTATTATTAGAATTGCGATCAAATTTCATAAATACTACGTCATCATGTGATTTCTTTTTAATTTATGTAGTGTTATTAAATAATATTAAATACTAGTTTTTTGAGTAAAACATAATTTTTTTTAAAAAATTTACAATTTCATTACGTACAAAAGTTATTCGACAAGAATTACAGTTTTCATGATTTGTTGAGCGTGCAATAAAATTAAGTAAAATATTATCAGGAATAAAATTGAGATTATAGTATGAGTAAATTTAATTTACCTTAAACTAATTTTTTTAAAAAATAAAAAATATGATTCACGATTAATTACACTGATTTTTTATAGGAGGAAAAAATAAACTCTGTTCACTATTTTTTTTTTTTAAAAAATAAATTTTTCTCATTAATTTTTTTTTTAAAAAATGGTGGAGACCTGGCGACAATAGAGCATGACGACAGTGGAGCCATGCTCCACTGTTAATACCCACGAGAAGCATGCTTCTCCATTCCTGCGGCTGGTCCGCAGAAATGATGTGGCTCTATCAAGCAAATTTTACTTGGTTTACCAAACATTAAAATGTGTGGCTGCACTACCAAACAGCATCATAGTCGTTTACAAACCTCAAGAAGGTTTCACTATCAGTCAATCAATTACTTACATAAACAAGAACTCTCGCAGTCCTGAAATGGCGAGGGATAGCTGTCTGGCTTGTGTAACAGCTGGCGTTGCGGCTGGAGGTGCTATTGGTGGCGCCGTAGGTAAGCTCTTACATCATAAACCCTAAAACATATTCTTGTTCTGGTTTTGATTAATATAAGTTTTTCTTGTTATCGGCATATTGTTTCTTCTGGGGACTTCAAAAACTGAAGTTTACACCTGGGGCAAGGGAGCAAATGGAAGACTAGGTCACGGAGATACAGATGATAGAAATTCCCCATCATTGGTGGAGGCCCTGAAAGACAAACAAGTAAAAAGTATTGCTTGTGGTATTAGTTTTACTGCAGCAATCTGCCTTCACAAGTGGGTCTCTGGTGTTGATCAGTCTATGTGTTCTGGCTGCCGCCTACCATTTAACTTCAAAAGGAAGCGGCATAATTGTTATAATTGTGGACTAGTTTATTGCCATTCTGATACGCAGCTAGGAGAGCTGCTGCCACGAAGGACCCAACGTGTCATAAAGAAGAATTTGAAATATCGTGATTAAAGGGAGTTACATGCAAGTCAGTGGGAATCATGCTTCCGATTCGTGCTCCTGATTCAATGGGAGAAAATAAAGCAACCACTTTCACATTATTTGCAATTCTGTTTTTGTATTCTGTTATTTTCATTTCGGCGTGAATTGCTGAACAGTTGTTATGGTTTAGTTATTTATATGCATGAAGAAGAATAAAAAGGATATGATTTTTATCCAAACAATACTGTGGTAAATTCTCACCTTAAGAGAATTATAGCATTTCTGCAATTGTGTATTACTCTTGACTGGGACCATATCAATTGGTATCAGAGCCTGCGCAATGGCAACAAACAAAGAACGCATTGAGCTTTTGGAGACAGGTCTTGGTGGAGTCCAAGATGGCATGCAGCGACTAGAAGATTCCATGATCAACAGATTGCACCACTTGGAGGAAACCATTAACAAGCTTTCAGAGGCTATGATCGCTTCCAAGGTGTCTTCTAGTTACCACAACAATGACCGGGATGGCTTCTCACGCACGCATCGGGAGGACACTGATGGGGGAAGGAAGAAAACTGACATTGAGGGTGGACGCCATGTCTTCTCATAAAAAATGGCCAATTAGAGTTTCCACGATATTCTGGGAATGATCCAACTGAATGGTTCAATCGGGTGGACCAATTTTTTGAGTATCAAGAGACTACGGACACTCAGAAAGTATCGTTGGCTTCATTCCATTTGGAAGGAGAAGCCAACCAATAGTGGCAATGGTTGCATCGAGCCTACAAGGAAGAAGGACGCACTGTCACCTGGGAGATATTTGAAGAAGAGCTTTGGGCACGGTTTGGACCCACAGAATGTGAGGATTTTGATGAAGCTTTATTAAGGGTCAGACAAGTGGGTTCTTTAAGGGACTATCAAAAGGAATTTGAGAGGTTGGGCAATCGAGTTCATGGTTGGACTCAAAAGGCGTTGGTGGGCACATTCATGGGCGGACTTAAAGTAGAAATTTCTGATGCTATTCGGATGTTCAAACCACGGACTTTGAAAGAGGCTATCAGTTTAGCTAGAATGAAGGATGAACAATTAACGCGTCAAGGAAAATTCACATGGCCAATACAATCAACTCGCACACCATTGACTCTTCCCCCACCAAAATCCAGTTTTCCAGCGCCAATAAAAAGACTGTCATGGGATGAAATGCAGAGACGGCGTGCACAGGAGCTCTGTTTCAATTGCAACGACAAATTCACTGCTGGATATAAGTGCCAAAGACCGCAACTGTTATTACTAGAAAGCCTTACTGAACCTGACAGAGTCATGTGTGAAGAAGATATTGATGACAGACCAGGAGAGGATGTTGATGAGGAGAACACAGAGCCAGAAATTTCACTCCATGCTCTCACAGGTTGGTCCACCCCACGGACCATGAGGATTGAAGGACGAGTTGGGAATCACACTCTAACAGTGCTTATCGACAGTGGGTCTACCCATAATTTCATCAATTCTAAAATAGCAGAGGAGCTTCAATTACCTGTTATTCCTATGGGACCTTTCACTGTACGGGTGGCAGATGGCAATCGAATGAAGTGTCAAGGAAGGTTTGAACAAGTCCAGGTTATTCTCCAAAACATTCCATTTTCATTAACCCTTTATTCAATACCGATCACAGGCCTTGATCTTGTTCTTGGTGTACAATGGCTTGAACAACTTGGACCAGTGGTGTGTAATTGGAAACAAATGACAATGGACTTTTGGTGGAAGAATCAAGCTCAAACATTAAATGGGTCTGGTAGCCAAATTATACAATCTGCTTCACTGACAGCAATTACTAAAGATGTTCGTCATGGCTGTTCCACTTTTACAGTGTATTGCCAATCCATAGACAAGATGGAACAACCCAATATGCAAACAGAGATGCAGGAAATCATCAACAAATTTGAGGATATTTTCTATGAACCTACACAGTTACCGCCTACTCGTGAAGTTGATCATTGCATTCTTCTTAAAGAAGGTACTGAGCCTGTTAATGTAAGACCCTACAAGTATGCCTATTTTCAAAAAAATAAAATTGAAAAACAAGTTCAAGACATGCTTAAATTGGGGCTTATAAAACCAAGTACTAGTCCTTTTTCTTCACCTGTTTTGTTAGTAAAAAAAAAAGATGGCACTTGGCGTTTTTGTACTGATTATAGAGCTCTTAATAGCGTAACCATCAAGGATCGGTTTCCTATTCCTACCATTGATGATATGCTTGATGAGCTCCATGGAGCTGCCTTCTTTACAAAATTAGACTTAAGAGCAGGTTACCATCAAGTACGAGTTAATCCAAAAGACACTCACAAAACTGCATTTCGAACCCATAATGGCCACTACGAATATATGGTCATGCCCTTTGGTCTTTGCAATGCTCCTTCCACTTTCCAAGCTATTATGAATTCTATTTTTCGTCCTCACCTTCGTCAATTCATATTAGTATTTTTTGATGATATTTTGATTTATAGCCCCAATTGGACCATGCATCTTGAACATGTTACAAAGGTTTTTGAAATTCTGCGGCAACATACATTTTTTGTCAAGGCAAATAAGTGTACATTTGGGCAATCAGAGCTCGAGTACCTCAGCCACATGGTGACTAATACAGGGGTTAAGGTTGATTCAAGCAAAGTTACAGCTATGGTAAATTGGCCAAGGCCAAGCATTATTTCAGACTTGCGTGGTTTTCTAGGCCTTACAGGTTATTATAGGAAATTTGTGCGCAACTATGGAATGCTGGCAAAGCCATTAACCAATCTCTTGAAGAAAGGGCAATTCATATGGAGTGAAGAGGCAGAGACAGCTTTCCTACAGCTCAAACATGCTATGACGACCACACCTATTTTAGCTATGCCGAATTTCAATGAATCATTTACAATTGAGACTGATGCTTCTGGAGAGGGTATTGGTGCAGTGTTGACACAGCAAGGCAGACCCATTGCTTTCCTCAGTCGGGCACTCGGAGTGGCCAAACTTTCATGGTCAACGTATGCTAAAGAAATGCTTGCCATCCTTCAAGCAATACGCACTTGGAGACCATATCTATTGGGCAAAAAGTTCTTCATTCAAACGGACCAGCGCAGTCTTAAGTATTTATTGGAGCAAAGAATTGGGACACCAGAGCAGCAGCGTTGGGTGGCTAAATTACTTGGCTATGACTATGAAATCCTATATCGTCCAGGACGCGAGAACTCAGCAGCTGATGCATTATCACGAGTGTCTGGAAGTCCTATTCTTAATGCATTAACTATGCCACAAGTCAGTTTATGGGAAGACATAACAAAGGCCTCCACTGGACACCCGTATATGGAACAAATTATTCAGCAAGCTCAGAATAATCCTGGCAAACCATATACATGGCGAGATGGGTAAGTATTCTTCAAAACACGTGTGGTGGTGCCTCCTAACACATCGGTGATAGCACAATTACTTCAGGAATTTCATGATACAAAAATAGGAGGCCATTCTGGTATATTGGGTACTTTCAAACGATTATCTCAGCAGTTTTATTGGCCATCTATGTATCGTTCTGTCAAAGAATATGTCCACACATGCGTGACATGCCAGAAAACGAAAGCTGATACTCTCAAACCAGCGGGGCTCTTGCAACCTCTTCCTATTCCATGTCAGGTATGGGATGATGTTACTATGGATTTTATTGAAGGACTTCCTACTTCACAGGGTCATGATACCATTTTTGTGGTAGTGGACCGTCTAAGCAAATCTGCTCTCTTCTTGGCTTTAGCACATCCCTTCACAGCAAAGATGGTGGCAGAAAAGTTTGTGGATGGGGTGGTGAAGTTACATGGCATGCCTCGTTCCATTGTGAGTGATAGAGACAAAATCTTTATTAGCAAGTTCTGGTAGGAATTTTTTAAGATGTCTGGTACTCAGCTGAAGATGAGTTCGGCATATCATCCTCAAACGGATGGTCAATCAGAGGTGGTTAATCGTTGTGTGGAGCAATATTTGCGATGCTTTGTTCATCAAAGACCACGACAATGGAGCCAATTTCTTCCTTGGGCTGAGCTATGGTATAATACAGCTTACCATTCATCCACAGGAATGACACCTTTTCAAGCTCTTTATGGCCGCTTACCACCTACATTTCCACGGTATGATATCGGCTCTTCACCAGTTAATGCAGTTGATCACAGTCTTCAGGAACGAGACACATTGCTCAGGAATCTTAAGCAGAATTTGGCGAATGCTAGGAATCGCATGAAACAGTTGGCTGATCGTGGGCGAAGGGATGTTGAATTCACAGAAGGTGACCTTGTGTATCTCAAACTACAACCTTATCGCCAACAGACTGCTTTTCGACGAGCTCATCAAAAACTTGCTTGCAAATTTTTTGGTCCATTTCCAATTGAAAAGCGGGTCGGGGCTGTGGCATACAAACTTAAGCTACCGGAGGGTGCACGTTTACATTCAGTTTTTCATGTGTCGTTACTTAGAAAGAAGTTGGGTGACAAAGCAGATACTAGTAGCGAACTTCCACCGACTAATGAAGAAGGCACCATTGTGATCACACCAGAAGCTATTCTGGACACGCGTTGGATTCCACATGGGGCAAGATTTATTGAGGAGAGCTTGGTGAAGTGGAAACATTTGTCTACAGATGATGCCACTTGGGAACCAACAGCTGAACTGCTGACAAACTACCCAAGCTTGGACCTTGGGGACAAGTGTCCACATAATGAGAGGGGTAATGATACGCAGCTAGGAGAGCTGCTGCCACGAAGGACCCAACGTGTCATAAAGAAGAATTTGAAATATCGTGATTAAAGGGAGTTACATGCAAGTCAGTGGGAATCATGCTTCCGATTCGTGCTCCTGATTCAATGGGAGAAAATAAAGCAACCACTTTCACATTATTTGCAATTCTGTTTTTGTATTCTGTTATTTTTATTTCGGCGTGAATTGCTGAACAGTTGTTATGGTTTAGTTATTTATATGCATGAAGAAGAATAAAAAGGATATGATTTTTATCCAAACAATACTGTGGTAAATTCTCACCCTAAGAGAATTATAGCATTTCTGCAATTGTGTATTACTCTTGACTGGGACCATATCACATTCATGCAGCAGCAAGAAGTCTCTCAAGGCTTCAATGGCACCAAATCCAAACAAAGCTTACCGTGTCTGTGATAATTGCTATAACAAACTAAGAAAAGCAATTGAGACCGATGCTTCTTCTCAATCTTCTGTGAGTAGGAGAGGCAGTGTCAATCAAGGGCCGAGCGAGTTTATTGATAAAGATGAGAAGTTGGACTTCAGGTCTCGTGCACAGCTAGCTAGATTTTCATCAATGGAATCCTTGAAGCAAGCAGAAAGCCGATCTAAGAGAAACAAAAAACTTGAATTCAATAGCAGCAGGGTGTCACCTGTTCCAAATGGAGGCTCCCAGTGGGGAGCGCTTAATATTTCTAAATCTTTTAATCCTATGTTTGGTTCATCAAAGAAGTTTTTTTCTGCTTCTGTTCCTGGATCAAGAATTGTTTCTCGAGCAACATCACCAATATCTAGACGACCTAGCCCCCCTCGATCAACAACGCCGACCCCAACTCTGGGTGGACTTACCTCACCAAAAATCATCGTGGATGATGCTAAAAGGAAAAATGAGAGCCTTAACCAAGAGGTTATTAAATTAAGAGCACAGGTGTGTACTTTCGTTCTTTTCAATCACATATCCATGTAATTTAGTTAATTACTAGGACTTTTCTTCTATTTTTCCTTCGAAATTTGGTGAAGCATTCTGAAAGTGTATGAAAGGACACATGACAAAGTGCACTAGTTTCAGTATAACCTTTTTATTTATGGTTTGTGCTAACCATACGTACCAGATACTGTTTGAAAACACAACGGACTGCGTTTTTCAGTTTTATATTTTTCTCAATAGCTGATAATCATCAAAATGGCACAACTTTTTTAGTCGAGCTTACTCTGTTTACTGCATTCATTTTCTGCCCGGCTCTGTATTGCTGAACCTCAAATGTTCATCCAACTTTATGCCATTGTGTAGTGCATAACTTGGCTATGTGCTCTTTATCGCTGGTGAAGGCCAAGAAAGACAAACAAGTAACATGAAATGCTAGTGGTTTTAATTTCACCGCAGGTACCTTCCTGTATAAGTGATCTCTGATGTGGATCAGTCTTATGTTTCTGGAAGCTACCTGCCATTTGATTTCAAAAGGAAACGTAGTATATAATTGCAGACTAGTTTATGGTCATTCATACAGCAGGCATATTGACTTGGCTGTTTCTGTTGTGACTAGACTATCAGCCGTTAAAATTTAACATCCTAATTATGATATTTTGGCAATTTCATCCTAAGAGCACCTAAGATTAACACCTCTGGTATTTCAGTGTTTTCATTTGCTTGGTTGTTTTGCTTGTTCATTATTATACCTTATCGAATTGGTCTCTCAGGTGGAAAGTCTTACTCGAAAAGCCCAGCTTCAAGAAGATGAGCTGGAAAGAACAACCATGCAGCTGAAGGAAGCAATAGCCATTGCAGGAGAAGAGACTGCTAAATGCAAAGCAGCAAAAGAAGTGATCAAGTCTCTTACTGCACAAGTAAGATGGATTTCATCTTCATCCGTATGATTGACTATGGATTGCTTAAACATACCTAGATTTTCTTTTACTTGGTTTATGCTCTCTTTGTTGTTTTTAATCGGGTTTTCTCATTTCCTAGTTGTAGAAATTAACCTTTCTTTATAGGAGCTCGTGGAATGCAACTATGAACTCGTGAAAATGCAGATAAATGCTGTTTTGAAAATTGAATGCTTGCTTGCTTTGCTTTATCATAACTAGCATGAAAACAATTGTCTATTGTACTTGCAACAAGAAGTAGTTTAACAATGCTCAGTTGGATAGTCGCAAATCATGCCTGCTTGTAGCATCTTTATGTTGATGATGCATCTTTTGCTGATGATTAATTTTGTTTTATATGCTTAATAGTTAAAAGACATGGCTGAAAGACTACCTGTGGGAATGGGCCGAAGCATCAAATCACCTTTGTTTACTTCATTTGGATCCAGTCCTACTTCCAACGATGTTTCTACTATTGAGCGTTTGAATGGTCAAATCACATGCCTAGAACCAGACACGAATGGATTGCATAACCAGTTGCTTTTGAATGGTTCAAGCATCACCAGCAACCGCATTGCAGGTCACAACAAACAAGGCCATTTGGAAGCAACAACAAAAAATGGAAGCAGAACCAAAGAAGGTGAATTGCGACATGAAGCTGAATGGGTTGAGCAAGATGAGCCCGGTGTATATATATAACACTCACCTCCCAACCTGGAGGCATCAAGGATCTTAAGCGAGTGCGCTTCAGGTGCGTTGTTCTCGGGCCAGGTTGGCTATCCAAATCTTACCCAAATGTCTCTGATCAATTAGATTGTATAGCCAATGGCTGCATGCCCAGGCTCACACTTCTAATAGCATATTGCCCATTTGTCTCTATTACATTCTAACTTGCTGTAAAGCAGGTTCTTGTTTTAGTGCGGCTGCTTAATTCAGCTTCCGCCTTCAACTTGAAAACAACTTTGATAGCAGTCTCATCTCACAATTGAGTTGTGATGGAAATACACTAGACAAGTTTTGGTCCTATCAACCTTGCATTCTTTTCTTGCATATGCCATGGAACAAATCTGGAGGTCCCTTCATGTTTTTTTGTTTTTGATAAAAATGATAACCGTACAGTTTCCCAGTAATTTGTGACATCTTAATTGAGTTCTAGAAATGAATTCGATCATGGTTCCAGTGGTGCAGTTTTAAATTTTGATCAAATTTATAAATGCAGTCGAAAGCGGTTCGGTGAGAAACAAGCAGAACAATGGTGGGCAGAAAATAGGGCAAGGGTATATGAACAGTACAATGTGCGTATGATTGACAGGTCAAGTGTTGGTGTTGGGAGCGAGGATTTGACTCATTAGCATGCACAAGCAATCTCTGTAGATGAAACCCAGATTGTTTTCCAGTTCTGCACTTCACTTAAAGGATGGGCATCTCCACGCTAATTAGATCTGTCTTCCATCCTTCTAACGAGTTTAGAAAAGCAAGCAGCAAGTATTGGTGTAAGAGGGAGCTCTTGAAAAGTTTGTTTGTCTTTTTTTTTTTAATATATATAGTCTTTTTCCACTGTGTTCTGAATTTTTTCATGTTTCCAATTTTTTCCCTATATATGTACGTTGTCTGGGGAGTTGACGTTGAGAAATGTAAATTCTAAGTAGGTTGCTGCTCATGTTTAAGAAAAAAAGCAGATGCCATGTAAATTCATAAGAGAACGTACTACAGAAATTTTCTTTTAACTGGTTCATGAATTCAGCTCAGGTTTGTTGCTAGTAGATGCCATGCACATTCTTATTTGGATTTCTCTTCAGATTTGTCTTATTTGAGTTCAAGTTTCTAAGAATCTAAGATCATGATTTATTGCAAGTCTCAAATATATCACTAATGAAATCGATGGAACTCTTTGCAATTCATCCTAAATTTGAGTTTGAGCTTCTGGGCACGCTTATCCTTTTTGTTACTTTCTTGTTATAAACTTTGTTACCTGAACCCTTTAGTTTTATCCAAGAGTACTCTTGTCGGATGCTATATACTTGGACGTGGTTGCTTTCACACAGGAGACCGGGGTTCGATTCCCGGCAACGGAATATTTTATTTTGAGAAATTTGAAGGAAGGCTGGTGTTTTTTTAATAATTAAAAAAACAATCAAAATATACTTTTTAGCTCTTTCTATTAATTTTATATCATTTTATTTATAATTTTATATTAAAAACAATATTATTTAATAGCTGAATAATATATATAGTACGATCACATGATTAAAAATAAAAACATATATATACAGTCACCACTGGATACATAGTCGTTTACAAACCTCAAGAAGGTTTCACTATCATTCAATCAAATACTTTACATAAACAAGAACTCTCGCAATCCTGAAATGGCGAGGGATAGCTGTCTGGCTCGTGTAACAGCTGGCGTTGCGGTTGGAGGTGCTATTGGTGGCGCCGTAGGTAAGTTCTTACATCATAAACCCTAAAACATATTCTTGTTCTGGTTTTGATTAATATAAGTTTTTCTTGTTATCGGCATATTGTTTCTTCTGGGGACTTTAATGCCCCTAATTTTTTGTTATTTTAAATTTCTAAAATCTACCTTTATATCTTATCATACAAACACACAAAACCCGTAAAGCCAATTGAATTAAATTAAGGCATCGCTAGGGATTATTCTCTGTTAAAATTTTTAAATTTTGGACCACCATCTGTATTATTGCTTGATTTTGGGAAGGAGGATTGAGGGACTGTTTCCTGATAATGTGTGCAAAAGTTGATTTTAATGTCAATTGTTTCACTATTCTCTGGAACGTTTTAGTGAAAGAAATCCTGCACCAGAAGATGTAGACTGGTTTTAGGTGTGCTATAAAGGGCATGATTTTAATGAAAAGACTGGTTTTAAGACACTGAGAGCTGCGATCGAGAGGACTTGTGATTTCAGGAGTTGTGCAGATGAGTTTTTGTTACAAGATGGTATTGGATGGAAGTCATGGGATAGTTTGCAAAATGGGGACGCCCTTGATGATATTCCCAGCTGCTTAATAGTGGTGGCTTTCTTGATTCTAAATTGATAGGCTCCCGTGTTCTTCAATTGAAGCTTGACAAGTGTAACCAAAATAGCATGGTTAATTTTTGTTGGCTTTATCCGTGCAAAGTCTCTAGAAGTGCTTGTGACTTGGAATGGAGAGGAAACAGCAATAGCCTAACCAAAATAGGCTAGAAAGAAGTAAGAATTGAGTTGGAACAAGGATGGTGTAAACTAAAAGGCTATAAGAACCTCAAGTTTTGATACATACTGTAGAATTTCACCAAAAGTTCCCTTTAGCTCATGTTCACAACCTATCTATACTTGGGAGATTCTTTGTCACTGAGACAACTTTGCTATCAAGTAAAGGTGACTACTTAGTCATTAAGCAAAAACAAATATAATAAATAATCCAAGATGCCGCATCATCTCCTTAGTCATTAAGCAAAATGAATATAATAATATATTAGCAAGCTCCTGCATTAGCTTGTTCTGAAGGAACTGGAAGAAATAAATCTGGACTAGAGTTGGTTGAAGAGAACTGTGACTAAAGTCTGTTAATTATAGAATACCTGGAAAGAATCATAAGGAAGCATCAAGTCCATACTGAACTTAAGAAGATAATCCTGAGAAATAAAACAGCTAGATTGTAGCTTAAGTTTTAAATTTCTATTGCTAGGGATGCTTGTAGCAAACAACTCAGTGTAAACATTATATAGTGTAACTACAGGGTTATTGTGGTGTGACCTGCCTGCTGAGGGCAGAAACATGTTTTAGAAAGATGAAAAACGTTGTGGAAAAGCTTTAGTTCACTGGTGCAAGTTAAAAGTGTGCGCTTGTATGCTTTACATTATGGAACTTTAACTATCTTGGTGTTTACTTTTTTCACACCATTATCATCATCATTATACCTTTGGAATTCCCCCTTAAGCCATGACCATTGATTTCCTCATGGATATGCTGAAAAGAAATATATTAACCAGTGGACAATCTTAATAAGATAGTTTCAATTCATACAGATTCTGTCTTATATATTTATACTTTGGGTTCACTGTTGAAACTATAGTTTGGTTTTCTTCAACTATCCATCTGATGTATGTAATTTCTGTGCAGGTGCTGTTTATGGAACATACGAGGCAGTCAGGTATAAGGTAGATCGTCTGACCTGATACCAAAATTCACACTTTAAGTGTTTGAGACCCTTTTAAAATGTGCTTTTGACCATTCATTTTTTCTTTACTGAAATAGAAATTATGTACCCTGATGTTGTCCTTTTCTTTTGAACTATATTTTGAGTGGATGAGATTTTTTATGTTACCTAGATAGTGTTTGAGAGTGTGGTAGTGGTTACCTTTCAAAGTTTTTTTCGCTCGGAAATATATAAAAATAATATTATTTTTTTTTAAAAAAATTATTTTTAACATAAGCACATCAAAATAATCTAAAAACACGCAAAAAAAATTAATTTCTAGCAAAAAAATATTTTTAAAAAAAATCACGAAAGGTGGTTTCAACCGCAAAAACAAACAGCCTTTTAATGTGTTTTGCATATTATGTATGCTAACTTAAATTAGATTTTTTAAGTATACTTGTACAATTAGAAATAGATGGAACATCAACTTGAAACTTGAATTTTATGACCATGGCTTCCCTTAAGTTCATGTTTCCTTGTTTGCATGTTCCTTTTCTGTACATGCATCCCCTTCCATAAAATATGAATTAAAACAGAAAGTCAGAAACAGCCAGAAGACAATGGCGTGCACTGGTTTTTGTGACCCTCATTTTGCTGTTTCGGCCGGGTTAGAGGTTTTAATCAGCCCTGATATGCTTAGAAAGTTCTGTTGCTGGTGCCTCCACTAGTGCTGGGTGTCTGTTTGCGTTCTGGGGTAGACTTTGTGAAACCTACAGTTCTCAAAGGTCATCGATAGTCACTAGTGTTGTCATACGGTCCTGGTTGCCTTAAAAAAGATTCCCCACTGCCCAGTTAGTGAACAATCCGTGTTATCTGCCAATTCTTTAGATTAAAATACTATTTGATTTATTTGTTTATTTGTGCAGATCATCTTGTTTTAGATATGCTGTATTAAAGGAATTTAAATGTAAAACAATCTGTTTTTCTTTGCATTCCCTCGTAAGTGTTCATTAGTTAATTATTTAGTTTGGAAAAATGCAGGTGCCAGGACTTTTGAAGGTCAGATACATTGGACAAACCACACTCGGTAGTGCAGCCATTTTCGGTCTCTTCCTGGGTGCCGGGAGCTTGATACATTGTGGGAAGTCATATTGATTTGTTGAACTAAGAGCATGAAGAAATTCACTTCGTTCTTGTCACAAGGATATGTGGTTCAACTTCGTTTACCTTTGAGCTGATGGATGCAACTTGTGGTGGCGAGTAGTTCTCTCTTTCAACATAAAATTTCCCATACGATGTTTGGGGTTTCAGAAGCAGCTTAACAAGTAGTCTGGTGAAATTTCTTGGTTATTGCCACTTTCATAGGTGTCGAAACCTTGATGGTTGCTTCGTTTATTTATTTTTTTCCCTCGTGGTCGTTTGTCTTTTCTTATATACGAAACTGCCCTTTCCATTTCCATTAAGATAGCGGCACTCGTTGTCTCCACAGGCCAATCCATAATTTGATTTACATGGCCAAAGCGGTATCAGCATTTGTCTTTTATAGGTTAGAAGAAAGAAAATGAAGATATAGATCAGCAGCAAAGGTGTGGGAGCTGATCCCACCATGGGCTCGTCCTTGTGCTCGTGGTTTTTCATCAGCTTAGCACTTACTGGTGAAGAAATGACTGCTGGATTCTTTGCCAAGCTCAAGCTGCATAAGAGGTCCTGTTTTAGCTATTCTCTAGAGCAATGGGAGTTAACAGGTTGTAAGCTCAAATCCTGAAATTACAACCTTTTGATGGAAACTGTTGAGCTACGATTACGAATTCTGTGACCTCAATGTGCTACTTATATAGTGAATACAAAAGCAAATGCGAGGTATCTTTTTCTTTTTCGTTTGATGGTGAAAATACTTTCGGACCAGTTCATGGATCTATTGAGATTGAAGCTCTCCTCAAGTGATCTTAAAAAGCGCAATTGATCTAGTATATTTATAAAAATCTAATTAATTCTTCTAGAAATTTATCCCAAAATTTGAACCAAGAAAACAAAAAAGAAAGCAAACCTTCTTATCTTTAGATCAACCATCTTTAGGGTTAAATGCGCGATGTTATATACTTAGAAAGTATAGCAAGCACCGAATGTACCAAGCGAACATAAACAGGAAAAAATTGATACACGTCCATATAAGAAGTAGATTTCATCAAGGGACGAGGAGGGCTGAAGTAAAACAGATTGCATTTGCATAGTCCTGGCAATCCAAAATGTCGAGTACTTGATCATTAGTCCAATTTAAAGTCTTTGTTATTGAATGGATAATACAGCCACCAACCGAAACCGACTCTGGTTAACATTCTCTTGCAGAAAAGAACCAAACAGCTATCATGGAGAAAAAGAACACAGATCATTAATCTGTACCAAGAAACGGTTGAAAACAGTAATTCTAGATTACATCTCGAGGACATACAGGGGAGGAAATAAGTCGCTTTCAAACATCACTTTCTGGCTTCAGCACATATTCAACTGCTTCAAATTGCCATGAAAAAGGAGAGCATGGTGGAGAGTCCCAGTGAATAGGAGAGCATGGAGGAGATTGCCACTGAGTTGAAGACTCGAACCAATCAGAAAACACAGGTATCGCCAATTCTTTCTGTTCCGGATAGAAGCGGCTACCAGGATCAGTCTACAGGAAAGGGAAAAAAAAAAACATATCAGCAAAAAATACAAAACGCTGATCTTGATGAGGCAACTATGCAGAACAGGTCCGATTCGATCAATTCTCTGAGAAAGAATAGACAATCTTAACAGTTCACCGATATTCAATTCTATGAGAAAGAATAGACAATCTTAACAGTTCACCGATATTTAGCTAGATACAACACGTATAACATCCTCAACATTGAATGATCATATATTGATCTTTGTAAAAGCAAAACCATTTCTAGATCTTATACGCGGGCAATCAACCTAACATAAGGACAACCTTCACCTGCTTAACCTCGGGATTTTCAGCAGAAGATGATACTGAATCTGCAGACAAACAAAAAAAAGTTCAGAAACAAAAACCGGGATAAATCTCAAATCAACTACAGTTGAAGAGTATGGCTTTACAATAAAATAGATACATAGCTGAGTCAGTTTACTAAGAAAAAACCACTTAATGCTTTCAACCACATAAAATTGATGAACACATTTAACCAACGACCTTGAATACTATAGAGTAACCATTATATTCAAAAGGGGGAAATAAATATAGAAACTACAAGCACAGAACTTTCGCACTTTGTTATTTTTGGTGGGAAGAACTTTCACACGGTTGAAAACTGAAATGAAATTGAGCAAATGTTCATGATGATTGTGCATATCGTAATATAGTTACCATGCCCAGGAAGGACCAAGTCCAGGAAAGAAGAAATCAACGTGGCCTCTTTTTCCTCAATGCATTTATTGTGATCGTGCAAAAATCTTTCCTCGGCTACATTATTGATCTCTTCCTTTTGCACAATCTTTTTCCGAGAAGATGTTTCTTGACGAACAACTGCTTTGTTTGTAATATCATCGAGTGCCTTTCGATTTCCCAACGCAAATCCTCCACTTTTTTTCGTCGCTGTTTTAGATTTCTTAACAGTTCCATCGAAACCAACCTCTACAAAAAGAAGAAGAAAAAGAAAATTATTCCTCAACCTAGGATACAAAAATCATACAAGTTCTAATGTAGTAACAAAAAACATCCGAGGAATACTTTTGCGACTGACACCCAAATTCTCATCCTGGATTATCAGGGGCGTCTGCGTTACACGGGTAGCCATTGCCCTTGTCTTTCTTTTTCTTCCAAATGCCCAATTTAAGTCACAAAATCAAGACACCAGTTTCTGCATTCCAATATTCTCGTTAACAAAAAAAAAATTATTGAAATTAAACTTTCAAGAAAGCAAGAACAAATATTTATGTCGTGAAATCCACAACAATCGTGAAAATCAAAGAAATAAGCCATAAAAAAAAAAAAAAAAACCCATTAATGCCCATCAAGTAATTTTTAAGTATAATAGCACCTTCAATGCGAATCGGTAGAAATTAGCCTCTAAAGAGCAGGTTGAAAAGAAAAGTGGCGCTGTCTTAAGAGTTTGAATTGGAATGGGGGAAATTCAGGTTCCTATGGGGTCTGTTTGGGAAGGGGATTTACTAGTGTTGTTGTTTGGGGTTAAGTGCTTCTGCTCCTCGGTTCAGGATACCCTACCTTTTACTTACCAGGAGACCCGTTCTCCACCCATTTTTCCAATTGAATAATGCTATTTATCTGAAATGAGATATTTATTTTTTAAAATATCAATCTTTTCATTGTTGATGTTAAGTGAATCCCTTATTTATAATTAATACTATTAAAAAACTCATTCATGAACCATATGATAATAACATCATTCCTTCTTATTTTAGAACCATTTAATAATTCACACATTCAATACTTGAATTGGTTTTTTAAAGCCACCCAACATTTGATTGGTGGCCTTTAAATTGTTATAATTAGAAAAGAAATGAGAGAGATTTTACTTTTAAATTGGTTCTACATGTTTATTTATTATATATATATATAATAGTCTCAAGTACTGGACAAACAAACTAAATCATGCTTATTAAAAAACACAATTTTTTTAATTTATCAAAATTTTAACAAAATCTCCTTTAAAAATAAAAATCTCAAGTTATTAATAATAACTTGTTACATATCTAATTCACATTTTCCTTTCAAAATCCAATCATAATCTCATCATCAATTATACTTATTATTTCACCCAAATTCCCAAAGAAATATTTGTAAATAATTATGTATCCTAAAAAAATTATAAATCAAACATATGCATAAAATTATAAAAACATCTTAATTTTAAAAGCTTATTTACATTCAAAATAAGAGTCTAACATAATACACTTTCACATAACTACTGATAATAATTGCGGTTAAATTAATGAGTCGTTATTTCTATTAGGAATAGCGGCTCTACTAAACATGAATAGAGTATTGTTATCATCATAATGTTAGAAAGCATTGATTAAGTTGCTGTTTGATTCCGCAACTAAATCATGCTTTTCAAAATAATAAAAATTTGGAAACTTAATCTTATGTTTTCGTAGTTGTCATCACCGGTGAAGAAATGACGATTTTGGAAACTTCTCTAAATTAAAGCTCCATGAAGGTCTATGTTCTTTCGGCCATGTCTCTTAATCAGCGATGGGATGGAATAAACAACCTGGTAAGCTCAGACCAACGCAAGTCTGCAACCCTCGCCACCAACGGAGAACTTACCGCATCGGCAATATACTAAAACTATAAAGATGAGCAAAAGGTAGGACAGATAGCTACTATCCACATCTCTGTTGTCCACTCCAAGCAAAACCATCCACTGGTAAATGTTCTTAATCTGGTAATTTGGCGTTGGCGATTCTTCAGGTTCCGGATAGCAGTGGGGGCTATGAGGATGGGTCTGCAGTGGAAACAAAATATGAGAAAAAAACATAAGAAAAGCTAACCTTGACAAGGCAATTATACAAAATCATGTAAACAGGAACAATCCAATCAATTCTCTGAGAAAGAAGAGAAAGCGGAGATACCCTAACAATTAACCCATATTTAGCTCAATACAATATGTAAGAGACATCCTCAACAGTGAACTAGTTCATGCTCTCTTTTGAAATTTCTAGGCTCATAGTTATGAAGTCCAGGCATTGATCAAGCAAGTTCTGCGGCCATTCATTCGAAACAAGTCCTTTGGAATTGTTATTAGACAAGTGCCGATCTTAATATGATTTTCCTTTTGAATTTATCAGAGAGTTGAGATTTAGAAATACAGTTATGTTGATCAATGTGTAATGAAGCTCCATAAGATCATAACTGTGATTGAAAAAAATTAATTAAAAAATGTATCTCCATAGATTTAGAAATTCAAACATTGGCATTTATTGGTAGTGTTTGTTTTGCAATCCAGCTTTTAATATGTTAATATTAAAATTTTAATATATTTATATATACAAAAATACTCACGCTACAGTGAACATTCCGCCGTTTGATTAGCAGCGCCATAAGCTCGCGATTTTCTTCGTGGGCCAAAAATCTGGAGACAGAGACTCCAGAATAATATTTTATTTCGTTCTTAAGAAAAATAAGAGGGCCAAAAATCTAGAGAGAGAGAATAGGGGTGTTTTTGTTAGATTTTAGTTACTGTAGTAGGAGCGTCATGGACCTTGAGTTAGATTGGGCTTCACAATAACAATATAAGCTTATAATGATCATGGTCACATCTGATTGCTGCTATAGATCCTTTAGTCGAGGTTTTTAATTAAAAAAACAAATAACAGAAAATCGAGGCCACGACTCCACTGGGGATCGAACCCAGAATCTCTGGTTCCGTAGACCAGCGCCTTATCCATTGGGCCATGGAGTCATCTGATGCCGGGAGATCGTATTTTATAATTATATTTATTCCCTAATTGCATGAAGTACGTCTGTAAATTCAGAATAGAATTGCATGCTATAAAACTAGAAAACGAAATAACTCCCAGAAAATATTAGAAAAGGGATATCCTCGTTGCTTTTAAGGACTTTTCTCTCGTTATTTGTTTGTTTGGTGGTAACTTTATGATAGACATTTGAATTTTCAACAATTCTATTTAGACGAATTTTGTCAAATAGGTTAAAAAACCATCGAATTTGACGAATCTAGTAACCCAGATTAATGTCTGCGCAAACTGATGAAGATTTCGTAAATTTTAAGTAATACAAGTGATCGATCAAATTGCAAATTGGATAATTTAAATATCTAGAGTTGACTCAATTCTTTGTATTTTACATATTAAAAGGATTTTTTTTCATCGGTTGTGACCACCCAAAGTGATGAATTTCATCATTTTAAGCAGCCAACATGTATCAAAACTTGCACCATAGGCATACAAAAATGATGGCATGGCTATTATCTTGTGCCACGTTATATTTTTTATTAAAAAAAAGAGAGTTGAATTCAAATTTGGAAATTTTGAAAAATGAAGCAAGTTAATAAAATGAATAAATATTTTTTAAAAAAACTGAAAATAACATAAATGTCAAGTAAATATTAATTGTAAAATAACACAATGTTTTTCAAGGAAAAGTGGCACCGTGGAAAGCAAATAAAAGAAAAAAAATAACTCAAATAAATAGAATTGAAGATGACGCATCCAGTTAAAAATAAAATAAAAATTAGGTACTAAATACTTTTTTAAGATACTAGTTAAATATTATGTCATTACCCAAGAGGATTTCATTAAAAAAAATGATAAATATCATTATTAAGGACGACCTTTCCGGAATTTTAGAAGCATCCAACCTGCTGTTGTAATAGAAATCTATCAAGGATACAAAATCCATATGTAAATGTTCACAGGATAAGGATAAAGAAAATTAAAACGCCTATACAAAACAAAGCAATATTCCTTATAATTGATCTGAAATTAATAAATGCGGTATCCCTTGAAGCCAAAATAATATATATTTATCCTTGAGACTGAACCCTAACTCATTCTTACCTACTGGCTACTGATCAATTGCTTTCAATTAATTAGGTTTTTCCTTTGCTATATAACTGATCATTGCATGCATACTAGTCTCTTTGCTGTCTTTTTCAAGAAATCAGAAAGTCTCAAGTCTCAACTAGCTAGGCACCAGCGACCATGCAAGGAGAACATGATTCTTCCATCGAACCACCTCCGGGATACAGGTTCTGCCCCACCGATGTTGAACTTGCCTGTTTCTACCTCTACAGGAAAGTTAATGGACTTCTATTGCCTAATATGGTCAAAGATTGCAATCTTTATAATTATGGTGATCACGAACCTTGCGAGATTTGGGAGGCTTTTGAAGGATCCGAGCTGTCGAACAAAGAGGATCTTTTCTTTTTGGCTCAACTGAAAAACAGGAGTGCTAAGGATCCCAGGAGCAAACGCCGAGTTGGACGTAATGAGGGTACAGGGAAAGGTGACAAGAAGATTATCGGCACATTCACTTTTGATAAGATTACTTGGACAAGGAAGAGATTAAGTTATCAGAATCCCAACTCAAAGAAGAATGATGGTTGCAGCTGGATTATGCATGCATGAACACAGTCTTGATGAATCTTTGCTGCCGAACCCTAGCTACTATGTCGTCTGCCTACTTAGAAAGAAAATGACCGAGAGAACTGATGGGACAAACGTTAGTCACAATCACAGTGCCATTGAGAAAAGTCAGAGACGTGACCGGCCTTTTGCCTTCGAGGAACACCATCTAGCCAAGCGTTTGAAGTTGGAATTAGCACAGCCTCATCAGCTGATATGCAATTATAACCAGCAAACTGAAGCCATCCCAGCAACTGGTCGCACAGACGGAAAGTCAAGATAACGCCAAAGATTTGATAGCCTTTTGCTCGACTAGTTCCGATGATGCCTCGGTTCAAGTAAATGGATCACGGAACTGTACCAATTATTGGGGATGGATAGGACCGAGGCCTTCCAAATTTGAGAATCTCAAGATTGACACCAAAGATGTTGGAACGACAGGCGCCCACTATATGCAGGAAACGAGTGGAATACGGCCTTTGGTTTTCACTGAACTATCTGGGATTAAAAAATTATAAGGCTTTCTTCTTCTTCTTTAATTGACCGCTATGTTTTTGGCTTAAAACCGCAGATTTGCAAGACACTACTCTATGCACTTTACCTTTGATTAGCTTAGACGTCTACGTTAATGCCTTTTCTTCGTATGTAAGACCTCAGTTATCGATGGTGGGCAGCGCGCATTCGTGTATGCATAGCTATCTAATTGATTTTTCTAATAACAGAGCCTAAGAAATTTCTGTAATTGCTTGCTAAAGCTAAACTCATGGAATATTTGAGAAATATTTTATTATTATTATTATTGATACTTCTAGGCAGCTGTTTCTTACTTCTTCTTTTTTTTTTTTTTTTTTGGGGGGGGGGGGGGGGGGGGGAGACGGTGATCTGCTGCAATCTTTGCTTTCTTCCATAATCCAGCTGCTTTCTTCTTCAATATATATATAAGCAAGCTAGTAACTAAAAGTTGAATAAAGAACATCACGAAATCTCTCACGTTTTCCGGCCACCACCATTGCCTAGGCCTCCTCGTGATGGCCAAGGCCATGTCATTGTATAATCATTAAAAAAAAAAAGCCATTTCATCATCTGTACACCGTATAACACAGAAGACATCGATCTGATCATTAGACATTCATCAAGTCAAAATAAAACTCTTACCTTGTGCTAAACATGAACCAATTTTTCTTGCTTGCAATCAACCTCCGTTATTTAAGGTTGTTTCTCTTGTGAAAGGGCTGTGGTTAGTGAAGTAATATAATAGGATGGTAGCTAGTAAGCAAGGGACAAGAACTGATACAGAGATGACCGTGTACAATACCATAAGTTTTGGAAAATAATAATAATTGTTTACGTGAGGTTTTATGAAAAATACAAAAAACAATTCGTTAAATATTTGTGAAAAATCGATATTTACCAAATAATTAATAATGGAAAAAAATTATAAAATTAATATGACCAATTTTTTTTCATCTTAATCCACCATCAATGCTTATAAATTTTTTTAAAAAATCTTTCTTATTATGAAACCTCTATTGCTGTTAAACAATTTCATAATTAATCATTAATTTGCTATAAGGTTGTATAGAGAATAATTCTTTTTAACAGCAATGATTATTTTTTTGGGTTGTATAGAAAATAAAAATAAAAACAACCATTGAAAAAAATTAATGTTAACTGAATAAAAAATTATAGATAATAGGGGGGGAAGCGACAAGGAAAAAAACAAAAAAGAAAACGGGTTTGGGTGTGTGCCAAACTTGCACGCATTGGCCCAATGATAACTAGGCCTGAGTGTCTAAGCTGGACATGTCCGACCCCACAAAAAATGATGAATGTTGCCTTCGGCTCTATAAAACCTAATTTTTTACATTAATTTTTTTTTCCTAAAACACTCTAAGATCATCCTAACAATATTAAAAAAAAAAAAAAAGCCCTCCTCTTTATCTTTTCTTAACATTCAGGGACTTTATTGTAATATAAATGAAGTTCAAGGATCATTTCATGATAAATTTAGAATTGTAAGGACCTAAGTGTAATGAAGTACATAAAAATTCCAAAAAAGCACTTAGTTTTTTTATATATATATATATAAAATGAAGTATTTTCATGCCAGAAAACTTAAAATGATATGTTTTTGTTTCCTCCAGCAGAGACTTAACTACAAGAAAACCATTTTTAATTTTAGATTCTTTATAATGATACCATGTAATCAAAAAACAAAAAAAAAAATTATCTGTCATGTCATTTTAATTAGAATTTTGAAAAGTGGAAATCATAAGATTATCATCTACGATCCAATTTTGGTTTGGATTCTTGAGATACCTTAAATGACAAGGAAATGTTTCTAAAAAGTTTTAATTTTTTTTTGTTTAAAATTAAAAAAAAAATAGTATTTTTGAATTATTTTAATACATTAATTTTAAAAATAATTTTTAAAAAATAAAAATATATCTTCTAAATATATTTTTAAACAAAAAAATATTTTAAATCACAACAACTATTATAATCTCAAAAAAAACCGCGGTGTTCAGCATACTTTTGACCCCTTTCTCTTGATAACACAACGGTTTCATGTCATGGATAGCTTGAGAGGATCTAAATTAATTCTTCACAATAATGTTCGATCACACTGAAGCTCCTTAACACGAGACAACAACTTGAAATTAAGAAAGATGACAATTAAACGAGGAAGAAAAGCCTTAGAGAATACATATTAATATGGCAGAGGTAGTGTATAAATCAGCTCCCTTGCAATACAAAACGTGAGCCTGTGTTATATATTCAGTTCAGTATATATTTAGGTTAGAATCCAAAATACTGAATAAAGAAGACACCATGGAATCTCTCAGCCTCTACGGCCACCCCGGTTCTTGTTTCTTTGTGAAGGATCGTGCCCACGGTTTGCCGTTGGTTCACCGTAGTCGTTCAGTGTCATCTTCAAGGACCTCCCCTTCACAGCTAAGGCCATTTCATTGTCTGCGTGTATAATAACACATTTGATGATTAGAAACCATCAACTAGTCAACAATATTAGACTCTTAGTTTAAATTCACCAAAAACAAATCTCTTCATCTCTCGAACTTGTATCTGCATAAATCAAATCAACATGCTATAATAATAATAATAGTTGTTGTTGCTGTTGTTGTTCAAGGTGTTTCTTTGTCCTGTGTGCTCTATTTGGTCTGTAATGAAACAATATTAAGGATGTTGTCTCTTACGAAAGTGCTGTGATTAGTGAGGTAATATATTGATAATAGCCAGTAAGCAGGGACAAGTATCGATGCAGAGCTGACCATGTACACAGAATCTAGCTGGCCTATTGCACACACTACAATAATAATATCAACGTTATTAACCATGGATTAAGACGTAAATAACGGGCATCCCTATGATCTTAATTTCCTGGAATCTGAGTTGCTGTGGACTTGATTAGCTTCTCTTTTCAACTTAAACACAGGAAGGGTCTTGGAGATTTTCTGCATGCTAAGGAACTGGGATTCAATCCATGGCTGATCTAAATTGTGTATGCGCGCGTGTGTGTATATATATATATATATATATATATATATATATATATATATATATACACATGCATCGCCACAATTAATGGCATTTCAAATTGCATTCTTAAAGGCCTTTCATAGCTAAAGAATAAAGAAATTTTCGCCTGTTATTCGGACATCCGATCAAGCAATCGGTCAAGAAAAAGTTTAGACCTTTGGTTTCAACAAAAAAACGCTGCACGATGACCCATACTATATATTTATACTCCATGAAAACATAACAGAGGAAACATACCTGAGAATGAAATGGTGTTGCGAGCCGAAGATATTACAGCAAAGACAAGCAAGAGACACAGGCACAAGCGAACTCCAAATGCCATCCTTTGTCTCTCTAAATGGCAAGCAGACAACGCTCCCCTTTTATAGAGCAATGAATCTCGCATTATTTCCACTTGGCAAATAATGATTGCAAGATGAGAGTTGACGTTTTGCAAATCGTGGATGCCACTTTTGATATCTGTTGTGGGTGCATCAGAGCCGTTCAGCCTTCCGTCAACGGGGTGCTGTCGCTTCCTTTGCCAGAAAAGGAAAGGGGTGTTTGCTTTTTGCAGTCAAATTTGTAATTATATAATTCTAGATAGCTAGTTGCCGATTAACAAAACACTCATGATCTCTGGATAATAAACAAAATTAAAAGACAGATTGTGCAAATAAACAGATTTGTATAAAAAATATTGTATGGTAAACAGAAAATAATCTTTGATGCAAGGATGTCCTTAATAACACCCCCTATCGCAATTATCTAAAAGAATTGTTTGTATTACATTATAACTCTGTTTTGAAGTCAAAGGTTTGACTTTCATAGTTTCATTGCTATCAATATGATTTGTGAGCGAAAACAGCTTTGAAAGCAATTAAAATTATTCGCATAAGTCAAGTGTGCAATTAACATAATTCTCCAATCTTAAACTCCACCTTATGCACTCGCGTACGTTGTAAAGATTCTCTGAAAAGAAACTCATTTAGTAAAGTCTGTAAGAACATCCACACCGTTAAAATTTAACAATTGTATCGGTTAAAACTGTTCAAAGTATTTCTAATACGCTGCACGAAGTAAAAGAATTTGCCATTGATTTCATTTTAAAAGCAAGTATGATTCTTTCAACATGGTGGTTTTGGATCAAAAGAAATAGTAAAATCTTGTTTTCATCGTGTTTTTGGCGTTGTGGATGAAACTTTATTTTTTTATTTTTTTTATTAATTATTTTTTATATTTTTAAATTATTTTAATTTATTAATATCAAAAATAAATTTTAAAAAATAAAAATTAATTTAATATATTTGTAAATAAATAATACTTTAAAAAGTAACTATTACAACAATATAAATCAATCAACACGTAAACAGAACAAATATTGTATTTTCATAACTGGATTTTATATGTCAAATCACTGCAATGCTCTTCTCTGAATTTATACATTATTGAATTGGTTCCATGATGTAGACAGCATTTTTTACTGGAGCATGGCATATACAACTCAATCGGTTCTTGTTGTTTCCTTTTCTAGTAATTTCAAGCCCTGAACTCGTAATTCACTTCATAAAGAGTTTGCAGATAAGTCTAAATGCGCAGAATTGGCCGCAGATTGAGCAATCTGTTCATGTCAACGTGTTTTCTTTAATCATGGTAGTGCTTAACTAATTTCTCTTGGTTGCACAGTAAGGAGCACTAAAATCTGCAGAGAGAGAGAGAGAGAGAGAGAGAAATACATCAATCTGTCATAAGATTTTATCTGTGGTGGTGGAGTATCTGAGATATGTTTCGAAAATGTGTCTGAGTTGTCTCGAAGACAGGTCAACAAAGAGCTACGAACTTTTGAACAAAAAAGATTAGCATACAGTAATTAATGTACAATTGTATCTAAGTTGAAGTCTAAACTAACCTAAAACTACCATCACAGTTAAAAACAAAGAAAATAGAGACAAGGCATCCCTCATCCGCAAAAGGACCTCCGCAGTGTCCCTCCATTGTATGTTTCTGTGTCAAAGTCAATACAATCATGCAAAGGCGTCATCTGATTAGGGCCGCGACTAGTGGCACTATCATCATGTAGTGCAGGCAGCCACCAAACCAGTACACACGCAACGACCGACATCTCGGCAGTTTTGGACCGTGAATGCAAGTGCAATTCAAATGCGGTTCAACGTCCTAGTGGTGCAAGAGGCTCCAAGTTTCCACTTCCAGAACAATGAAAAACACTAGATTATAGGCTCACAGATCAACGATCAAGGCAAATGAAAAATAGACTAGTTTTTTGGGTTTTTAAACCATCCCTTTCCTTTATAGTCAACATCCCTGCTCTTGCCTACCCGCTGCTTTATGAATTACGATGCATGGCAATGATGACCGTAAAGGTTGCAGGTAGACAGCCAAAAGGTTGGATCCAGAAAAGACCCGTGTTCCCAGCAATGTAGATTTCGTAGTCTAATCATCGAAGGTCGACAGAAATGACATATCTTAATACTCACGAACATGATGATCACCTGAGAAAATAATATTAAGCAAACAGTAATGGCACTACCAGCAACATTAATCCCTGCAGAAGGCCAAAAAAACTTATAGTAACGACAAACACAACCTAATCTACATTACAACATGATATTAAACCGCAGAGGCCCGGTAAAGAAATAACCATTGCTCACAACTCGAGCCAAGAATTTCACGTTATCAGCTTGAACAAATGATAACATTAGTGAATGAAACATACTGCTAGGACAGAGGAGGATTACTAATTGCCAAAATGCCTGGAAATAAATCCAAGTCAATTAGATTATAAAGAAGAAGATAGAATTCATGACATCATAAAAGGCAAGATATGGCTCCAATACAATCCTGGTCCATTGCATTAAGCGACAACATCAGTGATCAATATTGTTTTCAAAACGACTAGGGGTAATATCAGCAGATACAACTCAAGACTTAATAACTAGTTTCGACATTTTAGATTGAGTGCACCAGTGCGGGGATAAAAGCACTAAAGATGTGACCCACTGCTCATCATCGTTTCTTAAAACCATATTTCTTACGTTCATAGAACAAATCTGTTTTGGCACTCCCTAAATTAACAATTTTTGGACACCCGTCCCTATCCTTCTCCTGTTGAGTGCACTCTTTGCAATAGTAGGCATCTGAGATTCCCACTCCTCCACAAATAACACATCGGCCTTGGAAGGATCCATAGTTGCACTCATCACATACTCGCACAAGTGTGCAAGGACGCACATAGGAGTCGCAGATTACACATTTTCCATCGCACTTCTCACAAAGGCGTCCAATAGCAATTCCTGGCTGCTTCCGGCACATAATCAAATCAGGATGATGCTTCGCCATGATTTCTTCAAGATCTTAGTGTTGCTACTTGCACCTGAGACAACCACAACTGTAAACATATGTCAAAGCATGGGGTAGATTACATTTTGGTGAATAAAAAAAAAATCTCGCCTCATATTCATAACTACAATTCACGCACTATATATGCACATAGAAACAACTAACAGCACCAGCGCAAACATCTTCTTCTTTCCTCTTTCTGAGAAACCGATACAATTCCAATGCCTCATGTTTAGCATATATGATGCAAATTAAATAAAACAATGACACAAAATGAATCGAATTTCATACGGGTCATCCTAAAACATTAGACTCCATGAGTATACTCACACATTCATGCCAACTTTCTATGATCGGCTACAAGCAGAAGCAATGGAATACATTATATGACCTGGAAATAGAACAGCAGATCCATGCTTTTCCTTAGCAGGAACTATCAGGCTAATGAACCTAGTGCCGATTTTGAGGGTCAAACTTAACTAAATTATCCTTTTAATTAAATTGAAGAAGCTCATGTTTGATCGGGGACTTCTAAGACTGAAAATGTCAGCTTTTCAGAAAAGAAGCTTGAGATGACAAGTGCTATTTCGTGCTTCTAATAGACAACAAAGTCCTCTTTTATTAAGACGAGTGCTCCTATGAAAACCCCACCCGGATAAAAACCTAAGCTTATAATTAGAACCTGTGACAACCAACCCACACTACAAAGCAAAGAAACCAAACACACCAAATATCGAAACACCAAGTCTGATATAAAACAAAAAAATTATCAAGTGTAAAATATAGATGAGCAGAAAGACATGTGCGTACCTGCTGGAATCGATTTGAGACTGTTGCTTCTCTTTTTGCAGGGAGGGAGCGAGAGAACGCTTTCTGTTTGGGAGTTTGTAGATGGGCTTATAAGAGAACGAACACTCGAGAAACGACACGAACTTTAATTCTAAGCCGACTGCGACATTGGGCCTGGGCTCTAAATAATGTCTGCCTAATAAATACAAATGAAATGTCGTCGGGTTGGAACCATAAACTACGTGTCGTCTTCATTATGTGTTGAAAAGAAACACTAGGGATTTCAAGAATTCTGGAAATTTTAAAGTCTTGGGTTTTTGACTTGATTGTAGTTATGATGGATTTTTTTCTCGTATAAAGATCAGTATTATGTGCTTAATTAATTAAACGAGAGACAGTTAATAATAGGTTTGATTATATTAAATTGTGATTCATTTTCATTTAGTTAATTGAGAACAAACAACTCCTTTTTATATAATCAAACCCACTTTAATACTATAATATAATGTTTGATGATATTTGTTTGTTTATTGAAAAATAATTTTTTAAATAAAATAATTTTCATTAGAAGTAAATTATTTTCTAATCTTTAGCAACATCATAAAAGATAAGTTGAAAAAAAAAATAAAAAAATATATAACTATTTGATCATTTAATGAGATATAAAAAATGTAATGGTGATTTTTATTATTATATTATATATTTATATATAGCTTATTTTTATAAAATATAGCTATATATATAATATAAATATTTTAAATATAATATTATAGATATATAATCTTGTAAAAGTAAAATATATTAATGTTTTTTAATTTTAAAATCTTAAAATATTTTTTTATGAGATGTTTTCTTTGTAAAAAAATAAAAATGTTTTTCAAAAAAAAAAAAAAAACACTTTCCTCTTGTAAAGGCTTAACTTTTTCTTTGAAGAGAAATTATTTTTTTAATTGATCAAATATAAAAAAAAAAATAGGAAAAGTGGTTTACTGAAACAAATAAGGCCTTATATATATAAAAAACAAATCTCCAAATCCTATTAAAAAATAATTATATCATTTTTTTTATTTCATTAATTTGCCTATATAAACATGTGTCCGAATTCAATACAGAGAACTAGGTAAGGACACTGTTCTGTTTGTGACATGTTTGGCCCTAAATGTTTATGGGTAATATTGAATCTCTCGATGTTTTTTTTTTTAACGTATTTTCTATCTTCTTCCTAAGGTAGTAATAATTTAAAATTCGAATTGCTGAAATGCATTCCGTCTCTCCCTCTCTCACTGTTCTGTTTGTAACATGTGTCCGAATTCCATTCTATTTGTCCATTCCGCGTGATTCCCCATTTTGGGCCAGCAATCGCAAGCCTTTGTTGACATCTCTAATATTCTATTTGATATTTTAATAGATGTTAATTTTTAAAATATTTTTAGTGTAAAAATATATAAAAATAATATTTTTTATTTTTAATGCTAACACATTAAAATAATTTTAAAAATTAATTAAAAAATTAAAATTAAATTTTTTTAAAATCTTGGTCCAATCACAAAAAAAAAAAATTATTTAAAAGTAATGTAATGCAGTTGAATATATTTTTTAGTTGATTACAATTTTAAAATTTATTGATTTTCATTACTTACACTTGTTTTTAATCTCAAATTGTGATGGAAACTTAAATTTAAAAACAGTTATAATTTGTATTTTTTTAAAACCCTGATATTTTCCTTTTATAATTATAAAAACTATCCTAATTACTAAAAACATTCTAAAAATATGTTTGTTTGTGGGGAAGACTATAAGGTGCATTTTCACTTCAACAAAGTGAAAATCAAATTTTCAGCATCAGAAATTTAGATTCATCTTGCAACTCCTAAGAGTGTGTTTGGTATTGTGGTAGCTTTTGTGGTTGCGGTTTGTAAAAAGCAGTTTCATAAAAAGTACTTTTTGTGAGGTTGATTTTAAAAAAAATTGGTGTTTGGTTAAAACTGTGGTTGAAGTTGTGGTTTGAAAAAAAGCAGTTTTTGGTGTTTGGTTACAAAACTGTGGTTCAACAATTGTGGTGGAAAAAAAGCAGTTTTGTGTTTGGTAAAAATTATGATAAAAAAAAAAAAATTTCTTGTGTTTTGTTATTATGGTTTGTGTTTTATATTTGATTGGAATTAAATATTTGATTGGAATTAATTAAAAGGACATATATAGACACATATATATAATTCCAAAACATAGGTGTTATGTAATTATGATTACATAACAAAATAAAAAATCGTTATACATTAATGTACTCTTTTATTATTCCATCAAACTATTTGCAATTCCATCGCGTACAAAATCCATACGTGAAGGCCTCTGTGAGCCTTGAACGGCCGAAGCCTGAACAGTATCAGGCAAAGAGTCATCTGGAATCAAATTGGGGTTGCGATCATACTCAGAAAAAACTGCATCATCTTGCGATCTCCTTCTAATATAATTATGTAGTGTCATTGATGCAACTACAATCTCAACTTGTGTTTTGTATAGATAAGCAGGCATGTTTTGCAAAATTTTCCACCTCTGTTTCCATACCCCAAAAGAACGTTCGATCACGTTACGTAGTGACGAGTGTGCACGATTAAACACTTCTTTCCGACCACTTGGTTCTCCACGACGTCTAAATTCTTGGAAGTGATACCTCTCGCCTTTGTAGGGACCCAAATATCCATACTCATTTGGATATCCAGCATCAACCAAATAGTATTTTCCTGAAAAAAAATAACATTGTAATTTTAAACAAAACTTAAAAAAATAATTATATTCCTTCAATTACCCAATCTTCAATTTAGTCAAAATCACAACCTTCTGGAGGTTTTGGAAAGTTGATATTGCTATTGTCAATAGCCTCCAAAAAAATACGAGTATCGTGTGCACTGCCTTCCCATCCTGCCCACACGAACATGAATTGCATGTTGAAACTACAAGCGGCCATTACATTTTGTGTTGGTACACCTTTTCTTCCAATAAATGGAATTTGATTTGCAGCTGGTACGCAGGCACGAACATGTGTTCCATCAATTGCACCGACACAATTCTACATGCCACAAAAACATTTATAGTACTCATACAAACTTTTATAATATATTTCATACTCCACTGAACAACTTAATTAAACTATTTAATTATATATATATATATATATATATATATAATTAATCTTACCTTGAAATGTGGCATAAATCTTGGATTCATAGCAATTTCTCTTGGTGTGCTCGTAAATTGTGGATCTACTGGTTTTATGACTTCCACAGCAAACAAACGTAATGATTTAAGCACTTCTGTAAAACATCGACTAATAGTTTCACCTGAATGCTGGAATCTTTCCTGCACTTGTCTATTTGACGCCCCAACTGCTATTGTAAATAGAAATATTGCCACCTTTTCAATAACGCTCATTCTTCTTGACGGTTTTAAGCCGTGGTGTGTTTCCAAGTCGGTGCACAAACTCAACAAAGTTGTTGCGTCCATCCTGAACATGTTAACACTTCGTTTCCAATGACCTCTTAAAACCTCCGTCAACCAACGCATCCCTGTGTTATAGGAAACCATACATGGTTCTTTATACATATAATTAATATAATACGCGTTTATAGCGCCAGCTGTGCATAAATTCAATTTTTTCCTATCAAAATGCCTCCTTATAATAAATGCATCGTCATCATCACTATCACCGTCAACGTCGGCATCATCATCGTCGTCGTCATTACTGTCGTCGGAGTCGTTTCCATTACTATCATCTCCGGCACCATCAACCGAAGCACCACTAACTCCACAACTAGGATAATTAATTTGGTCTACAATCCGGTTCATTACATCATCATAATTACCATCGAAATCTTCATTAAATATGTCATTAAATCGTGGATCATCCATAACTTCAATTACATGTAAACAAGAAAAAAAATTATATGTTCATTAATAAAAAAACTTTAAATAATTAAATAACATTCAATATAAAAACTATCATAGAGTTATAGAGTTGGTGCGACAAAAGTTTTTTTCCATACCTGTAAAGCCAGCAAAAAATAAGTATTCGACTTGCTTGTTGTATTTGGTGCAATTGAAAGGTTTGAAAGCTTGTTATGAAGAAAGCTATGTCATTGAAAAATATGATGTAAACATTCCTCTTTATATAGAAAATTTCAATCCTCTCTACGTATAGTTTACAATTTTTCAGCTTTCAAAATCAATACATTCACATGTATGCATGTGCTGTAAAAGTAGCATATAATGTTACTTTTACAGCTCATATCTGTACACTATCCTGACATGTTTAAAGGAAAAAAAAACAGAGCTACAAGTCACTGAACCAGTAGGAAAACCAGCAACAAAGTAAAGGAAGAAAAAGCAACAACATTACTCCCATCAGCCCACACGACAACAATGAAAAAAACACAAACAGTAACTGCAAAAGGTGTTGTTTTTTTCAGACCTCACAAGCTAACAGTAGCTATAAAAGGTGCTGTAAAAGTTTACAATTTTTCAGCTTTCAAAATCAGCACATTCACATGTATGCATGTGCTGTAAAAGTAGCATATAATGTTACTTTTACAGCTCATATCTGTACACTATCCTGACATGTTTAAAGGAAAAAAAATAGAGCTACAAGTTACTGCACCAGTAGGAAAACCAGCAACAAAGAAAAGGAAGAAAAAGCAACAACATTACTCCCATCAGCCCAGACGGCAACAATGAAAAAAACACAAACAGTAACGGCAAAAGGTGTTGCTTTTTCAGACCTCACAAGCTAACAGTAGCTACCCAATGGAAACAATTACAGCCAAGGCAAAAACCACCTACAACACGTCAATCTCTAGCTAAACAATTGAAAAAATTACTGCAAATCAAAGATACACAGCAGCATATATTATGAAACCTCATGGCAGCAAAGAAAGAAGGATCAACAATAAAGGTAAATTATAAACAATCTGTCATTTTTTATTTGCCTTGGTTCATTTTTATCCCCCCCCCCCTCCCATTTGGACAATGAATCCTAAAGGGGTAAACAATGCAGCAAATGTCATCAAATTTTCCCTCCTTCAGCACACATAAATGCCCAGCAGCAGCAGCACACATAACCAAATTAAAAAAAGTACAGCTAAGGAAAGAATCACAGCAGCATGTATTATTATTCCCAGCAGACCTCACAGCACCAAATACAAATATACAATTAACAAAACAGTTAAGGTTAATTACCAACCAATTTAATTAAAAAGTCAACCAATTAACATTAACCATTGAACATTGTAATTTGTTGATAAAATACAACATTACAACCAGCAATTTGTCATACAAGTCTGTTAACTCCCGTAAAGTAGTTTAATAAATATAACAGTACATAAATTACCGCAAATACAATGCCTCGAACAAACTTCGGCAAATGGAAACTACTCTTTTAAAAACCAGCATCCCATTACTCTGCAACAATAAAACAAAACATATATAAATATCGTAAGCACTTGAACATACTTAATTGATTAACAGTTAAGATACTTAAATTATACCATGTCAGCTAAGCACGTTTACTTTGTTCATACATTCGCTGCAACCATCGCAACTTCTGTTGCTTATCGCCCATACTGGACCACATTTCTCTTTTCCTTCTTAGACTGAGATAATCCGTAGCAAAGTCATGAAAATCAGTTTCAATTGAAACTCCAGGAATTGAGTGCAACTCAGCCATGACCTCGGGAATACTACAGCCTTCGCGATCCATATTAACAGACGTCGAATCACTATTAGTCGACATACTCTCAAGTAGATGATTGCACCTTGTCAGCAACTGAACACCAATTCCAGAGGTTTTCTTCTTTCTACCTCGCACATCATATTGATCTCGTTGTTTTCTTTTGTCGCCGCTTTTTGTATTGCTGCTGCTAGACATATTTATCCCTCCAACCATTCGAGCCATGTCAGTTTGGAAATCTGGAATCACATCTTCCTCCGAATCACCGCTGCCCTCTTCCAAACCATCATCAGCAATGTCGGCATTGCTTGTACCAGGATCAACACCACTGCCAGCAGGTACACCTGATGAAGGAGCCCATGCAAACGCTCCAGTTGCGACAATATTGGAATACATCCGGTCAAATTTATTCTTCAAAGACGGCTCAATACCGACATGTCTGAATTTTTTGGCTCCTCTAATTTCCTGCATATAAATTAAATAAAGTAATGAAGGATCAAGACTAGTAAAATTTTAGGGCTGGAATTTGACAATAATAAAAGAAATTGTTAGGATGACAAGCAATGTACCTGAATTTTTTGTTTCCACCACTCATCACTAGCTGCAATTGTGCCTAATTCACTATTCCAGCCAACACCAGTTTCAGAAATCAGCTTATTCCATATCCTCCAATCCTTTTTGCATCCATCCCATTTATTTTTCAATTGTGTTTTAGTAAATGCATGCCCAGTTTGTTCTTGGAATGATGTTATAAGAAATTTCCACCCCGGTTTATCGAAATGAGTATTAGGTCTCATTCCCATATCAATTGCCTTAATGCATATATCACAAAATATATGCAACATTTCCTTTGTCCAAGCAGCCTTATCAGAAGATTCAAGACCTTCCATGATATCTTTTAACATATTTAACAAAAGTTTGAAATCAATAAATGATATCAATTAAATTGTGGCACATTAATATGTGGACTAAAACAATAATAAAGCACTCAATGTTCAGCATTTACAAAAGCTGTGTTTGGCAACAAACATTAACCGTGCATGTATCTCAATGAGAATGTTCATGTTAATTTGTAATGAAATGTAATTGCAACCCATTAATTTTCAACTGATCATAAAACTCAGTTTCAGCCATAATATTTGAATGATCAAGCAACACTTCATTGTCATCATGCTGTTTGGGAGACAAAAATAGAGGGAAAAAACAAACAAAACAGAATTTATTTCTACATTCAAAGAAACCAGCTTTCTTTCGCAGCATGCAAACACACAAAACTAAACTCAAAATTTTGATTTTGACTACACAATTATAAATAAAAGTAGTCCTACACGACATGCTAACAGGAACTCATTACAATAATTGTCAATTGAAGAACACACGGTAATTGATCATGCAGGTACACAAACATGCAATTTTACATCTAAAACAAAAGAAGATGAAGATGGAGATAAGGCAGGAACTTACCTTAGTCTAGCTCTTTTGGTGATCGAAAAATTTCTGTTCAAAACAGCTTTAAAAAGTTACTGTAAATATAAAGTGCAGCATAACATGAGAATTTTTGAGAAAAAGAGAGGATCATAAAAACTAATCTGCTGGCTAACGTAAAGGAATCAAGCAAACACACATAAAATTAATTTTTTTGTCGGTTAAGAAGACCACTGATGGATAGACCTGCTTTCAGTGAAAATCAGTGTTTGCATCATTCAAACAGTAATTAGAAAATCAGTGAATTAACAAAAAAAAACTAAAACCATTCAAGCCTCAGACCGTCCTAGTTCATGAATTAACAACAGTTTAGGCAGATTGATAGACCTGCTTTCAGTGAAAATCAGTGTTTGCATCATTGGCTGGCAGCACAGTAATTAGAAAAAACCAATGAAAGCTGAGACTTGAAGACATATAAAAGCAGAAAGATAGAGAGCATCAGATCTTCCTATTCAAGCATATAAATCAACAGACTCTTGGAGTCTGAGCATTCAACAATTGAAAAGATTCGTCATTTGCCTCTCCAGATTGAAAAAAAATAAATTCAAACATCTGTAATGATATTTTCAGTTCTCACACATGAGAGATCAATATGGGTGATTCTGGAAAGAAATCAAAGCAGCAAGACTTGCACGAATCTTCACCATCAGACACAGTGAATGGGTCGTTGCTGATTAAATCATTGAAGATAAAAAGAAGGGTGGCAAATTATCTCATAGACAAAGCGAAAAACCGAACACTAAACCTCATCTGAAAACTATCATTAATTCCTCTGTATCAAAGAAAAAGAACTCTTCTGAGACCAAAGGAATATTTTACCGAATCTGTTCTCATACCAAAGGAATTTTCCCAGTTTACAACATGCATAAATACAAAATGAAATAAAAAGAACTCTTCGGACTGGAAGTTTGAAATTGATAGAACCATCAAATGATGGTAGAACTCCATTTTATAAAGATTTACAAATCAAAAATTTGTAATCGAGCATGCAGCAGCAATGAAATTTTTCATCTAAAAAACCGAAAATGGAGATGGAGATGAGGAAGGAACTTGCCTCAGTTTCTGCGTTTTTGTGCTTCAATCCCCAACGGTGTTGCAGCGGTGTTGCAGCTGTGGTCTGCAAAATGAAATACCCATTATAGAAATTAGATTTTGAGAAACATAAACAAAATTGACAAAGGGAACGAACAGTACCTGGTATGTCGCTCGTGGACCTTTCCCGGGACCAATCTCTTGGTTTTTTTCTGCAATTGCAACAATGGAGGGACGAATCGGTGACGGGTTGTGTTTGAATGGACAGAGGGGAAGAAGCTTGTCTGGCGTTGGTGGTTAGGGCAAATAGAAACGGGGTTGTAGCAAGAGAAGAGAGAGGAGAACAGTTTGGGGAGGAAAATTGGGTTTTTAATTGATCTGCAACCGTAATCCGTTGGGGTTTTTTAGTTCATCAAATTGGATGGTTTGTCTGCAACCGTGATCCGTTGGAGGTTGACTGAAATTTGGGAAAGTTTGGTGGTGAGAGAGAGGTGAAACAATTGAAACCGCATCAAAGAGTGGGCGTCGATCTGCAACACTGCTTTCAGTGAAATTTTTGGGTTTTTTTTTTGACCGTTGGGAAGAGTTATTGCAAATTGATGAGGGACAGGGGAGAACAATTGGGAAAGCAATTAGAAATCGTCGGTGATGAGAGAGAGCAGAAACGCATGAAAAGCAAAAGATAATTGCTTTTCATTTTTTGCTTTTGAAACTCAGTTTCTAATGGGATCCACATCAAATTAAACTGCGGTTTGTAGTTAACCAAACAGGTATTTTACTGCTTTTTTACGAACCGCAGCCGCACAAGCATTGCCAAACACCATCTAAGAAGCACCCCTCAAACAAACCAAGTAAAAGAGGAAAAGACAAAATCCACCATCAGAAATCAAAGCTTTCAACAGTTGTAGCCAAGACTAGGCTGCCAAGCACGAGCCATATTTGAAACTAAATTCAGATCCTCTCACTATCCAAGTCCATTGGACGATAAACATGGGATTTGAAGTAAGCAGAGAGCACAAAAGGAGAAAAAATTAATACGAGGCATCTCCATGGTATAATCCGAGTCCATTGGATCAAAGGCAACATAATCAATAGCGTTTCGCAATGACTGGCAGTAACAAATAGTAAAACAATTCAAGAACTACAACATTGTCCATCAATTTTATTTCTGTCTCGGGAAATTCAGGTTAACAATGGCAGAGAAAAACCACTAGAGATGTAACCAGCTGCTTATCATCTTTTCTTAAAACCATATTTCTTACGTTCATAAAACAGATCTGTCTTCGCACTCCCTAAATTAACGATTTTTGGACATCCATCCCTGTCTTTCTCCAGCTGTGTGCACTCTTTGCAATAGTAAGCATCAGAGATTCCCACTCCTCCACAAATAACACATCGACCTTGGAAGGATCCATAATTGCACTCGTCACAAATTCGCACAAGTGTGCAAGGATGCACCAGGGAGTCGCAGATGACACATTTCCCATCATCTTTCTCACAAAGTCTTCCAATGGCAATTCCTGGCTGCTTCCGACACATAATCAAATCTGGATGATGCTTTGCCATGTTGCTCGCTTTCCAAAAGCTCTTAGTTTCTAATATCCCTGTAACCAACAAAATATGAATGCACAAGTGTGAACACAATAAAAACTCTCATTTTCAATATGGCAATTTGCAATTGAATTGTGTACGTATTCACAAGAACAACCAAATAGAACCATGAGCAAGAAATTTATAACCCATTAACAGTGAACTATCAGGTTCTTGAACCAAGCTCCGATATTCAAGCTCAAGCTCAACAAAATTAGAATGCCTAATTCACACTTCACATCAGTTGAGATTAATAGATGAACCTTGAGTGTAAGATTTCTCCAAAACGACTAACTTTTGACTTTTTTCCAATCCATAACCAGGACTTACTTTACCAGTCAAGTTCATACACAGAAGGAAGATATCATTCAACTCATCGTTTCTCGTTATATTGATTGAATCAAAGATGAATGCATTTCTCTTCTAAAGTTTTAAGATCAGGAGAAGTTAAAAGAAAAGGAAGTAATATTGACATGTCGTGGTTTCTAGTCATACTAGCATGACATAATGATCTTCTTCAAGAATTGAAACCAGAGAAACAATTTAACATTAAAGACAAAATCTGAAGCATGAAAACTAGAACCAAAACCAGTTCGAAGCCCAAAACTCACAAAAAGGAAATAGGAAAAAAAGAAAGAACTGATATGAAAAACATTTATGGAGTGAGAGAGCTTACTTGATCTCCTGCAAGCTAGGAAAGGCAGATAGGAACAAGAAGAAGATGAGAGCTACATTTCTTATTTATTCTAGGTAGATTACTAGCAGAGGAATAAAAAGCTGACGCTGACAAATTTGACTCCTTGGGGGGCAAGGGTTTTGTACTTTTTGAAGTGGACCATGTTAATGTCCTCCACGCCTCCCCTTCAATAAGTCATTAAAAAACATGTTAAGATTAGTCATTCATAGCAATAATTGGACTGATATAAGAAATATATTTTCCTTGACTCTAATTAATATCTACATGTATACAGCCTCGTTTTATTACCGGGCTTTAGGTACAGTCGCCGCATACTCTGGTTCTTGTTCGAGACAAGATTTCCTTGTAAACCTGTTTGTTTTTTATTTTAAAAGTATTTTTTTTAAAGTTTAAATTTTTTTATATATTTTTTTCTTCAAATTAATAATTTTTTATATTTTCAAATAATTTTTTTTTTGAAAAACAATCACAATTTCATCTTCAATCTCAAGCTCTTAAAAACAAGATTTATAAGTCTTCGTATTACCAAAGAAGATAAAGTATATTGTATTCTGGAATTCCAACGCTTATTATATCATCCTTGAACCAAATAATACCATTTACTGTGCAAGAAATGACAAGGGATTCTGGCCCATCCCGATTTCCAAACGAAAAGGCTTACAGAAATGGGATGAGGATGTTAGCCAAATCTCACTATTCCGGACTCTCTAGTTGGTTTCCTTTCACCCGATTTGCTGGGCGTGCTGCTATCAGGCTCATCTTGGCCTCACAATGTATGAAAACAAGATAACCATTCATTTAATAACTCCAAAGAAAAACTAAGGAATATATGAATATATCATCACAAATGAAAGGAAATATTAGCAATTATCATTCCACATCATGGATGCTTACATGGTGGCTTACTCGTAATAATGTCACTGACATTAACAAGCTGATAGCTTAAATAACCATGTTCTCTATATATCCACCAGAGTAAGGGCTGTCTAGTTCAGCCTCAAGTATTCAACCTATTTCTCATTTCCCTTGGCTCACCGTATGAAAGGAAATATTAGCAATTATCATTCCACATCATGGATGCTTACATGGTGGCTTACTCGTAATAATGTCACTGACATTAACAAGCTGATAGCTTAAATAACCATGTTCTCTATATATCCACCAGAGTAAGGGCTGTCTAGTTCAGCCTCAAGTATTCAACCTATTTCTCATTTCCCTTGGCTCACCGTATCTCACGCCATATCTGAACCATTCTAGATACTAGTAGTATATCTATATTTAGAGTAGAATTAATCTTAAACAATCAAACAAGAACTAGAGAAGAAACGAAAAGAAAAGACGAGCAAATCCCCCGATAATTCGGTTCATTAGACAAAGAAAATCATTTACAACCATAATATTTCAGCTACATTTTTGCAGGAAAGCACAAAGATGGAATTGAAATTCTTAACAAATGAACTTCTCAATAAAACGAAGTTATCTGCCACGGTTACATCAAAAGGAAAAATAAGTTATGCAAGCATCCACGTGCTTTCATTCTGGATCAGGGGAACCACCAGGAACCAGCTGTATTGCAAACTAAAATTAGAAAATCCACACATCTAGAGAACTACAAATTTCAACAAGGTAAAACACAATCTAGACCTCTCCAATTCACATTGTGTCCTTTTTTCCAGGATCTCGAGAGAGTAAGGGTAACTCACCAATAAAATCACAAGACACAAGTAAAACGAAATGCCAAATACTGGAACGCTGAACAAAGCTGTAATTTGATGGGGTCGGACTAGAATTAAAATAAGCCATAAGCAATCATACTTACAATGGCAATGTTATTTCCATTCAGCAATATCTGATCAAGCTTGGTTATGCGTCGCCCTTCAGCTGTAATTTCACTGCAACATTGATAAAGAAGCAGATTAAAGCAAATTAAAAAACAAGCAGTCTTTCAGCACTGTATCACATAAGATGATGTTTTAGTGAATATATGGGATGGAAAGTAGTCTAATCTCCATGCAAAGTCACTCGCTAATGGCTTGCAAGAAAGAGAAGTTGCAGATAAAATGTGCAGCCACAACGCATGGACCAACCAACCATAAGACTCCATCACTCGATCAGCATCAAGCAGTAACATTACGGAAGTATAACATCAATTCCTTCATATCATCACTGACCACCGTGATTACAATTTTACTTCAATTTGGAACAAACAAAAGCACAATAAAATTAAAAATTTTACAACCAAGCCTTACACCAGTCACATACAAATACAGCTCAGTATAGCAATCAAAGACAATGATGCCAGCAATCGCAAAGACCGTAATCCAAGAACCTGTCCTTATGAAAGACAGCAATTTATTCAAGATACCCAAAATTCTTGCCGATCATTATCATAGTAAAAAATAAAATAAAAATAAAAATAAAAAGCCATGACATTAAACACCAAAATTACCAGAGTAAAGAAACATTGAGTGAAACAAAAAAAACCTTCACATTTCAACAAAAAGTGAAGTTTAGCATGTATTTATTAAAACCCTAAAAGAAAAAGGAAAGAAAGGAAAAACAGAGAAAGAGTATGACTTACTATTCAGTAACGTCTTCAAGGACCATGTTGACATAGACGTCAAAACCCCTGAGAGTACCAACAAGCTCCTTGTCTCCTTTCATTATGACCCATATTTTCGACCCTATGCACCTGTCTATTAGCTCTGTTTTTTAAGAAAAGAAAAAAAAATCCAAAATCACTTTTGTTACTAATGATTTTTTTCAAGAAAATTAAAAAAGAGTGCAAAACTCGTAAAGAAGAAACAAAAATGGAGCTGACCTGACGGAAGGAGCTGTGAGGGATTGGTGTTGGCCATTATTCCAGCTTCAGCATAAACAGCGAGCGCAATTAAAAGGTAGGGCACATCATCTATTGAAAGTAGTATTTATTGTTTATTTTTCGCAAAAGAAAGACGACACGTCGTTTGTGTTACGAAAAAACGACATGCAGAATACATGTTTGTTTTAGAAAGAAGGGTTCTGAAAAATTGAAACAACTTTTATGGGCCTGCGCTTCAGCAATGGAATATATATATATGAAACCATCAATCCTTGGCAGGTTTTCCCAAGAAAGAGGCTAGTTTTTTTTTTCCTTGAGATATTTAAGATTAGTTGACTATCTGTGAGTTTCTTCAGCCATTCGTCGAGATGGAATGCAAATGGAATTGGATCCCATGCTTGACAGTAAATAAAGCACTTGAAATTTTTGAAAAGAAATTTCAATGGAAAAAAAAATTGACCGCCGCTGAATTGTTGCACTTTGAGCAACATTATAATTGTTATTTAAAAAAATATATATTTAAAAATATAGTGAAATAATAATTTTTTTATTTTTTATATTAATATATCAAAACAATTTTAAAATATAAAAAAATAATTTGAAGTAGAAAAATTAAAAAATATTTAATTTTTAAAAAAAAAACACTTCTAAAACATAAAAAAACAAATAATTTGATGATATTTTGCAACGGTGACAGTTATATCAAAAAATTACTCGTCATTAACCACACCAGTCTTCAAACACATTTTCTTTCGCAAGTACCTAACCCTTCAAATGTTCTATAACGATGCCGTTTCCTTCCCTCCTATCAGATCAATGGATGACGGGCTTGAGTGGATGAGCTCTCAGACTTGACAAGTCAAGATGAGCATCAATCTCTTCATCAAGTTCCCCAACAATGCTTCTGCAAGAAACAACAAAAGAAAAACATTGTTAGAGGGAACTGGACATTGTATCAGCCTTCCCAAACAAATTTATTATAAAAAAAAAATGGAAGATGGCATTTACATGTTGTCACCCCTTATTATGTATAAGCCCAGCACTAGTTGTTGAGCACCTTCCTGCAAAATTAATCAGGCAAACTATTCATGTGGCCTGCGGAACTAAAAAGACACAAACATGTTTGTTATCTTTAGCTCTTCGAAGCATTACACCACAGAAGAGAACATCATATTTTTTAAAAAAAAAAACTTCTTGAAATTAAACATTCCCTAAGAAACTATAGATACATCTACATTGAGCTTAGCCATATAAAACCAGGATTGTTTCACTGCTACATGCATCTAAGTTTCTGCAAATTCTTTTTTTCTTTAATCACTAGGGTTCAAATAGGCAAAGGAATAAAATGAAACTGGAAGCTAGATAAGGATACAAACCTTGGTGGAGTAAACGCGCTCATGAGATTCATCAAGGATAATATTTGTGGCCTGGTCGAAGCCTTTTAAGACTCCCTGAATCAAAAGGGACCCATTTATAATTAATATGTTATTGTAAAAGATCATGTGAATGTACTAGAAAAAATATAATAGCGCACCACTATATTCCGGCCATCATTTGTGATAACTGAAATCGTTTCTGCACAGGAAAAAATGATGAAAACTGAATAAATTTAAAAATAAAGAAAATAAACCCCGCCTACATTGACCTAAAAACTGCATGCAATTAAGCATCGAGAAGTGAAACCTAAAAACAACTGTTTCAAAAAGCTTGCTATGAACCCCGACTCGAGGCTTAAGAATATTCTTCATTAGGCATTACACTGTTAACAAGCCACCGCACACCCTTGGTCACTCTCTAAATTGTGAATCCTGCACCTTATGAGAAGAACCTTGTCACGGCCTTTGAACCTATCGAACCCATGTCAATTCAAGTTTTGTAATATACACGTTTGTATAATCATGCTAGTATTCTTCTGTGATGTTTCACATGTTGTCGGCTTCTACAATCTAACCTGTCGTTCTATTACACGTCTAACTGCTTTTCATTGTTGTTTCAGCATACTTAATTTGCAAGCATGCAACAATACCAAAGGTTATATACCTCGGAAAAATGCTCCGCGTTACACCTAAAATGTTTGTGCTCGAACACGGTGCTGCCGAAATGTATGCATTTAAACAAGAAAGGAAATCAAACAACTAGAATTATAACATTAGCCTGTAAAAAGTAAAAAGTAAAAACCATGATTAAACACAAAAACCACAAAAAAGAGTTTATAGAGAATTTGCTAACTTACGATCTACAAGAGTCTCTAGTCCTATTCCAATAGACATTTTGTCAAGTCCCGAAACCACTGACTCCTTGGATAGACTGGTTGTGAACAAAAAATTCCTCTGCAATAAAGGCCCATCAGTTCCCAAAACTATTACACACTGCTAGAAAGCTAAATTCCAAGCTTTAAAATCAACATAAGCGACAACCTAGACAGTAAATTGTAACAATAAAACAGAAGCACTGGTGCAAAAATCCGAAAATCAAAACATTTGATGTGAACCCAAAAAAAAGATAACCAGTTTGAAAACCTAAAACCCACAAAAAGAACTCAAAACATTGATATCTAGTGTGAAGTTTATTTCAAGAGTGGGGGAGTTTTACCTGTTTAACTCGACTTTTGTGCTTCTTGTCCTTTGTATTTTAATGGAAAGGATGTTCCGAGGAGGTTTGAACTGAAGTAGGAAATAGAAGGAGAACAGCAGAGTCTCGAGAAATTCTCTACAATTTTAAGGTTTTGAGTTTTAGCACAAAAAAGAAGTCAAGGCAGAGTGAGGGTTTTGATGGTTTAAGAGAGCAGGATTTGTTAGCCCTTGTATTGATATGGACTCGTTCTAGTACCTGTACGTGGGCCTAAATAGCTTTTTTTCTCGGGCTTTTGGAGCACATTTTGGGCTGAATTGTATATTTTGTTTTGACTATTGTTATTATTGTTATTTTTATTTTGCTTTTACGGCCAAGAAAATCCCAGTGCAGTGTTCCTACTTCGATTTTGATATTAATTTCATCTTCCCGGATTTTTCATAAACTAACTATTTTTATTAAAATTAAAATATTCCTGAAAATTTTACTTTGTATACACACACAAAAAAAAAAAAAAAACTAACTATTCTAAACTAGAATATTAAAACGAAAAATGCCATGGCATTCTCTGTCCCTGAGAGGATAGCATGATAAGAAATTCCTTGCATGAATCCAGCGTTAAGGTGCTGGTATATGGACAACTATATGAGTCAAGCATTATTAAACCTAATTTACTTATATCCCTAAAAAGTAAATGCTTTTCCACAGTGTTGGATTAATTTTATTTTATTTTGCAAAGAATAATGTTCAAATGCCAAAATGAAATAAAAAAATAATATAAAAATCGGTCATGATAAACTTATAATCTTAATAATCAAGATCAAGCTAATCTAAAATATTTCACTAAACCAATAGTCTAAATTATAAGATTTGAATAACTTGATAAATAAATAAATAAAATTATCAAAAAAAAAATTTTATTAAAACATATTGTGATCCGAGTTATTAGACCAAAAACATCTAATATAAAAAAAACATAAAATTCAATTTTTAATCAATGTTAAAAAATAAAATAAATAAATAATATAATTTTAATTATTTAAAAGGATTTAGAAAAATCAATAATAAAAATTAAAATATAAAATAAATTTTATATTTATATATACATATATATTATCGTATGATAAAAATAAAATCATGTATTAGATGTATAAATTATCAATTTATTTTTATTTCTTCAAAACTCGTTTGCAGTGACCTAAACATCGAAATTTATAAAAAAACCAAATGTGGATCCACGACTAGCACGGGCCTAATCTAGCAAATAAACAAAGCCGTGCCAGTTGCAATTCCCGATCCAACCAAAAAAAAGTGGTTCTTTATAGCTTGCAGTGGAACCTAGTTAGTCGTTACCCCCCTGAAAGATTTCCTCGAGCCTCCATTGTTACTGCTTGTTGTGATTATCGATCAGGGCTACATGTAGTAAAAGGTGCAGTTACTGCAGTAAAGATAGTTCTATTAGTTACTAAAGGCTAGAGCTATTATTAGATTATTGTATGCAGAGATTATATCCATCTATATGTTTTTATTCCATCCATGCCATCTTATTTATATTCTTTATACAATAGTATACAAACAATTCATGAGAAGAGGTATGACGTGGACACATGGACCTTGCCATGCATGTAATGTTAGTAGTTATTAACACGTGGATCAACCCCTGTAATAAAAATTTCTAAAACTAGACTCTCAACCAGTCTTATTATACCAGGTCCGCTCCGGTGAAATGATCTGGTAGCTAGATCGATTCGGGTTGAATAAAAAACTTGTTATGACAACAGCTTAACAAAATCCGGACAATCCAGCAAGTCAATTTATAACCCTGGTTACTCGGGCGAATCCAGACGAGACCCGATTTTTTTTTTAAATGTGAGATTTGAAACTTATTAGTATATATACTCTATGTTTCAAGTAAAAAAGTTATATTTTTTTAATGTAGGATGAAAAAAAATTTAGTTTAAATACTTCAATTAAAAATGATAATACCTTTTGTATATACACTCTATGTTTCTAAGAAAAAAATTATGTTTTTTTAATGTGGAATATAAACCCTTTCATATATATACTTTATGTTCCCATGAAAAAAGTTATGTTTTTTTAATATGGGATTTGAAATCCATTAGTATATATATTCTAAGTTTTCAATAAAAAAATCATGTTTTTTTAATGTGAGATAAAAAAACATTTTGGTTTAAATACTTCAACTTAAAAGAATGACATTATATATTTTCAATGTAGGATTTGAAATCCTTTTATATATATATATGTATGTTCTATGAAAGAAGTTATATTTTTTTAATATAGAATAAAAAAAAATTTGGTTTAAATATTTCAACTTAAATATTTAATATAATATTTTTTTAAGATAGAATAAATTTTTTAAAAAATTTTATTATTCATGATATACATAATTTATATTTACATTAATTTTTTTATATAAAAAATTATATATTTATTTTTTTTAAAATTTTTCAAGTAGATTTATAAAATCTATAAGCCGATTTTTTTGACCGGCTCAGCCTCCAAGCGGGTTTAATAACTAAAGCTCTCAACTGCTAAAATTACTATGCCAGAGCAGCATAGGAGGAAGTAATTATGACTCTGGCACTAGCAGGTAGCTTAGGCATGAGAAAAATAGTGCATAGAGTTGTCATTCTTACGTTTTATCAACTCTGCGTTCACATCAATTTCAACTCAACGTCTAAGTTTAACTTTTTGATCCTTGGTCAGCAAACACGCTATTTTCTATTTGATGTTGCGGGGTAATATGTTTTTTAAAAGTATTTTATATTTAAAAATATATTAAATACTTTTTTATAGATTTTTTGGTATTAATATAAAAAAATCTGAAAAATATTAAACAGTGGACAATCTTAATTTTCTCTATTAGCCTTTTGTTTTACTAGGACTTTTGTTAATTTCTCGTTAAAAAAACTATAGTTATTTGTAAATTAACATTTGATAAATAATAAAATAATATTTGAAATCATGAATACATGAAGTAATATAATATTAAAAAAATAATAAAAATATAACATAAAAAAAATACAAACCGGATGTGGGTTGCAATAATTATTCATGATTTTTTTATTTTTTTTATTTTTAAATTAATCATTTCACATTAAATACTGAGATTGAGTTTATTTCAGTTGGTTTTATATAAGGTATTTGTAATGTCAAGAATAATTTATAATTATTGACTTTAAGTTATTGCTAGATTTTATAAAATAAAATTTATTTTTTAAAATTTAAACAAATTAACATTTTAAGGATTCAATTTCAATTTTAAACTGAAAAAAAATATTCATATTTTTTTCTTTTTCCGGTAATCAATATTTTTATCTTAAATTCCCAGCTCAATTTTTATTTAATTGGAATCAATAAACTGATATCATTTATTAATTAGCATAACTCTTAATTTATTTTATTAAAGATATGTGTGAACTTTTCAACCAGTTGTTAAAACCTTATTTGATGGTTAGAATAACCATTAACAACATTCACATTATTTTTTTACGTTGAGAAAAAAGAAGAAGAAGCTCGTCTCGTAATACAAGAAATCAAACTAGTATAACTGAAATGAAGCTACAAAGTTCAGGAAAACCCAAAAGCATACAATTTTATATTTATGATCGTAAAAGATATATTATAAGCACAAAAGTGGAGTTTCTACATGCCAAATTCATCTTCTTTCTGGTTATAAGACCCAAATCTGAATGTTCAAGGTAATATTTATTTGTGTGTTTTTAAAGTATATTTTTTTAAATAATTCTTTTTTAATATCAAAATTAATTTTTCTAGTTATATAATTTTAATATATTAATATTCAAAATAACTTTAAAAAAATAAAATAAAAATATTATTTTAATATATTGATGGATGAAAGGCAACTCCAATTATACTCTTACAAACCCCAGTTTACACGAACTCGAAACTCACTGAGTGTGGAGATGTGAGTTTGAACGAGTGAAAGCATTTTTAGTATTTCCTTTCACAAGCAATGAAAGACCACTAATTAGTTATCGAAACCATTTAGAAAGAAGAGAAATTTTCGAGTGGTTTACACTCAATCGTGTTCTCACTGCACCCATCAAATCCCTGGTGCATGGAATCACTCATGCAACCTTGCTGTCCCTACTCACGATTATCACATCACAAGCATCAGAAGCCTAAAAATAAAAAAGGGAAGGGTCCACACAAAATCTTGAGGACTGCTGTAGACCGCTAGACCCGTTAATCAAGTGCTAGCAATGTACTACACCGTACAATACTGTGGGCCCTTATACGTTCTTTTCCTTTCTTTAAAGTTTAAACCCTAACCACATATAGAAACTGTAAACGTGCCCTAGAAATTAGATAATATTCTTCAAACACATAATAAATCTTAATAAATCAAAATATTAAATGCCAACAAACCAGACCACCTTTATAGACGGAGAGAGAGATTAGTTTTGTTGCTTGGAGAGAAAGAATAGGAAAAATTTACCAAGTGAGGCTGAGGGCTGAGGGCTGAGGGTTGAGGGTTGAGACTTGAAAGAGTAAGCAAGCCTTTACAAGGACCCTTCTCTCTCTATCTTTGACGGCCTTACCCAAAAAAAAAAAAAAAACTTTCAAAGCGTTTACTTTCTATCAAAATTTTGTTTCAATGGCACTGGACTTGGAGAAACAACAATCTGTGAGAACGAGGAAACGCAAAAGAACCGAAATAAAGCTTTCTGTTAATGAGAAAGTAGAGGTAAAATAATAACTCCTTTTTTGAAGGGTTTTTTGCGGGGTTTTGACACCCTTTTAGCCTGTTTTTGATTGACTATTTTTTTATGGTTTTTCTTGTTTTGTTTATTGATCCTTGAATTTAATGTAAAGTTTTAAGGTGGCTTTCGCTTTGATGGGTGCTGCATTGGGTTTTTTATTGGTTTATGTCGGTGTTATTGTTCATCAATGTTTTCAATATGTTTTGTTTTTCCAGACATGCAAGGGTTGATTATGGGTTCTTTAGAGACTACCAAATTTTTAGTCAAATGGGATACCGTTAATGTAATGGTTTTTTCTTAGTTTTCTTCTCAAGTTATTACCCTGTTATTATATGGAAATTTTCTCTCTGGTGTTTTTTTTTAATTATTTGTAAATTTTGGTAATGACTTATTGAGCAGTTTTTACTTATGTTTGACAATTTAATGTTTTTCATATCTGTATTTTTTTTTTCACTTTGGATAATGTATTTGAATGTTTAATTTTGAGATTTTATAGGTAAGGAGTGAGGAAGATGGATTTCAGGGCTCATGGCACCCGGGAGCTGTCATTGCATGTCGGAGGCAAGGCCTGGACTTAAAATATGAAGTTAAATACGATCATATTCTTAATGATGACGAGTCTGACTATCTTGTTGATCAAGTTTGCGTCTCACTTCCCGTTGATGACACTGATTGTGCCAATGAAGACCGGTGTAACAATCGTGGCTTCATCAGGCCAGCACCACCACCGTTTCAGTTTGGTAAATATGGTCTTCCATACGGAATGTGTGTGGATGTGCATTACCAGGAGGCTTGGTGGGAAGGTGTGGTTTTTGATCACGACGATGGTTCAGAGGAGAGGAGGATATTTTTCCCTGATTTGGGCGACGAAATTATAGCTAGTGTCAATAAACTAAGGGTTACTCAGGATTGGAATGAAGTTGATGAGACTTGGCGGCAACGTGGGACATGGTTGTTTCTTGTGTTGGTTGAGGAATACGAACAAGAACAATATATTCCCGTTTCCATAAAACAACTTTGGTATGACTTGCGAGAGAAAGAGAGTTTTGAGAAGCTTGGACGGTGGACTTCCACCGTGAAAGCTTTGTGGAGAGAGTTGGTTTTAGGGGCAATTGATGATAATCTTAAAGTCGTGGTGAATCATCTTTTCCAGGTGATAGGCATTCCAGACGCTAAACAGCAGCCGTTGCAGATCGCTAAACCTGTTAATGATGTTAACATGAATCGGAAAGAAGATCTGGTTAAGACTCACGCCATGATACCAGTCGAGAACTCGCTAAATGATTGTCTGCTGTTGTATCCTTGTCCTACTGTTGAATCAACTCTTGACAGGGTCGTGCCAAAATTTTCTTGTGAAGATGATGCAGCTGTGTGTATGAAGCCTCGGGCTTTGTTTGCCTTACCTTCTAACCTGGATGGAATTCCTGCTGTCAGTTCTATAACCAGTGATGAAGGTTTTTCTAACTCCAATTCCAATAAAATCAATGGGTCATCTTCGGGTTCAGCATGCATTCAAAGCAGTTGGCTATGTGCTGGCTCAGACATTGTTCCTGGACCTGAATTTTGCCCAGATGCCATAATCAAATACGCAAAGATGGGTAACAAAAAGCCCACGGGTACTCTAATCAAAGATGTGAGGAAGCATCTTTTACATCAGAGGTGGAAAATTGAATCCATGAAAGATAAAGGCACAAGTAGACTGCGTTACACCTCACCTGACGGGAAGGTGTACCATTCTCTTCGGCAGGTTTGTCTAGATTTTCGTGGAACTGACAGAGGGATCCTTTCTCCAACCTCTGAAGGTAAGCAGAACAGTTTGCATACTTCTCATGGTGATTCATCTTCTCTTATTGAGCAACAAGAGGATCGGGATCCTTATTGTTGCTCTCAAGTGGTGAGTTCTTCTAATTCTGAAGCAGTTGTTTATAAACCTGAATATTGTCCCGAAGCAATTGTGGAATGGTGTAATCTCTGGTCTAAACATGGATCCGGGACGAGATTCAGGGGAAATATTAAGAAAACTGATATGTCACTAAGAGCTAGGAAGCACCTTGCAGCCCTAGGATGGGTGTTTGGCTATAAAACATGTAATGGGAGGCGTGAATTTTACCATCGATCTCCTATGGGGAGGACATACTGGTCACTACGACAAGCCATCGAACACATCTTAGATAAAGGAACACGCAATGATACTTCTAGAGATATGGAAATGGAAAATGACAGTAAAACAGTCGAGGGACAGTTTTCTTGTGAAAAAATATCTTCTGCAATTTGTAAAACGGAGTTTCAGAAGGAAAAAAACTGTTCTAAAGAGTCTTCTTGCTTTTCACTGTCCAAAAAACATTTTCACGAAATAAATGTTCTAACCACTAGAAAGGCTCGAAGGAAAAGAAAGGATAGTTTACATGTTGAAACCCATTCAGATGCTCAAAACACAAGCCGCCCAAAGTCAAGAAGCGGGATAACATCTAGAGGTTTGACTGGATCACGAAATGATAAGAAACATACTAAGTGGGTCCGTGTGCTACGATCAAGCAAAAGAGTGCAGCATGCGGTAGCTCCTGACCCATCACATCGTAATCCTCGAACTGTGTTGTCTTTGTTGATAGACAATGATATCGTGTTGCCAAGGACAAAAGTACATTACGGTAGCCTAAAGGATAGAAATCCAACAGTGGAAGGGCGCATAGCTCGTGATGGGATCAAGTGCAGCTGTTGTGGGAAGGTTTACACCCTTAGTGGCTTTGCACTTCATGCTGGCATCAAATCTTGCAGGTCAGGTGCTAGCAAATACTGCAAGCCAGCTGCCAGCATCTTTCTGGATGATGGGAGGTCTCTGCTAGAATGCCAGATACAAATGATGCGTGGCAAGGAGATGAGTAATCACAAGGTAGAAACACCTGATAGTTTGAAGGGAAGTTGGGATCGAGATGGTAATGATCATGTGTGCTCTGTTTGTCACTATGGTGGTGAGTTAATTTTATGTGATCACTGTCCCTCCTCATTCCATAAAAGATGTCTGGGCATGAAGGTGAGTTATGTGTTTGCTCTTCAGTTCATTTAGAAATTCTATTATCATTTTATTATTGAGATATTTGACTTCTCATGCGAGTCTAAACTTTAGTGCCCTTTTTTATCTTCTCTTTCATGCTTCCATAGGATGTTCCGGATGGAGACTGGTTCTGCCCATCATGCTGTTGTAAAATTTGTGGCCAAAACAAATTGAAAAAAGACACCAAGGATTTTATTGATGGCGTTCTTAATTGCACTCAATGCGAGCACCAATGTAGGTTACTTTTATCTGCTTGCAGCTAAAGCTGATAACAAATGGAGGGGCGTGTTTGAAATGTCTCTAATATGCCCTCTCTCTACGTGATGCAGATCATATTATGTGTCTGAGTAACAGATGGACAGATAAATGGAAGGATCGTCCTAAAGAAAATTGGTTTTGCAGCAAAAAGTGTGAAGTGGTACTTCAAACTCACTTTCTCTTCCTATTCTTGTTGTGCACAATCAGGCTAAATTTGCATGTATTTGGTTATTAATGATGAGCTCTTGAAAAACAGAATCAGAATTATTTGCTTAACTTGTTCTCATCCATTCAACATATCATATTATTGTTGACACTTGCATCGTAGCCTTGTTATTGGTTTTCTTGAAATTCACATGGCAGAATTAATGCTAATGGCTTCTGAATCCATGTATCTCATATCTTTTCCTTGGCATGCTTGCTTGCATTTATGCTTAATACCGTTGCTATAAATACCGGCAAATCAATCGTATATGTTTTGCATATTAGCTGGTTTTGATTCCATTTTAGATGAAGCTGAAGATTCAGTGGATTACCTACACCTGCCCTATCAACTAAGATCATTTTAGGTGCTAAATCCTTGGATGATAGGCCTGAAGTAAAAACGTGAAAAAAATGGTTATATTGCTGCTTGGGGAAGGATGACACTACACAGTCAGAAGCTTTAGAGCCTTAGGCATAACCAGCACTTGATCAAATTCCCCACATTCTACCCCCAATAGAAACATAACAGAACTTGTAATAGATATTATGCGATTTACTTTACACTCATTCCTCCCTTCCCTTGTTTTCTTAGCTTGGCTACACCTCCTTCACCTCTTTGATTGAGTAGAGACCATATGCACAAGTTTTAAGGGGGATGGCTCTTTTTTCAGATTCTTAGAGACCTTATGATGTGATTTATATGATCCAAGTGAAACTACAAGTTTTTTTTTTTTCTATTAAGAGATTCAATGTTGTGCCATTATATAATTTAGTCAGCTTGTTGTTTTTTTATGTATACGAGGATCAATTGACAATATTCAATTAGTATATGAGTTGCAAAGATAAGTAAGAATTAAATCTTCGTAGGCTATTACCCCCCCCCCCCCCAAAAAAATAAAATAAAAATATATATATATATAAATAAATAAATAAAATTTCACTGTAGACCATCTTATAATGCATGGTGCCAGTAGCTTATACCTGCCACTAAAATATATGTTCAATGAATATTCTTCTTGGAATGTCATGGAGGTTGCCACACTTTGATTTTACTGTCATGATGGTGTCCCTGTTGTAGATATTTTTGGGCCTTCAAAAGCTTCTAGGAAAACCAATTCCAGTGGGTGTGGACAATCTTACTTGGACGTTATTCAAGTATATGCAGTCTGATCAGCATAAGCTTGATGCTTTTGATGATGAGACCCTGGTTGAGACCTACAGCAAGCTCAAAATAGCACTTGATGTGGTGCATGAATGTTTCGAGCCCATTGAGGAACCTCGCACCGGGAGGGATCTTATGAAAGATGTTATTTTTAGTAATGGGTGAGAATTTATTATTTAAGACAAATTATCCTTACCACTTTGTTTTTTCTGTTACATGGTATTTGTTATATTTTATTCATAGAGCATACTTAAAGTGGTATTTTAAAATTTGAACAACCAAAATCTAACTATTCTGGATCTTACATTAGTACTGAACCAAGAGGCTCCTGATTTTGTCTTTGTTTTTTGTATCTCGAATCACAAACAAAATCCATATTGAGCATGTTTTAATTGGCTGCCAATGCGTTTTTCTATAACAAGTGCAGAAAAGTTGGAAGTTTTCAGAAACAAGCAAGCGCAGAGGCAAAAGATGGTTTCAAAAAGAATGTTTAGAAAAAATGTTTGGATTCGCACTATTTCCACCTCACTGAAAATGATGCAGCCATAGCAGTCTGAAACAATCCCCACCCCCATAATAATTTGCTCTTCATACTATTCCTAATTATTTTCAGTTCTCTACTTATTTAGTTACTTTATCTTTCATCATGTTGTATGAAATGTGTTGATTAATCACTGGACTTTCTTGGTACATTCTAATTTATAGATTATTGAGTTATAATTACCTTGTAACAGTAAGGAGTTATTATTATTATTATTGGTGGCAGGCAGGTTATCATCTTTGGACTGTCTTCTTGTAAGGTGTCAGTTGTTATGACTACGGGGATTGACAATTATTCTTGATTTTGACATAATTTTATGTTCTTAGTTTGAATTTGATTCTCTCCATACTAGATGTCAGGCATGGTTAATGTTTCTGTATTTGACTTTGCAGGTCGGAACTTAACCGTTTGAACTTTCAAGGGTTCTACACCATACTTTTGGAGAAGAATGACGAGTTAGTTAGTGTGGCTACTGTAAGGTGACTTCATAGAATCTCTTTATTTACACAATGGTAGTCTGTATGGGATTAGAAATAGTTGCTGAGCAGCCTTGCCTTTATGTTTTGTGAGATAATGGTTATCTCACAATGATAGTTTCTTGTTCAAGGATTCATGGAGACAAAGTAGCAGAAATACCACTTGTTGGCACAAGATTCCAATTTCGGCAACTTGGAATGTGTCGCATACTAATGGATGTGCTCGAAAAGGTAATCCACCGAGCCTGTCTGTAATCCGGCTTTCTTTTTTTATGCTCATTTATCCCAACTTCCTTGTGGTTTTTGAAGATTTGGCTTGCAACCCCTGTAATGCTTCCCTTCACTAAAACTTTAATAATTGCAATACATCAAGTGGCTGTGATAGGCATCGTGTTAATCTACCGAATGAGGCAGCTTATCATTATACTTTTCAAAGCGCTCATTGAATGCCATCGAAAAAATGAAAACAATGCCAAGTTTTACGTTGTCGTGGAAATTAGGAATAGCTTTCTGAAAAGAGAGTTTTTTTTTTCCTTACACGTTGATGTCATTTCTTGACTTGAGAGAGGAATGCATTTATTTATCAAGGATGACACAAGTCCTAAGCATAGCGATCTCTTTTCTACTATGCTGCTACAAGTGGATATATTTTGGCCAAATTTGTCAGTGCTGTTCTGTATTTTTCCCCTTCAGAAGCTCATGGAATTAGGAGTCCAGAGACTGATTTTGCCTGCTGTTCCTGGTGTCCTAAACACGTGGACTGGTTCGTTTGGATTTTCAAAGATGACAGACTCTGAGAGATTGCAGTTTGTAGATAACACTTTCTTAGATTTTCAGGATACCGTCATATGCCAGAAACTATTAATGAAGTTGCCTTCTGCACAATCAAGCCCATTGAAAGGTTTGTTGAATATCGCCCGCTTGCTCTGATTGAGGACAAGTGAAAAAGAATATTTGTATATCAATCATCACACATGTTCTTGTATTTTGTAATGCAGAAATCCAACCTACACTTCTTGATGATGTTTATGAAAGTGGCGAATGCATTGATGCCAGTGACTCTACTCCTGTCCCTGAAGTACTTAAAACAGATCAAAATGAGGATGGTGGAACCATGGAACAAGGACCAGTGGGGTATGTCTAGTCTCTTACTTCCTCTATTAAAAAATGGAAAAAGAAAGGAAATAATCTAGGAAACAGCAAAACACAAGGGCTTAAAATGCTTTATTTGTGGGAAAAGTGACTTTTTTAGTTACCAGATACGGGGCTAGGTTGGAAAAGTGCCGTCCAGGAAGTTGCCTTTATTTGAGAATCTGAGTAATTAATTTGTATAAAATTTGCTTAGAATAATCGGAGGGTGATAATTAAAATGGTCGGATAAAATTTGTTTTGTAGATTTCCAGTTACTTTATGCTCGCTTTTATGCTTGTAGAAAGGACAAGGCGCTGGCAAATGAATTCTTAGAGACTTGCTTCTACTTTGCAGTATCACGCTAGCTGCTCAAAAGATCAGTTTGAGATTTATGTAGGATGGCACGTGTTTCTTTTGCAAGATATCTAGTGTTCATCTGCCCTGTAGACCTGATTAGAACAAGGTAGAGGGAGGATTAAGGAAAAAGAAAATGACTCAAGGTGAAGTACTGGTAATGCTGGGCTGATGTTTCTATGTTTCTATCTCGTGTTCCAATGTCCTTCTCCACTATATATGATATGCACTTGATCTAGTAAGCACCATACCACCTATCAAGTTCAAGTGGAATGGCTGAATTTCTGTTAGATTAAATTATGAAGAATAGGAGGGAGACAACAGCTGATACACGCCATCAGACCCCTCTTAAGTAGGAACATCTGAGAGCTCTTACATGTTCTAGTCACCAAGTCCTATGTATTAAATCCTTGTTTCTAGCAGGGTTCTAGTTTAACGGGTCTGTCTGCTTGCACACATTTTATGTGTAATTGCTTTAATTATTAGCACCAACCTAGGGGTTTATGTCATTTCAAGCAGCAAGAAGGAATCTACCATGTAATTAGCAGCCACGGAAAGCAATGAATCATTCATGAGGAGGAAAGAGAGGACTGCGGGGTGCGCATGCTGAGGGGAGATGGCTATTGCTTATTTCTAGAGGTTATAAATAAGATGAAATTCACATTTTGATCACCACATAAAGGCAACTCCTGTTTTGTCTGAGTAGAGTATGCAATACCCCATATTTAATTGGCTTAAAAAATTCACATTTTTTTTTTTTTTTCATTTTGTGCTTAGAATTTCTATATCCGTTTTTGCTTGTTATGTTGCTGAGTGCTGACTGTCGCTATTGTCAACAGTGCTGCTGCAAGCAATATCAGTGATGTAATCAAAAGGCCTGTTCATCAAGTAGTTGTGGTAAGCTATGGTACTTGAAACGGAGAGCCATGTCATCTTCTATCATGTCTTAATTTGTGGAACGTAACCTTCACTTTTTATACATTTTATACAAGATTCCTTGGCATGTTTCTTGTCAGGTTAACCAGCCATATCATCTTGAATGTGAACCCTGCAATGGCAAAATCAACGAGTCCTTGGTTGAGGATTCCGCTTTTAAGAAGGAAAGCATGGTCGGTGATAATGGTTCGAGCATTCTTAATCGCGGAAGATGGTTCGGTAATGAGGGCGACTTAAAGTGCTACCAAAGAAGAAATACAGTAGCCCGTCAGAACTGAGTTTCGTTTTACTTGAATGATCAGATCCCTATCCTGGTCTAGCGAGATAAACTCTATCTCACCGTGGCATAAGTGGAGCCTGCCATTTTGATTGGTTAGGCACAAGAATTTTTGCTCTGCGCTAAAAAATTCCATGTACAGAAATATTAAGGGGAAAGGAGGTTCTCATTGCTGGCATGCTTTTTATGTATAGCAGCTATAGATACAAAGATGAGCTCATTTTGGGTTCTCTAATTTGGACAGGAGCTCAGGGTAGGAATGTAACGACGAACGAGGCCAGATGCATTAAATAATCAGCTATTCAAGTGTAAACCGTGTAGTTCCAGCCTAATTTTCCCTAGCACCTTTAGCTAGCTAGCTAGCTTCTTGGTAAAGTAGGTAAACAACCAAGAGCTCCCCATTGTTCCTGTAAACACATGTTCATGTTATTGGTGTTGTCACCTTACCGTGTCTCCAAACGATTCTAAATGCAAACCATGCTGTCTATTTTTCTCTTGGTCTAATCTTTTTGTTCCCTGCTTCCTTCCAATGGAGTCTCTCTCGCCAACCCAATTCGGCATGCGAGTACACTCCGACTTCCATCTACTTCTGTTGGTCCAATAGACATTGCTTTTGATTCTGCTGGTGTTGGTCCATGCACCGGTTTCTGGCGGTAGGGTCCTCAAGTATGTCAACCGTTGGCTTCATAGATTTTGCCATCTCTTCACCAAACAGGTACTCCATCAATTGTCAGGAGAATATTTGCTAAAAGGATGATAATCTTTTAACATACAAATAAGCATGTCAGCCATGTGTGAAAATGTATATTTGGAAAACCAGTTAACTAACTAATGTTACAACATTTGCTGCCTGTGGCGAAAAAACGATGTGATGGCGCAAGTGATCCTGCATTAGAATCCATCTGCTGTCGGCCAGTAAGATATGTTTTTCTTAAATTTTCTAGAGCCAGTAACTCGATAAATAATTATAGATAACAAGTAGAACTTAAATACTGGGAATGGACCAATTTTGATGTGGGGAGGAAAAAATTCTTAATTTGAAGATGATGTTAAGTTGATTATCCATTAAAAAAACGAATCAGTTTTTAGTTTCAATGGCTATGAATGAAAATGGGGTCCAAAAGAAAGAGAGAGAGAATGTGGAGAAATGGGCAAGTTTTTAGTTGATTATCCAGAGTTGAAAGACTGGTGGCTTTGACTTTTGGGGCAGGGAAGAGGAAAGGGTGTAGAAGTAGACGATGTTTGGGTCTAAGCAAATTTTAATTTAAGACAACAAATGCAGAGCAGAGGAAAGTCTTTGAACAATACAAAGACTGTCCCTTTCATTGTCCTCACAGACAACTGCGTGTGGTATTTGTGGCAGCGGCAAGGTGCTTCCTCTCCTTGTCCTCTCACGTGGTTTTTTTTGTCCTTAAAGCTGGAAGCTTTGATTTCACTATGCTCATGTTGTGCTTCCCTTCTCCTTCAATTTACTAGTTACCACTGCTTTGGATTTTTGCTTTATCAAAACAAATTAACATTCTATAATGGAAATCCCATCAATCATACGGTCCATTGAGGTTGTAAATCAAAAGGACGAGAGAAGAAAAGTCCTTCATATATATAATTATTTGCACCAAAACATTATACACACTCACACTATAAGGAATCTAAAACATACGGTCCATTGAGGTTGTAAAACATATGTAAACTGTCATATGTGTGTATTTATGTTATGACAACTTGAGTTACTATTCAATACTTATTTTTGTCACTATGTATTTTGATTTAGTTCATCAAACAAAGTTTGGATAAGAAAAATAATGCATAATTTTATTGACATTTGCATTAAAATTATTGATATAAAAATGAAACTAAATAATTATTTTGATAAAATAAAATAAAATTTTTTTATTAACCATCTTCAAAGAACAAACTGGCTATATTTTCATTAAATTACAAGTAAAGAGTGAATGAGATGAATGAAATGAATGCAAAAATAATGAAAAGATGTTAAAGAAATTGATTTCTAAAATTGCTATTACATATAATAAATTTTTTTAAATGGATTATGTATAAGATGAAATTGATGATAATAAAAGTAAGATTTTAGTAAGAAATTCTTGATTTTATAATGTATTAAGAATTCAATTTATAATACTTTAATTTAAAAACTGTAAAATTACTATATGTTTTTTTTAGTTATTTTATTATTAAAATCACTTTTAATTAAACCCCTTTAAACTGTATTTTCTTCAACATGTTTTAACTAAATATATATATTTTATAAAAATCGTGGAGGCACAAAAACATATGTTATCACATTGTTCTGAGGCCCGTAATTCTTGGAAGGGGCCCACTTCGCTCGAATGGAGAGTTTGGACTAAATTACTTGTGTGCATGTACCCAACATATCAAATGCTTCTGTGAAATTGATCTCCAGAAGAAAAGCCCTCTTCCCCCCTCACATCCTATACTATTTTTCCAGATTGATCTTCTCCCAAAGGTATCCAGCTTCTGCACCAGGAGCCATGATCACATCCATGCCAACAATCCCAAATATGTTCTTCGTTTTCTCATATTTGTTAATTGTATTTTATAATAAAAATTGTATTTATTTCAAGGCTCATACTTACGCAATAAAGCTCATACTTTCAAGGCATGTCCATAAAAATAAAATAAAAAAGATTCTCATTCACCTTGAAACCATCTCCGGGTGGAAGGCACAAAAGCTTTTGTATAAAGCTCACACTTACGCAATTGGATTTGTATTGCGATGAGAGATTGTTTGAAGGTAGAAGGGAACAGAATGATGTTCTTGTGTATGTGCACGAAGGAAAGCAACGAACATTATACATTCAAAAGATTGATTCTTTGATAGGAAGGAAAATATCTGTTCTTTATCCATGTTAGCTGGTGTGCTTCTCTTTTCTATTCAAAGCAGATTGGATCTCAAACTTTGAGGCGCCACCATGATTTTAACATACAAAAACAACAGACAATACACATAGGTGAAGATGACCTCGCTGTCCTATGTGTCTGTCTCAAGCAACAAAAAGCATATATAAAAAAAAAAAAACCAATGTTTCCAAACCCTCTCGGCCCCTCCTCAATCTTCGTCGGTAATGCTTCTCTCCTCTTTTGCTTTATAATATTTTCTCATTGCTTCTTTACATTTTTATTTTTTAATTTTGATGCGTAGATCAGTTTATATACATATCTTATCTAATTTTATAAATTTTAAAATTAATAATTATATAAATATTTTCAATGGTTATAAAAAAAATTAAACTTATGATTATTAAAAAATAAACCTAAAACTAACCGGTTAAACGGAATTAAAATTCTTTGCTTCTTTACACTTTCAAGGTAGGTGTCAGCAGTTAATATCTAGTACACATAAATGCGAGTGGATCCAAGAGCACCCTATGATTTGTGGACAAAAACTGAACTTGCAGATGAATCAATAGCCTCTAAAGGAATTGAAGAACTCGGTTCAAAAGTCTAAAATCAAAACCTTCAACAATCCAATATGCAACTCATGTGAACCCATCTCGGCTCCCTTCACATGCACACAAGAAAACAAAAAACCCACCATTCTTTTATAAGACTACACAAGCCTCCTAAGACCTATCCCCTCTCTTTTTTCATAGCAATCTCTCTTTGCTTTTTTACTAGCTTTTTAGCTCTACTTCCTTTTGCTTTTCTCACCCTTCCCTCCTCTAAAAAATGTCTCTTGCTTGTATACGGTCCTCTTGCAATCCATTAGCATCATGTTTTGCGATTGTTTTCTTGGTTTTGCTTCAAACCAAGGTTGCAACTTCAGCTTTGATAATGAGCATGAGAAACCACCACAACCACCACCAGCACAGATTGCCAAGGCTGCAAGCTAATCAAAGTACTTGTGCATTGTTTGTCGGCACTTGGGTTCGTGATGAATCATACCCATTGTATCAATCTTCTAATTGCCCAACCATTATTGACGCTCAATTCAACTGCCAAATGTATGGTAGGCCTGACTCTGATTATCTCAAGTACAGATGGCAGCCTCTCAATTGTGAGCTCCCAAGGTAACAGAGAGCATCATCTAGTGTTAAATCCTTTTGGGTCCTCCTTCTGTCTTACATTTCTAGTGCTGTGAATGCAATTGTTGGACTTATGTTTAATTTTTATATGGTATAGATTCAATGGGCTTGAATTTTTGCAAAATATGAGAGGGAAAAGTATGATGTTTGTGGGGGACTCCCTTGGACGGAATCAATGGGAGTCTTTGATTTGCTTGATTTCATCGTCGGTGCCTCGAACTTCAACACAAATGAGTAGAGGAGAACCCTTTTCCATCTTCAAGTTCTCGGTAAGTTCCCCTGTTCCAAATAGCCACTACTGCCACAGTACTTTACTTGAGATGCGAATTGATAAGATTCATGTGCTTGCTGCTAGTGGCCTCCAAGGCTGCAATTTGAACACTAAAAAATGTTGTCCCTGCCGGAGTCTTTTCATTATCTTGAGCCCAGCAATATAGGGACGAAACATGAAAGAAGTCGTTGCTTTTTTTTCCAGGACTCGTCTTTTTTTCTTGACAATCGAACTTCGATTGTGAACTTGGACAAATAGTGTCATTTTTGTCATTTTCTTAACATCATAGTGTCAGGGAGAGAATAAATTTTCAAAACATCATTGCACTGCTATACCAAAAACAAATACCTGAGTTTACCGTGCTGTTTTCTATTTTTCAAACTTTAACCTGGAATTATACAAGTTTTTGGTAAAAAAAAAAAAGGGAGGAATGGGTGTAGCTGTCCTGCATTTAGTCATGATTGGATTTGAATAAAAATCGGACGGCTATTATTACACTGATTGAAAGAACATGAAAAGTCAGATACGGTGGTCATAGTTTTGAGGGGCCCTAACCCTAACGATGTTGGTATGCTTTATCACCGTTGATGCCAAAGTTGCCAGCTGCGGCACATTAGCTAAGGTGAATTTCGGCCGTCAAAAGGAGATCAAGGAAATGGAGGTCATTGTCCTGATCTGGGTTTGGTATTGTGCAGGATTATGATGTGTCCATTTCCTTTTATAAAGCTCCATATTTGGTAGACATAGATGTGGTACAAGGGAAGAGGGTCCTGAGGCTAGAGGAAGTTTCGGGGAATGCCAACGCCTGGCGAAATGCTGACGTGCTGATATTCAACACCGGTCACTGGTGGAGTCACAAAGGTTCTCTCCAAGGGTAAGAAGTACTGTTACAATTGTCTTTCTTTTAATCCTGGTTCTTGCGTTTTTTCACTTGCTAGCACAATTGAAAAAATATTTCTTAAATTAGTAAAATTTAAAAAATATTTCACAAAAAAAGAAAAGAAAAGAAAAGAAAAAACAAGGCATCAACAATATATCAGAGCTTTGAAAATAAAATTCTTAGTATTATTAAAAAGATATCAACAAGACAGCTTCATAAACATTATAGAAACCAACTTTAGAAATGATGATGGGATGCTATCAATTGCTTATGTTGCTATCTTTGAACTGCATGCATGACTCGCTATTAGCTTTGAAGTTGGTTTTTCATGGTATAAAAATTTATCTTGTTAATATTTTTTTAGTGGTATTTAGAGTTTTATTATCAGAATTTTGATATATCTCTGTTTTTTTTTTATCATGTTATTTTTTTCTATCATTAGATTGTTTTTGTTTCTTTGGAGCTATTAAATATTTATAAAATGCTTATGTGTGAATTAATTATTATATTAAAATAACGTTTGAAAATAAAGGCTAACTCTCTTTTCTAAAATATTTTTTTAAAAAAAGTTATTAAAAAATATTTTTTTAATATTTTAAATTGTTTTGATGTGTTGGTTTTAAAAATAATTTTTAAAAAATAAAAAAAAATATTATTTTAATATATTTTAGCATAAAAAATATTTTTAAAAAATTACTGAATCATATTTTTAAATAAATTTAAAATTTAAAATTATTTTTTCAGTTGTGATAATTTAAAAAATAATTTTTTTACTGGTCATAGTCAGGCTAGTGCAAGGAAAAAACTCAATTTGTGTTCGTTGAGGGGCTATCGTTCTTGAGTGTTGATGAAAATCAATAAATGTAACAGTACGTACGAATTGGATTTGTTAAATAAAAGTAGCGTGTGATGGACAGATGGGATTACATGGAATCAGGAGGTACATTCTACCAAGATATGGATCGTCTGGTTGCATTGGAAAGAGGGCTAAGAACATGGGCTAAATGGGTGGACTCCAACATCGACTCTACTAGAACCAGAGTCTTTTTCCAGTCCATCTCTCCCACACATTACAAGTACGTCTCCCCCTTCTCTCTCATATAATTGGTCTTTGCTTCGAATCTTATTGTCAGTTGGGAGTGGTTCCAGCACTAAAAAATGGGTCCATTTTTAGGGATGTCTGTGAGTACGGCAGTTGTAGTTTTTTAAAATATTTATTTTACTTAAAATATATTAAAATAATATATTTTTATTTTTTAAAATTAAAACATTAAAATACCTATAACACTACAAAAATGTTAATTTAAAATAAAAAAATTATTTTTAAAATATAAAAACAAAAATAATATGAACACGATGGAGAGTTGAATCGGTAGAAGGGAAGGTGCAAGTTGCAATTGATGGGTGCTTCCCCAACAGGGTCATTTAATGTAATTATAACGAATATTGCGGGTTATTGATAGGCGGGGAAGGCAGGCAAGGGTAGAACGGGCAACAACAAAAAAGAAATAATAATATTGATGATTACTAGATAAAGAAATTGCATATTTTCCAAGGACCTGGACGGCGTGCTGCAGTCAAATCTTCTCTTTTCTGAGGTCGCTGTGTTCCGGCAAGATTGTCGGCAACACAGTGAATTACTATTTTTTTTTTTTTCATTAAAAAATACTATCAAACACTAATCTAACACTTATAAACTCAAATATAACCTTAGAAACTATGTTTAAACAACTAATAAAAACATAAATCAATTTGAAAGTTTTTAGATTCATAATTTCAAATCCTCATAAATCTGAAGATGAAATGGTTTAATTTTGGTAGCAATAGATTTTTGGAAGCGAGAGCGTTCATTTAATCTCATTTTTTATTATCTTTCTCTCTCTTCCTTTTATTTACTTGTAATTTTTAAATTCCACGTCATTTTTTAATGCTGGGAAGTCCGATCAAGAGAATTAGCTTAGCCGTTATCGAGTTTTTTCACTTTAAATAGTTTAGGGTTTTTTTTGTGTTTAATCTAATGGTGTTTTTTAATCATATGAGGCGTACAAAAAAAACTAGCATTAGGGGTCTTTAAGAATGTTTTATTGGTTGTTTTTTAAAATGTTTTTTTCTTGAAAATATAATAAAATAATATTTTTTATTTTTTAAAAAATTATTTTTTATATTAATATAGCAAAAATAATTTAAAATTAAAAAAATATTTTTTTTACAAAATACTCAAAAATAAATATGCTTGCAATTCCATGAATATGACAGAAGAGGCAAATTAATTAATGGACCCCCACAGATCCCAACTATGGATTTGACATGAAATAATTTGAATCAACTGCAGGGAATAATCTGCAATTGCAATGAAACCAATTTCAGTCATCACATAAAGACTTTAGTGACCATAATTATTTCATCTGTCCAGGCAGAGTGTCGGGAAAAATAAAATTCATGTTCAACTAATTACACAAAGGACTAGAGAATGCATGATATCATAAGCCTTAAGAGGGGTCATTTGCCCCCAAGTGAAGGACAATCTACCGACATCCTTCAACGGTCTCGTCACGTGATCCTGTTCTCAAGAAACCTGAAATTGAACACCGATCATTTGTCGGTTGTCAGCGGCAGTGGCATTACTATTCCTCGTTTAATAGGATCGTGCATGTAATTAGCGTCTAAAGAATCAAGTATTACTCTGCTAAGCTGGAAATTAACAGCAAACCATTTTGGTTATTGATCTGTGACAGTCCAAGTGAATGGAGCGCGGGGACGACAGGAGCAACAACGAGAAATTGCTATGGCGAGACAACACCAATGAATGGAATGACATACCCTGGAGCATACCCTGATCAAATGAGGGTAGTGGATACTGTGATCAGAGAAATGCATAATCCTGCATATTTGTTGGACATCACAATGCTCTCAGAGTTGAGAAAAGATGGGCACCCATCAATTTATAGTGGCGATCTGAGCCCTCAGCAGAGGGCGGATCCATCGGGATCCGCGGATTGTAGCCATTGGTGCCTCCCTGGACTGCCTGATACTTGGAACCAATTGTTCTACGCTGCCTTGTTCTTTTAAGTCTAGTTTATTGTTATTTGTTAACTACCAATTCTAATGATATACGTGTTCGGAGAGATGCATAATTTGCAATCCTCGTCTTCATTTGTTTTGTATGATCTCTAGACTAAGATATACATGTGCTCCGACTAGCCCACCTTGTAAATTAGTGATATTGCATACCACGAAGAGAGATGATTCTTTGTTTGGTGACTGGGAGAAAACTTGCTACTTTATTTTGCTAATTAACTTGATCCCTTCATGGATGGTCTCAAGGACTCGGATTAGTTATTCATGAAGTGAAAAACTGCAAGAATGACAGTGGTCATTTAAGCTCCAACACATGTGGGATCTGGAGCCCCTGTTCTATAGCATGTTTGGTAGATGTTACTATGGGATTGAATGGGACTTGTAGTTATTTCTGCTAGGCATTTTATCTTGCCGGGTCAAATATACCAGCTGCCTGGTTCAAGTGATGGCCGGGAGTAATTTCTAGATAAATGCTCTGTATCCTTTGTTTTCCTTTATCATAATTTTGTCCAGATCGTTATGATCCGATCGCTGACCGCCATAGACTGGCAGCAGGAGAGAAAATTTGGAACCCTTTTGCCTGTTCTCCACAGAAGCAGAACATGTATAATTTGCATGTGCCTTTGTTGCCCATTGACAGTAGCGTGGTCCCTTTAGTTTCAGAGAAGTTGCCACCGATGCTTTCAAATGCCCAAAAGTCCAAATATTATTCAACATTGCAAAAAAGAAAAATGTCATTTGTGGTTTGTTCATGTCCTTTACTTAAAAGCTTCACTGCCTGCATCGGATCTCATCTGCGATTTCCCCAGTGATGAAAAGTAATAGGAAAAGGGCTTCTGCTAAATATTGTATGTACCATGGCAGAAACAAATGTAGACATCCATTGTCCCTCTTTTCCGATGATTAAAATTGCATATTGGATTTTTTATAATATAACTAAGAAGTTGAGAAGATGAAGAAAAAAACTCATCTATGAAGCGAAGAAACCATAGGAAAGGTTGCATTACGGCTTTAAACAGTAGGAAAGGTTGCATTACAGCTTTAAACAGCTACAGGGCATTGATAACATACATGAATTACCTTGTACAAAAACCACAAAGTAATGACAACACACGACTTCAAAGTTCAAAGGACCACAGATAATTATTTGTAACATCTACATATGACCTATAAGATTTTTCCATAGTTAAGGCAACACAAGTTTAAATAATGCCAATGCTATAGATATCAAATTCACCGATACTTCATCCTCCAGCAGGCGCTAACTGTGGATCGCAAGTCCCGAAGCACTAACTTCCAACATTCGAGGAAGAGTGTCAATAATTTTTGGTGGCACCACTCCTGCATTGGCAAGAGCTGCCTGCTGTTCATAAGCAGAGAGATGCACACCCAATGCAGCCCGGCCAGAAGGATCCAGATTATTGGACCAGGCAGCATCCCATTCAACAGCTTTAGCAGTGCTGCATGCTACACTGGCTCCTCCAGGAACAGACAGCCTGGCTGAGTTCTGCAATAATCAAATTAGTGTTGACACCATTAGCATAACTCATCCTTTAGTAGAACTGACTGTGGTAGGTTTGATAGGATTACCTGTGGGAAGAACCTCTCAAAAATCATTCTGTAGTAATAGGCTTCTTTGGTGGTAGGGGTATTATGTGGAAAGATGTGCTCAGCATTTTGCATCATCTTGTCAGTCACCTGAAAATATTAATTCTGTAGTATGAGCTTCCAAATAGAAAGATGCTATAAACGAAACAAGAGGATACAAAACAAAAACTCGTATAGGTACATGTTGGGCAGCATGAGCTTTGAGACCATCGATCCAGCTATAGCCAACACCATCGCTAAATTGCTCTTTCTGCCTATAAAGAATATGCTGCAGAAATCAAATGGGACATGTTAATCTAAAGCAATTATTGTGCTTGTGGAGTTAGAAGGAAGATAATTAGTGTATATGGACCTTAGGCAGATAAGGATGCTCCTCGTCGTCGAAGGCTTTCCTAAGGACCCATTTCTCAATATGGCCTTGTCCAGGTTTGATCTGGAATTGATGAATAGAGAGAGAACCACTTAACAAGCTTTAAAATCGTGAATGTCAATTCTTCAAAATTCATACATAGAAAGAAACAACGTATAAAAATTCAACGAAAGGTTTTTTTACCATCTTCCATTCAGGATCAATAGCCATTGCAACATTAATAAAATCCTTGTCCAAGAAGGGGACACGGGCTTCTAAACCCCAAGCAGATGTTGCCTTGTTAGCTCTCAAGCAATCATATTGATGAAGGGCCTTTATCTACATACATGCAACAGAATAGAATTATCAGAACGCTCTCTTGTTATGTCTCTACGTTTCAACAGAAAAGAGTGGTATATGCATATAGTTAGTTACCTTGCGACATGTTTCGCGGTGCAACTCTTCTTTGTTAGGTGCCTTATGAAAGTACAAATACCCTCCAAAAATCTCATCGGAACCTTCACCAGAAATAACCATCTTCACTCCTAGTGCCTTGATCTTACGAGCCATTAAGAACATAGGGGTACTTGCTCTGATGGTTGTAACATCATATGTTTCTATATGGTATATGACATCCTCAATGGCATCTATACCATCCTGTAACAAGCCAAAGATGTCAGTTTACACTTTTGGGTAGTCATAGAATGATAGAACGAAATTAAGCTTAAAAACTTTGCTTGATTTTTATACCTGAACCGTGAAGTGAAATTCATGGTGGACCGTTCCCAGATAATCTGCAACTTCTCTTGCAGCCTTCAAATCTGGTGAATTCTGCTCAGCACGAGGGACAAAATCAAGGACTCTATCAAAGTCTCTAAGACCTGTATACAGAGTTTCTTACGACAAATATTTACACTCACCTCTAGGCCAACACAGAAGGAATGGAGTTGTGCCCCCCATTGTCTGGCAGCCTTTGTACCGGCCAAATGGCGAGCAGTAACAGCAGCAACCAGTGATGAATCTAGGCCTCCAGATAAAAGAACTCCAAAAGGCACATCAGTCATTAGCCTTTTAATCACAGCCTGCGTATATCATTCTTAGCATATGAGCTACACGCCATAAGAATTTCCTGTTTGTTAATTTTAAACATCAAGAACAACAGCTTACAGTGAGCCCAATTATATATTTGTCTTTACCTTTTCAAATGCACGTCTCAGAACAAGTGGATCATATGGGGTTGAGGGAATGGCCTCGCAGAACCAAGGAGGATTGTACCAACGACGTAATCCACCCGATTTACTCGAGTACAAATGACCAGGAGGAAAGCACTCAAAATGTTCACAGTCGTCATTCAGACCTTTCAGTTCAGATGAAATCCACACGGACCCTGAATAATAAAAAGAAGAGGTAAAATCATCAAACAAAATCCAACTCATTAGACATAAATAACTTCGAAAAACCAGGATCAGACAAGCTGTTACCATCAAGTCCCCAGCCAATATAGAGGGGGGTGATCCCAATGGCGTCACGAGCAACAATGAAGCTGTTGTCACGGGTATCCAGCAGAACAAATGAAAACATTCCATCCAACATGTCCACAAAATTTTCGCCGTATTCCTCGTACTGCATTCAAAAAATTTCGAGAACATGGTTACTCGTTAGAACCAAGAACTGCAAACTACTTCCATTCTACATCAATATATATTAGTCCTTTGGATTCAATATCACTGGGAATTCATGTGATCTAATTATCATAATTTGTTAGCACAACCCACCAGATGGGCGATAACATCACAGTCACTGCCTGTTCGGAACTTGTGATTTGGCAAACGCTTCCTTAGTTCTTCATGGTTGTAAATTTCTCCGTTTACCTATTTTCAACACCAACGACTCGTTAAAGTTAGTGAAAACTCATAATTTTAATTGTAATTTGCAACCAAAATAATTTCCTGTTTTGCAAATTTTAACGTAACAGAAACTAAACTGTTGGTCTGAAGCCAAAAAATGAAAAACTGCAAAATAACCAACCGTGACAACGATGGCTTGGTCTTCATTAAATAGTGGCTGGTCACCAGAAGCAGGATCGATAATAGCCAGCCTTTGATGAGCCAAGTAAAAGTCACCGCACTGATAGAGCCCACTCCAATCTGGACCACGGTGCTTCAACCTGTTACAATTATAATTAGACAACATTATTCATCCAATTGCAATTTTGATAAGCACAAATTTGTCGATTATAATAGTATTATTGGACCCATCATCCCCTATCATCATCAAATTTACGATACAATTTGTGCGGATCATGTCCATGAATCCTTCGTCTTGATTAAACGGATCATGTCCATGAATCCTAAATACTTTATAAGATTTCTGGTCGTTTTTAATATTTTTCATATTAAATCTGGTCCCACGTCCATATCTCCAAATACTGTTAATTCCTTTTCGTTAATTGTCTGCGCTAGGAAATATACCAGCGGAGGAAAAACATTTTCGTACTTTTACTGTTCCGCTAGCCGGGTAGCACCAGTGCTATGAAATAAACATTGAAAACTTCAAATTTATATATATATATATATATATATATATATATATATATATATATCAGGAATAAAATATGGGTGGAAATGGTAGCGAAAACATAAAGGCTAGATAAATGAGAGGGGGGGAGAGGGAGTTGCCTGCGAGAGAGCTCTAGCACCCGAACCCTCTTGGCCTGAGAGTCGTCAGAACAACCCAGAACAGCAAGTATCCCACACATCCTCGTTTCTTAAAAAAAAACGATATAGCAGATAAAAGAAGATTTTGCTAGATATGTATAGATTAAAAACAAAGATAGAGAAAAATGGATGGATAAACTATAGAGATAAAATTAGGTAGTATGAAAGAAGAAAATCTGGTAATAAAAAGGAAAGCGAGGTGGCAGGAGAAGGAGATGGACTGTTAATAGGAAACACCAACACGTAGAGCAAGAGTTTGTTTTGTTATTGTTGAACGAGTGAGTTCCCTCCTCTAAGCACACGTATTTATAGCGCCACGACGAAGCAGCCACGCCATTTAACGGCGTCGGTTTTTTCATTTTTTAAAATTTTAGTTAAGTGATTGCTGGTTACCGGAGAAAGCTGGAAACTCAGAGGGACAAGAAGCATCGGCTCGTTCACTTACACGTGGTGCAATATTATTGGATGGTGTCGACGATATTTTATATGAGGTAAGCTGTTTTTGCGGATTAAACGGTGAGGTTTATCCATTTCGGAAATGAGAAGGTTTTCTTGGGAGTGCTGAGTCAGCAAAACTCAAATTCTAGTGGGGTTTTCATTGACTTGGGTTTGATTGGTCAGTTGTGCCGTCATTGTTGTCCAGTGTATTAGGAAATTGTTTCGGTAGTCAAAGAAGTTTGGTTTCTTTTTCAAATTAATATTTATTAAATGCCCATGAAGTATAAGCAATTTATTTTAAACAAATAAATAGGTATAAAGAAAATATAGATGAAATAAAATTTATGATCCACTATAAGAATATTCGTCTAGAATTATTTATTTTATAAATCTATTTTTCAATGAATTATGTGAAGTAATTAATAAAATACTACTCACTAAACACTATAATTTATTTTATTAGATTAATGGTGAGAAATACATTCTTAAAATCATTTGTAGAGATATTGACATAGATAAAAGCAAAAGATTGTATTGTTTATTGTGATTCAAGACCTAAAAAACCAATAACGTTGAATAATTCTTAAAATATTTAATTTTGTGCATGAATGTCTTTTTGCTCGTCAATAAATTATTATAACACTTTATACACATATCAAAAAATCTAAAAAAAATCCTGTAATATTAAATAAAAAAATAAACTAGAAAAAATTCTTTTTAAATATTAGAAAATCTAGAAAAAAACATGATTATACATAATAATAAAATAATATATATATATATATATATATATTCTCAAAAAAAAACTTTTATAATAATCTTTTCGGAAGATACTCATTCTTGAATTCATATTTTAACAAAAAAAATTTCTCTATTATGAATGAATTTTTATGTATGAGTCATGTCATTATATATTTTTATTATTTTTGTATTTATTTTCTCATCATGAATTTCTGACACATTATTTTAATATAAATTATTTTATTATAATTTTTAAATATAATATTTTTACACAATCATCTTATTATGCATCCTATCATCAAGATTTTTAGTAACACCTATTAATACGAACATGAATAAAACACTAGTAACATTTTCACCTCATCTAACACAAGCACACCTTATTTCACGACCTCTCCCGTAAATAGTTATTAAAAAGCACATGGCAGCTAACAACCAATGACCATTGACTTCTTATACGTGTCATTTGTGTCCTTCAACCGAAACTACCATGAATCATTATGTTATGTACTAACTGATGCGACAAGGTGAAAAACAACCAAGTTTCTTACAAATCAAAACCCTCGAATAATATAAATATTATAATTATAAAGAGACTCTTGATATACTTTATTTTATTGTTTTATGTTTATAATTGTCTAAATACCATTACAACTTTTTATATAGAAAAAAAAACTAGAAAACCCCATTAATAATAAAAAAAAATAGAAAAATCATTTCATTCAATAGGAAAAAAAAACTAGAAAGGCATCCTAATAAAAATAGAAAACAAATAACTAAAAAAAGTTGTATTAAATATTTAGTTTTGAATGATATATAAATAACCCAATAATGTTCTTATTGTTGATATATTTCTCTTTGTGCCAGCACAGTTAACTTGTTTTCTAACAAAACTTCATAAGAGATTCATTGATGATATATTGGAATTGTTCATCCTTCAATAGCTGAGCAAGCTAGCATCAAAATAAGAGGAGTAAACTATTAAATATTCTTATTTATCATATCATAACTACTTATTTTTCCATCCGGCAATTTAATTAATCACCTCGTAACTATGCTAGTTACTAATATATATTATTGTGCCATCACAACTCAAAAGGTACACTCTACCTTTCAGGAGAAATAAATTCTATTCACTTCGTAACGGGTAAGTGATTGTGAATATATATATATATATATATCTTATCTTTTCACAAATTAATTTGCTAATTGTTCCATAATTATGTAGTTATGAACAAATAAGTATAAAATTTTTTTAAAAAAAAAACCTCGAAGAAGAAGAAAAACACTACCATTTCTGTAAAAAATAATAATTTGAAAGTGATTACAAACTAATAAATAATCATGAAGTGACGAACAAATATTTACTATTTTTAAAGCATTTATTATTTAAAAATATATTAACAAAAAAAACTCTCGGTTTTATCTATTTTTTAATAAAGTTTATTTCTAAAAATTAAACCAAATTTAGTTTATTTTTTTTTTGTTTAGTATTTTAAAGCTTTCGTTTTGATCTTAACCAAAAACTGAAAATAACGTGTGTGTGTTAGTGTATATGTGGTTTTAAATACCTATGTATAAAATCTAACATTAAAAAACTATAAAACAACCATTCTATTAGTCCAAGCCTTTATTTATTTTTTAATTTTCTTAGATCGATTGCTAAATAAATTATATGTTTATGATTAACTAGTTATATTATTTATCTTTTATGTTTGATGCTATTTTGTAATTGATTGTATTTTTGGAATGATAGTTTCTTTTATTGAGTTTGATGGAACGAAAAACTATAACCATTTTTTTATATTTAAAATTTTATAGTTTTAACTAAAAATTGAATAAAATACTAAAATTTTAAGTTTTAAAAACGAAAAACCAAATAATATTTTGGTTTGAATTCAGTTTTTATTTTTTTATAAATTGAGCCAATCAAATTTATTAGAAGTCAAGATCGGATATGAGAAATCTCACCATGAAATTGCTCGGAGCTTTTTTATTTGTATGTTTTAAAATGTAGTTTTAAATTATTATTATTTTTGTGATTTTAGATCAATTTAATATATTATTATCAAAATAATTTTTTAAAAAATATTTTAATATATTTTTAAATAAATTATATATATATATATATATATATATATATATATATCTCTACCCAAACTTTTTTATCATTATGTTAAACCAAGTTTGTTAGTTTTTAAAAGTGGTGAAGGGTGGTTGGTTTCTCCCGTTTCTGATTAAAAAAAAAAAACAAGTATTTTCTTTATTTGGAAAAAAGTCAGAAAAAGTCATCATATCGTAACGAGTTATTTTCAAACAATCCACGTGTTATCTACTAGGATGACGAGGCCCCCAAGGTGTCTATAGAGATTAAACGACAGATTACTTGCGTGCAAGTTTATTTTTATAGCGGTGGTTTATAGAGCGTGAATTTTACATTTCACGTGTAAGATGGACCCTCTTGATTGGATGGAGATTCTTGATTGGTCGGTTAGTGTCTAGGCAAGTTACTGGTGATTGACCAGTTCCTTTCTTCGGAAAAGTCTTCGGCCCAGTCTTGTAGCTGCAGGCTTTTACTAGACACGGCTCCGTGGCTCCACATTTTTGTTTGTGTAATTTGCACAAAAACAAATGTTCGGGTGCAATAAATCGTTTTTTAAATAAAAAACAATTCAGTTATAATATAGATTAAGTTTAATAGGTTATAATAATAAAAAAATTATTAATAATAGCAAATAAAAAAAATATTCTTTTTAAAAAACAACAATAACCTAGAAAAAACACCTTTAAAGACATGTAAATACTAGATAAAAAAATAAAATCTCACAGAAGATAAAATAATAGATATATAATCTAAGTAATAAGTATGAATTAACCTAGGTAAATCCACAAAATTCATGTCCTGAATTATAAAACTGGATAAAAAAAAATTAAAAAAAAAAACAACAAAGTTATTTTTTTAAGGAAAATTAATGTCAAACAATGAAATTGAAAAAAAAAATCATTCAACATTAACTTTTTAATCTAGCAACCCGAGTCTTTATGTTAGAAACATCATATATGAAAAAAAAATAAAAAATAAAAGGACAGGACAAGAAAAAAATCAAATTAAAAAGAAAAAAATACACAACATGAACTTGGATTGAATGATAAAATATAAAATAATCAAATTTTTTATAAAAGAGTTAAGAAATAAATAGAAATCTAAAAAAATAATAAAATTGAAAAACATTATATATAACAAATTAGAATTGAAATATTAAATTGAAAAATAATAATAAAAAATAAATGATAAATATTATAAATTAAAATAACAATGACTACTAATAATAAATAAGACCACCCTATATTTCGTGGGCTAATAATGAGAAAAAAAAGGTCAAAAGATTGATCAGCATCAGATCGCACAATCATTATTGACAGGCATTTCACATGGAGAAATAGGACATAACGACACACTAACAACGTTTTCATATTAATTAATATTCAATCGATCCTAAAAGATAAATTACCTTGATAAATATATATAAAAAAACTAAATGAAAATACAAAAGGCCCTCGACCTCCGACTTAATCTTTTTATCGCAAGAGCATACCTGTAAATAATCATCTAGGTGGTGGCCCAGCGGTAAAAGCTTGGGACCAAGAGGTTTGCTTCCTCTGTGGTCTCAGGTTCAATCCCTAGGTTGCTCATATGATGGCCACTAGAGGCTTACATGGTCGTTAACTTCAGGGCCCGTGGGATTAGTCGAGGTGCGCGCAAGCTGGCCCGGACACCCACGTTAATAAAAAAAAAAAAAAAAAAAAGAGCATACCTGTAAATTCACGATACATGATTAAATGAAAAGATGTTTATATTTCTTTTCATCAATATTATATTTTTTTATCCTAGGAGCAATTAGATAATTTTATTGTCTTTAATATATAAAAAAATACCATTTTACCTTTCAACATTATTGTGCAGTAGCTGATTTGTGACAATAATGTTCTTTCACTATCTTACTGAACAGTACTCTAAATCTGAGTGCGCGTGATTTGTACCCTCAACTTTATTTTATGTCTTGTCCGTGCTTCCGAGATGCTAGGACTCGTCTGCGAGCTAAACTTTATAACTTCCGAATTCTAGTTTTCAAGGAATGCCAAGGGCACTCTCTTCAAATTTCAAAACTCTGTCGCATATCAAGCCACGTCTGCATAAAAAAAAAAAACCTGTAACTGGCTACTGATTGCTCCCTTCAATTTTTTCAGTCTGTCTTATCAACTCTCTCCCTCAACCTCCTCCAGTGCCAAAACCAAAATCATAGCTACGAAACTCCATCTAAAAATTAATCTAGTCAGGTTCCAGATTTTATAAATCAATTTAAATTAACTCGAGTTAACTATTCAAATACAAAATATTTAATTATTTATAAGTCATCCCTCCAAATAAAACAAAATAGTACACCTGCACACATTATGCCTTTACCTTTATTGCTATCAATCCTTCACTTGGAAGTTGTAATTGGCCATCCCAAAAATTAACAGTAAAGAAAAAAAGAGAGACAAAGCAGAGAGAGATCTAAAGCGCTTGTTGCAGATAGGGAAAGAGAAACAGAAAAATGGCTAAGCAGTAAAGCCAACAATACAAATTGTTTGAAATTTTTAGAGTGGCCATTGATAGTAATTGAGATCCTAATCATGGTCGTTTCTTTAACCGGTTTCATTGATTTGTGCTATTGAAACACTTTCTTGATATGGGTTTACCTATTTGCTATGTTATTCATCATCGCCTCATTTTTAGGGTTCATCATCTTTCACTGGCACAAGATTAGCTCTTGTATATGAGATTCTAAGGTTTGTAGTAAGATGGAGAAGACTATAAATGGCGTCCCTGAGACTACAGATATGCCCGGCCACAACTTCCTTCATCCCTCTCTCAGTCATCCTTTGGCTGTTTGGCCAAAACTTTCTTCTTCCCGATTCTACACAGAAACCACATTTGAAAAAGAAAAAAAAAACACTGGATCTTGTCGGGTTTGCTTGTCAGGTAGTTGCATTAGTCGGTCTTTTAAAAAATCCCAACCAGTTTAGTCACCAAGTCAATCAAGTCCCGAAATGACCCACCGGGTCGGTCCGAGTTTAATAAGTATGGTCAAAACCTGCGGATTTCTACTTGCTAAATTTCTTCCCCCAATCTTGATTTCACAGGTAAAAATTAATCCATGAGCTTTTCCTTCATTGACTCGGAAGACAAGGTTAAAAGATAGTTTCTGAAAGATAACCATTAACTTATCCAAGAAAATCCACTACTAATTAGAGATAATCAATCATTAATTCATGAATTGAGAACACGAGCTTTGAAATGGTTTAATTGCCGAGAGACGTCCCCCACCCCCAACTCCCTTTAAGAAGAAGAATAAATCAATCTTCAAGGCAGAAGGTAATTATTTGAAATATATATTTTTTTTAAAAAAAGTATTTCTCCTTCAAGTATTTGAAGAGTTTTAAAATAACACTATTAAAAAAGAGTTAAAGTTTGTTAGGCTAGAAACAATACTTTATATATTTGAAATATATTAAAATTCATAATATGATACTCATATAAACAGGAGTTTTATATAATAAAACATCTATTTAAAGAAATTTTTATTGTTGGTTTATTTAACTAAATCAGCATGGTTGTTTAATTCTGAGTAATATAACTTAATTGATTAGATTTTAAATTTATTTTTTAAATATTATCAATTTAAATTTTATAAATCTCAGGACTATTGGAGGTTTATATAATTGTTAACTTTAAAATTTATAAAATTAGTTAAAATATAAAAAAACTGTTTGAATATCTAAATTAATCTAAAAAAAAAATCAACATGTGAGTGCATCTCTCGAACATATGTGTGAATCCTTTAGGTACGTAGTTTGGCTGACATGCTGGCTGGACATGGGGTAGAAAGTATAACTTTTTATAACGGGCTTAGCACGCTTTGATGATGCTGGCTAGCCTAGAATCTCCATTGCTAATCAAGGCAAAGGAAAGCAATTATTTTACCAGAATCCAAGTCCATGGCTAGTAGTATTTTCCCATACCCCACACCAATCTTGCTTCCTTCCCCGGTTTTTTTTATTTTTTTCCTCTTCCTTTTTGTCAAAAAAAACTTAAACAAGATAAAAGGCACGCCACCACGTCTCCATAAAAAATGGGTATGGATCTTATCCTGTTCCAGCATAAGAACAAAATGAAAAGACAGGTGGCATTAAGGCATTAGGTGGCCCTCGATGCTCTAGTTCCCGCTTCTGGCTAAGCATGACAGCAGAGAAACGTACTAGGAAAAGTCATATTACTATTATTGTTATTTTTGGACCACTGCTTCCCTGCATCCACATCCTCAGTCAGTACCCTTCGTTTTGTGTATAAAAAGATATCCCTTTATTATTAACTTTTTTTAATATTAATCTTGTATTTTATATTTTCATCTCTTTTTAGTTTTTACATCGTTTTGTCTCTTAGGGTCGCTTACATCGTTACAAATTGACGATATATACTTTTTTACAGACAAATTCTCAATTAAAATGTTTTGGTCAATATATTTTATATTCATATACAATCTAGTCTATAAATTACTTTTTAAGAAAAAAACTAAATCCTTTATGTTAAATCCTAGTTTTATTCGAAACTAGTCAACAATTAAAATTGATTAATGGATAAGGTTAGAGTCAAATATATTTAAATAGATATATACTCATTTACATTATGAGTAAATTATCATGTCATCTATCTATCATAAGAATTTAATAGAATTTTTATTTAGGTTTTAAAAAAGAAAATGAATGAAAAGAATAAAATAATAGCTATGACATCATAGGAAAAAAATATATTTTTAAAACAGTATATCTATTTAAATTCACTCAACTCTAACCTTACCTATCAACCCATTTAACTTATTTAATTGGTTTTTACCAAGTTTTTATTTGATATAAAGGTATTTAATTAAAAAAACCATCTAGCAACAAAATTGTACATGGCTGCAAAATATGATGACCGAAAACTTTAAATTAAAGACTTGTTTGTAAGAAAAATATAATAAATGGATCAAAATAAAATTATTTAAAAATTATAAGGACCAAAAGTACATCAACTGAAGATCTACGTTGTGAGCATGTGACATGTTTCAGTTCTTGCAGTGACTCTAGCTGACAGAAGTCTGGAAAAGTGCCAAAAAAACAATGACACAAATGAGCGGTCGTGGTTTTTTTAAAGTATTTTTTTTAAAATGTATTAAAATATTTTTTTATTTTTTAAAAAATATTTTTAAAATTAGTATATTAAAATAATTTTAAAAAATATAAATTGACATGTATTTTTTTTAATTCGATAGTAAAATAAATAAATAGATAAACAGACTTTTGTTCTTCCCCCTCTTGACTGCACAGTGGAAAGGTGCGGGCCTTGAATTGTTTGTATAGCGTCTGGTTTCTGTGATGTACTTGGTGAAATTCCAAGTGGGCAAAATCCCAAGGCCTTTGGCTCAGTGTTTATCTTGATCAACACGAACTGTTGATCATGGATAGATAGGGTTCCAGTTTCTCAATCAAAAAGTTCATAAAGTCAGTCCAAGCAAAATGACGCGACGACAGGATCCTATTCGAACACGGGGACAGATTTTTTTATTATTATTATTATTATAAAAAATTGCATTTTAATTTAAGAAAGTCATTCTCGAAACCAATCAGCTTGCTGCACCTCACACGGCAGCACGGCTTAAACAGGACATCCTAGGATAGAAGATGCACATATCCTAGCTTTATTGACAAGTGAAGAAGATAAGGATTGAGATATATAGGCAGAGGTTACAAAACCCTATACTTCTCATTATAAAACTAATAAACCTGAAAAGATGAATTATTTTGTGAAATAATTTTTGGGCTCTTTCTCCACGTGTTTTGTTTAAAGACCATGTGTAAATGAGGCCAATAATTGCCATCGGGGGAGGAGGGTGGGTGAATATGCGAATCATGCCATTCATTATAAATTATATCTCTTGTATCGACCACATGTATATATCTTTAGAATCTTAATCTGACCAAATTCTTAAATTTATCCATCTGTTTCTATCAGTTTTTCTTGCATTTCTAATTTTATAAAAAAAACACATGCGTTGTCTGAATTTATCCAATTAACCATGTTGCCAATTATGATTAACTTTCTTAATGAAATGTGATGACATGACATTGATGGGATCAGAGATAGAAACTCTCTAACCAAACATCACACGAGACAACGTCGTGGCTCGTCTATATCAACTATTAAAAATAAAAAAAGGAAAAAAAATAGTCCCCAGATGTGCATTATAACTCCTAATACTTTCAATTGTCAAGATCAACTCTTAATTTCTTTCGTAAAACAACAATCAATTTCAACGATTAAATAGTTCTTCATGGATCAACTCCGGGCTGTTCGCATCCGCGATGCAGGAGGATTTGCCTTTGTTTTCTCGAGCAATTATCAACCCCGTCATCTCCGTTGATTTATTGGCTGTTTGTGTTAACGGCGCGAAAGCCTTCGATGTTGGGTGAGAAAATGACCGCCAGAGCATCGTGGGTTTTTTGCGTGTTTGTTGACGAGGGTATGACAGAGAAGACAATGAAGCGAATGGATATAATTCCTTTGAGTACTGGCTATAATGAGATCATAGTGGCTGCCTATGTCATCATATTTAATTATTGACTTTAGCGTTTAGGATAGTTATTACTTTAGATAAATCTAAGTTGTTTTCTTCTAATATGTTTGGCGGGTATTTTTTTTAGCATGTCAAGAAAAGATGATTATTAGCTTGAACTCAACTAATAATTAGGTTTAAATATCTTGAATCTATCATATTTATTAAACTTATGTTACTTTTAACTTAGTGGATGGCTAAATCCAAGTGCAATGAACGTTGTCAAATGTAAGTGCCTTAGAATTGATATATTTATTAACCTCACAGTGCATTAAACTTGACTAAATATAAAGTTCTTATGTATTAAATCTAAAATGTTCACCAAACTTATATTACTTCATTTCTCTGGATAAGCCAAAGAATAATGGTTATTTATTTAGGTACGCCAAGAAAAGACGTGATCATTCTTGTGGCTTGACATATTATCAAGCACGATCAGTCTTTGAGTTTAGTTAGTGCTAAATCCAGTGTAGCCAGGGCGCTAAATCCGTCTGAAAATGCAAGTTATTAAAATATTGCGCGAATCCTCTGGCATCATAAATCACGATCAAAATTTAGATAAAGGCCCATTCTATATATATATAGGCATTGACTGGCCACTTCTTGCCCGCACCTCACCTTCCTTTTCAGGTCAATGGTCTAAACTTCAACTTTATTTGTTAGCTATGTCACCAAACTAGAAGCACTAACGTAGTTACGTAAGGATTGAGAAACGATTAGGGATTTGGAATCACGGACGCAAGCAGTTTTTTACTCTCTCTCCCTCCCTCCCTCCCTTTCCTTGTGTTATTTAAGGTCTCCCCTCCATTTTTTTACCACGACTAATAAAAGTAAATGATCAGATTCCAAAAAACCATGCATGTTAATTTTTTCTAGTGATATTTTTACCATGCCAGGAGATTTACCCCAGAGCCAATTGGACTACTGCCTACTGGGCTTCTCCTGCTAACACAGGACACGCCCAAAACCCCATGAACCGGCCGGACGAAAGAAGAAGCTACGTGAATCAAACAGTACTGGACATGGAAGGAAACTGTTCGTGTCAAGGATAAGAACTTTTCTAAGAACTCGCCCCGTGGTTAAGAGAAAAAGTAAAGTAAAGATTTTTTCTTTTTGATGAGTTATGTATTTGATTTTTTCTTTTTTTCATGTGTCCATTTTCATTTTCAAAGTAAGTTTATGAAAGTAATGAATAAAATGGAACGAATAATTCTTTATACACAATAATTTCTTTCCCCTTTCTGTTCAAAAGCCTGGAATTTTCTTTAATTATTGCAGGAATGAGACAAAGTGACATCATCGAGTCACTCTTATTGAATTTATACATGGTACCCGCTTCCATGCAAGCAAGCTCGTCTGGGATTTGTCCACATAAAGCGTTACATCAACGATTAATGTTTTTCAAAATAATGTCTCATCGCCAACGCACAATCATGTGTCAAGTGGATAACAATGACAATGACTCTAGTAAAAACAATTAATGCTTAGAAAAGAAAGGTAAGAAGAGTGTGGTGCAAGGACGCCGTTATTAAAATTGACCAATCTATATATACGCAAATTGAGCAATTAGAAAATTATAACAGAAAGTAAAAGGAAATGATGATGAAGTAGTAGATGAAGATGAACTAACACGTCAATACAAAAGTCTTGATGAAATAATAGTTTTTATTATCATGATTGAAAAAACGACATGTAATTTATATTTTTTTTCTTCTGAATTGTGATGTTAATTAAATTCCAGTGTAAGTTATGAAGGGAAACTGAGTTATTGAGGAAAATGATGCGAGTTATGAAGGGAAACTGAGTTACTGAGGACAATGATGTGAGTTATGAAGGGAAACTTAGTTACTGAGGAAAATGAGCAATAATCCGCGATGGAAGTGCACTTGTTGTTGAGGAAAATGATCAATAATCATCCTTTTCTTAGTCTCCTTTTACCTTTCCTGTCCTCCCTTCTCTGGAGCTACTTTCTTCTTTTATTTTCTCATATATAGAAACGTTAAAGAAAAAAACCCAGATATGAACTAGGGTCTCTTCCAATGCTTAAAGCTTGAATCTTCAAGTAACGAGTGAAACGGGGAAGAATGTGCTGGTGCTGTGTTTTATTATGCTCTTGTTTTTAGGAGGTGTTACTTCAGTTCCTACTGCTACTTCACCAGCAGGTGAGTGAGCTGCTTTTGTTTCATCTGTTTTTTGCTTGTTGTCTCGAGAATTCCAGCTAGATTTCTTCATTTTTGCAGAGATTATTGGTGGTTTTTTCTCAAATGTCGTTTCTGCTCTCATGAAGTGGCTGTGGTATCTGAAAGCCACTGCCACCTCCGCTCCTATTGTTCTGTCCTGTTTGTTTGCGGAGGTTCTGGGCTTATGAAATTTTGAGAGGGGGTATACTGTGGAGACTGTTTGATGGAAGCAAGCTCGGGATTGAGCCCTCCTCTGCGCGGCTGTTGGCCAGCAGAGAGATTCTGATTTTCAAAATGTTTAATTGTTTTTTTTTTTGAAGGAATCACGACAACTAACTTGTCGAGAAAAGCTTTTGATTTAGTAAATGTTGTGTTTTTCAAATACGATAATATAAACATATATTATTTTGTTAAATCATTTTCAAATAATATTATTTTGTCAATTTTTTTAGATTAATGTGCTAATTAAAAAAGAAGAAGATGTAGAAAGAATGAAAATGAAACTACAAAGATTGATTAGCTTTGATGGAGTCCTGATTGGTAGGCTAGCTCCAGTACGTGGTGGTCCCGGCTTTGTCGTGCGGCGACTCGAAGAAGTTGCGTGTCTGACAACCAGTAAAGGACACTGTAGATGAGACCAGGCAAAAAGCCACTCGTTTTTTTTCTGAAAAGTGCTTGACGGGGGCGCTTGGCCTCAAGATTCTAATATATCCAAGAATATAATTGTCTTATTGTAGAATTATATTGAGAGAGATTTTTTTTTTAAAAAAAAAGAAACTAATTGCCCTGAAGAATTCAATGTAGCCCGTGAGAAGAAACATTGCCGATTAAATAGTGTTTTTTTTTATAATTATTATTCTTTAGGTTTTTTCTACTCCAGCCATCTAGCTCTCTTTTTTAAAATAAAAAATCTCCCTGTTGGCAGATAAATTAGCTTGAAAGTTTATTTTGATTTTTTTATATAGTTAAAATAATATTTAAAAAATATATTGACATTAGATTGCTTAGAAAGATTAAAAATACAAGAAATAAAACTAAAAGCGAGCAAAATATACAGGCTTTTTTTAAGGTATTCATGGGGAGCCCTTTCAAATATCTTGTCCTCTGTGATTGTTTTTACTTTCCTTTTTAATCCATTTAATTTTAAACTTTTATATTCTAGTTAATGAATCCTTTAAATTTAAAAGATGAGAGTTACAATTGCTGTAAAAGGGTGGAAGAGAGGGAAAATGTGCCGTAAGAGAGATTCCATGAATAAAAATAACTAAATTTGATATCAACATGTTTAGCTTCCATGAAAATTTCTTTTTATGTTTAATTATATATTTTTAATTGATATAAAGGTGTATTGAGTTGAAAATTAACCTCTATTTATTATTTTTTAAATAAAAAGACAAAAAACATGACAAGAAGTGAAACCACCATAGCCTCAGCAGCCCTTGTGTGTCATGCCTTCTTTCTGTTAAGCTTGACGCCCGGGGCTCATCTCTTTGGTCTATTGGTTGCCCCCTCAAATGTCAACAAATTAAATCTAGAACATGTCATTTCAATATTTTTCATAACATAAATTATTTATAATTTAAATTGTGCGGGGAAAAACACCCTGTGAATTCAATGTTTTCCCCGTCTTTTCTTATTATTATTATTATTATTATTTAAAGTGGGTTGAATGATGTGCAGTTTCATTGTTCAGTTTACCCCCTCATATTTTATTTGGATTGTACTATGAACACGATTATCACTCTTTTTTGCTATAAATTCAAAAGAAAAATATGTGAGGTGAGCATTATATGATTATATTATTTATCCTCTCATATTTTATCATAAATAATATTTTTTTAAAAAAAAATTCTATGAATTTATAGAGAAAAATAATGTTAAACCTGACTGAGTTCATGTTTCAGGTTTACCCTAAACAAACTAAATCACGTGAGGTGACTTCTATGCAAACACATTACTCATCCACTTATGGAAGACATTAATTCTATTTAAAAAAAAAGATTATGTTATAAATTTAAAGTGAAAACGTTTGATGTAAACATTATATGGCTACATTATTTATCCCCTCGTGTTTTACCATGGACAATTGTTTGCTTCTTTTTAGGTTTGCTATAAATTTAAAAGGAGAAAATATTAAACCCGACTGAGTTCATGATCCAGATTTACCTCGCAAGTTTTGTTGTGGACAACATTGTTTATTTATTTTTGTTCAGGAAAAAATATTTTCTTCTTTTGTTTCTATTTTTTAAAAAATTAATCTTAATCTTAATCTTAATCTTATTTTTATTTATATTTAGATGAATATATTTTCTCTCTTTTATGTTATTTAAAAAACTATTTGAAATGAAAATTATTTTTTAATTATGCATTTATTTTTTGAGGAGGTTTTCTAATTAATCTATATATATTTTTAATCTTTTATATAGATGAATTTTATTTTTAAAAATATAAAAAAATTATTTTCAAATATGTGCAGACTTGTATGTTATTTTTTTCTTTTATTTTATCTAAACAATTTAATATGTGTATCTATTTTTATTATCATTTGATTGAATAAAAAAAATTATTTTAATTAATAAATTTAGCAAACAAAACTGTATAAATATCACGTCTTGTAAAATTAAATATCTTAATCTACACTTGTTTTTTGATTTTTTTAAATATTTTTTTAAGTCATCGTTTATGGTTTTTTTTTTCATTTATTAACACACATAATTTTTAATATATTTAATTACATGCATGAATAAAAATTTTTGATTTTCATTAAGAAATTTTTTAAATACAAAAACGTATTAATATATATATATATATATGATTTTTTTTTTAAAAAAAAATATCTAACTTACAGTGAGACACGGATTAAATATCTAGTATTTTCTGTAAAAAAAAATTAAATCAACATCGCTTTTAAACATCACGAAGAAAAACACGAACTCTGTCTATAAGCCTCCCAGGTTTTTTAATGTTTATCAAGTTGGTGGTCTAGAGCTTGAAGATTCAAGTGTTCTCAAGCATAACGCCACATTGGAGGTTCAGAACGATACTGTTCCACTTGTATGCAAGAAAGAATAAAAAATATTATTCTAGAAACATCTATTAATTTCTCCGAAACCAATCTCTTGAACTACGGGCCTCCTTCAACGATCCACAAAAATGCAGCGAATGAGTTTAGAATAATAAAGATATCTCATCTAAAACCTGGACCAAACAGAAAAGCCCACGTATTCTAGGCTTAAATTGAAAAGGCCCAGATGTTCCCTGGGGTATTAAAAAAGCTCATTTATGGAGGACAAATGAGTATTTTCAAGTTAAAAATTAGGGTAAACACACGACCCGCTTCTTTAAAGAACCCGCCTATCCGCCGTCTCGTTTCCCCGTCTCTTCTTATAAAAGAGGGTCGCTCAACTTCCAGTCTCTCTTCAAAGCATCTCTTCAGCGACATCTCGTTAGTGTTCGTGCTCTTCTCCCTCTTTCTGGACTGCCGAAGTTAGTTTTTTCAAAAGAAATCTAATTAAAATTTCAAAACCAAATCTGGGTTTTTTTCCTTCGCTTTTCCACAAAGAGAAGGCTTCTTTATCTGGTCAGTGTGGATTTTTAATTCCCATATGACTCGTTCCCTAGAAGCGAAAGTGGTTGTGTTGCTCTTTTAACATCTCTCCCTCAGCCCTTTTACTTTTGGTTGCTTTGGGAGTCCATTTGGGCAACTACATTCGAATTTCATCATTCACCCATTTGAATTTTCAATGTTTTTTTTATAGAAAATTAGGAGTTTTAGTATTAAAAGAACAGTGATGAGTCAATACAGACCTGTAATGACTTGCGGTAATGATCGCAACAGTTTATGAACATCTAAGGGACTGAGTTCTTTTTAATACTTCTCCTTTTTCATTTTCTTTATAGCTGATGTCTTACAGATTAAAATATTTTTCTCTTATATTAATTCTGGTATTATCGTATTCCTGAGGCTTCATATCTTTGTTTTATAAAAAGCTAAAACTAAGATTTGATAATTTTATGCTTGTATCAGTGACGCCTAAAAAAGTTTGTTCTCCTCGCTATCCAGAGCTGCCTTTTGTATTGCATTTGGACGTCGGGGAACTATATTGTGATTTTTGCAATTTTGAATGTAACTTTTTTTCCTCGTTAGCTTATTTGCAGTCAGTTGATAGCACTATTTTCCGTTAAAAAATGACGGGATAATGAATTGCAATAGCGCGGTGAAGAAATTTCAAGATTGATGCAACGATTTTTATTATTTATTGAAATGCGAGAACTTTGGCCGTGAATTGTTCGTTCAATTTTAAAAATAAATAGAAAGATTGGATACTCGAAAAGTTGGATTGAAACTGAACGTTAATCAGTAGATGTGATATAATTTTAGCAGCTTGAATCTTTTTCGCGAAGTTCAGAATCTCAATATTGCCCAGAATACTACAAATCGGAATTCGACAATAAATCTTCCTGCCACGCCCGTGTTTTTCAGCTAGCTTCCTGTGGAATAGAATCAATCTTGTAGTGTTTTCTATGATTTATCTCTTGCTTGGAAGCTCATTGCAAACTTCATTTGAAGCTGATTTGCAACCTTATGGCTCCTCAACCAGCACGCATGTAGAATGAAAATGTTACTCCAGGAGTTGCTGCAATTGAAGGCTTCCAGAGGATATAAATCTGGGGTATCAGTTGATGTAAGAAATTAAAAATGCTGCCTTAAATTCAGTAATAAAATGACGACTAGAACTTTCCCAAGCTGTGATTTTCCGGAGGTTGTTGGGCTTGCCATGATGTCTTAATTTTTGTAATTTATGGTTTTTCTTTTTCGGATTTCGTTTGTTGGTACACCCTGAAGCAGAACTGTTTCTTTCGAAGTTGGTTTTTGCTAAATGTATTTTCTTCAATTTCAAACAAAAAGTTCTTGACAAATAAGCTTTCTGGGGATGTAATTGAGCTAAGCATATTAGCACAGATGCTTGCGATTTATTCATTATATAAACAAACACTGCTAAAGTTGAGACGGCCTGTAGAATTGATTTGGAACCTGAGAGGCCCAGTTAGAAGTAGGCAAAATTTAGACTTGTAATTAGCCCATGAAATTTTTATGTACGGAACAAATATTAATGGGTTGTGTCTTCTTAGAAAACAGAGTGTGAAAGTGTTAAAATAGTAGTTTCAGTTTGATGGATAAACAATTTATACAAAAAGATATAGACAGTATAGGTTTTTGCCTCCATGTGAAAAAATTAAAGTATTTTTTCTACTTGGCCTAGCTTTACCTTTAAAGGTGTTGCGATCATTTTCTTATTGATTGGTAGCTTTATCAAAGTTTATTATATAAATAATAAAGTAATAATTATTTTTTTATTATGGAATTAAAAACCTATTAATAAATATTTTATGTTTATAATTTTTTTTTGTTTTTTTAATGTATGAATAATAAATTTTATTGGTTTAAATACTTCGATTTAAAATGAAAATATAATATATTTATAATGTGAGATTAAAAATATTTCAAAATAAGTTTTTAAACTTTATTATTTATAAATTGTTTCTTGATTTTTTTTAATTTAAAATATAAAAAATTTAAATATTTTTCTTAATTTTTTATCCACATCAACTATTATAACATTTGATCAAGTCAACCTTCGACCCAGCTCCTTGATGAAGGTGCTTGTTTGACAGTTTAGTTATTATTGTTTTTTAAATAATTTTTTGTGTTAAAATATATTTTAATATTTTTTTATTTTTTAAAAAATTAATTTTAATATCAATACATCAAAATAATTTAAAAATACTAAAAATATATTAATATAAAAAAAAATTGATTTTTTTTAAAATATAAAAATAAACAAACATTCCCGTGTCACAAGTACTCAACCAGTTGTTGAGTGGAGTTTCTGGCTTCCTCGTGGTCGAAAATAGGACATGTTCGATATTGGAGGTTGCAGTTGGTAGTTACGGCAGGGCCGTTGCTTCTGAGTTCAGATAGAGCATGAATTTGACATCAGCGGTCCATTAAAAGTCCACGCAAACACGCGGCCTGCCAACGACATACAACATTGTCCGTCATGAATGGTCAAGACACTAAAAGAAAGTGTTCAAACTCCAGTCATAAAAGACAACGGAAAACACTAGTGCTCTAATATATGATATTTTTATTTGTCTAAATACTTTCGTCATTAATGATCTATTGTGTTGCCTGTGGTTTGAAAATTTTCAAACAAAATCAATTTTATTGTTGATCATCATGTAGCTAATTAAATATTAAAAACAAGATACTATTCACATGCGGGAATTTAAGATTATAATACACAAAAATTGTGTTCTTGTGAGGTTTGAGCTTGGTCGTGGTTATGCTATGTACAAATCCCAGGAGGGGGAGCCCCATGCACAACTAGGGATTTAAGCTTGTTGTTAATAAGACAGCAAGTTATGTCGAAAAAAAATTGGGATTGGTGATTTAGATTAGTAGAGTGATCTATGATAAAAAAAACAAGATCTTTTATATCTAGAAGTCAACGATAAAGAATATCCATCGTCATAAAAAAAAAAAAAAAGAAGCAGAAGAAAGAGAAAACTTTTTTCACCAACGGAAATTGATTGGCAACAATTGCAACAACTTTTCCGACCAGGTTATCTAAGATTTACAGTTTAATATACTCATGCTGACTTGATCTATTGTTCCCGTGATAGACTTAGCTCATATCTGGTAATGGTAATGCCTCTGTATTGTGTTTTTGAAACTTCATTTTAAAATATATTTAAATAAAATAATATCAACTTAATTTAATTTTTTTTTTTAGATTTCTTAGATAATTTTGATATGTTAATATTAAAAAACATTTGAAAACATGTTTATGCATAAATCTAAATAGTGTATTATCAAACAAACACCTAATATTTTATTTGTGAGTTTTTTTTTTAATCTAGTTCTATAAATTAAACTGATGCTCAAGGTATTTGGTTTTTAAGGCTGACCATATAATTAATTAATATTGTGTTTGTAAAAATAAAAATGAAGGGATAATATATTGGCAAGTTTTGATGCACATGGCAGAGATGGAAAATTATTAAATCTATTAAGGGGAGGGGAGTGTGACCAAAATGTTGTTTGTCTAGAATTTATGTATTTTCTGTTTAAAATTAATTATTTTTTATATTTTTATATTATTTTGATTTGCTAATATAAAAAATAAAAATATTATTGAAAAATATTTTTAAATTAAAAAAAAAACTTGTAAACAGTCCCTAAAAATGAAAATGAAGCTTACCGTTTTAATTTTATTTGGTCATAGAGCGCTGGTGACATTGATATTTACCAGACGGCGATAACGGTCACCAAACAGAAACACGCTGTCAACAACGGTTACTTCAGGGAAGTTGCGCTCGAGCAGGTCAGGATGGGACCCACGGTTCAGCTCACAGCGACATCTTCCAGGCTATAATAATAATAATAATAATAAAATAATAGCGAGAGTCAAGAACACTGAACACTCCATTCACACTGCCACTCCCGTATCAACCACATCCTTAACGTGTTTGACTAGAATATCGGGAAAAAAAATTAAAAAAAAATCATGGTTTCACACACGCACACACTGCCACTGGAAAATTTTTTTTTTAAAAAAATCATGGTTTCACACACACACACTCACACTCACACTCCCTCCCTCCTGCTACTATTATTTCCCAACAAAGGCGCCCTTGACGTTGCCTGGAAAGGCGCTCCCACTCATGAAAGTAGAAGAAAAAAAAAACTTCGTAATTCGATTTTGAAGGTATTTATTTTTGTGTTCAAATATTATTTTTTAAAAGTTTTTGATTTTTTTTAAAAATTAATTTATTTACGAGCATGGATTATTTTGATGTATTAAAAATAAATATATTATTTTCATATATTTATATTAAAATATAATTTAAAAAAACAACTTAGAATCACGTATTTACCCACCTTCGTACCTAGTTGAAAACTTATGATGGTATTGCAATGGAATCCACGGATTCACTCAGCCAAACCAAACTAGAAAAGCATTTTTGGGAACTACCTTGCACTGCACCGTGTTGGAAAACACACACAAAATTGGCTTGAAAATAGCTGGATGGTCACGAGAACTCCGAGGTGATTAGCTGTGGTCTTCCATGTAGGCGTGTTTATACCATAAGCAGTTTATTTTTGTATTTTAAAAAATAATTTTTTATTTTTTATTTTAAATTAATATTTATTTAGTGTTTTTAAAATTATTTTAATATGCTGATGTAAAAAAAATTAATTTTTTTAAAATATATTTTGAGTAAAAAACACTTTAAAAAGTAACCGTTATCACACTCTTAAATACTATCCAATAATTTTTTTTTATTTTAATATATTTTCAAGTAAAAAATACTTTAAAAACAATTTCTATCACACTCTCAAACATTAACTAAAACCTATTTATTTTTATATTTAAAAAGTATTTTTGAGAAAAAATAATTTTTTATGCTTTAAATTAATATTTTTTAGTATTTTTAAATCATTTTGATGTATTAATATCAATAATAATTTTTTTAAAATAAAAAAAATATTATTTTAATAAATTTTCAAATACAAAATATTATAAAAAATAACAATTACCCCACCTTCTCAAACACTCTTATAAAAACGTATCTCTTGCCTCAAAAGAAATATTTGTAAAAACAAATTTGTATTTGAGTTTGACCATAGAATTTTTCATTGTTCTGTGTATTGATTATAAATTTCATGGAGATTGTGATGAATTCGTTTTATATAGATTTAATACGAAAAAGGAATGTTTTTGTTTAAATAAACTCGTGGGCTGCTGTCTTGAATTTATCAAAGTGCTTATATGTTTGTAAAAACGAAACAAACAAGAATGTATTCCTTGTTTTGCCTGTAGCATCCTCCTCGACATATTGTTTTCTTCAGTTAACCTCTGGGCTCTATTACATCTTAATAAAGTTTATGTCAATCATGTCTTTTAAACTGTTTTCATTTTCTAATAGTTTTGAAAGAAATAATAAGATAGGAAGAAATAATAAGACAGAAAATGGGTTTTTAAGTATGAATTCCGCGGGAGGGGGGGGGGGGAGCCAAAAAAATGAAAATATAAACACACATGTTAATTTTTTTCCCACCGTGTACTTCAAAATAAAAAACAAATTAAATAAAATTAAAACATAACCCACCTTTGTTGTGGGTAGAAAATATAATTGCGGTTGCTTTTCAAAGTATTTTTCACTTAAAAATATATATATATATATATATATATATATGTAATTATTTTTGACATTAGCGCATCAAAATATTTACAAAAATACTTTAATGTTTTTTTTATTAGGAAAAAAAAAGAAGCCAATTGAATTACTTGGTCATTAGAAATATGGTTGCGTTTATTTTTTAAAATATTTTTTACTCAAAAATACATCAAATTAATATTTTTTTTTATTTTTTAAAATTTATTTTTGACATTAGCATATCAAAATGATTTGAAAATACAAAAAAAATATTAATTTAAAATAAAAATAAAAATAAAAAATACTTTTCAAACACAAAAACAAATAGATAATTATGAATAGCATGATTTATCTTGCAATTATATTTTTTATCCTCAAATTTTATTTTCCTTAATATTTCATCATTACACTTATTTCTATTTGTGTGTTGTAATTAACTTTTGTTTCCATTTCATTACATGTACGAAATCTATATAAGGGTTCCATGTGCCAATCAAACATCAATTTTATATAAAAAAAGTAATATTAGTTTGTTCTTGGAAAAAACTATGGCTTGATTCCTTAGGTTTAAAGTTTTCACATACTTGATCTCTGTTATTTGAGGGTTTTAAATCTAGATCCTAAACTTCATTTTGTTTGCGTGCTTGGTCATTATACGTTGAGGGAGAAAAGAAAAGGTTTGCGGAAAAAGGAAGATGCTCATAGAGTTCAAATTAGATTATATTTTTATAATAATATTGCCTTGTGAATTGTTATATGCAAATCTAATATGCAATAATTAAATATAAAGAAGATGCTCATAAATACTAACAGACAATAAAACACTTATCTTGTACATGTACAGACCATGGAGTCGGGATTTTTTTATATATATTTTTATTCAACCTTACTCTTCATGATTAGTTTTTATTTTGAAAACAATGATTCTCATAAAAAAAAATCATAAAAAAAAAGAAATAAATAAATAAGAAAAGAGAGTTTTGATTAAAATAATATATTTTTCCACGTTAATTCAAATGATTAAGTTTTCTTATGAATATTTATCTTAATAATCTTTATTTCTTTATTCAAAAGACAAGTTGATTATAAAAAAGTTATATGCTTGTGAAAAAAATTAATAAAAAATAAAAATTCATGAAATAAAAAATATATTTTTACATAATCTTTACAATAAAACAAAATTCATTTTAAAAATTATCCCACGGCATTGTCCTAGAAAAAACGAAAAAACTGGTAGCCCTACTGTTTACGTGTACACTACTAGGAAATGGAAAGAAATACAGGTGAAAACACGCAACAAAGATTCAGGCCACACCTTACTAGGGAAATCCATTGACCATGAAACTCTTCTGACCCTTTCCCAGGAAACTAAAACAAAAAAAAAATAGTCCAAGGGCAACATCGACATCATGGAACAGAGCAGTGGCCACAGATCACTAGGAAGAAAACCACTATAAGTAATCTCCCAACATTTCCACAATAACAATCCTCTCCTTCCATGCGACAGATTCATAGACAAACAAACCAGAGAACAAAAGGAGTAACAAAAAGCGAACGTAGTAAAACCCAAAACAAACACCACACGAGAAAAAAAAAAATGTCGTGCTCTGTTGCGGTGTCGAATTCTCCTGTATTTTCTCCATCAACAGCTCTCTTCCGCAGCAAAACAGTGGTATCAATCCCTTCACCACCAGCAGAAACAATAGCACTAACACTAACCCATTCAAAACCAACAACACAATCTCCATCTTCTTCAACTACTTCTTGTTCTTCTCCCTCTCCGTTTCGATATCGCCTTCAAAAACCATTAACTGGGTTCAATTCTTCTTCTTCTTCTTTGGCTTCGGATTCTGGGGCGGCCGTGGCGCTCTTGAAGAGAAAGAGGCCGACGAGGCTGGATATACCGGTTGTTATGGGGTTTGGAGGAGGGTTGGGGACGCCCAGGGAAGTGGAGGAAGCGGAGGTGGAGAGAGAAGGGCATGGCTATTCTGTTTATTGTAAGAGAGGAAGGAGAGAGGCTATGGAGGATCGCTTTTCTGCTGTCGTTGACCTTGAAGGAGATGCCAAGCAGGTAATTTCATAGTTTTCTGCTGTGTGAATTTTTTCTGTTTTCGTTTTCTTCCTCTGTCCAGGTATGGCTATTCACTGGACTGGTATGTGAAACAAAATTGTTTTGGTGAATAACCTATCTGGATTTATTGATTTTGTGAGTGTGGTGGGGGGGTGGGGGGTAATGGAGCTTTTCTGCAAGATATTATAAATGGATGCAATCCAATGAATAATTGCGAATGATTAAACATGGAATTAGATAATTACGAGCTTCAATTTAAGGAATTCTGGAATATATCAAAGAATATGAAAATAATCGCTGTAAATGAAGTCTTTTGATCATCTAGACACATGTTTTTGGTTATGGTAATTTTCAAGGCTAAACTAAACATGGAACCCAATATGGAAATTTGTTATATATTGTGTTGATTAATATTGAGGCTCTTTGTTTGATTTAGAATTTTTGTCTTATAATCTATATATGCATTGTGTTTGCAGGCTTTCTTTGCTATTTTTGATGGACATGGGGGTGCTAAAGCTGCTGAATTTGCAGCAGGGAATTTAGATAAGAATATTTTAGATGAAGTTGCTAGGAGGGACGAAGAAGACATTAAGGATGCGGTTAAGTATGGTTATTTGAATACCGATGCTCAGTTTTTAAAAGAAGATATTAGAGGTGGCTCCTGCTGCGTGACAGCTTTAATTAGAAAGGGGAACCTTGTTGTATCTAATGCGGGTGATTGTCGTGCTGTTATGAGTAGAGGAGGTGTCGCTGAGGCCCTCACAGCCGATCACCGGCCTTCCAGGGAAGACGAGAAGGACAGGATTGAGTCCATGGTAAGCAGTTTGTCACCATATTACGCACGCTCGTGCATAGAAATACAGGGTCTGAGAAAAGCTTTGTTTGAATGGGAACTAATGAATTTTATGGAATTTCTTTTGCAGGGTGGCTATGTTGATTTAATCCATGGAACTTGGAGAATTCAGGGATCCTTGGCTGTGTCCAGGGGAATTGGAGATGGTCATCTTAAACAGTGGGTAATAGCCGAGCCTGACACAAACGTTGTTAGAATTAAGCCAGATCATGAGTTCTTAATCTTAGCTTCTGATGGCTTATGGGATAAGGTATGTTCTCGCTAGCAATCTTTTCCCTTTAAAGGAATTTCACTAGCTCAAATAATCTAAATGAAGTCCTTTACATGATTTCAGGTTGGTAATCAAGAAGCTGTTGATATTGCTCGCCGATTGTGCATAGGGGTTGAAAAGGCAGAACCATTATCTGCCTGTAAAAAGCTTGCTGATCTCTCTGTTTTGCGAGGCTCCTGTGATGATATTAGTGTGATGCTGATCCAATTGGGACGCTATGTATGATTGATGCATTCTTAGTTTAGAGACGGGAACTTAGCTGACACATACGCTGATAGATATTTATTTTCTGAAAGGACCTTGTAATCGGGACGCTGAAGGCTAGCAATAAATATGGTGGGAGTGGTATTTAAATTCTAGAGGAGCCTGATCATTTCACCCATGGCTGAAGACTGGACATAGTAGGATTCTTCTGCTGATATTCTTTTGAATGATTCATTCATTCACTTATAGGTATTCTTTAGTAGAAATTCATTACTCGGTATCTAGAGACCTTGATTTGTATTTTAGGTTTCGCAATAAAGTTATGGCAATACACTTGCAACTGGTATCCTCATTTACTTTGTGGCTTGGCATATAACATTTGGGATGGGGATTTTCTACTTCAATGGGAGCATCAAATGAATGATGATTGCGTTATTTTCAACCTTTCCCAACTGAGGCACTGATTATTTTGATACATATGGTAAATCGAAAGCATTGCAACGCATCAGAATCTGGAATCTACTTCAACTTCCAAGTGCTCTTAAGAAGGTATAATCACAAACATGCGCGCACTGTTAGCTTCTTCTGATCCGGGCTGTCATTTCTCAGTGCCTTGTCGCCTCTGTGTTGGATCAAATTACTTGCTAGCTCCGGTTCAAATGGCTGCCATATTCGTTATAAATTGAAGTAGTTATTAGTAGACCGCCCCCTTCTCCTTGCCCTCTCCATGGTTCATTGATCATATTTGCTGATATTTCATACCCCTGGCTGGTTATTCTTAAGCATAGAAATGTAGGGTTTGTTTAGTATCGTTTGCAGTCTTGGCTTTCGTTTTCGTGTTTAGTTTCTGCTATTTTTTAAACGGAAAATTTGTGTGATCTGGATTTTTTTTAATTATTACAAAAAAATCAAAGTCAACACCAGCCATTACAATTTTTTTGAAAACCAATTTGTTGGGCTTCAAAAATATTGGACCATTAGTTATCGGTTTTTATATTTTTTTTAAAAAAAACTTTTTTTTTTCCTTGTGAAAGCTCGAAGACACAGAGAATCGGACTTTTTCAAAGAATTACTGCAGCGTTGCTGCTCCCTTTGATTATCATATACAAAAAAGTCTCCTCCACTTTCCTACCCAACCCCTCTTTATTCTGGCATATAAATGAAGGGATCGAAGAGATTATGTTCACCAAGAAATGACCCGAAATTGGATCTTCGTCTATTTCAGATTGCTCCTTTTAATCGTAATCAAAGATGTTTTCGTTTCTTTTCTGAACCTAATGGATTCAGACAGTTAAGATACTTTCATCGGCCTGCAGGAGCGTAGCCTTATTCCTCAAATCAATTACTGTAGGTGCCTTTTAAAGCCAAAAAAAAAAAAATAGAGTAGCGTGTGTTGAACTTTTTTCCCACTAAGCAGGACCAGCAAGCAAGACTAGTCATTCCCATAGGGATAACAGTCAATCCATTTTAAACATATTCTGGTATAACCTTGCCAGTCTTACAAGGCTAGTAGTTCTCAGCAATGCATACCAGGCATAGGCTCCACGTACTATTCCATCTATTCTCTCCATTTAGACAAGTCGAACAGCTTCCTTTTATTATATATAAGAGATTAGAGAACTTGCGAAAGAACCTATACCAGCTATAGAAAGAGCTGGAGATAGATACGGCTGAATATAGATACCATGCAGTCCGCGTTGTGACTCGCCCTGGGACCTGAGAAATTTCCTAATGAAAGGTGGCGTTTCCTTGATAGGCTAGGAAGCTCTCTTCCTAAGGAGAAGACATGGCTGCCTTTCGAGTCTCCGGATTGTCTTTCTGCCATTGGCAGTTATCCGAAGACAAAGTGGCAAGCCTATCCATCAATGGAGGGTGAAATAGGCCCCCATAAATCACTAAACAAAGGGGCTTGTTTACAGTAGTAGTAGAAAGAACAATGGGAAGTGGAATTTCACCGCGAAGGGTAAGGAAGAACTGTGTTTCAACTCCACAGCTAGCGTGGTTAGAGCAGCAGCACAAGCCAATCAACCAACAAATAGATACGCTTCCCAGAAGAAAGAGACAGAATCCAGCTTCTGTTACCAGGAGTGTAAGTTCCCAACATCGCTCCGGTTGGAATTAGAGAAACTAAGTTCGTTTCGGTAATTATAAGCGGTAGAGCATCGTGATAATTCACTCTTAGATTGAATAGAAACCCGGCCCTTAACGAGCGAAACCCTCGTTATAGGACTTGAGCCAAAGTTATGGAAGTTATGAAGGGGCTTAAGAAGGCGCTGACTTAGATAATTGCCCATGGGACCTCCTCTTCCCAGCCCCTGCATCCGTGGGATAAGCTAGGCGACCTGGAGAACCACGACTCAACTCGTAGTCTCTAGGGTTACAAAACTTACTGAACGAAGAGTAATCCCAGCCATTGTTTTCGGAACACTGTGGGCGATCGTTAGGCTATACTGCATCTCATCTCTAAGCTTAGTAAAGATGACACCCTTCTTGTCTTTTGAACGAGAAGGCATAGCTTACCAGGTCGGACAGAAAGTAGCGCCTTGACACGGAGGCATACTTTCGATCCTGGGGCAGTACAAAGATACCTAATAGAGTAGTAGATACGGTCACGCCACTGGTCGTCACCTGAGGAGACACAATAGAGTAGTGAAAACCTATTAAAGCCCTTTTTTTTTTGTTATTATATTTTCTATTAGCATTCCACTTGAAGCACAAATGCACCGAAATAGCGAACTTAAGTAATAACTATCCTGACTAAATTACATTATTTTTATTTTTTAAGCAATGATAAATTAAGAATTAATACGATTAAGGTTATGTTTGATATGATTTTTATAGATTGATTTTAGTTTTTTTTTTTTTTACTTTTACTTCAAAGAAAAACTATAAGTATGTCTAGATAGGAACACATTTTTTACTTAAATCAAAAGTTTGTTATAAAATTGAAATAATTTTGAACTTTTGACTTATGAGCTATGACTTATACTACATTTTTAAGAAAAAAAACCTTTCGAATCATTTTTACCATTTCTAAATTAAATTGATTCCAACTCATTTTATCATAAGTTATTTATAAAAAAAATTGAATTATGACTTAACGTGAGGTCAATATTCGAACAAACTTTCTTTGTTTACTTAATAAGAATCCAGTTGCATTTGATATATTTTTTAATTTTGAATCACAATTTTAAAATTATTTTTCATAAAAATGAGTTAGAATGAATTCACATTACAAAAAAATATGATAAAAATAACTTACATTACAAGTAACTGTTTTTCTTAAAAAAAAGGTGTCATGTAAGTTATAATCCATAAATAGTTAAAAATAAATAAATTTGATGCATTCAAGAATTTGACTTAATTTTTTAATCAAACTTTTGATTTAAAGTTGAGTTATTTTGATGAAACATGCTTATAATTTTTTAAATAAAAAATAAATTAACTTAAACTAATATATTAAATGCATGTTTGAGAGTGTTATTGCTATTACTTTTTAAACTAATCTATTAAGTGCATGTTTGAGAGTGTTATTATTATTGCTTTTTAAAGTATTTTTTATTTATAAAAATATGTCAATAATATTTTTTTTATTTTTTTAAAATTATTTTTAAGATTAGTACATTAAAATAATTTGAAAATATTAAAAAATATTAATTTAAAAAAAATTTTAATTTTTTTTTAAAAGCACATTTAAAAAGTCTCACAAATGGCCTCTAAACCCATTCAAGAAATAACCTTAATTTAATTTTACTTTTGTCGACCTATATTAAATACCATCGTGTGAAGCCAGAAAAAATGTGGAAGAAAAGAACCTCTATATATCCATTGACCAAATCTTTCCTTGTGGGACCAATAAGATCCTATTCCGAAGAAATATTCCTTCAATCCTGCCGACAACTGGCGACCCGCTAAATTCCAGCTGGACATAGACATCTATTCCGTCTGGTTAATATTTATCTTCATCTCTTGAATTCAAAACAACGACAAAAACATGAACAGCATGGTTCGTTGTCTGTAAGGAATTGTTCGAAACAATGACCCAAGAAAGTGCACCAGCGTCTCTCCACACCACATGTTCCTGATAAGGCCATGGCCTTTCATCCTAGGGGCAAGTTGGGTTCTAGGCTTCTCGGAGTTGGCTCATGTTACTTGCTTTGGCGGTTCCACTTATATGGACCCCGAGTCGAACGTAAAATGATCGCAGCTATACTTGCATAATGCACTCCTTGTGTAATTACCTTTTAATATTACTAAGTACTCTGTTAATTTGCACCAAACATTCAAGTCTGAAGTAACTAATTAAACATGGCCTGGGCTCCAAGGAACTTTCTGGGTCCTTAAGCTGTCGTCATTTTTTAGCTGGGCATCAAGATATTTTGCAAGGATCGGCTAGCTGGTCTAAATGCTTTTTTAGATATTTTTAAATGGTTTTGATATATTAATATTTTAATATATTTTCACTTTTAAAAAGCATGATCCATTACCACACTAAGCACACTTAGTTATCGAGTCCCAGGGTGCGGCAAATTTACAGGCACGTAATTAACTGATCATGAAGGATGCAATTAGTTGCTTAATGAATGTCATACGCATGCAATCATGCATGTTGTTTCCGATGAAAGATGGAGAGCTAATAACCGTTTTGCTTCCTGACTTTTTTATTTTTTATTTTTTTGTGAAGGTTTTTTAGTACAATAATAATGGTATTTTTCATATTAGTTTGCCGTAAATCATAACTAAATTCTTTCTTAAGTGGTACTCTTGAATATATATATTTTTTCTTAGATACTGATGCCAAAATTTGAAATCCAAAAATCAAGAATTGGAGTTAACCACATCCAAGCCAACGAATGAATCATAATTGAGCACCTTTTTTTTTTTTTTTTTTTTATCATCCTAGGACTCATCATATCAATGTTATTATCTTTGAAACTTTTAGTCTAGATGTTAATTGATTTGTTTCTAGAAGAAATTTATAGGGAATGGCTATTAAAATAAAAGGAGAAATTAATGTTTATTACTGGAAACGCAACAAATATATTAAAATAAATACAAAAATTAAAATTACCTCTGAAATTATTATAACTCTTCTTAGTAGTCATAGTAGATTACAACAGTAATCTATTATATGCAATGATAATCTATAATGTTATTTTTTCCACTGTATGCATAGGGAGATTTTGTAGTGTCAATTTCGTCACTCAGTACATACTTGATTTGACAGGATAAAACGTAATTTCATTGATTTAAAATAATTTAAGATTTAAGGATCAAATTTAAATCTTTAAGAAATATTCAACCTCTTTAATTTGTTTTTCGACCACCATGCATGGACTAATTTGCACAGACAGAATACTTCAACTTCTTTTTTTCAGTCACTTAACTTCTTTTTTTTTTGTTTATTTTGATTCTTTAACATTGTCTTTTATTTGATATTGAACATAATGATTTATTTTGGTTGCTTGGAAATGATGGTATCATAATATTGAGGAAATATTTTGACACCTGTTATTTAATTCTTGGTTTGAAAAAATAAACTTAAATTTTGCTGATCTAAAACAATTACAATTTAAAAAACCAAAATAAATTCAATTAGGTTTATGTGTTCAGCCACAAATTTTTTCATGCTTTTTAAAAACATGTTAGTAATACCTTAACATATATTTTTTTAAAAAATATCTGGTCTGCCGCGTAACAAGAGCCACCAATATAGCACCCTCGTCTATGATTTTTCTTTTATTTCAATAGTATAAATATTTCAGTCCTTATAATTTCTAAAGTATTCAATTATGCCACTACGTCTCAAGAATTATTTGCAATCAGATCAACTTATCCTCTTTTTCAGAGCTAAAATTCCTCTCGTGTATGTATAATATACGTATTAGTTTTAAGCAATAAAATACTCATTCATCTGAAGAGATAAAATACAAATTCTTTAGAAGATAGTTACCAAAAAAAGTGTTTCTTTTTTCATGCATAAAATTTTAAAGTTCAATTTCTACAATCACTATATTAGGCCATCGAAATTACACACACACACACATATAACTATAAGTTTGACTTGCTTTTTGTTTTTTTGAATTTTGACGAAATCAAATCATTTTTTTGACAATCTAAAATGATAAAATGAGTGGGACACAAGCTATATTACTCTTTACCTAGCCATGTTCCTACCTCTTTAAATATTTAATCAACATTCCTTAGTGCCCACATATATCTGTAGTTTTATTTCCTAATTTATTCGACGTGTGTGTAGTTACATTAGCATTTATTGCAAAGAAAATGCTTTGTATTATCAATTTGGAAGGAGCAAGTTGCGTCAGTACTAAAGAGACAAATATGATCCAAAAACAAATTTTTTAATCTTTTTGACCAATGACTTCAATTTCTCAGAGATTTTATCAAATTAAGAATGGGCTGGGGTTGGTTACGAATCAATGATCATCACAATTGTGGATGCATTGATTCTTAACAACTGGCTGTCTTGTTTGTTCATTATCTTTAAGATCAAAAGAGCAGCGTAACAGAGTGTGATGTTTGCATGTCAGTCCCCGAAAAATGGAGCGTTGTTGTTCTTGCACGTTGGATTGTCGGCCCTTTAATCGGTGCTGCCATTATTTTGTCTGGCTCCCCCACGACAATTCTCCGCACCACCAGAGCCTGGCCTAAATTCCTGCTCTACTTCCGAAACGAGCCGTGTTTGCGATCCAATCCCTAAAACTAGGAAAACTTATGGTGCTGTATTCGTGTGAGATACAAAATCCTGTTTTTACATGAGGGATCCCTCAAACTTTTGTCCCTCTGCGATAGGTTGATTTTTTCACTTTATAAAATACATGATAACCATTAAATTGACTCGAGAGATGAAGATTACCCACCACTCCATAAGAGTGGTTTGGAAGCATCGGTTTTCTTAGCTAGTGGCTTTGCCCATTTTTTGTTAAAATTAGAGATATTTTTTTGTTTTAAATTATTTTTAGATAATTTTAATATATTAATATCAAAATTATTTTTAAAATAAATAAATAAATAATATTAATTTAATATATTTATAAGTTCAAAGTACTTAAGGGGTGATTTGGTGATCACTATTAAAAAAAAACTCAAATTATGTATTTGAATTATCCAAATCAATTCAAGCACTATATATTTCTAAAAAAATAATCAGAGAATCCCATTTATCTAAATTATATTTTTTATATAATTAAAAAAAAACTAATGGGGTTATAATTTTTTTTAATCAAATTTTGGCTAATTAAAACTTTCACTGGACTTAACTTTATCTGGTTAATTGTAATTCTTTAGTATTTTAAAACAAAAATTAATGGAGCAAAAAACTCCGATTAAGCTGAGCTGTCCAAACTGGTTGATCGGGCATAGAGCAAATTTGAGGTAAGAAAAATAAACTCATATCAAATAAGGGATAATTATTTGAAATTACAATTTTTTTTCCACTACAGTTACTTAAATACACGCCCGTAATTGTTTGGGTGAGAAATTTTTTTTATCTTAGCTTGCCTCATTGACTTTCAATTCAGGATTCTCTGGCTGTTGCATGTTGTAAAAAGCGACTGAGAAAAGGGAAGCTAAATTGGATAATGAAGATTAATTGGATATATGCATTCCTATGAAGAAAATGATGGCGAATTATATATCCATGGGAAAAGAGAAGCGAAATTAAATGTATAGTTTTGCCTTCGAGAGAAATTAAATTAAGATGTATAAGCATTAATTTGGAATCTATACTTACATCTCATCAAAAACCAAAATGACTTCTTTTATTCGTAAAAAAACAATTAAGCATGTCTCTGGGACCAATTATTGAAGCGCTCTCTGTTACAATGTATACCATACTTGGCATGATTAGGGAGAGACAATTATTGCTTCTTAATAAATTAATTAAGCCTAAGAACATAGACACGTGGCAGTTTTTTAGTACGTTATACCGACTGACTATGACAGATCACGGGAAAGATCATGAAAACACTACCTAATGGCTGCCTAGGTGTTCATAAATCTTGCAAAACATTTGCAACGTGGGTCGCTTGTTCACTTGACGCGTGGCACATGTTTTTCATATTGTCATAAGAGATGGAATCATGGAAATATAAGGACTTTCCATCCTCAGCAAACAAAGAACTCCGTATTGAGAAATTAGAAGATAGGATACAGATGAGTACAGAAGGGAGAAGTTTCGTTCAACTGTTTTCAAATACTTGTGCTGTGTTTCTGAATGTGGTAACTTTGTTTTTAGATGTATTTTAAAATTTTATTTAATATAAAAAATATTAAATAAAATTTTTAATGTTTTTTATGATTTTAATGTGTTAATTTTAAAAATATTTTTTAAAAAATATTTTAATATATTTTTAAATGAAAATTATTTTACATCACGTAACCAGGAATATACCACTGATATTTTGGCTTTTATCTTGAGGCAAGCTTTATTTCCTACCTGTCACAACTTCTGAAAGCTTATCTCGAGATTTACCTTCATGCCTTTGCTAGATACTTATCATGACTTGCATTGTATATAATATATATACATGATCGGGATTTTTTTCATCTTTTTTGTTTTTTTGCGAGTGTCATTTTGATCGGGATTTTGAAGTGTTAATTAAAAAAAAACAAATGAGTTTGCTTTTCTATATTACATGTAATTCCTTTTCTCTTAGAAACTGTTTTTTAAATTGTAATCATTTAAAATTTATGGCAAGAATGAAATTACTTTAGAATTCATCCGAGAATACATGGAAAATTCATCAGGAGGAAAAGAAAGGAAAGGCGTTGATCGGGGAAAAATGCAATGGCAAATCTTATCTTATCCCGGGTAGACCCGTGTAATTCTCTCCTAATTCCCCAATAATTTGGCAAGGAACATCCAGAGGTAAATACGTACGAAACAGGTGCATGATCCTTGCTCCAAACTTCCATCTAATTGTGGCTTTTTTTACACTGAACCAATCCGGTAATAGAAAGTTAGGAAATATGAAAAAAAAAAAAAAAAGAGTTAGGAAATATGAACTGTCCAAATGGTACCTGTGAGTTCATGTAAAGGTGCCCTGAATCGTGATCCTTTAAAAGATCCGCATTGGTGTTGCTGTGGACCTGTAATTCTCATGCAACCAGATTTCATTTCAATTAAAAAAAAAAAATGGACCCTCGTTTATATTCTATAATATTATCGTGTAGATAATCTTACAAGTAAGAATTTAATAAGCAATGGAGGCTGGTGGTGCACGTCAACAGACTTCTACTCGAAACTCTTCACTCCATATGCCAGGCACAAGAATCGCGAGATATCCAGACATCTAGGCATCTTTCTCTCTCCACCGCCAGCCTCAAGTTCACTATTGTGAGACGTGGACCTACCGTTTATTTCCATGTAAGCATAAGAAGTTATAGTTGTGGACATCATTCTCAACCGAACTTTGTCTGTCCCTGCCCCCTCGGACTGGTGGGGCTTCAATTTATGTTGCTGCCTTTTGGCCACTTATCTGGCAAATTGACCTCCTCCTTTTTTTTTTATTCCTTTTCTTCCTGTGATCGGGTGGCACGCCTTTTTTTTAATATATAATTTAAAAAAATACTATATTAATCACGCATGACCATGTGTTTAACCCATAATTAATTTATTACTTGTTTTCATCTTTTGGTGTCCTGGTAACTGAGTTCCTCAAACGGGCATCCCATGAATTCAACCCATAATTTATTTATTACTTGTTTTGATCTTTTGTTTGACCAGTAACTGAGTTGCTCAGATAAAATAATATATAGTATTTTTAAGGTGATATTAAATGGTTTTAACAATGATCTAATTCTCCAAGATAATATTAAAAAGGTTTTAAAAAATCTGCATCTAAATATTACTTTCAAAATTCTAACAATTAACTACACAGTTTAAAAAGAAAGCTCCCTAACTCATCAGTTTTTTCACGGGTGTGATTGTGCCACTTTATTTGGGGTGTCTTGATAGTTACTTGAGGGTGTTGAAAATAGTGATGGTGGTTATTTTTTTTTAAATATATTTTGGTTAGAAATGTATTAAAATAATAATATTTTTTTATGTTTTAAAATTTATTTTTATAATTAACACATAAAAAAATAAAAAATATCAAAATAAATTAATTTAAAATAAAAAAATATCTAAATTGTTTTAAACCTCAAATTAAAATGCTATTTCAAATATCTTTTAGAGTGTGTTTGAGAATGTGGTGTAAATTATATTCTCAAAATTTGTTTTTTGTTTAAAATAAAAAAAATTATATTTTTATATCATTTTGAAGTGTTGATATTAAAAATAATTTTTTAAAAAATAAAAAATATATATTTTAATATATTTTTAAATAAAAAATATTTTAAATCACGCCATTACAATCCTAAAAACACCCTAATTATAGACTCTCTCAAAATTTGAATGTCCCACCGGCAAAACTTAGATGTTTTTTTTTCAAGAAAAGGGTAGACCTTTAAACTCTAATTGTTAATTAATGAACCTTATCCCTTCACGGTCTTTTAATAATTGAACTTAATAGGCATGTCCTGACAAAATATCCAAGATTAAATCAGGTTGTACATCCCACTAATAACAGCTAATTAATGCTTAATTATAGAATTCATGGGTAAAAATGATTACCATGTAATATATTTGTATTTTTTATTTGAAAATTTATTTAAAAATATATTTTTATTTTTAATATTAACATATTAAAATTATAAAAAAATACTAAGAAATATCAATTTAATATTTTTTTTAAAAATATAATTATAAAAAAATTACATCAACAAATACAAGGGATATGAATTTTTAAGTCGCAGTTCACAAGAATCCTTCCATTTCATGGACCCTCGTATAGAATATTCCTCATCCACAACCACTAAAGCCGAACTCCCGCAAAAATTGCCTTCCACGAACCCCAATCTTATATTACCATGCCAACCACATGTTAATTATTCTACCAATCAACCAATCCTTTGACAAAGACAAACCTCACAAGTTAAAAACAACCGAGATCTAACTAAATTTCAAAGGCCCAGATTAAATCCAACACTTCATCATGGATAAGGATAAAACTCAGCATCATCACCCCCATCCTCTTGCCCTTTTGCGTCTACTCAATTCAGCACCCCAAAAGGCCAAAACTCCCCCCTTATTGTGTCAGCAAACCGTTTCCAAATTATCCACTTGTAATTTCCACGTCGCCCCCCCACCCAAAAATAAAATATTCAAAAAAATAAAATAACTAAAGGGTCCTTATTTCCCAACACCAGCTCTCTCGCATATATAAACACTCCTGGGCCCTCAGAACTCTCAAGCAAACTCCACATAATTTTTTTTAGAGTTCTCCCTGAAAAACACACAGCATGGTTTCTTGGGTTAGAGGAAAGTGCGTAGGCAAAGGCTCGTTTGGCTCCGTCAACTTGGCTTTCAACAAACAAACTGGTGCCGTTTTCGCCGTGAAGACTGCCAGTGAAGCAAATCAAGTTCAAGCGTTAGACAACGAAATCAAGATTCTAAGCTCGCTGTCTTCTCCTTTTATAGTTAAATTCCTCGGCGACGACGTCTCGTTTGAGAACTCGAGAGCTTGTCGGAATCTTCACATGGAGTACTTGCCCGGCGGGACCGTTGCTGACCTGTCTTCATCAACTCAACGTTTCGCTGATGTGAACGAGGAAACTGTTCGGTCATTTACCTACTGTATAGTCTCTGCTTTGAAGTACATACACTCAAGAGGTATTGTTCACTGTGATGTTAAAGGACGGAATATTCTATTGGGTCACAGTTTCGATTCCGTTAAACTAGCAGATTTCGGGTCCGCGATTGACGCCACATGCGGCGAGCCTCTCTTGCCCCGTGGAAGTCCGTTATGGATGGCTCCGGAGGTGATTAAACGAGAATACCAGGGACCGGAAAGTGACGTTTGGTCTTTGGGCTGCACAGTTATCGAGATGGTCACTGGAAAACCGGCCTGGGAGGATCACGGGGTTGACTCACTAAGTCGAATCGGGTTTTCAAACGAGTTGCCCGAGTTGCCGAGTCACTTATCTGTACTCGGTCAGGATTTTTTGAAGAAGTGTTTGGAGAGGGAACCAAGTAAGCGGTGGAGCTGTGATCAGCTACTGGAGCATCCATTCTTAGCTTCCGTGAGTCCTAATTTGTTGGGCAACGAATTGTCTCCACGTTGCGTACTTGATTGGTTTCATTCAGATTTCGAGGAAGATATTGACGTAATGGAACGCGGGATGAGTTCGAGTTTTGAGAATATCGAGGTCGTCGCGGGTAGAAATAGGATTGGTAAATTGGTGGCAAGTGGAGGGGTAAATTGGGAAACAAAAGATGGCTGGGTGGAGGTGAGGAGCTGTTGCGGGCATCGTGGAAGAGGAGAGGAGGAAGAATTGGGGACAAGTTCGGTATATTATTCTGATTCGGCGTGGATAAGTGAGGAAGGGTGTATAAAACGGGAAGTTTGTAATTCCATTGGCAGTGAATTACACGTTGATGGGTCTAACAGGTCGACCTCTTGTGGAATTTGCTGGTGTGGTGCGGTGTGCTCGGGCAGGAAAGGGGGTGGTGGTTTGGGTTGTCATTATGGGTCGCAAAAGGTGGAGCTATCGGTGGAGGGATGTGAGTTGCTGGTGTTGGTCGGGATTTACCGCATATTGTTGTGTAATTTGTTATTGTATTTACTGCAATTTATGAGAACAATAAGACGTAATTTTATTCTTTACTCTAAACTTTTATTATCGGGTTTAGTTCATGCATGTGAATGCGGGTGTATCCAGCTGTGTTTTCAGTCCAGCTATGGAGTTGTTCTGCTCTTTACAGGGTGTAGAACTACTATTCTGACATAGAGTTAGTCACTTTTTATAGTTTGGTGTCCTATTTGTGCTGCCATGTATTTATAGGTAGAAAACATAATTAATTTCCTTGCGGGATCTACTTTACCATTCATGCGATCACGTCAGAGTCTAAAATAGCTTCTAAAATGGTTACTTCGATAAAACTGGAGAGTAATTGTTTTCACCAAGCATCTTGAAAGAGACTCAATCTGAAATGGTTACTTCGATAAAACTGGAGAGTAATTGTTTTCACAAGTGAATGCTTCTTGTGATAACATAATATCTCCTATGAAAGACTCAATCTGAAAGCATATGATCTTGTCTTCACACGACAGCCTGAATCTTCTGATTCCCCTACGAATTAAAACAGAGGATCAGTCAAAGTCTAGAGCATAGATAACTAACAGCTTGTGAACATGGCAATTAGTCACAGGGACACTGTGGAGACAATAAGGAGAAGAATTGGAAAGAGTGGTTGATCAATTCAAGATTGAAGATACGACAAGATTGCCGCCGGATTGTAGTCTTGCTTGATTTTGTTTCCTGGAGGCAAGCGACCATACGTTTGCCATGGAGACTATTTTGGCAAACAAGGCATGCGGATCAACATGCAACTTGCTGGAGGAATGGTCTCTCATTATCATGTGCATGTCGGTGATTGTGTCCTAAATTGGTTACAACAGGAAACCATTCAATTTCGAAGAGACACGAGTGTCTTTACCAGCTATCCAAGAGAAGATTCAAATCTAATCGAAGTTATCCAACCGGATCATAATTTTTCCCTTTCTGATCAAGCACGGATTGTTAGTAGCCAATTTTTCTTAAATCATGTGGTTTCAGGGGGCTTGATTGCGTAACATTTCTCGATTCTGAATCTACAAACACCACAAAAGGGAGCTTCACTTGGACGAATCAATTAATTAGTGTACACTTTCCAATTAATCGGTGACATGACATCCTATTTGATTCCCACATTTCCTACACGGCGTTTCAATCACATTCTATGAATTTGATACGCGAATTCAATGTATAAACAGTACAAATATGTGACTGGACTTTGACGAATTATAGAGTGCCGAGTAAAATTTAAGACATAGCAGGCACTCGAGCTATTAAAGTCCAATGAAGCAGGATGGCCACTATCATTTCCAATGTGATATCTCTAAAGCGATAAAATATAATGACGTCGAAGATGATGTGGGATCAATGATACCTCAATGAGCTCCTTCTTGCCTGTCTTTTATTTTGGCATGCCACATGACCAGTGTCTCTTTGACGTCTCTTTGGCGGCATGGCATCAATTAAGATGAGCCCTGAGAGCAACTTGATGTCGGAGATATCCAGTTCTTAAATTCGATTTTCGAGATACAAGTGATAAAAAAAAAAAAAATCAAATCAAAGGATCCGAGCCCAGTTATAGTCGTGAACATGGCAAAAGCTTGATCAAAATTCATGCGTGAAACTTTTGTGTTTGGCACCTGTTATTTGTCAAACACTTGTAACTCGTACAAAAGATTGGATGTCCAGACGACTTCAGTGGTATCCCTGTCATCTATGCCTCCTGCGTGCTCCCAACATTTTCATGGACATAAGATCCGTTTTGCAGTGTGCTCTGTTAACAAACGACATTAAGATTTTATCATGTTTGCCAACAATTTTCTTCTTGATGATCTCCCATGACTTGAGATTCTTTTGATTGTTAAGTTTTGGCGTACATGATGAAGCTTCTCACTGGTGCTCCTCCTTTCATACACCGTGCACGCATTATAATATTGCCAAGATTCCAATTGTTCATAAAGAAATCTAATCCGAACTATGTTGCCAGGAAATTTCATTACATTTCTATCGTTACTTCTCTTCCTTTTGTCTGTTCCCATCACAGGGAACTGTGTTCGAGGCCGATCTTTTCGTACCGCAAAGGCCTGATCTTGATTAATCCATGAACCTGGTTGGTCTCGCACTCCGGGCCAGAGATCCCATGGAATGACAACATGCTCCCACGTCAGAAGGAAAAAGTTGCGGAAAGGAGACAATGATGTTATATAGTTGATAAGGGGGGTAAAACAAAGGAAAAATCATCCACTGTTGGCCAGTGATTTTGATAGGCAAAGAGCACAAAATATCAGCCACCCAGGGACTCGCCTGTTAGTTTTTCATTTTAATTTTTTTTTGAAACAATTTAAATCTTTTTATTGTTTTAAATTAATCTTTTTTTTTATTTTCATATCATTTTGATACATTGATATTAAAAATAAAAAAAAATTATTTTTATGTATTTTTTTAATAAAAATATATTTTAAAAAACAACAACAAATCACATTTTCAAACACTACCTTCATTGTTGTTGGTGTTGGTGCACCTAGTTTGAAAATTGATTTTTAATTGGTTAATGCATATGTTTAATATAAAAAATCATAGTTGAATCATATTTTTCAGCTTAAACTTCATTGTAAGGCATTAATATATCTAAGATTATTTATAATAAGTGATAAATTGATTTCAAATAATATTTGATTAACAAAAACTTCTAAACCATAGAACCTTGATCTCTTATTGAGAAATTACAAGTTTTTTACATAGTTTATATAATGATGCCATGAAAAGTAAAAATCCAGAGAACTTTAGTTTCTTATTGAAAAATTAGATTCGGAGAGCCTAAAGCATTTGGAAAAGAGAGACCTGAATTCGGTGAAAGGACGAGGGGATTAGTTAAAGACACGACAAGCTAAGCAAGTCTTCCACTCCAATCTGCCTTTCTTGGAACTCCTTTTTCTTTCATACTATTTGAAGTTGAGACCGTTCACACCAAAACAAATGGTTTGATCCCTTACAGTAACATTCTTCATTTCTTTTTTTTATCCGAAATTCTGCAAGTAAATACCTTATTTAAAATGTTGTAATTTATTTTATTTATTCAATTTGATATATTTGTATGCCATGTAAATGCATATAAAGTTCAATCAGCTCATTTTATATGTTTATCACTACTCTGCTCAAACCAGTGTTTAATGCATCAAGAAATATTTACCGTCACTCGTGTATAAAAAAAGAGCTAAAAACCTGTAACGAGAAGGAAAATGCCATGCTTGCAAACAAATTATAATGAAATGCCTATAAAAATCGCCTCTCCCGCATTGTTTTTTAATAATATAAATCAAACAAATGCATTATTCTATATCTTTGTGCTGCAATAATACAAAAAAAATCGCCTCTACACCATTGTTTATATTTTTTTTAATTGAGGTGGGTTATCATGTATGTTGCATGCATGTTGATTAATTTTATAAATATTAAAATTAATAATTATATAAATTTTCAGTAATCTTGAAATAATTTGATTATATAAACCTCCATGGGTTCTTTTTATATATATATATATATTTGTTGGCTTTTTATTTATTATTTATTTTTTTATTTTTATAATTTTCTGTTTTCTTCTCTGTTTTTATTATATTTCCTGGGCTACTTGCTAGTTGGTCCTTCAATATTTGGACCACTTAAAAAAAAAATTACAAAAAATTATAAAGTAAAGTGCAACTCGTTATATTCAAAAAATCGAACTAAAGTTTTTTATAATAATATAATTATAATGAATAATGATCTTTCTGATAACAAATAATATCTCCATGAATATTATCAAAAGCTCACTGAAAGTTTTCAATGATAATTGTCCGAAAGAGAACTTTTTCTGCACATCACGCACACAATTGAGCTCAACACCAGTATACTATAAATTAACAGGAAACGAGTCACACCGTCAAATTTATGAAAAATATCAATTATTTAAAATTGTCAAAAAGCATCAATTTCTTTCAGCCAGTAAAAAACACCCGCCACAACCTGCCATGTAGACATCAAAGCCTTATCCCAAGGACAAAATATCCTAACAAAGTAGAAATTTTGAAAAACAAATTAAATCTAGACTTTAAAATCTAAAAATTATTTTTTCCCAAAGTATGAAATCTTAAGAATTAGGAATAAAATCGTAAAAATTCAATATTTTTCAATAGCTCTCAAGAAATTTAAAAATTAAGTATTTTTGAAAAAGGCTTAAACTATTTAAAATGTTCAATAAACAAATAAAATCTAATTTTTTCCAAGAAAAAATTCCAGAATTTCTCACCGTTGAATTTTTGAAAATTTTCAATAAATAAAAAAAATTACACTCTTAAAAAACAATAAACCAAATGACGAGAAATTTTTATTTTTTATTAATATTTATATTTTTCAACATGAAATTTTTTTTTCTTGAACATTTTTTAAACTTTATAATTGAACAATTCAAACTTTTTATTCCTTAAATCTTGAAAATCTCTTTTTCTTTTGAGAATATTTTCACAAATCTTAATGGATAATTATTTTAGAAATATGTTTCTAAGAATTTCCAAAATTTATTTTTATCTCTTAAGCATTTCAGAGATTTTGTTTTTCTAAAATAAATTAACCTCTCTACGTATTAATTTTTTAAAATAATGACTGAATTAAATTTTAATTTTTCTCTTTCCTTTCGTTTTTACGTTTGCTCATAAGAAAAATTAACTATTTTGATTAGATATTAAGATAAGAGTAAGATTTCTTAAACCCAGAGTCAGTCAGGAAATAAAAAATTTCCAAAATGCTTAAGAAATTATTTTATATTTATTATTTTTTCAAAAATAGAAATTTATAAGAATTTTCGCTATTTTTTTTTTGTTATTTGAATTTTTCCAATATGAAATAAAATTTACTCTTAAGATTTTGAGAAACAAATTGTTGGAATTCTAATTCTTCATTTTTCAGTCTTTGAAAATCTTAACGTTTTAGTTTTGGAGTATGTTCACAGATTTTAATGGATAAATATTTTCAAAAAAAATTACAAGGATTTAAAAAATATGTTTTTATCTCTTAAATATTTACGAAATTTTCTTTATTAAAAGAAATTAGCCTTCTTAATTACCTCTTAAAAATGTTTTAAAACGTTGTTTTTCAAAATAATAACCGAATACACACACACACTCTCTAAGATAGTAAACTGATAATGTTACGACAACTATAAAATGTATTGTTACGTTTTGCATGGATGCTGGCGGTAATGTCAAAAAAATAAGATAAAATTTTAAGTTGCTAGGTTATATCCTAATATTTTATTTATATTATTTTTTAAATATTTTTTTTTTCAAATTTAAAATTTATATAGATTCACTCTACTTTATATTTAATTTTTATCAAATAAATAAAAATAATAAAATTTAAACTCGTGATCTTTTGTGATTAAATTTTTTTATTTTACTTAAAATTTTAACTTGTTAAATAAAATCTAAAATTATAATTTATATTATTCATTACCATATAAATGTTTTCCCGAGAGTAGCAGAGCAATTGCTTAGATGATCAAACTTGACTTTCCCAGCACTTGCTGCAAGTATTATAGATCCCTCGGAAATGTAAGAGATTTTATGATTAATATCAATTGTGTGTGCATACGAAGATATTTAACAATGCATTCTTTTTTAAGGATACAATCATTTCCACCTTGAGTAAGAAAGAAGCACCGTATGAGGGTAAGATCATCACATCGATCAGCATTTTCAGGTGAGAGATTCTTGGCCAAGCAAACAGCACCCGATACAGAGATAATTGATGTGCGAATCCGCTCTCAACCAGGAAATATCGACATGCGTCCAGTTACTAGAAATAAAATGCGCATCGCCTTTTATCAGACTTCTCCAAACATATCATCACAAAATTCAACCTTTCGTTTTCAGTGTTGTCCCGCATTGATGCCACGAACAGAGATGGGTACTTTCCTAGAAAGTCCTCGAGCAGAATGGAGAAAGAGGCTGTGTTGTGCCTCTTGAGGAGAACAGTATATGGAAGGTAGTGGTGTAGCTATCAAGATTTAGGTACGCGAACAGCTGCAGAAGTGAGTGGCAGTATACGTGCCAGCAGACCAAAAAGCTTTCAAGAATTGAAATATAATCTATTGCTTCAGTGAATATATATATTCGTTAAATAGCCAACAATATAAATAACTAACAGTCTAGATTTGATGGTGAAAATGAAGTGAGTTCAAATTAACAGTTTACATCTAAATGTAAAAATGAAGGATGAAATTATGAAATATTTAAATGGATATTGATGAAAAAACTTAACTTTATTCTATTCATGTCTTTGTCTTCCCTGTTCCTCAGGGATAGATAATACATTAAAACTATTTTTTGTCTCCATTTTCATAAACAAACGTGTTTTTATCCTAATTGTTCCTGTTTTATTTTTTTTTAAAAAAGTCAACTACTATCTATAAGTCAATTCACCCTCATTTTACACGACCTTGTTTCAGAATCTAAACAATCCAATTACCTCCTCCTCTTCATCTATACACTACTGATCTCTTCGTTTTACTATCAAGCTTTGGTACAGCACTTATTCACTTGCGTAAGAGGGAGACTTGCTTTGATTTATGTACCAAAGCAAAACAGTGATTGGTTGCTGATTCAAGAGAAGCAATACAGTGAGAGAGAAACCTCGCCTTTGAATCATCGTTATTGCTCCGTTAAAAGTCAACCCCCTCTCCCCCTCTAAAGTCTAACCTAGACCCACCGGGCCATCAACTTCCCGTGAACAGACCTAGTTTTCGGAACTAAATACGGCCCAAGGATTTAAAAGCCCAAGACCAATATCTGTTTGGTACAATGGAGATCTACGTCAACGTACAACCCAACTGAATCGCATTTTAGCTCGTCGAATCAAGGAAGAAGAAACAGACCCGTTTTTAACCGATCCACAAAATAACACACACTCTCCCCCCCCCCCCCCCCCCTCTGGTTTCTGATCTTGAAACCTCCGATCCAGGGCACCATGGCTGCTGCCAATGCCCCAATCACCATGAAAGAGGCTCTAACGGTAATATCCTCAACATTCTCTCTCTAGATCTGTGATTCCACTACATTTTTTTTTTGAAATACAAGTCTTCGTGCTGATTTTTATTTTGTTTGATTTGTTGTTGAATTGTTAGTTGTCGACCCTCGGTATCAACCCACAGTTCATAAACTTCACGCATGTGACTATGGAATCAGAGAAGTACATATGCATCAGAGAAACGGCGCCACAGAACAGCGTGGTTATTGTCGACATGAGCATGCCTATGCAGCCTCTAAGAAGGCCTATCACTGCCGATTCCGCCTTGATGAATCCTAATTCTCGAATTCTCGCTCTCAAAGGTATTTTTATAACACATAATGCAATCATTTTTTTCTATCTAATTGATCTGCTTATTTTCCAGTGAATAAAAGAGAACTGTATTTGTTATTTGTTAATAATTGCAATAATAGAAATAATTATGGCCTTAATCCTTGTCTAATGGTTAATGAATCTCGGTGTTTTGATTGGAAGCTCAACTGCCGGGAACTACGCAGGATCATTTGCAGATATTTAATATAGAACTGAAAGCGAAAGTGAAATCTCATCAAATGCCTGAGCAGGTTTCAATGTTTGAAATATTGATTTGATTTCCTACTTAACTTTTAGAATGCTAGTCTAAATTGTGGTATTCATGGTGTGTATGTGCTATAGGTTGTGTTTTGGAAGTGGAGTAGTGCTAACATGCTGGCCTTGGTAACTCAGACTTCTGTTTATCACTGGTCAATTGAAGGCAAGCATATTTTATCCTTCATGTTCTCAAGATTTTGCGACTTTCTTGTTTTTATTCCTCTTTGTTTATGATTTTATCATACTTGCAGGTGATTCGGAGCCTGTGAAGATGTTTGATAGAACAGCTAATCTACAAGGCAATCAGATAATCAACTATCGATGTGATCCTTCAGAAAAGTGGCTGGTCCTCATTGGAATTGCTCAAGGTCCTCCAGAGGTGTGTCATGCAGGCTTCTCCTATTTACATTTAGTAATTTATTAATTAATGTATTCATGATAGCACCATTCATGTTAGTGGCTCCATTGAGTTTTGCCATGTTATAAGAATTTATAAGTTGGATTTTAGTTAGCGAAATGGCTGTTAGGTGCTTCACATGCTTTCTTGGTAAATCTTGATTTGTAAACTTACTGTACTCATGCCCTTTTTTTATGCTAAAATTGGATGCTTCTGATGCGAAATTTTTTCTTGGACTTGGCCAAATAATATTTTGGGCTCTCAACTTATTTGTCTCCTTTTTTGTTGTTTGCTGTGCTCACTTCTTATAAATTGTATGGAAAACTTGGCATTTTCTCATTGCATTGGGAACTATTTAGCGATGATATACTATGTTTGTTGTTAAAATGTTTCTACGTGTAAAAGATTTGGTTGCTTGCACAATTCCTGAGACCGAAGTGGCTCGAAGCTTCACTTTTTGATAATTTGATACTTCCCAGAATAATGCACTGTTTTATGCCTAACTTATCTTGCTTATGAGAATTGCCTTGGTTAAATGTTTCCTCGTTCATGACTTTGAATACAGTTTTCCTCTAGTGTATGAAATAAGAGCTTGCATTTTTCCCATCAGACAACAGTTTGTTGTGTTTGAATGTTGTCCATAATATGTAGAAACTCATTTGGACCATGTTTTTTATTAGTACTAAATTTGTTGGCCCTGCTTTTAACTTTAAGTTGCTCCTATAGTGTCAAGACATTGTGGTTATTTCTAGAGCTTCTCCTTCTTTCTCTTACTGTAGACAGGCAAGAATGTTATTAAAAGTATGATTGCCCAGTCTTTAATGTGTTAATTTACAGTAACCATTTGTGTTTTGCTTGTTCTTTTCCCAGTTTTTTTTGGTGTATTAGGTATGGCAATTACTATGTAAGATGGCATATTTTGTCCTCTCCTTTGTTTTAAAGCTTACATATTTATTTTTTAGATTGTGAAATGCTCCTTTATGATCGATATTGCACCTACCTTGATGATTGCAGAGTTTTAAAATTCTTCCAGAGATTTCAACAGTGTTAATAATATCTAATATTTGTTGCAGAGGCCACAATTGGTCAAAGGGAATATGCAGCTTTTCTCTGTGGATCAGCAGCGTAGTCAGGCTCTTGAAGCACATGCTGCGTCATTTGCCACATTTAAAGTGTGATGTTAATCCTCAATTTTGTTTCATTTTGTAGATTCTATTTTTTAAATAGTAATTTTCTAATCTAGTTGCTCCTAGTATTGTTATTTAATTATACTTGTTTGCTTCTTTTCCAGGTTGCAGGAAATGAAAGCCCTTCAACCCTTATCTCTTTTGCATCAAGGTCGTTTAATGCTGGACAACTAACATCAAAGTTGCATGTTATTGAACTTGGTGCTGTGCCAGGTCATTTACTTTTCTTTGGCTTCTTTAGCCATATGCACATCATATGCAGTGTAATTGTGTCTTGGTTTCATTTGTTTGCTTTTATGCTGTGTCAAAGGAAGTTTTGGGCTTGGTGATACTAGAAGCATGTTGCTATGACTTTTCATACTGGCTTTCGGTGAAATCTGTTGGATACTGATTGTGCTATTGTCTATCAGGCAAACCTTCATTTACCAAGAAGCAAGCAGACCTGTTCTTTCCACCAGACTTCGCTGATGATTTTCCTGTGTCAATGCAGGTAAAGCATTTTTTTTATCAGGATTAGTAATGCTCCTGATAGGGTCACCGAAAGCTAAAATTTGTTTATTTTTATTTTGTGACAGATATCCCAAAAGTATGGCTTAATATATGCGATCACAAAGCAAGGACTTCTATTTGTTTATGACTTAGAGACTGCCAGCGCAATTTATAGAAATCGAATCAGTCCAGATCCTATATTTTTGACTACTGATGCTTCTTCAGTAGGTGGCTTCTATGCTGTCAATAGGAGAGGACAGGTTTTACTTGCCACTGTAAATGAAGCAACTATTGTGCCTTTTGTTAGTGGCCAGGTTTGCTTCCTGGATTTTTACCATTTCTGTTATGTTTTGCTATTATAGCGAAGAGGACCAAGTATCTTATATCATTGTTTGGTGGTTTGGCAGTTAAACAATCTTGAACTTGCTGTTAATCTTGCCAAAAGAGGAAATCTTCCTGGAGCTGAGAATCTGGTAAGAGCGCAGACACACACTTGTGTGTGTGTGTGTGTGTGTGTGTTCATTTATTAACTCTGCCGATCGTTGGAGTCAATCCTACTCTTGCCTTTGTTTTTATGTTGTGATCATTTGATATAATGTCTGTTCATCATTTTGTTGCTTAACATTGAATAGATAATTATTTCTAACTCGGCACAGGTTGAAAGTTCTCCCTGCACCGGAGAAAAACTAAAGACTGAAACATTTCCTAATATAAATCACAAGAAACATGGTGTATTCTATTTAAGAGTTAAAAAAAATTATTCTACCTTCAAGAAATAAAACTCTGTGCAACATTAGATTCTATCCTATGGATTGTTGGGTCTAACAACAGAACATTTTAAACTTGAATATGGTAGAAAAGCATCCCACTTCTATTTTGAAATTTCCATGGAAGGTAATTTATGATGGTTTCTTAAAGTTGACATTATTTTATTTTATTTCAGTTTACCTTGAAAAATACCATGGGCTGACTTGAAAATTTACCATGCATGCTTTAATTGATTTATGCCTGTGCACATGGTATGGTGTGTGTCCAGTTTCTTCCATGAAACATCATTGGTGTCTCTTTCAGGTTGTCCAGCGGTTTCAAGAATTATTTTCTCAATCAAAGTATAAGGAGGCCGCGGAACTTGCCGCGGAATCTCCACAAGGAATCCTCCGAACTCCTGATACTGTTGCTAAATTCCAGGTTTTTTTAGTGCAAAGTTTTCATTGTTTTTACTTTTTTTATTTCTTTGTTTCTTTATCTATGAAGATACAGTGATTTCAAGGTCCTGAATTTCTAGTTTTTTTCATGTGCTACAGAGTGTTCCAGTTCAAGCTGGGCAAACACCACCATTGTTGCAGTACTTTGGAACTTTGTTGACTAGAGGAAAGCTTAATGCTTTTGAATCATTGGAATTATCACGCCTTGTTGTAAATCAGAATAAGAAAAATCTTCTGGAGAACTGGTTGGCCGAGGACAAGCTTGAATGCACTGAAGAGCTTGGAGATCTTGTGAAGGTCAGTTATACTTATCATTGCTAGTGATGCTCTGTTTCTTCTTTTAATAGCAAAAAAATGGACTATTTATTCAATTATTCTTTCAACTTTTATCTAATATTTGTCCAACACGCTACTAAATGACTTGATATACTGAGATGGCATTGAGAGACCTCCCCCGGGTCCAACAATTCTTTCTGATATCAATACTGGTAAATATGGTATTTAGGCTGGGCATGCAAACCTTGTAGGGCCATCTGGGTCGCTGTTGGGGTAGGGTTTACTTGATGTAAACAACTTGGATATGTTTAACTTGACATGGATTTAATTTTCTGCTTTGTCTATGTTGTTAATGCATATTATTTTTCATCTTTCTGATATCATAAACATATTTTCATTGCAGACCGTTGATAATGACCTTGCATTGAAGATATATATCAAAGCCAGGGCAACTCCAAAAGTTGTTGCAGCATTTGCTGAGAGGAGGGAGTTTGACAAGATTCTTATATACTCAAAGCAGGTAAAGCACTCACATGCTCGTTCATTAAATTCTGCTGTTCATATGCTGCCAAGTTCCAGATTGAGTAATGTTGAGAATTCAATATTTTGAGTTAGCTACTAGTTATTTTTTGGGTGCTGATGATTTATAATTTTATTTCACTGGTATAGGTTGGCTACAACCCTGATTATTTGTTCCTCCTCCAAACAATATTGCGGACAGACCCTCAGGTTCATAAACTCTCAGTTCATTATTTTTAGTTGCGCTCACACACAATCAGGTGTTCGTATACACGTGTTTCAACCAAGAATGCAATGGCTGATGGTTCTCTTATTTTGTTTAAGTTTTGTTAGCATTCACCTTCGTTTCAACTTTCTGGATTGCAGGCTGCCGTTAATTTTGCTCTAATGATGTCTCAAATGGAGGGAGGTTCCCCAGTTGATTACAACACAATAACTGATCTATTCCTTCAGGTTTTACTGTTTTATTATTTTTAAGCGCGAAATAATTCAAATATGTGCAAAAAAGTGCCTTTATACCTACTGGCTATTTTATTTTTCCTGATATTATTATTGTTGTTTTTCAGAGGAATTTGATCCGCGAGGCAACAGCTTTTTTGCTGGATGTTCTGAAGCCAAATTTGCCTGAGCATGGATACCTTCAAACTAAGGTCAACACCCCTTTTTTGCGGCCTTAAATTATTTTGTATACTTGAAATAACCATTGATGGCTTAACAGTTTGCATGTTCATATCTACTCAGGTTTTGGAGATCAATCTTGTGACATTTCCAAATGTTGCAGATGCTATATTAGCTAATGGTATGTTTAGTCACTATGATCGCCCACGTATTGGCCAACTATGTGAAAAAGCTGGGTTGTATATTCGAGCACTTCAGGTAAAATGCCTTCTCAATTCTTAAGTAAAACCTTTTAGCTTAAGAATTTCACTATTTCCTGTGCTAACAATTTTTTTTCATATAATGCAGCACTATACTGAGTTGCCTGATATTAAACGTGTTATTGTGAACACACATGCCATTGAGCCTCAGGTTTGTGCATGATGCATAAACAAGTTTGTCCCAAGTGAATGTAACATTATTCCTAAATGTTAATGTTGCTTCTTTTCAGGCTCTCGTCGAGTTCTTTGGTACTCTTTCTCGAGAATGGGCTCTTGACTGTATGAAAGATCTACTTCTTGTCAACCTGAGGGGCAACCTTCAGATTATTGTGCAGGTAGAGTACCGTTTAGAAGCAATCACTAATACTACCTTTTCTTTTGGGGCTAATAGGCATCTCTCTATGCAGACTGCCAAAGAATACTGTGAGCAATTGGGTGTGGATGCATGCATAAAGCTCTTTGAGCAGTTTAAGTCATATGAAGGACTGTATTTCTTTTTGGGTTCATATTTGAGCTCTAGGTACACCTTTTTTGATAACTTGGATTCTCTTATCTAAAAGACAATGATTTTGGTTGTTAAATTATATGCTGCAACTTCTTATTTTCACTCCTTTGCTTTCTGCGTAGTGAGGATCCTGAAATCCACTTCAAGTACATTGAAGCAGCTGCTAAAACTGGGCAGATCAAGGAGGTAGAACGCGTGACACGTGAATCGAACTTCTATGATGCTGAAAAGACGAAGAACTTTTTAATGGAAGCCAAGCTTCCAGATGCACGTCCACTGATCAATGTCTGTGATCGTTTTGGTTTTGTCCCAGACCTTACCCACTATCTGTTTGTAAACAATATGCTTCGCTATATTGAGGGTTATGTTCAAAAGGTAATTTTTTTCTTAGTTTTATTTTAATGTTTCGTGGCTTTGTATTGCCAAAATCATTCTTAAGTGATAATATAGTCCCAGTTTTCATTTTCCCCTGGTTCTTTTGTTTAATAGGTCAATCCAGGAAATGCTCCCTTAGTTGTAGGACAACTGCTTGATGATGAATGTGCTGAAGATTTCATTAAAGGCCTTATTCTGTCTGTTCGTTCTCTTCTGCCAGTTGAGCCCTTGGTGGAGGAGTGTGAGAAGAGGTTTGTTGTTTTTTTCAGAATGTGATGTTCAATCATCCGTTGTTATTGCCACTTCACCTAGTATTTTCTTTGCAGAAATCGCCTCCGCTTGCTCACTCAGTTCTTGGAGCATCTAGTCAGTGAGGGAAGTCAAGATGTGCATGTTCACAATGCTCTTGGTAAAATCATTATTGAAAGTGGTGACAATCCAGAGCATTTTCTTACTACCAACCCATATTACGATTCACGAGTGGTCGGTAAATATTGTGAGAAGCGCGATCCCACCCTTGCTGTTGTTGCCTATCGAAGAGGACAGTGTGATGATGAATTAATCAATGTCACAAACAAGAATTCATTGTTCAAACTGCAGGCCAGGTATGCATATTGTTCATCAGTAAGTGTTCATGGCTCATTATGTGCATAGATTTGTTTCCTTCTGCTGATGGCCCAATGGTTTCATTCAGATATGTCGTAGAACGGATGGATGGTGATCTCTGGGATAAAGCCCTTAGTCCTGATAATGAGTACAGAAGGCAGTTGATTGATCAGGTTGTATCGACTGCTTTGCCTGAAAGCAAGAGTCCTGATCAAGTTTCAGCAGCTGTTAAAGCTTTCATGACAGCTGATCTTCCACATGAACTGATCGAACTTCTTGAAAAGATAGTTCTTCAAAATTCTGCTTTCAGCGGGAATTTCAATCTGCAAAACCTGCTCATCTTGACTGCCATCAAGGCTGATCCATCAAGAGTTATGGATTACGTTAATAGGCTGGACAACTTTGATGGACCTGCAATTGGGGAGGTGGCTGTGGAAGGTCAGTTGTATGAAGAAGCATTTGCCATTTTCAAGAAGTTCAATCTTAATGTTCAGGCCGTCAATGTCCTGCTGGATAATATTCATAGCATTGATCGAGCTGTGGAGTTTGCATTCCGGGTGGAAGAAGAAGCTGTCTGGAGCCAAGTGGCCAAGGCCCAACTGCGAGAGGGGCTAGTAAGTGAAGCAATTGAGTCCTTTATCCGTGCAGATGATGCTACTCAATTCTTGGAAGTCATAAAGGCAGCTGAGGATGCAAATGTATATCATGACTTGGTGAAGTACCTTCTAATGGTGAGGCAAAAGTCAAAGGAGCCCAAGGTTGACAGTGAGCTCATATATGCATATGGTAAAATTGATCAACTGGGTGAAATTGAAGAATTTATTCTCATGCCTAATGTTGCTAATCTCCAAAATGTTGGAGATCGTTTATATGACGAAGCCCTGTATGAGGCAGCAAAGATTATATTTAGATTTATCAGTAACTGGGCTAAGCTAGCTGTCACACACGTTAAGCTAAAAGAGTTTCAAAGTGCTGTTGACGCAGCTCGAAAAGCAAACAGCTCGAAAACATGGAAAGAAGTCTGCTTTGCTTGTGTTGATTCTGAGGAATTCCGCTTGGCTCAGATATGTGGTCTCAACATTATCATACAGGTGGTTATTTTTTAATCCTTTCTCCAGTTTCATTCTGTCTGATACCAATGTCTTGAGTGTAATTTGTTATGATGATGGTTCCTTAAACGGACCTTGAGCTTTTTGGCTCCTGATTATTTTTCCCATAAATCTTCATCTTTCGCTGTTAATGAGAGTGACACAGGTAGACGATGAATTTCTGTTCTTAGATGTAAGTATTCTATTGCTCATAAATTCTGATTCCTGTTTTTTCTACCATTAAAGGTTGATGATTTGGAAGAGGTCAGTGAGTATTACCAGAACAGGGGATGCTTTAGCGAGCTCATCTCTTTAATGGAAAGTGGGCTTGGTTTGGAGCGTGCACATATGGGCATCTTCACTGAGTTGGGAGTTTTATATGCGAGATACCGCCCTGAGAAGCTTATGGAGCACATCAAGTTGTTCTCAACTCGTCTCAACATCCCCAAGCTAATAAGAGCTTGTGATGAACAACAGCATTGGAAGGAACTGACATACTTATACATCCAATATGATGAATTTGACAATGCTGCAACCACTATAATGAACCACTCTCCAGAAGCATGGGACCACATGCAATTCAAAGATGTTGTAGTGAAAGTTGCAAATGTTGAGCTCTACTACAAGGCTGTGCACTTTTACTTGCAAGAGCATCCAGACCTAATCAATGATCTTCTTAATGTGATTGCACTTCGTGTTGACCATACTCGAGTAGTGGACATAATGCGAAAGGTACACTTTGTCATTTATCGTGTTATGTTTCTGTTGCTTCCACTTTTCTTGGAGAGTTAGTGGCTAGGGAGAGTTTTGTCTGTAATATCTTATTCACATCTGCAATTGTATGAGTTTCAGGCTGGTCAACTCCGTCTCATTAAGCCATACATGGTTGCTGTTCAGAGCAACAATGTCTCTGCTGTGAATGAAGCATTGAATGAAATTTATATCGAGGAGGAGGACTATGACAGACTTCATGAATCTATTGAGTTGCATGATAACTTTGACCAGATAGGCCTTGCACAGAAGGTTAGTTTAAATTTCAAAGAATGACTGAATGTCCTAAAGGTTGATTTTTTATTTACAAGTGTTAATAATGTGTTTAAGCAGATTGAGAAACATGAGCTTCTTGAGATGAGACGTGTTGCTTCTCATATATACAAGAAAGCGGGAAGGTGGAAGCAGTCAATTGCTTTGTCGAAGAAAGACAATCTTTACAAAGATTGTATGGAAACTTGTTCACAATCTGGTGATCGTGAACTTTCAGAGGAGTTGCTTGTCTATTTCATCGAGCAGGTTTGTTTTCTCTAGTTCTTCTCTCCCTATCTCTTCTCTCTCCCATCCCCTCTGTGTTTGTGTGTGTATAGCAATTCTCCACACTTTGCATCTTTAGTGCCTTGCAAAAGCTTCCTATCTTGAAGTCTCTGTGCACTATCGACTATCCCCTTGCTCCTCACAATCTCTTTTATTTTCCACCGGATTTTTTCTTATTTTTGTCTAATTCGATTCTGATGTCTGTTAAAACAAGATTGATTTTAGTCTTTCTTCGAATGTCTTTTCAAGTATTAAGCCATTGGATGATATAAATTTCAGACTACAGTATTTTTAAAAATTCTATCATGCAGTCCTCTTTTGAAAAAGAAAAAAGAAACCCCTGAAACACGTGAGAATTTTGTTTTGCTGGATTGTTTGGTCAAATTGGGAGATCTGCATTTACGATCTTGTTTAATGCTGGTGCAGGGAAAGAAAGAGTGCTTTGCAGCTGCCCTCTTTGTTTGTTATGATTTGATCCGACCAGATGTTGCTATGGAGCTGGCCTGGATGAACAATATGATTGATTTTGCTTTCCCATATCTCTTGCAGGTAGTCTTTATGCCCCTCATTATTAATTGTTAACACTTTTAATATTTTCTTCAACCTCTGATTTTGTTTTTCTTTTCTGTTTTGAAGTTTATCCGTGAGTACACAAGCAAAGTAGATGAGCTCATCAAGAGCAAACTTGAGGCTCTTAATGAGGCGAAGGCTAAAGAGAACGAGGAGAAGGACATGGTTGCTCAGCAGGTAAGGGCAGCTTAATGCTTTTAACATTAGCCCTTAATGTATCAGTATAAAAATTCCTTTCCTTTATATTTTTGTTGTCTTTCTCGCAAAAATTTGATGAACTTGTTCTCAAGCTTTCAATGAATAATATGAAATGAAAATAAAGTGCCTTCAAAGCTTTTTTCTTCCACTGAGCTAATTATATGCAGATTGTTAAATATGAAGAAGTTGATCAATAAAGGTATAATAGTACAGAGTTTTTAAAGATAAATAAATGAAAAGACCTTGTTAATATTTTCTCCAAATTATCACGTTTAACTGCTCTTTTAGAAGAAATGCCATTGACAATGTGCTTTTATAATGAAGTCCACACTAATATGTAAAAATAGTTGCAGTGTTATTGGTATTCAGGTTAAACTCATTGCACTTTTTCCCGCTCATTTTTGTGCAGAATATGTATGCACAGTTGCTGCCCCTTGCTTTGCCTGCACCGCCAATGCCTGGAATGGGTGGTCCAGGGATGGGTGGAGGTTTTGCACCACCTCCTCCAATGGGTGGAATGGGAATGCCACCTTATGGCATGCCACCCATGGGCCCCTACTAATCTGGACGCCAACCTCTGAAATTATATTCTCCAGAATTCATTGTCTGCCACTGAAGGTGAATTCAGTCCTTTGCTTCCGGGAGGAAATTGACTGATACTCTGAACTGGTACCCCGCCATTGCATTTGCTGTAATGTTTATTTCTCTCAGGATTCTGTCGGTAAGAGCAGAGCAAGTTTTTTCTCAAGTGAAGGCTGAGCCAAGTGAATAATATGTTTTCGACAGATCGGGTTATGAAATTTGTTGTGATTGTGGCACTTGAATATGTGCTTTAGTTATTTAGCTGTAATAACATTTTGTTTTTGCTAATTGTCAAAGGCACGGTAATTGGATTCACGTCAGTGATTTGAAATTTTGTAATCACCATGTTTCTTCCATGTACAACAGTTAAGTTTATACTTGAAAAATGATGTTTTGCTGGAGGACTTGTATCTTTCTTGCAAAGTTATTTTTATATTCTTGCTATGTGGCAGTACTGCTGGATAATTTTCTTGAATTAGTGGTTTCAAATTCTTGGAAATGGCTGCCACTCCAGGTCGTAACTTTAGCCTATTGTATGAAGGATTTATTTGGCATTACAACTGTATTTTTAAAAATATTTATTTTTTTTAGTTTTAAATTAATTTTTTTAATGTTTTGATATAAAATAATTTTTTTAAAAAAATATATTAATTTGATGTATTTTTAATTAAAAAATATTTTAAAAAATTAACTTTTATTACACTTGAAGAGGTTTCAAATTCGGATCCAGTAGCCATCAAACCACCAGTTGGTTTTTAGGGTGTTGCTAGATTATTCGATGGTGTTATACAAAAAGATATCAGTTGGAAAACATATAAGAATCATGTTGATCGGGTTAATAAATATGGTTTGAATAAAAAAATTAAAATAATAATATATTAGATAGAATCATGTTAATCTATTAAATCCATGATCTGGATTATGAAATTATAATAACTTTATATAAAATAAATCAAAACAAATTATGAAGTTCGACTCTTAATTATCAATTTAATATTAAAGGATAAAGTTAAAAAAATAAATAAAAAAAAACTTAAGTTAACTTGTTAAATTTATGGCTGGGGTCATGAGACCAAATAACCCTGTAGAAAGTAAATCAAAATAAATTAAGAAACATAATTATCAATAAACTCAATATTGAAGGATAAAATTAAAAAAAAATTCAATTAAAAAAGACCCAAGACAATCTGAATTAACCTATTAAACCCATTACTTGATTCTTAAGTTTGAGATAACCTCATAAAAAGTAACTGAAAAAATTACTCGAGTCAACCGGGGTTAACATATCAAACTTGCGATTCGAGTCATTAGACCGAGATAACACTATAGAAAAAAAATCAAAACAAATGATAAAATTTAATTCTCAATAAACCCATTGTTGAGTGATAAAAAAATTCAATTTATAAAAATAACAGAACAAGACAACTTAGGTCGATCCAAGTTAACAAGTAAAGTTCATGACCCGAGTAACGAGTCTAAGATAACCTCATAGAAATTAAACCGAGACAAAACATAAAGCTTAATTTCTAATTAATTAAATATTAAATAAAAAAATTAAATCAACCAGATTAATATGGTACAGATTATGGAATTGAAATAATTATATAGAAAATAAATTGAAACTTAATCTTTAATAAATTAAATATTAAATAATAAAATTTAAAAAATATACATTAAAAAAAAAAAAAAAATTTAAAAAATATCATTATAAATAATTTTTTTTTTAAAGTGTTGCGCGTTAAAAGAATTGCCCTTATTGTTTTTGTTAGTGATTAATAATTAAAAATGAGTAGTAGTCATTATTATTATTATTATTATTATTGAGGCCGTGTGTTGCTTAATGATAACAGCGGTGTACAGATGAAGATGTACATCACTTGGATCCACAAATTTACGACTCTACATGAGAAATGCAACCTAATAATATTTTTTATGTTAAGCATGCTCTTGAAATTGAAATGGAAGATACATTTCCTAAGAAAAAAAATCATAAACTGATTTTCGTCGAGAAAAACACTCTAAATATCTTTCATCTCTCAATCAATAAAAAACAATCAATAAAAAACTATATGCGTGCATTTATATATATAATAAGTTGGGCCGGGTTATTACACTTCTTCCTATCAAGATCCAATAACATTGAGGCCTCCCTCCCACCATGACCCTACAACATTGGACCCTCCCTCCACCAGTATCCTTAACTAATCTTAGTATTATAAAGTCGGTGTGAGCAATTAGAATTTAACTTGATTTTAGATGTGATTTGTTTTTTATCATACATACATACATTTTCACAAATAAACTATCAAAGGTTAATTATTGTGAATGTTTCTTCACAATAATGATGGTGATAGTTATGACGGAGAAAATATCAATTCAATTTGAATGGATTCAAAACGTTGTTATTGTATGGATCGTGATTAACAATTCTACCGTTCTCATCTATAATATTTTAGTACTTCCTCTTAAAATGTTTTTTTCTTTTCTTTTATTGATTTTTTTTCATATTGTAAAGACGAGATAAATTGATGTGATTTTTTTTATATTATACGGAAGTTGGGTGATAATAATTTTTTTTTTGTTTTAGGTTGGGTTGAATTTCTAATTAAAACATGTTTGGTTTTGTATTTCAAAAATTCTATGAAAAAATTTGACAATTTTTAAGTTTTTACTTTATTTCAAATTAATACTTTTTATGTTTTTGTATTATTTTTTGATTTTTTTAAAAAAATATATTGAGGTTGTGCCTGGCTGCGAAGCGAGACCTAGGAAATTTTAAAATTTTAAAATTTTTTCTTTACTTCAAAATAATTGTTTTTTTTAGATCGTGTTAGGCTTCAAAATGGACTCAAGAAAAAAAAAATACTAAATTTACAGTAAATATTACTACTATATAAAAAAATAGATTTTGATTTTAAGGATAAAATCAATTATTATTATTATTATTAATTTGGGTTTGGTAACCCCTTTTAGATCCAAAAAACTTAAGGATCAAAAAGTACATCTAACCCGTAATTTTAAAAATTCTTTGAATTTTTTTTGAAATTTTGTTATCTAATATTGTCATATTAAGGCTGATAAAACCCTTAATAAATTTTTGATTCGCATCATATACTTTACAAAATTTTGATATTATATAAGAGATTTTTTTTGGGTAATATAAGATATTTTAATTTTATAATATTAGTGTATCAGATTCAAAGTTTTATCAATATTTTATTATCTTTAGAGTTTTTATGTAGTAGTTTTGAATTATATATATTATTTAATGTGGGTCCTACTAGTGGAGGACCCAATTGGGTGTTGGGTCCTATCGGGTGCAGGATCCATAATACTTCTCGATCTTGCAGGGTGCAGTACTCACAACGTTAGGCCTTGCTCACAATAGGCTCTACCTCCCACAACAGCAGGACCCAACAATAATGGGTCTTATAACTAGGACCTAACAGCTTTGGGCTCTGCCTTTGTCATGACCCAACGTTCAATTTGACTAAGTGCCCACGAGTACCTAATATTTTTTAGCTTTACTTACCAACATAACTCACACATCCAATTGGACCCTATCTCTACTAGGACCCAATATCTTTAGGCCCTTTTCAACCAGGACTCAACAACAAGACCCAACGTTGTAGGTATTGCTAGGAGGTCATGCCCAATAGTGTTGGTGTGGGTTTGTTACATTCAAAATCTGACTCTGAAATTAATATGGAGTAAACTAGTAGACTTGCCGGGTCAACCCATAAATCGGGTAATCCGGAAAAAATCTAGAATGAATATTTTTTTTTTCAAATGTGTTTTTCTTCTATCCTAATGGGTTAAAAAACCAAACACAATACCAAATGGGACATAGTGTCTACTAGGAGCACGTTTGAAAATGTGGGCCAAGCCGTGTTTTTAATTTTTTTTTTAAATAATTAATTTTTTTGTATGTTTTAGATCGTTTTAATATGCTGATCTCAAAAATAATTTTTTAAAAATAAAAAATATCATTTCAATGTACTTCAGCATTAAAAGCACTTTAAAAAATAACCACAACTATATTTTCAAACAGATACATGACTTATGCCTCGCTGCGAGTTAAATAATTAATATTTAAAAAAACGCTTCTAGAGACAAAAAAAAAAAAAAGGGGGGTTTTATCAAAATTTAATTTTTTAATATTTTTTAATTAATTTAATGTTTTAAAAAATAAAAATATTATTTTAATATATTTATAAATAAAAAACATAATAAAAAAAAAACTGTGCCCCCCTGAGGGCCTTACAAACACCTCAGAGTCAGAATACTATGACAAGACAGAACAGGTAAATTTTAACAACTCCAGAGAATAGAAAGAGTCCTCGACCCTTGATTTGATAAAAAATCCATCCTCAAATTTTTAACCCGGAAGGAAAAAAATAAATAAATTAATCAATTGTCTGTAACTATTGTGTCGTGCGTAAAGCTCACGCCTCTTTTTATTCAAAATCTATTATAATTCAACCCCCACTATATATAAACTTCCATCACTTAACTAGTACAGCCCCCAAACCCCCAATCCCTCCAACACTGAACTAAAACACCAGACCCCTACTTTTATCCTCTCCAAGCAAGAACATCAAATCTAATGGCAAGCGCAGAACCCGAACACGAGCACAGAGAAGATGAGGAAGCTCCAGCCGGAGAAGACGAAGACACCGGTGCTCAGGTTGCTCCGATCGTCAAGCTCGAAGAAGTTGCTGTCTCTACCGGTGAAGAAGATGAAGATGCGATCCTCGATCTGTAAGAAAATAAATCTATCACTTTCACCTTTTAAGTGTTTTAGTTAGTTTTTTTTTTGTGATTAAATGCCTTTTTTTTTGTTTTTAAAAAAACTTCAAGGAAATCGAAGCTTTATAGATTTGATAAGGACGGGAATCAGTGGAAAGAGAGAGGTGCTGGCACTGTCAAGTTATTGAAGCATAAAGAGTCTGGAAAAGTTCGTCTTGTTATGAGACAATCTAAGACTCTCAAGATCTGCGCTAATCATCTCGGTTTGTTCTCGTTCTTTTTCTTACTCTTTGTGTTTTTTTTGTTGTGATTTTGCTAGGGTTTTAAACATGTTGTGCGTGTGTTTTTGTAGTGCTGCCTACTATGTCCGTGCAGGAGCACGCAGGGAATGATAAGTCGTGTGTGTGGCACGCTACAGATTTCGCTGATGGTGAATTGAAGGATGAGTTGTTCTGCATTCGTTTCGCATCTGTTGAAAGTGAGCTATTATTAGTATATGTTAAGAACTTCTTAGCTAGCAATTTTTCTGATTGGAAGTGCTTTTATTTCATTTTTACTGGTCTTGGATCGTGGTTCTGTTTGAATTGATTCTGCGTTGCAAATGTTGCATGGTTGATTGCATCTGTTGCAATTCATGTCTGCTTGCATGATATTTCGGTGTTGCTATGTAGTTGTCTTTGAAATGTTTTTTTTGGAGGTGAAGCTTGCAAGTATTGATTGCTGTGGGGTCTTGAAACTGTGAATGCACTAGAGGAATTTTGATTTTCTTAGTGAGCAGGTGTGCTCTTTTGTTTGTTATATCGTATTTGGTTTTCAGTATATTCATTATAGGTGTAATTGAGTAGTAGTAGTAACAACTATCCTTGTAGTTGGTTGATATAAACTGAAGGCTTTGGGGTCATAATTGCATTGCATCATCATGCAACTTGCTCTAAACAAAACCTGGTATTAATTTTATGCTTTTGCTTTTTTTGGTTTCTAGTTGGGGTAGGTTCTGTGTGCTCATGCATGCTGCACTGCTGCTAGAGATGTGCAACTCTCCTCTGAACATAACCTGGTATTAATTTTATGATTTACTTTTTGGGTTTCTAGTTAGGGTAGGTTCTATGTGTATTCATGCACGCGGCACTTCTGCTAGAGATGGTTAGGACTTGACATGTTTCTTATGTAACTTGGTTTTGAGTGTATGCTCTTTGCTTACTTGCTTTCAACTCAGGCAAAGTTTTGTGTGTACTAACACATGATGCCTAAGATGGTTACGATGTAAAAGAGTCTATGACTATGTTTTGAGCATGTTGTTAAATGCTGTAATCCGGTGAAGTAAGAGAAATATTGGAGATGGTTGCTGTCTATATCAACTAGCTCTAAATAAACGAGTGAGGTGTGGAATTTGCAGAGTCAGAACACATGAACACATGTTATATTTCATTCACTATGAAATATGTTGTTCTATATTAGTGTCAATATCTTATGATGGAATGAGTTGTCTCTACTCTATTAGCAAAAAAATCATTTACTGGTTAAGTGAGACAGGGAGAATAAGAATCTCAACTTCAATAGCAACTTTGTTGATTAACCTTGATTGTCTTAAACTGTTTTTTCCAATCATCCTGTTCTCTTAGAAAAACCACATGCAAGTTGTGAGAACCCAAAATAGAAATTTTGGTAATGTTGCTATGGAAGTGTCCGTATCACTCAGTGGAACTTGAGTTTGAGTCGGGACCTTAATGCCATGAGCTAGTAAAATTTAACTCTTATTTCCAGAAGCAAGTGTGGGCGGGAAGAGGGCATGTGTGTATTCAAATTGTAAGGACCTGAAGTTCATTTAATGGCGGGTCTCCATCGGATTGTGTTGTTGACTTTTACTTAAGCATGATGGATGTATGTATTTTTTGGGTAGACATAATATGTCTTGCTGTCTCTTTATTCTTTACATGTGACTGAAACACATGCATTATACTTATCTTCTTCCTCATTGATTACTGATATTTGGTTTTTCCTCAGATTGCAAAACTTTTAGGGAAATGTTTCAAGAAGTTGCTGAATCCCAAGAGAGCAAAGAGGAAAATAAGGATGCAACTGTTGTTGCTGATGCATTGGAGAAGTTGAGTGTTGAAGGGAAGAAAACTGAGGAGAATGCTGGAGAAGAGGCACCTGCTGCAACCAAAAATGAGGAAACTAAGACTGACACAGATAAGAAAGGGGAGAAGCCTGCTCCCTCAACTTGAGGGTTGATTTGTTTGTTTTGCCATTCCCTTGGCAGCATGATGAGTTCAGTTGTCAACCATATTTCTTGTCCATTTTCTGGTTTTCTCTTGCTCTAGAAATTTGTTGGAATTGGGCAAAGTATGGTTTGGGGTCTCTGCATTATGTGGTATGAGTCTGTTAGCATTTGGTCAAGCTTTGGATCGGTTGTGATTTTGCAGTCTGGGTATTGTCAAAGTTTCAGGCAGGTTTTTGTTTACATGGTGTATGTCGGCTGTGGGCTCGGGGGTGCAGTTCGAAGAGGAAAAAATGGGAACAAAACCTTTTACAGACTGTTTTACTGGGATATAATTCCTTGAACTGCTTGGGGTCTGAATTATTATCCTGTATTATGAGGATGATTTGTGTGCTACTATTGATCTTTTTGTTGAAAGATTCATTTATCTAATTTCCTTTGGCTAAGATTCCATTAAAAGTCGGTTGAAGGAATTATTTATGTTAGCTCACTACATAATTGGAGGACTGGTGGTTTTTTATATAGAAATGAGTGGGAGGCTTGTGGTATGGGCGTGAATCTTTTGATTTCATTTTCTGCTTAGACATGCTTCTGATGCATCTGCGCACAGAAAGAATATCACGCAACTGAGCGGCATTTTGGCCAAGCTTTGTGCAGCCCTAGGTCACAGCAGCCATGCGAGCAACTGAACAAAACCTAGAGCTTGGCAATCTGATTTCATTTTTATAATCCTCGGAAAGGAAGGTGGACCCGGGCGTCTAGGAGGTTTATGTCATGTTCAATTGCTCCGAGCTTCAAACCACTAAATTTCTTGGGATTTGTTTTTTCATTTGGTGGTTGTGCTGGAGCCACAAAACTATAAATTATAAACTATAAAACATACCTGATCAAATTGTCGAGCTTGCTCGGGTGGCTATGATCCCACTCCCAAGGATGAAGATGACAAACATTTACTGATTTTATAGGTGGACTAATGAAGCGTTACAATAACCACATTAAAAGGTAATTCTTTTTTTGTACTCTTTATCATTTATTTAACACTTCTTGCAATATTATTTATCTGTATGAAAAAAATTCCAAACAAAATCTATTTTAAGTTTTTTTATTTTGAAAAAGCTAAGCACTACATGCTAGTAAAAATATATTTTTCTCAAGATAGTTTGCAATTGTCGTGTACAGCTCTACCATTACCCTGTTAAATAATTAGTTGGGACTCGACCGATCATTTCAAATGCACTCTTTAAACTGGGGTGTAAAAAATGACAATATTCAGCACCGCAGTCCAAAAGTCGGCGGCTGGCGGCCTTGATTGCACCGATCCTTTTTTCCAATCAAACCCCCTTTCAAGTTATTTGCCTTGATTGTGCTGGGCTTCTCGTTATGGGGATCTGTCCCTCAAAAAATTTATACAGCTGAAAGGCAGAACAAGGTGTAAATCAAAATTCTTAAAAAATTTAATTTTTTTTTAAAATTAATATTTTTATGTGTTTTGAATTGTTTTGATACTTTCATCTCAAAAATAAATTTTTAAAAGATAGAAAATATTATTTTAATATATTTTAATATAAAAATTATTTTAAAAAACAATTATCCTGAAACATGTTATTAATTGTTACATCGGGTAGAATCTGTCTGATCACTTTATCATTTAGACAAGCCTGCAAATTAACCTGTCAACATAGAAGCCATTTGCTGAGGACGTGAGGTGCCTGGCCATCCACTGAGGCACATTATTTATTTATTTATTTAAGTGGGAGCAATAATGCATCTTTAACTTAATTTTTTCTGGTCATGAAAGCAACCAGAGGATAAGGTGTATTTTATTGAACACTTTAAATGAAAGTTTAAAAGAGAAAGAGATAGAACTGAACTGAGCTACCAAGTTTGAATGGCCTAACATTGAATCAATTGGGACAGACGAAAGAGAAATAAATGTTCGATGTAGAAAGCCCACCTAACTAATTGCATCTGGTTCTTTTCTCCTCCCTCTCCCAGGCTCCTCCTCCTTTCGTTTCAATTTGTGCCCTCCATCCCTCTATACAATGTACTAGCAATAATAAACATGGTACGGTTGGGAACCCCAATAATGCTGGAGAAAAAATAAAAAAAAATCAAAGGGATTTGGTTGTTAAGGTTCTCGATAAGTTGATGTCTCAGCCTTCCTATTATGCATCTTGTTAGCCGAACTCATAAACAATTATTTTCGCCATAATGAGATGATATATAATTGTGTGGTTGGGACCAGTGATTTCGAGAGAAACAAACAAGGTTGGATTTTGGTTGTTCAGACACACATGTCAATAGTTGTCAATAATGTCAGCTTGTAGTCGAAATAAAAAACAATGATTTTGCCATATATGCAAGCTCTCGCGAGACTCAGAACACATGACAAGCTTCCCAAAAGGCTAGTGTCAATAAAGGATGACGACACCGAGGGGGGGGGGGGGAGCTTAAAATGAGTTAACATCATATCTCAGCATCTCAAATGGTTGTAGCAAGAAATCTACATCAATCACAACTTGCATACTGTAAGTTGCTTCAATAAGTGAAAGAATCAAACTTGGGAGGCTATTAATAAAGCATGAATACCATCTTTATTGTTTCTTGCTGAGCTCATAGCGACCAATCTCAACTTTAAGGTAACTTTTCTTTTATTTTTTTTCATGTTGTTTGATGCTACTACTTAGTGTTTTGCTAGCTAGGAATGAGAATATGTGGAGGGAAATATCAACTTTTTTTATTTATATATTTGGCGAACACTCTTTTAGCCTTAGCACAAGGATTTGGACAAACACAGGTGAATTCCAGGGATAAAGGTAGCACGTAAAGTTTCTTTACAGCCTTCTTTTTGTACATCAATTCCTTTAAAGGCTTACAGTAGTTGAATGGACCCAAAATATGGGAAAGAAACAAGGACACTTCTGGAAACAGCGAAGGTCTTATGGTCCTACCATTTGATCAATGATCACCCTTTTTTCAGCCACGAACAAGAAGCCAAGGCCACGAGGACAGCTGATGATAAATATCCCTGAAACTTTCAGCGAAGAAAAAGAAAAACCAACAAAGATAGGTACTTCTAGGATATACGTACCATTTTCGATCCCTGGATGTGACGGTGATTTTCTTGTTTGTAAAGAAGAAAGCACGAAAGAAAAACTTATCTGTACTGCGAAACAACCACTAAAGTCTAAACGAAACCCTAAATTTCAGCCAAAGCCATCGGCTAAGTGCCGTTTGGAGATTGAAGATCCCTAGCTATCATGCATGTAAGCTTAGAAACCCTCATGTATTGGGGGTGTACCCTATCTTATAGATCCTTAGTGTGTGTTAAAAAATCCTGTAACTTTGTTCCTATAAATAAAAATCAATTTCTGTGTATACAATCTTGTAAGAATTATATATCCATTTCAAACCAAACACATGTATTATGTATACACCTTTCGTAGAAGACAGACGAGGATTGAAGTAGATATCACTAAAGCACCACTGATTGGCAGCTAATCAGAGACATGTCTTTGGTGCACACGCGTCAGAGACAATATTTATGATTCTTTCTCGTCACGGGAGATGTTTTTATGCATGCAAGTTCACTGTATCTAGGATAGAATTGCTGAAACCTTTATGCACTCATGAAAATAAATTAAATCTTATCAAAGAGGGCTATAAAAAATGAAAGACAAATTTAATAGTAAAAGCTAATTATTTTCAAAAATCATATAAAATAAGCTTTTAACTTGTCTAAATATAGAAGTTTAGTGAGAGGAAAATTGTAAGATATAGTTGATATATTAAAAAAGAGAAAAAGGGAAAGGAAAATCAATGGGAGATACAGCTTTATTCCTAGAAAATATATTTATTTAACAGGAATAAAAAATATATTCTTAGAAAACTTATTTTGGCTAACTGAATTAGATAAACATGTATATAATCCAAACTCTTTAGACTGTGCATTTGAAAAGAGTTGAAGATAGTGATCACGAATTATACTAGAACTTAAAATTATATAAAAATTAGAAATTTAAGGACCAAAATGTACAAATAATATATAACAGGTGGCAAGTATGGTACTGCCATGCTGTGGGACCCTATCATCCCCAGTTCCATTAGTACTCGTGCCAAAGTGGGCAACTTTACTTTTCCACTGGTCTGCGTACGTGTTTCTTAAACAGTGTTTGGAATCCTATTGAAACTGTATTTCTAAAAGCATTTAAATGTTTTTTTTTAAATTTATTTTTTAAATTTTTAAAATAAAAAAAATATTTTTTTAAAATAAAAAAATATTCTTTTCATATATTAAAAAAAACATTTTAAATTCAATTATTACCAAACTCCTAAACATCATTTTAATATGATACATGACATTATTTGAAAATATTTTTTAATTATTATGTTTTTTGTATTTTTTAATTTTTAATATTAACTTTTTAAAATTACAAAAAAAATATTAATTTAATATTTTTTAAATAAAAAATATTTTAAATAAGAGACTGGATCACTAGTCGCATATTTAACGACCCACAACCTAACCCTAGTCTGTTTAATCAGGTACTGGTGGCATTTAATCGGGTCCATGTTAGGCTATAGGCTAGCTTGGCTTGGACTGATTATTCAATACATAAGGTCTGCATGCCAATTGACAAGCAGATTAGTACGAAAACGTTTTACCTAATTACTTCCTTTCCAGCTCGGGTAGTGATCAAGCTTGGGTCCAAACTTAGATTATGCCGAACAGATCACCACAGTGTGACGGAGATCGTGACCCTTTTTTCGTCCTACCACCTTGGTTTTTACCTCATTTTGCAACGGGATACTTTTCTTGGCTTTGTATTATTTCAGAAATTAAGTCACATTTTAAAATAATTCTTTGATGCAAAATTTGTTATTTTTAAGAAACTTTGGGTTTATTTTTTTATATATTTTAAAAATATTTTTGAAAAAAATTTAATTTAACTTTTATTTTATTTTTTTCTTTGTTTAAAATTAATATTTTTTATGTTTTTTAATTATTTTAATATGCTGATATAAAAAATAATTTTTTTAAAATAAAAAATATATTATTTTGATGTATTTTTGAGAAAAAAACACTTTAAAAACATAACTGCTACCACATTTTTAAACACCTCTTTAGTCTTTTTTGACGTACAAGGGTACGTTGAAAGTGCGGTAACTATTATTTTTAAAAGTGTTTTTTTTATTTACAAATATATCAAAATAATATTTTTTTATATTATTTTTTAAAATTTATTTTTGATATTAATATATTAAAACGATAAAAAATAAAAAATATTTAATTTAAAATTAAAAATTAAATTTAAAATAATCTAAAAAACACGAGTAGACTGCACTATCAAAGGACAAGCAAATGATTTTAATGTAAAATTAAAAAAATCACCTCACTTATCAAGGATTAAAAAAAAACGAATCTTTCTTAAAAATAAAAAAAGCGATCTCATTTATTAAAAATAGAATGTTCCCGCAAAACCTTAATCTCTTCTTTTCATGCAGAAAAGTGGAATTGAAAACGAAAGGGATAATGTTCTGAATTCTCTCCTCACCAATTTGTTTTTAAAAAAACGGAAAATGTTCTTAAAGTTCACTTTCCAAACGGTCAGTTCTTTACTTGAATAAGATATTTTCCGTTCCTTCCTCAATCCCCACCCCAATGTGTAACCTTTTATTTTCTTGACATTCACAGTAAGGTAACCCCCACCCAATGACAGTAGCCATTGGGCCAGAGCAAAAGAATTCCAGAGAATACAACTCCCCTGCAAGACTGCAACTGCCAATATAGTTATTATATATCTCTTGTTAAACTTTGTTAGATTGTTTACTTGTATAATTGTACGAGTTTCAAGGCTTTATTTAGATAAATTAAAATAAAAAAAAAACAAAATTTTAGAGACTAGAGAGGGACAAAGAGCATTGAATGCATTTTGCAACCTCTTTGGTGCACACGCATCACTTGCCTCTTCACTACTTGCTGCTGCCTCTCTTCCTACATTCTCTCTTCTCTCTCTCTTTATATTCTCCTTTACAGCTTTTCACCCTCCAAGTTCCAATCTTTTTGGCCATCTCTCTTGCTCACTCGGAGACAAAAAGCCATGAACCCACCAGCAGAATTTGTGGAGCAAGGGATATCTCCACAGGTACTCCGCAATTGACCATGATTTTTTTATTGCAGTTTTTCAGTTTCATATGCTGTGGAGTTTGTGTTGAATGGTGTTGTGAATGCTGTCACTGACGGAAGCTTTCAAGAAATCTTAGTTCAATGTTTGTTTGTAAGACTAAAGATGGTTTCTTTTTTAAAAAACTTCTGATGCATAATAATGAATTGGCGGGGTTTTCTGTTTCTTGTTCCTTTGCAGTAGATTTTGTATCTTTTTAGTATTTGGTGATGATAGTGAATTTCATGAGCAAGTCTCACAGTGATGGTGACTCATGCAATTCATTGGTAGATTCTGCTTCTCTAACCAGCCCCTGTGTATTTAATTCTTAAATGTTGGATGGATTTAAGAAGATTGCACCCATGTTTTTTTTTTTCAAATTTTGCTTTCATGACTACTTGGGTCAGATAGGTTCATTTGAAAGGTGAAAAAAATATATGGCATAATTTAGAGCTTTTACCACTGTTATTCTTCAGGCATATTTGTCATAAGCTGTGGCATATTTTGTCTATTGAGGATAGGAATAGAGCGTTGAACCTCAAAAGACTGCAAACAGGCTTGAATAGCGCCTGCTAATTTCAGGCTCAAAATAGGGTCATCTACCTTTTGCATTTTCTGCATATACAGATAGTTTTACCTTGTAATGTTGTTTGTCCTAAATTTTTCTTTCATATGCATCGTGAATTTGTTAGTATACTCTATTATGAATCAGAATGTAAAGAGGGCATCCTGCATGAGCGTGATCACATTGGCTTACCAAAGTCTTGGAGTGGTTTACGGTGACCTTAGCACATCCCCTCTCTACGTTTACAAGACCACTTTCTCTGGGAAGTTGAGCCTTCATGAGGATGACGAGGAAATTTATGGAGTGCTCTCTTTTATCTTTTGGACATTTACTCTCATCGCTCTTGTCAAATACATATTCTTTGTCATGTCAGCTGATGACAACGGTGAAGGTAGCGTTTTCTCATTTCCTCAACTGCTTACTAATGGCCTGTCGTACACAACCTTATCAAAATTCTGACAAAAGAATTATGCAGGATAAGAACAAACGATTTGTATCCTATTCTGAATATGATGAGAACTCAGAGAAATATGTACGCATAAATCATTGCCCGGGCTTAGCCCCAGTTTTATTCCACTGCAATTACCAAGAAGCAGACTTGTCACTCTGTGAAAAACCTGCCCAAAGAAATTTCCCCTGCATTCTTATCCCTCTCCCTTTTTCTTCTGAAAATGGGAAGCTTGGACTAGGCTAAGCACCACCCTTTTAGCACACAGCAGCATTCTAAATGTTGAAACTGTAGCAGTTGTGCACAATTCAGTTAGAGTTTTCATTCTGAATACCAGACACATCCATCTATGGAAAAACCATGTGATAGTTCCCATAGAACTTATTAATTTGAAGCTCAATGGCTGCAGATTTGGACAAGGGAGAAAGACAGCTTATTGATGCCAGCTTTTCACCTATTGTGCAGGTGGTACCTTTGCATTGTACTCTCTTCTTTGCCGACATGCGAAACTCAGCATTTTACCAAATCAACAAGCCACAGATGAAAAGTTGTCTACCTATGCAACAGAAGCATCTGCAGACACATGGCAGAGTTTTGCTCTGAAGTCATTTTTTGAGAAGCATCCAAGATTTCACAAAATGCTGTTGATCTTTGTTCTTTTGGGGACGTGTATGGCAATTGGTGATGGCGTACTCACCCCTACAATATCAGGTAGCGGGATTCAACGTAACCTCTCCTTTTTGCTTAGAGCATAAGTACCCAAGGAACACTCATACTGATTGGCTGTTGACAGTCGTATTAGGCTAAATTTTCTTATGATGTCCACTGAAATGGGAAAAATTTTCTTCCAATGTCATGGAACATATAATCTATAACATTTTTCTTATTGTGGTGAAAATGCAGTACATATTAAATTGGAATACTTAGAGATGGTGAATTTGATGGCAGTTGATATTTTTCTTGCCAGAACAAGATGAAGTAGGTGTAGAAAAGGTGCCTTTCTTTTTTGTATAGAATTAAGAATGCTGATGGCAGTGTGACTTAATAATAGTTTTACGTCCATGTATAACTTGGATGTCAAATCTAAAACGCAATGACATTAGGATATGCTCCTTTTCTCTCTGGATATTTTTCCCTCCTTTTGAAACTCTGAATCTTAGTCTGATTTATAGAATAGATCCTATTCGTACTGAGATTTGCATACCTCTGCCTTTCAGTCCTTTCAGCAGTTTCAGGGGTCAAAGTTAAAATCACTGGACTCCATGAGAGTAAGTCCAAATTCATTCATCACTGTCTAGAAATATATTACTGCTTAAAGGCCATCTTTGTGAGATAAACTTAGATTTGATGTTTCTGTGTACCTTCAGATTACATAGTTATAATCTCGTGTGTCATACTGGTGGGGCTTTTTTCTCTTCAGCATCATGGAACAAACAGAGTTGCTTTCTTGTTTGCTCCTATTGTCACGGCATGGCTTCTGTGTATTAGTAGCATTGGAATTTACAACATATTCCGGTGGAATCGACATGTATTTTGTGCGATTTCTCCCATTTACATGCTGAAATTTCTTAAAAATACTGGCACTGAGGGATGGGTGTCGCTAGGAGGAGTGGTCCTTTCAATTACAGGTACTTCTTTAACACTTCCTTATGGTTATAGTGCTTTACTTGAGGAATGGGCTAGATATAGGTACTAAAACTAGTTTCCTCTGGAATGCGTTTCAGGAGTGGAGACGATGTTTGCAGACTTGGGCCATTTTTCTTCATTGTCAATAAAGGTAACTTGGTTATGTACCAGGCATTCAAAACTAAATTTTCTTATATCATTCAACCTTGTCTCTATCCTAATCTGAACACCTGAAATTTGTTTTCTAGGTTGCCTTCACTTGTGTAGTATATCCCTGCTTAATTCTTGCATATATGGGTGAGGCTGCATTCCTTTCCAAGCACCATGAAGATATCCAGAGAAGCTTCTACAAAGCTATACCAGGCAAGAGCTAAACTAAGGTCCAAAGTTGAAGATTGCTATTGGTTCTTCTCTTGTGTTAATGTAACTATGCTTTCTGCAGAATCTGTGTTTTGGCCAGTGTTCATAGTGGCAACTTTTGCAGCTGTGGTAGGAAGTCAGGCTGTAATATCAGCTACATTTTCCATGATAAGTCAGTGCTGTGCCCTGAATTGCTTCCCACGTGTGAAAATTGTTCATACTTCAAGCAAAATATATGGGCAGATATACATTCCAGAGGTCAATTGGATGTTAATGTGCCTTTGTTTGGCTGTGACAATTGGATTGAGAGACACTAACATGATGGGCCATGCATATGGTATAAATATATCAGCCATAAAAATAATTGACAATTATCATTTATCTTTATGCATTCATCTATGTTAAATAAAATTTGATCATTTTCCTTGGTTTTTAGGTCTGGCTGTCACTAGTGTTATGTTCGTGACAACTTGCTTGATGGCACTGGTGATGATAATTGTGTGGAAGAAAAAAATAATTATTGCAGTTGCTTTCTTATTGTTTTTTGGATCGATTGAAATGCTTTACATTTCAGCATCTGTTTACAAGGTGCCAGAAGGTGGGTGGATTCCACTTGTGCTGTCTTTGATCTTTATGGCTGTAATGTACATATGGAACTACGGAACAATGAAGAAACACCAATTTGATGTGGAGAACAAGGTTTCAATGAATAGGATAGTGTCTCTTGGACCTAGCCTGGGCATGGTCCGTGTTCCTGGAATAGGTTTGGTTTACTCCAACCTGGCTATTGGAGTCCCTGCTGTTTTTGGACACTTCGTAACAAACCTGCCTGCCTTCCATCAGGTGCTAGTTTTTGTCTGTGTCAAATCTGTTCAAGTTCCTCATGTCAGTGAAAATGAACGGCTGCTCATCAGTAGGGTCGGCCTGAAGGAGTATGGCATGTTTCGGTGCATTGTAAGGTATGGTTACAAAGATCTGCAACAGGAAAACTATGATTTTGAGAACAGACTGGTATCCGGAATAGTTCAGTTTGTAGAAACAGAGGAAGAAAGTGCATCTAAACTGACAAGCGAATCATTTGGGGAATTTGAAAATACAGCTTTCAAAGGCTTTGTTGCTTCAGAGCACTCCTATACAAACTCACGTCACAATGAGAAAATGGTGCAGTCTTCATGTGATATTCAAGCAGAAGTGGCTAAAACTGGCAGTGAACGTCTAGAAAATACTCAACTTAAACACGAATCGTTGCAAATACTGAAAGCTAAGGAGTCTGGTGTTGCTTACATTCTCGGGCATTCCCACGCGAAGGCAAAGAAATCATCCTCTATCATCAAGAAAATTGCAATCAATGTGGTATATACTTTTCTGAGCAAGAATTCTAGAGAACCTGATGTTGTTCTTAATGTGCCTCACACATCTTTGCTGGAGGTTGGCATGATTTATTATGTCTAAGTTCTACAGGAGGGACACTAGCGATTAGGAGATTCTACACCTAGAGGGGAAAAAGAAAGAAAGAAGACCACTGTTAATTACGGTGACAGATATCGAGTACAGTCCGGATAGTAGCCTAGAGAATGGAGAGCTTTCTAGTCTTTTTTGAATCCAGGCTTTACAGGTTTGCATGGCACACCTTGCTTGTTCATATGGGTTTTATGTTTGATGACTAAACACCATATAACAATTGCTAGAAAATGTATAGTCTTATTTCTTGAAATTGTTGGCTGTTCTAACATAAGACATGCACATGAAAGTTAATGCCATTCTGAAACATTTGCCGATAAATGTTGCAACTGAACTTGATGAATTATTGCAACTCTTCGAGTATGGAGGATTTTCTTTGTCGTGTCGCCTGTTGTCTGTTGATGCAGAAAGGATGACAATGTGGTACGGATAGCAGAAAGGATAATGCAAAAAGCAATTTCTTTGCCTAGCTCTCCATAACATTTGAGTACAGAACACTTGCATGCATATTGAAAATTATAAACATTCAGTAATTTAGGGAATGCTGGAGGTAACAATCACCTAAAGTTTATTGTATGGTTCTAGCTCGTCAGGTGGGAGAAAAATTGAAAATAATAACATCAAAAAGAATTGTGGGTAAAAGTAAATAAAGGGGGGTAAAAGATTTGAAATGTTTCCCAAATTGGCCATAAGATATTGGGTTAAATCACTAAGACTTTATTGTTTAGGGACTAAATCTGGATATTCGAGCAATATGAGGGACAAAGAAAACCAATGAAGCTCACAAACTTGAAAATGCAAAAGTGCAAAAACTCTCTTACATAATTTGATAAATTATTTAATATCAATTATTATTGATTTGAGTTTTAAATTAAGGAACTAAATATAAAAGTCCGTTAAAACAAACGGGGGCTGTGAATGATTTTGATGATATCGCTAGAAGATTTGCTTTGTTAATCACAAAGACTCCAACAGCTTAAGAACCTTAAGACAGGTTGACTTGGTATTGGATTCCTTCATGCTGTTTTTACCTTCTTGGTTTACACCTTCATTTAAATAACCATAGCAAGCCCCAACCAATAATAATAATAACAAAAAAAAAAAAAAAAAAGGTATCGTTCGCCCCTGCACATAAAAGAATAATAAACCAACGTGAGCTGGCACTTTTGATTGCTAGCGTGTTTGTTCTCTCTAATGCTTTTGGAGTGGTTTCGAGCCAGGCTCAGAACCACCTGATCTCTTTTCATTAATGTATTTTTTGGTTTGCGTTTTTTTTTTTTTAATTTTCATTAAGACCTTTCATTTTATTTCTTAGATGGTTAATTGTTCAAAAGGCCTGATAAACAGTACTATAAACCAAAAGGCCTGATCCAGCTCTCCTGGGCTGAACCCAGGTGAGCACAGCTCCTGCTCGCCAAGGACAGCCCAGGCGAGCTGGGCTGCTTGCCTGGGACAGCCCAATCACTTGGGCATGTCCTCAGGTGCAGCCCGGCTGCGGGAAAAACGCAGATCCTTTTTGTGCAGATTTTATTTTGTTTTGCATATTTTTATTCATATTTTCTCATAGTTTTTCTTTTGTTGCATAGATATGTTTTTATATTTTTCTATACACAATTTCACTTGTCTTCACGCAAACATTTTTATTAGACAACCTACATTGCTAATAGATACCATTCTCTAACCCAATAAAAATCATTTATTATTTTTTCATAAGAATCTGTCCACATGAAGGCCTACGAATAAATCTTCCGTCCTACGTTTAGTCTCTCTTCTTAAGAAAGATAAATGTAATCTATATAACAAGTTTATATATATATATATATATATATATAATGATCCCTCTATAAAATTAGAATTACTTTATAAAATTATTAGCCATATAATGGTCTTATTATTAAGCATTACTCTAAAATCAATGAGATTTTTTACTATGCAAGGCTTAGTCGTTCATCGTTTCACTTATTATTGTGGATGAGTTATGCAAAATTTCATGTTTTTTCAATTTGATTTTTAATTTTTTTTCTAACGAATTAGTCTTAATTGAAGATAAATTGATTTTAATTTCTTATGGGAAAGTGGTATTGAAAGAATAAGGATCAAAATGAAAAAATACATTAAATATGGATGACATGTTATAATTTTCACAAAAGATGTAACTTTAAAAATCACGTAAATTATACAATTTTAGTATATCAATAGTTTTTCAATTCGATTTTGATTTAAAATTTTATTTTTATTATTTTTCAATCTCTAGTTAAGAGAGGAGAAAAAGGGGTTGTCATATTTCAATGGTAGAGAGAGAAAATATCATTGACACTGATTTAAACCACTAAAATGAATGATATTTGTGTCAAATGATTCAATTTGATAAGAAGAGTTCATATTAGATTTTTTTTTTTTAACTTTTAAAGTTCGTAAAAAAACAAATATAAGCTCGGGTTAATTTTTAGATTTGAGTTTATTTCAGTTTTTGGAGCAGTTTTTCAAGTTTTTTGAGACCATAGATATGTTTTTCATAGCTTCTACAATGTTTTATAAGTATTTTGAGTAAAAAAAATAGGTTGAAAAATGATTTTTTGGGTAACAAAATTTAAACCTTGATTTTCTAGCTACCATAGTAGCCTAAATCTGGGTAAATCAAATAGCATGTCATCTATTCTATTTCTTTTTTCAAAAAAGTTTGGGGCGAACTCGTTGGCTCCAGTTACAAATAAAACAATTAAAGGTCTAATCATGCGGTCTTGCCAGGCCTAGCCCGATCACGCCTGACCTTTGCTCTCTGTTTTTTTTTTTCTAATTCTTTTTTATGGTTTTTTTTTCTAATTTATATTTAAATTATTTCCCCTCCTCTATTTCATTTTATTTGGAGAGCCTCTTAATGATGATATTTTTTTTAATCATGCATTTAAATTTGAAGTGTTTTTTTCTGATTCATCTATAATTTTTTTTTATCTTTTGTATGGATGAAATTTATTTTTAAAAATGAAAAATTTATTTTTCAGATAATATTTATAATATGCGTAACCTTGCATGATGCTATTTTCCCTCTATTATTTTATTCAATCAATTTAATTTGTGTTTCTATTTTTATTATCGTTTGCTTAAATAAAAAAATATTATTTTAATAAACAAATTAATCTACACCTGCCTCTTTATTTTTTAAGTTTTATTTTTAAATATCATTGATGATTTTTTATTTATTCATTCGTACATATATTTCTCGATTTATATAATTACATGTATACATGAATATTTTTATTTGAACTTATATTTTTTAAATTACAAAAATATATTGAAAAAACCTATATGTATACAACTTTCTTATAAAAAATAAAAATATATACAACTAGTATACATGAAAATGAAAATGCGTTGTGTAATGTTACATGCGTACAGCTGATAGAATTCGTGTTTTCAGATGACAGCACAAGATGTTTCAACTATGAGGCAATGCGGACAAAAGAGCATCATCTTCCAAACATACAATGGTGGATACACCATACAAGTTGGAATCCATGATAGGCCTTACAATGTAATCAAGAACTGTAACTACACAGGTTTAGTTGATGCTCTCCATAATGGACATGGAAAATGCTGGACAAAAAAGGTCAGGGTGTTCAATTCCTCACTGTGGGGTTGATTTGTGAAATTGAGAACAGTAGATTCATTAACCTTCTTCTTCTTCTTCTTTAAGGATTACCTGTATGGTTTTTAAGGCAAAAAAAATAAAAAATAAAAACAAATAAAATTAGCGCAAGAATAGTTTTTAAGGGAAAAAAAAATTGAGGGAGACTTGTGAATGTTTCTTTTTTGTTTTTGCCTAGCCACCCACCGATTTGGAGGGTGATATTTTACCTTCTCACACGTGAAGTAAAAAACTATACAAACTACTAGTTGCAAGGCAATCATGCTTACTTAAGCCAGCCATTAATGGAGGAGACTTTTTTAGGAGAACAATGACTGAAAGCACCGATAATACAGTAGATAAATACAAGACACAGAACTTCCTTTTGGTCTTCGGGCATCAATATTGTTCACAATTGAATTGCCCATCAAGATCTTGTGGGTCAAATCATGATATTATAAACAGGACCCATTTTGCCCGCTCCATCCTTCAACGCTTCTCAAGTCATCAGCAAGTAATAGGGAATTCGATTTACGACCTAATGATGGCTATGGGGCCTCCTGAAAATGAAAAAAACAAAAAAACAAAGCTGACTTGAAGAAAATCAAAGCAACACCAAGCTCCTGCAGCTCCTGGTCGGACTACTTTTTCTCTTAACGTTGAGGCAGAAGTACATTATAGTGATTGCGCTTAGATGTTCCTTTCTATCACTGTAGAATTGATTCTTACAAAGATTTTTATCAGGATCCCTCATAAACCCGGTACATCGTCTCCGGTCTCCACCAAAATGGTGATATTCTAACATTCTCTATCTCCTCAACTACCACAGGAAATAAAACTTCACCATCAGAGATATTCTTTACTTTTAACTCGTATAATCGCTAATTTAACCTTTTTAACATTTTACAATCAACGCCTCTGAGAGGGCAAGCTACTCCAGGAATAAAACCTGTAGACATACTGTATCATGACATGGAACCAAGGCCAACGAAAGGGCAGGCTACTTCAAGAACAAAACCTGAAGCATAGCTGCCATCCATTTTCCTTTAAAAGTAAGGGAAAAAAAAAAAACAAAGTAAAAGACGGAAAACTTATTCTGGTAGGCTGTATTTATCATTGCCTTTTCTTTTCTTTAGTGAACTACTGTCGGCATCTTTACTGTGCTTCATTTCCCAGCTCTTTTTTACTTTCCACGTTGCTTAACAAGCAAAGAATAGCAAACGCAATGCAATGCGATCAGGACCTCTAGAAAAGTTCATGGAGATCAACACGAGAAGAATTCAGAATTGAAACCTGGTTTGACCTGATAGTTCCACCAACCCACTCTGGGGCTTACACATGTACAATGAAGAGTAGAAAAGGAAGTTCACACATGAGCAGTTGGGAGTTTGCAATCAGTCATGTCTCAATTGCCGCCTCGTGCTGTGCCTCACAGCACAACGTGCAAGATATGCAAGTGATGTTATAACTTGGATTGATGAAGCCTAACAGCTTATGCCACAGCAAGAAAATGGAATTCTACCAGGATGTCAAGGGTAAATGAACTTCATATACAATCAATAATGCGAGATAAAATAGAGGAAAGAGTTAAATTTGACCTGAGAATTTAATGTTGCACCTAACATAACTTCCTAGGGACAACTATAAAGCATGCCAGCAAATCAAAGAAAACTCCTCACCTACACTGCAAATTGCAAAAGAGGGAAGTATGACAAATCACAATTTCTGGTTCACAAAAAGTCAGAAATACCCTGCCCAGGATACCATGTTCGGCATGCCTGGAGTGCCATTTCTAAGCATACTAAGGGGTATTCTATTGAGCATCACTCTTCAGGCTTAGGTGAGAATACCTTGCTTCAAAAGTAAGATCATTAAATAAAAGGGAAGGATCTAGCTATTGAATGCGACTCCAACCTTCTTCTGTTATTATTTTGATGAAAGCAGATCGAGAGAGTAAAATGCGGAAAGAAGAGGATGAATCATTGATCATCTACCTCAAGAAAGAAGTCGAAGCTGCTCTGCTAAGGACTGATTCTCTGGAGAAAGAAAATCAGGAATTACAACAGGAAGTAGTTCGTCTAAAAGCACAGATAAGTTCACTCAAAGCACACGACAATGAGAGAAAATCCATTCTTTGGAAGAAGTTACAGAACCCCACTGACAGCAGCAAAACTGATGTATTTCTGCAGAAACAATCAGATTTTGTCAAAGTGAGTGAGGAACATTCAAGTCCAAGACCGAGCATACAGGAATTACCATCAAGAAAAGAGAAACTGTCAAAAGTACCAAATCCACCACCAAGGCCTACTTCTGTAGCCTCTTCATCACCCAAGGAAGTGAACTGCAATAAATTGTCACCAGCACCACCACCTCCACCTCCGCCACCGAAGATGTCTGTTGGGTCAAAAACAGTGCGCCGCGTGCCAGAAGTCGCCGAGTTCTATCGTTTGCTTACAAGGAGAGATGCCCACATGGAGAACAGGATCAATTCAGCGGCTATTCCAGTAGTTGCATTTACTCCTAGCATGATTGGAGAAATCGAGAATCGTTCCACTTATCTTTCTGCTGTAAGTTAGTTGCAAACTTCTCTTCTCATTGTTTTAACAAATTGTTACTCACTGATGACAAAATGCATGCTCATTGGCTAGATAAAATCGGATGTGGAAAAACAGAAGGAATTTATCAATTTCCTAATCAAAGAAGTGGAGTCTGCAGCCTTCAAAGAAATATCTGATGTTAAGGCATTTGTGAAATGGCTGGATGATGAATTATCATCTTTGGTTGACGAAAGGGCAGTATTGAAGCATTTCCCACAATGGCCAGAACGAAAAGCAGATGCTTTGCGAGAAGCTGCTTTCAACTACCGAGACCTAATAAACCTCGAGTCTGAAGTTTCATCATTCCAGGACAATAAAAAAGAGCCTTTGATCCAAGCCCTGGGAAGAATGCAAGCATTGCAAGACAGGCGAGCATGTACAAACTAAATTGCAGTAACTCCCTGTTTTTACTCAATACCATGAATTAATGACATGATCAAACATCAAATTTACAGGTTGGAGCGAAGTGTAAACAATACAGAAAGGACTAGAGAGAGCATGATCAAGAGATACAGGGATCTTCAGATCCCATGGGAATGGTTGCTGAACACAGGGTTGATCGGTCAGGTAGGTAGCATGTAGCTTATTTTTACCTTGAAGCCTGATCAGGTAACATGTAGCTGGTTTTCACCTCGAAGCATGATATTTCAACTCATGACAATACCTTGCCAACAAAATTATCATCAATTAATAGAAAATTAGAACAACAACTTGACAGGCCAAAACTTTTGACATTTACAGAAATAAACTGAAGTTCACGTGTTTTATAAAGGAAACTGCTTCTTCCCATTTAAATGGATTGAAGGGCGTCATTTGGTAATATGAATAACACCAGAAAAGATTCTCAGCAAAAAAGCAGGATAAACATGATGGTCTAGCCTCCTGCATTCTCTAGAATCGAAGTAGCGGAATAGAAAAATGGCTTCTCCTAAGTGAAATTTCAAGTGATAGAAAAATCTGGTGGCCACTCGAAAAATTTTGTGCAGATAATTTGATGCCCCCCACTGCATTTTCTAGATTTTGCATATTGCATCTCGTAATGGATTCATCTTGAAGAACTCCAAAGAAGGGTTTCCTATATCTGCCAACATTTTTACACAAATATTACCAAGAAAACAACTTTAAAATGGACTCCCAATAAGAAATCAGAGACACAGCTCCAACTAACAGTCTCGATATTGTTGAACAGATGAAATTAAGTTCTTTGAGGCTAGCCAAGGATTACTTGAAAAGGATAACTAAAGAGCTGCAGCTTAATGAATGCTCAGGAGAAGAGAATCTTCTGCTTCAAGGAGCTAGATTTGCCTATCGTGTACACCAGGTAAACATTGAATTCCCTCAAGCTTATTTTTGAGATTTTACCTGTCTTACTAACCTTTATGTCAAAAAATTCAGTTCGCAGGTGGTTTTGATGCTGAGACCACACATGCATTTCAAGAGCTAAAGAAGATTGGCATGGGTAGTCTCAAACAATAGAGAGTTAAGTATATTCAATTCTATAGAATGGGAGAGTTTCATAAATTATGAACTCAAGTTCTAAGATCCTCTCTTATGGGTATAGACATGCTAATCACTGCTTTTGGGAACAATGATACTAAGCACCTTGATCATCTCAGGCTTTCAACATGCAGCAATCAAAACAAAATGGTAAGGAGTCACGTATGGCAATGAATGTATAATATAAATTCGGATTAAATCTTATGAATTTATCTGTCTAAGTAACTTGGGCAAATTCTTGATTGCCTGAAGGGGAAGAAGGCATTACAGTTTGTTTTTGGGAAGTTTTTTCACTGAATTTCTGAAAACATATTCTGTATTCTGCAGTTCGGTAATGATAGCTCACCGAATGCATGGGAAAACATTCAGTAAATCTGTCGGATTTCCCCCGATAGCAGTGCCTTCCTGACATCCTAGATCCGTGGGTTAATTTTATGTTCTATATATCTTATTCATTTAGATCCTAGCAGCAAATAGAACATGAATTCATTCCAAAACCTTTAGAAGGATAGAAAGATCGTATCACGGTCACACCATGTCAATCACTCAACAGTGTTTATCACAAAAAAATAATAATAACAGAGAGATACAGTGCAGTTTTGCTATGCTAATCAAAACAGGAGCAATTAAAAATGGTATAATTATGAGAAATATCTTAACTGTTGTGATTTTAAATTTAATTTTTAATAATTATAAATTTTAGTTTTTTCAGGATTATTAAAAATTTATATAATTATTTATTTTAAAATTTATAAGATTAATTAAAATACACATAAACTAACCTAAACATCCTTAATAAGAATAAAAAAAAATCATCTATCCAAAAGGCAGAAAACCCCTAATTGGATAGCCCTGAAATCTAAAGGGCCAGCAGTTCAAGGACCACAACAACCGAAATTTTTTTGCCATTAATAACCTTATTATTTTTAAGTTTTAAAAATAATTTAAATTTTTATATTTTTTTCTTTTCTTCAATTTAATTTTTTAAAAATAAAAAATATATTATTTTAATATATTTTCAAATAAAATATATTTTAAAAATAATCATCATCACAGTAATAACTCTGCCGACAGCAATAGATAACTTCGCGCACGTTATAAAATTAATGCGCGACAAGTGACTTATCAGGAGGCATTGCATATTTGCTTAGCATTTGCACCACAAATTAAAAAAAAAGGATGGATTTCCAATCTATAGTATTAAAGAAAACATCAGATTCTGAGATTAAGAAGTCAAATCACCGCTAGACTCCTTTTTTATTTGTAGTTTGTACCATCCTGTTGGCAGGCATATATAGTGCTTGAAATCTTATATTTTATTTTAGTTTAGAGTTAATTACCCTAATTATCCGTATAATTTATAGTTGTTTAAAAAAACCCGAACTCCTAGCACAAGAACAAATCAAAATGGAGGCACTTAATTTTTGTCAATTTGGTCTTGACAAGCATCCAACATTCTTCTATATTATTAGGATCTTGATTGGTTGGATTCTTTTAGTACTAACATAATTAACGGAATCCATCTACTATATATTATATTAATGTCTGATCTCTTTAATCTAAGAGACCAGTTAAGCTAATGATGTGTCACCCTGAAAGCGTGACACCCATGTAGTGTGACTAGGAATAACAGTTTGATGTATCAAAATTCATTTTTTTTTCTTAATTTTTAATTTTTTAATAAAAAAATAAACGATGTTGTTTGTTTTTTTATTAATAAATGCTGGATTTTTTTTTTATATATAATTGTTATTGATTTGATCTACTCATTTATTTATTTATCATATTGAAAGTGGATTTTTAAAAAAATGTTTTACTTTATTTAAAAAAAAAGTTTATTTTCTAACTTCATCAATGGAGGATAAAATTATTGATTTATTGATGAAACGTACTTGATTCAATTTGTGTTTTTTTTATAGGCGTAATTTTTCAATTTATTTTTTATGTGTTTGAGATTTTATGATTTTATATAAAATATTTTTTCCTGACAGAAAAAAAATGATTTTTCAACACATACAGAAAATGTCTCAGGGAGCACAGCTGTGGTTGCCGAGACAGGAGACTCCTGGTTTCATTGCCAGAAACTCAAGTTACCAGAAGGACGTGTGTACTGTATAGGATCAAAAGGCCTAACGTCATTTATCTTAATTTCGACTTTTCTGAGACATAAAAAAGGTATAAAACTTGGTGTTGTGGGTATGAATTTCAGATTCATTATGGTTCAATAGGGTGGTCTGTAGGTGCAACACCTGGCTATGCACGGTCCCTGTCATATAAGCGGGTGATTGCTTGCATTGTTGATGGGAGCTTTCAGGTGAGCACTTAATACTGTTGTCATTCAATCCATCAGTAACTGGCACGCAAATGTATATTGTCTTATCTATAAATGTAATCCCTTTGAAGAATTACTTTATAAGGTTACTGGCCGTACAGCTGATAGCGATCCGATTTGCAGATGACAGCACAAGCTGTGTCGACTATGCTGCGGTGTGGACAAAAGAGTAACATCTTCGTTATAAACAATGGTGGATACACCATAGAAGTTGAAATCCATGATGGGCCGTACAATCGTATCAAGAACTGGAACTACTCGGGTTTAGTTGATGCAATCCACAATGGGGTTGGCAATTGCTGGACAAAAAAGGTCAGGGTTTGAACTCCTAATTGCAGAATGGGCTCCTTCAGTGAAATTGAGAATTGTAAGTCAGTGTTAGTTCAATTGTGAGGAGGAGCTTATTGAAACAGCAACAGGAGAGACGAGAAATTGTCTTTGCTTCATAGACGTGATTGATACCAGCAAAGAGCTCCTAGAATGGGGTGTGAGGGTCTTAGCAGCCAATGGCCGCCCACCTCAGTAAACGGCCTCTACAAACTTGAAACTAGAATAAAAAGCCTGTTGCAGAATCTTAAACGTTTCAATTAGCAAGGCTGCCTCATTTATATCAAGAAATAAAATTAAATGGGATTCAGTGCCTGAGTTTATATGAGATTTATGTTTCATATCAATAGTTCAGGACGCGTGATATGGGTGAAATAAAAAGACCGGAGAAATAAGATCAAACCTCTGTTTTATGATAAAGCAATGTCAATACATCCTGCCTATGTTTCATGATTGTTCTGCGCGATCAATAGTTAAAATCTTCAATTCATATTTGGTCGTATGAATTGGGTTTTTTTTTTTTTTTTTTTCAATTATGAAGTAAACTAGTGAATGTTTCTCGTTTGTCTTGCGTAGCCACTCGCTGACTTGGAAGACAATAATTTACCTTCTAATTGGCCCGTGAATCTGTGATTATAAAAACCATGAAACTACTGCTTGCAAGGCAACGTCTGACCTAAAACTGCTAATCGTCGTGGAAACCTTTTAGAACAATAACTCAAAGTACCAGCACAACAGATGAATAGATTAATACTGAGCACAAAACCTCCTAATTTGGTATTCGAGCATTGATATTGCTCACAAATGAAAAGCCTATCAAGCTCCTGTGATGATGTAAAAAAAGACACAAAGTTCCCTTGGCTGTATGGAATTGGATTTCGGAACTGAAGATGGCCCTCGGCCTCTAAAAAAGTAGAGCTAACTCAAAGAAAATTAGAAAAGCAAAGCAATAACACAAGTTATGTTTCCCTTCTGAATCTCCTAGTCAGGTTACCTTTTCTGTTAATGTCGAGACAGAAGTGAGAATTGTACAAATTTCAAGTTCTCTACATCCTAGTGACCGCATCTTTAGTTGAAGTGTTCCTTTCCGATACTCAAGAATCCATTTCTCAAAGATTTCAAGTATCCTCCCAGACCTGGTATGTTATCCGGTCTCCACCATAATAATGATATTCCAACACTCTCCTCAACTACCTCTGGACATAACTTCACCATTTGAGTTATTCGTTACGTTTAACTCCATGTATTACTAGAATAATCAAAGCATATAAAATTGATCACCTAGACATACAGTATCATGATGACAACAGAGGCCTGCTAAACTACTTCAGGAATAAAACCTTAAGCAAATCTTTTGCCTAATAGTTCCAACATCCTACTCTGGGGCTTGCACATGTAAAATGGAGAATGAAAAAGAAAGTTCCACACGTGGGCAGTTAGAAGTGATGTTATAACTCAGGTAGAAGTCGATGAGACCTGACAATGTACACTACAGCAAGAAAATGGGATTCTACCACGATTTCAAGGGTAAATGAGGTTCATGTACAATCAATGATTGATAGTAAAATAAAAGAGGAAAGAGTTAAACTTGACCTGAAAATTTAAAGGGGCACCTAACATAACTTCCTAGGGAGAACTTATAAAGCATGTCGGCAAACCAAAGAAGTCGCCTCACCTGCACTGCAAATTGAAAAAAAGGCTAACCTAACAAATCCCAATTTCTCTAAAATCAAAAGGGGAAGGAATTACTAGTGACAGACAGTCGATCTTATAAAGACCTGAAAGGCAATTTGACTTCCCGTTAATTTATCTGTCGAACATGCTTCTAAATTCCTAAATCCTAACATAACTAGGCTCTAACACACAACTTACTCCCACAGTCACCAATAAATAAAAGATTGAAATTGCAAAACAACATAATGTTCTTGCATTCTATTTATCTTATTCATTGTGGTCCTAGCACCAACACACGAATCCATTCTAAACCCCATTCAAAGCGCAAAATGCTTTGAGTATTGACAATGTTTATCACCATAACAAAAGAAACATTACAGTTCTGCTGTGCTGGACACAACGTAACTGAAAATCACCTATCAACTAGACATCTCGGATTGCAGTAAATTTTAAAACTCAGTAAGTTAAGGAACAAACAACAGAGCTTTGCAACAATTGGCGACTTAGGAATATAATTTTAGAATCAAAGCAGGACAAGAGACTTATCAGGGATTGCATAACAATTGCATTCACGCCACATATTTTTTTTTTTAAAAAAGTAGCATTCCCAATAGTAATAATTAAAAAAAAAACCGCTAGTTTCCGCACATCAAGTGATTAAAAACATATACTTCATGGTTCAGAAAGGAAATAACAGCGAAGATTAATTAAGGGTTTGTAAGGTTGAGCTAAAACTGCAACTACTTGGATCTTTGCCTCATTTTTCGGCGTTTTCTCTTCAACCTCCTCATTCGCTTCTTCTTCCACTGCAAAACCAGATATACCAATTAATGACTCAGTCATCTAATTAAACAGGTTTTTATGATTTAGGTTTGCTAGAAAGGAGAGATTAGATTACCTTGGCTCTCATTGTACCAGATGGCGCGAGTGAAAAACCCTTTTTGCTTCTTCAAGGTCTAGAATAGACAACTGCAAATTGTAAATACGCGAAGGGGATTGCCGCTTCTCGGAGTTTTTATACACAAACCTTAACTCTATTTTGTTTTGGGTCAAAGTAACCGGGTCTGAAAAACGGATCCAGTGTAAAAAAAATGGAGGCATTGTTTGGCTGTTCTAATTCTCACAGCAAGATAGAGATTTTTGGCTCCCCTCAAAATGAGGTAACACGTGTCTGCTTGTTGTTGTTACGTTGTGCAGTGGTTATTATGTTGTATTGCATTTAATGTTGTACTTTTTTTTATTAACTTAATTAATTTTATGAGTTTTAAAATTAAAATTAAAATATTATTTAATAAAAGATTAGTAACAAAATACCAGTGTTCAGTTAAATTATATTATTTTGTTTTTGAGATATAAAATGAAAGATTAATAAGAATTATAGTACACAAAAAGTATTTATTAAAATATATGTTATTTATATCAAATGATTTATAATTTATTAAACTTGTATGACATGTGTGCACTTTTTTAGGAGGGTAATCTTAGGTTAAAAAAACTAAAAAAAAAGGGAAGTTTAAACTGGAATATAACTGTAGATGTCATGGTGGACTAAAAAAAACATTTAGTTACAAGAGCCATTCAAAATGGAACAGCTTCTGGGTTCTTTGGTACGAGACTCACAATCCCACGTTATATTTTTGTACTACCAAACATAGATTTGACTTTTTGTCTGAAAAAAAAGACTTTTAAGTTTTAACTAAACAGCCTTTGAAGACTTTTTATGATTTAGTTTTGCTACAGATGAGAGATTAGATAAATGGAGCAGGTGAGAAACCCTTTGATTCTTCAAGGCCCGCAAAAAGCGCAAATTGTGAATATACGAAGGGGCTTGGCACTTCTCAGTGTTCTTTCTTTTTATAACTGTTCGAGTAATGTGGTTATTTTTTTAAAAAAATTTATATTAAAATATATTAAAATAATATTTTTTTATTTTTTTTTAAATTATTTTTGAAATTAGTGCATAAAATAATTTAAAACATATAAAAAATTAAATTTTTATAAAATAAATAATTTTTTAAAACCGTTTTCATTCGTTTTTTTACACATACATAAACTCTATATGGTTTGGGTAAAAGGAATCGGGTTTGGGAAACGGATCCAGTGTAAATTGGGGTCATGCATGATTGTTCTAACTCTCTTAAAAGAAAAAAAGGCTTGAATTCTATCAATTGTTCTTAATAAGAAATAATAATGTCTAAGATAAAAAATTAAAAACGCATAGATTAAAAAAAAAAGTCATGCTTAAATATTTGCGTGGTCATATGTTTTTTTTGCTTTTAGAAGAAATACTTGCCTTTTATTTTAGCTTTTAAAGAACATTAACAATCCTATCTAAGTTTATTGGTTTATTTATTTTTTATTTAAATTTAAATTAATAACCTTTCAGTTTTTTTCTTTAACTTTTTAGTTTGTTTTTTCAAATATTATTTATTCTTTTAATTATCTAGTATTTTTTTATAATGTTTTAAATATATTCTTATAATTTACTTTTATTTTTTTTTGTCTTTTATATATGATATAAATAAAATTTATTTTCATGATTTATTTATAAAAAAACAAAAATTATTGATAAGAAAAAAATAACCTACAAGATAAAAAAAAACACATAAATTAAAAAAAATTAGGGTTAAATATTTGTATACTCAACTATATTTTTCTTTTAGAAAAAAATATTATATTTTCATAGGTATTTAATTAGCATTATAACTTTTTTATAGTTTCAATCCATATTTTTTAAATTTATTTCATTAAATATAAATAATATTTTGTATATTTCAAGTAAAAAAAATTATACAATTAAATGTATTCATATATTTTCTTAAAATATATATGAATATAGGCACTCCCCGTCTGGGCTGTCCAAGCATGTTTGGATTTGACTTCGCAGCTAAAAAAAAAAAAAAAAACCTAACTTCACCTAACAGGCACTCCCCCTCCGAGAACCGGTTGCACCTGCAACTGGCCTTAAGCCGAACAGCCCCTAAGATTCTGGGAGTGAGTAAAAAGAGGAAAAAAACACTGCCCGCCTGTGAACTGCAAGTTGTTGGCCCAAAGCGTCATCTAGTCTCACCATCGGCCAGCCACATAATTAATCGAACAAACAGAGCACCGACTCTCTCTCGCTCTCGTCCCTTACCGTTACAGTCGAAAAACAAATCCGACGGCTCAAAACCCAGCCAAATCTCTAGACCCCCTCTCTCTTTCTTTTCTCTATTCTCTCTTATCCAAAGAAAATCCACTAACACACCAAAGAACAACAACTTGCTTGGCATACACTATAAATAGCATCTCTTTCTCTCTATCACTCAAAAATCAACAGTCGAGAGAGTAGCTAGCTATGGGCACTGGTTTGTCAAAGGACGCAGACGGCAGCTCGCACGGAAATGAAGGAGAAGAAAATCCAGACCACGCAGGAGGTCAACTTTATGTTTCTCTTAAAATGGAGAATTATAGACTTAAAGCCGAACTCATCCCTCATGTCTACGGTTCCGTGCCTCTTGTTGGCTCCTGGGATTCTTCGAAAGCTGTAATTATACTACTTGGCTATTAAAAAAAAATTCAGTTGCAATTAGTTTCCAACTTCCAAGCCTCTCATTTGCTTGTGTTTGTGTTTCTAATTTAGCTTTCCATGGAACCTGAATCGGCTTCAATGTGGGAATTAAGCTTTGTCGTTCCATCTAATCACGGTAACTAATTCAGTTTATTTGTACGTTTCTGCAACTCTTTTGTTTCGTTGCATAGAAATTTAGAGAAAAGAAATGGAGTTTTTACTTCATTCATTTTTAATGCATAATTTGCCTCCGTTTTTCTTACTAGAACTCGGAAATTTATTTTCAAATTCCAATCAAACAGTAAACATAAGGCATGGTTATTTATTTTAGTAATGATTTTCTAAATTTTTCTTTTTGATTGGATTTTTTTTAAAATAAAATAAAATGTTTTATTGCTTGTTGGATATTAGAAACTTTGAGTTTCAAGTTCCTGTTGAAGCCAAAGTACAGTAACAGCCCTTGTGTGGTGGAGGAGGGTCCAAACCGGCTTCTTACCGGGGGAACATTGCAAGGGGAATCGAGGCTGGCAGTATTCAAGAATGGCGACGTGACTGTGGAGTTTAGGGTGTTTATTAAAGCTGATAGAGTTTCACCTTTTGATCTTGCGGCCAGTTGGAGAGTTTACCAGGAGAATCTCCAGCCTTCAACTGTTCGTGGAATTCCTGATGTCAGCATCAATTCTGTACCAATGGCAGGAATTGAGGTGCATTTTCAGCTCACAAATGTTTTTTGCATTTTCATTTGCTGTTGTTATATGTTGCATAATGACATGTTGTTTCCTTTTCTATGAGATTTCATTTCTACAGGGACCAAGAGTGAGAAGAGGTGGTTTTAGTTAGTTCTATGTTTCTTTATGCTCTATTATCTATACCTGCCTAATGATTCCCGAGCTGCAAACATTTGAGTTATCATGAATTTATAGCTAATTAAAGACCGGTAAACTATATACTTAATTGGCTCCTCGACCTGTGAGCTAAAGTCTTAGATGTGATGCTCTAATGTATATCATCATTTGTTGTTGTTTCCTCAACTATGCTGTTTTTGGATGGTAGCCTATTCACTATTGTTCTCGTGAAACCACAGTTGATTAGAATTTGGTATTGCTGTTGTTTGATTGCTAGTATTGGCTACCTATGGGATATGCCCTGTTTTTGGGCTCAGTCCATTTGTTATCGTTTTCATCAATTACGTTTTCTTATTCGTTTACTTACATGTGAGAGGGTGGCCATTGATTAACCACATATTGATTTTAAGTATTAACTTTGCTATGACCTTAATTACTATATGGGATGCTCCACCATCTTAAACTTTCAAGTTGGATGCATAGCTTGGTATTGGAGCTTGCTGTGGTAATTTGTTATTGGTGTCCTCCAGTTCAAATTTCTCTAACTAGTTGCATTATCGTTTCTTTTGTTTTCTTTCCCCCCCTTCCATGATGCTGTTATAAGCAAAGCAAAAGCATAACAAAAACAAAAAACTCCTCCAAGTCAGATTGAGACATTTCTTAAACTCATTTGCAATTGTGGCCTTCTGTGCTGCAGTTAATTTCCATCATTTTTCACTGGGTGAATTGTTAGTTTCATTATACTGTTTAATCTATTAACTTGAGCACACTAAAGAAACTGTCCTTCAATTTTTTTTTTTACAGAATGGCTCTCCAGCTAGTTTGGAGCTTGATCTTGAACATTATGTTGTCCCAGCTCCATCAACTTCTGCAAACTCGGCTTTTGTGTATGCAGCTAACAATACAGAGAATCCAAGGTTTTCCAATGTTGATTGCCCAGGCAATGCTTCATATTCCTTCAAGGATAGTGGTGTTTCTGCTGATCAACCTACAACTATAAAGGTTCATCTTGGTAACCTATTTTGCAGATATACAGATTAATTTCCATCATAGGCCTAGAAATATCTAAGTCTACTTCAATACACAGATATTCTTTTCAACCTTCTAATGTTTGCCTGCTCATAAATTTTGAAGTCCCTCCAATATAGAGGGCAATTGGATCATATCAGCTTTGTTGGGCCTGGACTTCAAATTTTAATGGGTGCAATTCTTAGAATAGTTAGGTTAATTCCAGTTGGTCAAGGAGAAGTTTGATGCTAATTTTTAAGATGAGACATTTTCATATGCATGGGTGGCTGCTGTATACCTTGTTTTCTCCTTGTTAATATAGTATTCTAGTTCTAATGCATTTTGCAAATGTTCAAATAGGAGATGGAGGTTGTTATCCCAGATCCATCCAAGGTATATTCTGGTTCCGGCATGGTTGAATCAAAATCAGTGGGGACATTTTCCTCTTTGCAAAAGCAAGATGATCACAGGGGGCTCTTTGTGGATAGAGGTGTTGGATCTCCTAGGGTAGTTAAATCATCTAGTTCAAGTGGATTTTCTTTTGATCTCAAACTGGACACTGAAACCAAGGTTTGTAACAAATATTTCTCACAGTAGGAAAATCGTGCGAGCTTAATTATTTTTTGTAAGTAGTGGTGTGGTTTAATGTCACGGTTTTATTCTGTGTTCCCTGCATTGTCAGAATTCAATGCCAGCAGCTGCTGGAGCTGTTGCTGCTGCAGCTGTGGCTGATCAGATGCTTGGACCAAAGGAGGATAGGCATTTGGCAATTGTTCTGGTATTCTCCTGCATAATTTATTGATCAGAACTGGTGATAATATTTATTATCCTTCTAATTTCACTCTCAATTTAAGTGAAAAGTTTTCAAGATTAGATTTGGTATCAACTTCTACAGATAACTTGAGAGTTGCATGCTGGATTTAACTGAGTGCCTGTATTGTATATGTTCCATTTTCATAGTTCAATAATAAATGCATGAGTTTTGTTGATAATTAAAAATTCTAACAAGTGCTTGCACTGTAGGTTGGTTTACCTGCCCGAGGCAAAACTTTTACTGCAGCTAAACTTACTAGATATCTTCGTTGGTTGGGTCATGATACCAAGCACTTCAATGTTGGAAAGGTCAGTCATGCATTCTTGAGGCCTATTACATGTGAAAAGTTGAAGTGTAATGTTTACCTTTGGCTGTAACAGTATCGGCGCCTCAAGCATGGAGCTAATCAGGTATGCTTAAAGCCTTTTACGGTTGATTATGTTCTTATAACTTTCATTAGTTATATTAGTGGTTGAATGACTATTTTTTGTTATTGATGAAGAAATTTGTTCTGCATTGTTTGTTCCAATGGAATGATGATTAGTGCTGTACAGTTCATAGACACATACTGGTTATCTTCTTTGCATTTCTCTCCCTTTTGTTAATTGAAAAATTATCTCAAGTTTTGTCCATGGAATATCAGTGCGGTACCTCCTACAGCTATATTTGCTACAGTTTTGTAATATTTTGTCCCATGTCAATTACGCAACTGAATTCCAATAATTATTAATGATTGAATTCCAACTTTTTAGTAATTAATGCTAGTAAAAACTAAAACTTTAATGCGGTTTCACGATGTGCTTGGCGTTCAAATCTGCTTTATTATACTATTCTCTTATCCGCAAAATTCATTTGTCATTTGAGATATGCATTTGGAATAGAGATTGATCCAGATGTTGTTTTAATTCTATACTTTTACTATGTATTGCACTCATGTTATGCTCTGGAATCGAAATACTGCAGTCATTTTCTTCCTTTTTGGACATTTCTTGATGATTTGTGTGGATGCAGTCTGCTGATTTTTTCCGAGCTGACAACCCTGAAGGAATGGAGGCACGAAATGAGGTAATATCCGCTAAATAAGTGGTCTTTCATAGACCACAAAAAACATTGTTTCTCTCATCCTACGATGGTTTTGTGTTTATTGCATTATGCTGGACTGATTGAACTTATTATGACACTCTCTCTATGATTGAGCGAATAAATTATTTGGTTGGACTAGTTCAATCTTTGGTTTGATATGTGTTGCTGCTCACTTTCTCCTTGGGATATAGTGATGGAAGATTTATTGATTTCTAAAGGTTGTAAATTGTAAGACATTAATTTCTTAAAATCGTACAAGTTCCTTGCAATTGTTATTGGATATATGAATCAAATTGCTTTATTACAGGTATTATTCCTTATTTGAAGCATCCTTGAGTTACTGAGATCTCAAGATCTATTTCATTTAGATTTTCGACTCTCGAAATTTGTAGGGTAATGGTCACTAATAAAGTGAAAAGAAAGTAGTCAATAAAAGGAAAGCAAATACTGAACAGTGAGAATAAAGAGTGGAACTAAGCATGTTGCAGGAACTGATCTTTTTGCTGGTTCAGTAATTGGCCCATGCCCAGATACAATCCTGGATGAATACAGTAACCCAAATAGCAATTAGTAGTAAAGCCTCCCAGAAATACTAGTGTGTCCCTCAAAGTATGCTGTTACTTCTGAACTATTATTTCTTACACGATTGGGAATGGTAACACATTAACTTTCTCCTTTGCGAATAGTTTTAATGTATCACGTGCTACTAGGTAGCAGCATTGGCAATGGATGATATGATTGCCTGGATGCAAGAAGGTGGCCAGGTACATTATCATATGTCAGATATGATGACATTTCTGTGTATCTTTCCTAATCCTTTAGATTTGCCTGTTTCAATTTCTTTGTAGGTAGGAATATTTGATGCCACAAACAGTACCAGGAAAAGAAGGAACATGCTGATGAAAATGGCTGAAGGGAAGTGCAAGGTACTGAAACCATAGCATAAAAGGTCCTAAAATTTACCAGTAAGATACTAATGTGATTTTTTAGGTGAAGAATATCCTTTTGGAATGTGTGCTTTTAATGTGTTTTGCCTTGAAGCAATAATTACTTTGGCTACCTATGCCATTTTTATTGCTTTTTCAAATCTCAAAGTGTTTTAAGAAACTGAATTTCACATATTATTGCCAAGTGTGCAAGTTATTTGGCTACTGAGATTATTCTCTAAGCTTAAGAGTAAGATACTAAATTGGAAGCTTTACAGTGCTTAGGTTCATAAATTGATATTCGACCTCATAATCTTCTTGCATCAGGTGTTAATCTAAATAAATTAAATAAAAACAGCGTGTCTTGATTTTTTCTTCACCTTTTGGCTGCACAGTTTCTATCTTAAATGAAAACTTTCTTATTCTGATCTTTTGCTCTCTTTTATTTCTTGGATTTTCAAACTGCTAAAAGTCCCCCTTAAGAACTCCTGTAACCAGAGGACAAAATCTGACTGCAAAGTGGGATACAATAGAGAAATGATGAAGAGTCCTGAACTGTTCTGACACGTGTTATCTGTTTTAGCTGCAGATTATTTTTTTGGAGACACTATGCAATGATGAACACATAATTGAAAGAAATATACGTCTTAAAATTCAACAAAGCCCTGACTATGCAGAACAGTATGGTTACTATCTGAAGTCACTGGCTTCTTAACTGAGCAGACGGGGGTACTTAGTACTTGGTGTCATTTTGCAGGCCAGATTTTGAAGCTGGATTGCAAGACTTCAAAAGTCGGCTAGCTAATTATGAAAAGGTGGTTTCATGTGCTTCCAATACCTTCTCCTTTTGAGATTTGGTCATTACCAATGAGCAATTTCAACTTTAGGTTTAAATTTTTTACTTCTATTTACTAGGTTTATGAACCAGTGGAAGAAGGATCTTATATCAAGATGATTGATATGGTCAGTGGACATGGTGGACAGATACAAGTAAGCACACCCCATCCCGCGCCGCCCCCCCCCCCCCCCCCCCCCAACTGATTTGTGAATTCATTTATATGGAGCGCAAGTTTATAGTGCCATTTTGGTCTATATGGCACCTTGGCTAACTGAGTTTTTTTCATGAATTCTTATATATTGAAGGATGTTGTCTTTGAACTCCCTATGTTCCGTGTGATTATTCTATGATACAACTTGGGTTTGTACATTCAGGTTAACAATATCAGTGGCTACCTTCCTGGGAGAATTGTTTTTTTCTTGGTAAGTTGTCCTGCCATCAATTCGGTATAATGATTTCTTAGCATATTATAGAAATGTTCTAGTTGGCCACTTCTCCTTTCTAATTTCTAATTTCTGAAACTCTCTTTTCATCACAGCTGGCACTAGTTGTATTCAAATTTCTGTCAAATCTTAGCTACCATGTTTGTTGAAAATAAATTGCACTTGAGGGATGTTTGTTTGAGAGGTTTTATGTACACTTCTATGCAGAGGAAGAAGAGAGTGTTTACTTGAGTTGCAAACAGGGACTTTAATAAACATAAAGAAACCAAGATGCTTGAAAGTGATGAAACATGATTGACCATTTTTGTGGCAATCTTGTTCATTTGATGCTCGTTCTTTTCACTCAAACCTAAAAATTTTAATCTGATGCAGGTGAATACACACCTTACACCACGCCCAATATTACTTACCAGGCATGGAGAGAGTCGAGATAATGTTAGAGGTAGAATTGGTGGTGATACTGTATTGAGGTATTGGTTCACAATTTATTAATTATCTGGTATAATCTGAATTTGAAGTTGTAAATGTTATTTTTTGTCTAGTTGTCTTTAATCTTGGATGGCCTAAAATGTTCTGATGACTGTATTTTCATGTCTCTGCAGACTTGAACATATTTCTTTTGAGAAGTTTGTAATATCCTTCATAGAATCCCTACGGGCTTCTTGCTACTTACAATATTGCAGTGAAGATCAACATCTTGCTTTTGCCCAAAAGTGTCTGAATGTGAATCTGTTATGAATAAAAGAGGAGTGAAACTGTTGAGCATGGAAGCTGAATGGCCTACATAGTACTCTTGTTAGCAACATTATAATTGATTTACAACTGAGAGGCCCAAACACAAATCACTCGATATCTATATATATCCACATATAATATCTATTAAAAATGCACGTTGTATTCTTAAGACTTTTTCTTACTTTTTTTTTATGAATGTCCTCTAAAACTTGATTCCAATGCTGATTTTTTTTTCCCTTTAATAATCACTGTTGTTTTTCAAAGTCAATCCAAGGATGAGATTTGTCATAACCTAGAACTAGTCCCACCAATGTCCAAGAGCAATGAGATAGCTTGATGTATGTCAATTATATTGCCAAATTATTAAGTCTCTCTGTCTCTAGTCAATTTTCCCTTCACGTATACTGTCAATTCTGGTATTTTTTTTTTATTTAGGTTTAACACTCCATGCTGACATGATTCCTTCGGTTTCTAATCTTTCTTTTCAACACATTCTAATTGTCTGCATACTTTGGTTCGTCTTTGAGATTTGATCTACCCTTCTGGTGACTGGAATTTACTATAATTTGTTTCTGCAGTGATGCTGGAGAAATTTATGCCAAGAAACTTGCTGACTTTGTTGAGAAACGACTGAAATCAGAAAAGGCAGCATCTGTAAGCCTTCATCAATCCTCATGATTAGCCTTTTCTATCGTCCAAATCTTGTATAAAAACCAATCTTTTTGATGTTAGATGCCTCTGCAACATTGTCCTATTTTCTTTCACTTTAAGTAGTGAAGTTATGTGTTGCTTTGTCTAGTAATAATTATAAAATTTAAGAATTCAGATGTTACACAATTAGAGTTTTTAAGCTTTTGTAGTGACACCATTGTACTCCTAAGCTAAATAAGTTTTTCCGAATCATAAAGATATAGAAGTGGTTTTTTAATAGAATTTACATTTAAGACTGGCCTTTTTTTTGTAATGCTTTGATGTTTGTCAATGAGAACACCATGTTACTTCTAGTTCTCATTTCCATGTTCAGTTTAACAGAATTGCCTGGTGTTTTATTGTTCTAGTTGTGACTGCCTGCAACTCATAATGGTTTCTTCACATTTTAGCTCTTCTTTTTCTTTTCTTTTTTCTTTTTTTTTGGTTTCATTGGGAAGTAGGAACAATTATTTCACTGATAATTATTTATGTTGTTCCCTGGAAGTTCAGCTCAAGAAGTTTTTCCAGATCACAAGAAAAAAAGTGGCTTTTAAATGGCTTTTACTACGTTGAAGATTGGATTTTTCTTTTTTTAACACTGTTTTTATCATTCTAGTTGTGACTATCTGCAAATCATTACAGTTTCTTCACATTTTTGCTGCTTTTTTCTTGTATTTTTTTCTTTGGGAAATAGGAACAGTGATTTCACTCATAATTATTTTCTTGTTTCTTGGAAGTTCTGTCAAGCTGGGTGTGTTTAGAATGAGCTATATGAATTCTTACAACCAATTTTCTGATTTTTCCGTGGTCTAGATTTGGACCAGCACACTTCAAAGGACAATTATAACAGCAAGTCCTATCATTGGATTTCCCAAGGTCAGTTTGAATCCCTGCAGAACCTTAGTTGGCCGTTCAGAATCTTGATTTAATTTGGCTGACTGATGGACATTGGAAATTCATAGAAAAAATCACAATTTTGGCCATTTTGATAGATTCAATGGCGTGCCCTTGATGAGATAAATGCTGGAGTGTGTGATGGAATGACATATGAAGAGATTAAGAAGAACATGCCTGAGGAATATGAGTATGTGTCTTCTCCTCATCTTCGCTCTCCCTCCCATTTGCTTTACCTTTTACCTGAATAGCTTCTTTTCTTGTAGTAAACTCCTATGACAATCAGTTGGGGTTCTCTTTACTTGAAAGTGCACACATGTTTGTATTTTTCCTGTGCTTGGACATTATTAGTTGCTTCCCTGAGGCCTGATGCATGTCCCTTTGAGCAGGGCACGCAGGAAGGACAAGCTGAGGTATCGATACCCTCGTGGAGAATCTTATCTCGATGTCATCCAAAGGTTTGCATTTAGCGGCTTTAATTAGAACCTTCAGTGTTTCATATTCCTGCTTGTAAAATTAAAAAACTTATTTCCACATCAATGCAGGCTAGAGCCTGTAATTATTGAACTAGAAAGACAACGGGCTCCTGTTGTAGTCATCTCTCACCAGGTTATACATTAAACATCCACATTCTTCAATATCCTGGTAAGCTGAGTTGGGTTCGACAAAGCTTATAAGAGTTTTCATGGCTTTATTTGTGCAGGCTGTATTGAGAGCGTTATATGCTTATTTTGCTGATAGGCCTCTAAAAGAAATTCCACATATCGAGGTAATTCAGTATAATTCTGAACTGGCTTTGTTTTTGTGATGATAGCTTAGGACGAACATGTTTAATATGCAGCAAGGGACTGATTAATCCTCCTGGCACATCATAATTGAACGGTGCACAGTTTTTAGGAGAGGCTGGTCTGATGCTTGTAAACATGATGTGCGGGATTCTAGCTGTATTGCTGACACATTCTAACAGAGTAGTTATATTCAAATTTCAGGTGCCACTTCATACAATAATAGAGATACAGATGGGAGTTACAGGAGTCCAGGAGAAAAGATACAAGCTCATGGACTGAAATGCTCACAGAAGATTTTTGCGACTCTTTACACGAACTTCTAATGCAACTTCACATTCATTAAATCTCCATTCGTTAACGAGACATAACACAAGCGTGAACGCACAATAATTTTCATCGTTCCAACGATAAAATTGAGGACAACGATGGTGTTGTAACTTGAAAGTAGCTTCCTTTCAATGCATCCAAAAAAGTTTCGAACAGCACGGTATATGTTATTCTGGGTCTCTTAACTGTTTTAGGTGCAAAACTCGAGCGCTTTCTAGTTATCCACGTTTTAAATATCACCATGTCTCAATTAAGCGTATTATCGAATGGATGAAGAATAATCCTATTCCTTTTAAATTTCTTACACCCTAGACTGTCGAGGATTATTGTGAAACTACTGTCCTCCAATCATATATAGCAATGCTCTGGAGAGGATGTATCATGCACTCCCTATCGTCAACAATTGGCTAGCTTCTCCGCGTCTCTGCCGACGCCGTTTTGGTCTCAATTCATTGCTGGACTTCTGGCTATCGATTGAGTGCCGTACCAGTATGCATAGCTGCTGATTTTTAGATCTGGTGTCAATAGTCTATCTAAGAGTAGGACCTTAGCATGTCACAGGTAATACGACATTGCCCCCGAGACAGGTCAGAGGTCACGAGCCTATACCCAACGCTAAAATGGAACCCTCGCCAGAAATCAGGCAAAAAAAAAAAAAAAAAGAGGCCCCAACAGGTAGTGGTGATGCAGCGGTGGACTAGTGGTCGTAATAAGAGTCAAAAGATCTTGTCTGGTTAGATTCACATGGGACCCCTGAACAAAAATTTGACCCCCAAGACCAATTAGGGCACCAATTGACTCAACCAAAAAGACACGAAAAGGATGGCTTAACAGAGATACCATGTCTGGATGTTCAATGAAGTTAAAAATTTTCTTTGAATTTTTAATGTTTTATAATAATTTTGATGTTAAAAATAAAAATCTAATTATTTTAATATATTTTTAAATAAAAAATATTTAAAACAACCACTACAACAAATATATCTCTTTTCAATCTTGGGATCCCTAACTTCCTCTTAAGCAATTAAAATAGCCACATGCCAATAACCCCACCCTCTTATGCCGTCGCCTTCACGAGTCCTCCATTTCGGCTTTTCTTCTCTTCTTTCCTATGCATGAGTCTCATTAGCTCCTTGGAAAAAGGGATTCTTTTGTACTTCAAAGAACACCGTATAGACAGATAGTCTTGAGTTATTGCTTGCTAATACATGCAAATGTTTGAGGACACATGCACTACCCGTAATCTAATCCTCAATCAACGACTTCATTTTCATGTTAAAGTCTTCTTTTATACACACAAACGCACATTGAAGTAGCAAGTAATAGAAGAAAAGGAAGATTACAGTGTTACCTTATTGTCTACAAAAAGGATCGTTCTATATTGTTCTGTACTTATGTAAGTAAATATATATCCTCAACTTTTCTCTTCTACAAACATCACTCTCTTTAAACCCCTAAAAGCACTGCAATGTCAACAATTATTGAATCACCAAAGCACAATCCAATGAGTCATCTCATCAACAGCATATCTTCATATGACAGCAACATAATGCTTGCTGCAGTTGTATCCCTTCTTGTAGTGATCCTCTTTGTGTTGCTTCTTCACATCTATGCCAAGTGGTTCTTGGCACGAGCTCGCAATAGAAGAAGATCAAGTTCTGTGACTGCGTCTCACGTTCTACTTCCTTCAAGATTCCACCATCTGCATAATTTCACTTTTGACACTACTTTCTCTACTTCTACTTCAAAGGGTCTTGATACATCAGTCATTTCTTCAATTCCGTTGTTTGTCTACAAAGCAGAAGAGTGTAAACAAGGTTTAGAGTGTGTCATTTGCTTGAGTCCTTTTGAGGAAAATGAGGCTGGTAGGAGCTTGACAAGGTGTGGTCATGGTTTTCATGTTGAGTGTATTGATATGTGGTTGAATTCTCACTCTAATTGTCCAGTTTGTAGAGCTCCTGCTGTGGGTGATGACAATGACATTGCAAGTGATGGCAAGTCCATGGAGGCGAGTGCTAGAGAGTCAGCAGACGATAGGGGCTTGAGTGATGTTGGGGACTCTAGATTGGAAATTGTTATTGGTATTTCAAATTATGAGAATGGGAATCTTGCCGTAAACTGTGATTGTTTATCAGAATCACCATCTACTTCTTCGTCTTTGGGTTCTTCTTTGAAGAGAATGCTGAGTAGGAATAGATCAGAAAGCAAGGCTTTCCCATCAATTAATGTGATTGAATTGGATGCCTGAGAGATTGTCTATGTTTATACAGAGAGCTTGTATAGATGATCTTTTGTAAGTTGATAGATCATTTTAGTATCTGAATTCTCATTACTCATTAGGCCATGCAATCTTGAGCTGTTTGATTATCTCTTAATTCCTTAAACATTTCTTGAATCAGTTCAACAGTGGGTCACGCTTGTTAGCTGAAGAAAACAGTATTTTGATCATAGAGCTGGTGTGCACAGTATCAGTCTATGATCCAAAAGTTATATGCATAATTAACACAAGGCATCGCAAGGGAAAGAATCTTGACTGAGCAGTAGCAAGTCTTGGAGCTGTGTGTGGCTGTATCCCTGAAATATAATTGATGCTTGGGCTAAATCCGTATATGTTTGATGGGTCGAAGAAAACGCGGGACGTGTTTCCGTGGTAAATTAATTATATATTTGTTTTTTATTTTTTATTTTAAATTAATATTTTTTCTGTATTACTAAATTATTTTAATATATTAATATCAAAAATAATTTTTAAAAAATAAAAAATAAATAATATTTTAATATATTTTAAAATAAAAAAACAACTCAACTGCACCCTAAAAAACCCTAAACTGTGAACCTATATGGAGAGGTTAGAGAGGACAAATTCTCTTGTAAAGTCTTCCATATTTCCGCTAAGTGTTTTGGAGTCTTGCATAAAACAAATTGCTACGTGTGAGAGATGTGTTTGCTTGGTTTTCCTCGTTGGTTTGTATTTAATTAACTCACAGTCCAAGGTGTCAATGAAACAGGATATGTGTATGCTTTTCATTGATTACAGCCTCTGATTGCCTCCTTCGAACTTCAGCTTGTTGTTCAAGCAAAGAGAAAATGAATATACGTGTGCACCGTCATAATTTGTAGCAATATTCCCAGGAAAAGGAAAACAAAAGAAAAGGAGAGAATTACTATCATTTTTTTCAATCTCGTGTAGACAATTTCATCACATTAGTAATTAATTTTCCTTCCATTTCAGACTTTCGGGCAGCGTTTGAATGAATTAGAAGCTAGCAGCTTATTATTGCATACCCAGGAAATCCAGGTTATAAGAGAATTAAGCAAAATCAGAATCAATCAATGAAACACACAAAGGAACATTGCCAAGACCCTTCGAGTATTTTTCCAAATGAGGACTTGTAAATGAATGATTGTTTAAAAAGTGACGAATTCGTATGCTCCTGGGTTAAACATATACTACTTTGTTTATATTTATCTAGAACTAATAAATAAGTTATTTTTTAATTATAGAAAAAAAAAAAGCAATTAAGATGGAGATTAAATTATCAGTCAAAATCACCTGACCAGGATAAAAATTAATTTCCAAGGTATGAGAAAATATTATCGGTCATACCGTGATAGAAAAGGGCATGGTAACAGAAAAATGTTAGAAGTGATATATATATTCTTCAAAAACAAAAAAAAAATTGTTGGTCACAGCTTTCTTGTTCTTGGGTGTCTTCTGTAAATCCTCATTAGACTTGGGTCGAAGAGAGACTCTGCAGGCGGGGCAACTTGACTGGGTACTTTGGCCACTTACCTATACACTCAGAATGATAGGCATGATTACACACGGGCAAGACCTTAACTTTCTCTTCATCTTCTGAAAGACTTGGGCATATAGAACACTCAGTTCCTACGATAACATCATTAGCAACATTTGTAGTCATAAATGTTATAATTGGCACGACGTTTATGGTTGCCGGGTGGAGCCCTAGTGAAGTGGACTGTTGTATTGGTGCCATTGTTGCCGGGGTACTGGTGGTATCTGAGAGACCGCGATAGCCACGACAAATCCATTGTGCACACAAGAAAAGGGCAGGGATGATGGGAACTAAACTGGAGCAAAAGAAAAGTTTGAGAAAGAGGCCTCGGTTGTCTATATGAAAGAAGCATGTGTGTTTAGCTCAAAACTAAAGTGCCGGTGAGAGAGTGGGGATTGTCGGGAGGCCATAACTCATGTATAGGGGAGTTCTTGCTGGATGGTTGTGGGTTAAGAGGATGGCTATGACCAGCTGCCCATGCCAAGTTCTCATCGTGTGGATTTGGCAACAGGTTATGTAGTTGTCAACATTATTTTGCTATTTGCTTTCAGACAGTATGGTCAGACACGGAGATTGTCCTAATTGATGCCGCCGTTTGTTCGTTCTGGAGAACATAGGTACTGTTAAACATCGGTCCCACTATCTCGATTCTTATATCCTCGTAGCTCGAGTCTTGACATTTACGTACGTTGTCTCTAAGTAATGTCTTGATACGTGCAACCATGCTTTAGCTTTGTGATGAAATCTGGCTTCTTCTTTCTTTCTTTTTTCACTTTTATCAACCTAAGGCTTAATGACTTTCTAAAATGACTGCCTTGGTTTTTTTTAAAAAAAATCTAAAAGAATAGCTTTAACTGATGAAGTTAGAATGATTTTATATATAATAATTAGTCTATAGGATTATCGTATCTAATATAGAGTCCAAGGATTAAGGAGTTCATATATACCAGCCCGTCAAGTCATGATGAGCATGGAATTAATGAGAGGGACGATCGCCATTGTTGAACCTGTTTATACAACGTATTTTAACGTTTCATATATTTTATTAATCAAGCAACTAGATGGATGATAAGCCATCTATCATTTCTCCAATCTCTCTCCTTCCACTTTCTCCAGTCCATTCTTTTTTATAATTTTTTGTTCTTTTGTTTACCCACTGAATGAAAGCTGTGAGAGTAATCCAAGAATGTTAAAATAACCTACGGTTCGGAACAGATTTAATTTGATTGGGCTCAAAGACGTTGGGCTTGGTTTTATTCATCCACGAAGCTTTGAACCATGCGGTTGGATAACATTTTGTTTTAAGTTTGACTATGTTCCATGCAGCATCGTTCGTTTTTGTTCGGCAAGTGCTGTCCTGGTACCGAATTGATGAATGATGTTGAGAGCAGAACAATGAAGGGTAACGCTGATTTTCTTTTCTTTTAAAAAAACTAGGGTTAGTTTCTCATGGGCCATAAATATAAATATAACGAATATAGGATTTGAAGTCTTGTCTTTAAAATAGGTAGTTAGGTAACTGGGTAGGTGATGGAAATGAATAAGTACTTGTTAATTGTATATCAAAGTTGGTTAAACCCGTTTGATATAATTGTTTGATATTATAGTAGTATATTTTTTCATGTGTTTTTTCTAAATATATTAAAAACATATATTTTTTTATATTAATACATCAAAATAATTTGAAAATACTATAAAAAAATTAATTTCAAATAAAAAAAATTATTATTTTTAAATGTTTTTAAAGAGCCAAAATAAACTGGCTGTGTGACGGATGTTTATCGCTCTCCAACCAACGAGTTCAGATTTCACAAATTAATAAACGCTGCATTAAGCTTTAAGGCACCTTCTTCGAAGAGAGATAAAAGATAAGACAGAGTGGTCCCGGCGGGGCTCGAACCCGCGACCTTCGGCTCATAAGACCAACGCTCTAACCAACTGAGCTACGGGACCTGTGTTCTAATATTGGGTAATACAATTTATTTGAATATCAAGTTTTAGTCTGAACTTTTTTTTAAGTTCACTATCCAGTTTTTTAGTCCATCCCAATTCAAACCCTATTCCTTCAAATTTTAATTTATTATTTTGTTAAATATTTATTATTTTTATATTATTTTTTAATATGTTTATTTTTTAAAAAAATATTATTTTAATATATTTCTAAAAAAAAAACATTTTAAACTCTAACTGTTATTGTAATTCCAAACTTGTTTCCAATCACAAGCTTGGTGAGGCGTAAACCCACTAATATTATAAAAATAAAAAAAAGACCGGTGAATCTTCAACAAAACAAATCCATACTTCATAAAAGAATGATAACATGCCCCGTAGGCCTGTTTTCTTCAATGGCATGTCCTGCAAGCTGCGAATCATCTGTCAGCACAAAGACTTGATAAAGATAGTGGAAGATGGAGTCACTCGTCAGCTTCCAGTAGTCAAGACCAGCACTAAGATATGTTTTTGAAAAACCACACACCATTCCTTGAGGACATAATCGGGGGTGTTTCGATAGTGGGTTTCTGACGTTGTCTTCACTATGTCTGCACTTTGAGCAATTCTAGTCGTGAGGCCATAGCTCATCGTAGGAACGAACTGAAACACGTCAACCAAGAACGTTATTAAGCTCATTACAAGGCAATGACCAGATATCATCACCATTAATTGAACATTAACACTTCCTTTCTGCTTTATTATGCACATATTGTATATGAAATCGGTACAGAACAAGTAGAAGCCGAAGGATTGGCAGAAAACTCCACAGAAAGAAGAAAGGTTCTTTGATGCGACGCTCCAAAAAGAGACATTAACCAAGTTTAGCATAACACTTTTGCTTCTGATAGCTTCTTACTTTTAAATAAAGTTTGAGTTCTGATGACTATTGTTTTCAACAATAGTTATTTAATATAGCAGAAAATGACTGTTTTTCATATATATATATATATATATAGAAAAGGCTGTTTTGATGTTTTTGAACGACGCACACAAGCTCCCGTATCATTACTTTAATGTCTAGCCTTTAGAAACAAGAGCACGAAAAGAATTTCACGCCCAAAGAGCAAGGATAGACATTGAAGTAGAGCCAAGAGCTAGTGCGAGGAATGATGCCTTCTTCAACCATGGAGCAGAGCTCATGAGCTTGTTATGGAAGAAATCAACAGCTATGAGATCAACAAGACCCATGTATACAAGTACACCTGAAGATAATGAACCCAGTAATCCTTCCATGATCAAGGCATTGGGGTTACTGTCGTCGTAACCGGTTATTGAAAATATGATCATCCCTAAGACTATCCCCATCGGCGTAGTCACTGCAAACATAAAACACATGTAGGCCACCGTTCCGAAGGTAAACCCTGCCTGCAATTTGCCACCATTGCGTGCATAATCAGATTCATAGCAAGAATGAAATGTTAGCTGTCACAGTATTTCTATCCCGTCCCGTAAAGAAGTGTACCCGATTTACGTTGACATGTTCCGACGACAACTTTCTTTGAAAGAAAAAAAAGTTAACCAAACTGAAAAGCTGGTTGATATTGTCAATCGTTAATGATATATGACTCATTCTCGCAAGATTGGCATGTAAAATTCTAAATACTAAACATACATTTTACGCATGCAACAAGGAAGCAAGTAAATGCCATTAATACTCCTGCAACAGATTTGAACTCCTACATGATCCAGCAGCTCATGATGTACTAACTACATATCCTATAATCACCACTCTTATATTGCATGAATGGGGAAATTATTAGCTTACAGATTTTGATATAATACAACAAGCAGATCGTCTCCTTCTTAGAAGGTAAAGGTGGTTGAAGGAATGAACGACAGTGGGCTGCTGGAAAGAAACACATGTCGTTCATTCTAAACTGGCAGGTGCCCAAATTTACAGATCATCGATTCTATTCCAAGCCCACATGCAGAGTAGTACTTGTTTTTCTCTTTAACTAGGAAGCTAATAAACTAATTAAACCACATCATCGACAAGCAGCGATTAATTAACAATTAAATACCATATCAGAGGTTAGATTGACAAAATAATTAAGAGGAATTTACCTGAGCAATGCAGCCGCCAAGACCCATCCCTTCAAAAATCTGATGAAAAGCAAGAGCAGCAACAAGAGGTCTAATAGTACACTTATTTTGTGACATGCCCATAGTAACCCCAATTATCACCGAGTGAAAAATAATCCCAATTTCCAAAACCTGCGACACCAACCTCTGCTTTACCTTAACCAAATCCACCTCTCCCATGATCTCCACCTTAACCGACATGTCACTCACTTTCTTTCCCACCATTTCCTCCTGTGTCCCAACAACCGTGTACTCCCCGTCACCGTCACCGTCACCATGCCCGTGCCCGTGTTGCTCCACGTGTGCACTTGCTGTTAAATCAACTAACAGGGCTAATAAAACCCCGATTAAAGTAACTAAACCTGCAAAAGGGAAATCTTTCCAGGGATGTTTTGATGCTACGTGGCAATCAGAGAGTGCACCGAAAGCGTCGGGGAGTACGTGGACTAGTGAAGTGGAGAGGATTACTCCTGCCGCGAAACACTTGATGATTAGAGTTGCCTTGTCGTAGACGGGTTTGCCTCGGAAATAGCGAGCTAAGAGAACTGGAAAAGAGATGCCAATTATGCTTGTAAAGAAGATTATTAAGATGGAGATTAGTTTTAGGTGGGTTGCTGCTTGTGTGTCTCTGCAGGCTGCGGAGCGGGTTGCGTCGATCAAACAAGCAGCTGCCATGGGAAATGACGGGGTTTTGAATGACTGATCTCAAGTTTGACAGGGAGGGGGAGGAGGTTTACAAGTCTATGGCGGGTGGACTGGAGCGTCACGCGAGAGAGAGAGAGAGACTATCAAGGAGCCATTGTTGCCTGCGGGACTGGTTCATTAAAGAGAGTAGGGTTTGAGGGGTCCGCTATTGAATAAATGGTGAATGCGCTACTATAGACTATAGTAGTGATACAATAGTGGTTTTGAGCCCTTTTCTGTAGTGCTATTTGTATGATTTCCAATCTTTGATTTTTTATTTTTTTTTTGGAACTTAAAATATGAATTATTGGTGGATACATCTAAACTAACAAGATTGAGACGCATGGTTTTTCACCCTTTATGCTATGAGAAAACAGAAATTTAATCTTGTGGTGATAGAACTGCGAGAAAAAATGTCTGACTTGCTTGGATAACTGAGTCGAACACATGGATGGGTTCAGGGGAAAACAAATGAATAAATGTATTCATGTAAAGTATAATGTCATGGAAAAAACAAAAAAGAAAAAGTTGGTAGTCGCGACATAAATATGTAACGACCCACCGCCGTGTTGATTTTTGATTTGGTTGCGTATTGTAAAAAACTCTTAAACTGATGATTTTTTACGGTGGAATACGAGGTAATTTACGGTGGAATTGCAAAGTATAATTATTATTTTGCCTTTATCTGCACAAAGTTTTTATTTTGTTTATAGGGGTATAACAGTGTTTTCAATGGGATACGAAGATTATTTGTAAATTGATGGGAAATAATTTAAAATCAATAAAATTAAAGGATAGGTAAAGGGTTATTTTAATATTTTTTATGGGTTATTTTTTTTTTTTGTTATACGCTATCTAGATAGAAAAAAAATAAGTATTTTCATTAAAAAAAAAAAAAAGTTATTGACACATGGATATCATGCAATGACCAAGATTTTTCTATTATCATGTCATTTTGTGGAGGTGAAACTTATGGAGCATTGCATGTTTCTCAAATAACAGAAGTTGACTTTTTTTTCTCTTTTGGTTTTTTTTTATTTTCATTTATTGAAATTTGTGTTAGATCGGTCAAAAATCAAGGCTGTTTTTTATTTCTTTTATCCTGCAATTATAATCTCTTTTTTATTGATCTTTCTTTATTTTAAATTATATACATATTTTTTATATAAAAAAATAAGTTTTTAATTAGTATTAATGAAAATAAAATATTTAATTTTTGTACTGTTAAGCTTTAACGAAATTTATTCAGGTTAATTATTCTTTTATTTCTGCATACAATTGCATAGAAATATATATATATATATATATATATATATATATATATATATATTGAAACTTTTTTTTTCAAATGATAAGTTTTTTTTATTAATAAAAACATGCTATGAAAAACAAATTCATATATAAAAAGAAACACATAAATAATTAAGTGAGCTTTGACTAGAGAAACTTATGGGTGCGTGTGTGTGTGTATTTGTCTTCTATATATTTGTAACGTGAAAATAAGATGTGTCGGTCCATATTTTAGCGTTAATGAATTACTATTTTGTTCTAAGCAACGAAAAGAAAAAAGAAAAAGAAACACATAAAGTAGTTCTATTCATTACTCACCTTATTATTTCGGAGTTTACTTTTAAAATATGGTGGAAAGCAAAGTCAAACGTTGGATGTCATTAATAGTAGTCCAAGCAGGCCTGAATTGAACAGAGTAAGAACTATCTATTTTAAAAGCCCAATGGAAATCGTTTAAAGTCCACAAACGAATATCAAAAGAAACTTAACAGCATATTTGGAATTAAATTACATGTTAAATTTTATTTAATCTTAACTATAATTTGAATTTATTTAATAATATATTATAATTTTTATATTTATAATAAAATATCAAGTCACATATTAAATTTTTTATTATTTGAAATATCCATGAAAATGAATTGAATTTTGACTATTTTGCTCTAGAGTCAGTTTTTCTTACAATTTTTTATTTTATTTTTGCAAGAACCTTTATATTTACCATTTTTTTACACCATTCTTGTAATATTGTACCACCTTCATGTTAATTTCCCAGTCTAACTCTAACATCCTAAGTGCTGGACTAGATATATAGCTTTAGCCATTCTTCATGTTGGACTTCCCCTTTTATATGATCAAGGATATCACAAAATCTGATTTGAGGATATACACTTTATACAACTCAAGTCCCGAATAAACTCAATAAGTACCGAATCAATTTGGAGGCAGAGAGTTTTTTTCATTCCAAGTAAAATTATAAGAATGATGTTGACACTTTTAACTTGAGAATTACAAAGGCTAAAGGGGAGGAATTTTTTTTCTAAATTGGTTGTAAAATAGTCTGCAAATTGTTTATTGCTCTCATGAACTGTATTTTGATGACTGTTCTATTTAAGGAGACAGGTCAAGCGCTTATTTCAGCAGCATCTCAAACTATGCTTTAGATTTTTTGCGGTTGTTTTAGATTCAAACTTGTAAACTGTGATTAAGAAGAATTGTCATCGTAAGGCCTTGTTAGGGAGGTAAGTGTCTTCGTCGAGGCCGAGGCGGAGAAGGGCTGCGTGCACATGTTTTAGGTGTTTGAGAGAGTTAAAGCCTTGAAAGAGACGGAATGTGATGTCTGCTGACTTGTTGAGAATTAAGGAAGGCATAATTTGAAAAAGAAATGGACTTGTTAATCTTCATCCTCATTATCCATTACTGGAGTTAGTTAAGATGCGTAAAAGAAAATTAATTGGAAAAGACGTAAAATAATCTGCAAATTGTTCATTAAGATTACCCTCTGCAGCTCTTTTGTAGTTATAAAAGAGGAGCTATATAGGAAAAATTTAGCAGCCCCTTTTACTGCAGTTTACATCCCCTCTTCAAGTAGCAGGCACGAAGATTAGAAAAGGAGAAGGAAAGAAATAGTGGTTTTTTATCTTTTATTAAAAAAAAATAGAGTTTGTGATGTTAAGAATATTTTTTTAATATTGTTTTTAATATCAATTTAAGGGAATTACTATAGCAAATTAGAGGGTCTTCCCCTTATTTATTTTTGGTTGTTTTTAGCAATTAAATTCTATTTAGAATTCAAATCAATTCTCTCAAGAAGTTTTCAAATTAAAAAATCCATTTAACCCTACAAACAGCATGTAAACTCTAAATTACAAATTCATGAATTTCAAGTTTTACAGCTTGACCTTTCAAACTAAAGAGCCAATCCATGAATAACGACTTGACAATGCTAGCTACTAAGTCATCAAGACAACTATAATTTTTGGAAAGGAGACAGTGACACGTAGTTACTGAATTTACACTTTGAATCCTGGCTGTGCTCTTTGTATTTTAGTTTTATGTTCCTTCTCCTGTGAAGCTGCATGTCAGGAACTTGGATACAACGTCCAATTGAGGATGAAGAGCTTTTCTTGATTCCTTCGATGGTGTCCCATGTTAAAGGGTCTGCTTATGCACCAAAATGGATTTCGGACAGTCTCCCAGGCCCAAGTGGTAGCGTTATCTTAAAAATCTAAACCTGCTCACTAAAAGAAGCCTATGATGTCTCGAGCCCACTTAGGATCAAGCTAACAAAGGCTCACGGTCGGTCCAGATTCCCTAAGGCCCATCATCTTTTGAATGGAAGGCGATTAAGATAAATTAGAAGGCTTGGACATGAACCAAAACAAGTAAGATTTGGGCCTAAATGGTGGGAGTTTGTCGATTGCCGCCTGCTTCATGGTGCCAACCGCCATGAATTCTGCCCGATGAAAGTTTCACCAGCTCCTCGGTCCTAACATGTTCAATGGAATTAAATTGTTAGGCATTGGCAGCAAAACATGAAACTAAGTCAGATTAGCCATCACCCAGCCCGCAAAAGTCAGGATTAACCTTTTCCTTTGTCTAGTCATCTTTTTTTAAAAAATAAAAAATGTTAAGTTAATATGATGGGATGGGTCTTTATTTTTTGACTAAGGCTAAGTGACGGGGCAGCTAAAGAGGCTGAGACCGATGGGTGCAGGTTTGGATAGAAGGGCCAATAGGGCAACAGATTGGATATATACCGCGAAAAGTTCGGAACAACGAGTGTGCAAGTGATATTTTATAATATTAGTCTTATTTGACTTTTCACACATTAATAAATGTAATCCCGTGCCGTGTCATATGCTTTGAAGTTATTTTCAATGGTACCTCTTATTCATATTCTCAACTTCTACCTCTTGTTCATACCTCCATTAGAATATGAATAAGAGTTATAAGTTGAATTAAACAAAAAAAAAGAGAGAGTTATAATTAAATGTATATATAATAAGAAAACCAAGTAATTAATATTTTGACGTCTCGATAATGAGAGAATAGTTTTGGAAAATTCTAAATAGCAAAGGGTTGACAACTACTCGCGACGGAGTTTAGTGCTACTACAAAGATTCCATAATCTGTACCTATCGTCCAAATAGATTTTTTTTCCTTGTCATCAATTTGTTTTTTTTCTTATATATAGAATGAGAGTAGCTTTCATTAATAAATACAGAGTATATGTTCATCAACAAAACTATGTTGACATCATATGGAAAATAAAAACAATATAAGATAATATTAATAAAACCAGTTTATTATGGTAATTAAATTAAAATTTGAAACTTGAAAGTATAGCATCAATTCAAGCTATCTTTTATCAACAAGAGAAGGAGTCGTCTGCATAAAGTTGGCCATAATTGTGATGAAAACTTCTGAGTCCAGTGTATCCATAAAGTTGGCCATAATTGTCAACAGGAATTTTCAATCTTCATCAATATGCAAACTACTAGGTGCTAACTAACACAAAGAAAATTCTACCCAAATCTCTCGAGGGCTACCAAGAATAACAAGGCCATCATCTGCATGGATTGATCCTCAATTTAGCTGTCCAGCATCAAAATTCGCGAGTTCCTATTATTCTTCTTCTTCTCGTACACATGATGTAAAATACGTGCAGCCAATTTAGACTAGAATGAGAGACGTCTGCAACTGTTAGAATTAAAGGGCTGCAATAAATGTAGGAAGCTAAAAATCAACGATATAATTGACCTGCCGCGTCCTTGATCATCGCATGCTCAAAAGAATTGAGACTGGATGTGCTAGATATATTCTACGAATTGTGGTCCATCGTAGGTTTTTAATTTCCAAGTTCTCGAATACTTAGAAAAATCCAACCATAGATCGAACAAACCTTTATGATCACAAAGGTCTCCATTCCAAGGTAGATTTGTCAAGACATCACATAGCAATGAATGCTTACCTGCATGTAATAATTGAATATCCTTCTCTCTAAGTGGCCAGCACCATTTTTGGTCTGCTTTTAGTACTGGAGCCTGCATGTTTTCTTGGGGTGGGAAATTATTGAAATCAGACGGACGGACTTATGCGAGTGTTTGGATATATTCTCTTTATTCCGTGGCGATTTTTGTATCTCTCTCTTTCTCTTTCATACAAAGATGTGCTGAGCTGTTTGCTGGTAGCCTCCATGGAATTAACTTGTAGTCGAGTAGTGTCATGTGCAGAGTCATAGTAGAACTTTTCTTTCTTTGCTTTTTTTTTTTAAAAAAAAAATAAAATAAAATTTTGGCGTGCATGATAAGGCTACGCAACGATTGATGTTAATCTATCTTTTCAAGTCCCAGTCTAGTTGGACTTTTATGCATGCTACAAGGAAAAAAAAAATCTTGTGAATGCATGCTTAAGACCGGGCTAGCTGGGGATAAATGGACTCCATTTCAGTAGCCTGATAATTCATTAAAAATCAAAAGAAAAAAATAGCGATTTTGATTTTAGCTGTGAAAAAACCATCTCACCATATATTGAAATAGTTAAATGAGATCTTGAAATAGTTTTATATAAATTCTTTCAACATTAATAAGCAAATGTTCTTCCTATATTTACTTAGTTAACACGCATGCATAAACATTCCGAGGATTTAAGTTCGCGTGTCATACCCCGAAGAAAACTAGGAAAAGGGAGATGCACCACGCATTTAAATCACACAAATCGTTTTAAATAACACAATGATACTATTTAGAAGCATAGAATTACAGGGGAGTTTAATTTGGTGGCTGTAATGAAGGATTTTATATGCGTTTTCTACAGGGATGTCAATGGTATTCCCAATAGAATTTCCATACCCACCCAATATTAATTAGATAAAAAATTTAAATATTTATAAATTATTCATGAAGTTTCGGATATCCATATAGTTATCTTCATATTAGATTCAAACAAATTTCAAATGAGTTTAATAATATTCATATTTTATCTATTATTTATTAATTAACTAAAATAATTATCCAAAAAGTATTTACCCCATTCAACATATTACTACTAACAATTACAATCCAATTCCATCTAAATTCTAAGACATATGTGTAATATATCCCATTCCCACGCACATCAAATCCCTAATCTTTATTCTTACTTAAAATCATCAATTCTCTACGGCTAACTCTTCACAAATCCTCTTTCTGATACAAAACCTAAAATTGTCCGGGATGTACGTACGGTCACAATTAAACAAAAATATAACGAAGTACCATACAATATAGTTAAAATTCTGAGAAATATTGAATGAAAGATCAAGAAGTTATCGATGTCGATGGCTAGGACGCTGGTGCTCTTACAAAAGTAATGAGATGATAGGTTTCAAAGCTGGAGTTAATTAAAGTTGGGGGGGAAACTATAACTAGGGTTAGAAATTAATGTGACAAAGGGATCATGAGGAATTAGTGCTCGTGCTTATTGCAGCAATGACCAATGTATCAGCTTTGATTAGCTCTCTACATGTGTAATGGACATGCAAGTATATATTGGCCTTATCATGATTAGAAACCTCTTAAGTCATTTAAACCACTTGTTCGTGCTCTCGTGCTCCACTCACTCCATATATTTCTATCAAAAGACAAAAGCCTCTCTCAAGAATCAAAGTCTATTGCTCCATTATGATTGCCATTCGATTGCTAACTTTCTATTTTTCATCTAACCAATAAAATCATTATCTATATCGTCATTATCAATCATCGTCCCAATAATCACGATCAGGCTAGCTGCGGTACACGTATTTAAATGACAAGAAATTAATACCTTTGAAAAACAAATTAATTCAATGGTGACTATAATGAAGAAACTTCCTTCTTTGACAGGAGAGAATAGATGCCTAACTCATGGCTGCTTTACCTAGCTAAACATGGCGTCGACTGTGACTATATATGGACTTGAAACCCTAACCAAAGTTGTTTTATCCGCAGGACTGGCTAGGGTTCTGGAAGATGTAGGATCCTGCATCTGGGCAATGAAGTTGACATCTTCCCATCTATGCTGTGCCTTAATAATTATGCATTAGTTGAAACCCGCCGAAATCATAAAATATTTTGCTAGAAACATCTAATGACCTTATTAATTCACTTTGGAGACTTCGCTGGGCAGTTTTTTTGCATTCAATAGGTATGTATGCCTTCCATCTCAAAAGAAATATGAACTTCTTGCATTGGCATGTTAAGGAATGCTTTAGCTATATGAGAGTCGACAAATGAGATAGGATAATCCAATCGAAAAAATTTTACCCGTGAGGAAGGTACAAAACATGGACCACTGGCTTCATGATTAGTCAAGATCACAAGGGTAGCGAAAATTGAGTCGATAACAGGGACAAATAGGGTGGCACCTAATTACGGAAATCTTTTGAGATTATGTGTCACCAATGTGAAAGGAACAAGAGAAAAGCCCCCACAAAGGAGAGATGGATGGACTCATCTAACAATACACGAGGTGGGGTTTGGCCTCAAGCAAAGCATAATAAATCCAAGGGGATATTTTCTTATATATTGCTTAAACCTCTCTTGGGTCTACGAAAAGGGATGTTGTTGTCGGTGGCGTTTTTGGCAATTGAAGGATTGTGCTCTCTTCATTTTTCATGGCCTTTATGCACCACAAATCTTCTGGACAGGAGAGCGATTTCCAGTAGGGGATGTTAGGCCTTAGCATTTCCTTACCGCCTACTTCTGTTACTATAACCTTACAATCTTTGGTCTTTGTCGCCATGTTGTGCACAAATTGGCACAAGTCTCCAACCAGTTTTCCTGATAATGGTCCTTCAAGGTGCAATCCATACATGAAGTAGAATCCAAATGGACTGAAAAAATCTGGTATTGCAGAAAATTTAAAACATGGAAAGATTTTATCAATCAATCTTGAAATCTTTGTGTATGTCAAGCAAGATAAGGGCGCTTTCCCTAACCTTAGCTTGAAGAGCTCCCCGCTGTTCCATACACTAAGCATGGCCCAACTACTTGGAAATTTCCCATCTGAACCAACACCATCCCATGACTCACCTCTTTGATAGGCCACCCAAGTCCCCAAGCTTAGCCTGTTTCTTAGTATATTGCCTATATCATCAGGGAAAAACTCGGTTGAAGTCATTAGCTTGCGGTATAGAAACTCAGCTTCTTCAATCCTGAGTTTCGCGACCTCAGTTTTTGATGACAGACGCAAGGCTCGACGATCAACTGGATTAACAAGAATCGCTGGTGTCCTGAACTCGGCATATCCAAGCTTTTTTATGAAGAGATTAACTGATGCCTCGTTATCTTTCTCCGTAGCCATGTACGCGTAGTCAACATCATTTGCAACGAACCATTTTTCCAATTCAAGCACTAGCTTCAATCCAATCCCTTTTCTTCGATGAAGCGGTGCAATTCTTAAGCCTAACACATAACCCAGCCTGGCTAGATTCTTTGGAGGTTTATGGACGGTTGCAAGCTTTATAGAGCCTTGAATGACACCAACCAGTTCGCTGCCCAGCTCGGCTATCTAACATGCAAAAGAAACAAAGGTTGCAATTTTTTTTTCGTCAATAAGACATCATTGTAAGGGCAATGGATGTAACAACACAAGATATATCCGATAATGGATATAATGAAAAACAAAGGAGAAATAAAAAAGAATGACGATGATCAGTATCGTGAGCACGTACCAGCATCTTGTACATCGGACTGTTTTTGATTCTACAGATGGGGTCACCCATAGTATCTGTGAAGAGAACTACTCGTTTAGTCGGGCCTACCTCACATCTTCTCTCCAGATCCTCCACTCTAGCTCTATGAATTTGAACATCGTAGCTTCGTATTTTAAGTTCTCCGTACACCATTTTTCTCACCTCATCAAACTTGCACCATAAATAGCAATGAATTAACGACCGGCGTGAGAGAGTGGAGATACGAGCAAATATAGCTTTTTTATATATAAGAGATCAAAAGAGAGCCCATACATCAGATGAAATATTGCTGCTAGCAAGCATATTGTATATTAGCTAGTAATATATATAGGAAGGAAGTATATAACAGGTTCTTTGCTCTACCACTAACTAAAAGTTATTGTCCTGCAAATTCATATTGATCATCATTTATATGCAAAGGTGGGAAATGTGAAATGTCATCTCTAATCAACATCAGCACTGGGCTTCAACAGCAATAATAATAGACAAAAGGTAGTTAATAATAGGATGTGTCTTTTTGTCCTCAGCCTTTTGCCCATTCTTAACTTAATTAAGCCCTGTCCACGTTAGGATCACCTCAGGCTCGCGCCACCGTGCACGCCTAAGAATATGTATAGTTGGCCAACCCTCATTTGTCAATCGATTGTCCAAATACGATTAAGCCCTCTGCCCTCCAAAATATATATAAAAAAACTGCAGTCGCTCAGTTGATACCATACATATACAGGTACGATTAAGCCGTCTGCCACCTAATTGAAATAGAGGCATGCTGTCCCGTCGGCGGGTCATAAATATCTTCAAATCTGATCATAGATTAACGATTGTCGACAAGAAATTCGTTGTTTGATTTTATCGAATTATCAGATCAATCTTTTAGCTAGGTGTGTTAACGTGCGGTTGGCCTAATTAATTAAAGGAGTCTAGATTGTGTCGTCGGCAGGTGTCCACCGTCTATATATAATGCATGGTGGCGACATATAATTAACTAATTAAGTGCAGGGACTAATTAATTGGGGGGCCCGGGAGGGGGGGGTTTATTAGCTTAAGCTTTATGCAAGAGGAGAAGTCCCTTTCCTCTCACACTGAAGTTCCTGCATTTGTAATATATTTTATTCTTGATTTGTTTCTTTGTGTGTTGTGTGCGGTAACGGTGGTCCATATTGGCCTCCTTTTAGACGCTTAGATTCGAAAGTGAAAGTAACCCTACTATAAAACCCTAACTCGCTCTCTACTGCTTACAGAAAAGCTACATATATATAAATTAATGATAATGCTGCTCTAACGTGCCCTGTATATGTGTGCGCCAGCAAATTTAGCTTGCAATAGTCGGTCCAAATCAAACCGAGTACTATTGGCTTGAGGGACGCGAGGCAGCAGCTGTTAGTTTTCTGGCAATGTACATTGGATCCGGTTTGTGCGTTGGGTTGCATGTGGGCCATTCGGTCTCGGGGCTTACCTATTCATTTGACATACGTAACTGTGGTATGTGGGAAGACGCAGTGGGCCAGAGGACCCTGGAGACGAGAGGGAGAAGGAGGCTGTCGGGAGTAGCTGTCAAGTTGATTGGTTTGGGTTTGCAAGGAGCCCACGATGAGATGCGGGTGGACTTGAGCCCAGCAAGATGTTTTGGATGTTCGTTAGTTAATGTTCCTTGGCGTAGCGCCACTTGATTTATTAGTTCTCTCCACTCGAACAGGGAAAAACAAAAGAAAAGGGAACGACTCCTTTTAATTTTTAGCATAAGTTTTCCCAGACCTTATTAGGAATTTAGTTTTTGGAGTGTGCGAAAAGGTAGATGAAGAACCATTAAGACAAAAAGGAAAAGACAAAGTTCGATAGATGCTGTACCGTCTTATACCTTTTCAGATTAACGTCTTATGCTTGCAAAGTTAATTATTGCCATGTCCCTGTGCTTTAATTAGCGTTGGAATTATTAATCTTCATCTTTGGGAACAATGGGCAGAAAAATAAGAATAGAAACGTTTCCAAACGATTAGCTTATACCAGGAATCAACATACAAATAGAAAAGAAAAGGAGAAGGCGACATAAGGAACACAGCAAGAAACCCTAATATATATATATATATATATATATATATATATATATATATGATCACATAGCAGAATTACACTCTAATTAATTACACATAAAATGTTTTACGAAACCCTAACCGTTCTTCTTCTTCTTCTCTCGCTGTTTTTTATGGGCCCTTATTTGACTTAGTCATATGGTTCCACCAACCTCACTTTTATATTCATTATTCTTAATCTAAATCACAATCAATCCACCGCACCCATTATTGCTTAGAAAAAGACACGTGCTCCATTTATGCGCCATTAGCCAAATGCAAAGTGCACACGTGTAGGAAGCCCCCCATTATCACCCTAAAAAACAAACACAAAGGTCCCTCCCACTACATCTTGGCTAAAGAAAATATGGGTCCCTGCTTCACTCACGATGATCTATTTTGTTTAAGAATGGACTCCTGTTGTTGATGATGATTTTAACTCCCCCACAAAGTGCTAAGTGTACGACATTTATTTGTCTTGTTGGTGTCCTAATCTTTCTTTGCATGCATTATGTTGTCTAGCTGCATCTACATGCCTTTTTAGACGGACACTTTTGTTAGATGGACACTTTTGAGGGCCAAGGCCAATTTTTAATGTGTGGTACCACTCCAAAAGTGCTCCAAGCTTTCTTAAGGGAGGGAGCATGATAACTCCTTGCTTTTATTCTTCTATTTGCATCAAACTTATCTACGAAAGTGTTGCCGATTTGCCCTATGAGGAGAGACCTTTTATGTTGATGCTTAGTATTGTTCCAAAAGTCTCCTCGTTAATCATCTTTATCCATTCCCCTCAAACCCTTCGGAGATGCGACCGTGATGTGTTCTTGGACCAATGTTTATGTACCAATTGTCGTGAAATATAAGAAGTGGGGTGAAAGCTAGAGAAGGGACCAGTTCTTAATCAGATTTGTGCAGGAAAATCGTGGAAGCTAGATCATGGATGAATAATAACCCCAAGATACCACCATCTGAATCTGCATTAAAAGAGTGGAAAAGAGAGAAACGAAGAAGAAAAGGAAGGGCACATTACACACCAACCAATGAAGATCGATACCACATTCTTATATGCCAGCTAAAGACGTCATTTTGCAATGAAAAGCATAAAAGAAGAGAAAATGGTTACGCTACATGTATCTGAACTACACACTATAAGGTGCTCTAGATGTCAAGTAGTGATTGCTAATAATTTGCCTTTTTTTCTTTTTCTTTTTTTCTTTTTTTCCTTTTCCTTTCAATGAATGAAAGATTTCACTATAGAAGAGGGGCTCAAGGGAGAGCGTATACTGCTCTTATTTCTTTTTTCCATACAGAGCAAATGAAATTACATCAAGCAGTCCTTAACATATTGACTTCAAATCTGAGGTCCGTATTTATCCCATGAGCTTATAAACCAAGTTGATATCTAAAATATTTAATTAATTTTTTAGTTCTAATAATCCAACCCATTCTTTTTTGATAAAATAACTCATAAATCATGTTTTATTCCTGCATAAGATTCTCTTTTTATATTTGAAAACTAATTGATAATTAAATGAGTATCATTTAAAAAAAAAAAAGTTATATTTAAAGGTTGCGCTGGGCGAACCCAAAAATAATAATGAGTTATTGATTATTTTTTCTATGATCATTCTTTTAAAGAATAGATTAAAAAAAAAAAAAGCAAATACTTATCCATCAAAAACACATTTCATGTAGAGAACTTCTTGCAAAGTTGAATTCATATATTGCACAGTACTCCAACTGACCTTTGATGCTTCGAATTTGAAGATTCTAGGACTAAATATCCTTTACCTTAGAACATGAGAAGAACAAGTGATTTTTATATTCAATTTCTCTTTTGTAAAAATCGCAATTAGAATCAATTACCTTTCCTACTAGAAAGTCAATTCAGAATTGCAAGCCATTATATAAAACTATATTTAATTAGGGATATGAAAAGTTTTTGTAGAAAGTTATCTCAAACGCTGTGTAGAGTATATTTATATCCTCGTGTCTGAAGGACTATTATATCATGACCGAAACTCTAAGCATTTATGTAAAAGTGGCCACAAGACAAAGTTATCATCAACCAAAAAACCTACATGTGATCATGGTACCTTGAGAGGTGCGCAGGATAACCTCCTGCGGATCGATCCCTCATTGCCCTTTTTAAACCACTCCTGTTTCAAAAAGCCATTTCGCAAGAGTCCATAAAATATGGAAAGGAATCGAAGTCACTTGTAGGCCCATTTCATGGTCGCCGTTTGTTTGGGCCCAGAATCTGCAGAGGACTTCAGCAAGTCTTGTCCAAAACTGGCCCATATGACTCTTCTTGGGCTAGTATCGTCACATTGTTTATAAAAAAAATGAAAGTAAAAACTACATTTATGTTATTTTTATTTTTTCTCGTTGATATTAGAATTTGGGATATATATATTTATATTTTCACAAAATTTTCTTCATTAGCACCCAGTAACATGGTCCATTTCCTTACTAGACGTCGCAGTTCCTTGCAATGGAGCACCTGCAATCATATTTTTTCGATTATAGATGCCATGTGAAAATATAAAAAGAACCAGGCAATTTCTTTTTTAATTTTAAGAATATAGAACCAGCTAGTATTGGGCCGAGTTCTAGTAGAGGAAAACAAACATGGTACCGAGTGAAGGGAGACAATTTTTGTTCCAACGAAGTGCACGAAAAGCACCAAATCATATGGCGTTCCCCCCCCCCCCCCTGTATTTTCCTTTTACTGTTTTACATAATTTACTAATATTTGGTTTTAGAGGGGGTCTGATATAGAACGTAACTAAGAAATCAGCTATATGCACTATGGGCTACAAATAAAATTTCAGAGACACGTAAGCACAATGGCATATCATCAAAATCTTAAAAAAAAAAAAGAAAATCCAAATAAGGTCCTTGTGTTCTTAGCCTGGAAAATCAAAGAGGGATTCCTGGTGCATTATTTGCCTGTGCCCTGTGGGTACGAAATATTCTCTGGTGACCTGCCTAATGTCATAAATAGGAACATTAAATCAGGGTTCCTTTCATTTTCTGAGGCTGTGTTTGGTAATATAATGCATTGAATTTAAAAATATTTTTCAAAATATATGTGAACTGAGAAAAAAAAGTACCAAATTTAATTTTTTTAATTTAAATACATTTTTATATAAATAATAATAAAAAATCCCCCACCTCGGCCGCATGACGAGACGCATACCAGATTTTAACAACAAATATAACCTGCAGGCTGGAGTACTGGTCACCCTCTGTATCATTAAAGAAACAAGAAAAAGCTTGTGGACCCGTTTAATCACATCATGGGTGCAAACGTAATTGGCGAAAAGCAGCAAATGTTGGCCCCTCATGTCACATATCTATAACCATTTAACTCGAATGAGTTCATGTTTTGTGTTATGAATTTGACTGATTAAATTATATTTACAAGTAAATTTAGTATATTATAATTTTAATATTAAAAAATTAAAAAATATTATTTTAAATAATTTTTTAAAATCAAAGTATATTATGTTAAAATCAAAATTAAAATATTATATTTTTACTTATTATCCAATTTTTTTTTAAAATAAGTGTAATTCTAAAAAGGAAAGTAGAAATTGATCGTTCAAATATTAAAAGGATCACTTAAGTTAATCCAAATAAATGCTTGTAAAATAACAAAGATTTCTTGGTTGAGGATGTCATAAATTAAATATTCATTAACATCAAATTATTTAAAACGATAGTAATATATTTAGAAATACTTTTGTTTTTTTTATATAATTTTAAAGGGTTGGTCTGTGGTTAAGAATACTTGTTCCTTTCTTAATTTTAAATTTCAATTCCTAGTAATTTATTTCAATAACGGGACTTCGATAAAGCAAAAGAATAGATTTGTAATTTATTGATTTCTATTAGATTGAGGTTTGTTAAATCTCTATAGTTGTTCCTTGCTTTAATTGCTTCTTTTGATTATCATCTTTTATCAAGTATTTGGAAAAACAGGAAGTGTATAATTGGTATGGGATCGCATAAAATTTCGAAAATTTTTAAACGCTCAGCCATTAATAATGTGATCTTGACAAAAGCACTTCAGGATAATTGAACGCCCTGAAAATAGTGTCATGTACCATATCAAGTTTCTCTTATTGCTACAGACTGACAGAAACCGACCAACCGCTAAGCTCTAAAGTCTGCTGACAAGTCTTTGTCTTAAAGCTTCTTTTTTGTTTTCTTACTCAATAATCCTGTTTTGCTACTACAATGACCTTTCTCTCAACCAAACTTCAACCTTTTTCACTTTTCTTCAAATTGTTTACTTCTTTATGATTCTTGACCCCGTTTCTTGACCATGAAAAGCTCAACTTCAAAAGGTACAGAGACAAGGGAGTTTAACTACAGGGAGATAGACTGGGAACTGAGGCCTGGTGGCATGCTTGTTCAAAAGAGAGATGTTGGGGTTGGCTCTTCTGGGCCTATGATCAAGATCAAGGTCTCTCATGGCTCATGTCACTATGATACTGATGTCCCAGCTCAATCCACTTTTGGTAAACATCTGTCTCTGAAATTAATTGTGCGTGTGATTTGCTTTATTTTGGTTTGATCCCATTGGATAAAATGCCAGGATCTTATTTTTCTCCTTCTGGGGTTTTACTTTGCTGTTCATTTCTTCAAAGTGGGATCAGAGACAAAACTGTGGTTGGTCCTAGTTTTTATTTTAATGGTTGTTTCGCAATTAACGAGAATGATCTAGCCGTGATCGGCGATAGATTTTGTAGCATTTTTATGTAATGTTGTTTTTTTTTTCCCTTCATTGAACAAGCCTTTTGGCTTTTATTTCTACTTTTTCAAGATGCAATGCATATTTGCCAAGGAACAGAAATTCGTACTTAAAAATTGATCTTGCTTAAGTTAACCTTACGGAAATGTACATTGATCATGATCATTTGCGTTCGTTCGTTCATTGTATGGTCCCTCTCATTCTTGCATGCAATTTGATGGTTCTGAGGTTGTTTGAGTTTACCTTGATTGTCTAATATTAGACTGCCCACTGGGTATAGGTTGCAACATTATGTTGTCCCTTATTCTGCATTCTGAAGTTGATCCTTAATTGCTGAATTTTGTTGAATTGAAGGGGATTTGAAAAAGGTTCTTGCCAATGAGACTGGTTTGGAGCCTAAAGAGCAGAGATTATTGTTTAGAGGCAAAGAAAGGGAGAATGATGAATATTTGCACATGGTAGGTGTAAAAGACATGTCAAAGGTGATACTTTTTGAGGATCCAGCTAGCAAAGAGAGGAAGCTCGAGGAGATGAAGAGAAATCAGGGTACGTTTGAAGCCTATGAAGCTGTTTCCAGAGTGAGGGCAGAGGTTGATAAACTTTGCGAGAAGGTTAGCTTTCCATTGAGATAAAAGTTAAAGCCTTTCTTGATGGCAAATTAGGTAACTTGTTGGTTATCGATGTGGTAATGATTTCTTAGGTTGTTGCATTGGAGACAACATTTTGCAGTGGCACCGCGATTGCAGACAAAGAATTTGTTGTCTTGACAGAATTGCTTATGATACAGTTGCTTAAATTGGATTCAATTGAGGCTAATGGAGAAGCAAAAGTGCAGAGAAGGATTGAGGTTATTAATAATGCTGCCCTGCTTGCTAAATTCTTCCTTCGCTGATGTTCTGTGATTGTCTGTCATTAGTTCGTTCAAAAGCAAGAGGGAAACTGTTTTGAACCTATAACTTGTTCTATGTCCCAAGTTAGAAATCAGTATTCGGTGTGGGTTTGAAAGATGCTTGCTCTTCATGTGCACAAAAGCTTAAAGTGATCTATGCTATTCGTAAAACAATGCTGGAAAGTGGAATTAAGTGATTGAAAGACAGCATAGGATAGGTTGGAGCCTATGGTTGTCCTGATTAATGGGTTATTTCAACTGGGTTATAAATTTTCAGTTTCATATTGATTAATCATGCATTCCCACTCCCACTAAATATAAAAGACAAAGAAGGAGAGTTGGAAAGTGTAAAGAGAATAGTGCTTGCTGATGAATCAATTGTTGCGCCTCTGTTCTTGAAAAGAAAGGGTAAGCAGGAGGTCCTCTGATGTGATTATCCTTCTGGCATTTATGTATGAAAGAGTAGAGATTTTTTCACCCCTAATGGCCCATTATTTCCCATAAACACTTCCTTGACTCGTGTGGCCATTGCTTCACTATTACTTGCTATACCGTAGGCTGCCAAGGTGATGACCCTGCTGTCCACTTTTTTTTTTTTTATTCGAGTCCTTGCATTATCGGGATCGCTCCTATCTGGTCCAAAACATAACGACTAACATGTTGTTCAGTGCAGTTCTGTGTCAAAATGATGATGTATAAATTCGAATTTTCATGTGCAGGTTCGTCGAATCCAGAGCTTTGTGGACACTCTTGACAATTTGAAAGCAAGAAACTCTAACCCCTTCAGCAATAGTAGCAATGCAGTATCGGTGACTACCAAATGGGAGACATTTGCTTCTGGAGTTGGAAGCCTGAGTGCCCCAGTTCCAATACAATCTGCCACTAAAGTAACTCAGGACTGGGAGCTGTTTGACTAACCATGAGTTCTGTTCACTGGTTGGCTTTGTACAAATTCACAATGGATTGTGTATTCCCAGAGGGCTTGAAACCCGTTTCGTGTAGCATCTTATGCTCTTTTGGTCACCGAGTGCTGTTTTTGCCGAGAAATGGAGGGGCTTATTTCGAACCGCTTCTATATCTGTACATATGGCTTTTCTTATAATAGATGAGCAACTTGTCTCGTCTCTTCCGTTTGCCTTCTTATACATGGAAGAACTATGCTTGGGATGCATTGCGGGAACCATCTTTAAATTTATGGTCTGAGACATGACAACCATTTTCGAATGCACACCCAAAGGTCTCAAACAAAACCAACATGATCAGCCTACATATATTTATATATTTTTGGGTAGAGCTAGAAACACCCCTACCCTATCCCATATCTTCCCAGACTGCGGCTGCACTTTACCACTTTCGTTTTGGTTGAGCTTTGAAATCATCTTCCTGGACACTGCACTTGCGTTCATCTACAGTACTTATGGTGCTCCTTTCCCTGGGTGAAAAACTGAAAATGATGTCGGATTGCCGCTGCACACTTCAAAAGATTTTTCTTTTCTTTTTTAAGAAAAATCACCGTGTTGATCACGTTTTCACAACATATTCTTACAGCAGAACCATAGCTTTATTTTAAAAAAATATCTGAGCAACGCGACAGAAGATAATCAGTGGTCTAAATGCTTCCTTTCTTATAGACTAATGTCCAACCTTCCACCCTATATAAGTCTAGGCCTTCTTAACTCAATCTAACACGGCACAACTGATTAAAAATATAATTATAATTATTTTTTAAAATATTTTTTATTTAAAAATATATTAAAATAATATTTTTTATTTTTAAAAAATTATTTTTAATACAACACATTAATAACTTGAAAATATTAAAAAAAAATAATTTAAAAAATAAGTAAAATTTTTTTTACATAAATAAATAGAAAGTTAAGAGTACAAAGATCATGGCATTAAAGTGATTTAATAACAATAATGTCAGCAGAATTTGCCTTTCACTTTCCCTTTCCCTTTCGCTGCCTATCTCTGTGTTTTCTCGTGATTTTGTTTCCGATCAGAACAGCCGAATTTTTTTTTTCAAGGACGAGCCGGATAATATTATTGCTACACAAAAAAAAAAAAAAAAAGTTGGCTGAAATCCAGTTTTTTGGCTATAATTCATTAAATTTTTATCCAGCGGAGCGATAACTTTTCCCATTTCACATGATCTTCACTATTGGACCTTTTTGGTTGAGAAATGAAATCGGGAATGGAATCCATCAAAGGCAGGAACTGCAGGAGTTTAGTGTGCTCAGCACTTCTTCGACACCTTTAGCCCTTTAGCTATTCCCCTTCCCAAATTTCTGCTAATGAGGTGAATGAAGATTGAACTTTCACGTCTCATTGGCATAGAAGCTGCCCTTTAAATTGGGGATTAGCAGGGAAAAGACATGCAAGTGAGTTGTCAATAGTTTCCTATCCAATAGCAGCAGGTGGTTTTGTTCTCATTCCAGACTCGAAGTTTCAAACAACAAAGGATTCATTTGCAATATTTACAGAAATATTGTGCGTTTAAATCCTCTTCTAGTATTACCTTTAAGAAAACAAAAGAACCCGCATTGGTTGTAGTTGCTCTTATGTCATGAAATCAGCCTGCCATCACTCATGCTTGATTCATGGCTCTTCACATGTTCCATTTGAGTATTCTTCGACTGTGTGATTGTATGTTCCATTTGATAACCTGTTTGTGCCGGTTGAATTTGAATAAGAGGAGTATGCAGAAACAGGACTGCCTCGTGAGTACCTGTTCTGTGCTGCTGTGCTACTTCTTGTGGCCTTGACACGAGCCTTCCTACCCTGTATAGAAGACCAAAAGCATATCAATGATGTAAAACAGAAATCTAATACAAACCTCTTAAGCACAGAAGGCGTTTTCATAAAATGAAAATTGGAGAATTCTGGTAAGCAGAATACAAACTGATACTCGCCAGAATTTATACCGAACCATGATGTGGTTCTTACCAGGAAAAAAAAAATAAAAAACTAGTTATCATCATAAAATATGATAACACAGCCACACATATTAATAGTCAAAGGCTCACCTTTCCCATGCACTTCTCCAAATGAGGAGCAAATCTCCCAGCAACGATCGGTCTCCCACAATTCATGCAATCAAACACTTCATTTGCAACACTTGGATGTGTTTGTCCAAATATGTCTACAACATACTTGCCATTGGTTTCACCACTATTACTAGGATCAGCTACTGTAACACGAGCTTGTGCTGACAGCCTCAATTCTTCTTCCTCTTCCTCCAAATTGCGATCAAGACCCAACCTCGCTATCCGATGACACTCAGAGGCAACATCAACAATTATGGAATCAAGGAGCTCCCCAAAAAAATGGGATGAAAGCTGTAATCAAAACATTTACAACCATGAAAAACACGTACTAGAATTGTATATGAGCAAGCACATCAAAAAAGCATACATGAGAAGAGCAAAATAAGAGCATGAGTGACAGGTCATTGGAGGGTTCAATTCCAAAGGGGAACAAATGAGTCATGACTCGTAAGCAAAGAGGAAATGGAGCAGAAGCAACTTTAGGTAATAAATCTGCAGCTCTTTATTTGCCTAACTAGTTCTCCATGGAGAATGGCAGAGATTCAACTTACACCATAAGTTCCTTCCTTCCTTCCTTTCCTTCAATAGGTTTTGACTTGAAATCATTTGTTTTTTCAAAAAAGAGTAATGCTATGCAGAGTTTAATTGCAATCATGATGGTGAATATATTACATATGCCTCTACGGTCTCACATTGACACCTGATCGCATGTGTTAACAATCACACATCTCTATCAGCAGAAACTGGGCAGAATTTCTCTTCAAAAAAAAGAAAAAACACGCAATGATCGAATCACAATACTCAACCTTTGACCACAATATTTTATATTTAACAAACAATCATAAATATTATCAATGGTAGATTACTTAAGACATTATAAAACTACCGATAAACAGAATGGTAACACAATCGTATAATTTTTTCAAGAAAATGAATACCTGAGTATGAGGAGACATGTTATCCTCGTTGGGCACTGACATGGACCTTTATGACACAAAAACTGCACTACCTGGCAAAATAGAATACAAAATCATCAAATCCTAGTTTCTTCAAGACAGATCTAAAGGATCAAACTTCAAAAAAAATCGCAAAAGTTCACTCCAAATTAAAGTTTATCAGTCCCAGATTTTAGATTGGATTAAGTAACTCGATTAATCAGCTAAAAACCTGGAAACCCACAATAAAAATTAAAGTTACAACGGACGTATCAATGTATAACATGGGATTGAAATGGCTCACTTACAGATTGAAACGACGTAGCCTTTACGAAGAGAGGGAGGTATTTTGCTAGTGCCTTGTCTTGTTAGTTTTGGTTTTGATTTGCAAGGAAAGAGAAGTTAGTGGGGATCTTCTGCTTCGCGCGACCCACAAATTACCAATAGTGGCTCGCCACTGTTTATGAAGATTTTTGACGCAATTACAGATATATCCCTGTTCCCTAGCATTAGACATAAATATATAATCGTCCCTCAGAGTTTTGGAAATTACAATAACAGTCTAATCTCATCTCATCCGTACAGTTCAGTTTCAGACTCGGAACCAATCAAGTACGGGGAAAGATCAACCTTTACACACGTGCAACTTAAACGGATTGTCGTAAAGTCCAATTATTTTTGTATGGTTTAATTTCGATCGAATCAGATGTTAAACTTGATCAAATTTAGTTTGGGTGAGATGGATGCTTGAATCCTTCATGTATCTGTATTTTTTATTTTTTTTTACTCTGTATAGGATGCGAAAGTCCATAATCTTTAGGTTCATATAAAACACAGACGTTCGAGCCCGCTAGAATCAGATGTAGAATTGGCTGTGGAGGCCATTAATGGCGAACTAGCTAGCACGGGTTCCCTTGGAAAGTAGTTGTGATCGCTGCAGATACCAAGCTCATCTTCGAAGCTGTCAATTGTTGTAGGTTTTTAACATGTGCCTGGAGCAGCAAATGCAGCAGCAGGTTGCACAGAATTGTACTTGTCTTGCTTAGATTTCACGTCTTATGGGATGCTCCAATCAAATTTCAAAGCTAATTCTTATTTAATTAGGTGATAATTAAAATAAATGTTAGTAAAAGTTTAAAGAATTTAAATTCTAAAAAAGAAAATGTATTTTTTTAGGTTAAAGTTGTATTTCTTATTCACACTTATATATATATATATATATATATATATATATATATTGATAAAGGATATTTTTTTATTAACAATGTAGTTTTTTAATAAAAAAAACTTAAGATAATTAAAATAAACATTTGCAAGAATTTCAATAATATAAATTAAGGACGAAAAAGTTTTATTTGACACACAAACTGATTTTTTTGTGGCTGAAAAGTTGTCGGCCGGATTGTTTCCTACAATCTCTCCCTTTCTACGTTACTTTCTCCCTATCTCTCAAAATTCGTAAAATTAATAAAAATAAAATTTAATGACTAGAATATAAAACTATATGAATCAAATATGAAAAAATCAAAAAATCTAAGGATTAAATTGTAGTTCTATACGCAAAAAATGCATTGTTTCTACCGTACAATTCACAATATTTTATTTCATGGTGAACAATATAAAACACCCCGATTCCCCCAAATCTTTTAGTTTTGTTTATAATAATTCGCAATACGTGCTTAGATGAGCGACCCTTCAACCTCGGAGTCTATTCTGTACAAAGATTCAGTTTCAGAGTTAAAGCAAACTAGCAATATATATAGACTTCGATGGTCATCTCAAATTTTGCCCCTTGTAGGTACCCCTTCGAAATGTTGGATGCAATTATGCTAATATTTTCTTTTTATTTAATCGGGATCTCCAAGTTAATTTACATTCAGTTCAATTAATTTCACGAGTTTTTATTTTATAATAATATTTTTGCTGAAGAACTTTTCATGAAAATATGAAAATAAATTAAAAATTTACAACAAAATTGATTATATGATAACCGAACCTATAAAGCGTTAGAATTAGAAAGTAAACAGAATAAAAGGAGAGCAAAAGGACATCAAAATAAAGAAAAAAGACTTGCTATTTTTCCCTGTTCTGTTCTGAACAGTCCCCGTTCATATTTACACAAGGAACGTAGGCTGTCAAAATTACTTCTGATTTAATATAATTGATTCTATAATTTTTTAATAAAAAAAATGTTTAAGATATTAAACATGTGTTAAAAATGGTTTAGACGTTAATCTAGATATTTAAAACTTTAATCTTGAGAAAATAATCATATAAGTATTGAATTTAACAGATTCAGTGAAGCTAGACAACGAGCAGTCAACAAACAATTTTCTGAATTTAAATACTAGGCCACTTAAAATTAAGAGTTGCAATCTTTCTATATAAAATACAATAACTTTTTGGTTTTAAAATTGCATGTGATTTTTTAATATTAATTTCTCATTAATTCATAATAAGTTCTAAACATATTAACGTTTTATGTGAAAAATCATGTTAAAAAATATTTTTTAATAAAATGTTAACATCAAATATAAGTAGAGTTATACATAATTATTAAAAATTGTGGAAGTCGGCTACTTCTCACGGGAATCCACAGCTAAGGCCTGGCAGTCCATACTTATTACTTCGCAATGGAAGCCCACACCTGAGAATGGGAGCCCACACGCCTTATCCTTTGAAGACCACACCCTCCCCTTTCATTTGATGAATTCTTCGCCATGGAAGTCCACATCTAACAATGGGATCTCCCACCTTATCCTTGGAAGACCCTACGCTCCCCTTCTTTTGGTGATTTCTTCGCAGCGGACAATGGGGTCCCACACCTTATCCTTGGAAGTCCACATCTGACAAAAATTTTCCACACTTCACACGATATATATAGAACTCACTTGGAGAAAGTGTATAGTTTTTTATGTAATTCATTTTAGAAAAAACTTGTATAAAAATCGTGTAGATTACACGTATGTTAATTAATAATAGTATGCGCCAAGGACTTTACGACCATGTTTGTTTTCTAGAAAGTAGTTTCTGAGAAACTATTTTCCAAACTTTTCAGTGTTTGTCTATCATTAGAAAAGTTAGTCAACGGAAAACACTTTCTAGTCAACGGAAAATATTTTCCAGTCAATTTTAGTCAAAGATAAATTTGACTTGGTTTTCAGGAAAGTGTTTTCCCTTTAGTTGTGTTTGTTTTCCGGAAAGTGGTTTCCGGAAAATCACTTTCCAAACTTTCTTGTGTTTGTTTGCCAGTAGGAAAGTTAATCAATGGAAAACACTTTCCAGTAAAAGGAAAATTTGACTTGGTTTTCAGGAAAGTGTTTTTCTAAAAAATTTTGGGGGAAAACACTTTCCGGAAGTTGTGAAAAAATTAGAAATGTCATTATTTGCTAATTATATCAAATTTGATTTTCAAACTTTTGATTGCTATATATATTTTGTTTTGAATATTTATTTTTCAATTTCATCTCTTAAAATTTTAATTTTATATTAACTTTTTTTCTTATTTTTATAATTGCTATTTGCTTTTTCCTTATCATTTTTTTATTGAAATTTTTTATCTATCAAATTTGGTCCTCATTCTTTTGATTGTTACTTATTTTATTTGAAATAATTTATGAAATGTTGATTATTATTATTTTAATTTCTTCATCTTTTATTTTTTTTTAATTTTTTAGATTTGATCTCTATTATTTTGATTATTATTTATTTTATTTGAGATAATTTATGAAAATATATTGTTTTTCATTTTCATTCTCATTCAACTTTTTAATTTGTAAGATTTGTTTCTCATTTTTTTAATAAATTTGAAAAAAATAAAATATTAATAAGTTATTTTCCAACTCATTTTCTATGACATAACCAAATACTAGAAAGTGTTTTCCAACTCATTTTTCATTACATTACCAAACATCGAAAAATATTTTTTTAAAATTTATTTTTTAAAATAAAACTACTTTTCAACAAATAACCGGAGTTTACATTGTCTTGAATCTGAGTTGTTGCTATGTGATCCTCGGATTTGACTTTCAAGAAGATATTTCCTAAGTTGTGCTGAATGTTTCTGTTCCACCCTCAATTCTCTTTGATTCTTGATATCTTTGCATATGCTTTTGGTGTTGCTCGGTCAATAGTTTGGTTTCTTTTATTTTATTTTCTATACCCAAAAATTGAAAAAAAGAGAGTGAAACTTTTAAATCGAAATGTCCAAATCCAGGTACCGAATGCTATAACTGATGTGTATAGATCACAACCAGTAGAATCGCATCTTAAAAGCCAGCGGTCCAGTCCATCTCAACATTATCATCCCTTCGAAACAAAATATCAAAACGTTCTAGCTCACAAAATGATGAGTCATGGTCATGGGGTTTGCGTCATCTCTTGCAAATGCGGCTCACAAATTCCCTCGAGTTTTCAATCAGCTGTCCAATTTTCACATCGACCGCACTGCGTTTGATACGTGATGTGCGAACTCAAGTGTAGATTGTATTCTTTCACGCCCAGACATGATATCATGTGATTCGCTGTTTCACTAAATCAGGAGTAGTTAGTTCAACCTTGTACAAGCATTGAAGGCGATGTAATTTGTGTAGATTGTATTCTTTCATGTTTGGACTGTCATGTAATTCACTATTTCACTGGATCTAGAGTAGACAATTAAAGTATAAGCTTGGTTCATCTAATAGGGATATTCATCTTCAAATTGGACATGGAGAGAGAAAAATAGACCTAGGTTTAAGGGAGGAAATTTTATTTTTTTTATGTTTTTAAATTATTTTAATATAATAATATTAAAATTAATTTAAAAAAATTAAAAAATCAAATAAAAACATTTTAAACACCATCATTATCATTATCATGATTCCAAACATATGCTGCCGCAAAAATTCATAAATTGCTAAAAATTGTTCAAAAATTAATTGGGTTTTGAAAATCAGTCTGTTTAGGTGGCCGGAGTCTGGTTGAAGCTGCTGGATGGAAGTGGACAGTGGTGCTGTCAGCTGCTTGGTTGGTTCCGTTGGTGGGTGTCGGTTTGATGAGATGAGGCTGGTGTCGAGTGCTGGGTTGGTTCTGTTGGGAGAGGCTGGTCTGGTTTTGTTGGGCAATCGCGGTGAGGGAAAAGGGTGGAGACTAGTGGCTGCCGGCGGTTTTGGTGATGAGTGTGATGGGTTTCGGCCAAAATAGAGAGGAATGGGGTTGTTGGTTTCGGTTGCCACTGGGTTGAGGAGGATAGCTGCTGCCGGAGGGAGTTGTTACAGGCGGGTGCTTCTGCTGTCAGTTGCCATGTCCGTGGAGAATAAGGGTGTTGACTATATGGGTGGTGGAAGCCGAGAGAGAGGGCTGTAGGATGGAGCGGTGAGGAGGAGAAACCTTGGGGCTGGTCTTGGCGTAGTTGACGCTGGTGTGGTGGCTGGTCTACCGTGACAGCGGTTTATGGGCTGTGATGGTGAAGTGTGAGGTTATGGCCGGCGATGATTAAAAAAAAATGTGGAGAATTTTCTCAGTCTTTTGGGAGAAGAGATAGACCAGGGGGGGTTTGGGGATTTTTAGTTTTTTAAAGAAAAAATGGGAGAGAGAGGTCACCGGTTTTACTTTTTACTTGTTTTGGGGAGTGAGGAAGGATGTCGAGATGGGTTTCCTGCCTTGGCAGCTCTGTTGCTGGTCGAGAGGGTGCTGTTGGGAGAGACGATGGTCTTGGCCGGTCGAGAGGGCGGGGGACGGTTCTTTTGTTTTCAACGGTCATTATAAATTAAAATAATAAATTATAATTACTTTTAAATTTATAAATTTAACGATAATAAATATTAATAAAAAAATAATATTTTTATATTTTATTTTATTTCATTCACCAAATATTTAGACAATCATTTTATTTTTATTTTATGTTAATCCTTCTAATATATGATTGGATATATTTTAAAGTTATAATTATTATTATTTTAATTCGAAATAACAATCAATTTCACTCGAGTTTTATTTTAAATTAATTATATAAATTAAATTTTAAAATTATAATAATATTTATTTTTATTATTATATTAATTTAAGTCCGCTTACCTTATTATTAGTAATTTAATTTTTATTTTGAAATCATTGAGATAATTTTAAAACTATAATAATTATTATTTTTATTATTATATGTTTTAGTTAGATAATTTTAAGTTAATAAATTTTTATATAAATATTTTTAAAATAAAAAATATTATTTTTTAAGATAAGTCTTGTATGTACCTTTTGTTTTAAAAATATAAAATTTTATTTTAAAATTATATCATAAATAAATTTATTTTTATATTATTATTTTTATTTATTCAACTAAATACATTTATATTTGTACTACTTCTTTATTTTTATCTCATAATAATAATTAAATATTTTTTTAATGCACCGTAATATTGTCAGTGCAATTAATACACCGGATATGGTGCACCACATTCAGTACTGGGTCTACTGACCCTCTTCCAATTTTCTTTTCCATGTTTGAGGGCATGTTTTCCTCGTCTCTTCCCCATTTTTGCAGTCCTCTTTATATATATATATATATATATATATTAATTTCTGATTTTTTTAACTAAAACTGGTAAACATAAGAAAAAAAAAATCCTATAAAATCCAGGGTTTTTGAAGTATATGTGGTCATATATTTTTTTAAAAAAAAATTATTAATTCAAGTTTTTTAAATTTTAAAATCATTAAAAGTTTATATAATTATTAATTTTAAGGTTTTAGAAATTAATTAAAATACATGAAAGTTAATCTATATATCTACAGTTAAAAATAAATAAATAAAAAATGATTGAAACTTACAACATATCTGAAAACTAGATAAATAATGTTGAAAATATTTTTTTTATATGAATTTTTTATATATTTTAATTTGTGGGAATATATTGAAAAAATGAAGCCAAAATCTAGTGATTGCACATTAAACAAGGGCACGCTTTTTGGCCACAGATCCCATAAAATTTTGTCATATTATAGCACATAACCCATAAAACCTAGATCTTAAATAGTTTTTGCAATGATCCTTGGTTACTTTGGATTCATATCTCCAGGTAGTCTAGAATCATAGATGACAAACACACTAATCACTCTACCATCCATTTCTATGTATACACCCATATGGGTTCAAGGCTGCATAAACAGCCTTGAACACGAGGTAAGTCACCTTCATTCAGATTTTTTTTCTTCAATTTTCTCCATTATAAGTGATAAGTATTTGAAGAAAGAAGGGCCGTTTAAGTCCAAACCTTTCAATCCATATGACATGTCGAAGAAATTAGAGAAAATTCTGTGATAATATTCATAAAGATTTGAAAGACCGGTGGGAGTGTCCTCTCACAAATTTGGATTATTTCCATGACAAGGAACAACTCACCCGTCCACGTTTAGTTGTTGTTTTTTTTTTTTTCCATGGTTTTCCACTGAAAAATACCATGTTGATTTCACTTCACCATCCTAAAGTATGGTTCCTTCTGCGAAGAGATTATCAATCCAAAATACCTCAAAAGGCATAAGTCCCGCGATGTTCCAGAAACAATGTGGATTATGTTTTGTGAGTCAACAATAGTTGAATTTATGGACACAACATTTTGTTTTTCTTAATTTTTAGTGATTGTTGGAGACAGCATTTAACAAAGCATCATATAAATGGCCGTGCTTATCTTAAGAACTTTGAGATCACAATCGGTGACATTGAATTAAAAAAAAAAGGTAAATATTCTCATTACGTTCATTCAACTTGTGCCCAGACTGTTCTGCAGACTCGTATGCACAAGATATAAACAGGAAATTTGCATAAGATAATGTTCTTACAAGTGGACCTTCTGATAATTTAGCTTCAGAGATTTGGATTGCATCTGACATGTCCATACTGTCATACCCTGAAATTACACGTTTTTCTGTCTCTCTTCAATTGAAAAAATAAAAGTTAAAGTGGAAAGGCGACACAAGACATCTCGGTGGGCATTTTTTAAATCTCTTTCTCGGGTTGAAAAAAATGCTAAAAAAATCCCCATATAATTCCCATATTCTTAGCTTGTGGGAAAATGTAGAAATTTTCATGAACCCGCACCAGCGACTGTATGGGGCTTGAGCTAGACTTTGGACCAATTTACCAGTCACTGCTGTCCATAACTTGCTGAAAGCTCTGGGCATCGTGGATTTATCTGGGACCATAAAACATGGCGTACACAATGACAAGTCACAAGTCGAATTTCCTATCCGAAACTCACCAAGACAGTGAGAGGATGTGAGAAAAAGAATTCACACCGTGTCAGTTACAATTACCACCCTCTTCAAGGATTTCCCGTGGGAGAAAAGAACAAAACCAGTTCAGAAGAGATCTTTTTTATGGCATTAGTCAAATTGTAGAAAACAAATCAAGTTTCCTTACATAGTTGGACTTGCACCAGAGTCATCCATTTCATATATTCCCTGCAAAATGAAGAAATCATTACCGCTAGCAGATATGAAAACTACATGGATATCCCCAAAGCCACAAACCTCATCATCACCTGCTGGCGCCATGGCTACAACGTATACACCGCTACAACAAGGAACGCCTCTTTATTTTCATGATAAGCATTTTGGCTTGCATGGTGAAATCTTGATGTTTGTTGTTGTTGGCATCTTCTTTATCTTCCTTATATCACTTGTACTCGCTCCTTGTCTCAAGCGAGGTAGGACTCCCGAATCAGGGGATGATTAAGACTCCACCATGCAGGGAAAAGGTTTAAGTTTTTATAGCTATGGAAACGGAGGAGGATTGATACATGATGGTGTTGCACGAGATCGAGTCTCACTGCACTGCAAGTGATCATGAGATTATGAAGGATCGATGGACAATTAACTCCATTTCTCGAGGAATATCGCTAACTTGTGGCTGTGAGTTGTTGTTAATTTCATATGCATTGCTTGCATACATGCATCTCCTGATTGAATCAGTATATATATGTGTGTGTGTGTGTGTGTGTTAGCTGAAGCTTTTTGGTTTTTGTATTAAACAATCAGAGAGCACCCACTTCGTGCAAAACTGTAATGAATTTAGGTATGGTACTGCCTCCAATTTCTCCATCTCCGAACCACTCTTCAGCAAAACCATGTAACTGCATAAATTGTGCTTCTTATGATCTGTCTCATAAATTGAGCCAAGACTGCAAGTGAAAATAGGGAAAACAGACGGGACAGGATTGATCAGAAAGCCAAGCGCACCAGACAGACATCTCCAGAAGCAATTACTTCCAATTTAATTCCATTTTAGGGATGGCAGCGGAGAGTGGTCGGGGTGGGTGTAGCTCTGTGCCTGTTTGTCAGATATATCGGATCGGGTCAGTATCATATTTTTCTTATTGGATAATCATGGGGCTGGTCGTATATATAATTTCCACATGGTATTTTCCTTTAAATTAAATAGTACTGAAACAATTATTAAACAACTATCTTTACAATATTTAAACTATGAGACTTTTCTCTGTTGTGGTTGTTGACCTGCTATGTTTAATATTTGAGATTTTATACTTTGCGCACTCACGCATTTTGAACTATTGCTCCGAAAATGTTGTGTTGTTTCATTTTAATTAAAATAGCATGTCATAAAATAAATAAATAAATTTAAAACACACTTTTAATATTTTATTTTTTCTGAATTATCATGCTCCTCATAAAGGTTTTATTCTTTCATTTTAGTTAACTGTGCTGTTTGACATGGTTATTAATTATATATAATTAAAACATCATGAAAAATAAAAATAAAATTAATAAGGAGACACCTTTAATAAAAAAAATTTATGAAACATTACAATTTTTTGAAAGTTTGTGAATACTTCACAATAATTTTTTTTTATTAATATTAATATTTGAGTCAGTTTATATATGTCTCGACTAATTTTATAAATCTTAAAATTAATAATCATGTAAAGTTTAAGTTTTATAATTTTAATAAAAGAAGAGATTTGTTGAATTATATTATCAAAAGTAAAAGTAAAGGAATACAAATCTAAAATTTATTTTTTAAGATATGCTAGTTGTATTCATGTTTTTTTAATTTCAATAAAATTAATATAACACTTGCGCGGGCGCGTGATTTTTTATGTAGTGTATTGAACAAATATTACCTATATAAAACTGTAAAGTGAACATTAAGAGAATCTATTTAAAAGTAAATGAAATAGACATGACGAGATATCATTTAAAAGGGTAAAGGCTACGAGTCATAGTTTCTGAGATTTTTATTTTTTTTTAGTATCGTGGAAATTGTAATAATTTTTTAATATTTAAAGTATCAATCAAATTATTTTTTCTTTATTAAAAAAATATATTTTTTAAAAAATATAAACAATCAAGTAGAAAAAAATAAAAGTAAAAATACTTAATTATCAACAAACTAACAAAATCATGCACATTTAACATGCATGTCATCATGTCACATGTCAATATAATCAGAGGGAACGAGGGTCAAGCAGGGGCCCGGGCCCCTGCAAGAAATTTTATTTTTCAAGCCTCTGTTCTACAAGTTGTAATTTTAGCCCTAAAACTAGAAGATTTTAAATTTTACCCTCTCTAAATTTCTTTCCTTAATTTAGCCCCCTATCTAAAATTCTAGCTCCGCCCCTAAATATAACAATGATGTTAACATTAAAATACATGAATTTTGATGAAAACACCTGATTGGAAAATATTTAAAAATTCAGATTCGTAAATAAAAAAAAGTTAAGATACTCAAATAAAAAAAATAAAAGTTCATGGACTGAAAATGTTATTAAACCTTATAAAATTAAAATAAAATAAATTCAAGGAGATGAGCAAGAACGCATATATATATATATATATATATATATATATATATATATATATATATATGAAAATGGTTTGCTTTTATATTCAATTTCTCTACTGTCTAGAAGAGTAAACTTTATTAAATCTCTTCCTCTTTCACCATACAAAATAAATGTATCTGCGTATGATGATATTTATAAGCACAAATTAAACTAAACTTCAAACTTGGTACTCAAACTATTTTTTTAATATCAATTATACCATTAAACTATTTTGATTTATCTATTAAAAACTATATTAATTATAAAATTTAATGAAAAACATTAAGTTCCATAAAGAATGGTGTCATTTCTGGTTAGAAATGGATGAAAGTCTAAAGTCTGATAATAAAATTAACATGAAAAATAGTTTGGATGCAAAATTCATATTATCCTACTAGTTTGGTGATGTATTTAAGGGCTTGCCCAATAAATTAGCAACACATTTACATCTATGTGAAAAATATATTATCTGTGGGAAATATTTACTTGGTCTAATAACCAATAGGGATAAAAAAAATATCAAAAAACCGATTAAATCAATTAAATTTTTTTAAAAAATCGATCAGTTTGATTTTATAAGCTTGAAACCAAAAAAACCAATTTGAACCCAAAATCAAGCCAAACCAGAAAAAACCAAGTCAAACCAGTTTTTGTTATAAAAAATAGAATCGAACCAAAACCAGTCGGTTTACACCAATTTTATTTTTTCTAAAATAATTTTAGTCTGATTATTAATTTTTTTGATAAAAACCGAATCAAATCAAAAATAATAACCCCTAATAACCAAGTATTATATCATAGATGAGTGGGGAGCTGGAATATTGAGTTTATCAATAATAAATGAATTTGGATTTATAAAATTAAAACCCGTTCTATAATTATTCTAACGATCAAACTGAAATCCAGATGATCCGTCACCGAAACTTCTCACACCAATAGAAAATGGAGAGCGTTGTGAAATGGTATTCACAATCACACTTCACAATTGTGCTTGGAAATTAGCAACAAAACAGAGAAAAAAAGAAAAAGAAATCAGAGGATATTACGGGCCTTGGTAGTGGAAAATGCCGAAAACTTACAAAGCCACTGGGCCTAGAAGATGGTGCTACCCGCCACGAGAGTGATGGCAATTGACAACCTCAAAACAACCACACAACTCGAATATACAGGATACGGAACATGACGAAAGCAGAGTATTTGAGATTGAATTTCAATTTATTTTTAATTATATTTTATTTTTATTTATTTATTTTAAAATATTTTAATATAATATTTTTAAAAACAACCAAACACTTCCATATACAACAACCCCCATGTCATATACAGCAACCAGATCCAACAAAACAAGGTTTTATCATCTTTTAAATTAGAAATACGATTATGATTGTTTTTTAAAATATTTTTTATTAAAAAATATATCAAAATAATATATTTTTTTATTTTTAAAAATTATTTTTAATATCAGTATATTAAAATAATTTAAAAATATACATAAATTTTAATTTAAAATAAAAAATTTTAATTTTTTATAAAAATACTTTTAAAATATAAAAATAAACATTCCAACATGAGTTCCTCTTTACACGCGACGAGACCTAGATGCCACTAACCTCACCAGCCCTGCCTCCAAGAGACCCACCATCACCGCCCCAAGAGGAAGCTATTCTCCTCAATTGATAGACTATATGCCTCGGAATCATTAAACTTTATTTGGTTTGATTTTTCAACTGATGACCGTTTATTTATAACCTAGTCTATGCTAGGTTTTAAATTAATAGAAAAAATTGATTTGAAAAGTCAATCAACAATACGGTTAACAGTTTAAACAGCTATTTTGACTTTTATTTTTTTTTCTTTCAAAATAATGTTTTATTCTTCTATAAAAAAGCTCTTAAAATAAAAATATTTTAAATTAAATTTAATTAACTATACAACCGGCAACCTAGAACAGCAGTAGATAACTTGAGCGTGCCTTGCATTCCTCTAAGGCAGTATCCTCCTGCTATCCAGATATGAAATGGATAAAATAAAATAATATATATAAAAAAAGAAATGCGGTCAAAAATATATTCTTAAATATTTTAATTTTTTTTATTTAAAATATATTTTTTATATTTTTATATTGTTTAGATGTGCTATATCAAAAAATAATTTTTACAAAATACAAAAAAATTATTTTAATATATTTTTAAATAAAAATTATTTCAAATCACCACTGTTATGAACTTGATTTTAATAATTGTATTTTTAGATAAAATAATCATCTTGTATCTTATTCGATTGGTTGTTACTATTTTATTGTTTTGTCTTTATATAATATGTATATTTTACTAATTTAATAATTCTCAATTTTTTTTCATTTTATGCAAAAATAAATAAACAAATAAAAAATATATTGATTTAGTAATTAGTATTTTATTAATATATTATGATAATTTTAATATGTTAATATTAAAAATAAAAAATTTTAATTTAATACACTTCCAAGTAAATAATCAAAACAATAAAACCCTATCAAACAATAAAAGCATAGCACTAGCATTCAAACCCCTAAAAGCATTAAATTAACTTACATATGACTTGACGATAAGAGCTTAAGATTAAAGGATTTTCTTTTCCTGTGGTCTTAGGTTCGAGTTTAATGGTTATTAATATAATGATCACTGAATGCTTACATAGTTGTTAATTTCAGGACCCGTGAGATTAGTCGAAGTGCACGCAAGCTGGTCCGAACATCCACGTTAATTAAAAAAAAAAAAGCACCAAATTAGCATTTATAGAACCATTAAGTTGCATAGATAGTTTACAGATAGAATAATCAGTTGAAACTGAGTTTTAAATTAAAGGCTTCACGTTCAAATTATCAGAGAGCTACATTTAAGAAAAAAAAAAAAAATTAAAAAATAGAGAAATCAGGTCTCTACCAGGAATCTCTAGTCCATAGGATAAGCGAACAGGACCCCGACAAGCACTGAGTTCAGCGCTGATTAGGTGAGGACTCAATTCAGGAAGCTGTCCCTTTTCACTTGGTTAGGCCGTGGGGCTCATAAGAAGTATTAGTACATTCGAGTTTTTGACCATCGACACTTCTCACACATAATACATTAAGCAGGAATTGACCAAAGATAAGAATGCTAGCTCACAAGCAAACAGCAATTCTTGAGATCAGAAAACAAGGTTCCCCAACAATATAGAAGTTAGGGTAACTGTTAGGTTATCATCAAGCTCTGTACTTATGGGGAGTGATTCCACAAAAGCCGATGCAAGAGAGACAACCAAGAAACCTAATAACATCTCCCAGCTTTTCTCAACATATCCGAACGAGGCGAAATAATACATAAACCTGTCACCATATTAACTGATCACTAACCAACCTTCTACATTATGCATCAGCTCAAACAGCATCAGCAAAGTTATGACATGAGATTATGTAAGAGTAAGACTTACCCAACAGAAGCCAGGAAACCAGCCAGGGCCATTGCAACACTACCAGCTATAGACTTGTTTTTGTTGTATGGGATTTTCTGCCTTCCAAAGCGCCTTCCCACAATGTCTGCCACCCCTGATTAAAAATGAAGAAGAAAAAAAGGGCAGTTATTAGGCACAGTACAAAAAGAAAGTCTCAAGCATATCTGTTCTTCCATGCACTGAAACTTAAAACAGTGAGCAGTCAAGTTATAAGTTAAAGTAAGGAATGTATATTACTCAATTAAAAAATACCATCTCCAGCACACAGGTTGCATATTGCTGCAATTGCAACCGGGGAAGTCCTCCAATAGATAGCACAAGCCCCAGTAATTGTCAAGGCATAGTACAGCGGTCCTCTAAGAAGTTCCCTGATGAATGGAGGAAAGATGAGGTGGTCTAATTGAGAAGTATCATAAAGAAACAATCAAAGAATATCATGATGTGTCAAACTCAAAAAATGTAATGGATCGCTTAGAAAACAAGAAGTGTTTGTTCAGAAACCTTTATCTAAGAAAAATAAGCGCCAACCTAGAAGTTATCTTCATAACAAAACAACTCACTTAAAAAATATGTACAGTAAGTATCCCGTCTAATCCACCAAATCAAATAAAATCCTGAGGAACAAATAAGGAGTAAATTGCGCAGCTGAATCAGTTCAAAACAAAAGGGATCTCTCAGGGAGGGATCAAGAATGAGAAGGGAGCCTTCAAGACATTTAACACTGGGAGGCTTCATGAATTTTACATCCAGAGCTGTAAGTTATAACCTGCGGTCTCCAAATCTGCTCATTGATTTCACCGTAGCTTCATCTTTCCACATTCCAGATCCAATAAGAAGCATTCGTATTATGTTAACACCAGGAGTAAAAGCTGCGAAAAGTGCTCCCCGATGCCCAGAACTACAATAATTTGTAAAAGCTGTTTAATGGGACAGATTTATAGCAATATTATGCCAAGCTTCTCTAGTCATAAAATTACCTGAAAATCGGCCAACACAGCATAAAAACTAACCCGATGCTTATATGCACGAGCTTCCTATTCAGTTTCTAAACAAAGAAAAGAAAAGGGACAATCAACCTCTAATTAGATGAACACGATAGGAGATTTCATAGGAGAAGATTGATATTTAACGTCCCATTTTAAGAAACAAGGTATGACTCATAGACAAAATCTCCTATGAAGCAAATAATAAATGAATATAACCTCATGGAATCCATCAAAAAGCAGAAATTAACATCGATATTGCATGTAAATTCCCAGTAGTCGTTATACAAGCTTGTTAATCAAAATATAGTGCAAAAAATCAGGTGTTTATCCTAAAACTAAAGCAAAAAAAAAAAAACCTGGTCAAGCCCATGTTTTGCGGTTTCTTTCCATAGTTGCAGAAACGCGAAAATAACAACGGCCGACACAACAGCCGAGCAAAGATCGGAGACAACTGGGTTACTACCAGTCCACATTGCAGCAGCCCACAGTTTTTTGCTTGTCTTTTTGTCTACGTTTTAAGGCCTAATTAACAACAAAAAATCTGGTTTTTGTTTGTTTTCCGGAAGGGGAAGCCTTGCCAACGTGCACGCCACGTTTCTTTGTTTATTTAAATTGTTTTTAACTAGAGATATTTTAAAATAATATTTTTTATATTTTTATAATTTATTTTTATAAAAATAAATCAAAACAAATATAAAACAATTAATTTAAAATCAAAAGAATAATCGTTGTTTTAAATACAGTTGTGCGACAGTGACAAGCACGATGGAGCGAGGGAGTGACCTGGTCGAAGACGTGTCGTTTTGAAGTTTCTGCAAAGAAACGAAGGATAGAGAGAGCGATAGTACCGGATAAACCAGTGGCTATTAAATCGGAGACGACGGGATTCTGATGAAACACAGCTACTGCTGCAATCTTTGTTGTTGGATCCCCTCTAGATCTCCTCAATGAAGTTTGAAATCCGACCTCAAATCTAGTAGTAAAACTATTATTCATTCTTTGACAAGGAGCGAGAATGAAAGTGGGCTTCAAGTTAGAGAGAGGTCTGCTGTGAGGGTCGTATCGAAGAGAGGGAGGGGAGGCGTGGAAGGAGCAGTTCAATTTACTCGAGCACATTTTGACTTTGTTTTGGTTGTTCGCGCAAATAATTTCAACGAATAGTCATGCGCGCTTGGCCAAAATCGTTATGCCGTTTGGAGAGACAACAAACGCCCTTAGCTGTATACACCTGTAAAAATAATTAACTCGATTTCTATTATCAGATACCTTTTTTTTTTTTTAAAAAAAAAAAAGACATTTGTTTTGCACAGTGGGTTTAATTACGAGATATGGCCAGTTAAAACTTAAAAGGACGTACTGTTGGGCTGACCTCGCTGAGTGAGGCAAAAAAGAATGTGTTGGGAGTGTTGTTCCTTTAGTTTGGGCCTCTGGGCCCAGAAAATAGAAAAAGGATGCGCTGACAGTACCCACCCATTTGCCTGCGGGCAAGTCCAATCCACTGTCTTCAGCCTCAGGGGAGGGTTGGCTTCAAAATTTTTAATTTGTTTCACCAAACTTTTAAACCTTTTTATTTGGGCCCTTGTATTTAAAAATCGACAACTTATGCATTTAGTCCCTTCAGAGTAATTTATTTTATCTGTTCTCAATTTCACTTGTTATTTATGCCGCACCTCCATTAGTTCATGGACAAGCAAATTCTTATCATTAATCTTGCTTTAAAAATAAGAAAATCAATTTAGTCTTGCAGAGAAACGTGCAATTTCTTCAAAAAAATACCAATCATTTGATATGGGATTCTATGTTTTGTCTTAAATGATTATTCTTGTGAATTAAAGCTTAATTATTTATCTCAAAACGTATGTTTTACGAATTAGTAATTCTTCTAAACTTGTTAAGAATATGTGTTAACTTACTTTTAAATTTATTAGTAGGATTTATCAGAATTTCCCTTTTCTTCTGTGTATGTTCCAAAATTCCAAATGAGTAGTTTAGTGACTATTTTTTAGTCAATCAATGTCAGGTTGTAAACTATTCTTCATTGATTACATTCACCTGAAAATACATGTGTAGATATGATTTATTTATGAAAAGAATTAAAAAAACACGACTCAATTAATACACTGATAATCCAAGACCCAATTAAGCAATTATTTCCATCTTATCGAATTTAATTTTAAATCGACAAACATTATCAATTAATCATGATTATATCGATAGGTAACTGGTCATCAAAGAACATCGATTTAACTAATTAGTAATTAACAAGCCATCAAATTCTTTGTCGATTAAAAAATATCAAAATATTTAATGAATGATTATTAAGGTAATTTTAAAAACAGGTATATTTTTTTTGAATTATTAATGAATTAATATAAAATTATTTTTAAATTTTTATTTAATAATCAAGTTTTTAAATTAAAATAGTTTTTTTATATAATATCATAGTCTCGTAAACTTTCCTAAAACATTATGTGATAATTTATTTATTTTATGGAAATTTCTTTTTGACAATCATTCTTAACAAAGCACAAAAAATACCATTTATTTTTTATTAGTGTATCGTGGACCCGTGGTGCGAAACAAATTCTGTGATTTCAAATATAATCCGTGAATGTTATGCGTGCCTAGATTCTTCCGCCGCATTTTCCTTTTTTGTGGCCAAGGCTCCTCCGAATTTGATATATTTCCATTGCACTGAAGTATACTTAGATTTGTAATTATGAAGTTTTCATATTTAACAACGCCAGCATATTTCCATAACAGGCAATTTTTTATTTATTTAGGTGATGTTTAGTAATGTACTTATTGTTATATTTTATTTGAAAATATATTAAAATAATATATTTTTAAAAAAATTATTTTTAAAATCAAATTATTAAAATGATTTAAAATCATAAAAAAAAACTAATTTGAAGCAAAAAAAATTAAAAAAAAATTTAAAAAAATTTTAAACACAAAAATAAACACATAGCAGTTTGGAATTGCATTCCAACCAACATTTCTAAAAAAAATAAAATTTATTTTTGTTTAAAAATATTATTTTAAATATTTTTTTGATGTGATGATGTTAAAAATAATTTAAAAAATAAAAAAATATATTATTTAGATGTATTTCTGAATAAGAAGTACTTCGAAAAATAACCGCTACTATACTCTCAAACACCTCATTAACATATATGTTTGGTATTATGATATAATATGTTTTTTAAATGTCTATTTTACTTGAAATATATTAAAATATTTTTTTCATTATTTTTTACATATTAAAACCATCATAAATCCTTAAAAATATATCAATTTGGATGTTTTTAAAATGTATCTAAACTTAATTTCAAACACAAAAATAAACTGTAACTACTTGCTTTAACCCAAAAGTGAAAATGAATTTAGTTCCTTGCAGTCATTTCTAGTCCTCTCTTCACAAGTTAACAAATCAGTTTATATAAAATTTAATATAAAAAATTTGTTTACATATCATTTTTCAATATAATGACCAAACTGCCCCAAAACTGTAACTCATGCCTCCCATTAGGAGTTTTGGCAGGTATAAGCATATATGGAATACAGATGAGCAACAGGCGTAAATGTACAGGATATATGAAGGCAAGGTTATAAACTGGAATAGCCAGAGTCAAGGATATGGTGGCTTTGCAGAAACGAATTGCCTATAAAAAGAGGAACCAATTCTCACTTCTTACTCACTCATTCAAGTCATCTTTCCTCTTTTTTGTAGGCTATTAAGAAAATTTGCTGAGAAGATGGAGAACATCACTGAGAGTTCTGCAACAGATCTTGCACTCTCTCAACCTCCATTGGTTTCCAATGGAAACCAGAACATCCTTGACAAACAAGTCCCAGCCGAGACTAATCAGCCAAGCACTGATCAAACCAACCAGCAGGCTCCTCAGGGTCGTCCAGTTGACCCTAACTTGGACCCCAAGAGGCTCAGAAGGTGGATTTATCTTTTCACGTTCATTTAACCATGCCAGCATTGTATTAGATTTTTGTTTATTTTTTTCCTTATTGTCAGAATATTTATTATTTATGGTTTTCATATAATTATGGCAAATAACTTAATATATAAATAAATATGATATCAAATCATGAAGAATAATGCAGCTAAATCTAATTTGAAAGTAATAATTTTACCACCTTAAATTATTAATGATTCTGGAACTCACGGTTTTTATTTTTTATTTTTTCATAGGATTATGGCAAGCAGACAGTATTCTCAGAAATACCGACTGAGGCAGATGCAATATATTATGCAACTCGAAACAGAAGTGAAATCGCTCCAAGTAACAAAAAATCAAATCTGATCTCCCTCGATGTAATAAAATTGTGCTGCCAGTTGATAATTACTTATTTTCTCTAGTCTTGTACGTATCTATCAGGCGGAGGTGGCAATCATCGGTACCAGGATCAAGTACTCTAATCGCCAAAACTCATTACTGCGAACGGAAAACATTTCAATTAAACATAAGCTTTCTTCTTGTTCTAGTGAACTCATGTTCAAAGAAGGTCTCTCCCTTAATTCCCTCTATCTCTCTTTCTTTCTTAACTAATTTGAAGTAAATATCAAGCACTAACGGTGTTTAGTTATTCATGCAGCTCAATACGAGGAAATGAAGAAGGAAAGAGACCATATGAAACAATCCTATATAGTGGATCCATATCAATATCCAGGTTTTTTCAAGACAATGCCACCTGCGAATTATCCATTTATGAATGTGAACCTGAACCAACCTAGATATGGTCTCTATATGGAATCTGCTGCTGCTGCTGCTGCCGCTGCCGCTGCGAAGCCACCACCAATGACGGATGAAAGCTCAAATCGGTTTGACAGTGCATGACAGGATACTAACATGAACCCTCTCAACTAGAAATTACCTGAAAGTTTATGTGATTCAGCTGTTTTATATACCTGCAATAACTTTATGTGTTTTAATTTGTTCCTTGTGTTGTGTGCGTGTTGGATTGTTCCCTTATTCTTGTGTGGAATTTCAGTTTCTTCCTATGTTAATTCCTTTTTTGAATTGTTTCAAAGCAGTTTCTGAGAGGAAGAAACACAAAATACTTTGTCTTTGCGTTATTTCAACAAACCATATATATTGGACAAGGCTTCGCTTGTGATTTGGATGAAAGCTCAGATCAGTTAATTTGACAAAATTATTCGATAGTTTAATTTATTTGTCTAAATTCATTATACTAGCATATAATATTTGAATCAAAACTAATAATGGCTAGATAATACTCAGGAGAAAATTCATTGAGCAGACAATGGGCCTACAATCTTAATTAAAGACGTTTTATGTTCAAACTCTCTATTCTTCCAGAAGCAAGAGATAAAATAGAATACACTTCACAAAGTAAAATTAAATGGAACTTAATAAAATAATATTCAATACATGTTTTTCATTAATCCAGGAATATAAAAAATAAACCAATTAACAAAATATTGGGGGATAAATTTGGAAAACAATATTTAATTTCATAAAAAAAAAAAAAATGAGATAACATGTCAAACACGTGACCCGAGTAATGAGAACGAGATATCCCATAGAGAGAAAATTTAAAAAAAATTATGAAATTTAATTCCTAGTCAATCCAATATTTAATGATAAAATAAAAAAAAAATCAACAAAAAAATTAAACACAAGTTAACTCAGGTTAACTACCAAACCTGTAAACCAAGTTATGAAACCAGAATAATCTCATAAAAAATAAGTTAAAAAAAATTATGAACCCGATATTAAAACAACACGAAAAAGAATGATGAAATTAAAAAAAAATCAATTAATAAAAAGAAAAAAAATATTATTTAAGTAAATTTGGGTGAAATTGTTAAATCTACAACATGAATCATGATTAGATCAAGGTAGCTTAATGTAAATCAAGCCAATAAAAAATATGATGCCACTTTGCTAAAATAAAGAATAAATTTGATAAAACAAGATTGACTGCCCACTTTGCTATTTGAAAAGAGATGGACATGAAAACCGAGGAGAGAATAGTGAAAAGAGGGGGGAAAGAAAAGTAGAATGACTTTGCAAAGTCAAATTAGAACTCTTCCACCAATACATGTCATCGAGTAAAATGGAACTCCTTGAGAAGATTTCAACAATAACAAAAAAGATTGTGTTTTGAGCTTTCAATTTGTTGCATGCACTGCTATATTGTGGTAGACTTTTTCATCCACTGATGTGTGTAGAACACGCACTAACAGTTTTCTCCCTTCATTTTAGTTTCTAATTTGGCAAAAACAAAAAGGCTCTAAACTTGTTTAATTTTTAGATTTGGCCCCTTAAGCTTAAATTGTTTTAAATAGATAAAATCGAGTTTTATTTTGTTAAATTAAGCATAAATTGAGCAACGGAATTGTTCTCCAACAACGTATTAACACCATACCAAGCTAATACATACATATAATCAAATCCAAACTCAAACCAACTAAACATAAAAGGATTAAATTAAAAAAAATGATCAAAAATAATAAAAGGAAAAAGAAAAAGAAGAAGAAACACTGTGGAGCAGTACTATTAACGTTCATAATGAAATGTGCTCCACCATAATTTCAATAGTTTTTTTAGTTTTCTTTTTTAATGAAAAAATAAACACTTGAGTGAATTGTTGATTATAATTCCAAACGATACAATGCATGCATTTGTATTTAAAAATTTATCATTTTTTATTATGATTTACGTTTAAAACAAAAAAAAAAGCTTGAAAATAAGAATAATATTAAATTAGAAAGACCATAAAAGATAAAATCTTAAGACTAAGAATCCTAATATCTAAAGAAAAAAAATAACTTGTACTACGAAAGTATAATCATCAACTGACAAATTAGGAATATATCTAATAAAAACAATTAATTTTGGCCCTTTGACATTATGAGTGCTCGACTTGTAAGAAAAAAATCGAATTTGCCTCAAATTTCGGGTGATAAACTGAAATTAACCCCAAAAAATTCGAAGCGTGTGTTTTGTAGTCCACGTGGAACGGCTTAGCAAAATCCTTACCTGTACTATAATGATTAAGGTTCCAAACTTGGACTAAATTCGGTTGCGGTTGTCTTGTTTCTTTGTCATGCATTCGCTTTGGCAAATAAGTGACAGCAAACATTTCCCCCTTATATTAATATGGTGTGATTAAATTGCCGAGAAACCTGGTTCTGATGACGGATAAGCACAAACTTCTTCTTCTTCTTTTTTTTTTAAAAAAAGAAGATTAAGAGAAGACAGCGATTATCTAATGAAGTAGAGCGAAGAAATGGACCAAAAAAACCACTCGAAAAAGGAAAAAAATGGAGGGTTTCCTCCATAATATGAGGATATTTTTGTATTTTGGACGAGGCCATGCCATTAATGGCAAAGGGAACATATCTCCCCCCTTCAAATTTACCAAATACTGGCCATGGAAAGTAAGGTCATATATGGTATTTTGTACTGTATTAATTTGTTGTATAAAAGTAGAGATAGGGAAGCCTCATGCATCATCTCAGACAATTTATATGTTGCATTCTTTTAAGGTTAGTATGAGCAGAGTGTGAGTAGAGACTTCATTTCCTTTACAAGTTTTCTTTTCAATTGCTTTATTTTTTTGACAGTGCATTTCGTTGTTCTTATTCTTGAAGATAGATTTGCTCTTTTGCAGGACTGGAAGCATTACAATATCATGGAGGCCATGAAAAGAATTAGTTCCAGCCCGGGATTACCACCCTGGCCTAAAAGGGCTCTTGAACTGACTTCTTTCAGTGCGATGCCTCAATCCATCCATCCTTTAGCTCGTAGCTCATTTCAAGGGTTGAAAAAACCCTACTCCATGGACAGTAGTGTTACTAAATCCCCTTTCAATCCTTCTGATGCTATGACCATCTCATCGTCATCAGCAGATACTAATAACAAAGAGTCCCAGAACCTATCTTTCCCATTCGATAACAAGAATTCAACCACCAAGGATCTTGCCACCGATCCTGCAATTCCTTCTTCTGGCGATAAACCCGTCAAAACTCGGGCTATGATCAGTGGTGTTCAGATCCGAGCAGCTCGAGCCATAGATCCCAACATGGACCCCAAAAAGCTTAAACGGTGAACTATATATTGCTGTTGATATTTTCTTTTTCAAGATAGATATTTTTTTGCGCTATATCAACTTTGATTTTCCTTTCCTTTAGGTTGGTTAGTACATATTTCAGCTTTGATATTTCATAGTGAACACTCCATTATTATTCAAACATTTACATCATTTCTTCTTTGTAGGGTCCTATCGAATCGAGTTTCCGCACAGAAATCTAGACTGAAGAGGCTTCAATATCTCGCTGATATAGAAAGAAAAGTTAAGGCTTTAGAGGTAATCTCCCTTTGTATATCTTACCTATGTTGTCAAATTAAGAACATAATTAAGAAATTCATTCCACGATTATCTACAAAGTTCTCAATCATATCATTTCCATTTGATTTATAGGAGGAAATAGCAGATCTCTCTCCCCGGGTTGCACTGTATAGAAGCCATCATCAGGCTCTAAAAATGGAGCAGAAAATGTTAAACATGGAGATATCTGCTCAAACTAGCAACAAAATGCTTAAAGATGGTAATCAGCTAACCCTTCCCGCCTACATGTAATATTACAGTATTATTTGCTGTCCAAAAATTACTAGACAATTTATACAATTGAACATATACATATGTCTAGTTTATATATAATTATGCAATATATAATATCATGGTAAATTTACAATTCGTATTAAGAAAATATATAAACATGTATAAAAGATAGAAATATAATCCACATACTAATCATATATATAAAAAATAAAACTAACTTCTAGCATGTATTGAAAATATAATTAAACAAAACCAATAAAAAATACCTGTTGAAAAACTTAGCTTATGACCAATATGAAATTTATTGTTATTGTCAAGAATTAATTCTTTATTCTTAAAATTTTCTACTCTTCATTAGTTCAAAAAAACTAACTTCAATAAGCATCATAGAATTCCATCACCACCACTACTTTATATGCACTTCTAAACGAGGTTTAATGAATACAAAGAAATATAAACTCAAATATCTTTTTATAAGAATTGATCCTAAGCTCTAGATTATGAAAAAAATAAAGATGAGAACCATAGCTTAAAATAGAGTAAAACTAGAAATTTAGGTGAAGAAGAGTACAAAAAATTCTGCACAAAAACCAATAAAAAACACTCTTCTTTCAAATCCCTTTTCATAGAGAGTTTCTTGGATCAAAACTCGTGGAATTTCATTCATTATCGACTTTGATTACCTTTTATAAAATCAGAATTAAACTTAAGAATTTTTTATTTTAAAAAGCTGTAAAAGTTGTTCAAAAAACTATATAGGTTATGAAGAGTCCATTAAAAAAACTAAACAAGTTAATCAAACTTATTTCATGGGTTGTATAAGACAATAAGATAGAGAAAATAATTCTTCATGGACTAAATCCAAATTCAAAGTTAGAGTTGATAAAAACATCTTTTATAGCTCAAAAAAAATTATTTTATAGCAAATTCACACCCTAGCTCTAGCCCATTCCAAAGCTTGAGTCGAGTCGCAAGAGTGAGTTTAAAGACTTGAATTTTCTTTTGATCAAATTTTATATGGGATAGAGCTAGGTTTAAAGGGTTACGAGTTTTTTCAAAATATGTTAATCAGGGATTTTTATAGATTATTTTTTTATTCACATATAATTTGTTTAAATCATATTAATATTTTATGTTAAAGAGATTATATTAAAAATAAAATTTCAATAAAATTTTAACCCAAGTTGTTAAAGAATCATCTCAACTCAAAAGCTTAAGCTGTTAGGTAAGGTCACAGGATTTGATTTATATTATTCTCTAACACACCTCCTCAAATGAAAGCCTTTTGGGCTTAAAACTTGTATAGACCCACATTACCTTGTGCTTCATTTTTATCAAATAAATGGGAGTGGTGAGATTCGAACTCGTGACCCCTTGATCATCAAGGCTGTGATACCATATCAAAGAACCATCTAAACCCAATAGCTTAAACTATTAGATAAGGTTGTAGAATTTGATTTATATTATTCTTTACCACAAATGACTTAATTTTATTTTTAATTTGATCTTAAAATATGCATGTTAACTATAATTTTAAATAAAATTTCAACATTATTTCTGTTTGTCTATATATATAATACTTGGTAAATTATTTTTGCAGCTGAAATAGAGGAGAACAAAGCAGAAGTGAGTCGACTGAGGCAACTCCATTTGACGCAACAAGAGGTTATGTTGGCTGGTTGGGAAAATGAATTCGATCAGCAGATGGCCGTGAATCCAAGCATGTTTCAACTTTCTTTGGAACAGATGGCTTTTATTACCTCAATCCAAGGTATATATAATAGACCACATCCTTTTTCTATTCTTATAACTTTTGATTACTATTCCTTAATTATAAATAAATAAAGCTGGAAGTGATGGAAAAAAGACGGTACTTGGGTTTAAATCTTAGACTTGTTATTTAAAGAATTGATATCATGAGAAAAAAAAAAAAAAAAAAACCCCAAATATGCTCAATATTATCATGTATATAGTTGGGTCCATAGATGGAACCCCGCATATTTTTTTTATCATAGCTTGGTATAATATAATAAGTAAATCTAAATATATCAAAAGGAGAGGAACTACGAAATTCTTTAATTTAATGGAATAGTAACAACTCTGATCATAATATTAAAAGAAAATTAATTTTTTTTTTTTATGTATCTTATTTTTAACTACTTTCTAGTTAGCCCTTTTAATATATTGATTTATTTTAAAAAAATAAAAAATAATATTAAAATGAAATAAAAATTAATAATGTGATAACATTTTCAATTACGATGAAAGAAAATTGTCTTCCTCGTTGATTTGTCGAATTGCACAATAATTGAATGGGCAAAGTAAATAACTTAAGATTTGAGCTTGATTTTGGTCCTTCTACTCTTTTTGTTCTTGAAATATCACCATTTATTAAGGTTACAAACTGAAACCCTCTGGAGATAGCCATATAATCTGTCCTTTAAGAGACACGTGCCATGATCTTTGAGTCCACGTATGAGATAGCTATATGTGTAGCAAAAAGAGGAGAAAGCGCTGAAGGCGTGCATAAATTGAATCAGCTTAGAGTTATCTAACAGTGTTGATGTAATTGTTTTTTAAATAATATTTTATATTAAAATATATATTAATGATGTTGTTTTAAATTTTAAAAATTATTTTTGATATTAGTATATTAAGATAATTTAAAAATACTAAAAACATATTAATTTAAAATTAATAAAAAAATAAAAATATTTTTAAATTTTTTTTAAAATATTTTTAAAACATAAAAATAACTACAGCCTTACTGTAAAACGACATGCAGATGGTTGGAGGTGCGTGCTTGGTTGGGACTCCAGCGAGCAAGAAATGGCGAGTCCAAGTTTGCCTCAATTTGGCTCATCGACAGTACTGAATATGAATCCACAGTTGGGTGGCATTGAGCAGATGATGACGTTCAACTCCATAACCACCAACCAAGATCTTGACAAGTATAACTAATTGCTCCTTGAATTGAACCATGCAAAACCTTCGGATGCTCTCTCTATTTATCCATTCTCTTAGTGACTGATAGCTTGTATGTCTAGAAGTTATGGATAAACTTTTTATTTTTTACTTTAATCAATGATTATTTGTTTTTAATTTCTTCTTTTCTTTCAGTCATGTTTTTTTTAATGAGTCCAGAGATAAAATTATTAAAGAAGCTTAAAAGAACACTTCACCGGCCAAAGTATGCTCCTAAAAATGGTAGCATTTCTTAAAACGACATAAGCCGCAGAAATTGATATAATTAGTGCTACTCTACATGGAGATCAAAATATATCTCATTTGAGGTGCCGGTTTAGAAATTGATTGGTTAATGTTTTTAAAATTTTTTAATTGAATATATATATTTTTTTATTTTACTTTTTAACAACTCAATTTTTTATTTAGTTTTTATTTTTAATTTCATATTTTAATATTAAATTATTTAAGAATTAAGTTTTGTAAAATAAATTTTAATATTCTATTTTTCTAGAAGTCATTCTAATCTCATGAATTTAGTTTTTTTTTTAATTTTGATCTTTAACATTGAAAAATCCATAGACTAATTTATTTTTTATAACCGGAAAACAAACTGAATTTTCTTAAATAAAAAATAAATAAATAAACAAAAAAATTCAAGGCCATTACACCAAAGTCTCTAAAAAGAATCTAGTTAAAAAAACCCATAAACTAATTTGAATTTTTAAATAGAAAAATGAACCAAACTGAATCGTTTAGCTTGAATTGGATTTTTGTTTCAGTTCAATTATTTAATTTTATTTTTATTTAGTTAGATAAATCAAACCGAATCGACTGATTCTTACCTATGCCTGTGGAGCTCATAGTTGGGCCCCGTTGTTCCCAGGATCCAAGGAAAAATCTTATTTATCCGGCCCTATGTATCTTTTGGTGGACGTTGGGAAGAATTTAGAAAGCATATGTTTTAAAAATAAATTATTTTTTATTATTCAAGCTGTAATTTTTAGTTTTAATTAATAAAAATACTTGTATATACAATATTATTATTTTTATTATTATTAATAGTGAAAGTTTTTAAATAGATTATAGTCTCATATATGACCTTTTCTCATATTAATCGGGTTTTTTTATATAATTTTTTTTTCTATTTTTAATTGTACAAACATAAAAATAATTGAGATTTATAGATTAGAAATTTAATTATATTGGTGTCTTTTCCCAGCTGTTAAACAGCAACTTTTAATAGCAAATTTTGGTTGCAGTTTCAAGTTTCATTTGCCTTTCCGCATGGTTTGTCTTTAGAGTGTTATTCATTTTAGTAACTTGGAAGAATGTTAGTTTCAAGACCTTTACAGCTTTATATTATTCTGTCTCGTAAACATCACTTGAATTTTAAGATGGTATTATATATATTTTTTATGTTTTTATATACAATTGTCAAATTTTGCGATTAGAAAAATAAAATTCATATGATATCAAGTGCCAAAAGAGCTTTTAAACCCAAGTACACAGCATAAAACTTGGAGTTTTGGAGATCGAACTTAGTTTTGAAGTGCCATCATTTGGTTTCAATATATAGGAGTTTGATTTGGAGCCCGTAAGTAAGCAGAGAGGCTTTCCGAATTTCTCTTCAGTGAAAACTCCTCCTGTATGTTTCTGTTATATATTTCTGCAGTGATAATTTTGTCCCTGGTCACTTGTAGAAGAAAAAAATTAATCCTAGCTATCAAGTATTTCTCACTTCAATTAATGCATAGTATTTCTAGTGGTGTGGGAATGCCTACATAAGCAAAGCAAATGCATATCTCGAATTTATGCCCTTTTATTTTCAAGAAAAAACAGTTCATCGTTTGCAATTTCAAGGTTAGCCACTAGTTTTAGACTGAAGGAACTATATCCAAAAAAAAAAACCCAGAAACTTCCATGTAAACAATGCATCAGTATCTGGAAATGGATAGCATAAATGGGAAATCATGACATTACCTCATGATATCTTAGTACACAACATCAATTCATTTGTACCAATGCTCTTGTACAAGTACCAACAAGATCTCACTTTGAATTCTCAAATTCACATAGTCAGATCCAGGGTACTTGTCTTTTTCGGGTACTTTGAAGGCATGCTTAGGTTTATAGAATTGCATTCTTTTGTTGAGGTAGAAGATAAAGAAAGATGTAAAGTGCTGTCCACGTCTTCCACATCCCATGATAAACTTCTCTTGACTTCCTTTCCTTTCAATTTTGTGCAAAGTGAGAGAGTTAAATCAAGATCATCAACCGTCCTCTTAGCCTTGTTACACTTTTCCACGTTGAAGCTCCACTTTGTCTCTAAGCTTATTGATTCATTAGGTTCTCCTCTTCTTTTAGAAAGTTGGGCTCCAAAATAGGGTTGTTGTATGGTTGAACTTGTTTGGCTGCGGATTGACTCGCTATTGTACATCCATTTGTGATATTCAGTGTCCTGGGATTCTTGCATTAGGTTTTCTCCACTGATCTTCTCAGCCGTTGAGCTGTAAAATCCAGCTCCTCTTCTAATATTTATGCTATCCGGTACAGATGGATTGGTGATCCAGTTTCCATGTCCACTCCAAGGAACGTTTCCACATCTGTGTGAATTGGAAGCTCATGAGCTTAAGCCCGAAAGGAACCACAGGTTCAATTTTCAAGAAAAAATTAAGATATATCTATTTGATTAGTACCTGAAGTTAGAATTATGATTGGGATCAATATTTGGAAGCAGAGAGTGTTGCCAAAAGTCATGAGAGAATTTGTCCGAACTGCCAATTAGATCCCCCATACCGTTTATAACTGTCAATTTATGAAAGGCAATAGTTCTGAGAATTAGCTAGGAACCCATAAGTGGACAATTAAGAAACAAACCCTAATATCTAATTTATTCAAAACATAAAAAGGAGAAAATCACAGAACTTGGTACCTTGACCTTGATCATCAAACTTCTTGCTCCGGTACATCTGCTTCCAAACACCCAAAAAAATGAGGATATTAATACGAAATTAAGTGATACGATCAATATTCATCTGAGAATTCAGTCAAATTTTTCTAACTTTATAGTAAATAATTATGGGATTGGTGCTATTACCTGTAGATGGCTCTTGACATGAGCAATACTTAGCCCCTTGAAGTTCATTAGTTGCAACACTAGTTTTGGGGTTGCCCCTACAGCAAACAAATAGATCACAAATTAAAGTTAAAAAACAATTAAAGTATTTTCTTCAAAACCAAAACACAAGTATTCAGAAAAACATCATCATGATCAAGAAGTGGGAGAGATTCCAAGATCTTACTCTCGTGACCACCAAGTCTCTCGACAGCTTGAACAAAGCAAAGATGAAGATCAGGAGTCCATCTTAGCCTAGGTACCTTCGATCTTGCATATGGCCTTACTCCACTAGAGCTTGCTTTCTCGCACTCCTCCACAATGCTATTGCTCGAGCTTCCGCTATTTTTATTCTTACTTTCATCATCTCCTTCCTCATTGTTCTTGCCTGAAGGATCAAACTTCAAAACATCACTACTCTGATCACTTCCCGGCTTCATAATTCAATATAGCTAACTTGGAGGACAGCGAGAAGCTTTGATCTATATATATTAGAGAAATTATTATTCACTCCAAAAATCATCACAAACAGTTACCCAGCAGGAACTTCTGGGTTCCGATAATTCCCCGACTACAACTTTTCTCTTCAATCATCATTAATATTTCAAATAGAGTTTACATATTCCAACAGAAAGTAATATTTCGACAGAAAGAAATATCCATATGAAATGTTGATATATACCGAACCCTAATTAACTCTCAAAAGTCACAGCACATATACATTTTAATTTCCACACCACTGGCCCCCTAATTTTATATGCAGCCACCCACACACACTTACATATACAATGAGCACTCGTACATGTGACGCTATTTATGTATGGAATGGGCATCATTCATGTAATGTTAACCGTGTAGGTTTGGTAAAGGTTAGAACTGAGAAATAAAAAATCCTTATGAGAGGGAAAAAATTGCATGGTGTAAGGAGATCCTAACAGAATGCCTGGGCAAGCAGTGCACACGCGCATGGAGAAGCACGTCTAACCTTTTCGAATCCTGACATCATTGATCGTATGCATGGTAAAAAGTAATAGAATGTAGTCACCGAGGAAATGTTACTTAATTAAGTCCTTTCTGCATTTTTGTTTTGGCTCCCCGCACCGAGAAAGTGCTTGGAAGAGAAAAAAACACAGGAGCCCTAAGAATGTAATTAAAATGCAAATGAAAAGAGTCGGGCATGGGGAAGGCTGACGAGCCCATGATTCTTGCTGTCGGTGTTCACGGATTTGTCTTTGCCTGTATTTATAATATGACCGTATACCGAATAACAACAAGACTTGTTTTTTTGGCTTCTCCGAGGATTCCCCAACCTCTATGTGTCTGAAGTTTTAATATTCTGCTCCTGACATGTCATCAGATTCAATGCTGTTTTCTAATCCAAACGAGGTAAGGCTCATGATTCTCGATCTCTGGCACAAACATTCATGGCATTCTATAAGGGTTGGGGGTTTATCTAAATGCATTGAGCAGAAAAAACAAATCTTCGGTAAAATGGTTCAGATACTGGTAAAGACCAATTCAAGATGAAACCGAGGAACTAAATTTTAAGTAATAGCCATCCACTGGAGCTAGACGATGCTCGGACAAAGGCTAACTATATGTCATGTCAGAATCAAATCACTAATTGCAATTAATTCACACAGATCTTCTCATGCAAATGAACCTGGAATCCGATTTGTTTGTTCCAGCTGGCATGCAATCAGTATTCATCACTTGCAAGTATACCATGCGATCGATCCAAGGGTACTGACATGAATTATAATTCCACCTCTGCCTCACGCTTCGAGCTTCTGCTTGAGCAACTACCAAAAAAGGAAAATTTTAATTCACATTCGTCTGACTAAATTGATTTCATTAAATTAAGGAACTCAGCCCTAAACTGTCATCAATTGATTAATTCATCAAATGTCTATGGATTTGCTCTCCCAGTACCGTACTAATTGCAAGATTCATGATAACCACTGGGCCGGCTAAATGCCTATATATTAATTAATTAATCCTGGCGCAATAAACCTGATTACTTCTTCACAGTTTGTTTTCTTTTTACTGGGAGATTTGAACTTAGCTTTGAGGGTCTCGATTTTAAATTTTTAATCATCGAATCGATCAATAGATGCCTTATTGGCAAATATTTATAATCATTTATTCGGCTCGGAGCATTGTACGTATGTTAATTAATTATTATTTTTCTCGTGATATTCCTTAATAGAATTATTATACCTGATTAACTAATCACACGCGGATAGATAGCGACTAGAACTTGATTCTCAGAATTCTTTTATCAAGATTTTGAATTATTATCATGCGAAGATGCGTCTTTCGTATATAAAACCTACCACATCATCACAAACTTGCAATCATGTCAATTACATAAACTCTGTGCTTAGCAGAAATACTTCAAAGAATTGGGCCTTTTGTAGCTATCAAAAGGTTGTCTGTAGACTTAAGTCTTTCATGTGGATATAAAACTGGTGTTTCTTGTTTTTTCTGTTCATTGAGACTTGAGAAGATTAGATCACTGCAGTGCAAAGGTCAACTCCCAACAATTTATCCCATTATTCTATTTGTTGCAGGCCTCCAAGAGCATAAATATTTTATTGCGTGAGAACACATAACCCTGCTAACGCGGATCAAACCATTATTCCAGAATGAGCATGTTTGTCTTCTTTCTAGTTTCTATCATCATCAGACATCCACCCCTCCATTAATTTTTATGTCCAGTACTGCAAAATCTTTATTATTGCTATTTGTAATCATCATTGGAGGATTACGCATTTCCACATCATGCCATGCTCACCTAGAGATAATCGAGAGCTTTAATCTAACTCCAGTCCTTCCAAATTATACAAGTAAAGACTTATATAATTATATAAGTTTAATTTTGTTATGTATCTTAACTAGTTTTAGATTTTTAAAAATCATAACTTCAAGTCTTATAAATTTTAGATTATTGAAGACTTGTATGGTCATTAATTTTAGAACTTGTAAGATTAATTGAAATATATAAAAACTGTTTCGAATAACTATATTAATAAAAAAAAAATATAAAAATAAATAAAGACGATGGAGGGTTGGAAAATTAAGGTTAGTTGATCTAAAATTGTCTCCGGTCTAAGGTCCAACCTGAAAGAGGATCCAGATCATTAAGTTGACGGTCAATAGGTAATCCATGTCTCTACATAAAGTTATTTTGGGCCGGGCCCTTGCCACTGAGGTTTAAGAGTACGGCAAAGCTCATAGCTTCATGTATCATCAAGTTGAAGCCCTTGGCAACATTTTCGGCTACTTTGCTGCCATGGGAGCCTGGCACACATCAAATGATGAGATCTTTGACTCCGTATGTATGTATGTGTATTCATGCAAGAGCACATCTTTAGAAATTATAGACAACATGAATCGCGTTTAAAAAACAAATAAATGTATTTTCTTAGTTTAAGGAAAATTACTACGCAAGTCGGTTTTTTATAAATTAAAAAGGTGTTTAAAAATGTATTAATGATTGATTTTTAAATTTTTTTTAAAAGATATTAAAATAATATTTTTTTATTGTTTTAAATTTATGTTTTATATCAATATATCAAAATAATTTGAAGATACAAAACTAAAAAAAATTAAATAAATAAAAAAAATAATATTTTTTTCAAAAATATTTTAAAACACAAAAATAAAATGCCTCCACTATATATATATATATATATATATATATATACAGGTGACTGAAAATAATCACCCACCGACTATAATAAATGGTTTCGATCCATACAAATAAGGTAATGAAATATTTTTTTCGTTTTTATTGCATGGGCTTGAATATCGTTCTTGTATTTGGAATTAAAAAGCCTACTTTGTAACATGGGTCACTTGCATCATGATGGTGTGATCAATGGACTGCGTTTTGGGCTTAAGTATCTCCTCAGTTTTCATGTACAAGGCAAGCTTGAGTTTGTTAAAAAAAAATATTTTTCTTTTTTAGTTTCTATTTTTATTTCCAGAAAAAATTGAAAGATCATTTGTTAAGAATAAAGAGAAATTTTTTGAAAAAATAAAATAAAAGACACATTAAAATTATAACTATTTTTTCACAAGAAATCATGATTATGATTAATTTATAATTATCATCTTAATATTTTATGTTTATGATATCTAATTATAAAATTTTATTTTATTTTATTCAAATTAAAATTTAATTATGAAAAGTTTATATTATTAACTAATAAAAAATAAAATCTTTATATTATATTTATATTAAAAATAATTTTATGATACTAACTAAATATAAAAATATATAATAAATAATTTTGATACTATACATTGTTAGAAAATGCTTGTATGTATAATAAAACCTCACCTATATTTTATATGTTTTTTTTCTTTGCTTAGAAATTAGTGAAAAACTTGCAAATAAAAACTATAAAAAAACTTAGATATATATTTTAAACTTAATACAAATTTAAAAAATGAAATAGAAAAGCATTACATTTTAACATAAAAGCTTTAATTTCTCTTTTTTTAACTCCATTCTTAAAAAAAATTAAAAATATATTTTTTAAAAATCGAAGTCCATTCAGGGAATGTTTGGCATGGTTTCAATTTTTTTTAGATGCTTTTTAAAAATAATTTTAACTTGAAAAAAATATTAAATTAATATTTTTTTAATATTTTTTGATAATTTTAATGTTCTAATGTAAAAATAAAAGAAATATTTTAATATATTTTTTAAAAAAGTATCATGCATTGCAATCTTAAACACTCTTTTAGAGTGTGTTTGTTTTTGCATTAAAAAATATTTTTAAAAATATTTTATTTTAATATTTTGATATTAAAAAATAAATTAATTATATTTAAAATAAAAAATATTTGAAAAAATATAAACTAAACCTGCTTAAAAACTTAGCCTCCGCGGACGAAAAAAAAGAAGAAGAAGAAAGAAAGCTGAGTAGATGGCACTATCCATTCCAGTTGTCTCGAAGACTCTAATGTCCAAGTCCAAATAAAGAATTAAGCTTGTTAGTTGTCTCGAAATAATTAAATTGAATCTGAAATCCCAAAAAAGTATACAGTGTTCCTAAAAGTCTCAACGACAAGCGTCGAGGACAATAGCGTAAATCAGAATAGAAGCGTTCGGTACAATGGCAAGGTTCTCTCAGTAGTCATCATTTGAACACGTCTCCGCTAATCTTCGGTCTGTCGCTGCCTCCTCGCCATCATAAAAAAATAATAATAAAAAAAAACATCCAATAGACCGACACCTTTGTCTTTCTGTGGTATCTAACCACCGCCATTAGATTTTTACTCAAGTGTACAGCTCCTATGAACCCGACAACCTATTTTATCCTCTTTGATTAATACTTTCAACATTCTAAGTTTCAAGCTTTTCTTATGCTTTCTCCGACCTGAAATCCAAGTTTTCCTGTTTTGACTGCAGAGAAAGTGAGGAGCTTAAAAGTAAGGATCAGATTTTTTTTATTCTTTGCTCAAATAAGACTTTTAGGATAAACTGCTATCTTGTTTTCCGTCTTGACTTCAGTTATAATTAACTTTATTATTCAGTAATATTAAAGCAAATATGTAAACGAAGACTTGAAAGTTTATTTCTCTTTCGGTTTTCTTTTTTATATATATATGCAGTTTCTCTGCAGCCAAACAGGGAATTGGCCGTCTGGGTTTTTTTTAGGGTCCATTTTCTGGTGGATAGAGCTGAAGAAATGGCCTCTGCTTATGCATTTACTTCACTATCTAAAGTTTCTCCTGTATTTTCTCTTAAAAAACGGTACTGGAATTCATGTATGAAACCTTGCTGTATGGTTTCTACCATAACTTGCAACTACCAAACGCCTAAAAAGCCCAATTTTGTTGTTGCAAAGGCTACTAAAGTTAGAGAATTTAGGCTATTTAAGTCAGTGGAATTGGACCAGTACGTGACGAGTGATGATGAAGAAGAAATGGGTGAAGGGTTTTTTGAGGCAATTGAGGAACTTGAGAGAATGACAAGAGAACCTTCTGATATTCTTGAGGAAATGAATGATAGGTTGTCCGCGAGAGAGTTGCAATTAGTGCTTGTTTATTTCTCTCAAGAGGGGAGAGATTCCTGGTGTGCGCTTGAGGTGTTTGAGTGGTTGAGAAAGGAGAATAGGGTCGACAAGGAAACAATGGAGCTTATGGTTTCGATAATGTGTAGTTGGGTTAAGAAGCTAATTGAAGGGGAACAAGATGTTGGGGATGTGGTTGACTTGCTTGTGGATATGGATTGTGTGGGGTTGAAGCCGAGTTTTAGTATGATTGAGAAGGTGATATCTTTGTATTGGGATATGGGGAATAAGGAGGGAGCGGTTTCCTTTGTGAAGGAGGTTTTGAGACGAGGGATTGCATATTCGGGCGATGATGGAGAAGGACAGAAAGGAGGCCCAACTGGATATCTTACATGGAAGATGATGGTAAGCTTCTGTCATAATCAATTCTTACCACTTTGTTCAGATTATCTTTATAGAATTGGCTAGCTGCTGTTGTTTGCCTTTCCCTTTTGTGCTCATGTTTTGGACTACATAAAAGATGTAGATATACGATGGTTTTAAGTGAAAGAAGTGTTGTCCTTATCTTTATCACATTGAATTGCCAGGATATAAACCGTGGAATATACTGACCTCTTTATTGATTGCTTTTCTAGAATACAATGGTGGAATGTACTCCAGCTTGGTTGTAACTTGTTAGTCCAATTTGCTATTTATGAATGTTTGAATTTTCCTTTGTCATGTTATTGATGTTGTGTAGCAACTTTCTATAGCAATGTGAAGTTATCTTAATGGCATGGCCGTGTTTGTGAGTAGTTTTTTCTTTGTTGTGGTACTTCAAATCTACTTTTAGATGCTTTATTGTGCAAACAAAAGTTATGCTGTAAAGCTGAGAGTTAAATTATTAAGCATCATATGTGTAGATTTAAATTGTTTATTGATGTCATGTATATTGTACTGCTTTACTCCCAAGAAGGCTGAGCTATATAGAAGTTGAAGTGCTGAACTTGTGCACAGAAGTCTTCTTTTGTTTCTCAACAATGAAGGCCAAGGTTATGAGATTATAATCACCTGCCTGCTTTTATTTATGTCTCCCTGTCGCATTTACTCGTTGTTTAGGCTGATCGTCTGTCATATATGTGGGTAATTAAGCCAGTTATTGATCTTTCTATGTTTATTTTTTCCGGTATGCTATAAAAACCCATAAATTTTTATGTGAATGACAACTTGGAATCTATTTCAGGTTGATGGAAACTACAGGAATGCAGTGAAGTTGGTGATTCATCTTAGAGAATCTGGATTAAAGCCTGAGATCTACGCCTACCTCATTGCAATGACAGCTGTTGTCAAAGAGCTAAATGAATTTTCTAAAGCTCTACGCAAGTTGAAAGGTTATTCGAGGTCTGGTATGGTAACTGAACTTGATGCTGAGAATGTAGAGCTTGTTGAGAAATATCAGTCAGATCTTCTAGCTGATGGAGTATGCTTGTCCAGTTGGGTCATTCAGGAAGGAAGTCCTGCACTTTATGGTGTGGTTCATGAGCGACTTCTTGCCATGTATATTTGTGCTGGCCGTGGGCTTGATGCTGAAAGACAGTTATGGGAAATGAAGCTTGTTGGTAAGGAGGCTGATGGAGACCTTTATGACATTGTTTTAGCTATCTGTGCATCTCAAAAGGAGGCCAGTGCCGTAGCACGGTTGCTCACTAGAATAGAGGTTACAGGCTCTATGCGCAAGAAGAAATCATTGTCATGGTTGTTGAGAGGTTACATTAAAGGTGGACACTATGGTGAGGCTGCAGAAACACTAATTAAGATGCTTGATTTGGGTTTATCTCCAGATTATTTAGACAGGGTAGCTGTGATGCAGGGTCTGAGAAAAAGGATCCAACAATGGGGAAATGTTGAATCTTATCTTAAGCTTTGCAAGCGCCTCTCTGATGTGAATTTGATTGGACCTTCTCTTTTATATCTGTATATAAAGAAATATAAGCTTTGGATCATGAAATTGCTTTGAGTGACCCCTCGAGTGGAATGAGGCCTCAAGAAGCTTTTGAACCTGGGTTTGTGATTGTGAGAAAGCAAGGTTTATAGGGTCTACAATTCACAACACCACCATTAATATAAATACCTTCGAATGATAAGATTGTGTACATTGATTGGGATGGCTTCACGGAGGTGCAGGAATATGGGTAGAGAGTCCATGATGCCAACGTGGATTTTGTTTCCACTATGTTGTTCTCAAGGTCCTGTAGCTGTTTGTGTATGTGGTAGATGCTGTAAACATAATAAAGAACATTCAACACAGTGTGACCAAGCTGCGTATGTATCTTACAGGTATGTTCTTATAATAGGATCCCTCTCCATCACACTCTTCATAATTTTGCAAACCAAGATCTCTATCTAGCATATTGCTGCACTTGTTGACAAGTACCAAGTAACACTGGTCAACCTTGATTTGAATTACAGTAGCCGTACATGAATATTGTATCATGGAAAAAATAGGATTCAGTGAAGACTGCTTGGAATGATGAAGTATGCTTTTACTTCAGTTATGTTTGGTTGCATCTTTATAAATTATCAAATGTGATCTCGGTGATGAGTTATGATCATTGACACTAGCCTTTTCTTACTTCATAGCTGAATACCTAACTGAACATCTGGACTAGTTATTGGCTCGCATATGTAATGATATGATCTGCAATGTTCAAAATCTGTCACTCGGAGCCAGTATGTTTACAGAAACCGTCATGCTTCCGGTTCTGCCAAACTATTGCTGGACATGGACCACATGGTGGACAAGGAACAGGAACTTTATTCTCCGTGTTTGCTGTTAGATATTCTCTAGGATCAGGGTTTCTTTATTAATTCCAGTTAGGCCTTGATATTATCTTACAGAACTTCTGAAAACCTAACCAAGAATAAAAAACTTGGCAATGTTAAAGCTTTGGGACCGTGAACTTGTATATCGGCCGGGAATTTATTTATATCCAGTATAGGTTGGGTTTGGATAAGCTATGCGGTGCTGAGAACCCCCTGGTGGGCCATTTGATTTGTGTGATGCACCTGGTAGTGGATCCTTCACAAGATACGGTGGCCGCATCTTTTGCTGCCCCCTCTACATGTTCGAAGGTTGTCAATTATTGCACATGGTGGCAGAACCACCAGGTGGGTGAGTGGCGAAGTTGGGATTAATTTCTATAATGAGAGCGGCAGAGAGGAGCCATATAAGGTTGTAATTTATGTTCTGTCTTTTTTGGTAAACTTCGTATGATTAATAATTGTTTTTCCCCATTAACGCTCATACCATTGCTTTCGTTCTTTCCTGTCGCTCTTTTGTACATGCAAATTCTTAGCTCCACTGAAAATGTGTAGCCAACCTATAACCTAAATACCATTATGTTTTGTATGATACAGTTCGCTACAAAATCTTTCAAATTATTTTTCGCGAAAATCTCATCCAAATGAATTGGATTGGATTCTTCTCGTATATACAGCATTTAATTATTTTTTAGAAAAAGTGAGGACATGGGGTTAATTACATTACGTGTCCCTAAAGATTTAGACATCAGTTATTTGAACCCTTGTACCATAATTTTAGGCGTGTTCCGCTCGTGATCCGTGATCACATGCTCATTCGGTCTCTCGACGACACAACTCATGTTCATCGGAATTAGACTAATGATATTGCTTGCAGTTTAAATTTTTTAAATTTATTTTTATTTAACTATGATAATAAAAAAATTATAGAAAATGCTACAGATAAAATTAGGAAGAAATTTTTTTTTTCATCAAAATTGTCTTTTTCAATTCATGTAATTTTGTTTACAACAATTGTTTTTTTATTTAGCAACTTATCTCATTAAATAAAATATAAAAAAATATATTCAAAAAATTATAATGATTTGAAATAAATGAATAAATATTTTTAATTAAACCCTAATTTTATTCCTATATTTCTTTTTTTATTTTGATAAAAGCATGATTTTTAAGAAAAGGGTTGTTTTTTAAGTAAAACTTTATTGTGATTATAAAATAAAGTTTCAATTAAAAAAATCATGAATCAATATTTTTATGCACCTATATGACAAAAATACAGGAATAGTAAATTTGAGAAATTATATAAAAATTTAAAATAAAAAATAAATATTATATTCTCATTGAATATTAATGAGAATATTATTTTAATTTCATTCAATATTAATGAGAAGATTATCATATATTTTTTCATATGAGGTTAATACATAACTATTTATAAAATAATACTAACATCATCATAGAAAAAAACAGTGACATGATTGGATAGTTCCTTAAATATCACTTTAATAAATTGACTTGAAGAGTTTTTTTATCAAAAAATAAAAATAAAGAATAAGGAAAAAATAAAGGGATACTTAAGTAAAAAGCGAAATGTGTTCGCCTTAAGATAAAAATTTTAGGTGCACACCACTGGAAGGCACATTATATATATATATAGCAAACCACATGTTACCTACCAAGTAGATTTTAGTTGATTTTTTTATTAAAAAATCAAGATTTGAGTTTTGAGAAACTAAAAATTTTCAACCTTATTTATTTAAAATACCCTAAAAATATCACAAAACCTCGATACAATCATGTTAAAACCAAATAATAATAATAATAATAATAATCCTATAATCACTCTAAAAAAACCAATTGGATAAAAAAATAATACGAGCCTCAATCTACTTTTCATGACATGTCCACAAAAAAAAAACACATCGTTCATTGAACTCCTCTCTCAATTACAAAATAATTAACACCGACATCAAGTTTTTTGAAACCGGAACATGGTCAACTAAACACTTTTTTTTTCTTATTCTTTTTTCTATGACTTTTTCTATTTCCTTTTAAGTTTGAAGATTAAAATGTAAAATAAATAAAATTTAGAACTTAAACACAAAAACCTCAAAACAAAGGGATAAAATAATGGGCCAAACTATAATTTTACATGTATAATGAACAATAATTAGGCAAAATTTTTACATGTAGTTTTGGTACTTATTGTTTTAATTGATAAAATTAAATTAAATTCTATAATTTTAAGCTTTAATTTAATGTTAGGGTGTTTTTTTTTTTCATTATATTTCATAGTCCACAAAATGTAATAAATTATAAAGATTAAATTAATGCCAACATTGAAAAAACAAAATAATGGTCGTAGCTAAATAATTTTTTCAATGATTTGAAAAAAGAAGAAGAAGGGATTGACTCCGCTAAAGTAAGCAGCCACGGCAAAAGACACAGTAAAAAGTTATTCGTTTTTTTATAATATAATATATGTCATATGTTGGCACGTGCACACTTACAAGTGGATGGATGTAAAACATCTGATCAAATTGAAAATGTGAGGGATGGCATAACCACACCTGCAGCACGATTTAAAATTATGAAAATCTAAAATTTGGAGGACCAGAGTGGGCTCTACTTAGTATGTGTTTGGAAGCTCCGTCCAACAACGCTGGTAAAAATTTTATTTATTTTTATCTGTTTTCTTAATTATTTTAATATATTATTGATGTTAAAAATAAAATTTAAAAAATAAAATAAAAATATTTTTTAAATATATATTTTTTAAAAAATTACTTCTACCAAACTTTCCAACTTACCATTTACCTCTCTTTCTTATCTTTATTATTAAGATGTCCCTGTGAATGTATGATTGACCAATAAGTGATAAGAGGGCTTCTTTCAAGATTTATTATATCAGTATTTGGAAGTGTGATAATAATTATTTTTAAATTTTTTTTTAAATAATATATTAAAATTTATTTTTTATTTTTTAAAAATTATTTTTAATATTAACACATCAAAATAATATAAAATATTAAAAATAATTAATTTAAAATATTTTTTTTTAATATTTTTAAAAGTAATTCCAAAACACAATATCAAACATACCGACATACTTCTTGTCTGAGTAGGATTGTTTCAGGCTGCGCATATATTCTGCTTTCTCATTGTCTTCTTTTTTTATTCCGAGCTTGCATATCTTTTTTAGGCTTGTTGTTTCCACTCCACCCATTGTAATAATCCATTGGAGGCTCGAAGTGAAAGGAGCATCCTAGTATAATTTTTTTAAAAAAATAAAAATAAAGGATTGGCTTAGATCCAATGCACCTAACCATCAATACATTGGTCTATACGTGTTCTCCTTTTCCAAATTCCTGAGCAGTGATTGGTCCTCTCACTTGACATGTACACGTGTCGGGTTAGAAGACCTTGCGGCTTAATATATCTAGATGATGTAATATATGCAAATCTGAAATTGGGATTTACGCTGGAGTGGAACTAAAAAAATAGGTGAGATGAAGACATATCACCAGGTAACCAAGCTCATATTTGGAAGCAATGGATGATGGAACAATGCATCTTGTCTTCTAAATAATTATTTGAACGTGTAATCAAACTTATCAAGGAAGGAGGGTGCTGGAAGTTCATAATTATCAATTATGATTTTAAATTCTGTTTTCTTTCATCAAATAACATCATCTCTAATGAATGGTGAAGTTTGCTTGCAGCAACAATGTTCTTGGAGAACCAGTGTGATTTGTTCATGTGACTGCAATCCATCAGCAGATCCAGTTCCGTTGACTATTCTTTTCATCAATTCTCTAAAATAACTTATAATGGGGCATGAGATCAATTCTAGATGATCACTCAAAATCAAGGAGAGAAAATCTTCAGAATGAATCCTATTTAATTGTGTTTAAAGATTAACCTGAGTCAAATTAAAAGATTTAATTAAATATAAATACTTGATTATATTTTTAATGGGTTAGATTAATTTTATTAAAAACTTAATTGATAATAAATTAAATTTAAAAGTTTAATTTAAAATTGATGTTTAATAAAGATGTGGATTTGTTTGGTATTGATTTGACCCAAGAACCTACTTTATTATTATTATTATTATTGATTCATAAGATTTACTCCAAAGCTCCACGCCTTTGCTTAGCAGACAAATTTGGGGCTGCTAATAAAATCCGCAATCACAAATGGAAGAAAAAACAGCTTGATTAACCTAAAATACCCTTCCCCTCTAGCGTTGACCGTTGATATTGATATTGATGTGGCAAAGATGGAGAGGTTGTTGAGTGCAGAACAGAAACTCATAAGCACTGGAGGGAGCCACCAAATCAACCTAATACTTTCAGGTCACCAAAACAGTCGAAGAGGGGCCTACTGCAACTGTATATCCGGTGAGAGAGATGGAAAGAGAGAAAGGGCACACACAACTCTCTCGGGAATCTATTCCATAAAAGAAAAGGATAACATGTCCAAAGTCTAGAATCCCAAAACTCTCCTCCTTTTTTCTCAAAAACCAAACTCCATTTTTAGCCTAACGGCCTGTCTCTGTCTCCCCTCTCTGGTTTTTCTACTTTGGTATTGTTTCCACTCTGCAGTCTAGAGGTATTAATTACATAACGTTTACAAATATTTTCTCGTTAAATTCGTCCTATCTTTGTGCATTAACTGTTTATCTTTATTTATCAAAACTTTCCGAATCTCATGATGTTTTAGATGGATAGCTAGATATAGAGTAAAAAATGCATGGTTTTAAGCTCCTTGATAGATTCAAGAGCACCCAAGTCCATGCTTTAAGCCCCCAAGATAGTAACCCCTGCTCAAGAGGCAAACTTTCGAAATGTAAATTTACAAACACTGGCTCAGTAGCTCAAGCTTTGCTCCCCTGTGGACTCCCAACAACCGAGCTCCTTGAACCTTCTATAGACTCTTACTTGAAACCTATAGACTATGTGGAATCTTTAGCTGAAATTTATAGACGCCTAAATACCTGCTCGCAAACCGATAAATCATTATTATGCATCGAGCAGTTTTCGATTTTGCGAGGATTAGGTGATCCTAAGTTGCTTAGAAGGTGCCTTTGCGCAGCAAGGCAATATGCTATTGATGTGCACTCAAAGGTAGTGCTTTCTGCCTGGTTAAGGTTTGAGAGGAGAGAAGACGAGTTCATTGGTGTGTCATCAAAGGATTGTACTGGGTACATCCTTGAATGTCCTATGGCTGCTTTGGTTTCTGGATACGATCCCAATTCGATTTATGATCATTGCCAATGCGGTCAAGATAATCTTGAGGCGGTTGATAATCAAATATTGATGGGAAATGAAGGCTCCAGTTTGGAGGAGGATAGTGATGTTTCATTTTGCATTGGTGATGAGTTGGTTCATTGTGTCAGATTCAAAATTGCTTCTCTTTCGAGCCCATTTAAGGCAATGCTATATGGTAGCTTTGTCGAGTCAAGAAGAGATAAGATTGATTTTTCAAAGATTGGGATATCTGTCAAGGGGATGAGAGCTGTGCAAGTGTACAGTAGGACTGGGAGAGTTGATTTATTTTGCCCTGAGATTGTTTTCGAGTTGCTTTCTTTTGCAAACAGGTTTTGTTGTGAGGAGTTGAAGTGTGCTTGTGATGCTCATTTGGCTTCATTGGTCTGTGGGACTGAGGATGCGTTGATTCTAATTGATCATGGCTTGGAGGAAAGGGCAAATCTTCTTGTAGCCTCTTGTTTGCAGGTGTTTCTAAGAGAGCTCCCAAATTCTTTGTATAACCACAAAGTGATGAGTGTTTTTTGTAATTCAGAGGCAAGGGAGAGATTGGCCATGCTGGGGCATGCTTCCTTCTTGCTCTATTATTTCCTGAGCGAGGTTGCCATGGAGGAGAATATGGCATCAAATGCAGCAGTGATGTTACTGGAGGGTTTGGAAGAATTTGCAACAGAAAAGTGGCAGAAGGCACTTGCTTTGCATCAACTGGGTTGTGTAATGCTCGAGAGAAAAGAGTACAAGGGTGCCCAATTCTATTTTGAGGCAGCTGTCGAGGCAGGTCATGTTTATTCATTAGCAGGTGTTGCAAGGACCAAGTACAAACAAGGGCAACAATATTCAGCATTTAGGTTGATGAACTCTCTTATTTTCAAGCATAAACCAGTTGGGTGGATGTACCAAGAGCGATCTCTGTATGGTGTTGGACAGGAGAAGATAATGGATATGAATACTGCAACTGAACTTGATCCAACCCTTTCATTTCCATACAAATTCAGAGCTGTTATGAAGGTGGAAGAGAAGCATATTAGAGCAGCTATTACAGAGATTGATAAAATTATCGGCTTCAAGCTCTCACCCGATTGTCTTGAGTTGCGAGCATGGTTCTTCATTGCTCTTGAGGATTTTGAAAGTGCTTTGAGAGATATTCGAGCACTGCTAACCTTGGAACCAAAGTACATGATGTTTCATGGGAGGGTGAGTGGAGATCACTTGGTTGAGCTTCTCAGCCATCGCATTCGGCTATGGAGTCTGGCCGACTGCTGGATGCAACTTTATGAACGATGGTCTTCTGTCGATGACATTGGCTCTCTGGCTGTCTTACATCAGATGCTGTCAAATGATCCTGCAAAGAGCCTACTGTGGTTTCGGCAATCTTTGCTTCTTTTGCGGTAAGTTTTGTGATGGAACAATTTTTTATTTTGCTCATGCAGCTGTACTATTTATGCAGAATAATCATCAAGTTCGACTTCTAAATCGGTGTCTGCAATCTTTGGAAACCCGTCATCCCTTGGATGTTTTTGTGCAGCAATCTTGTTTATCTTTCCATCAAGATAATATACTAGTATCCAAGTCGAAAACACAATCCTTTCGTACATGTTATCTTATAAACTCATCCAATTCACTCCACGAATGTTGTAAAAAATAAAGTGATCCTATATTTATTTTTTCTTAAACTGTTATAATGATACTAAATCAGCTCATCATTTTTCTCTCCATGATCATACTTCTTATGTGCTTCTGAAACAAGGAAGGTCTTTTTCCTGTCCATGTATTATAACGAATTTGGTTTTGTCTTGTAGCTGTCTGGCCTTGTTATATTCAATAGCTTATATTAAATAGCATGAAATATACTGGATACCTCAATGCACCAGGTTAAATTGTCAGAAGGCTGCAATGCGCTGTTTGCGGTTGGCTAGAAACCATACCAGTTCTGTTCACGAAAGGCTGATATATGAAGGATGGCTTTTATTCGACTCTGGCCATCGTGAAGAAGCTCTCTCTAGGGCTGAGAAATCCATTTCAATCCAAAGGTCATTTGAAGCTTTCTTCCTTATGGCATATACATTAGCTGATACAAATCTGGATCCTGAATCTTCATCTACTGTCATCCAACTTCTGGAGGAAGCTCTTAGATGCCCTTCAGATGGTCTTAGGAAAGGACAAGTGAGTAGTGACTATATCAGTATGTTTCTCTTATGGCCATCTGTGCTACGATGTCTTATGGCCATCTGTGCTCGATGTCCTTGTTTGATATGAGTGTTGACATTTTGCAGGCATTGAATAATTTAGGAAGTATTTATGTGGATTGTGGTAAGCTGGATCAGGCTGCAGACTGCTACATGAATGCCCTTAACATCAAACATACAAGAGCTCATCAAGGTCTAGCGCGTGTCTATCATTTAAAAAATCAACGAAAAGCTGCATTTGATGAGATGACCAAGTTAATAGAGAAGGCACATAGTAGTGCATCAGCATATGAGAAACGATCAGAATACTGTGACCGTGAGAAGGCAAAAGATGACCTTAATATGGCAACACAACTGGATCCTCTAAGAACATACCCATACAGATACAGAGCAGCAGGTAATCATCACCACTCCGTTTTGGAAATTCTGCCTCCTTTCTATGCAACTCCTCAAAATTTCTCACGGCTATTCCAATGTTATTCCATTGACTGAATCTTTCTTCCCTTTGCTTGAACACAATTATTACCTGTAAAATCTATACTTCTACTGACATGAAGAATCTCTTATTCCCAGTGCTAATGGATGACCAAAAGGAAACTGAAGCTTTAGAAGAGCTTACCAAGGCCATAGCTTTCAAGCCTGAGTTGCAAATGCTCCATCTTCGAGCAGCATTTTATGAATCAATGGGAGACAAAACCTCTGCTCGTCAAGATTGTGAGGCAGCTCTCTGCCTGGACCAAAACCACACGGACACACTTAATCTGTACAATAGAACACAGGACCAAGCTACACGAAGCATTTAAGTTACACCAATGTCATTGATGTAGAATGGGGACTTCAACAATAATCAAGGGGGACAGCCATGCCGATCATTTTTTTATTATTGGAAATCATGGTCTATCAGGCATCCAGGGACAAATTCATCCCATCCCTGAGAAGGACAGACCGCGTCAAGGAGCAATAATGAGCTCATTTGTACATATATGATATATCTTTATGGTATTGATGATGGATCTAGAAAAGCGTGTTGTCAACGGCCCATGGACAATGTCACTTGCAGATAGTTATGTACAGCCATGGCCACATGATCAGTAAGCGGAATGGGATTGAGGCCGAAAGGGTTTTGCTGCAACTTCTTGCCATTGTTTCTCTAGAATGGTATAGGTTTCACAATTGTATCTCGTTAGAACGGGATTTTTTGGCCCCCTCTTGAGCTCCTCATGTACAAGAACAAAAGTCAGGAAGGAATTTAAATCTCTTTTGTTGTATCATGCTTTTCTTTTTATTACAGATAGAAAAGGTGATGGTATCGCGTTAACTGCTCATGTAGTCCTGCATTTCTCCAGCTGACCACTTTCTGGCCTCTGCTTTTGTTTTCTCCTCATTTTTTCTCTTCTCTTGTATTTTCCCATGCTTACCTTGCATTTTGGCTGGGTGAGATCGTATGTAGTGACTAAAAGGAATTGGGTTGTGTTTTCATTGAGAGATCCTGGGGGCTGAGATTGCTCTAAGCTCCCCACCACCCCCTAACAAGAAACGCATAGTGTCATAAAGAAAGGGTGACAAGTGTTTGAAGAATACAGCAGTGGACTTTGACTCAAATCTTTTCATCCTGGAGTACTTGAAACTGGTAATATTAAAAAAACTGAGCATTTATTTGCCTTGCAAGTATACTTCAGATACTTGAATTTTATACAGCCAACTTTTGGCAGTGGCAACAGAACAAAGCAATGGACAGACCAGAGGTCTCCCTTCCTCAGTTATATACAAACATCATACCCTACGTTACATTAGATACAAGCATTACCTACCCTATAAACAACTGCTTCTGGGAGATCAACAAGAGAATCAGGGAAAACAATAGTTAAAGGAACATGAAAAGAACACTTAAATCCATATTTCAGACTTAAGTTAACTTCTCAGCTTCCTTCTGTAGACGTAATTTCAAGTTCAGCCCACCAAAGGGGTGATAATTTTGGTGTTGCTCCATCAGGTTCCATTGCTGTGATCTCTTTTAACTTAGCGGCAATCTCTTTCATCGTTGGTCTCTGTTTTGGATCAGGATGGATGCAATTTCTTATTACTTCGGACAGTTTCTCAAGCTCATTCTCTTGGAAAGATTTTAGAGTTGGATCCACTATTTCTTTTAAGGATCGCTTTCCTCTCAGATAGCCTGATGCCCAGTCGGCAAGAGAGCCATTGCCCACTGCATATGGGATCCTGCCAGTTATCATTTCAAACAAAATTACCCCAAAACTGTAAATATTGCCCTCTGGATCTGATGATTGGGATTCTAAAAGCTCCATGGATGCCGATCCAATCTTTGCTGCTGTTGCATCATTCCCAAAACTGAAATCTGATATTTTAGCTGCATAGTCTTCAGTCAGATATATTGTCGATGACTGCAGGTTTTTATGGGCTATAGGTGGAGTTAGTTGATGCATGTATTCGAGGCAATATGCCATGCCCATTGCTATTCGTAATCTCATTCCCCAGTCCAAGTGTTCAGCTTCTTTTACTACAAGAAATCAAGAATTCAATAGTCAACTATACCATAAAACAGTTATATAGGTTCAGTCACTGCAATTTCAACGACTTATAAATGGTATGGTGTATTATGCGGTCTACTTAATGAAGTACATCAGCTGCCTGTATAGAGCTGCGGAAAAATATAAGGATACGATTATGATTTGCAGTTCCGAGAGGGTACCAAATGGATAAGAACAATCCAATTCTTCTTTTGAGATGCATATTTCAGCTCTATGAAAGAAAAAAAAAATCAACACTATTGTTCATAGATTGAACAAGAGCCGGTATTGATTTTTTCTTCACAGATATGATGAGCGCAGTCCTATAAAATGCCATATTAATTTGATGATCCAGCAGAATGTAACTACAGTCACTTGACCAATTCATATGGGAATGGAGCACGTATCAGAAAGGGCATTAGAAACATAATGTACTTACTATGCAGATGTTCAAAGAGAGTTCCATTTGGAGCATATTCAAAAACCATCATTCTTGTGAAAGGTTCATTTTCTTCACAAAATCCAACAAGGTTCACAAAATTCTTGTGGTTCATTTTTGACAATGTGTCAATCTGAAAAAATTAGCAAACGTACCATTTAGGGGCGCCCATATTAAATGGATGAAGCTTAGAAAATTTCAATTTCAAGTACCTTCTTTCTGAATTGTGCTTCTAAATTCTTCAACCAGTCTTCTTGAGATCTTACTGCAGTAGACGTCACAGCAATTTCAACGCCACTTGATAGTGTCCCCTTGTATGCCGTGCCATCTGAAAAGGAGCCAATTATGTTACTGAAATCTTCACAAGCAGCTTCAAGTTCTGATCTCTTGAGTTTTGGCACACCTGAAAGACACATTACCAAAAGTAAGGAAAGACAACATCGAATCAAAATCTATGCTTGTATATTAGTGGAAGCAATAGATGATAGAGCAGTTCTTAAGGAGCAATGTTAATCCAGAAATTTTATGCCTCTATGCTTGGAGGTTTCGGGTTGTGTGTGTGCACAAGGGTGTGCGGGCACACATGCGTGATCCATATGAAAAGGAAGATTGACCTGTTACAAATGCGTTTTGTAGCTGCCCACTTAGGCCTGTGGCCCAAGGTCTGACAGTGACTACCTTGCTGCTTCTGAAGAAGAAAATGCCAATGGCTGAAATCAAAGCGAACATAGAGCCAGCAATAACACCAGCAATGAGAGCAGTGTGATGTTTTGACTTTGATTGTCCCAAATGATTTGGACTTGGAGCAGGGACCATTGACATCCAATCACGCTGTGGTGGTACAATAAAGACACTAGGTGGATTTTCTGGAGCAGGTGAAGCTGGAGTTGGTGCGATCATGGGTGAGGGGGAAGGGGGAAAAGGAAAACTGGAGGAGGATTCTGCTGGAGAAAACGACGGAGACTCTGAAGGAGATGGTGATGGGGAAAATGATGGTGATGGGGATAAAAATGGTGAGTCTGAGGGTGCCAGTGATGGTGATAATTGAGATCCTTGAGGAAATAAAGACGGTGAAGGCGATGCTTCAGAACCACTTTGATGTGCTTTATGACGATTGTTTGCTATGGGTGGATTTGGAGCAGCTGCCACCTGCAGCAGCATCCGATGAGCTATATTTCCAGAATGAACAATGTTCCTAACAAATAAAAGAGGTGTTGTCAGGAAGCTGGTGGGAAATTAGTTTAAGTTGAGAACTGAAAATACTTAACCATGTTAGTATAACCCAATCAAGGAGTAGATTTCATGACAAAAATAGCTGACACCAGGCAAAATTTTAAGGGACGCAAAGTTGCTTCATGTTTTGCCTCACAAACACCAGGAGGTCCTCTGTTTGCATTTGCAAATTTGGGGGATGGCAGAATAAAATCAAAAGCTGAGTTTTAAATTGTGATTGTGAGTTTATTTGATCTGGATTTTTTGGCCATAGCATTCTCCTGAGTTGCTTTTAGCTTTTTCTTCTTTTTCTTCAAGTTATTATTTCCAAAGTCGTGAACCATAACCACCTCCCCTCTCACCAGTCACCACCTACTCCAACTTCTTCTGCTTTGACATCTCTAAAGTGGCTGCACCAAATATCAATTTGTAGGAATAACATTCATAGTACTTGCTTACCAAGTAATCTCTCTGCAGCAACAAGAAGCTCTTAACTGATTCTCATCTGCCTGAACTTCAGAAAGCACCATAAGGTCATTTAGTTCAGGAGATACGCTGTCAAGAAACTTGTTATTGTCAAGCAAGCTGCAATAAGAATCAGAGATGATTTAGTCAAACCACCCAAGCTTAAGAGGTAAATACTGGAGATTATAATCAGCTACAATGAATGAACGTACAGGGTAGCCAGTGATAGATTATTTGCAAAGTTCGAAGGAAATGGTCCACTAAAGTTATTATATCCCAAGTCCAACACCTCCAGCTCCTTCAATTCTCCAATCTCTCTAGGAATGTTTCCGTAGAAAGAATTGTTGCGTAGATTGCTGTATGGAAACTGTGAATTAGATAAACTCTGTAAAATGGTTTCCAAAAATCAAATCCAGGCTGTGGTTTAAGCTTACATTGATTTTAAGTAAGCTAGCCTTCCAAGTTGAGGTGTCAGTGTTCCTCCAAGACAGAGATTTGTCAGATGCCTACAAGTTGAACACTTATGACTTCAAGAAAATAGAAAAAAAATAAAAAAAATCTTTTATTGCAACTAAAAAGATAAATAAAACGGAATGTTTGATACATGCTAGAAGATGATAGATAAACTACATGATTACATCAAATAATCATCGGATAAAACAGGTAACATATAGCATATGAACAAGTGAAAAGGAAAAATAAAGATGACATGATAAAATAGCAAAAAGAAGGAAAAAATGCTGGGATTGCTCCATGGAGGCCCACATTATTATGAACTATCTACTAAAGGGACATCACACATGCTGCATTAAATAGTTTGTCATCTGATCACTTCTAAGGGCTGCTTAGATCCTGCACCGGCAAGTACAAAGGCCGGCAACAACATACACTGTTTATTCCTCACTTTAAGTCCATCTAACATTTAAATTGAATATGAAAGCTCAAGTTTGGATCTTGATCTAATAAAAGTCAACAAGTGACTTCAGAGTTAGTTGGTTAACGTTAATGTTCTTCACGAGCATTTCACATTTCCAGTAATATTCACATTATATTCTAGCTTACAAAAAGCTTTTGCAAACTTACTATTCAACAGAGAAAGAGAAAGAAATCTGTACTAGTAATAATCTACCATCTCTAAACACATTGGATCTTTGATTCAACTAAATGGGCTATATCCAAGATCACAGATTTAATTAACTGACAGGCACAAAAGATAAAGATAAACTCCCGTAGAAGAAGAATGTTTGATTACTTACTATTTGACGACCTCTTGTTATTTTTTTTATTTTTTTTATCCAACAGAAACAAGAGGTGAATTACTTACAAGATCACAACTTTGCCATCAGAGCATTCGACACCGAACCAAGAACAAGGATCAATATCTCCATCTTTCTCAATCCAATTCGATAAAACTCCAAATGGGTCTGTCTCCACTCTCTCTCTAAATCTCAACAAAGCCAAACCTGCACCATTTTCAAACACTTTCACGTTACTATATAAAGGAACACCAACTTTTAACTAAGTTGTAAGGACATGCAAAACAAAATCTCCCAACCATATGAAGATAAAACATAGCATAACTCACCCTCTGTGTTTAGAGACCAGCAAAAGCTAAAACTTTGATGAAATAACAACAGAACCAGCATCAAAACCTCCATGCGAAGCTTCACCCGGTTCAATCTCCACCATACACCCGTCATTAAGACAGTCAACAGCTTCTAAAAATAATTCTTGGTTACAAATGTGTCAAAAACCCACTTGGGAGAAAAGAAGACAAATATATATAGATAGACAGACGGATGGATAGATAGATAGAGAGAGAGAGAGAGAGAGAGAGAGAGAGAGGAGAGCATGATGGAGTGTTGGCTTGGTAAGTGGGAGCTAGCTAATTTAGAAGAGAAGAGAAGAAAGCGCGTGCGTATCGGTGATCATACGTGTTTTCAATTAAAGATGACAATCAAGGCCGAAACATTTATAAATGAACGAAATGCGGGCTATGCCCCGTTTTATAAATAAACTTAAAATATATATATATATATATATATATATATATATATATATATATATATTTAATATATTTATAAATAAAAAAACACTATAAAAAAATAACCTTTTGACTATTTTAAACAGGCTACGAGAGAATAAAAAATGTGCCTGCGGCGATTCAGCAACACTGGATTTTGTTTGTCTTGTTGCTGATAGGATTGCATTCGAGTTTGGACTATGTCTTCCCTTCTCCCCAAACAAATTGATATCAGCATTCAGCGCCGTCCTCTAAGCTCTTAACAGTAAACACCCCTCCACAACCACGTGCTTGTGACGTGACGTGTAGCGGTGATTTCTTATCTGCCCGTATAATTTACCTTTGTATTTAATATAATATAAGTAGATGAAAACTCGAATTTTTGACAGATGAACGCTCGATTCTATATATCAGTACAGGATTCCCCAAAATAAATAAACTGGGCAGAGCATCCCCATTTGATTGATCGATCGATTCCAAGTGTCCGTGGACATTGCTAAGTTTATAATATTTGATTAATTTCAAGAATCTGGATATATTATCTGTTTATCATGTGAATTTGTCAATGGTAGGGCACCATTCTTTATTTGTTATACATTGTTTCTACGCTCTGTTTTGCGAGAGCGTCGGACAGGAAATTATTGAGTTGGTGTCTTGCCTAGAATAATATTTTTTAAAGAAAGAAAGAAATTTTTGGTTATTTATTTATTTATTGGAAATTAATTTAACGCGGGTACTTAGGTCTTAGCGTAGAGGTATTATCTACCGTAAATACTTTTGGTTGAAATGCTGACATCTATAGATTGTAGGAACTAATTAAAGGTATTGCCTTTAATTTGTCTAAATAATTCCATGTACCAATTTCTATAGTATTTTGGATAGCACACATTAAATCCCAAAACAATGTTAAAAATGCTAACTCCCAAAATAAACAATTTAAAACATAGTAAGTCTATTTCTATATCCATTCTTGCCCTAAATGTCCATCTTTGTAATCAAAAGAAAACAATGATATGGTTTTGAAACAAGAGTCTCGCCCTATTTATATCTGATATTTGGCATCATCTCCAAATATATATAGAATTTTGGTCCTGACATGGGGGTGTGGCGGGTGTTTTTCTAGTATAAAAAATAAACACGATAATTTTATTAAGCGGATGTCTGGTTAGTATTAAATTTTATATATATATATATATATATATATATATATATATATTAAAAATTTTAAAAATATTTTTAATATATTTCCACCTAAAAAATCTTTAAAAAACAACTATTACTATTATCTAACTGCTGTGTAGATTAAAGAGGTCCTCTTAAATCCTGAATTAGTTCAATTCCGGCCAGCACAAGGCAGCTAGCTCACTTGAAAAAGAAAACAATGCATTGTGCATAAAAAACCACGTAGTCTGCACTTGAGCGTATATCCAGCTGTGCGCGTGTCTGTGCTCAGTCTCATACACTTCAATCATTCAGCCATATATGTTGAGTAGAGAAGTTGATAGTTGAGTGATGACAAATGATTGTCTCATAGTATTTTTACATGTTTGCCAAGTGGACCAGCTTCAGTTTGATCACTTATGTTTGCAGCAGCATAACAACCAAGGAATTCAGACATATAGAAAAGAAAGGAAAAGGCCGAAAGAGACAGTGAATTACAAGATACATTCACCTATAATATTGTATACTGCATGAAGCATGATCTAGATGATGAGACTCTCTCTCTCTCTCTCTCTCTCTCTCTATATATATATATATATATATATATATATATATATATCAAAAGGTAGCATATCATGGGGAATCATGGCTTCGAAGACAAGCACTGAAGTTGGGGGAGGGATCGATATGATTAAGATTATTCTTCGAACTGGTTGAAAATGATTTGTGATCTTCATTGAGCATGATTTATCTTGAGTTGCATAGCGGCCATTAATGTATGCAGAGTGGAAACCTTCTTCTTGCAGGTTCTGTAATATCAATTATGAGACCTGACGGAATTCTTTTACATTATTTATTTCAAACTGCTCTTGCAAGATACAGCGACCCTCCTGATGCATTGCAAAAACTTAATTCTCTGGTTTCTACGTATAATCCATTTGAAAATGTTTTGAGAAGATATATAGAGATCCCTTGAGACGATCGAATTAACCATCCTGTAAATGCTCGAGGTATTTGATCGGTACGTGTGTTAGGAGGTGGGATATTCTTTCTATCGTTTTGTGCGAGATAGAGATGACTAATATTGTTTCTTGATTATGAAACATTATTTTAAGTATTTTCTTCTCTGAATTAGAAGGTTTGTTTATTTTTATGTTTTGAAAATGTTTTTGAAAAATTTTAATTTTTTTAATTTTAAATTATTTTTAGATTATTTTGATATGTTAAAGTTAAAAAAATTTAAAAATATTATTTTAATATATTTTTAAATAAAAAAATATTTTATTAAAACACGGTATATAAAATTAAATTGGGTTTATAAAATTAAAGTTCATTGTAATGGTGAATTAGCTGTGTAAAAACTAGAAGGTGCCGCTACATGGCATTAGACGCGACAACAATAATTGATAGTACAACTACTTAACAATGGCACTTAAATTTGTTTATCTACATATGCTTGGATCATAGTGACCCGTGGCGATCAATAAAATTGTGCATCATGTGGTTTTGTATTCTAACTAGTTAGCTACTACACATGGGGGTATTAGAGGCTGGACCCAGGATCGGACCACCGCAAGGGCACAAGGCTAGTCAGGGCTGGACCACGTACGTACGATTACTTGCTCCTGAGTTTTTAATTTTTTATGAGTGTTGTTCACGGGTAGAGTCATCATGCTCATGGCGTGGATTGGGGACACAAAATCCTGTTTCCTCGTCTAAAATGACAAGGCAACCTCTGCGAGCGATAAGAAAACGCCGTACGAGCTATTCAAGCAGTGACATTGAATCTTTTTTCTTTTTTTAAAAAAAACTTTTTAGCATTTTCTTTTTGTCAAAAAGAAAACGTAAATCTTTGGTCTTTAGAAAGGTTCTGAGAGGCTACTCTAGCAATGCAGAACTGGTCTACATGCTGGCTTAATTGGGACTCAAATTTTCAAATACATTAACCAGAATAAAAAGTTACGGCGAGTCAAGTGATACAGAACCACCACATCTGGCAATGCCTAGCCCTAGCCCAAGCCGTGTTGAGAAGAAGCTATTTAGAGCACACAACGCGTTCACGAAAGAGAGAGAAGATGGTTGGATCGTGGATCTTGCCGGATTATAATTAACACGAGCATTTCCAGGTGCATCGTTGCAAAGGTTCACGGGTTGAGAAGCTTGTCAAGGCCCCAGATAATAAACTAATTTATATGTAGTATATATAAAATAAAATAAAAAAGAGAACAAAAACAGATATAGACCGACATTTGAGTACTTGACTCTGAGAATGGAAAATAAGACCGGATATGTCGCCACCATCATGGAGGGTGGACCAAACAGAGCTTTGCTAAAATTCAAAAAAAATATTAACTTAAATTTATTTTTTATATATTTTTAGATTATTTTGATTTATAATGTTAAAAATAAATTAAAAAAAATTACTTTAAAAAACAACCATCATCCAAAACACCCCTACTGAAACCTTGGGTATATTTATAATTATTTCTCAACAATCAACAAAATTAGGACTAATCTATCCGTGCTTTCGACAGGGCAAAAAGAAACGGGCCCGAAATACTGGGCATCTTTTGCTAGGAAATATGGGCTGATATTCTAGCCCAAGAAAATGGGTTTTCACTTTGGACTGAAGTCTAACAGCTTTTTCTTGGAACCAATTGTTTTAAGAATTGAATGAATTGATTTTTAAAATTTATTTGATTTAGTGAAAGAATTCTTTTGTTTTGAATAAAATTTTTAAGTGATGGAATTTATTAAATTCTGAAATTTGAAAATTACTAGTAGATATATTTTTTAATCATTTTACCATATTATCATTCATACACATATAAAAGCCATCATTTCTTCCAACATAAGAATCAATAATATAGCTAGAAAGGTAGGATTTTTATGAGATTTCCCTAAAACGGGTCAATTTTTTTTTTCTTGCATAGAGATCCATCTCTGAACTTGCCTTGCTTCAGTGTCTACCTACCGTCTTGAATCATGTGATGAAAGCAAATGCAAGCAAGTTCTCGAAACTAGTTAATGGGTTCCGAGTTCCGACCAAGTTAATAAGTAGCTTACGTATTTTGTTTGTAATCTATTTATATTTTATATTTTTGAAGTGTTTTTTAAATTTTTTTATTTTTTTAATTAATTATTTTGTGTTTGTGGATTATTTTAATATGTAAATATCAAAAATAATTTTTAAAAATAATAATAAAATATTATTTTAATGAATTTTCAATTAAAAAACACTTTGAAAAACAATAATTGATACACTCTCAAACACCTCTATAATACAAGAATGAAAAGAAAAAAAAATTATCATTTATTTTATTAAATAAACAGGAATGATAATATTTAAACTCGATTTTTTTGTCATCAAATCTCTAATACCATGTTAAAGAACTAATTTAACTTAATAATTTAAATTTTTAGATAAGATTTCAAGATATGATTTATATTTTTCTCTAATAATAATGTCAAAAATAATTTTTTTTTAAAAAAATATTATTTTAATATATTTTAAATAAAAATATATTTTAAAAAGTAATTCTTATTACAATCTTAATTACTTTTAAAAAAAAAAAAAAAAAAAACTGCCATATCCTCTGTAATCAGTAACGACAGCTGTAACATTGAAGATCTTTTAAGGATAGATGAGGTAATATACGTGGTAAAGTTAAAATAAAAGCCAAGTCCGAGTCAATCACAGCTCTTCAGCTCCAATTTCAATGTGCGACTTCCGTTGAAGATTTTTTAAAAAATCGAATTCAATTATTGTGATAAGGTATCTTTCCAAACATGCATGGGATTTGAATAAAATTGAAATGAATATTGATTTTCAAACAGCCTGTAAGGCTCCTGGCCCAAGTTCTGGCTATTGCTGTCGTTCCTCCCAGATGCAGCCGTGGCCTGAAACAAGGCTCCTAAAGCATCAAATTCAACTCATCGTTTTATCACGAATAATCACATTCACAAGAGTCCATGGCGGCGGGGGAAGGGACATGCTTACAGTACAGATGTTGACTTTTGTGTTCCATTATTACAAGTTGCTGTTGGGGTCCTCTTCTTATGCTTGGCAGCTTCTCTAAACTGAATGCTTCCGCTCATTGTAATCAGTCGTGATCCGGTACAGTCGAGCTCATCTTCGAAGAAATTCCCCGCAAGAACCGTTAGAATATGAGCTTCATAATCAGGCCAAAAACAGATGCGCAGTTGCATGATTATTTCCACAGTTGATCCTTTCTCTTTTAATAATTCAAAGATTTTTGGATAACATTATCTGAGGTAAAGGAGCAAACTTGAGAAACAGTTATTGCCGATTACAAGTAAACAGTACCTGAGAAGTACGCGTATAAAATATAATTGCTCATGTTTATATATATATAATAACACTAGAATGAAGAAAAGTGTCCAAAAGCTCTGTAGAAAAGAAGAATTTAACAAACAAAAAAAAAAAACTTGGGGAAATGCTGTGGTGTTTTTATGCTGGACAAGCTGGCCCATATAAAGTCGTGTACAATAGCTCATGTATGATGTCATTGCAAGCTGCAACCCATTAATAACACCAGGAAATTTCACCACAAATTTTGCTGAAACAACCTCATACCACGAACTTTGTTTTTTGGTTTGGGAAAGAAAAAGGAACCCGACGCCATCATCACTGATTAATCAATTGAAATAAACGATTAAGAATTCGATTCATGTCAATTTTGTTTTATACATGGTGAATAGAATTATAAAATTCTGTAAGCAGATGATGAATGTTTGATTCCTTTACTGTATCCTCGGGGTAAGTATGTACTTCGTTTTGTGTCCTCCATTTATGTCCAGCTTGAAACCTTCACCGGAGGAACTTCCATGTAGCTCAGTACCATTTGGTTCTCCTTCACTCCTTCGATGTTCACACAGTAGAAGCTTTCTGTTTCTCTGATCAATTCCTTGGCCTCTAGAAGATTATCTTTTCTCATTTCCCAGGCCACCAACCCTACCTCTGAGAGTGCCCTGCTTTCTTTATCAATATCATCCCACATTTGCAAGCCAAAAGAAGAAGAAACATAAGGTATCAAAAACACGCATTCCATGGCTATTCTTGCTTCTCTTAGATGGTCAGGGAAATGACAGCCCATTGATTCTATCAAGGCCATGAACTGAACCAGCTGCCCTGCAAAAACAGAGCCGTATCCTTTCTGCTCCTTAATTTCCATGCCCCAACCAATTCCATCTCCAATAGTTATAGTTCCCCTAGTACCACTACCACCATCAGTATTGAGGGTGATTGTGTCTTTAGCTAACCTTAGAAACTCCCCAAGACTCCTGGCACTCCTCCCTTTCCCCATGTGAGGGAGACCCACCATCCAATTGAAGGCTAACCATTCACCTCTTCCACCTCTTTTCTTTGTCTTCTTCATCTCACTGACCAAAACCTCCATGTCCACCTCCTCCATTTTCAACCTCAAACCAAATACTTGTGCGTGTTCATATAAGCTCATTTTCGTCTCCTCAAACCTCCTCGAGGAACCAACACCACTGCAATCCTCTTCCTCCTCCCATTTTATTGCAGTCAATCTCGCCATTCTTTTGCCTCGCCTCGCAAGTGTTTCGATCATTGGAGGCCATTGCACACCTTGACCAATGTCAAAGTCAACTACGTGCACTATGTCAGCTTCTTCAGGGATGGCTTCTAGTATTACAGAATTGGCAGTAAAATGAGCAAACCTCCCGTAGGGAAATATCTGATAGAAAGCTTTAAAGGCAGCCTCATAATTCTTGCTTGCTTCTTGCCATAGAAAGTCCACTTCCCCTTCCCGTGCTTGAATCAAATAATAAGCAAGTCGCTCCAGGGTTGAACCAATAGGGCATGCCATCTCTTTTAACCGACTCATAACTTTTTCAGCTAACTCTTTCATCTCCATCTCCGCAGCCTCTCCATAAGCCTTGAGCAGATGGAGAATCATCAATTGGTTATCAAATTCCATGCCAATACCGGGCAGAACCAAGGATGTTTGATTCGTCAGTGTGTCTATAGATGCCTCCCTCGATGGTGGAGATACAAGCAGGCTCCCCGCATCATCTCCAGGAAAGTCTTGCGGAGCACCCAATCAATCATTTATATCCTCAATTTCTCTTACCATCAATGGATCATCAAAAGTAATATTAGACTCCGGAATTAGGGAATATTTCTGTTCCTCTGGACGGGACATGGTGACAGGCAAATCATCAACATGAGTGGGAAAACCTAGAGAAACTGGAGAAATTGGGATAGGAGAGGAGACATCAGAGAAATCCTCAAAAGATATACATAAAGAAGAGTCCTCGGGATAGCTGCCTAATTGAGCATCAGTGTTTTGAAAAAATAGGCCTCCTCCTTCTATGGGATTGCGCATTTGCACGTACTTTGCCATGAATAACAAGGAAGATATTCAACTACCATATTATTCTATCTTATTAACTCAAAGCAAAGGCCTTGGAGTATTTATAGACTTGATAATGCTCAACCTAGAAAATGTCGAGATGGCACATCATGGGGAGTAAATTATCAATTAGTCTCTCTAGTCTCAAGAAATAATTTAATTAGTCCTCGTTATTTCAAAAATTAATTAATAGTCCCTTGGCCATTTATTAACCTTGCTTAATTTAATATTAATTCATCTCAAAAATGTTTTCTTTTTCTCATCAGTCATTCCATGATATCTATTTTTTTTTCCTTTTTTACAATTAAAACCTAATTAAAATAAATTGAAAAAAAAACATAAAATAGACAAAAATGACCAAATATTAGTTTTTGAAACAAGGGGGCTAATTAATTCATTTCTCAATATTATAATAGCTAATTTATGATTTACTCGAGGATTAAAAAGGTGATAAAATTTTCTTTTGAGATTTCAGGCATCATTATTATCACAAGTGGCCTCTTCCTCGACACTTCTAATTCATAATAGTTCCTGTTTCAATCATGATAATCAGTCAAGTTTGTATCAAAATATTCACCTCGATGCAAATCACTTTAGAATGATCCAACTGCAAAATTCCATTTTAATAGAATACTTTAATCCAGCAAGTCTTTAGAAAGATACATAAAATAACAATTTTGGCCCTTTTACATAAAAAAAATCATGAAAAGAACTTTTGAAATATTTTAAATTTTAAAATTATATTTATTTCGTATCGTGTTTGTATTGTATAATTTATAACTAATTTATTTTAAATTTAAATTATATTTATTATATATATATATATATATAACCCAAAACAACATGCTGAAATACTTTAAAATTAAAATATTTTATTCCAATTAAAAAAATAAAATATCTAGCTAAACAAAATTATCAACCTTGAATTCATTCCATCTTGTATACTTTAACCCAGCAAGTCACTTTAGAGACATACATAGAATAACAATTTTGGCCCCTTTGCATAAAAAATTCATTAAAAAAACTTTGGCCTGAGGCACATGGTTCTTTGTCAGCGCACCGAAAGTCATGGAAAGGTTTGGAGCAAAATTAGAAGAAAGGTTAAAATAGCAGTAATGATATTATGCAATTTGCTATAGATCGATCAGGTCTCCATCTAAAGATTTTTACAAGGGAAGGTGTCGAGTTAAGCTCCAAAATATCTTACACTGCAAATAAATTCCTGCATTACTTCTTACTTGAGTTTCTAATTTATTTTTTTTCCTTTTTTTACCCTTTTAATTGCCTCTGCTAACGTAGGTTTTTGTTCTATTCTACGGAAAATAAACAGTAACTTAAAGTACTATTGTTATAATAAGAAGGTGTTTGTCACAGCTTATACTTTTGTTGTTAGGTGTTTTTTTTTTAAAAAAAATTATTAAAAAAAAATATAAAAATAATTCTTTTAATATATTTTTTAAGTTTTTTTTTTTTTAAGAAAAAAAAAGAATTCCACTGTGAGCTTAAACACCCCTAAGGATCCGAAGCCTTTTTCTGTGAAGAAAACTCTGCTCGCAAGGATACAAATTAGAGGTCCAATTGGAGTATATGATGTCTATCAGAAAAGAGAATATTTCCATGTGTAGAATGCTAAAAATAACTAAACGAAAATGGCCATGTCGTTACCATCCACATCCACATCCATGTCAATTCAATACAGGAACGAACATTCTTTCTTACAAAATAGGGGTCAATAATTAGAAAGAGAGCTGGGAATAATTAGGCTGAGCATTTTTAATCCGGTTTAATTTTAGATTAAAATAAATAATTAAACTGATTTTTTTTTTTTAGTTTTGAAACCGAACTAAACTAAAAACCAGTTCAAACTAATTAATTTCAGTTCAGTTTGGTTTTTTCCCTTCCAACTTGATACAAACTAAAATTATTACAATTAAATTTTTTATGGATTTTTTATTGACTATAATTTTTAGCATTTTTGTTTTGTACTTGCTTTCAAATCAATAGCATGTAATTTACAATCCAAATCCCAAAATACAATAATGAGGACAGTCTGAAAATGAAAGGGACATTGAGCCAGAACCAGAAGTTTTGCATAATTAAATCATAGACCAAAGAAAAGCAAATCCTCCTTGTAAAATGGCATAAAATGGCAGACATTGATAAACATTTGTGCCATAACTGAGCATCACAAGTATTGCAGGTTGTTCGACTGAATATAACAGATTATATATAATTGCATCTTATATCTCTTTATCAAAAACACAACTCAGTTCAGATAGAGCTCGAATATCATATTTCTTCAGTTGGATCTGTGATATCCTAAGACAAATGTGAGAGATGAGAGGCGGAGAGTATGGAGAAGAAGGCAGATTTAAGAGAAAAGAGGGCAGGGAGAAGGGGTAGTTGAGAAAGAGAGGATGGTAAGATAAGTTTAGGGTTAGAAAATATGCTAATTATATATATATATATATATATATATATATATATATATATATAAAAAAAAAAAAGAGGTAGCTTAGTTGAACCAGACCAGTTTGGTTTAGTTCAGTTCAATCTATTTTAGATTTTAAAAACCGAAACCAAACCAAACTGGAAATATTTTATGATTTTTTAATTAATTTAATTGATTTTTTAATTAATTTAATTTTTTTAGTTTTTTTTATTCACTTCTGGTAAGAAGAGAAAGAAAGCCTGCGTAATAAAATAATCTTTTCCATATTCCAGCTAACTGGATATAATATTTTGTCCTGTTTACATGAATAAGGACAAATGCATCTCAAATCCATGGGCTCATAGATGAAAAGCCGAATTATGGAGTTTTAATACCGGATATAAGAGTACTTGTCTGCCGGATATTCTGCAGTGCCACGCTCCAGAAAAGTATTCGAATTATAAGTACTTGGCTTCTTTTTCAAAAAGAGAAAAAACACTTCATGGGGTGAGAGAGGCTCGAACTCTCGACCTCAGGATAACTCTTTTAGCTATGAGACCTACGCGCTAGCCAACTGCGCCACCACCCCATCTTGTGTCGTTTGTCTCTTATAATTTAAAATAAATTTCTTTTTCTGGAGCTTTATTTCCAACAAAAATATAAATATAAGTGCTGCTACTTTATTACATTGGGATGCTTCTTGTCTTCCAACAGCTCAATGCACACAGGCATGAATAGGAATTTCGGCTGGAGCAATGCCAAGTGATTTTCTAAAAAAAAATTATGGTGATAGAAGAATAATTAATAATATTTTATTATTTGTTTTTTGATTTTTTTTTGAAAAAAAAATATGATTTAAAAAAATAAAAAAAATATTTCCATTTAAGATTTCTATAATTTCCTTGTATTTATTTTTTCATTCAAAGCGGGTCCATAAAATAATTATGTTATAAATTATTAACCAAACATCATAAAACTTGTTGATTTTGCCTATTAATTCTCACCTAATTCTCACTCGCATGGATTTAAATCCTTGAAAATTTATCTCTAGCATTACTTTGTATGTGACTGCACGGGTTCAAAAAGACAAGGAAGAAAAGATGTAGCAGAAGGTTCGACTAAGCTTGTGGGCTTAGTTTAACTTTTTTTGAGTTCAGTTTCATCGTAATCAAAACTTAGTCTAATATGGGATTTGATCTGACGAGGTAAAACCTGGCTCAATTGAGTTCATCCTGGGCTCAATTTGATTATGGTTAAACCTAACTCAACATTAGATTTGATTTGATCGGATCAAACAAAACTCACCTAAACTCATGTTTGGCTTGATTGGATTTCTACTAGACTTAATTTAATCAAATAACTTAGTCTTCTCCTTCTCTTTCTTTTTTTTTTTTTTTCTCTCTAGCTTATTATTATTATTTATGTCGACTACCCGTATGTCGAGAAGAACATGATGTTATACATGCTAGACCTTCATTCACGTTTCACTTGCGTGACTCGGCTATTACAACATAAAGCATACGTATGATAATACTCATGATGCTTTTTTATAAGGTAAGCTATATAAATAAGGTAAAACAAACAAGAAAGTGATGAATTTTATCATTCATAACTACATATATGCAATTATTCTCTTTAAATTTTTATGATACAGAAAAAAAAAAACACCCTTCAAACACTCCACTAACTTGGCTACTAGAGGATTATTTCGCAGGCAACACTTGTATCTACACCCCAATATCATGTGCAAAGAGAGCCCAAGTACAAGCAAAGTTTTCCTAAGCTTCATTGGAATGCATCTATATATATAAAAAAAAGTTCCAATACAAATTACAAAATTATAGCACTCTTTTTTATTTAAAATATAAATTTTAGTCCCAACAATGAGCATTCATTTTATTGTTTAATTTAAAAGGGTTTAAATCTAGGCAACATAATGTAAAATCTTCATTCAAACATGAGAGAATCTCAATCCAGTTTTTTAATGTTACGGAGAAATTGCAACTCTCTTTGCAGACGTTGACCGTACGTGGGCTAGGCCTCTTCAGTGTTTTGTTTGTCAGTTCATGCTTATGCAGTAATCTCCAACAATAATAGGTAGCCGAGATTGGATGGGTCGTTTTAACTCAATTCAACTAAAGCTAAATAAATTTATCGGCAATAGGCCCAAGCGAAATTCAACCACTAAGACGACAGGTCTCCTGAAGTGTCATGCCTAGACATTGATGTGTTTCATGTATATACATAAAACTCAAATCCCCCAATATGTGTTTCATGTCTCATGGAGTGGCATAGTTTATAAATTGGACATCAATTTTTCAAATGAAACAGGCCATTTTCGACGAGGAAAAAAAAAAGAAATATATATATATATATATATATTCTGAGATTTCTTATAGAGATGAGGTGATATGCCCTTGTGATGTCAACATATGTCCATGATAATAAAGGAACAGGGCAAGCCACGCTAGTCCTGTTGTTGTCAGTAGTCATTAAGCACCGGAGTCCATTTCCCAGCATGTGATGAGATGTTTACATAGTCAAAGAAACATGGTGGTTTTCACTGCCTGGATATCTGTCAAGGATCGAGCTCAAATCTAATCATCCATGGACATTCACGCTCTCCCCATTTAATTATTCTCTCTTCCACCAACACTCAGAACAAGTACCACGCTGAATGCGAGAATATGTCCAGATAAATTCTAGATACGTCGCCGTACTTGCTCCGTTTTGGGGACGTCAACAATATCTAGGATCCTGAACCAGCCCTTTCGCCAGCTTCGATGCAGCACTATCACATCTCCAAATGGGAAACAAAAAAAATATATATATTATTTTTCGATGATTATTTTACAAGAAGTACAAAAATATACAAAATGTTAAAATATTATTTTTTTATATAATATTATTCATTTGCAATAATATTTTTTAATTTATATTTTATTTATTTATTTGCAAAGTTTGTATCATAAATTTGATGATTGCATCATTTTTTATTTTATTTTTAAATATATAATTAATTAAAAATTATTCAAATTCTCTTTAAATTTATTAAGTGAGTCGGATTATATTAAATTATTAAAATAATTATATATCAAATATATTAAAATTAAATCTATCAAGTGAATTGAATCATATTAAATTATTAAAATAATTATATATCAAATATATTAAAATATAATTTGCTATTCTAGAAATCATATTGTCGATTTATTTCTTATATAAATACCATTTCTCATACACAATGGAGAAGGAATCACAAATCATCCTGGATGTTGCGATGCATAGAAGAAAAAGAAGAAGAAGAAGAAGAAGAAGCATCCACACTGCTCAAGGTTATTTCTATATGTTATGTGAAGCACAGCTGTTTGAGGCACTCACTTTCTTCTCTGCCACAATGTGAAACTTTTCAGAATCCACCCACACCCACTACGCTTTTAGCTTTTGGTAAGTACCAGCCTATCCATCACGCCTCGTCTCCACAACAGTATATTTCCATGGCCCCCTAGACTTATCACCAAGGAATTGGTACGTCGTCCTGGCAAGTGCAGGTGTTTACAGGTGAAAGATGATGCAAATTTAGACCATGGATGCTAATTTTTTTTTTTAGAAATGCATTGAATTTTTTTTAAATTTTTTTTTTTAATATTATCAGATTAAAATAATTTAAAATAAAAAAATAATTTAAAATAAAAAAATATTTTTAAAACACAAGATAAAATAAAAGTACAGAATGTGGCTGATGCTCTCACTGTGAAAATATGAATTGATTTTTATTCTTCCATTTCCCTTTACTGGCACTCTAATTTACTATTATCACTTCATAGCAAGTTTAGACAGTAAATAAGTGTCACATTGATGTGATTGGTACAAACATTTCTTACAATTACAGCAAATATTAAAGACAACAGGCAAGCAGCAAAATGTCCAATCAGAGCTCCCTACTAGCTAACCTCCTCATAGAGAGGCCAATTGACTTGCGTTTTGACGAGGCCCAGACGAAAAAAAGACTCTCAATCTCTAATTAATGATTATTACAGTATTGCCCTAGAATAAGAATAAGAAGAAGAGAAAAGTATGCTGTCTAAATCAACGAACGAGGACCTTTCACCTATAATTAGGCTAAATCATTCCATCTCCTAACCTACGCCTCTAATCAGTCATCCCCCGCTAAACCCTCCATTAAAGGGCCCAAGCCAAATACAGCACAAAAATTTTATTTACCCTTCTCAACAACCTTAACCCACCGCCTAACTCTATCTCTCCCCTTCTTTCCTCCTCTCGCTCTCTGTTTCTCTTTAAACCCTCGTCACCTGCTTTTGCAGCTCTTCCTTCTGTCCCAAAAGACACCTTCTTTTTAACCAAAGCCTAAGAAACCAAAAAAAAAAAATTAAAAAAACCCCCGAAACTAAACAAAAACAAGAAAACCCATTTTATTTGTTTCTATTTTTCTCAAATCTACCAGGACCCAGAAAGAATAGAGTAAATTTCAGATCTCCACCGCTCGATGTGGCGGCCGCGTGCTAAATCGACAGTTAAGATTCGCGACACCCCGTCTTCTCCTTTCTCTTTCTCCACTTTCAAAGATATCCAAAATCTTTGCATAGAGGATCATCCCTCCAGTCCCATAAAAAAATCCTCCTCCATTTTCCACCGGGTCCGGCTCGCCACCACCTTCCTCCGCTCCCTCTCATTGTCCTTATCCGATCCAGAACACAATGCCACTCCAGCTCATAACAAAACGACAACACCACCGCTTCAAGAACAACCTCTTATCACAATCCCGGGTGCCGACACACGAATTGTCGTCTACTACACAAGCCTACGTGTGGTTCGTTCAACATTTGAAGACTGCAAGACCGTGCAATCTATCTTACGTGGATTCCGCGTTTTAATCGACGAACGAGATCTCTCAATGGACTCAAGTTTGTTAAACGAGTTAAATCAGATCTTTTCCGGCGGTGGTAATTGTGGTCGGAAGCTGACATTGCCACGTGTCTTTATCGGAGGGAGATACATGGGTGGAGCCGAAGAAATCAGACAGTTAAACGAATCAGGTGAGCTCAAGAAATTTATAGAAGGATTGCCTGTGGTGGATTCTGGTGTTTGTGACGTGTGTGGTGGTTATAGGTTTATTTTATGTGGTCAATGTAGTGGGAGTCATAAGTTGTATATAGAGAAAGCTGGGTTTAAATCCTGTACGGCTTGTAATGAGAATGGTTTGATCAGGTGCCCTTCTTGTGCTGTCTAATTTTTATTTTCTTTTATTTTTTTTTCAAATTAGAAGGTTTGTCGTTATTTTTCTTGGGCTAATCTTAGTTTATAGGGTTTTTTTTTTGGTTTTTGGTATTATGAGATAAGTTTTTTGTTATCTTGTAATGTAATAACCTTAAAATCAAAGTTAGGAAGCTAAGGTTATATTATCATTATAAATTAAGACTACTTCTTTCTTTCTTTGTTTTGAAATTATGGTTAATGTGTATGGCAATTTTAGTTATAGGAAAGATATGCATGTCATTAACTATTTTACAGTTTGGAGGTCTTTTTTCACATTTTGGAGCCCTGGAGCCTGGAGGTGAGAGTTTTACTGCTGGAAGTGCCGTGACTGCAATCATGTGTTAATGTCAAGGAGACTTGTTGATTTTAGGAAGGGGATATGATGACTGATGGGGGTGGTTATGTCTTGTCTGTTTCTTTTGGGTTTGAGCCATGTCTGATGCTGACTCTTTTTCTTTTTTTCTTTTTCCTTGGAGATTAGGAATTTCACTTTCTTTTGGAATCTGATCAATTGTCTCGTGTATTTTGTCCTCGTTTTGGTTCACAGCAATGGGTCCTCTGCTTTTTGAAAATTAGTGGGAGTTAGAAAAGTAAAGCTGGATGAACAAAATTCATCTTTTAATTGACTGTTCAGTGAATATTTATATAGACAAGGTTTTGAGTTTGAAAAAGAAATAGAGACTATCTTATCTCCTAAATAACTAACACGCCCCTCCTCTCTAGCCTAGGGTGTCTTCTTGTCACTCGAAGCTTGCTTCTTACATCAAGAACTCTGGTTAGGTGCTTTGTAAAGATACCTGTCAACTGATCTTTGCTGGACAGAAACTAAACTTTTAACTTTCTTTGGGCAACCTATTCTCTTATCGAATGGAAATCGATTTCGATATGATTTGTTGTAGCTTTTGAATATGTGTTCATTAAGCTGTTAGAGATGTATAGGATCCTGTTGAACAGTGCCAGGGATCCTACACACCTCTAACATGAATTATATTATTGCAATGTGAGATAATTTGGTGTGATATTGATCGTTTTGATTTGGGATGCCTGCATTATTATTAGATAACGTAGCTCAGCATGTTCATATGTTGCTTCATTTTATGTTTGGTTTTTAGTATCAGGGTAATCGGGAGGTGGCTTTTTCACTGAGATGAAGTATCTTCCTGAAGCCATTCACATCCAAATTTGTGTGTTTATGGAATCTTCTTTTTCACAGCTTTTTAAAATTCAGGATGCAAACTCTGAATAGGAGTGTAGGGTGAAGAACAAATTCACTTGTAACTCAAGCTTTCAAGATACACGCTTCATTTTATACCAGCACGTCAAATTAACTCGAAACATTTGGTATAGCCTTGGACAGAAGCAATATAGGCTGTCAAAAACTAAAATTCCTTGGCAATTTCTTGTTTCTCTAAATAAGTAACAAAGGAAATTACAGATTACAAGTAGCCAACTAGGCGGGAAACTGAACTAATTTCCTTCAAGAGGAACTCTTACCAATGCCCCCACCCACCAACCGATTTCATACCCATAAGATGTAGTTTCGCTACTAAAACTGGCACTGGTATGAGAAATTAAGAATAATTCTTCTTCTTCAGCATGTCTAATCCTCCATCTCCACATGCGATAGAGACTTGTCGCATTGAAGAACTTGCATATCTCATTATTTTTTTAATTTATCTAAAGCGTGACTCTTACCATTCTTGATTCTCCTTACTTAAATTTAGTGGCGTGAGCTGGTCTAGAATGGTTATGGGTTGGGAGAAGGGGTTTAGTTGAAGAGGTGAGAATTTGTCTGGAATGATTCTAGTTCTTGGAGAGACTAGTAGCTTTTATTGATGGAGAAATCACAAGAAATTCATTAATAGAGTAACATAGAATGTTTCTTTGTTTCGTTTTACTGTTGTTCTGATAAGCTTGCATGTCGAGGTCTTTTTTGAAGTTGCGGTACCACTACATGTATAGTTGAGACGTGAGCCCAACTAACATAAGAGTCTGGTCTAAAAACACCGAAGCTGGCTTGAGCCGCATCAAGTAAATAAGCTGACTGGCTTCATGATCGAGGCTCGGTAGGAGGCTTTGGATTCTTCGGCACACCGACAACGCAAATTCACTGTGACTCTTTTATGCTTAAATTAGCCGAGTATTTGTTAGCATCATAGTTTTAAAATCTGGATTGATCCGGCGAATCGACTCGGAATCCGGTCAATCTGGACATGGAACCGGTCTGGGTGGAGACTAAAACCTGCTTGGAAATTGACCCGGCTAGACCCGGTCAAGACCCGGCCTTAAACCCATTGATTTTTTTTTTGTTTTTTTACTAAAACGACATCGTTTTGATTTTTTTTTAAAAAAATGACCCGGCCGACCCGGCGACCCGGTCAAAACTCGATGACCCGGTCAAAATCCAAAACCCGAGCTTTAGACCAGGCCGACCATCAGGCCGGGTCTTAAAACTATGGTTAACATAGAGATTGTGAAGAATGTCAAACAAGGGTATATTCCCTTTTTTTTTTTTTTTTTATTCTCTCTATTCAGAAAAATCCCATCCCCCTCAAAATTCTCATCCATTTGCGCCCCCCACCCCCTTCTGTCATGCCGCCCCTTTTTATGGAGGGAAGGGCTCAAGTGAAAAGGGGTTCCTCCCTCTCTCAGGATCAAGTTCATCATCATTAATCCAGCTATTCCAGGTCCTTCTGTCAGTATATGCAGGCAGGTTACAGAAGTTGACAGTCATGCATTGGGGCAAAATCCCTTTCAAGTTGGATGGCTTGAGAGGCCTGGGTAAGGAGGTCCCAAGCCTATAGGGCAGGGCCTCTTGGCTCCTAATTTTGAATGGTCCGAGCTGGGATTTGAGACCCATAGTCCACATATTGTTGTGTGTAAATTGGGGGCCTGTAAGGTCCAGCCCCGTCAGCTAGTGATGTTTTTGCTGATTTTCTCGCGGGTTTTCCGAAGTCGAGGAAGTTGTGCGTGCTCTGTTGATTTTCTCTATTCAAGGTTCTGAAAATATCAGGACTCCTACTTCTGAGCCTACCTATTTACTCCCAAGAAGCCAACAAACAAAGAAACAAAGTGATGCTCGCATGAAAAATCGGGCAGGGGCGAACTGTCTTCGCATGAATGAAACGACGATCGTTTATGATCAGGAATTCCTGGAGAAAGGGTGCGATATGCAGCGGCACCTCCACTGCCTCGCCACTGCAACTCATGAAACTCGGGCGGGCTATTTAAGTCATTTCAATTTACCTCCTTGAAAGTACACTAAGAACAAGAACACCCATTAGTCTTCTCTCCAAACACCCGTCTTCTCTCCAAACCACCCCCCTCTAAATTCTTCAAAACGAAGAAAAAGAATCCGAATATCCACACTAATTAAAAAAAAAAAAATTAACAGACCAAGTTTGCTGTTTAATTTCCATGCAGGTGAAAGTAATCTTTTCCCTTGAATTGTACTGCTTGTTTGGACTTTTTGCTCAATGAAAATGGTATATCAGATGAATATATTAGCTGGGAAGGACTAGCAGTTTTGTCTGTCAGCCATAACCAGAGAGTATCCAGTCAATTGTGTTATGATTCTGGTCCATGCATCATTTGATGCAAGTTTGCGGCTAGTTGTCTGTAGCTGACTGTAACAAGGAGGAAGTCGATAGCTGGACCTTTTATGTAATATTACATATAACATGAGAATAACGAGACCAAATTGAAGTATCAACCATTCATACAATTGGCATCACCGGAGGAACAAAATTAGAATACATTCTTGTGCTGTAGACATTTATTATTGCTTACTTGGCTAGCTATTATGAGAAATTATAGCACCAATTAACAAAATAAAACATATGCGGGGAGATTTTATGAGGTTCTTGGCTTCTGCATTCATCTAGGCGAACCTCTGATGTTTATATTATATTAGTGGCTTGTTCTTATTAAAACAGATAAGACATCAGTCATTCTCTTCAACTCCCTCTCTTTTCTTCTCTCTCGCGAATTTAAAACCAAAGCCAGAGTCCCAGTTTGTGACCTCTGAATGATAGCCACCAAGAAAAATCCAAGAACAGAGCTCATGTGTGTTAGCTGAACATGAAGAACAACTCCAAAGAGGGTTAGTGCTCGTTTGGGGAATCACGGCTTTTGACTTTTTTAAGCTTACGTAGCTTTTCATCTCAAAGCAAAATCTTGAAGTGTTCAGTAGTCATTCAAAGTCAACATCACAGCCTATTTCATGCATGGTTTTACAGCTACTTTTAAAAGCTATAATATGTAGCTTTTGAATTTCATCTTTTAATACAATTGTTATTTATTTTTATTAATTGTTTTAAATATCCTTATTAAAATAAAAGAAAATTGATTAAAAACATTCATATCTTTTTAAACTCCACCGGTCCTGCTTCTATTTAATAAATTACCATTCCTTGCAAATTTATTCCATTCTCACTCACGAATTATTTTAATATAGAAACAAATTCTCTTCTCTTCAAAGTTCGCATAAACCAAAAAAAAATAAAATTTAATCATACACACGCATCCGTAATTAAACAAATATTTGAAGTATGAAAAAAGAGATGAAGATTTTAACATGCATTCCCTCATATCCATATAAAAGCCAAGTCAACATTATAGTTGCAAGTACGGCATTGTATAACTATATTAAAAAAAATCTGAAGAAGATTATATGTTCAATAAGTTTGATTAATATCCTGATTTCATACCAACTAATATATTTCTAGATGTTATCGATGTCTTTTCTCCAAGACTTCTGGATGAAAGTGATATTTATCGAACACATGAGAAACATGAACAATTAGGAATGAAGGTTCTTTGTGACGGTTTTTTTTTTTTTAATGAAAAATGTTAATTAAGTATGTAACACTTATTATTTCAATTTGAACATGCAATGTATTGAATTAATGATATGCTATCAATTTTATTTTTTAAAAAGATTTATGTCAAAAGAAATTTTGAGTTCATATTTACTTTTGCATTGTTGTGTGTATATATATTGACATATAAAATTCACACATATCTCTTCTTTTCATGTGTCCATTTTCAGTAATTTTGATAATAAAAGCTCTTTTTCACAATTATTTTTGACAATATAAAAATATATTTTCCATTAAAAAGCACTTATCATAAATATTACCAAACACCTTTTCAAAATAATTATAGCCACTTTTACAACTATAATAAAAATTCACAGCTACAATTAAAAGCCACAGTTGGAGGTGCAATGTAACAAGACAACCCCTCCACAATTCGTGGCCTCCTTTTTCAATTTCTATTGCTCATCATAAAATTAAATAACAAGTCCATTCCAATAGCATTTCTTTAAAAAATTAAATTTCGTTTAGAATAATTTTTTATATAAAAAATTTTAAAAATATAAAAACAAAATTATTTTAATATATTTTTTTAAAAATACTTTAATAAACAACACTCCACCACTCACCGACACCTGAAATAAAAACAGAAACATGCCATCGTGAAATGGTAATTCAAAAATCCACTGAATACTTGATTCCCAGTCTGGTTTCATCGTAACCCCGAAAAGCAATACATCAACAAAACGGACATTCTCATTAAAAGTACACTTCCCATTTCATATATGGAATTTTGAAACTATTTTCTAAATGTTCATCTTGTGTGCACATAACACTGGAACGAGAGATACCTGTGTACACACTTGTCATCATTTACGGAAACCTAACGGAAGTAAATGGACACTGTAGGGATGTCAACATCATTGCCCTCATCATCATCGCATGCCACGACAACATCGAAGTGGCGGCGATAAGCAGGCAATTCAACTTTGGCCACTTCCCTCACCAGATCAACCACCTTCCTGTCCATTCGCTCCCTATGCCGAGGGAACATGCTATTGTAGAGCAGGCAGCTACCAAATGAAATGCTGTAAGCACTCAACCCCTTGTCTGTAAACCATTGCAGAAGTTCCCTTAAGGTAGGATTGTTTTTCAGGGTCCACCTGTCCCAGACAGTCCAGCTCAGGTCTCGATGCTTGATAACCTTGGGGGGGACAGGCTCGGCCATGGAGAATAAAGGCAGTGCAAGGTTGGCAAATGTATTGCGGTAGTCCTCCACCTTGTGTGCTCCATCCAGAACCTTGTACAGCTCCAGGCACACAAGACCAGTGGCCATAGCTGTGGAGGTTGCGATAGCAGGGATGATCCTTCCAGCAATAAACTTGGCTTTCAGCTTGTCAACCTCAGGAATACTGTAGTTTCTAGCTCTCATGTTGGCAAGCCCAGCTATCAAATCCATATGGTAGTTTGTATCATCATCCTGCACATATACAGAAATACAAGTTACTAAAGAGGTAAGATGGGTTCAAACATAGATGGCATCAAGGATATAAATTAGATAACGGCATGAATGCCCCATATTTGGCCGACATGCAAGTTACACTCCAAGTCTCACCACCTAAATAAGGAACAAAATTGACAAGACTCTGAAAGATTTATATACAAGCTTCAAGATCTTCAGCGATAATGACAGGGCGAGTATACATTATCAATCTAGATCTAATCCAACGATTGGGTGGCCCATAGAAATGTGTGATAAAAATATTACTAAGAGGAAGTTGACGAAAGAGAACCTTCTCAAACTGAAGTGGCTTCATCCTGAACCCTGCAGGTAGGTTCTCCCTGGACAGCTCTAATTTCCTAATTAGTTCATTGATTATTGCTGCATCATCCACAGATGCATTAGACAAATTAGTAGCCTTCTCATCTGTCTCAATCTTCACACCTTCCCTTGGCTGAAAGTCCGGCACAATCACCTTGTCGACAGCTTCAGCTACCATCTTAGGATTCCTGATCCAGTCAGGAACTGGGATCCCAAAAGTTTCTGCTCGTAGTACTGATGCTGCCATTACAAAATGAAGGTGGCTAAGATCTGTAGTTGAGAACTGGAGTGGTTGAGGGAATCGCTTTGGGGCTGACCAAAATGGAACCCCGGTACTAGTTGATGCATCTTCAGGAAATGTGTAAATCAACTGCTTCACACGGTCAGAGAAGTAATCTTCAAACCTGAATTCAAAATATGTATAGTCAGATATTGGAAAGGACAAGCCCCTTACAAGATAATAAGAGATCTCATCAGAGGAAGTACTTTAAACGTGCCCATGAAATGCAATCCTGTAATGTCTCGCATTTTTCCTTCTCGAGGCACTCAAGAACATGTTCCAAGATATCCCTTGACTGGGCATCACCAGCTTTTATCATAGCATTAGTATATTCAACTGGATTTGATAGATAGGCATTCACTTCCGCAGGAGTTTTCTCCAACAAACCCTCAAACTCTGATCGAGCCCATGTCAAGCAATGGTCAATGTTGTGTGGGAAGGAGTGCACGGTGCACATCGGAGCTTGTTTCTCAGGTGGGTCCCTAGAAGCACCGTAGTTTTCAGTTAGGTGAGGAATGACCATCTGAGTGTTGCATTTGGCACCTAAGGTTCCTGACTCGAGAAGAGGCTTTTGGAAGTACAAGCACCTCTGATCAACATAAAGTCTTGCATTAACATTGTCTAAAGCATTAATAGTAACAGTTAAGTTTTCCCAGAAGGTATCATCAAACACATTTTCTGTTTCAGTGCCAACACGATTTTGCAGCGCTTCAATCTTGAGATGAGGATTTATTAATGCAGCAGCTGAAGCAGCGACTGTGGATTTGGCCTGTCCAATATTCCAGTCACGGAAGAGAAACTGCCTGCTCAAATTACTCTTCTCTATTACATCATCATCAGTTAATGTCAGCTTTCCTTGTTCACCACATGAAACACCCATCAGCGCTAAGTTCTTTAAGAATTCACAGCCTAGGGCACCAGATCCTACTACAAACAAATTGGCACCCTCCAGTTTCTTCTGAAGATTGGATCCAAAAACAGATATTTGAGCATCATAACGGCTGTTTAATGGCATGAATTCACTGGGATCCAAATTAGCTGTGGGAAGTGATTCCACGGAATCAAAATAAAAGAACTGTGACAGCAGGAAAAACAGGATTAGCTTACACAACAAGAAACCTAATTGCATTGATAACAGTACACTGAAGGACCCAGTTGTGTGCTACACACGTGATTAAATGAGAGGAACAGAGCTTTATTATTGAACCAGGAGGTGATATTATTAGATTATTCTGATTAATTGATGAAACTCAGCAGTAAAAGGCTCATATGAACAGCTAAAATTTCAGGCCTAACAATCTAAGTGCATGAGTGGATGCTTATGCACAAATGAGAACCCATTGTGTGTTTATGTCCAGACAATTATGGTTAAAAAAAGCTCTTGAAAGAGAGGCAGACAGAGGCTCCAAAAGGCTTTAGAGGTCCACCGATACTCAACAAATTCTAGAAATGGTACCCACCTGAAACAGGGGATGAAACTTTCCAGAACATGCTTTGACAACCTCTTGTCCCACAATACCACCAAACATAGCAGCCATAGGATTCAGTACAGCCCTGGCACCAAAGGCAAAATGTCGCAGAAGTTTTGGATTGATGTCTTCAACTCTACCATCTCCAGAGTTTTCATTGATGAGACTGGCAAGAGACACAAGCTTCTGAGCATCCTCTTCTGAACCAGCAACAGGGAAGCGACCCATCTCAGACACAAACTTGTCTAGAGCTTGAAATGCCAAGTGTAGGAGAGGTGGGCGGTCAAACTTTGAGAAATCACTCAAAAGAAAATCACCAGGATCTTTAATCGCTTCCCTCAAAGTCTTAAAGTTCAACACCTTCAGCTCTTTTACCTGTGTGACGATGCCCCCTTTCTCATAGATACCAAAGTCAGAGGTGTCCTCCTCAAGAAAAAATGAATATGCTCTGGCGTTTTTAATCTTTCTAGGTTTTCCATCATTTAGTTCTGTCATTCCCTTAACTTCAGAGAAAGCAACAAGATCCCCATCTTGAAACTCAAGCCTTTCATCATCAACGCATGACACTAATGCAGGGTTATCATTGCTGATGGATGCAATTATGCCCGTGTGTGGTTCCTCTCCATCAACATCAAACACGGTGAATTCAGGTCCAAAGTCGCAAAAAATGGAACCAAAAAGGCCTCTTACTTCAGCCTTGATGAAAGAAATAGGAGGCTTATGATCATGGCAATAGTCATTGAACTTGATGGCTTTCTCAAAAGTGACATCAGTAAACACAACAGCCTGCATCACCAGGAGAAAAGAGGTGGATATAATAAAATATATATAATGATAAGGTAACGTGTTCATGAACACAAGTGAGAGAAACAGCAATGAAATGCTCAACACATTAAAAAGCTAGCATTTGTTTCCATGATAATTTCCTTCCATATGATACAGCAATTCAGACTCATTTTCCAAATAAAAATGAAAACAATGAAATCACAATCTCTTGTTTAACTGTTTTTCAGATAAAACTAGAGTTCACAGCAGAAAATGCTGGAAGCAACATGATCCTAACAAAAACAAGCATAGGTGATTCCTTGATTGTGTAGCTTTCTCCCATCCTCTGCTCCATGCTTTCATGTAACTTTCTCCCAGAAATTTCATGCAATTTTAGAAGATAGAATGTGGGTTCTCAATCTAAAGTAAAGGAAGAAAAGTGCACTACACTTAGCAAAACATTCAAGGATACAAAACCTATTGAAATTTCATTAAATTGAAAATGTAATCATTAGAGCCTTTCTAGCAATGTCGCAAGATAACATTGGGGGGGACACAGAAAATGGCTACTCCCGTATCCTTCTATTCACCCTTTGTATTCTTCTTAAATTACTCAGCTTTGGTGTTTCATCTAGATAAAGAATGTTACTGAAGAATCAATTGCCTAGCCATTGTCTCTTTACTTTCTCCACTTTTCTCTTCAGCCACTAGTGCTCAGCATTTTAAGACTCTTATTGGAACTTTACATGAGATTTTCAGCAGTAATACAATTTACAAGTCAGCCCACCGTACAGCTCACAAGGAAAATGAAATGAAGCTTAGGATATAGTAGCATATCACAGTTTCTGCCGATGTTTAACATGTTCCTATAAAAGACCAGATTCTTTCCAACGAATCCCGGACAACCTAGTTATAAGAAATATTACTTTATATTCCAAAAGCAGCATTTCTAAAATCAATCGCAGCTCTCCGAGCTCCACATCTGCCTCAGAATATTCATATGTTCCAGTAAAATAAAATCAATACAGGCTCTACCAAAAAATCATGTACCTCAAGACTGTAAATCCGAATTAGCATTAACAGTCATATTTGTAACTAAATAAAACCAGTTGTTCACAATGGATTTGTTCATAATGTTGCACATATAAATATAAACAGGAGTATTCCACAAAGTATCCATATGAGATTCTATAGTAACTTTTGCATTTGCTTTTCATAGAAAAAGCTTGTAATCATGATAAGGTATACCTACCACACAAATAGGAGTGTAATCAAGAATATCCAGCTCAAGATGTTTTAATTCACTTGTTGCAAATGAATCCTTCAAATAAACTAATCAAGAGAAATCCACCAAGGAAGTACCTGGAACTTAGAAAGATGCTCTTTTGTCAATTCTGTAGTTAAAGTAGAAATGACCACTGCATTGTTGAGTTCCTGCAACTTCTGAACAGAAGCAAGGGCTCTATTAGTGCCAACATCTTTTTCTGAGAAAACAAAGTTGCTGGATAAATCCCACAGCTCCACTACCCCTTCATCATGCAATGTTACGGACTTGACACCAGCAAGAACAAGGTTTTTAGCTGCAGCAAGTAAAACAAAACACACACATTAGAAAGAGAAACATTTCCAAAAACTTGACACCAACAGCAACAAGATTTAAAGAAAATTTAAAACATTACATTATTTAAACACATGCAAGAATGTTCAAAAAAAGCTGCAGCCAAAAGAAATCCAACTACAACAAACTGCCAAAAACAAGATTAATAAGCAGGCTTCCATTCAACTGATGTAGTTCGAATTGAACAGGGAGAAATTGAGAGAACTGAAGAAACAAAAAAGAAGAAGAAGAAAAGACAAATAGCTTGCGGATAGCCCTCTCTTTCATAAGCACAAATTCAGCATTCCATTTCCAACGTTTCTTCAACAGAAAATAAAACAATAAATCCATAAACAGCAACAAAAATACCAAATTAGCCTAGAAGCTGCCTGACTCATGATCTTAAAGAGCTCGCTAATTTAACCAACACAAATCAAGCTTAGAAGCAAATATCTCGCCACAGTAACTGAAATCTGATCACCTTTAACTACAGAGAATTAAAAGTTCAAAATTTGATCATCATTTGCTCCCAAAACATTCACCATCAACAACAAAAAAATAATCCACAAGAAGATCCAGAAAATCACCGAAAAAAATTAAACCAGAAATTAAAAAATAACAGGATTACGAAAAATTACAAGAAGCTGAAAAATAATTAAAGAACCATACCAATCTCAACACCAAGTCCTTGCATCCCAGAAACAAGAACATTAGAAGCAAAGAGCCTCCGCATCGTCTCCCTGCCGTAAACAGCAAGCTGCCGGCTATGAAGATCCTCATCAATCTCCGATGGATTTGAATCACCAAGCGCCATACTCACCTTCTCTTCAGCACCACCACTCTCTCTACTAATATCACTACAATTACCAATAACGCTACTAGTTTTCTTATTACTATTGGCGGCGGTCGATTCCAAATAACAATCGACCCGATGCTTCTTAAAGACCGATGACGAATCTTTTGCTATGTTGTTTTCACTTCCTTCTCCTTCTACCAACACAGCTTCAACTGGTAGCCTTTTAGGAAGCATAAAGTACAGTAAACTGCCAAACAAGCCACAAATCATCACAATCGAAATCAAAGATAAGCTGTTGTTAGCGATTATAGTCGCAACAAAGATCGGTACCGAAATCATAAACCCTAATCCTAAACCTAACATCAACATGATTGTAAGATAAAGAAATGGATCAATGGATTCGTGAAGATAGAGAAAGAAACATACCGGTTAAGACTTAATTAAGGAAAGAATGGAATCTAAGAGAGGAAGAATGGAGAGGAATCGAGAGAGAGTGATTTGCTTTATTGAGGAAGAATATTGAGTGAAGGGTATTTGTGGATTTGTGTGTTTTAGGGTTTAGGGGCAGGAGGGGTCAAGGGCTGTCCGGCTTTGGCAAGGTCGGGGTGCGTGTGGTACTGTCATGATTTTCTCTCTCTATGTTGAAGAGAGAGAGGAAAGGTGTGTTTTGGTGTGAAGAGAGAGGGGAGTAAGATAAGTCAGGCTGAGAGAGAGGTTGGTGTGTTCGTGTTGGGGAATGACTGGTGAGAGGTAAATTATTTGAATCGTGTGATTTGGGGTAGATGGTTAGTCGTTGCCGTTTTATTGGGGTTATCGGGGGTGATGATGTCGTTTTCGTGGTTGTTTTGTTGCATTTCGTTTGCATGGGATAGAAACTCTCGGCCGCGAAATTATGCTTACGGACACTTTTTATTTGAATTGAAGGAATTGCATGTATTTAAGATGTAATGAATTTCGATATAAATAGTTAGTAATTAACATAATTTCATAGGTGAATTTATTTAATTTTGATGTGCATGAACCGGATTGACGGTGCCGCGAACATGAAATTAAAAAGAAAATAAAATAAAAGATTATTAGTAAAATGCTTAGTTATTCTCTTTAATAGTGAATATACTTGAAGCTCTTACAGTTTGTTTATTTAAAAAGAAAAAAAGGAAAAGTGTATTTGTACTCTTTTTCTTTTTCCTACTTCTTACGGCGGTAAAAGAAATCCTAGTTCTAGAGACTATCAAAGCAGTATTTGTTACTTTCTCTCGACGGCGCCGTGTTTGGTATTGTGTTATAAATAGAGTTGGCTAAAATTTAAAAAAAAAAATTATCATTTAAATAAATTAATATAAAAAAATAATATTTGCTATATTCTCGTTGTAACCCACTACAAGCCCCACTGGTCCTTTTCTGCGTGAAACTTCCAAGTACGTGAATTTTTATCCCACACCAAACCCACTTCTTTCATTGCAATAAAGAAGATAAATGGTAAGGTGACTTTACAATGACACCCTCGTAGACATAATCTTTGAATAACATTAGCAGCTTTTTTTATATTGGAAAGTGAGGATATTCTCAATATTTTAACTCATGATATTAAGAAAATGAACAGGCATTTTTAACCATCTGACCAAACGCTAACATACTAGACCAGCTACAAAATTAACAGTATTCCTTCATTTTTATAAGATAGCGAAATCAAATTACTTTGAGTCATAATTATATCTCATTATTTGTTACTAACATTAGATTTTCAGGAGAATAATATCAATAAATTATAGCTCGATACCCGCTCTCCAAATAAAAAATTCAGGTTAGGACCTCTTCTCTATAGGAAAAGAAAGCTTAGAACACAAGTTACATATCTAACATCGTAATGTGAAAGCATTTGAATTCTAATATCTTTCAGTATCCGCGGCGAGACCTAAAATAAGCACCCTGCAACATGCCCATGTGTCCTGTCTAGGACAAGGAAGTTAACACGACAAATAAGGAAAATTGCTTCTTGAAGTCCGTCTAGGACAAGAACCTGTCTCTCTCACTAAACTTGCTTTCAAACTCTAATGAACAATATCATCAACTCAGCAGAACCCGGTTGCATCCACGATGTAAATACCTCAGGTCCGCATCATTCAGCATTCATATATCTTGAAATAGAAGTTGCTATTTGGTTTATACTATTGAAATGTCAAACGGTTGTGTGAAAAATATCCATATTGTGTGCTCACAGATGCAGCAGCATTGAAATGAAACCTAACTGTTAAGGGAACTCCACCCCTCTTCCTGAAATCTCAAGACTGACTGACTAATTGGGGAAACGGACAAAGATTACCTAACTGAAGTAAATAGATACTGGAGGAATGTCAACATCATTGCCTTCATCATCCTCGCATGCCACAACGACATCAAAGTGGCGACGATATGCAGGCAACTCTACTTTAGCCACTTCCCTCACCAGATCAACCACCTTCCTGTCCATTCTCTCCCTATGCTGAGGGAACATGCTATTGTAAAGCAGGCAACTACCATGTGAAATGCTATAGGCATCAAGACCCTTATCCTTCAGCCATTGCATAAGTTCCCTCAAGGTAGGATTGTTTGTTAGGATCCACCTGTCCCAAACTGTCCAGCTCATATCCTGATGCTTGATAACCTTGGGTGGGACAGGCTCGGCCATGGAGAACAGAGGAAGTGCAAGGTTGGCAAATGTATTGCGGTAGTCCTCCACTTTGTGTCCACCATCCAGAACCTTATACAGCTCCAAGCACACAAGACCAGTAGCCATAGCTGTGGAGGTTGCTATAGCAGGGATGATCCTTCCAGCAATAAACTTGGCTTTCAGCTTGTCAACCTCAGGAATGCTGTAGTTTCTTGCTCTCATGTTGGCGAGACCAGCTATCAGATCCATGTGGTAGTTTGTATCATCATCCTGGACAATCAAGGAAATTAACTTAAATTTCAGCTGGCACAGGAATATTGAATGGCTGTTAAAAGTGACTCCCCGTATATTTTGGCCACATATTTTCTTTTTTTAAGTATTTCTATCTACATCATGAAGCAAACACTACCCTTGATCAATTAATGCAAATATTTCAAAATTTTCAGCTAAGTTAATAAGAAAAAATGTTGAATAACATCTTGATTCAACAGCAGGATGGCCCAAAAAATGCATGCTAAATAAATTGAACAAGAGATATCACCTTCTCAAATTGAATTGGCGTCATCCTGAACCCAAGTGGCAGCTTCTGCCTGCACTGCTCTAATTTTTTGATAAGTTCATTGATTACCGCTGCATCATCAACAGATGCAGAAGACAGGGTGGTAGCCTTCTCATCTGTCTCAATTTTCGCGTCTTCTCTTGGCTGAAATTTTGGCACTACCACCTTCTCCACGGCCTCAGCCAACATCTTAGGATGCTTTGCCCACTCAGGAACTGAGATCCCAAAAGTCTCTGCTCGCAAAATTGATGCTGCCATGACAAAATGGAGGTGACTTGGATCTACAGCTGAGAACTGAAGTGGATGGGGGAATCGCTTGGGGGCAGACCAGAATGGAGCACCAGTACTAGTTGATGCATCCTCAGGGAAAGTGAAAATCAACTGCTTCACCCGATCAGCAAAATAATCTTCAAACCTGAAGACAAAGTAAGCATAAAGTCAAGAAACAGAACAAGGTATGTCCTATCATACAGAGAATTGGAAACCCAATCAAGGAGAGCACCTTAAACGAGCCCATGAAATGCAATCCTGGAATGTCTCACATTTTTCCTTCTCAAGGCACTCAAGAACATGTTCCAAAGTGTCCCTTGACTGAGCATCACCAGCTTTGTTCATAGCAATAGTATATTCAACTGGATTTGATAAATAGGCATTCACTTCTGCTGGGGTTTTCTCCACCAAACCCTCGAACTCGGATCGAGCCCATGTCAGGCAATGGTCAATGTTATGTGGGAATGAATGCACAGTGCACATAGGTGCTTGTTTCTCAGGTGGGTCCCTTGAAGCGCCATAATTTTCAGTCAGGTGAGGAATGACCATCTGAGTGTTGCATTTGGCACCTAAGGTTCCAGACTCGAGAAGAGGCTTTTGGAAGTACAAGCACCTCTGATCAACATAAAGTCTCGCATTGACATTGTCCAAAGCATTCACAACAGCAGTTAAGTTCTCCCAGAAGGTATCATCAAAGACATTCTCTGTTTCAGAGCCAACACGATTCTGCAGCGCTTCAATCTTGAGATGAGGATTTATTAATGCAGCAGCAGAAGCTGCAACAGTGGATTTAGCCTGTCCAATGTTCCAATCACGGAAGAGAAACTGCCTGCTCAAGTTACTCTTCTCTATCACATCATCATCAGTTATTGTCAGCTTCCCTTGTTCACCACATGAAACACCCATCAGTGCTAAATTCTTCAAGAATTCACAGCCAAGTGCACCAGATCCTACAACAAACAAGTTAGCATCCTCCAGCTTCTTCTGAAGCTTGGACCCAAAAACTGAGATTTGTGCATCATAACGGCTATTTAGTGGCTTGAAATTACTGGGATCCAAATTAGCGGTAGGAAGTGATTCCACAGAGTCAAAATAAAAGAACTGTTACAGCACAAAAGGTAAGGTCAGGTCACCACAGTAAGCAATAAAGTTGAATCATTAAGTAGATGCTTAACTTTGGAAACAGCCACATTATATACATAAATATACACACACATATACATATATATCAAGCTAGGACTTAGGAGGTTATGGTAATGAAACCCTAGACAGTACGCAAAAGTTCTTCTGATCAAACAGAATTTAAAGGCCCAGTCAAAGCGATTGGGTATATAGATAAAATCCTTTAACAGTGTGTATATACAAGTACCCACTATTTGTTTATGTCCAAATACTCCAAGTATATAGATGATATTCTTTAAAAGTATAAAAAAAGCTTGAGGAACAAGAACTGAAGTTTAATGTATGCCTAAGTTGGTTTGAGAGAGAAGCAAGCTTAGGAAGATTCAAAAAGTTTTAAATTGATACCAACCTGAAAGAGAGGATGAAACTTTCCGGAACATGCTTTGACAACCTCTTGTCCCACCAGACCACCAAACATAGCGGCCATTGGATTCAGTACAGCCCTGGCACCAAAGGCAAAGTGCCGCAGAAGTTTTGGATTAATGTCCTCCACCCTTGCATCTCCTGAGTTTTCATTGATGTGACTTGCCTGAGATATAAGCTTTTGAGCATCTTCTTCTGAACCAGCAACAGGGAAGCGACCAATCTCGGACACAAACTTGTCCAGTGCTTGGAATGCCAAGTGTAAGAGAGGTGGACGGTCAAACTTGGAGAAATCACTCAAAAGAAATTCACCAGGATCTTTCATTGCTTCTCTCAATGGCTTAAAATTCAACACCTTGGGCTGTTTCACCTGTGTGACAATCCCGCCTTTCTCATAGGTAGCAAAGTTTGTGGTGTCCTCCTCGAGAGTAAATGAATATGGTCTGGTATTTTTAATCTTTCTTGGTTTTCCATCATTAAGTTCTGTCATTCCCTTCACTTCAGAGAAAACAACAAGATCCCCATCTTGAAACTCAAGCCTTTCATCATCAACAAATGACACCAGTGCAGGGTTATCATTGCCGATAGATGCAATTATACCAGTGTGTGGATCCTCTCCATCAACATCAAACACTGTGAATTCAGGTCCAAAGTCACAAAACAAAGAACCAAAGAGACCTCTAACTTCAGCCTTGATGAAAGAGATAGGAGGCTTGTGATTATGGCAGTAGTCATTAAACTCAATGGCTTTGTCAAGATTGAGATCTGTAAATACAACAGCCTGCACCACCAGAAAAAAACAAGTGGCATAAAACAGTATAGGCAAATACATATGTATTCTGCAAAACAAGAAAAGCAATGCATTCAAGCAGACCAGAGAAATAAGAATCATTGACACGGTCAATGGCAGAGAATGACTAGAATTGTTAGGGGGGCAACTTAGACACAATAGGACTTCGAAGAATAAAAAAAACAATATTTTCTGATTGGGCCAAATTAGAAAATTATAGGACCAATATGAAATATATACTGAATCACGGGGACTACAAAGAATTTTGAAAATTCTGAGGGGCCGGAGGGCCACTTCTGCCCCTGGACACAGTGATGGCGCACTGAAAATATAATGCCCTAAGATGGTTTTTCTCCCCGTATTTGCATAAAGATCTAAATCTTTCACTTTAGCATTTAGATAATCTAAGAATTTTATTGAAACAACAGAAAGGTGGGGAAATGCAATCCTTAGTACCAAAAAGTGTACAAAACCTTCACTCATGTCCTCTTGATCACCCCTTAAAGAATTGTTTCTTTGGACATTTAATGCTTTGAGAGTTGAGACAATCTTATATAACAGTTACGAATTTTATGTTTCATTTTATTGGTTGAGGTAAACAAAAATTACACTTGTGAGCCTTTGTGGACAGAAGATATTGGAAGTTCACTGAACCAAACAATGGTATCAACAAGAATTGGCAATTCTTGTTGTGTGGGTCACCCAACAATATGATGCGAACGCGCGCTCATACACCAAAAAAAAAAAAAACAGTTTCTATGTTTTCACTTTCATAGGGTTATGTTTGCAGCACAAACGAACTACAGGCAAAACCTAGAATAGCATTAATTAAAATGCAAACATCAACTGGCATTGACCAAATCAGTCATTCACAATGGATTTGCTCAGATATTTCATTTAATATAATCACAAACATTCAAAATTAGTAGCATATTCAGACATACATTTGTAATAACATTTTTTCCTTGTGAAAGAAAGATTTGCTAGTAATCTTGATAGGTACCTGCTAAGCAACTGGCAGGTTTTGATCAAGATTATCAAATTGGTCAAGATGTCACAACGCATATATGTGGACAAGCTTTCTTCTAATTATATCAATGTGGAGAGACATGGAAGTACCTGGAACTTAGAAAGTTGTTCTGTTGTCAATTCTGTAGTTAAGGTTGAGATGCTGACTGCATTGTTGAGATCTTGCAACTTCTGAACAGACGCTAGGGCCCTGTTCTTACCAACATCATTCTCTGAAAAGACAAAGTTGCTGGATAAATCCCACAACTCCACTATTTCTTCATCGTGCAATGTCACAGACTTGACACCAGCGAGAATGAGGTTTTTTGCTGTAGTAAGAGAACCACACATTAAAGAAGGGTCAAAAAGCTTGACTCCGACAAGAACAAGAACAGTCCATATTAAAGACCACTGCATTCCTTAAATAGCTCTATGTCAACTCAAGTAATGGCTTCCATAGATTTAGATAACTACCCTCCCACAGTGAAAATAATATCATACAAACTGCCCAAAGCAAGGTTAATAAAAATTGACTGTCCATCTGATAAGACTCCAATTGATTCTATGTAAAATTGAGATAAAACACCAAACAGGACTAAAAATGGAAAGTTATGAAGAGAAATAGCCAGAGGAAGCTCCCTTTCCTGATCACGATTTTCACATTATGTTTCCTTTGTTACTCAACACATGATATATACAAATCAAATCTTGTTAATCCTAGTAGTCTCGAATGATTTAAAGCACCCTATATTTCTTATGTTGGAAATTGTGAAGAACCCAAAATAAGTTAGAGAGCAAAGTCTCTATCTATATCCTGGGGGGACATCAAATACAGCTATAGCCACTACACATATCCATAGGAATCTCTATTGACCATCTCTATTTCATTTGCTGCACCATGTTCTGCTACCTTTTAGGCCAGTGGTTAGATTCAGCAGAATCCAATTTTGTTTACAGGAGACGGATTTTGCAATATATTCACGGTAAAATCCAAAAATTCACAAAAGGAAACCCCAGTAGTATCAATTAAAAAAAATGCGTTAAAAATCTCATCATTTGTACCAATCTCAGCACCAAGACCCTGCATCCCGGAAACGAGAACATTTGAACCGAAAAGCCTTCGCATTGTCTCCCTTCCATAAACAGCAAGCTGCCGACTGTGAAGATCCTCATCAATCTCCATCGGGTTCGAATCACCAGGTGCCATGATCAAGTGTTCCTCTTTACAGTGGTTGTTAGTTTCGGTGTCGGTGTTGCTGCAATTACCAGTAACACAACTTTTTTTGTTACAAATCACAGTCGATTCCAAATCGCAATCGATCCGTTTCTTTTTGAAAGAAGATGAATCTGGTATGCTGTTATCTGTCGCTTCTTCTGCTTCAACAGGTCGCTTTTTAGGAAGCATAAAGTATAGCAAATGGCCAAACAAGCTACGAACACCCATCAAAATCAAGATTGTTAGAATTGAAAATTAAAAAAAAAATAGAGAAACTGTTTTTAATAAAAAATAAAGATCGGTGCTAGTAATAATAATAATACCATAAACCCTAGGTAGGGTCTGATAAGATTCGAATGCCAAAATGTTGAGAAAGGGATTGATTAGAGGAGCAGTAAACGTACCGCTTGGCACTGTGACCAAGGGAAGGATGGATTGTGAGGGGAGGGAGGGAGAAAAGATTGGGATTTGGTTTTGGGTAGCTTGTGGAGAAAAATGGAGAGGTTTTTGTAGAAATGGAAGTGGAGAAGAGGTGGGGGGGTATTTTGGGCTTAGAGTTTTGGGCTGGGATGGGGCCAGGGGTCTTTTTGGAACGACAGTTCTAACGCACCCATTCATATTTCTGAAGACATTAATGTCGTTTGAATTTTTAGTGGGATTTTTTAAAAAAAAGTTTTTTTTTAATTTGATCTCTGTTAATTACATCCCTTGGTAAATCTAAATATGCTAACCGTATTTTACTAAAGTAATATTTTTTTAATTTAAATCAGATTTTAAATTGTGAATTTTCCAAGTCATTCCGGTGTGCTATATTGAGTTTAACATCCATGATTTTCTTATTTTATTTCATACCCATATTTGATTTAATTATATTTAATTTACTTGCATGTATTTGATAATAAAAAAAAGCGTTCAGAGAGTAAAGGAAAAGATTAGGTTTGATTCGAATGCTAAGATGGCTGGATTTAATTATAATGCTGGAATTCATGATAAACACGGACATAATGTTCATGAAAAAAAAATATGACCTAGTGTGATTAAATTTATAAAATCTCCTGACATTAACCTCGACACGTTTTGTGAATTTTAATTCAAATAATGGGTAGAAATCTCGTGCCTAGTGTGGCATCTCGGGCTTCAAGAACTATGAAGCATCCGTTTTCTTTTAACTCAGCTGTGCATGGGGAAACTATCTGGTCTCCCTAGTTTCACCCGGTTAAAATTTTAGTTTTCATTAAAAGGTTTTATTTTCATTTTAAAAAAAAAAAGGAAGAAAAAGAAAGGGAATTGTTTTCATTGCAAAATCACAGCCTTTTTATTTATTTATTTATTTATTTATTTATTATTATTATTATTATAGATATTCGAGTCAGTTTACGCGCATCTCGATTAATCTCATAAATCTTGAAATTAACGATTATATAAGTTTTCAATAACTTATACGTTAATAATTACAAAGCTTGAACTTAAAATTATAAAAAAAATAATTTTTTTAATTCTAAATGAGTGATGTAAATAATAACAGCTTATTCTGTGAATAGGAAAAAAATACACGCTTCTTGCGTGTATATATTTATTGATTTAAATGATATCAGTTTTTTTATTATTATTATTAGTTAACTGTAGTGAATGCAACAATTCAACCACCTTGGTGGCTACCAGAATGTTCCATGCAAAACAGGGTCAACAGCGGCCACCACGCAAGGCACATACGACTTTCGGTCAGGTGACAAGGTCCGCGAATTTCTTTCAAGGTCGAAGGTAGACAAGGAGGATCGATAATTATACTATACTTTTTCTTGGTTTTTTTAATTTAGATTTTGGAGTTAGTACCAAATAAATATTAAACTTTTATTAATGCATCAAATTAATATAGAAGATACAGCTTTAAAATCATTTTAAAAAGATTGATTTTAATTAACATGCTTGACTAGATGATATCTCAAATATTGAAAAAAATATTACAATTAAAAATGGCGTGGGGTAAGTGATTAATGTTTTTTAAAAGTATTTTTTAATTAAAATTGTATTAAAATAATATTTTTTAAAATATATATTTTTTAAAATCAAATAAAATATAATTTAAAATCAAATCAAATCAAAATTTACTCAAACTCTGATGCAAACACAGCCCAGTCAGGGCTTGGAGTTTTGGGGACCGGTTCTAGAGTAATTAAGAGAGAAGAATATATTTAACAAGTCAAATTTGCTGGAGGGTTGTCCAAAACGCTGTGTATTATTTTTTATTGTTTACTTCTGTGGCAAGGAGTTCAAAGTTGAATTTTAATATAGGAAATCAATAAAGAAGGAATTTTATCCTCTTCCGTTTCAAACCGAATCTTTTCTCTCTCTGTTTTTGTCTTTATTTTATTCTGCAACAATGGGCCCTTGGCTTGGGACTAGATAGAGGTAAATAATAAGGCCTTGATTGATAATATGTTTCAATTGATTTTTTAAAATGTTTTTTATATCTCATTGCAAGAAAAAAATCAAATTAATATTTTTAAATTTTTTTATCATTTTAATATGTTGTTAAAAAAAATATAAAATATAAAATAATATTTAAATATATTCTTAAATATAAATACACTATACATTGTATTGACAAACCTGCACTAAATACTAAATAGAGTAAACCAAAAGAAATGGGCAACGAATAATAGGGGCCCTTTAAACGGAACCACTGTACTGGAACCATCTTTTCCAGGAACTTATCCTCGTCCTTTCCTTTTTTTCTTTTTTTAGTGTATTTAAAAATACAGTAGTAATTATTTTTTAAAATATTTTTTTATTTGAAAAAATATTAAAATAATTTTTTTATTATTTTTTAAAACTTATTTTTTAAATTAAAACATCAAAAAAATTAAAAATTTTAAAATAATAATTTTTAAAAAAACTATTAAAGGTTAAAACTTATTTCCACGCACACCCTACATCCCCTTCCCTTTTCATGTTCGTACTTTTTATTTTTTATCTCTTATTGTAGAAGGTAGAACAGCTATGCCGATGCGTGTTGATTGAAGACCATTTGATTAAAAAAAAAAGTTATATTTTATAATTATGTAATATATTAAAATAATAATTTTTTTATTTTTAAAAAAATATTTTTAATATTAATGCATTAAAATAATCTCAGAACACAAAAAAATATTAATTTAAAAAAATAAATTTTTTTAAACTTTTTAAAAAATATTTTTTAAATACAAAAACAAATTGAGTTGAACCTCTAAAACTATTTAAATTGGCTTCAATTCCAAAGCATTTCCCAGTATCCTCGGTACTAATTAAACATCCATTCCCTTTTTGTTACTGCTCACCGGGCTATTCAGTTTTTAAATAATTGATGTAAATAGTGATTTATTTTTAAAGGTTTTTTCATTAAAGTAGTGTTTTTTATTTTTTTAATATTTATTTTTAACATCAAAATAATCTATAAATATATTTAAAAAACAAAATTTATTATTTCATGAAATGCTCCCAGACATTGTTGTTGTGGTGATTGATGAGACATGCTGTTTTTTTTATATAGATTCAAACTTAGAATCATATTTGAATGAATCTGTTAATTTTTTTTACATACACCAAGTAAATGTAAAAGTGCGTTTTTATTTATTCTCAATTAAAATGTAATTTGATTCTAAGATACCCTTTATCTCAAACCAGAAAAAAAACACTCAAAAAATAATATAGTTTTTTTAATAAAAAAATAACTGAACCGAACAGAACCAAAATTGATTGATCGAATTTTAATTTTTAATATAAAATAATTAAACTGAACCAAATCAAAAATAGCCTGTATAAATCAATTTTAGTTTGGTTTTAATTTTTTCTGTATTCTATAAAATTTTAATTTAATTATTTTTATAGGTAAAAACTAAATAGAATAAAAAATGATCATCCCTGCTATTGTCTATGGTTAGCCCAGTAAAGATCAAAGCCATGTTTGTTTCCTGAAAAGTAGTTTTCGGGAAACTATTTTTCAAATTTTCTTGTGTTTGTTTGTCATTAGAAAAGTTGGTCAACGAAAAACACTTTCCAATCAATCTAAGTCAAAGAAAAATCTGGCTTAGTTTTTAGGAAAGTGTTTTTCCCTTTACTGTGTTTGTTTTCTAGAAAGTGATTTTCGGGAAATAACTTTCCAAATTTTCTTGAGTTTGTTTGCCATTAAAAAAGTTGGTCAATAAAAAACACTTTCAAGTAAAAGGAAAAATCTGGTCTGGTTTTCAGAAAAGTGTTTTCCTGAAAAATTCGAAGGGAAAACACTTTTCAGAAGTTGTGAAAAATTTAAAAATATCATTATTTCCTGATTATATCAAATTTGATCCTCAAACTTTTGATTACTATATATATTTTGTTTTGAATATTTATTTTTCAATTTCATCTCTTAAAATTTTATTTTTATATTAACTTTGGTCCTTATTTTTATAATTGCTATTTGCTTTTTCCTTGTTATTTTTTATTGAAATTTTTTATCTATCAAATTTAGTCCCTATTCTTTTGATTATTAGTTATTTTATTTGAAATAATTTACGAAATGCTGATTATTATTATTTTAATTTCTCCATTTTTTATTTTTTTGTTATTTGATCTCTATTATTTTGATTATTATTTATTTTATTTGAGATAATTTATGATTTTTTTTAATTTCATTCTTATTCAACTTTTTAATTTGTAAGATTTGTTCCTCGTTATTTTAATAAGTTATTTTCCAGCTCATTTTGCATGATATAACCAAACACTGGAAAATGTTTTTCAATTTATTTTTCATTACACTATTAAATTTTGAAAAATATTTTATCGGAATTCACTTTTCTTGAAATTTATTTTTTTTAAAAAAACTATTTTTCAGCAAACCAACGGGACTCAAAAACACATCTGGTTTTGCATGGGTGCTTATGTCCATGGGCCTGAAATATGAGACGAGGCACATAAACTGGGTCAAGAATGTTAAAGCCTTGTTGAGCACAACAAACCTAAGAAGCTAACGAAACGCCCTTCAGCGGCCATTTCTCTGGAACTCAAAATGTCTATTTTATTTACTTTGACGAGTTGAGATTTTTAACTAGCCAACAGAGCTGCTCATTACTTAATTTTATCAAAACCAACTAAATAATATCCTCAGCATGAAAAATAAGCAAGTAATCTCTTAACTGACATGGGCCATCCTCAATCTAGTAGTTATTGTTATAAAAAAAAATGCATTCTCTTGCCATCAAGTTTTCCCATGTTACCAGGTTCTCTTTTCGTTTTCACAATACAGGGATTAAATATATAGTTTTTAAGACTACGAGGACTAGTTAATCAATTCTTGTATAGTAAAGGGACTAAGTTATAATTGAACTCTCAAAAAAAAGCATCGAAGAGGGGGATGGTATGAAACCACTTCTGGGCATGTTTCCCCGCATACTATGAACAACAGAGCAAGGAAACAGCCTAATGCATCCATGCTTGTCAGGTGTCACGGGCTAGTAGTGACTAGCGACAGGAGTAGAAAGGAAGTTAATGTACCATTATTGCACCTGCTGGCGCGTCATGCACACAGTATCTTTACGAAAGATTATTATGATGACATTGAACGGCAAGCTCCTCTGCTTCCCGGAGGCGCAGACAAGTGGACGGCACGCCGGACGATAAGGAGCCTTGATTTTGGAGACCGATAACTTCTCACAAATCATCTGTAGCCAAGAGGAGAAAAACTTTAATCATCCAGAACATATTCGAAGTTCATTTGCCTAAAAATATTCATCTTCTTTTTATTAATACCATGCGCGCTAACAAATCATATTCCTTTAATGCAATGATGTCACGAAAATAATATCATGGCACCTGTCCAATCCCATAATTCACTTGCTACTTAAGTTTATGTTGGCATTCCTTCACTGGATCTGGTCCAGGCATGGTGGACGTACAAGATCAGACAACTGGTCTGCAGTCCAGATACTTCCACTTCCTTTGAATGATTCATTCACAAGCTATCTCTATCTGATATTTTTTATTATCTTTTTATAATTTTATCGTATCAACATAAAAAAATTAAGAACATTATAAAAAAAGCTAGAAAAATACTTTTGAAGGATATTTTATTAAGGTCTTTTTGACTATCAACAAAGAAAAATGCTTACCAGTATGATTTGATTAATCTTGTAGCTAGACTTGATGCGAAGTTAGATCTTGAAACTCTACAAAACGCGGTCCTTTGGAGTTTTTCTCTGACCGGTATAGCCCGGTGCACATGCTATGCACGTGCCTCCTTTAAATTACACGACCAGGTCCTCATGATGGAGCTAGAGATTTTATAGGAGGATCGCCGCGAACTCCAGCGACCTTCAACTTCAGACAGATTGTCACGTCCCGAGGCAGTATTTATTTTATGAAATGTAGTTTTTTAAAAATTATTTTTTAAATTTATTTGTTATTAAAAAAGTTGGTCAATAAAAAATAATTTTCAATCAACGAAAAATACTTTCTAATCAATAAAAAATATTTTCCGGTCAACGAAAAATACTTTATAGTCAAAGAAAAAATTGACTTAATTTTCAGGAAAGTGTTTCCCCTTTAGCTGTGTTTGTTTTTCGAAAAGTGGTTTCCTGGAAATCACTTTCCAAACTTTTTTATGTTTGTTTGCCAGTAGAAAAGTTGGTCAATGGAAAACACTTTTCAGTAAAAGAAAAATTTGGCTTGGTTTTCAGGAAAGTGTTTTCCTGAAAAATTTAGGGGGAAAACACTTTTCGAAAATTGTGAAAAATTTAGAAATGTCATTATTTGCTGATTATATCAAATTTGATCCTCAAACTTTTAATTGCTATATATATTTTGTTTTGAATATTTATTTTTCAATTTCATCTCTTAAAATTTTATTTTTATATTAACTTTGGTCCTTATTTTTATAATTGTTATTTGCTTTTTTCTTATCATATTTTTATTGAAATTTTTTATCTATCAAATTTGATCCTCATTCTTTTGATTGTTACTTATTTTATTTGAAATAATTTATGAAATGTTGATTATTATTATTTTAATTTCTTCATCTTTTATTTTTTTAAAAAAAATTTAGATTTGATCTCTATTATTTTAATTATTATTTATTTTATTTAAAATAATTTATGAAATTATATATATTTTTTAATTTCATTTTCATTTAACTTTTAAATTTTTAAGATTTGTTTCTCATTATTTTAATAAACTTGAGAAAAATAAAATATTAATAAGTTATTTTTCAGCTTATTTTCCATAACATAACCAAACACTAGAAAATGTTTTCCAACTATTTTCCATTACACTACCAAACATCAAAAAATATTTTCTCATAATTTATTTTTTCCATAATTTATTTTTGAAAATACTATTTTTTTTATAATTTATTTTTAAAAAATTATTTCCAACAAATAAAAGATATTTACTTTATGTCCTAGCCACCTGTTTCCTCCCCTCCAGCTGGGACCTGGAGAGCTAGAAAACGATTATCTTATTCTTCACCAAAACAGGTCTAGAGTCAAAAGTAATGACTCAAAATGCCTTTTTTAACTAGACTCACAAGTCCGAGATTCCGAGATGGTATTTGAAATTGCGAAACAGCTGTACTTTTTTTAATTTTAAATTAATTTTTTATATATATTTTTACTATTTTAATATGTTAAAATAAAATATAAACTTAAAAAAATATTATTTTAATTTATTTTTGGTGAAAACACATTTTATATCGGACACAAAATTGATATTGAAGTTGAAATTTTGAATTTTTTAATTAATTTTTTTAAATTTTTTTAAATTATTTTAATGTGCTATATTAAGAGTAAAAATAAATTTAAAAAATTTAATAATATTATTTTAATATATTTCAAATTATAACTTAAAAAGCCAAACACAAACTTGGGATACCCAAAATTCCTCGCGGCACTCAAAATTTGGAGGCACAAAGGACCGCATATATAATCTTGGTTGCCCTCTGTTTTCTTCCACCTTCTCTCTTTAATCTAATAATCCTCGCCTTTTGCAACCAATGTGGAATGCCTGGTCATTCATGACGACAGACGCAAAGAAAGAAACATTTTTGATATTTCCATCACTCAAGCTGCAAACATGATGCGATTTGAAATAAACATGCATCATGGCAGACAATCTAAAGAATTCAATCGGCCAATCAAGGCACGTTTTTCTTCTTCTTTTCCTTGATTTGCGAGATTGATTCAATAAGTTACCAGAAGAATAGATCTGTTCGTTTTGTAGTTTTATGGTTATTATTTTAAAAAATTAAGTTTTTAAAAAATTAAATTTAGATAAATATTTTATAAAAATTATAATTAAGATTTATGTACTGTAATTATTTTTTAAAAATATTTTTTATTTAAAAATATATTAAAATAATTTTTTTTATTAAAATAATCTGAAAATTAAAAAAATAAAATAAAAAAAATTTAAATTTAAAAAAATACTTTTAAAACGTGAAAACAAACAAAATTTTATGAAACTCAGTTAAAAAACATGTAAAAACTATTTTTACTTCATAAAAATTATGTTTTAAACTCAATTTTTTTATGGGCCTTACGATAAAAAACACAGTTTAATATATTATTAAATACCTAACTGTATTTTTACACCACAATCAAAGCTACATTTAGACACAAACGATCCGAAATATACCTTCATTTCTGCTATGTGAACTTCCAAGATCTACAATTATGCAATGATAGGACATAATAACTTGACAAGGGACAACTTTTTTACACGCAATTCAGTAATAATCCGACCACATTCCATGGGGTGGAAGAACTTTTACCTATTGATATTGGTTGCTAGGCCGGAGCAAAATTGATAGAATTTCAGAGAACTGAGGGCGCTTTGATGGGGAATTGTTCCAGCACTTGGTCATCAGAGATCTTAGGATTAGCAGGCAGTCCTTGGGGATCTCTGGTCTTAAGCCACAAGCAGCTATACCAACTGCTGCCTGCACAGGTGAGCATGCAGCATAAGCAGCCTCGCCGGTCACCATCTCCCAAACCACCATCCCGAAACTATATGCATTGCTCATCCATGTCTCGGTGATATTCTCTGGATCACCTGCAATGATCTGTTTTCAACCAGAAATGGAGGGGATCAGTTCATCTTTCCTGTTTAGGGAGGCAAGTTTATGTATCACAATGACCATAGCATTTGGACAACAGGAACTTGACTGATTGAAGCTAATGTCAAGAATTGCATTGAGTTTAATACATGTCTATCGCTCCTATAGGTAAATGGATCTGAAAAAAGTTTGTGCCCGCATATTGGCTTACAAATTTGGTATTGAAAAGGACCATCAATCATGCCTGAAGTTTAAAAGATCAAATCAGCGGGCTCCACTTATAAACCATTCTGCTAAAAGTGGAACAAAAGAAATATTATAGTGGTTGAGATGATTTGCCTAATGGAGAAAACAAGGGCGCTTATGCAAAAGCAAATGTTGTATTTGGATGTAAAGCAAGAACAATTATGAAGACAAGTTGCGCATGCTCAAACAATCATTCTGGGATGAGTGATTTAAAGTCTCTGTCAGCATATTTGAGTGAAACCAGATAGCACCCGCATACATTGAGTCTAAGCAATGTCCTTGATTACAGTAATAACATAGTTTTTCACGAAAAGAAACTCCTACCAAGTATTCTCCTGGTTAAATTTCCGGTACATTGTAACAGCTAGGAAATTAAAGATTAAAAATGGCATAAATTCACGGTGACAGTTAGCAGTGCTTGTATGTATCCATGTCTTAGTACCTGTATGCAATAAGAGATGGAAACCAGCTACACAATAAAAGACGCAGCACCTATATGCAAATAAACTCAAAATACATCAATGATCTCTCAAAAACTAAACTTTTCCAACCTCAGAGCAAGACAATAAGCGGACATCCCACGGGGGATTAGTGGACGACATGGAATTGTGATTACTTGCTAAAAATTGTGATAATCAAAACAACCTTTCAAATGCATACTAAAGAACAAGATAGAGTGGTTTCATTGTCCACGTAAGCAATCACATCATGGAACCTTGGAACTATGGCAAATTGGCGACACTGTCAACACAATAAAATTTTGATCACGGTTAGGTTCGTGGCCGTGGCAAGTGCTTGTTGAATGGATAGTTATGGTCAGAACTGACTTCTTTCAAAGACATGGATTTGAAACCAGCGAAGGAAGATAGAAAACAAACCTCTGGAGCGAGCCAACGATAACCGTCTGTTTCATACTCCATTGCCTCACCCATGCTCTTGCAAACAGTAACTATGCCCATGTCCCCTAAGCAAGCATTCCCATGCCGGTCCAGTAAAATTCGTTGCGTGTTAAGGTCTCTATATGCAACACCATGATCATTCATAAACCTCATTCCTTCTGCTACATCTGTAGCAATTCTCATTATCTCCTTGGGTTGAAGCTTTTTATTCTTTAGCATTAACTCGTTAACAGATCCACCTTCCATCAATTTGGTCAACACACACAATCCATGATTTTCATCAGCACAAATGCCATAAAATTGATGAATGTTCTTGTGACCACAAGTCATTAATTCCAGCAGATCTTTACGGAGCTCAAACTCGTAAGAATTCCCTTTATCACACCCTTTAAGCTTCTCAATTCCCACCCTTTTGCCCTTATAAACTCCCTTATAGGAACTCGGTCCAATCTGATCAATAAATTCAAGATTATCAGAATTCAAAAGCCATTTCCCTAATTCATCCCCGCCAGAATTAATCGTTTGCCACTCATCAACCGCTACAACTATCGAAGAAGTGGGTAAGGGCATCTCGAGCTGAATCTTCACATTCGGATTCTCAATGCCATTCCTAAAATTTTGTTCGCAGGGATCTTCTTCAATGTCACCAAAGTTTCCTCTCGTATTCTCTTCTTGACACCCACAAAGCCCAAATGGAAGCTTCACTGTGGTTGATTTGGACTTCTTTACAGAAGATTTTAAAGCATTCTCGATACGAGCTTTAAATGATTTCGCTTGACCAGCTTGAACTAAAAGAAGAACAACGCCAAGAGTAAATCCCTTCTTTTCAAAGATCTGTATCTTCTTGCAACAAATGGAAGCACTATCTAATGCACCAGACATTACGGGCCACGAAATGGAAGAGTTACAAGCAAATGTGAGTTTGTATACAGCACCCTGCATCTCATCATCAGACACTTCTTGAATCATTATTGCCGGTTGCTCATCAACTAGTGCCTGCTCTATCAACTTGATGTGAATAAACACTTCTTTCATATCAAACCCTGCCTGAGCATAACTGTCAAAAATACCCAGAATTAATCAGAAAGAAAGAAAAAGACAGCATCACGCAAATAACACAAGCAAACAGAAACTTTGAAGACAAAAGGTAATTTTCTTCGAAACGCTTTTAGAAAGCTTTTTCCGGTATAGTGGAGTAAAATCTCAAATTCTAACATCGATGCTATCTTTCTATTAGTAGACCCCGCCCCAAAAAAAAAAAAGCAAATAAAATTGTGCGCAATCTTTGCTAAATAGGGAGGCAATGTAAATCCAAAAAAAATAAAATTACATCGTTATCTAATTTTCCTCCATTTTCGTGGCCATCAAACAAAACCCAGACGCAGATATTCAATAAAGTAAAGCAAGATTGGATCTCCAGTAAAAAGTAAACCTGAGTGGCAAAGAATCATAGTGCTTTCTAATATTGGACACAAGCTTCTCAGGCAACTGGCTCCCGGGATACAACTGGGTGAGGTTCCGTACAACACTGGCCCACACAACCTTTCTACATCTCTCACTCTTATTACCACTACAATCACCCTGCTGAGAACTCGTTAGATGCACTTGTGAGTCACGTGGTGAATCAAGATTCAATGAGTTTTTAAGTGAAGCAATGGCTTCGGACACATTTCGACTCAATCTTTGAAGCTTTTTTTGCATTGCAGAAGATGAGGAAATAGTGTCTTTCAGTGAAAGATTCGAGCTTTGATCAGATAGTTGTAGAGATGCTGCTTCCGTTGTTGAAGATGATGAGGTTTCTGATCTGTCATGTGTTCTCATTAGGACTTGTTCAACCATGTCCTCGTCTGTGCTGGCTCTGCTTGACCAGCACTCTAGTGCTCCTGCCATGGATTCTCGTTGATGGGCCTTGGGTCAAGACCAGAGTGGCTAAGGTTTGAGGGAGAAAACGAAGGGTTGTTCTATGTTTTGGTTCAGATTCCGAGCTCGGTATTATTATTTTTTGGTTTGAAAAGTACTGGCAGGGGGGATGAAGAGGAGTTGAGCTGTTGGGGGTGGTTTGTCATGGAGGGTGAAGTGCGATAAATAATGGGAGAGGGGGGCGCATGATGAGGACAGATCGCAGTCTGTTAGCATTGCCTTTTGATCTGTTTGTACTTTGTAGTTTGTTGTGTTTTTTGTAGTCGAGTTCCGGACAGACCTCGAAAAAAGTCTTCGACTTGTACAGGCAAAATATCAATTATGTTCCCAGTATATATCAAATCCATGCTCCATCAAATCCTTGCAATAGTTTTAATTAACAAATTATTAAGTGGTCGTTTTAAACTCACATGATTTCCTTTTCTTATAAAAAAATATTCATTCAAGAAATATAAGTAAAAAGACATCAAGACTTTATATTTTTTATATATACACTTTATTCTATTGCGTGAATTTTGTATGGCAAATAAAAAGATCTTGAAGAATTTGATGGATTTTTATACGGAAAGAGACATCATGTGAGTTGTATGTGATCACTTGATTGTTCTGTTAGCTAGAATTAACAAATAATTTAATTTAAGACCTGTTAATACGTGGAGATTAATGGAGATGAAAATAAAATATCAATTAAAATGTTCCTTACAGGTTGAAGGTTTTACCAAGGTTTGCCCCTCGAGGTTTTGTTGGATGCCATGGAAACTTTACACTCCACCTCTCAAGTTTAGAAGCAAATAGAAGAGTCTAAAATATTGTTTCCTGTATTAAAACGAAATCAAGGCCTCAGCCAGGAGTATTTACAACTGAAATTGTGTTTGAATACATTTTTAAAAAATATTTTAATATATTTTTAAATAAAATAAAAATAAAAAGTACATGACATCACGGTACAAAATACATTCTAAAATACAACAATTTTGCCATGATAAAATGTACATGACCCATGAGAAGCTATCCTCGAGTAGCAAGGTTAAAAATACTTCATTTCTTTTTTTGAAAGATGTCGATAACATTTTGGGTACTGGGAACTGCAAAGTTAACTAAGGTGGGTTTGTGTTTTTTATTTTATATGCATCTAGTTGAAAACTCTCTCTTAATTACTAGTTTAAAAAATTATAATTTATAGTTTTTTTAGTAAATAGTTATTTGAAAATATGATTATAATTGTTTTTCAAAATGTTTTTTAACTAGAAATATATTAAAATAATATTTATTATTTTGAAAAAATTATTTTTGACATTAGCATATCAAAATAATATAAAAATATATTAATTTAAAAAAAAATATATAAAAAATAATTTTAAAACAATATTTTTAAAACATAAAATCAAATAAAATAACCTATAAGTAATATTGAGTTACCCTTGTAAAAACACAAACACGTGATGATTTTGGTTTGACAACACGGCTACAGTTGCAGCCTCGCTCGCGTTTCCAAACAGGCTAGCACCTGTGAATGAACTGTGGGTTGGTTGATATCAGTGTTTTTTTCTAATGATTCAAGAGTTCTCCACTTGAAGGCTCTTCTTTATAGCAAGACAACAAGTACAGTAATAACAAATTGTGCACTTCCAGACAAACACATGTATGTGAAATTGCACGTGTTGATAAATCTCAAAAAAAAAAAAGAGTCTGGTCGGATTTTAACAAGGCTACCCACAACACCTGTACCTTCCCGGGAAAGAATCCAATAAAAAGTGTTGTTCTGTTCGTTTTTGAAGTTCAGAATTCCATTTCACAGCAGTTAAAAAAAAATCCTTGTAAAAATCATCTGTGTGTTGCATCAGAATTCAGCAAATTAACAGTTGTAAAAAAAAATTGGATCAAATATTATCCCATGTCTGTCAAATATAAAATTGAAAAAGTGTAATTGAAAAGAAGTTTAACATGATGACTGAAATGTAACGAATAAAAAATGTTAGGGCCCAAAAAGGAAAGAAAGGCGTGGATAATATTGCGAGCAGAGTGTCGGGGGAGGATAGAGGCTGTCAATTTGCCATCTAATTTACATTGTATTTTGTAAGATAAATCTTTAATTCAATAACGAAAAGGCGAAAAATGCAATGGAGCGTAAAATAGAAATAGACATCAAGACCTAAAACAATGAAAACATGATTTGAGAGGGCGTGAATGAAATGAAATTTAATGCAAAGACCAAACTGCAATGAATAAAAAATGCAAGGGCTCAAGAAGGAAAAAACTAACCATGAATAGTGATGTGAACAATGCACTGTGAGGGTGCCTTGTTGGAGTTCATTTGACGCTTCTTGATTTGACGATGATGGCATTTTTTAAAATATTTTTTATTTAAAAATATATTAAAATAATATTTTAAAAAGTATATTTTTAATATTAATATGTAAAAACATAAAATAAAATCAAAAATATTTTTACCCTGCAAACACAAAAACAAACTATATTTAATTTTGCATTATTATTGACTGTATTTTATTTTTATCTCTCCAAGCGGCATTGGAAGTCTATCTACCTCAACAATCCATATATCATCGCAAAATTGAAATCCACGGATACATAATCGAATTGAAGCTACAATCAAGTTTATCACAACATGTTTTTATCTTTTATTCGGGAGCCCACTTGAGAAGAACGGTGCACCTGACCATTTTCTTTTTTCAACTAAAGTGTCCGATGACATTTCAAGAACTTTAATTCCAAAGGATAGAGACGGTGATTATTATTATTATTTGCCTTTTGAATTCAAGTATTAATGCTTGATAGTTGATATCCAAGAAAAATTATTATTTTAATTGAACTGGGTTTGGATAGAAAAAAGAATCCAAAGGTCATTAACAAAATTGCTTGAAAGCCAAAAGCTAGAACCTGAAATAACAAAGGTTTTCTGGTTCGTGGAGTATGAAAGCGATTCAACATGTATAAAGGAAGGAACACATTTTCCCAGTTACAAGAGCGACAGCTAAAAGCTACATCTACAACTTGGCCAAACATTACTAATTCCGCCGTACCAAACACGCGCGTGCTTGTGCTATAAGGCAGTAGATATTTAGGTCCAATTAATCTTTGTATTTTAAAAATATTTAAAAAAAATTAATTTTTTTATTTTAAATTAAAATTTTTTATATTTTAAATTATTTTGATGTATTAATATTAAAAAAATATTTTAATATATTTTTTAATAAAAAATATTTTAAAAAACTATCGCAACCATTTTTAATATATTTTTATAGAAGATGTTATTTTAAAATAAAAAAGTTAAGAAGGTGGAGATAAAATAATATTATTTTACATAAAAATAAAATAAAATAATTCCTAGAGCTTATCTGATCAGATTTACTTGGGTGTGACCAAGATAATTGGATCGATGATCGACATGCTAGATTAACTCCGTGAATATATAACTCCATGAATATATATACACAAACACACGAGATACTGACATGCTAAACTTTAAGTTAATAGGCCACTCATTTGAGTTTGGTAACTGTGGACGAGATCCTAAATGCAAACACACATCGACACACGTTTATCTACTACAGTGCACTTCCTGCACTCTTTCTGTTTGACAATTAAGTTTTCACGCATCAACGTTAAATATACTACATGATTGCTATGTTTGCTAAAACAAAAATTCAAAATATCCAATTTAAATTGGAATTTAGATAATAACAAGATTATGAACCTATACAACGCTGCGGGTCAGGTTAATTTTTTTAAAAAACGTATAAATAATGTTAAGACGTTGCTAATATTTTCTTTATAATGGAAACATACAACTAAACTATTGGGGGAATGGACGCAATGGTTTTAACTCACTTTGTGGATTTAAAAATAATTCAAATAATTTATAAAAATATAGTTTTATTCGATAAAAAATTTAATGTGACATTTTTTAATATTAATATAACAATATAGTTGATTGACTCATGATAATTTAGTTAGTATGTTAAATTTACGACTCAAATTATAAGACTATAATAGCCTCTTATAAAATAATTCGAAATAAATTACGAGGCTTTATTCTTAGTTAACTCAATATTAAATGGTGAAATTAAAATAAAAATAAAAAAGAACCTACAAATACAACTTGAGTTAACATGTCAAACCCACGACTAATATCATAAAATCTAATGTTGAGGGATGATGTTAAAAAAAACATAAAAAATATCAGGAATCAATTAGTTAAACTTGTGATCCAAACAATGAGATCACCATAACCTGATGTATAAAAAATAAGAAATAACTTGATTTAACCCGGGTTAACCTACTAAGTATACGGTTTGGTCATGAGACCGAGACAACCTTGCAAAGAGCGGACAAAAAAAAAGCACGAACCTTAATTCCCAGTCAACATTGTCTAATTCAATGTTGAACAATGAGATTTGTAAAAAAAAAATTACTATAAAAATAAGATAAAAAATATGCAAAGTTATCCCAAGTTAATTTATTAAGCATTATTTTTGAGTTATGAGAACAAGATAACCTATAAAAAACAAACTATAATAAACCATGAGACTTGATTTTCAATCAAGCGTTGTGTTAAATGATAAAACTGGGGAAAAAAAAAACAATCAGTTCAAAAAAGAAAAAAAATATATTAGATTGCATTAACTTGTTAAACCTGTGACCCGGGTCATAAGACGATGACAACCTAGTAAAAAACAAAATATAAGTCAAAGGATATGTGACTCGGGTCATAAGACTAAAATAACATCTTAAAAATATAATAAAGAAATGAAATGTAAAAGCCCGTAACTCTAATCACAATATCAATAGATCTTTATATAAAGCATATCAAAACAATTAAAATTTTTAATTCTCAATCAATTTAATATTGAATAATGAAACTAGAAAAAATAACTTCAGTTAACTCGTCTAACATTATTTTTAGGTGCTAAAGCCAAAATAACATAATAATAATAAAAAAACCAGAGGCTAAATTCCTAACCAATCAATATCAAATGATGTAAATAATAAAAAATTAACTAAAAAAAAAACAAGCCAATTAGATTAATCTGTCAAACATGTTATTTGTGCTATGAGAGTGGAATATCCCAATACAAAATAAATTTTATGTTAAATAATAGAATTAAAAAAATATTAATTGAAAAAATACATAAATAAAAGAAAAAAAATAACTCCAATAAAATTAAAATGAATAGTGTTTTTGGAATTATGGATACAGTAAAAACCTCCTTTTTTTTTAAAAAAAAAAGTTGAAAAACTACTTAAATTGCTTGATAACCAAAGGTTACTTGAAGGTTCACGCAAATTAACAGACCCAGACCACGTGGGGAAATCATCGTGGCTGTGATTTGAATTACAGTGGATTATAACAGCAAACTAATGTATTTGCCATTCAAGAAAAAATCACGCCATGTTGGTTTTTAAGGGTAAATAGTACTTTTTATTTATTTACTTGTCTTTTTAGATTTATTTAAGAGTATCTTGTTTTATTTTTTATTAATAAATCCAATATTAAATAATAAAATCAATAAAAAAATTAATTAAATTCTTTTTAATCTATTAGGTTAAATTGTAAAATTTGTGATTTATATCATGAAAATATAACAATAAAAACCACTTTTTTTTAATTTTTTATTTGTTTTTTTGTTAATATTAGCAATAAACTTATTTATTATTTATTTATAATTATAGTAGCGGTTAGTTTTTCCCGTTAAAAAGATACTCGAACTGCTTGATAGCTAAAGGTTAAAGGGTTCACGCAAATTAACAGAACCCGAGCCTTGTGTAATAATCATTGTGGATGTGCCTTTAATTACTGTGGACCGTGACAGAATTGATATCCTTGCTCTTCGTAGAAAATCACACAATGTTGATTTTTAAGGGTAAAATAATATTTTACCTAAATTCACCTGTCATTATAGATTTGTTTGATGATTTATAGTCTTTTTATAATTTTATGCAGGGTTAAATTACTGGTTACCTTTAAAAAAAAAAGTGGCTTGTCTTCATGAGTATATTAGTCATTTCATTTTTGTTTTTTACAGTTATCGGGGTGATTTGATTATTTACTTGATTGACAAGTAATGAAAAAAGAAAAGTTGCGTGCTTTACGAACATGCCAACAGCAAGCTACCTTATCGTTTTTGGATGATACACGTGGTGATTTCATGATAAAAAAAAAAAAAACCAGTTTTCTCGGTGTTTTTCCACTAGATTGCATTTGTTTATACGACTGCAGCTATGTTTTAAACAAAACACAGCTAAGTGCATGTTTGGTAAAAAAAATAAGTTTTACTGTTCATGAATCCCCCTTTTACTGCATTTTAAACACAGGGTTTCATGAAACAACTCCATGTTACTCTTGTTTCAACAGTAAACAATGGCATGCCTTCTTGCACACTGTGCATGCTAGTTAATTATCACGAACAATGTATCATGTTAAACTGTTCACTTAACAGTATATGCAACATTGTTCTGGTCGGATCGATTCCAATTTAAAATTTAAAATGCATTGAGCTAGGTTTAACCTGTTAAAATAAAACATATTTTTTTTTAATTGTGTTTTATTGCGTACTTACAAAATTAAAAAACTAAAGTTCTTGTCGGATGTAATTCATATATGATGGAATTGTAGATGGTTTAATAGAAAAATAAAAAATATTTTATATAAAGCATTATTTATTTTATGATGTAATAACAATAGTTAAATTTATAATATTTAAATTAAAAACCATCAATATTAATATATATTTTTTAAAAATTATTTTATAACCTCAATTTCAAAAACATTATTAACCAAACACATTAAACTATTTTTTGTTCAACCTCAATTTCAACCACAGTTTTAACAAAACATATATAAATACCAAATCAACCTCAATTAAAAGTACTTTTTATCAAACAACTTTTTTCAAATCACAACCACAACAGCTGCTACAATACCAAACATACTTTATAACGCTGGAGGCTATCTTTTGTGCGTGGCTCGATTCTCATCAGTTTAGCAACAATTAACTTTTCTTCTTTTTCTTTTTCTTTTTCCTTTTGGTTTTCATGTTACCATAACACCTCACAACAACTCCTTGTTTTTTTTCTTATTAAGATTTGGTACCTGTTCTTATGATCACCGTTTATTTTACTTTAATTAGTTTATAGAATTAAACTTGTTTTTTTAATTTCATTCCCTATTAATTTTTTTTTCATTTTAGATTTAATCATCATTTTTTTTGTTGTTATTTTTTTATATTAGATGGTTTTTAGAATCATTTTTCTTTTTATAATTTCATAATCTTTCATTGTATTTACATATCATATTTTAACTTTGTTATTTTTTAAAGCTATTTTTATCCGTAAAAAGTTTTTTAAATTGATTCTTTTATTTATCTTCTCTTTTAATATTAAATCAAGATTCTTGACTCATTTCGAGTTTATAATTTAAACGAGTTGTGAATTTGATGGGTTTGCCCAAGCTTAAAAGATTTTTAGTCATTTTATTTGTTGTTTTTTTTAAAAAAAATTCATATTTTTTAATTTCATAATTTTACATTAGATTTAATTGGATATTGAATTTTATAATTTAATTTTATTTTTTATTTATTTATGATTTTTCACTAATTTTAAAAAGATTTCAAGTCTTTCTATATTTTGTTTGTTTGTTTTAACTTATTTTTAAAGAATTTGTTCTAACTAAGCTAAATTAGTTTATTGATATCTATTCTTTAAAAAAATATATCATTTAATATGATATTATCTTCATTTATTTTAATATTTTTTATGATAATAAAAAAATATATGACTCGCTGTTTAGCACAAGTAATAAAAACTAGTTTGATCACCAAAAATCGAACAGCTAGTTCCGAAGTCTTTCTAGTTTTCAAATATTTTTAATAGCTCTTTTTACCAAATATTCTTCCTTTAACCATCAATATAATCACATCCACAGCCATGGGCACATCGGACTACAACCACAACCAAAGCTATAAGCCAAACATACCTTTATCAAGTAACTAAATCCCAAGCATACCGTTGCAACTCGGTGAGGATTGAATCTGAGCATTTAACGACAAAGAGTGGAAAAAGTGGGACCAAGAGGGGGGGTAGATTGGACGAGATTAGTGGGGTCAGACATTGATCTAACGGTCGGAAAAGTGACCCCACAATGCAAAAATCACGTGATGCAGGGGCCATTTATCCTAGCAAAAATGTCGGGAACAGCCCAGCTACGATACTTGTTATGACATGGGTGGCTGCTTTGCATTACTTGAAGGGCCCACGTAGTCTTTGCTTTTCTTTGTACGCATGTTTGTGATTGTAATAGTTTTTGTTTTAAAATATTTTTTATAAAAAATAAATTTTTAAAAATTAAATTATTTTTTAATACTTACTAGTTTTATAAAAAATTAATTACACGATACTTTCAAGTATTTAATTATATAATAGAAAATAAATAAAAAAATAAAATTTTAATTTGTTTTTCAAGATTATTATAAAAATTCAGAACAAATATTACAAATACAAATTTTTTTAAAAAATAAAATTTAAAAAATATTTATTTTCATAAATTATGTCATATAAGATAAATAATTATAAAAAAATAAGGGCTAGATATAACTTATATAAAAAAGTAAGATGATGAGATTAAAAAAATAATCTTAAACTTATTTAAAATAAAATAAAGATCAATAAAAAATAAAAACCAAAATATACATAAAAAAATATTAATTAAAAAAATAAAAATAAAAAAATAATTAAAATAAAGAGAATAAAAGTTGATATGAAAATTAAATTTAAAGGGAATAGATAAATAAAAATTCAAATCAAAACACATAACAATCAAAATTGATATAATCAACAAATAATTTAATATTTTTGAATTTTTGAAAAGTATATTAAGTCTAAAATAAAAAAATTACTTCCATGGAAACAAAATTAATTTTTCTTTTGATTATATAATGTTTTTCATTAACAATTTTTTATAATAATAAATAAACATGTAAAAAATTAGAAAGTATTTTTTATGAATAAAGGGAATCATAATTTTAAAAAAAATAAGTTTTTTAAAAATATTTATAATAAAGATTTCAAGAAAGAATTTTCAGTAAAATTAATAGAAAATCATGATATATATTTAACCAAATATTTTTTAACATATTTTTAATTATAATCTTGACAAAACACAGTTGTAATCATATTTTATTACCAAACAAACCGGAGAATCGTTTATGATGTTATGATAGCTGCACACGAAATGAAAAGTTTGTACGGAATGTTTTATTCTATATACCGCCCAACGAAGCTATTCATTGCTGGTTGGGCCCTTTGCTCCCGGTTTCAGATAGCCCAGGCTCCATTCCATGAATAGAATCTCTCGAACAGATATTTCGGGCTCTTTTCGCCTGGCCCAAGAAAATATCACGATTTTTTTTTTGAGAAATAGATTTCACAGGATATTTATAAAGTTCACGGTAAAGTATAATAATAATAATAATAATAATTATTATTATTATTATTAATATTAAAAATATATGTTAGATCTTATATTATTAAGTATAAAACACACCTAAACTGCATCAATGGAAAAACTTATGAGAAAAAAATAAAAAAAGTCTATATAATTAATTACAAAAAATTAATAATCCAAAGACAGATGAAATGGTAAAATGGATTCTATAGAAAATAATAATAATAATAAAAAATGAGTGTGTTTGGGAGCGGTGAAAGTGAAAGAAAATTGAAAATACACAAAAGTCCTAATTTCCAAGGTAGGAGAACACGTAAAGGAAAGCAGAATAGCATCATCGTCTTTTTCTAACCAGATCTGGATTAACTAACAATCCATTCTCAAGTCCATCAGTTCCATTGCCAATGCAACCTATCTCTCCATTTAGCGATCTCTGCCAACCTCATCTCTAATGGCATCTACGAGCAAAGTGGACTTATCTGGAGAAGACGACGATGAGGTTTAATTAGCATTTCGATTTTTCATATTCATATATATTAATTATCACAAGATTTATAAGTATATGAACTGATCGTGTTTCACTCACTGGATGCAGCAGCTCGAAAGATTTGATGATTTTACGCTTGCCTCTTCCTGGGAAAGGTTTTTTATTTTTATTTTTATTTTTTGCTATTATAATAGCAAACTTATTTATCCATTTTATTTATTTATCTATTGTTCTTTAATTAATAGGTTTATTTCTGAAATAGAAGCAGTTTGTAGGCAGTGGCTTGCCGATGGTCCAAATAATTTACTGGTAAGTTTTTATCAATTTACCAGTTATAAGATTCCGGGAATGAATGATATGGGAAATAGGATCCATTATGGGTTTTGTTGATTATTTGACTGTAGGAAAAGGGTGCGGTTAAGTTGGATTTTTCGCAGAAGTTATACAAGGTTAAAATGGAGTCGAAATACGCGATGAAAAGCTATAACATGGAGTATTATTTTGAAACCAGCAGCGGCGGTACTTGAATAATTTTGTTCTAAGTAGGTTTAATTATTGCTGTAGAGATTGCAGGAGTGTTATGTGTTTATTTAAGTTCTGGTTGGTGCAGGCAAAATTGCGGATGGGGATAGTACATTGCATGATTTGCAGTTATGCTTTGGAGTGAAGGATTTTTTGGTATTTGCAAATGCATTTTGTTTGGGTTTATTTGAAGTTTTGTTGCAGTCATGACTATTGTGTTTCCGGATTACCAGGTTATTGCTCCTCAAAGTGCCAGTGGCGTGGTTCTTGATTCACCCGAGGCTTCTAAGCTCTTAAGTGCAGTTGCAATTGCTTTGACAAATTGCTCCAGGTGAGTTTTTGAATCAAAGATTCTAGATATTAGTGTAACATGGTGGTTTATAGGCCTACATAGTAGCACTACATTTCATTAGGCATAACAACCTGTTTGTTTTTTGGGTTGATGTAGCACCAGTTTTGTTTCCTTATTAAAATAAAATTGAAATTTCAATAGGTTTTCATGAGGGCTTTCCGAAACTTAATGACTAATTTCTGTTGCTTTAGAATTTAGAATGTGAGCTCATCAAATCAGCTTCTAATGTTTTGTTTTCGGAAATGCAGCTTGTGGCCAGCTTTTGTTCCAGTTCATGATCCTTCTAGGAAGGCTTATATTGGAATTCAAAATATGGGAACTGTTTTTACTAGAAGATTCGAGGCTGATCGTATCGGTAGCCAGGTTCCTGTAAGGCTCATGCACTTGGAAGGGTTATACGAGTTATTTGTCTCAAAGTTTGTAAGTCTCCTGTATATTTGATCCTTTATAATGATCTATTTAGGACATCCTCTTATCTTTACTGTTCCACCAACCTATGAAATTATTGCATTTTTTACCTTTTTGCAGAATAGTCAGATAATTCATGCTCATATATTTTCCTGCTGTATTCTTTACACACATTCTTGCTGTTAAACTACTCTTCTTTAAGTTGTTAAAGAAAAAGATGTAATTTCCAGCCATGTGCCTCTAGAGAGGAAAGTAATTTCTGGATCAGAATCTGCTTCAAAAACCTATTCACACCTAAATTTGTTCCCACTTGATCTCCCTTTTTGCTTGGCATTTATGTTCACTTGTGGATTCTTGTCCTTCTCAATGTTACCGTGTTTTTATCTGATGTTGAAGGCCTACTCTACCCTGGACTTTGCTATGCATCTTTACAAAGTTCATTTTACAATGACATCAACTTATAGAACCATTCACCATGATGATGATGATGATCTCCAAAGTCTTGGTACTGAAAAAGAAGAATATGGTGACAATCATGGTAGTGAGACCCGCAGTAGATCTCAATGGGATGATGATTGTCCATGGAGTGAGTGGTATTCTGCTGAGGACCCAGTAAAAGGTAAATTTCTATGGCTGATTATTGTCCTTGTTCCATGGGTGATTAATAATATTTCATATTTGTGGTTGCTGTCCTTGTTCCATGGTTGATTCTATTGGACTTTTAGAGAGTGGAATATGTTGGATAGAAATATTTCTAGTTTCAAAGCACATGCTCACCATTTTACCTGGCTTGTCCCATGCATGCTCAAATATCCAAAATGAACTTCATTTCAACTACCTATCTATTTTGTCTATCATCTTTGTCTCTCCTTTTTCTTTGGCATCCAGGTACCATACCTGAAGTTCTTTTGAGCTAATTAAAACACATCTTTGTTTGTACTGTAAACCTTTTCTTTCTGAAGATTCATTTTGTTATTTTTGATGCTTCATTAAATGGCACAGGACTTGAATTGACTGCCACATGGTCTGAGAAGACAGTTGAAAGCTCTCTTGAAATGGCTGAACTTGAAAATGCATCACCTTATGAAGCTGAGAAGTGGATGATTCTTCCATTTTTGTCTCCAAATCTGTGAGAAATTTCTTTCAATAGATCACTTCACACGCAATTATGATTAGAATATTATTTTTGTTAATTTTGTGATACTATTAATCATAAAATCTTATTCTTACTATTTCTATGTCGTGGGTCCATTGCTGGGATTTTTCTTTAGTCGATAGCCATAGTTGCTTAGAGGTGTCATCATGAAGGTGATATGAACTTCTATTAATATCTTTTTTAACTCTAAATTCAAGCAATTAATAAGATTTTATGGCTTTTCTGTTTTCTACCCTTTAGAAAGTGAGGCTTTCTACAAAGGAGTGAGTATGATTTCTTGAACCTGCTTGTCTGAAACTCTTGGTTCTTTTCTATTTCCTTGTCAAATAAATTCAGATCAGAATCCAAATTCCTTGTGCCAAATTTCCAAATTCATAAGTTGCACAACCTTAATCCTGAGCTTTACCAATCACCATATAAAGATTCCCCCCATTCACTGTTCTCCACTGTGCTTTGTGGTATGGGTTGCCAAAATAAAAGCAAACAAACCAAAATATATTGCCATCAATAAACTAGTTTTTCCTTTTCACCCAATTCTGATATTATAAATATGATTAGCATATCCCGGTAGATTCTCTTTTTACTTGCGGTGCCTTCCATTGCTTTTTATTGTTATCTTAACTTAGGTAATTTTTTGTACATCTGAAACACTCTTATTCCTTGAAGTGATAGTTCAGAAGGAAACAGAGTTGGCTTTGCTTCCCAATTGCGCCTTTTGGTTGATGCGCTAAATATGTCATTTGATGCCCAATTTATGGAGGATTTTGTGTCAGGTTTGAAATGATTCCTAATGTCTTGTCCTGTCAATTTAACTTGGTTGCTTGATAACTTTTTCTCTCATTCTTGGTTTTGGTTTGAAGCAGTTGAAAACCCTGGGTCTGATAATCTCAAGTCCTCGATGATTGTACCGCCACCAACTGTTCTTGATCGTGTGTTCAAAGATCTTTTTCATGAGGGTACAAATTTTGTATTTGGTTTTGCTGGGGGTTGGGGTTCTGCTTGGTTCTGTTCTCTTTAATTCATAATTTTATCATAGTTAAATGATATTTCACTTCTTCAATACTGTATATGCTGACTGGTTGTTTAGCATCAGTCATGAATCCAATAAGAGCATGCCTAGACAAGTCTGAGCTTCATTTCTTGTGCTTGGTTTATCTAGATTGCCAAACTGCCTGGAAGAAGCTTTTAACTTGCTTAAAACATACTGGACATAATTGCTGGCACATTTTAGTGTTTAAAATATTGTGCCAATGCTAACAAGATTACAAAATATCACTACTCTTTCATGAACATGTCACTGCTGCATGGTTAGTGCTGCTCTGTCTAGACCCATTTTGGATAGTATGGGCACAGTTTATCCTATGCTGAGTGTAGCTGAAATTAGCCTGGTACTGTAGATGAAGGAAATATGAGAAAACATAGAATAGAAGTCATTGAATCGCTGGAAATGGTACAAGTTAAATTAATGGGGCATTATTTGAAGGAAAATACACAGGATTTAGATGCAATTGGAAACTGTTGAGTACCCATTTCTGTTGAAGGTTTCTAACTGTTATCTTTCCTCCATCAGGATCACAAGTCGCTGCATTTGCTAAAGGCGAGCATAAGATTTCTCGAGCTATTAAAGGCGCACCATTTGGATCCCTTTTTGCACAGTTTTGCTTGCATGCTCTATGGGTGGGGACCTGCAATATACGCGGTACGTGTAAAAAAGGCATATGCTGTATTTGTGTAATATAGATTAAGAATATAGTTATCTAATTGCACAACACATGAATTTATTGATTTTTTTTTTTTATCTCTGTTGTTTCTCTTATATGACTAGGTTTTTATTCTTTTATGTATTTCAGCTATTGCCGTGCTCTGGATAGAGTTTATTCGGGAAGTTCGTTGGTGTTGGGAAGAGTCACAGCCTCTACCTAAAATACAAGCCAATGGCTCTATTGACCTATCCACTTGTTTGATTAACCAGAAACTGCAAATGGTAATAATGTGTTTGACATTAGAAAGCTTATCATCTTGAGTTTGCCTGGTGTTAGCTTTTGAGAGTTGGAACTTTTGAAAAACCTGTGCTCTGTATTTTCCTTTTCTTTTTAAAATATCCAGGTTGATGTTTTCTTGCTCAAAACTCATCGTTTTCCTTGTAAAATGACTTACTAATTTGGCACACAGGCAACTTACTTGGCATCATGAATAAATCTGGTAATTAAAAACCATGAAAATGTTGACCTGTCTTGGAGGAATTGGGATGGGTTCTTGTTTTTGTTTTTCAATGAAGGAAAAGTTCTCGAGACTTGTCGGTCTTTTTATAAAGAGATATTCCTTGCCTACTCTACTTCGATTTAGATCTGATAATTAAAAAATCCTGCATTACTTTTTGTCAAGAATACCAAAATTGCTTAGTAATCCCTATGATTGGATGCCTTTGGTTTGTCTCTCTATTTCCTTTTTGTTTAATCATTTTCTTCTCCATTTTCTGATTTCAAATTTGCTACTGCTTGCTGGAACTCAGTCGACTGTCACAAATAGCCCTTTATTTTCATCATAAAAACTATCAAACAACTTATTTTAAGCCATAATCTAATCACTAATCCAAATAGCACAAAGATCTTCCTAATCACTAAACTAGCTTGCTGTCTTGGAAATCCTTAACCTAATTTTAACATTTCCCACAGCCAAAAAGCCAACAAAATTCATCTTTTTAAATCCCAATTCATACGCTGGTTTCAGCCTCTACCTAGCAACACACTCATCATCAAATAAACAATGTTTTTCAATTGTCATTTGTAGCGCTCTATTCTGGTATGACATACGATTTATAAATGAAACTATTCAGATTCAACAAGGATCTGAAAACATCTAAGCACTTTGTATGTGCTCGTTTTATAGCACATGTGGAGTCAGTCATATCATTTTGCTTTTTGCTGCTCAGCTTGCTATATGCATTGAGAAGAAGTGTGAAATGAATGAAGACTTCCAAGATTGTGTAGGCAGCAATGAGCATACTTATGATCGTATGGAGGTGACATGGTGTTTTTATTTTAAGTTCTTTTCTAGTGTTTTGTTGCTTACTGAGTTGAGCTCAGTTGATTGTGTTTTGTTTTTTCTTCTTGGCATTAAGTGTTAGTTCAATGGATTATGCAGGAAGATAGTCCGGTTGGGGACAAGACAACCAATAACCAAAAACATGGTGATGAGTTTGATGGGATTCAAGACAGGTGAACTAAGCAAGTGAGAGCTCCTTTATTTTCTATGTAAAATTGGCTGGGCTTGAGGGTATTGTATTGTTTTTCCCGAACTCATCAGTTCTATCCTTTTAAAAAATAAGGGGTAAACTTAGATGAGTCCCCAATGTATCACCTGTTTCTCAATGGAGTCCCCAAACATTTTTTTTTTTAATAAAAAATCCTCAATCGAACCCTGTCTGAAGACATCGTAAATCTTGACAGAAAACACCAAGTTCTTTAAAAAATGATGTTTTTTTTTTTTCCCTTCATGAATAGGCATTTTTGACATAAAACATTAATGGATATGGATGAAGGGACCTACTTGATAATTTCTGATACATTGGGGAACCAATTGAGCAAAAACATTCATGGGAACCTAAGTTAGAGCTGGTTTATAGGTGAGGTTGCCTAGAAAATAATAATTTGTGCTTGACTTTTGGAATTTCCCATTTAATCAACATTGTTTTGCTGCGCATCTTTTCTTCCCATGGAGTTAAAACATGAATCTCTCATAAGCTTGAAATGGTAGGATGATGCCTTAGCTTTTTTGTGAAATATAAAATTACGCTTCTTCTCCCTTTAACAACCAATCTGGGCATCACACTCGTAACAGTGTATTTCAATTCAGTTTCTTCCTTGTTGTGCTAAGGTTGTTTGCATGTCTTTGGTGTTTTTTTTTTTTTTTTGTGTGTGTGTGTGTGTTAGGAGAAAAGTAGCTCCTATGAATCTCATGGATGAACATACAGTAATTATATTTCAGTTATAATAAAAAATAACTATGTATTAGAATTTTGGCGTTCTTCATCATCAATTTCTTTTCCTTCCATGATCTGGTCCATTGTATTCTGCCTTTTCTTCTTTTAAATTACATGTAAATACATGGTTGTTGGCTCATTATGCTGGTGTTTATGTGCTAGTTTATGTACATAAAATAGTTTGGATGCTTACTTTTCCATTAAAAGAACCTCTGAAGTTTAGGGTTTTTTTTTTTTGTGGCAATATTGCATGCTATTAAAAAGTTCATGAAGTAAATTTTTAGAGATCAAAGTTGTTAGTATAGAAATGGTTCCTGATGGACTTGGAGTTTTTTGGGCAGAGTTGTTTGAATTGGGCAGAGCTTTTTTTGTTAGAAATGCGTTTACATTCTGATATGAAGAAATACAGTATCGAACATTACAACCTTTGGCCTTTCACCATCAATAACAATTCATTTTATCCCATGCATATTCCTGGCACATAATTTTGCTATCCATGTGGCAGCCCTTTGACAGAGGATCGTTTGCATGGGAGTGGAACGACGACATCAAGGCCTAGCATGAAGCACGGAGACATTCAATCTACTGATTTGAAATCTTCTGATCATAACAGGAGGGGCTCAGCTGGTGCTGTGGGGTCTACGAAGCTTCTGAAGTCTTATCAGAGCATGCATGCCCCCTTCACACAGGTTTTTTTTATCTCTTAGAGTCTGGACCATTTGGCATTCTTATCACATGATTGTTATCAACAAAGTTAAATGGATAAAAATTATTTATATTTGTCTGTTAAATGTTACAGGATGCTCCACTTATGACAGAAGACATGCATGAAGAAAGACTGCAGGCTGTTGAAGCATTTGGGAATTCTTTTGTAAGCTCAAATTATTCATTTACCCGCAACAGTTTTTCCGTTGTCACTAAATTATAGCATGGCTGTATTGATATGTTGTTTGTCCCCTGGTTGGGATGGGTAGGCCCACCACTTCATAGTATGGCTGTATTCATATGTTGTTTATCAACATCAATTGTGAGGAGCTGTGACTTGTGAATGAGATGATCTAATTTAAAAGCTCTCAGCTAGTTTAGAGTTGGAAGGATTTCGTTGGCACCAGGCAGCCGACTTTCATTTGCTAAGCCTCAAAAACCTTACAGAAGTTTGTCTTAATGTCTGATAGTGTGTTTGTGCCTGATAGGACTAAACATCTTCATCACAGTAGAACAGGAAATACAACTGATCTTAGTTGGAATTCATCTGTTCAATAAAGCATGGGTATGGACTACCCTTAGTTCGGCATCATAAAAGAAAAAAATGAAATACTAAACCTTAGTTCTTTTTAGTAAAAAAGAGTAAGTTTGTTGTTATATGCATCAACAGGTGAAAATGATTTCAAACAATCTCTGCATGCAATTTTAAAATGAGTACCCTTGTTACTCTTGAAAAATCATGCTATAATGTGGATTCTGGGATCTAACATTTGACGAGCAAATACTTTTTTCAAAGTTTTCTATCTTTATTAATCAAGAGGGTGTAATATTTTATTTTGTGTTGGTGAAAGAAACTTATAAATTGATTAGCTGAGGAAGCTTTATGCTATTTCATTCCAGAGCTTTTCTGCTCAGTTGGAGAAAGATATCTTATCATCAGGTACGGAATAAGCTTCCATTTTTTCCTTTTCAAGTCCTTGTTATTGTCAGTTTGTTTTGCAGTTCATTATTGTTGCCTTTTTGTAATCATGTCCAAAATATTCTTTCAAAAAAATTTTAATCAGGGGAGGGCTTCAATAACAAACAAAGTGCTTTTTATATATATATATAAAAAATTATAGAAAACAACAGTACTGTACATTATAATTGAAGATAAGTGTTTGTTCATCACATATTGCACTCACATCGATGATGTGATAAATGTCCTTGTGTGGATTGAGTCTGTATTCTTATTTAAAAGTATTTATTTGTCGTCAAATGTGCATTTTCAAAGGCAACCACAGTTTTCTTTCACTTTCCTAAGATTTTATATTGCAATCTTTGAAATTTGAACTAGACATGTCAGCATTCAAAGCAGCAAATCCAGATGCTGTTTTTGAAGATTTTATTCGGTGGCATTCACCGGGAGATTGGGAGAATGATGATAATAAGGAAAGTGGACCATCTAAAAGTCCAGTGACAAAGGGCTTGAAGGATGATTGGCCACCTCATGGCCGGCTTTCACAACGGATGTCGGAGCAAGGGAATTTATGGCGAAAGATTTGGAATGATACTCCTGCTTTGCCAGTGTATGAGCAGAAACCTCTACTAGACCCCCTTCGAGAAGGAGAGAAGGTCAGATTATTTTTTATTGCAATCTTCACATTAAGTTCAGCTTGTACCAATACCAACAAGTCTAAGTTCTATTTCATGCCAAGCCATGCTATGTTTGGTGTGTGATTATCATGTTTGTGCGGAAAAGATGAAGGACATTAAACTTATTCAATTGAAGGACTGGTAGATGTTTCTTGGAGGATGAGTGCAGTTCGCCAAAAGCATTCATCCTCAACTTTGTGTCTTACTATTCTGATTGTGCTATGAAGTTGTTACTGTTACTCCCAAAATATCTATAATGATTTCTTAGCTTCTAGATACCCCAGCTTGTGCTATTTAGCTAAACAAAATCAGAAGTTGTGATGCTTATGTTCAAACCTTTTGAGACTATGCAACGGGTTACATGGAAACAGTGCACATCGTTCTTGGCTGAAGCTTCAGAGCCAGTTACTTGAAATTTGACTAAATTCTATTTCTGCTTAGGTCTGTCTATTCATACCTTTGATATTTTGAATTCTTTTCTAATTAGCTCTATAATCCGCTCCACTAGCTCCATTAATTGCAAACAGTAACCTGACTGGCTAGTAAATGAAGTGGCTACTTACATGTAATATCATTACCTTTTAGAGTAAATATCACAGCTGATTGCAAATTCACAGGCCTCTCGTGGCTCTTTTAGGAAAAAAATTTAAAGATAAATGTTTTGATTGATATCATATATTTTGGTCAGGATGTATTCCTGTGTGTTTATAGTTTCCCTCTTAGCTCCTTTTATTGTTTTGACCAATTAAAGGTTACTTGAATTCTATAGATCCTTCATTACTTGGAGACATTGCGGCCTCATCAACTGCTTGAGCAGATGGTTTGTACCACCTTCAGAGTGTCAGCTGACACACTAAACCAGACTAATTTTGGAGGCTTGAAGCAGATGACAACAAAAATGGAGCAACTGTACCGTACTATGGCTTCCACATTGAAGCCTTTGCAAAGTAGATCCTCTCTTCCTTTTTCTTTTCATCTCGCCATGCTATTAAACTTCTTCGTGAGTGAGTTCAATAAACTTGGCAAATCTTGTCTTTTATGGCAGCAAATCATGTATCTGGCAACAGTGAGACCATCGAAGACCTAAGACGCCTCTGTGTTATCTTTGAACATGTTGAGAAGTTGCTTACTCTTGCATCTTCTCTTCATCGGACGTTCTTGCAGGCTCCACGCCTCTCTGAAACAATTTTCACCGACTACTACAACTTCTATCTTCCAAGAATGGGAACAGGGTCACCGGGTTCTCTAGAAGTTGATGAAAAGGTAAAACTTCTTTCATGACATGAAAGCTGTTTCCTGTTAATAGTAATACCTCAATCTGATTGTACTGGCTCCTGGATTTGTATCAAGTGATGAGTTAAAATTGAAATGAAAGGATATTTTAATATCCAGCAGTATTGATAATGCCATCTTCAAAATGATTTTGTATTGACTCAAGCTATACCTACCGTCTTATAGGTTTGAAGTGGATAACTACACATGATATACTTGAAATGGCACCGCTGAAATTTTCTTTAGTGACTATCTTGTATTTATTGATTGGGGTCGAGAACCTTGGTAACCTGGTAGTTTTATTTTAACTTGGACTGACATGACATGGATCTGTTGTCTTCACCTAGGAATTTGACGTCAAGTATCAAGTAATGACACGCGAGAGACAGTGTGTATCGAATATGTTCTCCCCCCCGACTGCTAACCAGTCATGGAGAAAAGTGCTAAGCATGGGTAATCTTCTAAATGGTCACGAACCTATTGTCAGGGAGATTATATTTTCAGTGCGTGATAGCTTGAGAAACAACCATTATGCAGCTCACAATCCAAGAGGTTTTCAACGAGAAATAGAGACATATCGAATGTATATATGCGGAACCTCAAATGACCTTCGTGTAGCACTCTCTGTTACCTCGTGTGATTGACATATCATCTTGTACATGATAATTATTCTTGCCTGTATTGGTTCAATATCCATCATTATTTCGAGTTTTATCAGTTGACCATTTCTGATCTTTCTGGGTTTGTAATTAATGTTTGAAGGGATTCATGAGGACAACCAAAGCATTGCCTTGAAATGACTTTCCGTGGCAAAAGCAGAGTATCATGTGTGATTTCCGTTTCGAGTTCTTGTATTTCCTTAAATATGTATTTGTCGGAGTTTGCAATGGAGGCTGGGATATCCTCACAATTTCCTCCACCGAGTCTTGCCATGGCCTATGAGATGCATGGCATCCACGGATATCATCAAAGGAATGGGTTCATGACTTCAAGGGTCGTTTCACATACAGTGGAAGGCGGGACCAAAGTGGCTGCTTTTTCTTCAATTCCGCTCTAGAAATTTCGAGGATTTTAGAGAAGAGAGGAAAAGCTAAAGTGTACGCACTCACGATAAATTATACCTTAGTTGGACAAGATAACTGTGAAGTCTATCAAGGACTTGAAAAACAGAACCATCCTTTGAAAAATTGTACCATCCGGAAATAAACAAAACAAAGCCTTGTACTGGATGTCCAGTCCATCATTCTACCTCGCAATATTTTTTTAAGACAACGTTAGAAATAATATCTGGATGTCGATCTCTCTCTTGATCTTTGTACATAATAACCAGATTACCCTTGTACGTACCAAGTTTGAGGACTTTTTGGTCAGCATCGCATCGCTAGTTAACAGACCCCGTGCGGTTTTTTCTTCATAATTTCAATTTATCATGCTTCCATCAAATTTAATTTCTTGTCTGTAACTAAATCACCTAAGCATATACACTCTATTATTTTTTCGTAACAACGAAGTAGCGATCATCATGATTCTTGAATAACTTGTAAAATTCAAATTCTTTGCAACATTAGGTGTGGAGCCTCTGGAATTTAAAGATCAGGATTGCACTAGTTAAAGACATGTTGTCTGTCAGGCAGACTTTATTTTTTTATATAAAAAAAGAATGAACAATGAACATGTCACCTAACTTTTGAGAAAAAAGAAGTAGTCATAAACATGGACCTAGACTTTTTTGTTAAATTTCTTTGAATATTTTGTTTTTGTTTTTTTTTATATATATATAAAATAAGAATAAAATTCTTTTAAAATTAATTTATTAAAATAATATTTGAGGAATTATCCAATTATGCTATTTTTTTTAATTAAGAAGATTTTATGATATTATCAATTATTTTATGAATAATTATGTATTAAAATAACGTGTAGAATTTTTAAAATAATAGGTTCATTAATATGAATGAGAATAGAATAACTATTTTTTTATTGTAAGATCTTCATCTATTTTTTTTTAAATTTATTAAATTTATATATCTTTTTTAGAAGTATGTGCAAATTATCGTTTAATGTTTTTGTTTTCAATTGAAATTTGTTTCCATGATCCTAACAAGTCTAAATTCAAGTAAAGCTTCTTATAAAAAAAAAAATGTTCTTGTGAAAAAAAAAATAGAATTGCAACTTAAGGGATTAGTAGATATTCTATCGTGTGTGTGTGATTATATATGTATTATATAAAAAGAAAAGACATGATAGGAACATCCACATGAATGGGTAGTAGCCTTGTAGGGTTGATTTAAGATAATAATAATAATTAAAAGAAGAAGAAGAAGAAGAAGAAGCGTGTCGTCCATACATGATAACCCGCGTATAACAATTATCAGCAACGCTTTCAACAAATATTATCATGCACCAGGGGGTCCATCTTCATTTTACGTTTTAAACGTCGTACGCTTTTGTCTTGGATAAAAAGGACTCTTCAAAGACGCAACTTTGATGATTTGGTAACGACATTCCGTTCAAAATAAAAAAGGGAATTACTAAAAATGTATTAATATATATATATATATATATATATATATTAACACAATAAAACTATATAAAAAAACACAAGTTTGATGTTTATTTTAAATAAAAAATAATTTAATAAATATATAGTATTGGTGTTTCTAATCAGATATTGATTAAATCACTTAACAAATCAAGATTTAATTTGTTATGGTTTTTATAAATCGATTAAAGTTGGTTTTAGATTTCAATTAAAAAACATCTAATATATTTTCTTAAAAAATAGTTTTTAATTTAAATAAAAAAAATATTAATTACCAGTTTAGGTCAAAATTTCATTTAAGTGAAAAGTTAAAAGTTATATCAAATTATTAAAAAAAAAGTTGTTTAGAGCCGGTTTTTACCAAATATATTTATACCTTAACCCATTTTTATTTTAAATCATTTTATAAAAAATAACCTCCAAACTATAATTCAAATTAAGTTAAGTATCATTTGCTATAAGAAATGTCAAACTAACTCTATATTTTCATGCAAACGTACACGATCTTTAAAGAAAATCAACCTTCAAATATTTTGAATGAAAGTGTAAAGAAAACACATCAACCAAAACTCAAAAGTATCAGAAAGAACAACAGTTCAGACAATACCAAAATCATATATATTGCCTCCAATGATGAATCAAGAAATAGTTTTTTTTTTTTTCAATTTTCAAGTCCCAAGATTAGAAACTTCAAATTATTGTTTTTTTTTTTTATCGCACGATGAAATTGAGTCCATATGCATCTTCACTCCACTGTACTCTATAAAACGTGTATTGTCAATAATTGGCTTGATTCCTAGAACACAAGATTGGAAATTTAATCGCATTTAAATTCGAGAGACTACGAATGGGTGATCCTTAACAAAAGCCAAGTAGCTCAGCTAACATGCGCTTATCATTAGTTTCATAATTATTTATTTAGCACTCGAGTCAAGGCTAAGGATATCCCATCGACAGAGGTTTCATTTTCTTAGCTCTAGCTGTGACTACCTGTAGTGATGAGTGATTAAAAAGGAATCCATGGTGGTGGGTCACGCCTAGCTATGAAAACACCTAGTATGCAACGCCATTTTTCGTCAAAACACTGTGAAAGAATCAACAAAAATAAATTTGTGGGGTTGGGAGATTGACATAAATTATGAAAAGAAGGCACTAGCTAGAGGCGCCTTTTCCCCCCTCAAGAGAAGATAATTAAATAAAAACACTGTAGAAAATGTAAAGAGATGAGATTGCAGTGCGCAAGACTCCATGATATCACCATCATCCCTGTGGAAGTTTGGATGGCTAGCTACTGGTTGTTAACCAGTCTCTATTTTTCTCCCAACGTGTGATCCCTGTTGATAATGGTGCAGACAGGCATGGCGTCCTTCCAGCTCCAGGTTACAATATCTGTCAAAAGATGCTACCTTTCACTTGGCTGTAGATGTATTTACTTGAACTGATGACAGACGATTGATCCCGACAGGAGATGCCTGTCCAAGAATGGCTGAGGAAAAAAAAAAAAAACGTTGTATCTATCCCCTACTTCAATCATTGATTGTTATCAACATCTGTTTGCATCTTAATTGGACAATCCAAGCTGGTGCAGTGCTTTCACCACTGATGGAAACCCCAGGTTAAATATTGATTAACCAAAGAGGGTGATGGTCATAACATCCCTTTCGCTAATAATAGTTTTTTTTTTTTGGATAAACTTTTTTTTCCTCTCTCCAAGCTTGTGCAATGCTTTCACCACTGATGGAAACCCCAGGTTAAATATTGATTAACCAAAGAGGGTGATGGTCATAGCATCCCTTTCGCTGATAATAGTTTTTTTTTTTTTTTGGATAAAGTTTTTTTTTCCTCTCCTGTTTCTATCTCTTTTTAAATTGATTAATTTACGGGTGGAGTAATAGGTATGCGCACCCAGTAAGAGTTGTGAAATTATTCAAAAATAAAATAAAATGGCGATTATGGGAGGAGAGAACGAGAGAAAAGGAGGGTTGAATAATAATAAAAAAACGGAGGGGCTGCCATCTGGGAATTTTTCCACCAACGACGGGTAGTTTTAAACTATTTTTGTACCCGCGTTCTATCATCGCTGGGTGGTTTTTTTTTTTTTTTTAGTAAAGAAAATAATATACAAGCTATTATTTTTCAGTCTAGTTCACGCTATTGGATCTGTCTTTATTTTTTAAAAAGGGGATGGATAATCTGTCGTTGTTCATTCCATAACTATTTTTTTTTAAAAAAAAATAACAGGTGGTGTATTGTTTGTTTTATTCAAAATTCAATGATTATGGATGACCAAAAAATTAAAGGGTTTGGTTTTTTTAATTTTAATAAATCTATAAAATGACTTTAACTAAAAATCTTCAAGAACCCTAAATTCTTCCGCTGTCAACTCTGCCTCATCAAGAAGTTGAATGAAAAAATATCAAAGAGAAAATTTTTTATCAAATAAAACCCTTTAATACTTATTTTACTTATTATTTTTACTTTGATCCCCTATTTAAAAGGGGGGATGATTTGTCGTTGTCCACGATGTGTTGCTTGCTTTATATAGAATTCAATAATCAGGGATCACTGAAAAATCATGGGTTTGGTTTTTTTCTAATTAAAAACTATTTTCAAAATGTTTTTGATTTAAAACATTTAAAAAACATTCTGAAAACATTAATAAAACTATTTATGGCATTAAAAAACTAAAAAAATAGCTCAAAGAACTAGAAATCTCCAAGAACCCTAAACTCTTCCCCCTGTCATATCTGTCTTATTGGAAAGTTGAAGGAAAAAATATCTAGGTGAAATTCTTTTCATCAAATGGAATCTATTAACATTTATTTTACCTATCATTTTTACTTTAATTCCTTATTTTTTAATTGGATATTAATTTGAATTTAATTGTGTAAAAAATAAGTTGGAGAATTAAACTAATTTTTTTAAAAAAATCACCATATCGAGAATGATTTGTGAGCGGATGAAAAAGTAAACAATGATAAATTGGTTTCCCACCATGCTTGCTTTCTGTTAATAATTAATTGCCTTAGGAGTGTGAACTAAGGTGATTTGTCATGAACAATATTAAAATTGAAAAATATTAATTACTCGTGATTGACGAAATTAATAAGACCATGATGAGTCTTACGTGCTAACACACGCGCGTATAGTAATTTCTATGATTTTGATCATCACTGATTCCAACTCTCTGTATATGTCACGTACATTGTCTCGCACGGCTCTCAACAAGAGAACTCGTCTTCTTTTTCAACCATCCACATAGAAATCTTAATTCACATCTGAAAAGCTATATGTTTTGGTTAAAAAAAAAAAATTGGATAATTTGGAAATGCTTTACTGGTGAGCAGTAAAGCCCTGCGGACTCCTGCTAGTACATCTCGTTTCTTTTAAAGAAATTCCTTAGGGTTTGCAATTGATTTTGTGTTTATGGCCATTAGGGTTTCAAGATCCAGATCAACTCAAGGAGGACCTGAACCTTACGTAGTTCGATTCCTTGCTTTAATGAGTGGCAAAATGATTAACAACTTGTGCTTTAATTAGGTGGCAAGCATCTTATTTCTACTTACACTGTTTGATGCACTTTCAGACAAATGATTGAAACTTCATAGCTTTTGCCTTCGTTTCTTTCCCCGCACGTCACTTCTTTAACTCGGTTCTTACAACGGTGCTCTCTTTTCGCACCGGCATTATGTACTGTGGACTGCTTTGCTGCCCCCATCAATACCTTGAAACATCTGCACTTGTCCCGTCAGGGCCTCTAACATGGCACACCACGCGGATGGTTCTTGTCAGTCGAACTCGGAAACAGGGCGTCTCGTACTCAAACTAATAATCGACAAAATTAAAGACAACAAATGGAGGTAAATAGGGTTCACTTTATTGAGTTTATCCCATGTTTGAGCAGGTCAATTTAATTTTTAACCAAGATCCAATTAATAATTGTACAACGTACAGCACAGCTCTCATGAAAGGCTCTGGTACGTACGTAACGCAGTAGACCAGGAAAAAAGAAAAGAAGAGCCCGTCCTCGTTTTCCCTTTTGTAGTTATGTTGCGTTGCGTCACTCGAAAATTCTTGGTGAGGGCTTTAAATCAGATTCACAAGTAACCCATCATTTCCATTCCTCTCTCACTCACGTTAATAATCGTCCAATGGTAAGAAGTTCGAATTAATTTTTTTTATTAATATTAATGAGTACTAGAAACTCATTTAATTATTAGTTTTAAATTTTATAAAAATTAATTGAATTACGTGTCAGTTTACTGAATGCCTAAAGGAAAAATATATATATATAAAAAAAAACTTTTCCTTTCTTTAATTCCACTGACATTTGGAATCCCACTGCAAATAATATAGTACCGCTACTGAACCGCACCATTTTTAAAGTACTACCAGCCAATAAAGAAAAGGGGATTCCCCCGAAGTAATGACAAATTCAATATTTACCTCACTCTTCTTGCATGGTGTATCAAGATTCTAACAGCCCCTGGAGTAAATATTTGCACTGTTAAAAGAGCTGCTCTCATCCCGGCCAGTAACTTTGAGGTGCTGCCTTTTATTTTATTTTTTGAAATATATTAAAATAATATATATTTTTTATTTTTTAAAAATTATTTTTAATATTGGAAAATCAAAATAATTTAAAATAAAAAAACTATTAAAAAAAATGACTGGGACGTAAAAATAAACAGTTCCTTCATGTAATCTTTAAGCTGTCACCCTCTTCTTTCTTTTTTGTTTCCTGAAAAGTCAAAAGTTCTCAATTTTTTTCCAAAAAAAACAAAAGCTAACGATTTGTCTTGCCGTTGCAACATTTTTACGGTGGAGTATATACAAACAAATTGTCTGTCATATTTTTAATGACTACATCACATATTGAAAGTGCTGAATGCGTGCTGTGCGCGAACTTTTTAACATTTGGAACAGTGAAGATAGAGATAGAAGCCTCGGATATTTGACATATAATTTAATGGGATAAAAAAAATTAAAAAATAAATTAAAAGAGCTTGAAGCTTTTAACACAACAAAATGAAATAAAACATTAGAAAGTTGGGTTATATTGAGCTATAGATATTTATAATACAATGTATATATTTTTTCAATCAAATACCATATTAATTATATTTTCTTCATTTGAAAAATAAAATGATTAACATTTATATTATTTTACTATTTTTCAAAACAATTTATTTTTTTTAAAAAATAAAATTACTCATCCCATGCTAGCCCGGTTAAAACGCAATATCGAACTTTGAACGTAACGTGCAGCTTCAATCGGTCCAACCTCGCACTGGTTCATTACAAACCACAAAATAATATGCTTTTCTTTAATTACGATGGAGTCTTCGATCAGCATTATTTTGTAGTTATTTTATTTTATTTTATTGTAAGAGAGGTTGTACAATTATGTCTCTTTGATTTTTCGGACTCCCTCTTCGAAGCGGAGTGTCTGAAAGGAAGAGAAAAAAATGGTAATTTGGAGGGATTTTTAGTCCGATCTACTCTCTGAGTTTTAAGTTAATCTTCCATATATAAACAATGATGTATTTTCTTGGATTATTTTTAATGTGAGCTTTGGTCAAGGCATGCTCCGGGCATTACAGCCGATTCTCAGTTCTAACTTGCCATCCCCTGCGATAAGTGATTTTAGATCCATCTTCTTGCTTCTTTAATTTCTTTTTATTATCGTAGCTTAGGTATGTATTTTATTTAGGAGTTGTGTTTAAAAGTGTAATAGTGATTATTTTTTATTTAAAAATATATTAAAATAATATATTTTTATTTTTTTAAAATTATTTTTGGCATCATTACATCAAAACTATTTAAAAATTTAAAAATATTAATTTTAAATAAAAAATAGATAACCCCCTAGCATTAACGGTGCCGTGAGTGCTTACATTTTTTCGTATTTTAAGAATTTTCCATCTTTTTATTAACGGAGGTTTCTATGATGTCAAAAAAAAAAAAAAAAGAGGTTGCGCCACACCATCATGCCCCTAGCTAGAGAGACCAGCCCAGCCTTTGAGCTCCTAACCAAATAAAAATGCAAACAAAAGGCTAACATAGAGATATCACTATCAAACCAAAATTTGGAATATAATCACGGAGAGCATGAAATTATGAGCGATTTTATTCCGGGCAACGTATCACGGGAATCATGCACTGACCCACCTGTACAAGTATTGAATCAAGTTGATTGCAAATGGAATCACACCTCAGAATCATATTATAATGACCATTATCTCAACTTGTGAAACATGTTTAAGAATCCTAAGCAGTCATGAGTCAAATTGTCTCCTACTAATATTGTGTGAGATGACTTCGTGTGTGTGTGTTAGATGGTGTGATCGATCTGCAACCGTGGAAGGTTTTTGCCCACATAAATGGATGCGGAAAATGCTAGATTTCTTCCTTTTGGTTTTGGGACCTGCCTGTATATATTTATATTATTATCTCCTTCATGTAAACTAAATAACTCGGGCAACCTAGCTACGAGGAGCCTACGCTGATCTAGTCTTCCCCTGGAATCATTATTTTTAATGATATTTTCCCTTTATCTTGTGTTTAATTAGGTTCTTCGTTCAGGGAAGAAAAGAGGAGGAGTTTTACGAGGCCCTTTCGATCCCTTTCGAGACTTGGACTTTGCTGGGCTCAGGCCTGATTAAGCATATCAAATTTCCTTGAAGAACGATGTCGTCCTCACTGAAATCCTATACCGTCCTGCAAAGCAAGATTGGCTCATAATAACCGATGATATCATTTTTTAAATCTCACGTGTTTCAGATACTGAAGAATCCTTATCTTCTCATAATCTATTAGCTGGGTCTCTAGATCTCGTTTCAAGCACGGAAGTGGCTGTTTAGAGTTTATCTACCTTGAATATCAGGCGCGGGTCTCGTTAAAAACTACGTTCTGCACGGGGACCCATGCTGTAATATTTTTCTGACATAACGCGGAAGCATATGAGAACCATGATACGTGTAATGTTTACGTAACGCAATTGACTTTCATTTTCCTAGCAAAGCAATTGAAGCTATACAATGTCAGGGCCAGCGGCTGCATAGCATATAGTCCACAGCAGATCTATGACCAATTATGCGTAATTGCTTCTCATGTTTTTGGACCCCCACCCTGCTAAATCAGTGTCCGAAACCACGAAAAAAGGAGGAAAAAAAAAAGAAACAGTACTCGAAGGAAAACAACGGATTGCTGGTCTCATAATTAACTTGGGATATTTTCAGCAAAAACATCTAGAGTAGAGGAGAGGAGAGGAGAGAAGGTAGGTGCTAAGCACGCCTGGCAAGAACCCCACGCAAATACAGGGGCGCCCCCTTCCCCTACAGCTATCTTCACCGTGACGTCTACAACCGAGAAATGTGAAGAAAAAGAATCATCAAGGAAAACCATGTAGCTAGAACTAGAAGGAAAACCGAGCACGGTGGGTGGGGTTTCTATGTGTTGATGGGGCAGAGATTATTAGGAGATAATAAATCCTCGGTTTCTGAAGACACTTTGTCATTTCAAGAGGTCATGTCTATGAGTACCACGGCATATGTTTATATTAGACAAAGCAAGGCATTACAGATATGGGACGCCCAGGCCATCCCGATTCCATGTCTTCATTTAATCGATTTCGTGGGGCAGGGTATTTGTCTATCTACATGAACAGGATACTGCAATCATTGAACAATGAAGCTTTTAAGCATTATTAAGGATAAAGAGAAGGAAAGAAAGGAGCTGCTGAAATTGCAAACGTTATTTTTTAAATAATAATTATCATTATTTGAAAAACACTTTTCAAAGAGCAGTTAAAAAAAAATCTTGCTATTTATTATTAAGGAAAAAAAGAAGGAAAGAAAGGAGTTGCTGAAATTGCAAACGTTATTTTTTAAATTATAATGATCATTCTTTGGAAAGCACTTTTTAAATATCCGTGAAAATAAAAATTTTATATTTATTAATTACATTAAATTTGGTTATTAAATTTTTTGATTGTTATGTATATTTTATTTTGATTTTTTTTTAATTTTATCTCTTTAAATTTGATTTAATTTTATTTTTATATCAATAATCTTTTGATTGCTATTTATTTTATTTGAAATAATTTATAATTTTTTAATTTTTATTATCTGATTGATTTGATTTATATTCTTTTAGATTTCTATTTCTGTCAAATTTGATCTATATTCTTTTAATAAGCTTGATAAAAAATAAAATATTAATAATGTATTTTTCACAACATAGTCATACATATTTTATAACTTATTTTTTATGATACTACTAAATATTAAAAAATTATTTACTTTTAATAAATTCTCATGTCATGAAAATTATTTTTTTAAAAAAATTATTTTTTAGCAAACAAACAAAACCTTAGATAAAAATGTTAAATGAGAAATCCATGGAATAAGTAAGAAAAATCCAAGGAACATATGTTTGGATATTTGGTCGAGTAGAGTTTCTCATACATATCCATTCAAAAGTTATTTAAACAAATTTCCATGCATAAAAGGGTAACGTAAGGAACTAATCATAAACTCGTACGCAATTTAGTTGATTATTAAGAAAAGAATAAAGATTATCAACACAACCATTCAAAAGTTTGGATTATGCTTGATCATGTCTTTGTGAATCCACCTAAAATATTTTTAACCCTCACTCCCTTTTTCTACTCACTCTCTCTTTAATCCACCGATATTAAAAGAAGGAAAGAGACATGATCTTGAGTAAATTTAAAGAATGTTTAAGATGATTAGTTAAATTGAGCATTTCTATAGCTCAAAAACATGGTTTAAAAGCTATTGCTGATACAACAAGATTTATTTAAACAGCATTTTCTCGATATTCCATAAAAAAAATGTATTGTAAATATATTTTATGATGTATTTATAATTGCCAATATATGTATATATATGGGCAATTTAAGAAAGTGCAACATTTATAAAAAAAAATCTCATCAAAAGTTAGTGAATATTGTTGATTATATTATTATCAAAGATCAATCATAGTATATAGTATTCAAACTGATACATGAATTCTTCAATATTTTTTTTTTTTATAACCCGAGGTATCCGGGTCAGCTTGCGCGCACCACAATTAATTCCCGGGGCCCACTAAACATTTTGCAAGCCCAGTGAGCATGTAAGGCACCACGGGGATGACAGGTGTATACAGAGAGGGTCGAACTCGGGACGTTCGCAAGGCAAGCCTTGCAATTGACCAATGAGCTAGACCAACAAAAACCGTAAGACACGCATTAAACATCATCTAAATGCATTTATTATAATTAATCTATTGCTGGAGTAGGATAAAAAAGAGAGAGAATAAGATCAAATAAATGATATAGATTATAGATATTAACTGAGTGTTTTTTTTTATATGATGGTGTTTTTAAGTGTTCACAGTAAATTCCAGAACTATAAAGAAAAGAGATGATTGATTTGGATTATTAAATGGCTCTTAACAATTATATCTGCTTGCCAGACCATTTTTAAATAAATACCATGATTCTTTCTATTTTTAGTCGTGAAAATTTTTTTTTATCGATTTTTTTTTTATTTTTTTATATGAACAAGATTTTCTATTTTAGTTCATTTTATGCCATCATGGCTTAATTCATTTTTTTAAAAAATCTGATTCGTGGGTATATGGATTAGATTCAAGAGATTAGATCCTTTAAATAAAAGTTTTGAGATTTTATTTTGTTATGTGAAACAATTGACATTCATTGACAATGCTGAGTGGTTAAAAACTTTTATAAATGGAATCTGATAGGGCGACTTGTTCTTCTATTGATCCAAGCAGCAAAAGAACGCTTGTACGAGCTACTGTTTTTTTTTTTTAAATCTTGTTTTAGGAATCCTTATATAAATCATACTATGTACCTAACCTAAGTTTAATTTTTTAAGTTGAGATAATATTTTTATATAATTTTAGAACCTTGATAATCAAATAATTTAAAATTTAAATTTCACTATCTATATTTATTTGATAAAAAATAAATATAAATTAATATAAATATGTGTATATTTTCATTCTAAAAAACTTTTATTTAAAAATAATATAAAAATAATATAAATTACATCTTTAAATATCATTTAATAACTTAAATTTTTAGATTAGATAGTCTTGCTCGGAAGGCCATGTGTGATTTACTAACGTTGTGAAAGTTTTGTTGTTCAATTTTCTTACAATAAAGACAGAGTAATTGGTTTTATAGCAGTTTAATATCAATAAAATCATCGTTTCTCTCTCTAAAAAACACAAATTTATTTAAATAAATAGCACTGTACATTAAGAGTGTTTAACAAGAGCAATCACCTGAAAAAAACACAATTTGCCATAGCAATTGAAATGTGCAGGGACGCAACCGTGCAGGCGAGAAAGAGGAGGCAGAAGCAGTGTTTTGGAAGGGTAATTAACATTTTAAAAGCAGTTTTATCAGAATCAGTGAGTAGCGACACCATTGACTCGATTGGCAGAGGCTAATTAATTATCAAGGAGTAGTAGAGGTGTAGAGAAGAGGTTGTGGATATCAAATCAAAGCAAAAATTTCCATTTTTAGGCAGAGAAAACAGAACAGTATACAGAATCCTATGCAGTAGTAGTGTTCACTCCACCATCACCAAATTTTTGTTTGACCTTAAGAAGACCCCCATTAATCCACCACTACCTTACGACCACCAAATCAACGCACCTTACTGCACCCGTGGCCAGCACGCTCTCTACTCTTAGTTTAGTACCACTCACTTGGCTGTGTGGACGCACCTGATAAGCACGTGAAAGTTTTTGCTATATAACACAGTAATTTGTATATAAGAATTGGAAATTTGGAGTCGAGGCGGAAAGAAAGAAAGGAGAGTGGAGGGAGGGGCCGCCGTGGTGAATAGTAAACACTGTCTTGTCCACCAGGGGCCACCATGTGAATAAAATCCTCTCGACGACCACCATAACCCTCTCTGCCTATTACGTTTTTTTTTTTTGTTTTTTTTTTTCTCTTGCTCTTGCTTATTCTCTCTCTCTCTCTCTCTCTCTCTCTCTGTGGAAGTAAGAAGAGTCCTATTCATTCATTCATTCATCTCTTTTCACGTCCCATCAACTAATCAAACACTCTCTCTCGTCTTTCTTCTTCCTGAAAACCCTCTCCTTCTCCCAAATAAAGAAACTCATAACACGATCTCTTTCCCCTGGAAAGATCTTCACAAACCCATACAAAAACCAGAGCTCAGCGGCGGCATCTTTCTTTTCTATCACAAGAAACGTAACAGCTATTTGTGCTGATATCACTACTGCACTCTTATTAGTCCGAAAAGCTTTCGAGGTTACTTGGTCAAGAAATTGGCAAAAATCACCCCCAATCAACACTCTCATGGACTCAACATCTGGAGTAGCTTCTGCACCCGACCCGAATAGTGGAGAACCGGGTCCATCAGCGGGATCATCTTCAGCATCAGCATCACTGCCAAAACAACAGCAACCAGAGGGATCATCACCGCCAGCACCGCCAAGTAGATACGAGTCGCAGAAGAGGAGAGACTGGAACACTTTCTTACAGTACTTAAAGAACCACAAGCCACCATTAACTCTAGCTCGTTGCAGTGGTGCACATGTGATCGAGTTCTTGAAATACTTGGATCAATTTGGTAAGACCAAAGTCCACATAACGGGCTGTCCTTATTTTGGGCACCCGAACCCGCCAGCACCTTGCTCTTGTCCACTTAAGCAGGCCTGGGGAAGTCTTGATGCGCTAATTGGACGGCTTAGAGCTGCTTACGAAGAAAACGGTGGACGGCCAGAATCGAACCCTTTTGGGGCTAGAGCTGTCAGGATTTACTTGAGGGAAGTTCGAGAAGGTCAAGCTAAAGCTAGAGGGATTCCTTACGAGAAGAAGAAGCGAAAAAGGTCTAATGTTGCTGTTGCTGCGGTGAATGTGTCGGTGGAGGCAGCTGGTGGTGGCTCTACTAGTGGTGGCGGAGGGGGGAGTGGTGATGCTGATAGTAGTGCTGCTGCAGCAACTGCTGCTGCTACAACAACCGTATAGTGTTTAATTTTTTGTTAATTTTAATCTCCTGTCTTAATTGTGATTATTAAGAGATATATGTGATCTCTGTCGATTCACTTTATAATCGGATCGAACCATTGAACAAAATTTAACTAGAAATCTAGTTTAAAAAAAATCATATCCCCAGCTTCTTCTTCTTCAATGGTAACTATAGTAGTCTGTCTCTTCTTTGTAGTACCCGTGATATTATTACTAAGAGACTGATCAATAATTCAATTATTTGAAAATTTGCTAGAACATAGGAAAATGGGGTGGTTGAGAAGTATAAATCTTTAGCGTGACTGTTTATTCTTTTTCTTGGCCTTATTATTATTATTATTAAAGAAAAAGTATAGTTCAGCAAGAATGAAGAGGAGGCCTAAAACCCTTGTTTTTCTCGAACTAAACCTAGTTTAACTCTCTTGGATCATCTACTCTTATATTATGCAATCTAGGAAACTGACCTAGATGCCTTAATTACTACTGCGATATTCTGTTTCTGTTTCAGGTTCTTTCTTGTTTTGACCTGTTAAAACTCCACTATATGTAAAGAATTTACTGCGAGAAAGAATTCCATAGAATCTTGTTTGCTTATTAAGATCATTATTATCTCGCCTCCCTCCCTCTGCGTGCTAAATATCACAGCACAGTTGTTGATAAGATGTGACCATTATATCACTTGAACAATATGATGACTGCACTGATTTATAGGTTATTAATTAGTATTTTTAATTCTTCGATCCTCTCTTCTTTCTTTGTTTTCTTTCCTGGCACTGTTTTCTTGTGATTGGTTTCTAGCTAGCATCAAAGTTCAAACTACTCGAATTTTGGGAGGCTGCAGGCATGTTGGCAAGAAGGGCAACATTAATTTTTACCAAATCTTAATTCCCTAGCAACTAATGTGGCTTCATGGTCCCGGCTTTTCTTGATCGTCTGGGCTCCCCACCATGGGCAAATACACACACGTGCATCGCTGATTTACACATTTTGTACTTGCAGTTTATGGTGCTACCTTTATACTACACCATCTAACTATCCATCTTTGATGTTAGATTTGTTCTTTTTTTCTTTTTTTTTTGGCATTGATTTTTAAGATCTTGGGTTATGAGATTCAGGATAGTATTCATTTTGATCATTCTCTCTGATCCCTATGAAAACAACATCTCTTCCCTGCGATAACAACAAATTAATAATGAAAAAGAAAAGAAAAGAAGAGATAATAGGGTACAGGCATCAATGAAATGGAATAAAAATAATCCTTGTGATTGCTGCTCTTATTTTATTTTGCTAACCACCACCCAAGTGTGAAAATGACCAGTAGCCAACCTTTAGTTTCCATTCTATTGATATATCATTGATGCATATCTTACTATATAGCATATAGTATTCTTTATATTTTATTAATTATTAGCACAGACCCACCAGTCACTCCCATACAAATACCATTTCTATATTTCAATTCAGACCCATATCCAATTAAAATGATGCAACACTTGGTGATAATCTCAAATTATTAAATAACTTGGTGTTTTTTTTCCTGTACTATTCTTCCTGTCCTGGTTTTCTTTTTCTTTTCAATCTTAAAATATTATTCCCCATCATTTTTCAAATAGCAGCAGCTTTCCTCGCCTCTCTTTCTGTCGTTTTGTAGAATCAAATCATTTTGATTACTGTGCTTTATTTTTCCTTCGTTTAAGCTGTAACTTCAACCATATCAAAGTCCTGAAGAAGTCAAAAGGAAGTAAAAAATGATAGATTCGTCCCTTCTAATTTACTTTTGAGAGATCGCTGCTGCTTCTTCTTCTAGGTTTGATCCATCAATATTCCTGTCAGGAAAAATAAGCAAAATAAATAGATGGATAGGTAACACCCATGTACATTCCATAGCTACAGTGGACTTCCGGGGACGAAGTTCAAAGAAAGTTTAACTCATTAATGCTGTAGAAAATGTTATATTTTTTAAAATGCAACGAAACTGACTGACGCTAATCACTCTATGCGGTCATCTTTGGATCTAATTACAAGGTTTCGTAGGGCGGTGGGTTCTGGCCTGATGGGCAAGTTATGTACAAAAAGGACCATAATGTGAAGGAAAAAAAAAGTGAAAAAAATTGAAAACGGAGAGAGGGAGGCCTGCCCGCAGAGATACTGATCAAATTTTAGTTTCTTTGTCGTTACGTTAGCATTCATGGTTGTCGTTTGGGCCGAAGGTACTTCATTTAAGAAAGAGTGATAGATGAGTAGGGGAGGAGTGGGATTGGTTGGGGGTATTTGCTAAACCACACCTTGTAGCGACAAGTCTTCTCTCACACCACAGCCGGTGTAATTATTGACGTGTGGATTGATGTGAGGAATATATTTTTACTTTTATATTGGAAAAGCAAAAGAAGCACCACATGCCCTGTGTTTATAGGCCCAAAAATAAACGGACAAAGCAGTCACCCCTGAGGCGAAGCACCATAAAAATTTACAGCCAACATCAATGGCTGCTCTAACATTTAGGTCATGCGAGTGGTTCTTCGGAGCCCATTTTCCAAAGGGTCGAAACCTTCCTTCTTGCCCTCCTAACATGGCAGATGATCATCATCCCATAAATGTGGTCGGTCGTCAGGTGAAAACCGGATTGCTTTTTTAGCAGTTTCCGTGCTACAGTCTCAGGGTCTGTGTTTAAAGACAACATCTACAATTTCCTTTCCAGTTAAAAGCTTGTCTAGTCCCCAGATATAGTGCAATGACGTGATGGGATATTACTGCAGTATAGCTGAGGGAAACCGATCGAGTGGTGTGCCCATTGATGCACCTGGGGAATTTGTTCGGGAATGGCTGGGTGGTTGGACGATCCTAGAAAAGGGAATAAGCCATTTCTAACTGCTGGTGGCCCATTGTAGCGCCTACGTGCTCTTGCAAGTAGCGTTTCAATTTTTCATGTTAAGAATAATTTAGTAGATAGATTGTTTTTATTTTCTTTTCTTTTCTTTTCTAAGTAAGGAATTTCCCTTTGATCTCCTGTATTTATTATACATGTCACGGACTGATCATTTAATGTGTGTGGTTGAATGGTCAAAAAAAGAAGATGAGTAGGTGCACGAAGAGCTACATGTGAGTCACCATCAATAAATGTTCCGTGCACTTGAGAATTTACCATGAAAGAGCAATGCATCTAAAATATTGTATGGCTATGAGCAGCTCTATTCTTCTCTTCCCCCCCATGGCATGCAGCTTGAAGGGCATGTGCATGATAATCGCTGTGGATGCTGAATTGAAATTTATAAATAAGTTTCAGCTCTGGTGAGACTATCAATTCCCTTGGCAACTTTGCCGCCAGCTCGAGTATTATTTTCCAATTTGGGCACGTGATTAGGAGATGCAGCAGCCCTTGGATTGGAGAGAGTGGTCGAGGTTATTTAGGAATGATCTTGACTCGTGGTCGTGCTTCAAGACAATTAAAATGGGCCTCGCTAGTTGCTGCCCTTCTCTCTTAAACAAAAGACACGTATCATTTAGCTGCCTAACAAATTCTAGGCGGAATCAATGCAGGTTTTTATAGTTTGGCTTCCGAGAGCACGGGCTTCCAAATTACCATGCCAAACAGTGCTTAAGACAGCTAAATGATCGGTCCCCGTGTCACCTTAATAATTTTATAATGTAATTTTTTATATTATTAACATACTCACAAGTGTATAATTATTTTAAATAGCAAAATTATAAAAAATAATTCTCAACTCGAGATTTCAGATTAATTATAATTGTGTATCTAAGTTAAAAAATATAATTTATGAAATTTAAACTAGGAATGTTTTTTTTAGTTGGTTTTTTGTTACTTAATTATTGCATATCGAGCTAGTGGTTCACTTGAATATATATATATATATATGCTAATATCATAAAATCTAAATAAAATTCTCATGTCAGATGTTACTTAATTACATCGAGAATAAGAAAAATTATAAGTGAGGAGGAGTTTAACCTCACTTTATAACCATGATAAGAAATATCTGTATCAACCTAGCATAACGATAATAGCTTAATATCTTATTTATTTTTATATTTTAAAAATATTTCAAAAAATAATTACAATTAAACTCACAACTAGCAAAATGCTATTTTATATACATAAAATAGTTTGGAACTTCTTGCGGGTGTTGTTAGCACTTAGCACACCGCACCTCTAAAACAACTACTCTAGAATAAAATAAGACTAGCTATTATCACAATAATTGGTGACGTCTCGTTCTAGAAGATAAATTAAACATATGGTATTACGTCCACTCTCACTCCTTTAACTTATTACCTCATATTTCATTTAATATATTTAATCTCTGAACTTATGCACAGTGCAACTACTTCTATTTATTTAATTAATTAATTTAAAAAATATACGTCTAATCTAAGCGTAGAAAATGAAAAACCACAGATCACAGGCCACCAATATAATACGTCTAGCAAGCAACAAGATAATCAAACAGACAAGGCAACGTTGTTTCCTTTTGAAAACAAAAACAAAGACAGTGTCGTTTAATTTCTGCCGCTTGTTTTCCGTACTAAATAAATAAATTGATGAAGAAGGAATATATAATTGGGGCGTGGTGAAGAATGACGGCCGTCAAGATAATGTTGTAAGATACACGGCGTTAAGAAAGATAACGTGATCTCGCATCGTATCCACAGAGAATTTGCCTCACGCTTTGCTTTCATTGGTGATTGGCCTAGTTGCCCTCTCATTCCATTTTCTTAGTGGGGGTTGTCGCTTCATTGCTCGATGCCCATTTACTTGCTGGAATTATAACCTACAAGCATGTTTTTTTATTACTTAATAAGGGTTTATGCGCGTGTATGTACTAAGCGTTGGTGCTAGAAAATGACATCAAAAATTGACTTAATGATTAAAAAAATATGTTAAAACTATCCTATGACGACTAAACATTGAGCCATGATATAGAATATAAACTTAATTATTAGATGGTTTACAAAATGATTGTATTTCAGTGATGCAATTAATGTTCTTAATTAAATTTAGCAGATAAGAAAGGACAACATGACTTCCGAGAAAGAAAAAAAATATATACTAGCAATTAAGGTAATTAAAGTATGGGCTTGTGTGTGATTAATTTAGATGTAGGATACAAACAGTGATGGAGGTGAGGGCTGGCAGCGGTCTTAGCCCCTACAAGAAAATATTTTATTTTCAGCTCTTTTCTTGTATATATAATTAATTTCAATGTAGGATATAAGTAGTGGCAGAAGCAGGAGGGGCTGGCAAAGCCCAGTCCCTGCAAAGAAATGTTTTTTTAATTTTTTTATTAATATTTATAATTTTAGTTGTAAAATAACTGAAATTTTAATCTTTTTAAAATAATTCTTTTAATTTTGCCCATTTTAATTTTTTTTTTTGCTCACAAGCTGTTCATTTCTTAATCTTTAGCTATAAATAAATATTTTCGTGTCTGCTGGGTGAGCAGGGTTACATGGTTTTGGGTTTCGAAATTTATCCAATATGAACAGTACCCCTCGACCAAATTAAAAGATATCAGTTAATATATATTTCTTGACAATAAAAATGTTAAATTCTTGCTGAGAATCTCGATAAACAAGCTATTACATTAGTAGATAACGTGTGATTTTTGTACGATAAAAAAAAAGAAGTAAAGGACTAATTAGAACTGGTGAGGGTGTCCACGAGGTAGTTCTAGTTCTATTCAGTAAAAATCTCCAATGAAAGACCAGCATTTTGTACAAGCTCCGAGCAATGTAAATTGCAACCCTTTTGATTCTTTTTTTTTTTTTTTTACCGTGAAGGCGTTAACTCTTTAAATCCGGAAATCAACTAGGGTTTTCTGCTAGCTTGAGAGGAAGAAACAGTCGGTGGCACCCGGAATTGGAGGGGCAGTGGGTTTTTGGTAAAACCAAAAAAAGGGCCAGAGGAGAAGAGTAGTGTCACTGTATGGTGTGTTTTTTTTTTTTTGAAACGTCACAGTATGGTGGGTCCTGCATAGTTTGACAAACTGTAGTTTTGGTCGCCGACATGATATCTAGATCGTGAAATTTACTGACAAACGGTGCGTGATGGCCCTTCTTCTCCTCTCACTTTTGCACTGCAACCCTTAATCCTAAAGAAGATGAACCCACACCCATCCATCATTCTCCTTCCTTTGAAATTGCCTTTTGTTTTGCCTTGCTGTAACCCTGTTCCAGACCAGAGAGAGTAGGATGCAGATGTGAAGATGCATGGGACGGGAGGGCATGAGAATCCTAGTATTAATATTGGCTCGGGATGTCTGACTTTTGTGTGCTGACGGACAGATTTACTGGACAGAGACCCCTGAACGTTTCTTAGAGTGGCTCCACCGTTATTATTATTTGGTCATTCGCCATTTTCAAAATCATGAGAAAATCGATGTGCCTGAGTCATTTAATTATATTGTTTGTGATCACAAGATTATCATGATATCACGTAATCGATAGAGCATATTCCTGGTTTCGATGAACAATAGTTTGTGGGCGTCCTTAGCACGTAAAAATGAAACATGATAGATACTTTTCTTTAAGATATATGTTTTTTTTTGTACATTTACATTGTTAGATGAATAATAAATATAATATGTGCATTGTTAAACATGATTCGAAATCTAATCCAAGATATACACATCTGTATGTTGTCTTATAATCCAAGTATAATTACTCGTTAAATCTGCTCATATAATTGTTTAGTTTTTTCTACAGAAAAATAGATTTCTTGACATTCTTCCGTCACTTGTACAGTTTAATTTATTGAGGTTGAAATCAATTGTGAATTTAAATCATCTTAGTATATGAAAACTGATTTGAAATTTTACCTGAACAGAGGAAGAGGATGGACATACAAGGAGCATAAGAGGAAAATTGAATTGTTTTAGAAAAAATGAAAGAGAGAGGCCAGGACGGTCTTGGTAGTAGGCTCAGCTTATTTAAGTCCAAAACTGGATCTGGTAATTTGGGCTGGAAATGGAGGGCAATTGCTTGAACCAATCAGCCCATCAAAGAAAAAGAGCATTCCACGAATACGAAAGCAAAAGCCGCCGACAGAAGAATTTGAACCTGCGCAGGAAAAGCCCGCCGGGGGAGGGGGGGTAACGCCGACGTATAAACACGACTCTCATGATGAATCTGTGTAGATATTCTGGGAGAGATGAGAGGGTTCAGAGGATGGTTGCTTTAACCAAAATCAAGCTCAAACAAAAAATTCCCGTCGTAGGTGAGACAGAAAGCGCTACTGCATATAAGACCATGTCAAAGGCGTGTGACAGCTACTGCATTCAAGTCTTGCTAGTGGAGAATAGAATCGCGATGACAAAATCTGAACTACTGGATTGTTCCGCTCCGATGGGCACGCCTCCACCTGATGTGTAAGTCGTACAGGTGATCTTGTAAACAGAGGCTCAACTGAGCTATCAGAACTCCAATTCTTAGCATCGGCTATCCACTGCTCCGCTCAAGTGCCTTCATCTCTATATAGGTTCATATTAGATCCATGCAACCAACCACCGGACCGTCTGTTATCAAGCAACATCGTAATACAGGCTACAATTATTCGTCGAGACACATACCTGTAGCTCAATTGATAATATATACCGGCAGCTTATCATCTAACCATATCCCAATCCCACAATCACAGCACAATGTTATCAAGTAGTTGATAGTCATAGATAGATATTGCTCAGTCGAGAAAAGGGGGGGAAACAGCTTTAGACATGCGCTTAGCTGAGTAGTGCTAATTTGACATCATAACTACAATGCCAACAACAAGGGAATAAGTGGATAAAATTGAGATGCATCTATGCTGAAGCAGCCCTGATATTCATCTACTGCATCCACAATGATGTTGCTGATCTTATTGATTCCAATAATGTTGATACAATCGTATCCCTGTAGCAAACTGGAGGGATTGATTTTGCTTTTGCCCTTGGGATGGAATGGCGAGATTGTTTGCTGCAAGCTTTGGGTGTGGCAGTGCCTTTGTAGGCCTTGCAGATGTAAGTTATGAAGTCCTCGTAGTCCTAAAAAAATCACAACAGAGTAATTTCTAAATTCCATCAAGTAATCTTCTAAAACTAAAAAAACAAAAAGTACAGAGAAATCAATAACCTATGATCAATCATAAATGGTTCATGAGTGAAGAACAATTATCACAAATAGCAAAATTGCAACCGGGTTGCAGAAAGTTTTGGTGACAAAATTTTGTAGTCGTCAAACAACACAAATTTCTTATGGTTGTAGTTAAAAGAACAAACCTCATAAAGTGGCTGTCCATCCACCACCACCCATGGCACATATTTATGTGGAGGCTGAAGGGCATTTGTTTCAGCAGCATACTCTAATTCAAGCTGCATAGAAGTGCCAAAAATAGATCTAATAAGTTATGTGACGAAAACAATTTTTGGACCATCAAATAAATAACATAATGACAAGAGAGAAGGAAACATTAGGAAGTCAGCAGAACATTGAGTTATCTTTATGCGGTATAAGACAATGAACTTTTAGGTGGGAGGCCAAAATGATATACAGGTAACCAAGCCACAAGTGGGGAAAATGCCAAAGATGACATGATCACCGTCCATTGAAATTTCAGAATCAGAGCTAAGGTTTCTAGTCGCGTGGCCTTTTCTCTTAGAACCATTTGATTCAAGCATTGCTTCAGGCTTTCCTCACTGTCGCAAGGCATTAAACAGAGGTCTAAAGCAATTAAGATCGTTACAGGGATTTCAATATATTTATTCCATTTCACTTTCACCTCACTGTCCATGTATTGCCTGCCCCAACTATCCCTCTTTTAAACAGTATTCTGGTTCTTCAGATATCTAACGAGCAAAACTTTTCATCTACATGATTCAAACTTTTCTCCCTTCCAAGCTTCAGAGTTTAGTATTTTGCCTATAACCAACCAGGCAGTATCATCATAGCAGGGTAAAGAAAACAAAACTATTTTCTTACCCCCTTAAAGTCAATCCAGCAAATAAAACCACAGTAGCAAGTATCATAAGATTATAGCTAATTTCTTAATGCATTTGCTTCAATCAAAGGTGTTTCCCTACGTGCCCCAGGAAATTGAAAGTTAAGACAATTTTCCCTGACTAAGCTCAGATCGTCATCAGAATCTGTAACAAGTCACTGTCGAAACTTTATTGGAGCTTCCTAACATCAAACAATCATGAAATCAAAGCCTTAACTTCATTGTGCATCTACATAAAACTCCAGCTAATATGAAATAGACCAAATCATCTTAATCAACCAGATACGAGGTCCATCCATTTCAATGAACAACTTAAAAAAGCAACTGTTGATTACTGTAAACTAGGAGGAATCACCACATATGAAGATCTATTCTTGGTAACTTAATTTGTTAGTTCATAGAGAACACGGTGACACAAAATTGCCTCACACAACTTGAACTGATTAATTCAAAAGCATAATAAATCTAACAGTAAACTAACCTCATTTCCATATCCACCAGTATAGCACTCGGAAACAGGCTTTGGATCCAAACCCAATTCTTTGAAGCATGACTCCCATTCTGGGTACTTTCTCTCATAAACCAATTTCTCAACACAGTAAACAAAAGGAAAATGGTCTTCCTGCATCATAAACATCACAATTTTAAGACAGAGACCCAAAACACACAAATACCAATACTGGGTACCTTAATTACCACATAAAACTTATTCTAAACCAAATAAAATCACACTTGAAGAAATCAAGAAGTCTAACCAATTTAGGCCAAGCATGAATTGCACAAGCTTCCACTGTATTCAATAAACATTCATATGGACCATGCTGCAATTTAAACATCAAATAAACAAAATTTAGCAGCCTAGCAATTCCTTGCCCGCAAAAATATTTGACCTTATCAGTTGGATAATAGTCAATGAAATAAAAGCTCGAAAGGGTCAATTTTTATAAAGAACCTGGCAAACAAAGGTGTCGTTTCCTCTGATTTTGGCATTGCCCCAAGGAGAGAGGTAGAGATCAACGATTGAGAGAAGATCGTCATCTTCAACGAGCTTGTCAAGGTAATTCACTATGAAATTGGCACTGTATGGACAGAGAGATTCATAGTATAGTGCCAGGGAAACTTTATCAGAATTTGAAGGGAGAATTGTTGTAGATGAAGAGAAGGAGAAGAGAATCAAGAGGTAAGTGGGGAAACAGAGGGCGCTGGTCGTTAGACGAGAAGCCATCACTGAAAGTTTATGATTTTGTTAATTAATTATTGTTTGCTTTAATTTGAAGAAGAGGAAGAGAGATTAGGTGGTTAGTGGTTACGACGTTATATGAAAGTGAAGATGAGGATTGAGGATAACTTAGCAGTGAGACTATATTTGAAGACGATTTTTCAAGGAAACAAAAATGATGGATTTTACAGGTTAATGTCAGCTGACTCTGCCACCACATAATACGCTGCCAGCGGTCAAAACAGTCCATTTATGTTATTCCAGGCAAAAAAACTAGGACAAATTTTTTATTTGTTAGAGTCATCCACTGCGTAGATTTTATGTGATTGTATTCATAAGTGTTTCAGTGGTTGTTTTTTAAAATATTTTTTATTTTAAAATATATTAAAATAATATTTTTTTATTTTTAAAAATTATTTTTAATATCAATATATTAAAATAATCTAAAAATATATTAATTTAAAATAAATAAATAAATTCAAATTTTTTAAAAACACTTTTAAAACACAATGCTAAACATTGAGTTTTCAACTACAATGTAAACCATGCTATGCCGCCATCTGATTCAATTTATTTTTTTTGAACATAAGAAAAACTTAGGCAACAATAGTATTAAAAAAAAAAACTCAATGCCCGTACTTGATTAAATTAAGTAAAATCAGTTAATTTAATAGCTTGATTTAAATTGAAAGTAATTATAGAAAATAAATCCTAGAAAAACATTGACAATAATCAACTAGAAAAATAAGTCATTGGTATCGTAAATATAAAAAAAATAAAAAAAATCATTGATACTCAAAATTATTTTATTATGGACATCACCCACAATCAAAATAGTTTGTTGAGACAGTTCAAACTTCATTGTAATAAGATGCACAACAGCATTAAAAGAAGTCACATGGATCGGTAGAGCAATGTCCTAAAAAAGCAAACTAAACTAAACACATTGAAGTGAGTATCAAGTTTATATTTAACCAATCAATTTCAATTAATTAAAGAATAAATTTATTTTGAAAAAATAAATTTAATGAAGAACAATAAATAAAAATAATCATGAGATAATCCAAACAAATAAATAAACACAAAAGGTGTAGAAAGCATATAAAAAAACAAAATTCAATCTCCAATTAAATAAATATCATAAGAAAAAAATAAAAAAAACATTAGTTAAAAAATGATATAAAAAAAATCCAAAGTAACCTGACAAATCTTTTTAGATTAGGTTAATTTTTCAAATTACAACTCATGAAATCTCAAACATGGGCCTAACAAAAAAATTCAAATCCAAATCAATTTATCATTGAAGGATGAAATTTAGTAAAAAAAAAATTATAAAGCAAAAAATCACAACATTCAAAAGAATAAGAATAAAATCTATTATGAAAAAAATAACAGGGTGAAATTGCACAAAAAAAAATTATAAAAATTATCCTAGATGATATAAATAGAAATTAAAAGAGTGGGGATCAAAATATGACAAATGAAAAAATCAAACGAAAATGAAATTGAAACAAATTTTGGTTTGTATAAATTATTTCCAATAAAATAACTATTAACCAGAGATCAAGGACTAAATAAAAAAATAAAGAGAACTTGAGGGGTTGGTCTGGAAAATTGCAGGAGGGTCATTTTATGCATGCGCCATCGTTACATGGAGGAGACGCTGGGATGAATCTAAAAACACTTTGTAATGGTGTTTTTAATTACCAGAATCAACTGCACACAGTCATCTAAATACAACATGCTGGCTTACGCGTGCCCAACACGTGTTAATGAATTAATTTTTTTAATTCATCAAAAGACAAAAACACCTCCATCTTTACTCGATAATAATAAAAAAACCAACAGGGCAATGACAAAAACGCCCTCAAAACCATGGTATCAAAATCTGAATCCCTAGAGCAAGGAGGTATTTTTACTGTGCAAATAAAGATGATAAATGAAAACCCCCCTTTTTAGCATCCAATTTTTTTTTTGTTTATAAGAGCAAAAATATTATTTTATCATACATCTGTTAATTAAAAATATAATTTTACTCTTCAATGGCATCCAACAATATACGAATCTTAAGGGTGTTTATGATATTTTACTATGCAATTTAAAAGTTAAAACAATTGCCTTGCCCTTATCAATTTAAAAATACTAAAAAGCTTGTATTGCAAACAAAATTCTACTCTCAATCGTTAACCTTGTGCTCTTTTTTTTCAAGGGCAAGATAGTAAATCCATTATTTCCATCCACAAGGAAATGTATCCAGGAAAACAGGGAATTCAGTACCCCTTACTTCTTTTTATTTTTTTTATTTTCATGTGCTAGAAAATAAAAGTCTAATAGTTTTTTTAGCTTCAAGTAGTACTGATTTTGGGTTTCCGGGCTTAGACACTAAATTCTTTGGGAAATGGCTTTGCACTGGCTACCTGTAACCCAAATTCTATTCTATTTTATTTTATTAAAAAAAAAGGTTCATTCCCCAAGAAAGATATGGGCTCCTTCAGGTTCTAGCCCTCATACTTAAAAAATGTAGAAATGTTGATGGGTTTGCGGGCAACATTTACGTTTTACCCGCTCCTTCGATCTTGCACTTGCCGAGCAGTCGAGCACCCCCTCTCCCACGCTCTTAACACCACTGAAGGAGTCTACCTCACCACAGAAGATGGATTATGATCTCTTATGATCAAAGCATCAAAGCATGAACAAACAAAATTCCCCCTTACTGAAGACTGTTACGGGACACCGATAGCACATATTTTAAATGATTGAGTATCATAAACAGGAGATAACCATCAGAAAACTAGTTGTTACAAGCATGCAATTAAAGACTTCATAGACTGCAATGATTTTGTTGAATCGATCCCATTCATGCTAATTGCCAAGAATTTAAGACCTTGAACCATCAATAACAAAAGACACGCTGAAATGCAGAAAGAAAAGAGAAGACGAAGTAAAGCAAAACCAAGGTTTTTTTTTTCTTCTTAGAATACATAGACCTGTTCAAACTGTCCACATAACAAAAAGGTAACACTGAGACCTGCCAACATTACAGGTAACCTCCATATGCAAGCTGTGATTGTTCCTGCACAAACACACTAATCAGTTCTACCCCATAGATTGATCCCTGAAGCTTTTTCTTAAGAAATGAATCCTTTGCTCTTTAAACTTTCAACTGCCTCCTTGATAATTTGCTCCATGGGAATAAATTCCAAACCCAAGTCCATCAGCTTCTTGGCTCCATTCTTTGCCCTCAACAACCCAGGTTGGGTATCCTTCGGCAACCTACACCAATAGGCACATTAAGGATCAAGCAGTAATGATTCACACCATCAAACAACCAGAAAGAAGTTTATTAATAGATCTCAATGAAGCAGGGGTGGCAAGGGACGGAATTTGATCCACAATGCAACAGCAAGCACAGCTCTGTGCAAGACTAGTTACATTTAATGCTCCCAACTACCGAGACACTTTGAACGACAATCAAGACTTCGATAGCTTTAATGCTCCTCTCACATGTACATCCACGTGCAAAGTTTAGATAAATTATGTAGTAGAGCATTTTAAAGAGGAAAGTAGATTTCAGAATATAGTACATGGTTTCAATATTGTTTTGCAGACAACAGACAATCAAATTCCTAGGCATAAAAAATGTACATAGGTCTGGTCAAATATTCACCACACAGTACACACTCACAAAAACAAACTTAAATTCTTTACCTAGGAATCTTATATTCAGGATATAGCTCAGCAACCTTGGCCACAAAGTCACCATAATGAGATATAGCTTCAACACACAGGTGTCTGCCAGTTGCTGATGGGTTCTCATACACTATAATATGTGCCAAGGCTACATCTTTAAAATGGACAGATCCCATAAAGAAGTTCTGGTATGTCTCAGTGCAGCCTGCAATAAGGACAAAATGTCATTGTTAGTGCTTTCCTTATGCAAGAAATCATAATAGCAAAGTTGTTAAATTAGTACCAGTTTGCTAATGAAGTAAAGGAAATTGAAATCCAAGAGTCAAAATGATTGAGTTAGAGGCTTATTAGCAAGATACTTCCATAAACATGTTTGCATGTCTGCAATAGTATAATGGAATGTTAGCTTATTGAAAAAAGGGTATTCACATGAACAGACAATCAAAACTAACAAAAAGTTTAATCTTTGTTCCTGGTTCTTGCAATTTTCTATGCATTTTCCTCAAAAACTTTTCCCTGACACAGCTACTATCCGGCAGGAGAAAGAGGTGCATTAGAAGGAAATCTAATTGTGCTGTTGAAGCTATAAGCTATAAGCCTATTAGTGCAAAAGAAATAAAAGTGATGTTGGATTCTAGTTCATGACTAATTCTGCTGTTCTACAAACTATGGATAGGCTACTTCTATGATCTGACTGCTTAGAGTGTCCAAGTGCCAACTCAATTATGGCAAGGAAGCTAAACATTGACAACTTGTTGGGTAGGTGGGAAGTGGGAGGGAAGATGAAGGACTGGAAGGAAATTGAACCAAGTGAACACTACTTCCCTTGTTCACAAATGGTAGCTAAAAAAAGGAAAATTTAGCTTCCATTTAACAACCATAAAGTCCTTTCACTCCCAGAACATGTGGACACGGGGAGGAAAGCATGATTTAATTATTATTTTTTACCCTTCCTACTCGCTTCCTCTATTTCTACCCTCGGCTCTACCAACCAAGATAAAGAGAAAAGAACTTCAATCTTTTCCACACCTTTTCCTTCGTCCCTATAACTTTCTTTCTGTTCACTTTCCCCATTTCCTAGTGTTACTCAAATTACCCCATATCTTAAACCAGACATCCACAATAAGCCACATGCTTTCAAACTCTACTTTCACCTCAAACCTCAGTCAGATGTCTCAGATTAATTGGTTTGAATTGCAAAAATAATGTACATTCAAAGAAACATAAAAGTACACAGCCCTAACACTAAATAAATCTTCAACGTTAGCTGACGAACATACACATTTCCCAGAATGACAATGCAGTTAACAAGTAATCATAGATTGAGTTAGTGAGCAACATAACCTTGGAGAAGGCGCACAAGCATCACCATGCTAGCATTCAGCACCGGTGAAATAACCGGACCCATAACTGTACCCGGATTCACCACCACCATATCCAAACCCTTCTCCTTTGAAAACTCCCATGCAGCTTTCTCGGCTAGTGTTTTTGACAATGGATACCAAAACTAATCACCACAACAAAACAAACAAAATCAACCGCATTATAATCCACAAAAGTCAACAAAGTAATATTTATTAGGAAATAAATTAAAAGAACAAGACACTACTCAGTACTCACTCCATTTTGCTTGCAGTACTCAACGTCCGTCCAGCAATCCTCATTCTTGATGACGTCTGCAGGCCAGTTAGGACTTGGCGTAATAGAAGAAATCGAAGACGTTACCACGACGCGCCTGACGCCGTTCTCCTTTGCCGCCGTTAGTACATTTATTGTTCCTTTAATTGCCGGATCCAAAAGCTCATTCTTTCAGGAAAAATAAAGAAGGAAATGCACAGAAATTTTGTGTAACTAAACAAATAAAAAATCAATCAAAGGCAAAAAGGCGACAAGTTATCACTACAACTCTAGTACCTGAGGATCATGGACTTCATCAACGATGCACGGAGAGGCCAGGTGAAAGACGCCAGCACAGCCGTTGATTGCGGCGACAATGGAGTCATAATCGAGGAGATCAATTTGGTAAAGACGGAGACGCGTGTCTGCTCCTTCAAGTGATTCTAGATGCTTCGTCTCCTTTTCATCCTCTTCAATTCAAAATCAGAGGAAAGACAATTAGCAAAACACAATAGGACGACCACTGCTGACAATATTGGACGGACTACAAGTCGTTTTTTAACTTACTGAGATTTTTTGCGGTGGCGTGAACGGTATACCCACGGTCGAGAAGGAGACGGACAAGCCAAGAACCAATACAACCGCTTCCACCGGTAACACACACCACTTCTCCTTTCTTCGGCATGATTTCTTCTTTTTTCTCTCTCCTTTGTGTTCTTGTTTCGCAGACTTCAGTATCTACCTATGTGCTTTTTTATAAATGATAGTGGATTATTAACAAGTTAATATTAACATTAAAAAAAAAAAAAAAAAACACTCTTTTATAATAACTCTTCAAACAAAGCATTATTTACTTTGATTTTTTTTTTTCTCATTCCTTCGGATTTTATTTTATTTATAAATTTAATTATAACCTTTAAAATTATATTTATTATAAATTATAATTTATAATTTTTTTAAATTTTATTTTTTATTAAGATATTTTAATATCATGATATGAACTATGAGTTTGACGGGTTAATTTGGCTATCACAAGTTTTTTCTTTTCTAATTGATTTTTTTTTAGTTTTATTATTCAACACTGAGTTTATTTAAAATTAGAATTCGTGATTTATCTCAGTTTATTTTTTATAAAGTTATCCTTATATAATGATTTGGATCGCGAATTTAACATGTTAACTTGGTTGACTAAAGTCACTTTTTGTGTCTTTTTTAATCAATAATTCAATTTCAATTTTATTTATCAACATTAGATTTATTGAGGTTTGAACTTTATTTTTTTTGTTTATTTTTTATGATATTATCTCGGTCTTATGATCTAAATCACGAGTTTGACAAGTTAACTCGATTGACTCAAGTTTTTTTCCCCTTAATTTCATCATTCAATATTGAGTTGATTGAAAATTAAATCTCATGATTTGTCTTGGTTTGCTTTTCATGAACTTATCCTCTTTTCATAACTTAAGTCGCGAGTTTGATGAATTAACTTCAATTGACTCGAGTAATTTTTTTGTGTTTTTTTTTTATATATTTTAACATTGTCATAACCCAATTTTTGACCATTTTTATTTTATTATTATTACAATTATTTTATTTACTGAAAAATGATAATAAAAAAAATGATGATGAAAAACAAATAAAAAATAAAGAATAAATTAAAATTGGGTTAAGGGCAACATGATTGGAAGTTTTGGGGATTAATTAAACTTTGGAATTAATTCAATTAATCAAATCAAGGGTTTAATTGGAGAATTGATAAGTTTTAAGATTAATCGAGTTTGTAATTAATTGAATTAATGAAAATCAAGGGTTTAATTGGAGAATTGTTAAGTTTTGAGATTAATTGAACTGGAATTAATTTATTCAGGGACTTAATTGAAAAAAATCACAGTATAGGGCTGATTTTGGTCAAATTTGCAAGAAATTAAAACCCAAGGACCAATGTGTAAATGACGCTGAGATGCAGGGGTTTAATTACAATTTACCCAAGGACTGGATTGAAAAAATTCAAAATGACAAGGATCAAAATGCAAATGGCCATTAACATCAGCACTGTCCATCTTCTTCACCCGAAAACAAGAAGAAAACGCATAACTTTATTGCATTAAAATACATGCAACCGCATGGCATTCTCTGGTTATAAAAACCAGAGAAGGAGAACCGGCATAAGGTTAGAAAGTGGGGAGAGGAGAAAATAAACAGACTTTCGTTACTCTGTTTCTTCTCAAGGAAACAGAGGAGGTTAAAGAAAAAAAGCAACGAACCAGGGGGGAAGAGCATAACCGGAGGAGAGGAAGAGAAACCGGGGAGAAAAGGGGGAGAAGACGCAATAGACTAAAAAACAGGGCAGAACCGAGGGGCCAATGGAGAGCATGAACGACACATAGACGAGGATCAGCCCCACCATCGTCTTTGTCCCTTCATCTCAGAACTGAAGGTGACAGAATCTAAAACCAGAAGCAAAGGAGACGCAAACTCAGCCCATCAGACAAAAGCGTAAGGACTAGAACCAGCGTTGACCATCGTCTTCATAGTCTTCAGCAACCAGCCTCCAGAACCAGAGGCAACAGAACAAAGAATCACAAAAGAAAGGGGACGACACCGAGAACATGGTAGAACCAGAGACAGAGGACGGAAGATGAAGATGAAGAAGCAGATGACACAGAGAGAAGTGATATAGAGAGGGACAGAAGGAGAAGGAAACCAGAAAAAAAAAAAAAAAAGGCAGAGAGAAAGAAGACCAGAAAAAGGAACAAAACAGACGCAGGAGGAGAAAGTAGCATTAACTGGCCGACCCTCCATTACTGTCATCACATCTTCAAGTGCAGCGCCAGGTAAGTTGCCTTTTCCCTTCGTTCATTTTAATTGCATGCTCCTGTAGAAAAACTAAAAATCAATGGCCAGCTGGGTCAAGCTTGTGACCCGCTAGGTCTGCTGGGTCCAGCCTAAAAAAATATAAAAGTAAAAGAATAGAAAAACAAAAAAACAAAAAAAAACAGAAAAAAATATATATGCATGAATAAAAATAATGTAAATTTATTAGTTTATTCACTGACGCCAGAGTCAGAAATAAAAAATACCGGTTTAAATTTATATTATTTTTATTCGTTGTATTTTATTTTATTTAGCTAGAAAAATAAAATAAAAATATGTGCATGTGTAAAAATAAATGTATTTTTATTTATTTATTCACTGGCGTTAGAGTAGGGAATAAAAAATATTGATTTAATTTTTTTTTGTAGCTACGAATTTTTACCAATGCCAAAGTTGGAATTATTTGAGCTTGAATATTCACTGGCGCCAGAGTCAGAAATATTATAAACAAATCATCATAGCATAAGCGAATAAATGTTTAACAATTTAAGACAAAACCGGCAATGCAGTCTGCTTCAGACATAACGTTTAATGAGTGATAATATATTTCTTTTTATGTAACTAATCCCGAGCGATAGAGTCTCTGTTAACCAGTTAGAGTTTCTAGTGACCATAATATTAGGTGACGATTATTTAAACAAGACCTTTTTTCTAAAAGAACAAGATGCCAGAAATCTGTTCTTTTTTTATCAATCAAAGATTATTTTTAGGGCCGCCTCGATGTCGGGTGCGACAAATATTAAATTGGTTGAGAATTAAGATTTATAATTAATTTTAATTTATTTTCTATTAAATTATTTCTATTGGGTTAAAATAACTAAATTGTTATTTTAACAATATTTTTTTGGCTAAAAAATATAGTTTATAGCCATTGACCATTCTACCCTCATTTCAAGTACTCTCCTTTAGCTGATAAATAAATTAATTATATATTTGTTATGATGTTTTTAAAATAAACATCAAATTCAAATATAATTTTAATAAAATGAACATATTTTTTATTCAAGTAATAATTATAAATAAATATATATTTTTTAATCAAAATAATTTCAATTAAAAATGTTTTTTCTAAATTTATAAAAAACAAACACACTCGCATTAGGAAATCTAGCTCTATCTCTATAACCTAGACTGGGCTTGATAGATTTATAAGCTCCGAGACAAGTAAATGCGAACACCATGTAAGTTGATTCCCTATCTGATTATTTTTCTAAGTGCGTTATCACCTCGTAAACAAACTCGATAATCCACTTCATCTAAAAATTGATTTAAAATCAAGAGTCAAATGTCCTGTGACGGAACAAGCAACAACACACATATATTTTTAACTTTAAATTAATATATTTTTAATATTTTTAAATTATTTTAATATATTAATGACAAAAAAAAATTTTAAATATAAATTTTTTTTATTAACATTTATTTAAAGATAAAAATTATTTTAAAAAAAACTATAACCATATTACCAAACAAGTTTATAATACCATAATTTAAAGTCATAACATGACGCATCAACAAACATAACCCACAAGGAGTTTTCCCAAAACTGCCTCTGTGATGCATGTTTTTCATCAAAATGAAATAGCAAATCTTAATACGACTCGTCTTCTAAGCAGAATCAAAGTCCAAAACGAGATAGAGAAATTGATAGTGTTTGACATGGATTGTAGGTTACCTTTTGGTGACCTTGAAACTCCAGTTACACAAGCAGCACAAGCCGTAGCTCAAGTGTCATGTTTTCCCCTTACCTTAAAACAGAAATTATAAAGAAAACTAAATGGGGTAGAGTTTTCGCAGTAATTCAAGACACAAATTATTATAGATTGTGATATTAGAATTTATATTGGTATGGCATGTAATTAAGAGGATTATAAAGGGTATTTTAATATTTTTATGTTATTTTTTCTATTTTTTATTCAAAAAGCTGTTTGGACGTGTAGTTAAAAATTATTGGCACATGTGTTACACGTTCTAATGAGTGGGCAGCGTCCATGTCATTAAAGAGACGCGTGAAACACCTTCAAGGAGTCAAATTTGGCCATATGTTGTCTAGATAATATGCAGACATGTCCTCTTTTACATGGTGTAACGCATGCAGATAAATTTTGGTTGGATAACTGCCGGAACTAAAATTTTTGGGTCAAATATGATTACCAAACCCAATTCATACTTTTAATATTTTTTTATATTTTAAAAAATAATACTATTAATTCACCGTGAAGCATAAACCAATACACTAATACAACCCAAATCAAGTTCTTAGCATAGAAAAGGTTACAAATTTTAAATCATTCATGAAAAAATCATCAAAACATTCTCGTATGTACATTCCAGAAAATGCACCCAGTAGCTTAGAAAGGCATGCCCCTAGCTGCAAATGTTTTGCAATGACCCCAACCCCTCCGCTAATTTGCTTTAGAGCCATTCCTTGTGAGATTTTAAGACGAGTGACCGTTGTTTCAAGTAGAATCCGAAGCGGAGAAGAGACTAATCCTAGCAAACCTCCTACTAATACAAGCCAAAAATAAATATATAAATAAAACAAAAAGAAGAAGAATACATCAAATTACTGGCAACTAAGACCCTCAAGACCACGCACATCAAAATCAAGAAACCAACAAAAGATAACACATATATCGATTGAATGAATAATCAAAACTCGTTTTTTGGTTTGATCAATGATTTTCATTTAAAGCCTCACCACGGAATCCGAAAGCAGCAGTGCGAGCAGCCAGGTATTTCAATTTTGAAACGTTCTTCGGCGCTCATCTTTCCTAGTACAGGCCTTTTAAATGACAGAGCTCGGGGTTTAAAAAAAGCTGCGTCAAGAAATAAGGAGGGTTTGGAGCTTGGCCAGCAGCTACCATTAAAATACATTTCTCTCTGTTTCGAGCTAGTTCTCTCTGTCCGTCCGTTTGTGTTTGTTCAGCATCCAGTACATAAAATACAGATACGAAAATGTATTTTTGGTTGAAGATAGCGGCGGAATATTAGACAGTTTTAGATAGAAATTAGGAAACAAGTCTTTTTATCCCTGTTATACTGTTACCCTTTATTTTTTTTAACTCAATCTCTTATAATCCTTGCTCATAACAAAATTTTAAACCTTGAAGTTAGAGAAAACAGTTGATTTTTCTTGTGTTTCTTGAGGGTCATACAAAGATTAATTTTGAATTCGTTGTATATATTTTCTTCAATTTTTTTATTTTTTTAACTTCGCCATAAGAGATCTGTACCTCGGATTGAATTCAATGTATCCTTTCAGAGAATTCTTGGTTTTCTTTTAGAATATATTGTACTTGAATTAAGGAAACAGTTTAAGTTTGAGATTGAATGCCCTTTATACAAGAACAAAAATCTTGTTATCACTTGCCGGTTCTGATGATTTTTTAGAAGCATCTTTAAGTTGGGATCGATTTTTGATATTTGGTGACTTTGGTTACTGCATGTTGCTTTCTTAATTTTGAATCTTTTCTCGTTTTTCCTATCTGCAACTTGACTGTATACTATTAATAAAGTTGTATTTTTTGGTTAGAAATTTGGGTAACCAGCAGCCTGGAAGTTTTTGTCACATCTTGAGAACCGTGGCAGATGCAGAGAGTGTTGCTAGCAGCTGCCGCTAGCAACCCTCGTTGCAATACGATCCACACCGGATATTCTCAGGGTGATATATCAGTTAATGAAGGGGCAGAAAATCGAAAACGAAATCGTACAAGACTACACGAAACTTGCTCGTATATTATGGTCATTCTCCTTCGTTGAGGGCAGAAATTTAATTCGAATAAAAAATGTGTGTAAAAAAAAGAAATAATTTCTCTGCTAGCTGCTAGACTGCTAGGTCTCTAATCCGAAGCCAGCCTGCAAAACTGGATCCGGGTACTTGTCCACTCAAGTATGTCTGTCTAGGAATTTCTCTATCAAAACTGAGAATGCAGCAAACCCAGCGCAACCAAAGCATGCTGCTTTCGGACCACCTAAAAAAAGACAGGAGTGTCAGATAACCTGGAAAGGGGAAGCAGAGTGAGAGCAAAACAAACTGCAGACAGGTAAGATAATGAATGATATAATCCATCCAAAAAAACGCAAGAAAGAGATTGCATATTGAAGTATTGATGTTGAGAGTAGAAGTGGATAAGTTAAAGCCAACAGCCATTGCCATAGCATTTTAGAGACGGTTGCAAAATTAGCAGCTTGAAAATCAAACTTGAGTTTTTCCCTAAATAATTCAACATCAAATTTCAAGTGCAGCAGTAGACTGAGACACAGATAAACAATGGTCGGGGCCAGATAGATAATTCCACGAAGCACAGTTCAGCATGACCACACGTCGTCATCAATGCTAATAGAACTCTAAATTTATGGGCGGAAAACTTTCAACCCTTAATCATCCATGCCATAACATTATTTACGGTTGGCATAGTTGGAAATCCAACCCTTAATCATCCATGCCAAAATGGATAAGCCTTCCTGTGTTGAAAATCCAAATCCATCTAGAAAATACCAAAAGGAATTGGCACTAGATATCATAAAATATTTGAAGAGAATGAAAAGGCTAAATGATTTGAAAGGTTCTAACCTGTAAATCTGAACCTAAAATATGTTCCTTAAAGATATTCAGGCGGTTGTGAAGCCCTAAATAACTGTTAAGGGGGGTAATTTTTTTCATTAACAAGAAAAAAAATTATGGGGGACAATTGATCATTTTTATTTGGATTTGTGTGAAAGGATTAAAAAATATAAGGACCAAAGGGAAAGTTCAAAAAAATAAAGGGGGCAATTGTCCCGCTAATCTATAGCCGCTAATCTATAGGGTATATTCACCCCTGCAATCAGGATACAGGTCATACTGCTGAGATCAAGTTGATTAATGAACAGGACTCAAAATAAACCAAAATGATGATGATAATAGTTAAAGAGAAAATTAAAATTGGATAACCGCTAGGTTCATTCACACTCTTACAGGTTTTGAAATACCAAAACTATCCTGACTTTGTATGGGTAATTAACTGAAACTACAGGAAAATAGCAGTTTAACAGGAGTGTGAAATCAATTAATAAAAAAGAGCAAAGTTCCTAACAGGAACAGCAAAAAGTGATGCTGCTCCTTTCATTAGCCACGTAACAAAAAAAAAGAACGGTGATGTTATGTCCTTGCATCGCCATATTAACACTGGTCATTCAAGAGGATGGAATGTAAGGATGATAAAGTGCATAAAGAAGAAAGTGGAAAGGTTGCGGGATGGAAACTATCCATCATTCTAGTTGTTTAAATGTGGGAAGGAGGTAAAAAAAAAAAGGATTCAGATGAGGTAAAATCAGAAAACTTCCATGCCATTCATGTCTCTTCTTCTGTATTTTCCAATTTGGAAGGATTGAAAGAACAGAAGGGATGAATTCTTCCATTCCTTTCTCGAGTATACAACTATCCTACCAAACAAGATGAGCACCTCTTCCACCTACAGTCTAAACCTATCCACTCCCTTTCCTTTCCATCTCAATAAACAAAGTGAACAGTCAAAATGCCTAAAATATTTCACCACTCTCGTTGCATTCTCATACAATTCCCCACATTTTCCCAAGTTTTCCCTTTGGTTTCCTAATAGATAAAGTTTCTCTGTTCCTTTGAAATTGCTTCGGAAGTATATGCAAGTTCACCACAGATGTCATTTTGTTCCACTAACAAGATGCTATCGGAAAATGTAGTCAGAAATTCTTAAGTAAAATAGACTACTTGCATACCATGCCCAAACCATGCAGGTTAATTTCATCAAAATTTAATCTGACATGTAATTTTATCATTTGGACCACGAGACTATGCAAAACACAGAGCAAATACCATGGGGTCACAACATCAGAAATTTAACTTTACGCTTGATGAAACATCCAATATTTGAGTCCTCGTGCACACAAAAATTGCAAGGTATGATAAAGCAAGTGGAGTCAAAAAATTAGCACCAAGGGGATTCAACGAACATCTTTTATGAAGCTGCGAGGGGAAAGTGAATTGATTGGATGGTATCAGGAACCATGAATTGACAGATTTAAAAGCTCTAAGACAAGTGAGTGCTGAGTTGTGTAAATGAAATCCATACCTTGGCTACTTAATCTCAAACTGAAAGCAATTAACAAGAAAAGTATTGAACATGGGCCAAAAAAAACATACCTTTTGCTGACATGGCACCTCCAGTGACACACCCAGCAACTACAGTATTTGTGGTGTCATGTTTTGCTCGTGCCTACAAACCACCAACCCAAATTAAGCTCCTATCTGCTATAACGAAATTTTGAAACTTCGAAGATACATAAAAATCACGGTTTTTATTAGTGCATTCTCCTTGGTATATTACCTTCTCAGCAACACACTCGGCAGCTGAGAAAACCAAGCCCATAATTGCAAACGCTTTACAAGAACTCCAACTCCTCCGCCCCATTTGCTTTGCAGTGTAAATAAATTGCTGCCTTCCTGACATCTCATCTTGCATAATAGGATTATCCAAGGCACCAAGAAACAGTCCCATGAACAACCCCAACCCACCTCCTACGAACAAAAATTTCCATTTCAGAGAACGCATCGATCATTTTACTTCAAACCAAAATCCTCCCAAAACCAGTCATAAACCCACCCCAGAAATTTAAAATTTCTCACTCTTAGAGGCTAGAATTATTGAAAATTCAATCCACCTATTACCCCTATAACAACATAAGAGCTTATTATTGAAAGCACGTTACAAAAAAAAATAAAAATTAGTTGCAATGAGTTGAAAACCAAAAGGGAAGGTAAATTAATCAACCAATCCTCACCCATGACTCCACTAGCCACACTGCGAACAGCACAGTTATTCCAAACTTCCTGGGCACGAACCTCTTCTATTGTAGGCATTCTAAAAGGCTGAATCTGAGTGGGTGTTTCTCCAACTTTCGAGGTCGAAGAAGAAGCAGCAGCATCACCACCATTAATATTAGATTCACTTCCTGGATTATCATTGCTAGCCATTGATGAAACGCATACAAACAAGAACCCACCAAAGCCGAACAAATTTAAAGGCTAGGGAATAATTACTAAATTTATATGGTGTGGAGGTTAAAATGCATCAGGGGTTTTAGCCGCCATTGCATGAACGGTGTTGGGGTTCAGCTGGGGTTTTGAAGAAGACGAAAAGAGGCCAGTCACGAGGTTTAATCGTGGGCTGCAAGAAGTGGCTTGTACGTTAGCAGAATGACTTTAGATTGGAGTGTTCTTGTTCCATGCCAAAAGTTTGCCCTCTTTCGTGGTTAAAGAAGATAAACTGTGAGGCCCTTAATACTGGGGCTCAACCCCAATTGATCGGACAAATATTTAAACCCATGGCCCAGAGTGGATCACTCTAGTTAGCGACCTCTCCTCCATAGTGATGATGCTCTAATTAATGAGCAAGATATTTCATGAACTGCGATCAGCTTGAAGCAACTATGCATCGTATGAGCATCAATATTTTGTTAGCTTGTCCCTCTGGATTTTATGCTGCCTGAGTTTATAACGGCTTTGTATTGGTTTGACATGCATCGTTGTATTATATCATATGGCACCTGCCCTGTATGCATGTTGATGTCGATCTTTCATACTAGCGACATGTCTTCTCATTTAATATTTATTTTTTCAAATTTCTTTTTATTTGGAAATGTTTTTAAAATATTTTTTTATTTTTTATTTTTTTAATATTTTAACTTCAAAACAATTTAAAATCACATGAAAAATATTTTTTTAAAAGTACTTCTAAAATATAAAAATAAATAGATTTTTAGTCATTGATTCTTATTTTTAATTTCTTTCAGCTAGATGAAATTTTTTTTCTATTGCATTGAATTAAAATTTTATTTGTATCAATTTGCATGGTGTCTTATAAGTTTTTTTTTTTTTTTTTAATGTTGCGAGGTTATATTTAAAAATTATTTTTATTTATTTTTACTGTGATTTAAATAAATACTCATAACAATTCAAACCAGTACAGGTTTATCAATATTTTAACTACTCTTCATCATCTCATAGACAATTTTTTTTTTTTTTCCTGCATAGATGATTCCACCACTTATTAAGTTCACAACCAATTTTTTTTATATATAAAAAAAACAGCATTATCTCTCTATTCAAGAAGTGAAAGAAAACAACACACACACACAATTACAATTACAATTATAATAATAGATGTACGAAGTTCAATCCCAGAATGTTTGGAGGGAAGAGTCCCCATCAATCAAAGCAACTGTTCCAACAAAAAGATAGAACAGTAGTGTTTTATTTTTTTTTCCTGACATGAATTTGAAAATTCAAGGAGGGAGATAGAGCATTCAAAAATTAATCGAAATTACTAGTTTACCCTACTAAAACATTTTTTCAATAAATATTTACGGGTTTGATTTATTATAAATCTTAATAATGTAATTAAGCTAATTAACTTATTATCCTATTCAAATACAATAAATACGAGTTCATTGATGTAGACACAGTGATGAATCTATTCTTAAGAAAACATCGAATGTAATAAATACTAATTAATTAACGTGATTAATTAAAAAGACATAAAAAAACAAAAAAATAAAGAGGTAGTTATAAACTCGATTAATTGGTCATTTTTTTTTCCAAACAAACAAAAAATCAAACAATTTGCTAAAATGACACCTCTGGACTGTAGTCTTCAATGGTCATACAATTTGAACAGACAAAAATCCCGACCAAACTCATTTATGCGTTCACAGTTGGAACCATCAACTGCTTCAAACCCCACAAACCCTTTTTTTAACCCCTCCCAGATACCACATTCCACTCCCACCCATACCAAACCAGGATGCTTCTCAATCTCTCTCTCTTTCTCCTCTTCTTAATCGCCAGTAACATCACTGTTCAAGCCATTGGTGTGAACTGGGGTACTACCTCTTCGCATCCACTACCACCAGACAAAGTGGTGGAGCTCTTGAAGTCTAACAAAATTACCAAAGTCAAGTTATTTGATGCTGACCCACTTGTGTTACAAGCTCTTTCTGGGTCTAACATTGGTGTAACTGTTGGCATTCCCAATTCCATGCTTAAAAGCTTGAATTCTTCCAAGAAAGTTGCTGAAAGTTGGGTTCATGATAATGTTACCCGCTATGTTTCTAGTGGTAGCAGTGGAGTTCGAATTGAGTATGTTTCTTTACAAGTTGTTTTGGTTGCTGTTTAGTTTCCTGGTTTGATTAGTTAACGGTCTTGAATTTCTGGGCTGGTTTTAGTTTTCAAGGATCGTGTTTGGTAATGGAAATGCGCACGTGGCCATTTGTATCATATTTGTGGCTTGCCTGCTTATTTAGATTTTATTTTTCACACTTAAGGTCTGTTATTTATGTTGGGATTTGTGGCGGAAAATATGTATAGGTTTGGATTTGTCGATTGAGAGGAATGTGTAAATTGGATTTTGCAATAGTTCACTCAAAGTTTGGCGCAGAAATGAAAACGGTGGAGAAGTATTGAATTTAGGTGAACTGGACTACTTCAAAACCGAGGCTCAATAGAGGTGGACAAGTGTTGTTTTAGGGCTGTCCAGCTTGTTGTGTTCTGCAATCGTCCTTGTTGATGTTGAGTACAGTAAATAGAGAATGTTCACTGAATTGTTGGTGCTTTAGAAATTAGGATGTATGTTGTTGGCTATATTTCCTGTTGCTCTTTGTCAAAGAATAATCTGGGGTTTTACCGAAGAATCTGATAGCTTGAATGATCTTGTTCCAGCTCGTTTATCCTTTTGGGTGAATCTACTCCTCTCGTAACGCACACTTGCATCACACATAAATAATTGTTGCTGCTTTTCTTAGTTTAAGATTAAGAAACAGATCTACATTTCAAATTACCTTTGCAAAACTAATGTAAAAATATGAAAATATTTGTTGCTTTTGAATGCAAATTTGCATAGGACCTGGTCTTTTAGTACCTTTCATGACTCGTGTGTGATCAAATGCAGAAAAATAATACCCAGATTCATAGTAGTATGATTGAAAATGCCTCAAAAAATCCCTATCTCTGTTTTGCTGGTTATCTTGGTAGTGCAAGTAGCTGTTTTGAGAGACTTAATTGTGTACCAGCCTTTTTAAAGCACCATGGAAATATGTAGCATACCTTTTCTACTAGAATATCCTAATGAAAAGCTGCATTAGATATCACTGTTGCTTCATTTCATTGTGCTTCTAATCAAACTATTTTGCAGGTATGTTGCTGTTGGAGATGAGCCATTCCAACAAAGTTACGGTGAGCAGTACCATCCCTTTGTTATTGGGGCAGCCATGAACATCCAGATAGCTTTGGCCAGAGTGAGCTTGGGAAACCAGGTCAAGGTTGTGGTTCCATGTAGTTATGATACCTTCCAATCAGAATCCAGCTTGCCCTCCAAAGGACACTTCAGGCCTGACCTCAATAAAACCATGACTGAACTCCTAACGTTTCTCACTAAGCACCACTCACCATTTTTTGCTACCATCTCCCCATTTATCATTTCCCACCGAAACAAGAACATTTCTCTTGACTTTAGTCTCTTCAAAGAAACCAAGCACTCTCGTAATGATGGCCATAGAACATACAAAAACAGCTTTGACCTAGGCTACGATACCCTGGTTACTGCGTTATCAACAGCTGGGTTTCCTGAAATGGATGTTGTTGTTGCAAAGATTGGTTGGCCTACGGATGGAGCAGCCAATGCCACCCCATCCGCTGCTGAGACATTTATGAAAGGTCTAATGGATCACCTTCATAGCAAATCAGGTACCCCTCTCAGGCCTCGGAATCCACCTATAGAGACATACATATTTAGCTTGCTAGACGAGGACCAGAGAAGCATAGTTAATGGAAATTTTGAGAGACATTGGGGAGTTTTCACCTTCGATGGCCAAGCCAAATACAATGTTGATCTTGGCCAGGGTTCCAAGAATCTAGTAAACGCACAGTATGTTGAATATCTTTCTTCCAAGTGGTGTGTTGTTAACAATAACAAGGACCTGTCTAATGCAACTGCAAGCGCCTTGGATGCATGTTCAACTGCTGATTGCACCGCACTTTCTCCTGGTGGATCCTGTTTCAATATCAGCTGGCCCGCAAATATTTCATATGCCTTCAATAACTATTACCAGCTGCATGATCAAAGGGCAGATAGTTGTGATTTTGGGGGTTTGGGTTTGATTACAACAGTTGATCCATCAGTAGGTAACTGTAGGTTTCCTGTTGAACTTCGCACTTCACATTCGGAGTCTCTGTATGGGGCCTGTCTCCTCCAATGGATGATCTTGCTAACCATAAACACAATTTTACACGATTTCTTGTGACGGAGGGATATCTGAGATTTGTTGCACCCTTTTGATTTGTCTCAGGTTTATGCAGTGCATGATAGTTGTTGTAGGAGGTTTGATGTGCACTGCAAGAATCTTTACACTGTCAGAGCACAGTAGTCGGAAAATGACATCGGTTGTTCCTGCCAAGATTTTGCGGTTGTTTCTTGTTGAAATGAAAAAGTTTTTCATCCACAGCATCCCAATAAATACCACTAGTTGATTGCTTTCGGAAATGTCTAGCGAGTGGGGAAGGTGTGGATTGCCCGAAGGTAGAGGTTCAGGTTGGATTCTCCTTGTGGGCAAAAAAAATGAAGCTGAAATCTGCAACTTGCTTTTAAGCCTTTACCAATGGTGGAACCCAAGGCAAAATTACAAAGCCTGAATTTTTTTTTTGAGATTGTTCTTTGGTAATGGTGAGGTTATTAAATTTCATTATCATTTCATATTTCATTTATTTTATTCTATGTCAAATAATCATGCATCTAGGCATCATTCTAATGTTATAATCCTTCAAAATTAAAGAGATTTGCTAATTTTTATTTTTTTTAATTCTCGCTTTGGTGTTAACATTTAAAGAACTTATTTTTTTAGATATATCAAGTTGAAGTTGGCGTGAGAGATGCATTTTTAAAATTTTGAAAATATTAATTGACATGCAAATTAATGTAGAAATATATTTTAGAAACAATAAAATAAAATAAAGAACTTCGCAATCGCAGGCATTCGGGAACTGGTACTTCATATCTGGAATTACTGGGCATGCAAATCTCTCATTATAGGTAATAATTCTACTTTAGTGAAAAACACCCAACATTCTACAAAAGTCTTGTAGATTTGTCATTTGGGTAATCCTTCTCTTGTGCGCACAGCTGCACAAGGCAAGATTCAGAGATGCAGTTCCAAGTTAGGATTAAAATACGGTTAAAACTTCTTTTGTTGGATACATTTTAAGATTTTATACTGTTACTAAATTTATAACTCATATATATATATATATATATATATATATATAAAGCTGATGTCTCCTAGCACATGAAAAAGAATTTTGAGATTACCATGACTAATAAAATAAAATATAAAATTTAAAAAAATTTAAATTTAGATGGTATTTGATATTATGATAATATAATTATTTCTTGTTTGAAAATATATTAAAATAATATATTTTTTTTAAAATAATTTTTGATACCATCATGTTAAAATAATTTAAAAATATAAAAAATTTAATTTAAAAAATATAATATAATATAATATAATATACTATAAAATTTTTAGCTAGGAATACTCATAAAATGCAAAATAAATAAACTTTTAAAACAAATCTTATTTGATCGATCAAATATAATTAATCGGGCCAAACTACGCATCTATTTACGGAGCCCAATATTTTAACAGTGTTTGGCAATTTTGTTATATCTTTTTATTTAAAATTATTTTAACGTGTAAATATAAAAATAAATTTTAAAAAAATATTATTTTAATATATTTATATATAAAAAAACATTTTAAGCTTAAATAAACGCGGTAACTGTTTTAACCAGTTAAATTAAATTAAACCACTCGAACCAGCAGTTGCCACTTGTACATCTTCCAGTCGGTGAATAAAAAAGGAAAACGTTAAATTAGTCCCCAACATATCCACTATTTCTCAATAAAATTCCTAAACTAAAACTGTTTCAATTGGATGTCAAAGTATTAGATATTAAACTGATTATTTCCATTCATTTTTATTAATATTTCATGCAATAAACAACTCCGTGTCTCATATAATCCGCCGTTTCACTTTAGAAAGTTGTGGAGAGTTAAAACATTGGGTACTAAATTGGTAGATCTAGTTGTCTTAGGGTTAAAATGAAAATAAGGTAATTCCATAGTACGAAGAGGTGGAAAATATCTGCCTATCAAATATTCTGACCCTATACAATCAAGGTACAGTCGCAAAAACACAACAGATAATATCATTACCCTAGTCTTTATCTGTCTACACCGCTTTTCGGTGAGAAAACAAAGCAAGAACCGAAAAAATTAGAAAAGAGAAAAAAAAGCTAAACAGAAACTAGATAATGTCTGGTATGTATGGTCAAGAAGGCGATTCTGGTCCTCCATCTTACGGCGGCGGTGGTGGATACGGTGGAGGCGGCCCCGGAGCTGGTGCAGGTGGATATGGAGGCTATGGCGGAGGTGGCCGCGGTGGATATGGTGCTAGAGGTGGCGGTGGGAGCGTTGGCGGCAGAGGTGGGGGATATGGTGGTAATTCGCAAAGTCGAGGTAATTAGTTAATTAATTTATTTTTACTAGTTTGAATTGGTAACTGTTAGGGTTTTGAGATCTGTGTTTGTGATTTTGAGTATTTAACTGTTACTGGGTCTGATCTGTAGGAGATGGATACCAAGGAGGAGATCGTGGAGGCAGAGGAGGCGGCGGCGGAAGAGGTGGTGGCCGAGGTGGAAGCGGCAGGGACGGTGACTGGCCTTGCCCTGATCCAAGGTAATCTCTCTGTTCTGTGATTTAGTTAGGTCTTAACGCTTTTTTTATAAATTTTAATTGAAGATTTATGAGGATTGTGTTATACAATTGTTGTGTTATAGTACGTGTGAGTTTTTGTAATGGAAACTGGTGTATATGTGTGTGTAGCTGTGGGAATTTGAACTTTGCAAGAAGATCCGAGTGTAATAAATGCGGTACTCCTTCTCCTTCTGCTGGCCAAAATGATCGTGGTGGTGGTGGGAATAGAGGAGGAAGTGGTGGAGGATATGGTGGTAATCGAGGGGGGAGAGGTGGTGGTAGTTATGACGGTAATAGAAGTAGCAATTATAATGATGGAAGCAGAGGAGGTGGCAATAGAGGTGGATCTTATGGTGGTAATCAAGGAAGAGGTGATAGTGGATATAATCAGGCGCCACCACCATCTCTTCCTTCTTATGGTGGTGGTGGTGGAGGTAATTATCCACCAGCTCCTAACTCGTACAGTGCAAATGCTAATTATGGAATGGAAGCAGTTCCTCCACCAACAAGCTATACTGGTGGACCCACATCGTACCCTCCATCTTATGGTGGCCCTGCTAGTGGTTATGGTGGTGATGTTACAGGTGAGGTGAGGAGTAGCGGACGAGGTGGTCAACCTGGTGGTCGTGGTGGTGGTTCACGATATCCTGGAGGTAGTGGTTATGGGGCTGCTCCTGATGATGCCCCGGCCAAAATTAAGCAGTGTGATGATAATTGTGATGATACTTGCGACAACTCAAGAATATACATATCTAATTTGCCACCTGATGTGACCATCGAAGAACTGAGAGAGCTTTTTGCTGGAATTGGACAAGTAATTCTAGATCTTTTCTTGTGATATATAAATGAATTTTGAATTTGGTAATTGCGCTGAAGTTGCTTGTTGTTTGACAGAAATTGTTGTTTTTGTAATCTGCTACATGATTGCTTGTTGTTACTGTAAATTGCATTAACAAATTTTGTGATTTGGTTAGTTATTGTTCCTTCTTTATCAAATTACAGTATACATTTATGGGAGTTTTTTCTTTCAAAGAGTGTTTTCTGTTTTTTATTTCCCAAATGCATGAATTTTTTTTTATCAATGCCCTTGTTTGTGGGAAAGAATTTCAATTTAGCGTTGCTTATGTAGTGGCTTCTCTTTTGTGAGGGGAATTTAGCTCCTAGTATTCATGTGCTATGGTCATAGCACGTACCAAACTTCACTATATAAATTTCCATCCCTTGTACCTATGAGGAATCCTTGAAGCTCATTCCCTTGATACAATTTTCAAGGACAAATTTTGAAGATGCACTGAAATAATGTGAAAACTGTGCCTTTTTAGGTTGGAAGGATTAAGCAGAAGCGGGGTTATAAAGATCAATGGCCCTGGAATATAAAGATATACACAGATGAGAAGGGAAACAACAAAGGCGATGCATGTTTGGCTTATGAAGACCCATCTGCTGCTCACTCTGCTGGCGGTTTTTACAACAGTATTGACCATGCTACTGTTTCTCCATTTCCTATCCAGTACTTTTTTTCTTAAATAAGTTAACTAAGCATCGTGAACAGATTTTTATTTTTACTTCATAACTGTGTTGGTTTTCCAGATTATGACATGAGGGGCTATAAAATCAATGTTGCAATGGCAGAGAAGTCAGCCCCGAGGCAACCTGCACATGACCACGGGTATTTCCACTAGCAACGCCCTCCTTTCTTTTGACTAGCAAAAGTTTATCAGCTGTGTTTTGGAGGTTCTGAAGCGTGTTCCTGTTTGGTTACTTTATTTCTGATTGTGGGTGGTGGTATTTTTAATTTTTCATGTGCATTTTTAATTCTTATGGGGTTTCTTTCATTCCCAAGGTCAGCTAACGCTCAACTTGCTTAACACTTATGAATAGGGAGGTTTATTGCCTTGTTGGAGTTTCCTATTTATATTGTGCTTGCTTAACCCTTAACTAAAATTAGCAATAGCAATCTAGGTGCAATCTACCAAGCTGTCCTATTTTAATGGGCCTTGGTGGGAGCTTATATAACTATTTTCTGGGACATTTGCTTACTTTTAGAAGTTTGCTCCTTTCTTTCCCTGGTTGAATCTCAGTGATGATCCCTTATTCAGCTTTTTGAATGGGAGCATGAAACTAAAAAAAGCTGAAATAATGGGAGTGAGACTGGCACTTGACCTTTAAAAGTTATATGTAACCAGTTCAGTGGTTACTTCCCTATTATCTTTTACAGTTTCATTTCTGTGATCTCAGCTATAACTCTTTGAAACTTTGATGTTGGAAATTTTCAAAAGTTGACCTTGGGGGATGGGAGGGAGACTAGTATCCAATACTTTTAAATCTGAAGAACAAGCGATATTAGCTTGAAGTGTTGTTTATTGTATCAAATATCATTGAGGAGTTGGATTGGCTTGCTTCTATCTTCATCACATTTAAACTTGTGTTTTGGGTTTTAATAACCCTGTGGCATGATTGATTACCATGCAACGAAGATGGATGACCAAATAATCTTAGTGCTTTATTTAGATGCATAATGTATTTTTGTATTGACTTCTTTGGCGCTTCCCTTATTTGGCAGAAATAGGATTAAATTTGAAATCAAATAGTCACCGTGCTTTTATTATGATTTCTGGCCTGCAAAACATGTCATACTTGTCAGGAGTTCATTCTCAAATAGGTTGAGAGTTTGAAAGCCTGTTTTTTTGGAAGTTGTTTTGTTAGCCTTTTCTTTTATTGAATTTGTATCTACTTTAGCTTTTCAAGAGTTCTTCCCCCCTGTCCTGGAAGTACTTTTGTGGAAAACAAATTTTTAATTTTGACATCCCATTTCATTAAATGTAATCTAGATGTAGTGATGGTTATGTAGAGGCTGCCTTTTTTTTTACTGTTTTTACTGATTGACTGTGCAACAGCGGTGGTAGAGGTGGCTATGGTGGTGGAGATCGACGTAGGGATAACTACCGAGATGCTGGAAATTCTGGCCCAGACAGGCATCAACATGGTGGAAACCGATCACGTCCTTACTGAGTTTCATCTCTGAGCTGTTTATGTACTAAGAATTATGATCTGAGGGTTTTAATTATATTCCATTTCCTGGGGTTGTTCTTGAACTGGAGACTAAGAGGTAGGTTGTTCACTTGCACCAAGCAGTACCCCCTTTTTTCCTTTCCTTGTTCATCTGTTGCTACCTGGAGGGGTTTCTGCTTTAGGCATGGGATTGATTTAATTGTGTGGATGTTTTTATAGAGGCAAGTGGATAAACTCCAAATTGCTTGCTGCTAAGGTAGGTTGATATTTTCAGGTGAGTTGTGCCTCTTACAAAATCACGCTTTATCCTTGTTTTAGGATGCGCAATGTGCTGCATTGTAGAAATACCTTTTGAATGAGGCATGGGAACTTGTATTTGGTGTATGCATTCCTTTCCTAGGTAATATGTCAAATAAAGTTTAAAAAAAGTTGACCGGGCCCTTCTAGCTTTGGTTTGTTATACTGATTGGGAGATAGAAATTCCACAACAATCTGTTTTGTAAGTTTTTTTTATTTTATTTTTGTGCTCCAGTTTAATGTTGGTAGTTTATATTTTTCATACAAATGGAATTTAGGCAATGTTCTAGATCTGGGCAGGGCAGTCGGTCAATGATGAAGAATCCCGTTTGTATTTATGTGTTTTTGTTATCTGGAGAGTGAACCTATATTTTTATGAGATATTTTCCCTATTTTATTACCGAAATCTTGGTCTGCATGAAAGAATATGCTCGTGTATATGTTGAAATTACCTGCATTGCTGTTTGGGTTCTGCCTTGTTTTTTCCATATGATGTTTGTGAGTATTTCATAGGGATGTCTGATAGCCGTCTATATTATCACAATTTTACCTGACACAAACCATGTACATGTTGATTTCATGATCTGAATTCTGAAAGGTCTGTAATCTATGATAAATTTTAAGTTGGTTTTAGTAATTGCTATAAAATGCATTAGGATTGCTTGGTTAGATGCACTTCTGATCATGTTGCCATAACACGTCGAATGATGTCTGGGGTCTCTTGGGTCCACCGGTGCTCTACTGCCTATATGCCATCAACATCCCTAGTTTCTCGGCATCCAAGCTGTTAACCAGCAGTAACATGGAAGCTGCTCAAATTCTGCAGAGAAACACTTTTTTTTCGGTGTGTGGCGCTGCTGGTGCCTTTTTTTGCGACGATTGTCACGGTTTGTCAGAGACAAAATGACTGCTTCTTTATTGTTCTCATGCGACCTCCAACAACCTGATATCTTTGCTGTTCCTGACACTAGTCTTCTGCCATTTCGGGGTTTTAGAAAGTGAAGGTTTAGTGGGTTGGTCGACGGTATTTGAATTTTTTTATTTATTTTGGAAGTCGATCGATTGGTTTAGGGTTCATTCATTTTGACTGACAATTTGACTTGTTATTTATGTAAATTAACGTTCCATTTCCTGTTTTATGGTCCTGGGCGGGTTGATTTGTTGCTTCTGTGAAATGAATTTGCCAATCGTAGTTTAATGGCTTGTGAGGTTCAAAACGATACGAAAAATCTAACGACCAATGCCAATATACTTGATTTGCTATTTGCTGGTTTCAGTACTCGTATGTTTGCCAAGAAGTGTTTTTCTAGAAGGTGCTGTTGTGACTTTTCTGTTTGGTTGCATTTTGATAAAAAAAAAAAAAACTAAAGTAGAATATATATATATATATATATATATATATATATATATATATATATATATATATTGATGTCTTGATAAAACATTTGAAAATATAATATTATTAGTAAATAAGAGATTGCTAATATGTACGGAAGGATACAGCAATATATATTTCCCCATGTAATAATTATATTAATTAATAATTTAGTGTATATGTTGTTTTAATTTAACATGAAATATCTTTTCGTCTATAAAAGTAGAAAATTAATTTGAGTTCTAAAAGCGTATGTAAGAGTTTAATAAATTTTCAATACAAAACAAACAATGTAATTTTTTGAGTAGATTATTTTTTTATACTTAGTTTCATAAATTTAATTTTTATAATAAATCAAATATAAAGATTTTTTTAGTTAACAATACAACTTTTTTATGATTATTTCTAAATTGAATAAAATAAAATTAATAATAATATATTAAATCATACAAATTTTGTTATAAAAATTGGATACAAAAAAAGAAGTTTATTTAAAAAATGAGAAAAATACTTGAAAGTAATATTTAAAAAATTCTTCCATGTTATGAAAGTTAATTGCCAGAAAATTTATTTTCAATTTATTCTCTGTAACATGACTAAAACATTAGCAAATAGATTTTGATTTTAATTTATTTTTCATGATTCAAGTGAGAAGTAATCTATTCTTGCAACAAACAATAATCTTGGAATTCACTTTCTAGAGGAATTTCTTGTCTATCAACCAACCGACGTCTAAAACTATTGGATATATCAAAAGGAAACGACAACGTAGCCGCACAAATTTATTTATTTATTGCTCCTACTTCCATAGACGGACCAAATAAATCATTTGAAAGGATGAATTAATTACTTTCTTACATGGTTTTAGTACACATTACACTTAGTATTTTTAGTTATTAAGAACTTGCTTGCTTTCTTATTTTTACTGTTTAATTTTATGAAGTGAAATGTGGTTCTCCTTGTAAAACATATATAGGTTTTATTTTAAAAAGCTTTTGTTTTTATTGTTTAACTTTTGAAATTGAAATGTGATTAGACGTGTATTATGTTTTGCTAGTTTTTCATTCGCGATATGAAGCAAGATAGATTTTTTTTTTAATATTAAAAAAATTGTAAAAATATCAGGAAGTAAAAGGTTTAATACATATTCATAGAAATACTTTGAAAATATTAATTGTGACATGTTAGATGAATTATTTTTTTAAAAGAAATATTAAGACGTCGATACATCATATTAGCTAAAATCAATTATAATTAACCATATGAGATATGAAATAATGCCTACTGAAATAAATTAAAAAAAATCCAGTTATAATAAACTAAATATTAATGGGTGAAAGTGAATAAAAATAAAAAAATTAACTCTAATAAATGTATATCAGTAGTCAACATAACAACACGGGCTTAGACAAATTTTACTATTATTAAAATATAAAAAAAATAGTGGTATCCCTAAACAAATAAAAAATAAAAAATTAATCTTGTGAAAAACTGCTATATGACAAAAGACACAGGGGATTTTTATATATAAAAAAAGGATTGAAGAATTTTTTTATTTAAAAAAGAAATAATTTTAAATTGTTTTTTAAGTTACATAAGTGTCACAAGAGCTTGATATCTATTACAATATTTAAGGGTTATTATTCAATGTTTTCAAATTATCCAATACAAATGGTATTTCTTATTTAAAGCAAATTAATATTTATATCTATCATAACTAGATATATAATTATGAATATTTTTTATTGATGTAATGGTTAGTTTTTCTTGTTTTAAGTCATGATATGAAATATATAGACAGGTTAACTTTTTGTATTTAAATTGAAATAAATACAAGTTTAAAAATTATATTAAATTACTAAAGACATTTTTTTGAGAGAGAAATTAACAAGACATTTTAGATATTACTTGTAGTGTCATTTTTATTTTTTCTAAGTTGGCCATTAAAATATTATGACAAGTTTGCGTGCTTTCTAGTCATTTTAATTCAAACAATACAATAAAAAAATATATTCACAGCACCATATTTCATTTCTAGTCTTCGTATTTACTTTAATCTCTTTAAATTCGGGGGCGTATATCCAGCTTGGGCCACTGGCCATTGCCTTCGTAACATGTACTTCGAAGAACAAGGGAAGAAAACGGCAAGCTGTTAACTCAAAATTAAGAATCACTTCACTATTGACAGCCCATCGTCAGCTACAACTTTCAAGCGAGTTCAAGAAAATAAACGAAGGAAATGAATCAGCTAAGATTCCTTGTTCCCTTTTGTCTTCGTCGATACAGAAAAGAGCTACAATGCTTGTCCAAATAGTTTCTGTACATGTATCGCTTCAGAGAGCTACTTTTCTTCACCTGTTTACGAAGTGATTCACAACAGTTACATGTAAAATGCCGGCGAGGGAACAAACTGATAAAAAAAAAAAAATTAAAACAGTTTCCAGTGGCCAGGTGAAGCGACCCTATTAACCTATCATTCATGGCATGACGAGGCATTCCCCAGATAGAAAAAATACCTAGAAGGGATCCGGCTAAAAAAGCCATAAAACAAGGCAAATTTTTGGAAGGCACAACATCTGTACCCGTGAAAGCAAAAAATTTCCTATAGAATTTGTAACGTTCCCAAAGTGAAACAATATCATGATTTTAAGATTTTGGCTGTTATGGTGAAAGAAACTCATCTATGTGCAGTGTCATGGTGGCCATTAGACATTGCTCCAGATGAAAATGTAGGAGCAGAATCACTACCACCAATCTGAACCTGAAATGTTAAAGCATCTTAGAAGTTATACGAGTGCCCGTCTTTTCTTGGGAGGTCAGAAATCACATTGTATTAGGTTCAAACATGCAATTCAAACACAAGCAGACGCTTCAGTGCGAGCTCTGTTTCCATTGCAAAGTGCTCATTACGAAATTGACTTGCATGTTTTTATGCATAGAGGAGTATCTCTCTCAAATTTTGAGGTTCACCAGTAATGAACTCAAGTGCAATACATACAGTATTAGTTTTGATTCATATCAAATCAAAATGTCTTGAAAGATGAAGCTCATAAGTAAAACTTTAACATATTTGCATTAAACAAATACAGTTCAGATGTATCTACATTATAGTCTCTACATAGATCACTTGGCATTTGCTTAGGTTATGCATTTCCATGACTACATCGTGCACAATTGACACCATTTGAAATTGCTTTTCAACTATAAGTTCCTAGTCATATTTCTGAAGAGCACCAAGGTTTGAACTTGGGATCTCTATGTCCCCCCTCCCTACCTCTTGAGCTATGATTTTTTGTTTAATAGGAAACGATGAAGAATTCAAATATTTTATGGCGAATTTTGTGACTTTGATAACCTATGCAACTCTATGTTATCATTCACGAGTTTTCATTGTGTTTCACAACAATAAGGATTCAGCAAACGTATGCAGGCACCAGCTGATATGCATCGATATATTTCAAACTAAGATATTTTTATTCATCCTATTTCAAATGCATGTGTCAAAAATGGCACACTAAAGTTCAAAAAATTAAAAAGGCAAAAGAATAGTGAGCACACACACCTGCTGCAGGCCATTAGGATCAGGATATGAACTTCCTCCATATCTCACTTCAGCGCTGCCATAGTTTCTACCATATCCAGGACCTGAACACAAACAATTCATAATGTCAAGCTCTATTATTAAAAAAACTACAAGAACATGTTACATTTATAGTAAGTTACTTGGGTCCCCGGCCGCGGCTGCCGCCCTTGCTCTTTTGTCTGCAATGGCCAACTCAGTGCGAAGTTTCTCAATTTCTCGAACCAAAAGAATCCTATTTTTCTCCAACACGTTTTCTTGCTGAAGATTAAATGCCCGTGTTTTCTTCTCATATTCAATAGCAGACCTAATCACACGACAATTAACATCACATTTTTATTTATTTTTTAAAAATTCTAATCCATCAATCAATCAAATTAATCCCTCAAATATAACCGCCCCCCTCACCCCCCCTTTTTTTTCGTCTCACCTTCCTCTCTGAATCTCCTGCTGTACAGTTTCAATCTCCTCTTTAATAACACCCACCTGCTGCGTTTCCGTTTCAGCCTTAACAATTTCACTATTCATCTCCTTCAATTGTGCAGTCATATCCTGACGTTGCAAAGTAAGTTTCTGTACATCCGTTCTTACCTGAACAAGTTCAGCACTCATAGCATCAATAGACCGTAACTCGGAGTCCAATTTCAACGATCTTTGATAGACTTCACGAATTTGATTATCTCTCTCGGCTTTAACATCAGCAGCAAGTGTTGATAAGTAACGAAGGTCTTGTTGTGACAGAGAGACTTCTTGTTTTAATGCAACGTGTGTGGCAGCATGTCGTTGGTTGTCTAAAAGAAGGGATTGGATCTCACGGTGTTGGGTTGATATTCGGTCTTCGAGGAGGTGGCGGTGAGGTCGGGTGTGAAGGTGGCGTGGGTCGGTGGTTGAGCGAGAAAGTGGGGTGACTCGGGATAAAGGGATTTCGCGGAGTTGGAGATGGTTGCGTCCTGCCATTTTTTCTCTTTGATCCTATGCGATGGGAGTTTTTTTTTTTTTTTTGGGAGTGTGAGATGGAGTTGAGGAGCGACTTGAACGGTGTAAGGGCTGAGCGCCAAGGGGCCGTTGGTTGCCACCAGTAGGAAAATTTCCAGCCAAGTTGGGGCGGGGCCGCGGGGAAGCCTCGCTCAAACCCGTCTAATAATAGATTTAAGAGAATTATTGTGTTTTTTAGTACATACGAGTTTATCCGCCCGTTTTTGCATTGAGGTTTCGCACAAAAAAATTTAAAGTAAAAAAAAAAAACAATATATTATTTTTAAACTTTGTATACCGGTTTAAATTTAAAAATTTATTGGATGTGATTGTTATATTTTTTTTTAAAGTGTTTTTTTAAATTATTTTTTATTTTAAAAATATTAAATTAATATTTTTTAGAATTTTTTATTAATTTTGAAATATTAATATAAAAAATAAAATACTTTTGTAAAAATAACTTTCATCACTTTAACAGACACATTTTAGCTAATTTAGAAGGATTTATTAAGAAATCATCTGTAAATTTGTTCATTAACTCATTTACAAATCTAATTAAGTCTAATTCATTTTTTTCATTTACAATTCATTAGAATTATAAAAAATTATTTTTCAGTTATCGTTAACACCATTATAAAAAAAACATAAGAAAAAAAAAGTTGCAAGAATTCGCAATTGGACATATCCAAACCTGCAAATAATCTTTAAACAAAAACCCAAGCCCAGATTCACAACCTCCCGCCCTTGGCAAATGTCAGGACTCACCAGATTTCCCTCTTCCGCTGTCAAATCACAAATTGAAGGTTCCAATTTTCACCCTCACAACCCTTCAATCGTCATCTCTCAATTCAAAAAGCTCACTCAATCTCTTCTTTCTTTTGCAGATTGAAAGACGAAACGCTGCGAATTCTCGAATCAGTTCTGGTCTTTAAAGACTTGAAATCGCTGATCGAAACACGATCGGATGTGAAACAGTCCATGAGATCCGAATCTTTCTCTATCATCCACCAAATCAAGATAAAATTGTCAAACAGAAGCTTCTCACTCTCCAATTATGTGTTGGCGCTCTAGCTCTCACAGGCGATATTGAGGCAGCCACAAACTTCTTGTCATATTTTATCCGTCAATTAATTAAAATTGCTAGCAATCTCTACATGAATTATGTGTGCAGAGTTGTCTGTCGCTGAAATAAGAGGCATTGCTTTTGCGTGATGTTAAGTCTACCGGTGAAAAGTCGCTACAAGCTTCGTATCTGGAATGGCTAAATTTTGATCGCCATTCACTTGATAACGGCTTCTATTCTATTGCTATACAGGTTAAGTTTCCTTATTGCTGAGTGAATAATTTATCTATTTTCTTATATAATAATATTGTCTAGATTAACTTTCGTATTAACGCGAGCCTCCACTTTGATTGTTTTTCGCTTGTATAGTCGTGTGAAAAGTCCCTAGCATGTTTTGAAAAGAATGACATTGCAGATACGAAAACAGGCGAGTTCTTCGAAAATGCTCAGATTATTGAAGAGATAAAGAGGTTCAAGGACCGTGACGTGAAGTCTGCAGCTTCACGTTCTGGTATGTTTATATTCTCTTGTTTTTAATCTTTTTACATGGATGCATAGCATCTGATCAGCTATGATAATCAATCAGGCTTATGAAATGCGTACTTCAATGATAGCTTGTGTTGTGTTACACACGCACGCACGCGCACACACACACCTTTGATCTCTTAGTTTTATGTTGATTTTGGAAGCGAATATTATATATTCTACATGCCACGTTCTGTTGATAAAGATAGAAGTGCAAACAAGAGAGCACAGTTTGAAGTGTACTGCAGGATACTTTAATCGTTGCTGTAAGGAAGAAAGCCTACTGGGCCTGTCGAATTTGGTGTTCGAAATTCATAAACTGCAGCGAAATAAAATTAAGCTTGTAGAGATCGTGGATGCAATGGAATGGTAAAATTTATGCTGGCACTGATGATGAGATTACAAGTTCTCACTTCAAAAGCTAATTCATGTGAAAGAGACTGCCATTATGTTGTGCCAGTTTTCGATGCACATATTGGTGATTTTTTTTGATATTATGTACCATGCCAGAGTTTTAGCATGACTCAGGAGTTATTCCAAGATGTTTGTGTACGGATTTCATAGCTTTTTATAGGAATGTCCAGAACAACTCTTTACGTTTCTTTTCCTGGCGGTGGATAATTTAAATATAATTGTATCCTTTTTTACGGGCTTTTGTGGAGTTTCATGTCATGGCGAACTCAGGGTACTTAACATAAGCTTCGAGATAGCTTCAAGATAGATAATAAGCAGGGCATGCAGCATTTCTTTGCGTGTTTTAATTCCAAAAAGCAAGGAGACTAGTGATCAAATTTAAATAGAGCAGTTTGGCCATTTACGGTGTAGTATGCTCTGCTAATTTTGCGCCTCTTATTCTCAATTTAACAGAATTCACGACCGTGGCCCATTTGGATGGATTAGAAATTTTTAAGTGATTTACATTACCAATTACCACTCGAGGTTTCACACAGAGATTTTGGGATATATAATATATGTTCCTTCATGCAGCTATCATCTCAGATTCTACATGAGGTTAGACATCACTTTTATTCATATGACATCAGCTTTAATCTATAAATCTTTGGCAATGAACTCGTTAATGTTGGACCCCAGGAATAACTACTTTGGATTTAGTGCAACTATTTTGTGGATAATTATGTGGTTCTCATTTCTCCAAGTGATCAAGGGTTGGTAAATAAGATTCATGTCAAACTCTTTTAAACATTCCTTTTCGTTTGATGGTTACAAATTCTGTTCGGTCATTCCAGTCCAGGCACAAGCGGCTGAGTAATTGAAAAGGAAAATAGCTGAGAAGAGCAAAATATGCTCTTCATTTCATAGAGAAACAAAGAGTGCTTCTAGCACTCTTTTTAGAAATGGAATCAAGAAGCGGCATGCACATGTATTGCGTAAACGCCACAGTTTGCAGCAGAATGTTGAATTATAACTTTGTTGCCAAATCTACCTGTCCTCACGGAATTTGTTTGTATTACTGCAAAGTTGTATCAAGTCACTTCTCGTTGTTAACTACAAGCTCTTTCCCCTTAAATCGTAACGTTTCTGAAGACAGATGCTTTTCTATTCCATTCAATCAAAAGAACATCATTGTGTTCTCTAATTATCTGATCATTTTGGATCTTTTCATATGATACGATGTGTTTAGGAGTATTTACTTAACTGTAGAGGCTGATGCTAGTTTACTTGGTCTGATTAGGGGACAAGAAGGGAAGAGATTGGTCTGGATGACATGCTCTGCTGGTTTGTCTTGGATTAGCCATATCAAGGTCGTATATGCAAACCAATAAAAACAATTAGCATGGCTAGAGCATTTATGCTCCCGTTAGTACATTACTATTGTATTTTGCAATAGAAAATCAAGACAATAATGAAAATGAGCTTTCATCAATCCTTTTCTCTTCTGGTGCCTCTCGAGTCTGGCCAGCAAATATCACTAACAAAGAGATTCATTCATGAGCCATGGTATGTGAAGTACTTGTTGCCTTAAAATATATATTTCAAACTCTAGATTGAAGATGACCTCTTCAATTTTTGAAGTATTAAACCATAAAGGAGTTTATTATGAGGGGAAAACGTAGCTCTGCAGCATCAAATTAACACGGCCCATGTTCGCGTGCTTGCTCACGTGCTTTCCTCTTGCTTCAGGCCTAATGTTTTTCTTGATTTCCACCGAACTGATAATGCAGACCTTGCAATTTGAATAGAATTGGTCACCTTGGAAATCCAACATGGACTCTGTTCAAGCATCTGAATTTCAAGTCTCTGTTGCCATGAGCCCCTCACTTGCGATGTTCGCTTTTGTCAATTAATGCCCTCTAATCTTCACCCCTTCAGATTTGAAAGTAAACTATATGCAAATTTCAAGAATCGAATCTTCCATATCACCAAGCACATTAAATGCTTGCGTTGGACCTCGCATGTTTTATTTTTCTTCAAGAGGGCGAAAGATGTCTGTTTTTCCTCTATTTTATTCATGTGTTTTAAAAAAAACCATGGTAAAACAAAGAATACAAAGGTTCTCACCGTCAAACTATGATTCCTTTTCTTCGTTCTAGAGCTTAGGGGTTTGAAACTTGGAGGTGTGAACTTGAAAATACGCGCTTTGTGATGTAGTGCAAATATAAGAAATTTCAACAGGTGGCCCCATAGTAATATATTGGCTGAGATACGGGTCTAAAATAACACACATGCACTTCATTAAATGGCACATACACGAGAAAAAAAGAAAATATAGATACGCCAGGACACCTAGAGAAGGTGAGTGCGCATGTATATAGCTTAATTGATAGTAAAATCTCTCTTTCTAATAAATCTCCTGTTTGAGTATCTTCTTTATAATAATAATAATAATAAAAAAATAGGGAAGGAGATCTATTCTGCTCGGAACAGAAGATTCGAAGCTTGGAATCATGTGGTAAGCATTAAATGCAAGAGAAAAGGAATTGGTCTTAGGGTTTCACACCCCTTGTGTTTCCCGTTTAAATCTCTCTGGAATTGGGATTTTTATAATCCCTCAGAAGTTAAACCTTAGCTTTATGTCGGATCTCATTTAATGGTTCACATTAGTTGCTTTGTGGGTTATCGTTATCATCGTTCGTATGGATTATTTCATGGAGATAAGGTGAGAAGTGGATTAAGACTTCATATGATGTCTGTTTACTATAAGAGACAGTCTTTCAATGATTTGATGGTTTAGAATAGTGCAACTGTTGTCAAAAGAGATTTTTATTTTTATTTTTATTTTTATTAATATTGATGTTCAGGTTTATGTGAGGATATCTTAATTAATTTTATAGATTTATGTAAATTTCTAATAACCATCATATTAGCAATCATAAAATTTAAATTTAAAACCACAAGAAAAATAAATTTTTTAATTTTAAATTTTTATTAATAAAAATTTTAGTTTTTACAGTGAAACCTAGACATTGTTCAATTACATTTCTCGATGAGGAATGCAATGTTTGTAAAGCATTCAACCTATGTCATTTACAATTAAGAAAACAAGTGGCATCTATAATTTTTTATGTGGTTGATGATGCACATCACTGACACTGTAATAAACGGTTATTTTTTTTTAAAAAAAAAAACTCAGAACAACCTATATATAATAATTTTCATCTCATCTAAATCTAGGTTAATTTTAGATTTTTCAGCCCAAATCTAATTGAGTTCTTCCAATTTCATCTATTTCGTTACGTGGATAGATTTTGTTTAGATTTATATTTTTATTTATAATTTTATTTTTCAACACTTGATTTTATTAAAGATTGAATTTCATAATTTATTATGATTTGATTTTTTTTATTGTTATTTCAATCTTATGATCCATGTCATAAATTTGACGGGATAATCTGGTTGACTCGAGTTTTTTTTTTGCTATTTTTTTTAATTGATATTTTTTTCAGTTTCATTATTCAACATCTTCAATATTTAATTAATTATGAATTATAGACTTTATCATATATTTTGATTTGTTTTTTATAAAGTTATCACTTCACAACCCAGGTCATGAATTTTATGAGTTAACTAAGTAAACTTATATACTTTTTATCATGTTTTTTTTTAAATTAATTTTTTTTTAATTTCATCATTCAACAATAAATTTATTGAGAATTGAACTTTAATTTATTTTATATGGGGTTATCATGGTCCCATGACCTGAGTCGATTCAATATGATGTTTTTCTAAAATTAAAAAAAAAAATATCGTCTTGATATTTTTTTGATCAAACTATATTTTTAATAGTTATTTAGGTTATTTTTAAACCCGTTAAATCAATCGAATTATATCAATTTAACTATCACATGGTTTTATTTTTTTTCTACAAGAAAAAAAAAATAGTTATATATGCAATGATGTCTCTTGAATCGAGCTTGACTGAATTGTTGCAGAAATTTTGCTTGCCGAAGAAAAACTTGGAGGGCAACTCGTTAAAAGCTCCATTGATCAAAAAGTTATGCATGGATGTTTTTTGTGCAGACAATAGTATAGTGAATGACAGACATCTAACGTTAATTCAGATAAAGGAAGAGGGGAATTGGATGAAATTTCCATGTGATTTATTTATTGTCGCCAACAAACATTCATGTCTAGCCTATTTCTTTTGATGTCTTGATTCAGGTTAGCTAGATAGGTTTCTTATCGTTCTCACCATATTGGAAAACCCTAAACCGGCCTAACAATTAACGATTCTCACACTCTCTACGAGGTTTAGACTTTTATTTACTACATGTATTTTTTTTTTAATGTAACATAGGCTTAGACATTCGAAACCTAGTAGTATAATAATACAATCATCATACTATGCATTGTTTTTTTTTTTCTTAAACATACTCACATGAGTATACATACATGCAATCAGAACATAGAAACAAATAGTCAAACAAGAACGTGGACAAGAGTACTAGTGCACCAATGCGTTGCCAGCCCATCACGCTCCTTGGCGGTGGTCAACCTCGTCCGTTTGATTTTCATACCAAAAGCCTTAATCTGTAAATCTATGTGCATGCGATTGTTTCCACGGTGCCTTCCTCCACAATTGGGAATCATAGCTGCTTCCTTCCATGTACTTTATTATTTGTTTAATTATAATGACAATCTCTTTATTTTAACTTGAACATGCATGTGCATCCATTCTACACACTAGGCTAGCACATCCCTCAACTATTATAAATACACATTCTAATCTCATTTTGTTCCACATTGAGCTTCCTTTTGGATTTCTGAATATCTTTCTCTCTACCTATCTGCATCAAAAGAGAATTTTCTTTGAGTTATTTTAAGACGAAAACATGGGGGGTTCTTCACCATGTGCATCCTGCAAACTGCTAAGGCGCCGGTGCGCCAAAGACTGCATCTTTGCCCCTTACTTTCCTTCTGATGATCCCCATAAGTTTGCCATTGTCCACAAGGTCTTTGGTGCTAGTAATGTTAGCAAAATGTTGCAGGTTCCCCCTCTCTCCTTAATTTGTGTGTGTACTGATCTATACTATGCGTGTAAGAAAACAGCAAAGCACGTTGTTTGCGCAGTTTTTAATATTAATGATGATCCTTTAAATGATGAGGATATTGTAATCTTGCAGGAGATTCCAATTCATCAGAGAGTAGATGCTGTGAGCAGTTTAGTTTATGAAGCAAATGCAAGAGTGCGAGACCCAGTCTATGGATGTGTTGGTGCAATATCTTACTTACAAAATCAAGTATCACAGTTGCAAATACAACTTGCAGCTACTCAGGCAGAGATGAATTGCATCCAGATGCAACAAGAGCCTGCCTTACCAACCCAGCTAGATCAAGATGAGAAGGCACTTCTTTTAGCCAGTAGCAATAACTTCAATAACATTCCTCAATATTTTAACTTTGCCTCTTCTAGCAATGTAATCCAAGACCCTCTTAAGAGAGAGTCTCTCTGGACTTGAGTAGTACTTGAAAATTGTTTTTTTTAATGAATAATTAGTACCTTTTTGTTCAAGGTTCTCTCTAATCAATTTTGAGTTCAATATTGACCTAGCTTGCTTGTTCTAGCTCTGTGTTTCTCATGGAAACCAAATCCATGATTGCGTGTGTAATTAAGCAGTATGCACGTGCGTGTCCATGTGAAAGAGAGAGGCTAATAATTTTAGTTCTTGGAATAGATGAGACAAAAACAAACTTCATGTAGGATATTGAGTTAAGGGGTCAACGTCGATCGTAATACAGTACTACCGCATGTGAGACACATACAAACACAGTAGGGTTTACATTAATTCTCTTTTCTTCATTTAGACGTTACTTATTACGGGGCCTGTTGTCCCCTTTGGTAGTTCTCTTTCAACACATATGATTATAAAATTGAAACGCTAAATTAATTAGCCATCATTTCTAGCTAGCTTGCTAGCTCATGACAGGCCGCTGGCTTAATTAACAGAGCACGTTAACACATCCTGGCATCTTAATAACATGCATATAATTATGGTTGTTCTGTTCCAATCTCTATACAATAACATACATCCTTTGTTCTTATCACGTGACATGGGGGCTACAGAGCAATTCAGAGAAGTGCACTGTTCTTGTGAGAAGAATCTTGAAAAACCCATTTTAATATTAGTTTTAAAGTTTGTAAGAAGAAAATCACAGTTTTAAATATTATTCTAACTGCGTAGCAACTTTTCCCCTGCGTTTGTATATATCTGAGCGAAGGTTTAGAGCTAGCTTCAAATAGGGTACGAGTATTTTATGTGCAAGATTTCTTAAAGTCAAATATAGAAGCGGTTAATTTAACATGTCCCTTATTGGAAAATGCTTATCAATTTTGCTTTTGTGAAAATGACCTTTCCCATATTGAATTTTTCATAAGAGCGTTGCTAGCTCGAATAAGCTTTTAGGACGTGGCATTTGCCCTGGTTTTTGCAGCGATTTATATGGTCATGGGGTTAGTTGGATTGCTAAATCATGTCTGCGTGCGGTGCCGGAAATATAATCTAAACAATGGCTTGTTTGACTGTTTCTTTTTTTCTTTTTCCTTTTTTTATTATTTCATAGTCAGCCTGGTATTCTTCGAGTTAGCTCGGTGACATTGAGTCAGGGGTTGGTTGGAGACGGATCCTCAGAATGGAAAGATCCTTTTTTTTTTTTTTTTAAATGGTTGTGCTTCGTAAAAGATCACTCCTCCTTACAACCAACCCCTGACAATATGAAAATAAACAAGAAATAAGGACAAATGATTTTGTTAACGCACCCAGATAAAACTCTCTAATCAATAAAAAAATAAAAATAAAATGGAATCCCTAGGATATAGTCGATATTATTATTAGTTGAAGAGAAAGGTGGATCTTACATTTCCATTTAAAATAAATTATTACACTGAACCTCAAATCTGAAAGACTATCTCTTCACAAATGGAGGAGAGGACCGGCGATTGAGACTGTAGTTCAATGATAGACAGGAATCGTCAGCTAGTTACCAAAATGACTTGGGCCCCTCTTTTAGGAGGCATGTCGGGGACAGGTTCAGTTTTTCGGTGGGCATCATTGTTGTTATTTCGTCTCCTTGCGGGTACTTTTTATTTATTTATTTATTTTTCCCTAGCTGCTCTTCCAAACCTTTTTTTATACCTTGGGTTGGGTTGGAGTGGATATATATGTCTAGGCGTGCCAGCATCCAACCCTGGGCTGGTGTCTCCGTATCCGCTCTGGGCCGAGCTTGGGCTTATTACGCAACTGACATTCAGTTAGAGTCCATCTATCATTAACCTTTTCATATAAATAATTAATGAAAAGTGTTTTCAGTAAAAATAAAATAATTAATGAAAAGTGTTTTCAGTAAAAACTTTAAAGATATTACAAGTTACTGGATAGTGATCTTAACTGGATCCAATGACATTGATGAATCTCATTTTTCTAACGGCTCGTTTTCATGAATTCCTTCATTGATTCATTTTTAGCCTCATTTCTGTGTAAATTGTCTATATAAAAAAAAAAAACCAACATATAAATATAAATGTTAAGAAGTGAGAAATTATTTAGATAATAATTATTTTTAAATTTTTTTTAATTAGAAATAAATTAAAATAATTTTTTTAAAAATATTTTTGATATTAACATATTAAAACGATCTGAAAACATAAAAAAAATTAATTTAAAACAAATATATATATATATATATATATAAAAAAACACTAACACAAAATGAATTTATGTATTGACATATAGCCAAAATCATTGTAAAATGTAAGTATTATTCGGAATTTGTAAAAAAAAACTAAATGGACAAAACACAGCACTAAATATAAAAGTAGAGCTTTACTTTTAAGAAACCAACATTTCTATTTCGAATGCAAAGAGTGTAACTATTCGTTTTTTTTTATTTGTTGTTATTATTATTATAATTGCTGCTGCAAGCTATTATCAGCAGCTAGCCAATCACAACTAATCAAGGAAGCAAAGGTTGCTCTGGAACAGCATTAGTTACAGATGGTGCATATGGATCCTTGGAATCCGCAGCTTTATCGCAGTAGCCTTCAAGTATCTGGCCCTCTTCAGTGGTGAACCCGAGCGTATCAATCATGTCAGGCCAGCAATGTTCACCAACTGTATGCAGAGCCTGGCAACAGCTATGGCCTAGTTGAGTCTCTCCGTTGAGGAAAAAAAGAACGATCTCCCCTGTGCATGCTTGGAGCTGGATCAAAGAGTCCCAGCAACTCGATGACTCTTCATCTAATTTCAAGCGAACCGTAAGGTTCGAGGCTGAGGCTAATGGCCGGGCCGTGGCGGTGGCCGTGGCCTTGTTGCAGTCCAAGCTGCAGCATGCAGAGAAAGCAACCAAGAGAAAGAGCATGAGATTAAAAGCCATTTCGAAGGTGGTGTGGAGATTGATCATGGCTGGGTGTTTATATAGAGATAGCATCCATGTGGGTATTGATTTGAACGTTACAATATTTACTCATTGAAGGCGAAGAGGCTGAGAGAACGTGGAGGCGGAGCTAATGAAAAAAAAAACCAATAGTTCGGCAAGGCAATCACCCATCAGGTTGCAAATTTATAACAGCTAAATCAAATTATTGCAGGACCCGGGCATCATTAAAAACATCAATTACCTAGTAGCTAAGATGGAGAAGTCAGTACGTCAAACAAACCAATCATGTCTTTGATAATATGTCCAATCTGTTTTTAATTTTTTTATTTAAAAATATTAAATTAATATTTTTAAAATATTTTTTAATTATTTTAATACGTCTATTAAAAATAAAATATAAATTTAAAAAATATTATTTTTAATATATTTTAAATTGAAAAGTATAAAAATACTTTGCACTCCATTCTGACAAATAGATATTTTATTTCATATAATTTTTTTAAATATTTTTTTAATAAAAATATCAAAAGTCATAACTATATTAAATCAGAAAATAATTTTTATTTAAATGAAAAATAATTTTTAAATTTATATCATTTTTTTTTGTTTTAATCAAAACATCAAAGTTTTAATTTTTTTTAATTTTTTGATTCATTAAAAAACTCCTAGAATACATATATATCAATCACTATATTAAAATTGAAAAACTAATTATTAAGTTAATTTAGATAATGTTTGAGATTGGAGTAATAATTATTTTTTAAAGTATTTTTTTTATATATATTAAAATATAATTTTTATTCTTTAAAATTTATTTTTAATATTAAAATATAAAAAAATTCAAAATCATAAAAAAAATAAAATTAAACCCTACCTACAATAATTATTCTGAAGGAAAGAGTGAGGTACTGAATTTGTTTAATCAATCAATAAGTCACACCATCTTGAAGCGTTTAGAACACTCGACATGTCATTGGTATTTTCTATTTTGGTCCCCGTGCACAGGAAGAAAAAAAAGTTTCCATGGCCCCCACAATCCTCCAAGGTGGAGTATTTTGGCCTATCACAACAAAGTAGGCAATGAAGCAACCAATAGAAAGAGAATATAAGATTCCATGTGGGATCAGAATTTATATATATAATTTTTTTTTTCTATTACTCACACCAACTCTTCTCTTCTCAGCTCTTTTATAGTATTCAAACCCGCCATCCGTTCACAGCACATAAGGCAAAAAAGAGTAATATTCACAAAAGAAAGAGAGATAGGATGAGGTGCAATTCTTTCTTAAAAAACCCAAAAGAGGAAGAGCAAGCGGTGCCAGATACCGTTGTTACTCAATTCTCCAACACCAAAGAAGAAGCACATGTCAATGGAGATATTGATGCTATGGATGAATTGGAAGGGATCTTGGGAATTGAAGATGATGAAAGGCTGTCAAGTGATAACATGTATGGTCTACTTGGTTGGGATTTTATGGACTCGGAGGAGTATCCAGCTGTTGAAGATGAAGAAGGATCAGAAATATTTAGGTTTGATGATAGCAGAAGCAGTTTCTTTGAGTTTGAAGACAGCCATTATAGTACTGGTAAGGTTATAAAGGAGAGTCTTGGATTTTGGGATGGAGATGAGAAGAGAGTGTCTTTGAACTTGAACTTGAATTATCAAGAGGTCTTGGATGCATGGTCTGATCGTGGGTCACTTTTGGCCGATGATTACTACTCTCTTTCCATGGAAAGCACTTGCTATTATGTTAGTGCTCAACAAACTCATTTTTCTTCACCCATGTCATTTCACTCTCCCTTTTCTTGCCGAATTGGATCTTGAAAATAGAAAACCTATCATCTACACATGTATATATTAATTCAATTGCTATGATTTTAAGCTTAGATTTTAGCTTTCATTTTCTTAGATGAACATTCAAAGTTGATTTTCTTCTTCTTTTTGGGCACTTAATTAGCATATGTTAATTTGACTGGTGTGTGATTTAGCAGTAAAACTAATTAACGTGGAAAATAATATTCAGAAGGGAGAGGTGCCGGTGATGGAAGAAGATAGGACAAAAAGGGAAGCGAGTGTGCTTAGATACAGAGAGAAGCGCCAGACCAGACTGTTCTCTAAGAAGATAAGATATCAAGTTCGCAAACTCAATGCTGATAAAAGGCCCAGACTCAAGGTTTGTTCTCTTCTTTAAGAAGAAAAGAAAAGAATTTGAAGAATTTGTAGATAGACCCGATTTCCGATTTGATTATTTTTCACATATTTTATTCTAGTTTGGATTATAGCATGTGCTCTATATTTTCTGGTTGCAGGGTCGATTTGTGAAGAGAGTTTCCTAAGAAGATAACTGGAAATATCTGAAGAGATATCTGACTTTCTGCTGCTCATGCTTTCTGTTTGTCTCAAATGAAAAATATCTCTAACTCCCATAATTCAAAAACATCTGTTAAGTAAATTTATCTAGACTTTCTGGGCATCTCTCTTGTAAATCCCATAATGTATGATTGAGCTACTGTTCATACCATAGTATGGTCTACATCTGGCATATTAAGTGATTTATTTTTATAATATCCACCAATCAAACTTGTGCCTGTCTGTTTAGCGCCTGTCGTCCCTTTTTTTTTTTTTTTTAAATGATTTTTAATTGTTTTGATGTATTAATATTAAAAATAAATTTTAAAAATAAAAAAATATTATTTTAATATATTAAAAAAAAAAACAATTATAAAAAGTAACTGTTCAGTAATGCCAGATACTTCCGGTGGTCCTTCTCTCTGTTCGTTTTCATTACTAATTATTTTAAATTTCTTATTTTAGGGCTTTGGCTTTTCCAACTTTTATGGGACCTCTTTATTAACGTCTTTTGTTGTTTTATGGAGTGCCACGATGTATTTCAGCTCAGGAAATCTTCAAGTGAAAAAAATTTAGTGGTCAGAGTAATCAATAATATTTTATTTATAGCGACACTTTATTTGTTGCATGTGCATGCGGTGTAGTGGGATATGAGGATCTAATACTCGCTATTTACTTGCATAGTTGAGGGTAAATAGAAGATTCAAGTGAACTGATTTTATATAAAAATTTAGGGTAAAGTATTGGTTATAATTAGAAAATGTATTAATATTTTTAATGTGTTTTATACGAGGGAAGCTGAATTGTATGGTTCTGTGTAGCTTTAAAATATTGATGTAAGACATTAATGGATTCTTAACTAATGGTTTGTTTATGGTTTTAAATAAAGATTTATGCTAATAAATAATCTAGTATTTTAAATTTATTATGGGTTAGTATACTCAAATAAACTCTTGTGAAAAAAAAAATCATATAGATGCCCTAAAAGAATTCATCTATTTTGAAAGACAAAAGAAGTTTTTACAACTTGTATATCATGCTAAAAAAAATATTCTCAGTTAAATTGGTGAATATCTCAAAAAATATGAGATTTTTCTAATAAATTATTGGTATTTAAATATTAACCTACTTTTAGTTTCAATATTTATATTGAAATGTTGACCATTAATAAATTGATTATTAAATTCAAAAAATGCTTGCAAAGATATTTTGTGAATTTTTATGTATATAAAAAAAATGCTAAACCATAACATGTACCTTTTATAGTTTTTTAGCCAAAATATGATTTTTAATGTTCGAGACTTGATTATATGTACACCAAATAAAAAATATATTTTTGTATATTTTTAGAAAATTTTGACATTTTAATACTAGATCAGTAATTTACTGTATAAGTCTATATCCATGATATTAAATTGCTTAAAAAACATGTGAAGAACCCATAAGAATTTTTAAATTGATCCTTGAATTTTCAAAAAAAAAAAGTTGAATTTATTTGGGTCTATTTGGCAAAAAAATTATTTTTATTCAAAGGATATTGTTAAAATAAATCTAAAGGTGTGTTTGTTAAACTCCAAGGGGTGTAGCGTGGTGGTAAAGGGTTTGAGATCTGCACAGCAAGTCTCGAGTTCGAGTCAGGACATGCACCTTTTGTAAGAGCCTGGAACAGCCGGGGTTTTATTCACTTACCTGGACTCACAATATGCACTTTCCGGGAGATGGAGTTTCCTCGAATTCAAAAAAAAAAGTGTGTTTGTCAAATAAATCATTAAGCTAAAAAATTTTCAATTAAAAAATAACCAATCAAATAAAGTCTTAATACCTAACACATCAAAAAAATCAAGTTGACTTGAAAACATTGGTTCTTAACTTTTTTATGCCAAGACAAACAAAATATTAGTATATATCCATATTAATTATTTTTAAATTTTTTTATATGAGATAAGAATATTAAACTTCATGTTTTTTTTTTTAGTTTGAGATCACATTTTACTTGTATTGTTTCAAAAAAAAAAAATCTTCTAAGATTTAAAACTCTAACCATATATATATTTTTTTATCTATTTTCAAGACTCGATTCAAGTTCAATAATTATAATTACTTATGAACACCATAAAATAACTCTATCTTGCACCATTCAATTTTATTTTTGTCGACACGGCATCATTTTATTGTTTGTTGTACTCATTGTTTGAACATTAGCATTTGGTATATCAACATCGACCTTGGAGTGTAATACCCCCCCCCCCTGTCGTAAGGAATGGTTGTAAATTTAGGGTACGAGAAAAAGAAAAAAAAAATCTGAACCTCGATATAAACAGAAATATAGTTACGCCCATTGAATTTTTTCTGTTATCCCAGCAATTTAGTGTTAGGCTGTTTATTTTTATATTTTAAAAATATTTTAAAAAAAATTTAAATTTTTTTATTTTAAATTAATATTTTTTGGGTAATTTTAGATAATTTTGATGTGATAATATTAAAAATAATTTTTAAAAAATAAAAAAAATTATTTTAATATATTTTCAAGTAAAAAATATTTTAAAAAACAATTACAACGTTACTTAAATAAACCCTAAAATATTATCGAGGTTTAGTTTGCACATTGTTAATGTTAATTATTTTCGTTCACATATAAGCAGCTTCTAAAATTCTCATCAATGAACTTACTTCTCGCAATATCATTCACGGTTTAAAATATATCATAAATATAAACGGTTTACTATTGGTCGGAGAATAGTTGATTTTAAAACCAAAAAAATAAATACATAACTACTAATATTTTCAGAGTGATATGAGATTTCTTTTTTAGAAGAGAAGAAATTAGCCGCTGATATCGCCGAATAACTGATATTTTGCGGGAACTGTTTTTTTACTTAAGGGTAAGTATTGTAACATGGTTAAAATTATGTTTTTTTAAAATTTAAATTAATTTTATTATATTTTCATACTATATTTTAATATGTTAATATTACAAATAATTTTTAAATAATAAAAAATATTATTTTAATATACATTATTTAAAAAATACTTTAAATCATAATCATTATTATTACCAGTTTAATTTCAAATCCCGCTATTACGTTTTGTCTCTCTTACATGAGTGGTCCTGCGATGCCGAAAGAAAGGGGACCGTGGCAGGCCATTGTCATTGGTGTGGGCTTGAACTCTCTCTGGGCCCTAATTAAAAAACATGGATGATAACAGAGTCCGCAATATCGAAATGGGCTTTCATCAACAAACCTCTTTCAAAATTCAACCTAGAAGCGTCTCCTCGAGCAACCCACAAGTATCGAACGCCATTATCATGCAAACCGCCAGCAATTTCATCCATTTGGGCACTGGAAAATGATGTTTGGGTTGCTCAGTGAGAAAATCGCCACTGTCTGACTCAATATGCATGGGTTGCTCCCAGTAATGAAGGAAGGAACTCCTGGAATGCAGTCCACACGTTCATGTCCTCTCTCTAAACCTCACACGAAGGAAGCATAGCATAAAGCGAATCCCATTAAATTTCTGCATCTGGATCCATAAAATACAACAACGTGTCATCTTTCAGGAATGCAAATATGATCTTAGATTCATCTTCCATTCTTTCTATTTCTTTTTGCTAGGATTTAACTTGCTCCAATCCTGTTGATTAAAAGAAATGCTGATCTATACCGAAAAAAGAAAGAAAGAAATGCTGATGCTATTCAATCTAAGAATGATAATCTGCCCAGTCAAAGAAATTGTCAAAACGGTCGACAGATCTCTGATGCATTTGCAGTTTACATCTAAATGAGTAGTGTTTCAGATACTCGTGAACTCCATGAAAAGCCAATTGATACAAGCTTCAAATCATGAAATCTAGTAGACTTCAATTACATTAAGCTGCTTAAACAGGCTTCTGAAATATCTACAAGTTGCAAGCATCAGGAATTTTATGAAATGTCTCTGATAAAAGCATCAAGGTTTTTATCGGAAGATCCGTCTTTTGCTATTGCTTGCCTGCACAGTTGCTGAAGCATTTGCGCTCTTCTTCTCATATCCTTCCCCTCACTGTTCTCCGTATCCATAAACCTTTGCACAAGCGCTGTAATTTCCTCTCCTTTAACCAAAATTTTAGTCCCCTCATCTTTCTTCATTTGCCACCCAATTCTCCAGTTTTCAACAATCTGCTTACTATTGGGAACCTGATCGAAAAATAAAGGGAGAGCAAGCATTGGAATCCCTGCAAAAACAGCTTCAAGACTCGAATTCCACCCACAATGTGTCCAAAATCCCCCTACAGAAGAATGACACAAGACCTGCAACTGGTCACACCATGGGACCACTATCCCCCTTTCACCACAACTCTCTTTTAGCCGCAAAGCTTCTCCACGAGCCACCCACAAATATCTAACACCACTATTTCCCAACCCAGAAGCAATTTCATCCATTTGCTTGCTGGAAATTGAAAAGAAACTTCCTAATGATACATACAAAACAGAGCCTGTAGGTTGGGAATCCAGCCATTGGAAATAGTTGGTGCTATCAGAACCTGCAGTGACACAATAGCTGTCCTTAAGTTCAAAGTAAGGTATGGAAGGACCAACTGGATAGATTGGTAAATGTAATTTTGATTTTAGTGCGTCGAGGGCTTGGGATTCAAGCTCGTAGACGGAGTTAATTAGAAGATATTGTGCTCTTGGCACCCATGAAATGCTTTCCAAATTAAGCTGCATAACTCGTGCCTCGCCTCCATTGAAGATTGTTCGAAGGTCTAATACATGCTTTGAAGAAATCCCTTGAATGTTGTCCACAATCTCTTCTCCATCATCTAAATATAGGCAAACATACACCAATTTCCATCAGTGATTTCTATTCGTCAAGTCTCAAAAGGAATAAAATATCAATTTTGAATGCAAGCAAGAATATATAGATGTCCTTCATTTTAGTCCGATGAGGGAAAAATCAGCATGGGAAGAGACAAGAGAGAAGCAATTTATGTTAAGAAATCACACTAATAGTACCTAACAAATTGGCTAGCTTCTGCAGGTCTTTTATGTGAGCAAAATGATACAATATTGAAAATACGGTTGCTGAAAAAGTGCAAAGTGTGGCCACTGGAATATTTCTCTTGTTTGCAATGGTGATTGCCCATAGCAACGCAGCATCGGCTATGATAGTAGTCACTGGCGGGTCAAGCTGATCAAGTAGCCGTTCAAATGGACCTTCCATCTTTGTCATCACAGCCTCAAAGAATCCAGGAAAATCAGCTCCTCGGACTAGTTCAGAAGGGATGACATTTGGTATCGAGGCAAATCTAATGTTGCTGGGTTTAGTATCAGAGCCAATGAATCCAAGCCACTCTTCAGTAACAACAAAAGTGAAGAGAATATCATGTTTCTTTGAAGATAGTAACTTGCAAAGATTCATCATGGGGTTGACATGGCCTCTGCCGGGATAGGGCACTGCTAACACATGGCAGTTGGTTGTTGATCGCTGGTCAACGGCGTCCATGTTAGAGTCCATATAGAATGAATTGAACGGAAGGTGTTCTCTGTCCATAATTTGTAGTAGAACGGAAGCAATCAAAGGCTAGCAAGACAAGGACTCGCATATGATGTGTGGTTAAAAGAGATTTAGAAGATGAAAATATCACAACTTGATTTGATTTTGACATTTCTGTTTTATCTGTGTGTTGCCCGCGTAATTCAGGAAGCGTGACTTGTTAATGCTCTAAGCCATTGGATCTACGCTCTATTCAAATAAAAATACACAAACCACTCGCAGATGTCTTTTAACGAGGCTAAAGTTGTTGCATGTTCTTGTCCTTGTCTTGTTGGATTTAGGCACCAAGAAACTAACATCTCACCAACATACATTTATTTATGCTCTGGATTTATATACCGAGAGCGACGAGATTTGGATTACGTAAATACAAGTGGTCACGGAATTAACGTAAATTGTGATTATATTGCCAATTTCCTTCTGCATTTTTGCAAATGATGGGGGCTAAATTGGTATCCACAGAGCCTAAATGTCTGTTCAACGTATTCTGCTTAAAGACTTCGATATTATAATGCAGATTTCGTAAAGAAGAGTTCCAAATTCAAAATCATTTCCGAAAACGCATCGTCACAGACCCTAAATCAGCTGGCAATTATTATTCAATAACACTACTTAATTCATAATCAATCTGCTCACTTGGCCTGGCCTTGTGAAATGTCCCTGATGAAAGAATCAAGGTTGGTGTCAGATGATCCACCCTTTGCAATTGCTGCACTGCAAGTCTCTTGAAGTTCTTTAACTCTCCTCCTTATTTCTTTCACCTCACTGTTCTCTGCATCCATAAGACTTTTCACAAGCTTTGCAATTTCTTCTCGTGTCACCAAATTTTCACTTCCAAGCTCTCTCTTCACTCTCCACCCTATCTCCCAGTCTTCCACAATTATTTTTCTGTCTGGAATTTGATCCCAAAATATAGGAGAAGTAAGCATTGGAACTCCAGCAAAAACAGCTTCTAGAGTGGAATTCCACCCACAATGTGTCCAAAAACCACCAATAGCAGGATGGCGCAACACCCTCAATTGGTCACACCATGGCACTACTTGCCCCATATCACCACAACCAATCTTTAAAAAGAGTTGTTTCCCCTCGTGACACCCACAAGAACCGAACGCCGCTATTATGAACCCCAGCAAGAATTTCGTTCAATTGGGAACTTGAAACTGAAAGGAAACTTCCCATTGAAACATACTGTAACGTTTTGACTTAAAGAAATAGGAAAAGTCAACAAAGCCTTTGGAGGCTTAAAGAATAGATATAATTAAATAAGAATATTGTAGTAAATGAATAAATATAATAAATATAAATAGAAAAAAAAAAAAGAAGTAGAGACCTGCAAATTTTGAGAGAGAGTCGGCAGGAGTGAAGAGAGAAGAAAAGGAAAAGAAGAAGAGAAAAGAGGGAAAGATAAGGGAAATAGAAAGGAATTGAAGAAAATAAGTTAAAAAGGTAAGATTTATGGTTTAATATGTATAATATATTTTTTTTAGCTTTAAATTTATGTTTTTATGAATGTTAGGGTTTTGAAAATTATGTTTAGGGTTTATTGATGAATTAATTTGAATGTTATATGGTTGATTATTGTGGGTAATGGATTGTTGAGTTGAATTTGAGAGATTGTAGATAAAAATGATGATTTTGAGTTATGGTTTTGTTTGAATAGTGAATTTGTGTTAGAAATCAGGGGATAACAGTAGGTAATCTGTGAAAAATTCTGGGTTTGAGGTTGAAGATGATAAAAATTCAATTTGGTCCCTTAATTTGTAAAAATTATAGTTTAGTCCCCCAAACTTTGAAAAATTAAAAATTGGTCCCTGGATCATATTCTGAGATTCTGAACAGAATAAAATATGAATTATGGGCAGAATTACTGTATAGTTATGAAATTTTAACACTTTCAATTTGGTCCTCCAATTTGACAAAAAATACCATTTGACCCTAAAATTTTGGTAAAATTCCAGAATGGTCTTTGAAGCATAATTAGAGGTTCTGGACAGACATGAGGATGAATTATGGACATAATTCCACTATAGTCATGAATTTATGATATTTTTAGTTTGATCCTCCAATTAGACGAAAATTACAATTTGGCCCTAAAAATATGATAAATTCCAGATTAGTCCCTAGTTGTAATATGAGCTTTTGCAGATTGGTTTGATGAATAATTGAGGGTTATTTAGTGAATTATCACCAATTTGATTATTTGTTTTATTATGGATTAGATTTCGGGAAAAACGTTAAATTTTGGGTTTTTGAGAAATTAACTAGTTAGTTCAAAACATATAGGGTTACAGAATACACCCTTAGTTAAATGTGTTAAATAGATTAAATATTCTTTTGAGTCGTTCTTGAATATTTCTCCTTTATATTCAGATAATCTTGATATTCTACCAGTGGGACGTCAGTAGAATTTCTTTCGGTATCAGCTTTTGAGTGCTGTTTGCTTTTGAGTAAGGTAAGTGGATAATTTTTCATATGCATGAGAAATATTATAAATATTTGATTTGTTAATATGAATTGGATCATGCTTCTTGATAATATATATGCTTATTATTATCTTTGTTATGATAAAGCATGATCAATTATTGAATCTGAATTCTTGATATGAACCAGTATATATTTTGAATTGACTTCTGAATTGATAGCTCCCCATTTGATTGATATCATGAGTTGAGCTTTGAGATATTAATATGTTTGTTTGATTTTAATTATGATTATGAACCTATGGTATATCAGTCAGAATACCCATGCTAACAAGGTAGTGTTAATCTTTGTGTACATCGTATCTGAACCCTAGTTGGTCGGGGAAGTCACAAACCTGTGTGGATTGATCATCCCACAGTACGGAGCCTTATGCTCATTGCATTTTGATTTTCTGACAAGCTTTACTATATGATCTTCTTGTTATGGCCTATTTGATAAACCTTCCTATAAGAACCTAGAGCCATAATTGTATATATATTCTCATTATTGTATTACCTCGTGTGTGTGTATTAAATATTAACTACTCACTGAGTTGTTGAACTCACCCTCTCATTATTATTCTTTTCAGGCTTATAGCTTGATAATAGGTTATTTTTGTTGAACCTTCTGAACCTGTTTTTTTGTTGTAAGTTGTATATATTTTTTTTTTGCCAAGTTAGTACTCCAAAACTATAAATTATATTAACTCTTGTTTTAAAACAATGAAATTACATTATGATATTAGTTTGTTGTTAATACTGCGTTAAACTCTGATTGAGTTATTTAAAAGATAGAATTGTATGTAAGTTTAGATTCACATGAATATAAAACATTAAAAAAAAACATTACCTATATACCGGTCATAGATACAGAAACCAGTTCCTCACACATACAGCACAGAACCTTTAGGTCGGGAATTTAGCCATTCAATGTTGCCAGGGATATCGTGATTACTGCTAATAACTGACGTGTAGTCTTTGGGTTCGAAATAAGGTATAGGAGGGCCAACAGGGTAGACAGGGAAAGGTAACTTCAACTTTAAAGCGTCAATGAATTGGGCTTCAAGCTCATAGACAGAAGTGAAAAGAAGATACTGAGCTTCCGACGCCAGTGAAACGGGCTCTAAAGCTCGGGACAAGGTTTGTCCACCAGTTCCATGGAATACTGTAGGAAAATCTACTAAACGTGTTGGAGGAATTCCAGGAATCCAGGAATGTACTCCACACGTTCTTCTCCACGTTCTGAAAAACACAAAAAAGATGAAAATGAAGTGAATTTTCATTGATGAATATTGTGAATATTATGACCTTTATTTGCTCTCTCCAGCACAGCGCAGCATAAGAAACCATAATAACAAGAATCAGTCGCGCGCGCAAATCACATAATCCCATTTATTGTCTTCTAGCTAAATAATATTTGTATTCCCCGGTTGCTATTTCCTTATGATTTTTAACTCTTACAATCAGCCTTTGCAGCCTAAGTTGTCCTGACATAGCTAGGAATTTAGGATTGATGTGTGCTACATACTGCAACTCAACATTCCGTTGTCAATTCTGTTTCAGATGATGTTTTGTTTTTTTAATTAGAATGATATATTTTAGTTTTAGAGTATTTTAATGTATGAGGTTATATATATATATAAAAAATTTAAAATATTAATTTAATAAATATAATTTCAATTCAAATCTAAAATTAAATTAATTTAAAATTATATAATTTAAATTCTAACACGAGTAAAAAAGTAAAAATTGAACCGATAATACGATTAATTTATTTGATGAGGTCAAAGACAATAATTACATTAAAGGACCATTGTGGCCCCTCTCAAATCTATATTCTATAGAGCTAACCATTAGACTTCTTGTACGAAAACATCGATCTAACTGGCAACTTCCTGCATACTGCAAGAGACAATGGACCATTTACTTCAATGCATGGCAACCTTTGTTCTATTTTTATCTCCTCGATCTCAATTGCTTGACCAAAAACAAACTGGAAGAAAGGAAAGGGAAAACAATCAACCCACCATTGTTTCGAAACCATTTGACAGAAAACTATACTACCTTCAAAACAAGAAAGAATTCATCAAACTAAGAAAGAAGTTAAAGGTCATAGAACCTTGACAGGAGGAAGATTCTTTAAGCTAGGAGAGCTAATGCTGAGTTATTTGTCTTTCCATTCTAGAATTCGTCAAACTAGTTTGGAAAGCAACATGAACAAAAAAATGGTCTCCTACGAAACAATTGGTCGTTTATTTTTTATTAGCCTGATTATTGTATTCATTTCATGGAGAACAGGTCCAAGTGCCCCTCTTTGTGAATATAACGGGCTCAAACCCTACTGTCAAGCGTCCACCAAATTCACCATCCATTTTCATCAGAGATGGGATACATTTACAGGGAAGCAGCCGACGGGTGTCACGTGGTGGCGATGCCCTATCCAGGTCGAGGCCACATCAACCCCATGATGGAACTATGCAAGTCACTTGTTAGAAGAAAAGATGACATCCGTATTACTTTTGTAGTCACTGAAGAGTGGCTAAGTCTCATCGGTTCTGATCCTAAGCCTGATCAAATAAGCTTCAGCACTATTCCCAATGTTGTCCCGTCTGAGCTAGTTCGTGCTAGCAACATGCTAGAGTTCATTGAAGCGCTCATGACAAATATGGAAGCTCCGTTTGAGCGATTTTTGGATCATCTTGTGCAGCCGCCGGCTGTCATAATAGCTGATACATTTCTGCTCTGGGCTGTCAGGGTCGGGAATCGGAAGAATATTCCGGTGGCCTCATTTTGGCCTATGTCAGTTAATGTTTTTTTAATGTTTCATTATTTGGATCTTCTCAGGGAAAATGGACAATTCATAGTGGATTTGTTAGGTGAGAACAGCTTCACAATCCCATCTCTTATCAATTTTCTCAAAATATGAACATGGAAAAATGATAGAGCTAAAAGTCCTATAATGGATCTATCTTCATATTTCACTATTTTTTTTCTTTTTCTAAAAAAATTTCATATAGGTTTTCAGCAGGTAGATTGAATATTTGGCATCATCCATCATTACTATTTTATAAGTCAAACTATGATCAAATGTGTTTAGGACATTACGTTGGAACTACTATCGAAGATCTTCGCCTAATTTTCATGGAATTAGAACTCTCAAAAGATATGCCATGATTTGAAATATTCAACTGGTTCAAAGCTTAAGCTTCATGGAGGTCACCACTCTTTTTCCAGTACTTTGACGAATGGTAATCTACTGAAGACATGGAAATTTAAAATCACTCATGTTGTTTTAACAATTTCAGTCTGTAATATTGTTGCTATTTTAGCAGTGTCTTTATATATCTGTAGTTTTTAATACTATTGTTCTTTCAAAATTTTATATATTTAATTTTTTTTCTCAAGTGATAATGCGGTTTGATTTGTACCAATGACCCAGTAACCTGATTAACTCTTGTACTGGGCAGGTTTTCAAACTATATGATTGAACGGCATTAGCATTTCTTTTTATCCACAGTATATATTGGAACAAGTAAAAATACCAGCAAAAAGAAATAGAGAGAATGAAAGATGAATCTACGATCATATTTGCATTGCTGAAAGATTGTGCATTGCTATAATTAGTTATGGATCCAGATGCAGAGATTTAATGGGGTTTGCTTCATGTTTTGTTTCCTTTGTGTGTGAGGTTTAGAGAGAGGGCATGAACGTGCGGATTACATTCCAGGAGTTTCTTCAACAAGTCTGGTGGATTTCCCTTCCTTCATTAATGGGAGCAACCCATACATGTTGGGTCGGATTGTGGAGGTATTCTCATGGGTGCCTAAAGCACAATATCTTTTATTCCCTTCCATCTATGAGCTCGAACCCCAGGCCATTGATGCTATAAAAGCAGGATTCTCCTTTCCTGTCTATACTGTTGGTCCTTCAATACCGTACTCGAAACTTGAAGATGGATCTCATACGATTACTGCACATGGTGACGTTGACTACCTGAGATGGTTAGATGACCAACCTAGTAAATCCATTCTGTACATTTCCATGGGGAGCTTTCTTTCATTTTCCAGTGCCCAAATGGATGAAATTGCTGGCGGTTTGCATGATAGTGGTGTTCGATACTTATGGGTGGCTCGTGGAGAAACTTCTAGGTTGAAAGAGGTTTGCGGTGATAAGGGATTAGTAGTGCCCTGGTGTGACCAGCTGAGGGTGTTGTGCCATCCATCTGTAGGAGGATTTTGGACGCATTGTGGGTGGAATTCTGTTCGAGAAGGTGTTTTTGCAGGTGTTCCTTTCCTCACTTACCCAATTTCTGCAGATCAACGCCCAAACAGCAAGTTAATCGTGGAGGACTGGAAGGTTGGCTGGAGAGTGGAGAAAGAGTATAGGGTTGAAAATCTCGTGAGAAGGGAGGAAATTGGAGGGCTTGTGCGGGATTTTATGGATTTGGATAGCAATGAAGGAAAAGAGATGAGGAGGAGAGTGAAAGGATTTCAGGAGATATGCCAACAAGCAATATCCAAAGATGGATCATCTGAAACCAACATCAAATCCTTCATCAGGGAAATCAGCATTGGTCATTTGTCATGTTCTTAGGTTCTTTCAACTATGAATGAATTTATTTTTTTTGGGTATAAAACTATGAATGAATACTTGAAGCATGTGCCATTTGTTTTCTGGAATAAATGTTAACTGGAAATTCATTTACAAGTCATTTGAATTAAATTTGCTTGGGTAATTATCTAAACGAAGCAAAATGCAGCAAGCAAAATCTATTTGAGCCTGTTACTTATCATCATTTTCACAAATACATCAGAATCACCAATGTGCAGGGTATGTACCACAAAGCACGTGGAAAAACATATAAACGGAAGATTCAACTGCAGAATTCAGAACGAACTGCTTGAAATTTCTCAATTGTGCTGTTACATGCAAGTTAGAATATAGAAAGGGACTTCTTGGTCTATACAGCTGAATGACCACTTCCAGCTAGATCATCTTATTTACTTTTTAGCTTTATTTATCATTTCTGAGCAATATAATGCTTTCATCTTGGTTGTTTTACGTACTCTGATAATATCACAGTGAGACGGTAAATCTGGTTTAGGAAAAAGGATAATGATCAAAATGCTTATAATGCTGTATCAAATGTGTGCTGTCTGGAACTTAATTCTTTTCTTTACTTATGGAAAATCAAGAGATAATGGTTTACTGTATCTTACTTAAACAGTTGAAGAGAGCAGATGGTATATTATCTTTGCCAAATATTTTTCATGGATGAATACCAGGATTGTGTATGTTTAATATCTAAACTACTAAATCACTATATCAGTATTTTGTCTATGATGAATCTGAAGAAGCTATCTTCTTCTCCTGGAGCCAATACTTTCTGGACAGAGCTATTGGAGCTTTCTCATTGGTGCATCAAGCACAACATCTATTATTCCCTACAATCTATGAACTTGAACCTCGAGCCATTGACATTTTAAGGACAAAGTTTTCGTTCTCTGTTACAGCGAACAACAGCTTCGATTACTTCAGATTGTTAAATAGCCAAACTAGTAAAACCGTTTTATACTTCTCTTTATGGAGCATTCTTTCAGTTTCCAGTACTCAAACGGATGAATTCACAGTTGATTTCCGTTAAGTGGTGTTCGGTTCTTGTGGGTGGCACGTGGCGAAACTTCTGAATTGAAAGTAATTGAGGTAACTTGGGACTAAAACTTCCCTCCCTGGTGTGACCAATTAAGGGTGTTGTGCTATTCTTCTGTAGGAGAATTTTTGTCACTTTGTGGATGGAATTCTGTTCAACAAGGCATTTATTCAGGTGTTCGTTTTCTTGCATTCCCGATAGCTTCAATTCAAAATTAAGATTGGAAGGAAGACTGGTTACAAGATGCAGGAAAAATCAGGAGCAGAAAGCTTGGTTAGAAAGCATGAAATAGCAGGAATTCATGAATTTGAAAAGCAATGAAGGGAAAGAGATGAGGAGAAAAGCAAGAGAGCTTCAGGACATGTCAGCACGCAATTGCACAAGAAGGAACTTCGAATCTAACAATATTGAAGCCTTCATCAAAGGCATATCATGCCACAGCCATATTAAGTTGAACAAAATATTCTTGCTGCTTCCTTGTGGCTAAACTTCTTGGCTTTGTTCCTTGGTGTCTAGAACTAAATGTCCACTCCAATTACGAATTTGGTCGCAACTTGCAAGATTACTCAAATGCGTAATAAAGGGAGAACACGAAGAATGAGAAAGAAGTTCATGAATGAATCTGTTAGGGAGCGTAGCAATGTCAGTTTATTGCACGTTTGTGCTTACCCTATTGAACTAGATTGGCTCGTTTAAACTTGACTTGAGACATTGACACTGTACTTCGATTTCCACGCACAAATAGAGTCCACGGAGAGTTGAGACAGTAAATATATGTAGTATTTCTTTTTCTTTTTGAAATCTAATTTGGTCCTCTTCTTCATGTTCCATTGAGAGTTAAATTGATCTTTCAAAGAAAATGTTGGGTAATCTTTACACGGTGAAGCATTTGATGGATGGCTGGCTATAATCGTTCTGTTTTCTATGGAAAGGCATCAATTTTATCCTTTTCCACTAAAAGCAACTGAGACTTTTCTTCGGATGACTCAGACTCGATGACGTTGGAAATATCCCTGTGTCCACTCCACCATCTCTTAAGAGGGGGCATTGTCGTCATCTACGCTTCCCAAATAACCTACTCCTTTCTTCTACAAGCTTGGGAATTCACAGCCAAGGATCCTTGCCTTGTTTCAGACATGGATGCTGTCACCGTTAAACCAACCTATAGCTGCCACGTAGTGGCCATACCTTATCCAGGTCGAGGCCACGTAAACCCCTTGATGAACTTCTGCACCATACTTGCATCAAAAAAACCAGACACTCTGATAACCTTTGTAGTCACTGAAGAATGGCTTGGCTTCATTAGCTCCAGTTCTAACAGCAGCCCCAGTAACCTCCAATTTCGCTCCATACCCAACGTTATTCCATCAGAGCTGGTCCGCAACGCTGATCCAATTGGGTTCATTGAAGCTGCCATGACTAAGATGGAGACTCCATTTGAGGAGCTTCTTGATAGTTTTCATCAGCCTTTGAGGCCTACTCTTATAGTGACCGATGCTTTCCTGTTTTGGGCGATTGGTGTCGGGAATCGAAGGAATATTCCGGTGGCTTCATTTTTTCCTATGTCTTCGACAGTGTTTTCTGTGTTTTATCATCTTGATCTTCTTGCACAACATGGACACTTCCCCGTGGACTTGTCAGGTAAGGTCAATTCTAGCTTTCTTTCCTCTTTTCAGGGAAGGGTTATAATTTAGTTTCAGCAAGAATTATTCCACTGCCATTATAATACATATAATATCTTAGCAAAATTTCTGAGATCCTCGTTGCCTAGTAATTGTAAATGGATTTATCTTATGTTAGCATGTGAATTTATTCTAGAGATAATAAATGTACTGCTTTAGCATGTCAAATTTGCTGTATATATAATGGACTCTTTGTCTAAATCTGTCGGTTACATTAGCCACAAATGATACATGTAGTGAATGAATAGGAAAGCTTCAATTGATACAGAGCATTACATAATGGCTAAGAGTTTATAAATTCTTTTTTGTTCAACGATTCTACAAGTCCAGAAGAAATGCTAAATACTGATAACTTGCTTGCTGTATGCCTACTTCTCTATTTGGGTACAGAAAAGGGTAATGAAATAGTGGATTACATCCCCGGAGTTTCTCCATTACGTCTACTGGATCTCCCATCCTTCATATTTGCAAGCAACCAATATACACTTCACCGAATCTTGGACCTTATTTCGTGGATTCCTAAAGCACGGTACCTCTTACTTCCGTCAATTTATGAGCTTGAATCTCAAGTTATAAAGGCTTTAAAATATAAAATTTCAATTCCCGTTTATACCATTGGTCCTGCCATACCTGACTTGAAACTTAGAGACAATTCTTCTTCAAGTAGCAATAACAATGAACTCAACATTCTACAATGGCTAGATTGCCAACCTGAAAGTTCAGTTCTTTATGTGACTTTGGGAAGCCATGTTGCAGTTTCAAGTGCACAAATGGATGAGATTGCAGCTGGTTTGTGTGATAGTGGTGTCCGATTCTTGTGGGTGGTACGCGATGAAACTTCTAGGTTGAGACAGGTTTGTGGTGATATGGGGTTGGTAGAACCATGGTGTGACCAGTTGAAAGTGTTGTGCCATTCTTCTGTGGGGGGATTTTGGACACATTGCGGGTGGAATTCTGTTAAAGAAGGTATTTTTGCTGGTGTGCCTTTTCTTACCTTCCCTATATTTGCTGACCAACTGACTCATAGTAAGGTAATTGTGGAGGATTGGAAGATAGGTTGGAGAATGAAGAAAGAGGTGGTAGCCAAAACTTTGGTGGCAAGAGAGGAAATTGCAGGGCTTGTGCAGAAATTTATGGATTTAGAAAGAGCTGAAGTCAAAGAAATGAGGAGAAGATCAAGAGAGCTTCAACAAGTATGTGAACATGCAATTGCTGAAGGTGGAACTTCTGAGATTGACATTAATGCCTTCATACGGGACATATCACAATGACCAAGTCATATCCATTGTTCCTGGACATCTTGGCGACAAATCTAATAAATAAAATCACAAACAAGTAATGCAATGAAGTTATCAAAACCTGTGTGAGCATGGATTTTGTTCGCTTACTGGTTGATGCAAGTAATCTTCTTATCCCTGTATTATTTGGGACCAAATGGATCTTGAGATCCGTTCTCCTAGTAATTTCTGTTTTCAGCCACTTCTCCTATGGTTATCGTTTCAGCTTGCCAGAATTAACTGTAGAAATTTTATCTGATCATTTTGAGGTCATATTTTTAGTACTTTTATGGCAATGGACACCGACAAGCATGTTGTTTCAAAAAGAAAATAGTCCAGCATACAAATAAGAGCTTCTGTGCTTCAAACAGAAAATAATCCAGCATACAGAAGGTTGAAATGAACATGTTCATCAGGGATTTATCGACAAGAACATCACTCAAAGGGCTTCCATGCGTCAGAAAGATTTCTGGACTATGGACTGGCTTGCAGCCCAACGCTTGTAACCCAGAAATCTTAGGAAGATGAATATGGTATAATTCAAGATATTTAAGTTTGATAACAAGTGAACACGTCAAACTTAAAATATTTAAGTTTGACAATCAAATAAACCCAAAATAATATAAATTTAGTGAATATATTTGACCTAAAATAATGTATGCTGCTTTAAAATTATAGTTTTTTTTTATTATTATTGATCTCAAAATCGTTCAATTTGGAGTCTGCTTTGCCATTCTATCCGCGCACCCCATCTCACCGATGATCCGACTTTATCGCTTTGTTATGCATGTTATGAATTTTTAGCATCTAGTAAAAGAATTTAGCAAAGAAATTGTCTATGTCTGTAGCCTCGGTGAAAATAAAATAAAAACACTATGATTAAATGTTTTTGGCTAGATGTGTGCTTTCAAAGTAATTATCGTTGATGATTTTCTTGCCTCTCGTAAGTGACTATGGTATGTACATTTTAAATTTGATGATCTACATTTGATTAAAGAAAAAAAAAATTAATAGCTAAGTAGGCACCATTTTTATATATATTAAAATTATGTATGTTTATTAGTTTATTTTTAATTTAATAGTTTAAATACAATGATCACAACAAAATTTAATAGAAAAGTACCATATCAATATCCCACAATATGTTATTGGTTAGATTAATTTTTTTAATGTAAAAAAAAATATTCAAGCATTACTAATATTTTTTTCCAGCAAACAAAAAAATATTTGGAATTGACTAGATATGATCTAATCGACTTAAAAAGTTCAAAAACAACTCGGAGAACTGGTACAATATATAGTTTAACAAAAAAAAATTAAGATAATTTTTTTAAAAATATCAAGATGACAACATATTGGATCAACTCAAGGTTAATTTGTTAAATATACAACCCTGACCTTAAGACCATGATAACCCCAACAAAAAGCAAATCAAAATGGATTATGAAGTCTAACTCTCAATCAACTAAATATCGAATAATAAAATAAAAAAAGACTCGAATTAATCTAGATTAACATATCAAACGCATTACTTGAGTCATGAGACCAATATAACCTCATAAGAAAATCAAAATAAATTATGAAACTCAAATTTCAATCAATCCAATATTAAAGGATAGAATTTTAAAAAAATCAATTAAAAAAAGATAAACAAACAATCTGAGTTAACTTACTAAATTCATGACCCTGATCATAAGACCACAATAACTTCATAGAAAACAAACTAAAACAAATAATAAAGCATATTTTTCAATCAATTCAATATTAAAGTATGAATTTTTATTAAAAAAAATCAATTCTCAAAAGGATCTAAAAAATATGACCCGAGTTAACCTACCAAACTCATGACTTGGATCACGGGACTATAATAACCTTGTAAAAAACAAATCAAAATAAATCATAAAGCATAAAATATTTAAGAATGAGATTGAAAAAAAAAATTGAACAAAGAAAAAAAAACTAAATCAATCAAGTTATACTTTCAAATTCATGATCTGGATCATGAGATTAGAATAGTCTATAAAAAACAAATAATTTTTGTTTTATAAACCTTAATCCTTAATTAATCAAATTTTAAAAGATAAAAACAACATTGAAATAAAAAACATAAATTAAAAAAAAAACAAAGCATTGCTGGAATGAATAATGTTTTTTTTGGTAGGGCACGTTAAAACTTAAAAGCACTATCTTTATCTTTATTAGTGTTTTGTTAAATGTCGAATAATATAAGAAAACCTTGAAAAATGTAACAAATAGAAGCATCATTCAATATCTAGTTATACCAAAAAAAATTGTGCACCTTCTAGTCAACAATTGTCCAAGTTTATTCTCACGTGTAATTTGTAATGTGTGTATCAAATAACCAAAAAAATATTGTTTAGAGGTCTAAATTAAAATTAGTTAAGAATTTAGGGACTAGCTTGTATTGACATTTCGGACACTAAGCCCTCGTGCTTCCCGCAACCAAGTCAAATCTTACATGACACATATTTTGTAAATAAAGAGCGACCCAAAATCTTGGAAACCCTAACTGTTTCAATTGTCAAACTTCCAAAACCATCAAGTACCACCTTCTCCTCTCCTTCTCCCCTCCTTCTCCATTTATCCCTTTCTTTCTGCTGAACTTCAACAGATGTAAGTATTGTATGTATGGCTGTAAGTAACCCTTATCACCCAACTCCAAAATCTATCTCAGAACAAGAATAGTCAAAATCTCTCAATTCTTCACTCCACCAATTCTCTCAATAAAACGACAAAATATTCTTCACCATGGCCACCGATGCCACCACCACCGAATTCCAAAACCCCACCGATTTCCGCACCGATTTCCACTCGGAGAAAATCTCCTCCGCAACCTCTTATGACGGTCTCCATTTTTGGCAATACATGATTTCCGGTTCAATAGCCGGTCTTGTAGAACACATGGCCATGTTCCCTGTTGACACGGTCAAGACCCATATGCAAGCAATCGGGTCTTGCCCCATTAAATCCGTTAGTGTAACCCACGTCCTCAATTCCCTTCTCAAATCCGGAGGCCCTTCTTCCCTTTACCGTGGCATTGCCGCCATGGCTCTTGGCGCTGGTCCTGCCCACGCTGTCCATTTTTCAGTTTATGAAGTCTGCAAGAAACATTTGTCGCGAGACAACTCAAATAGTTCAATTGCTCACGCCGTTTCTGGTGTCTGTGCAACGGTTGCTAGCGATGCGGTTTTTACACCAATGGATATGGTAAAGCAGAGATTGCAGTTGGGGAGTGATAGTGTTTATAAGGGTGTTTGGGATTGTGTTAAGAGGGTGGTGAGAGAAGAGGGGTTTGGTGCGTTTTATGCTTCGTATAGGACGACTGTTTTGATGAATGCTCCATTTACTGCGGTTTATTTTGCAACATATGAGGCTGCGAAGAAGGGCTTGATGGAGATTTCTCCTGAGAGTGCTAATGATGAGAAGTGGGTTCTTCATGCTACTGCTGGTGCTGCAGCTGGAGCACTGGCGGCTGCTGTTACCACACCACTCGATGTTGTTAAAACTCAGTTGCAGTGTCAGGTATTGTTCTTCTTGCTCTGCTTTTAATTCACAGTGAACTATTTTGCCAATTTTAAGAAAATATGAGGCAAATAGAGGAAGAGGATGCCTGCCTGTTTAATCGCACTATTCCGGCTTCATATATAATATCTATATCATCCTATCGGTTTTTTCACACTGCCATAGTCTGAACATCTTCTAAAGTTGTGGCATGCCATTGCAACAGTTCATTTTATGATTGAGCCCAACGTAATTTTTTAGCAGTTTGCAAACCCTGTATATTAGGTGCTTCACAAGTATTATGGCTGCAAGGGAAGCAATTTGCCATCTCTTCATTGTTTATACTTTTATGGGTTTGATTTAATCTTCCACATCTGACTATTCCTTGTCAGTCTCAATCGAAATGAAGTTTACAAGAGTTGAATGGCGAATGTTAAATTGGTATTCTCATGTAACTGATATCACGCCTCTGCATGTCTGTTTGTTTGTTAAGGAACTTGTTATGCCTCTTCCACTAATGATGTAAAGAACATCGCTGGAAAGTCAATAGAGTGCGGGGACATCGATCTATCAATGGAGCAGCAAACACTGGGCACATGTCCAATTTATAAATTAGGATATTCTTCAACCAAACACCTGCTATTCTCTGTAATTGACTTCCATAGAGCCTCACAAATACTAATGACTTGACCATCTAGCCTAGCCAGCAGTAATCACCTACTTAGGCAAGTTCCACATGATTCGACTCCTGAGTCAACTTGGACACTAGTCAATTTTTGTATGTCTTTCTGTTGCGTGTTTTGTGATGCCTAGTAAGTGTTGCTTGTTCATTGATGATAAATTTGTGTTGAAGCTCTTGAAGAATTTCATTGGTCCACTCCATTTTGTATTTCAAAAGTCATAGTTTGTAAGAATCTACTAAGGCTACTAGATGTATCATGTAACCTATTGTTGTCCGGTCCTGTGGTGCTAACCCTTGTCTGGTAGGGGAGATGGAGTCGGGTAGTGTTTGATATTGTAGCAGTGGTTGCTTTTCAAAGTGTTTTTCGATTGGAAATGTATCAAAATAATATTTATCAAAACGATTCAAAATCATAAAAAATAAAATTAAAGCAAAAAAGTTTTCAAAAAAGTTTTTTAAATGCAAAAATAAACAATCTTAACGATAAATTAGTTCTCAAGTTCACTTTCTTTCATTGTCACATAAAGACCAAGATGTGTTAATTTGTGTATAGTCTATTACGGGTGTTAAATTTCTCTTAACGATAACAATGAACACTGATTGGATATGCAGGGTGTTTGTGGGTGCGACAGATTTAAAAGTGGTTCAATTGGAGATGTGATTAAAACAATAGTTAAAAAGGATGGTTACAGAGGCCTCATAAGAGGTTGGATCCCAAGGATGCTCTTCCATGCACCAGCCGCAGCAATCTCCTGGTCTACATACGAGGCCTCAAAATCTTTCTTTCAGGAACTCAATGATAATAGTAACAGTGACAATGTCACTTGAATAACCAGGAGCGAAAGGGTATTCGCTATCCTGCTGATGCATCACAATAGTGTACAAGTAATGAGATGCTAGCTTCCCATGAGAGATCACAAGCAAGCACGTGTACCATTTTTTCAGGCCCCGTTGCTGTCAATTTAATTGGTATTACGAATCAAATTGATTGCTCATATAGAATTTACTGCTGAATACTTAGCTGCTCGTTTAATGATCCTGTTGTCCCTGCATTTTTTCCTAAAAATTTTCAGTTTCATAATGATGCAAGATTCTTTTATTTCAACAAAAAAAAATATATATCGTTTATCTGGATATTCAAGAGTTAGTTACCATAGCTATCTCTCTTTTCGCAGCTATTGATTTCCACTCAGATTTCTGATCATGGTGATTCCATTGATGCTTTTGGAGTTTATTTTTTAAGACTCGGTTTTATTTTTGGGGGTCTCTTTTATGGCGTCTGGCGAATATTAAGATTTGTTATCAGATATCATAGGTCGACATAATGATACCCCGAGTCTAGTTATGACAGGAACAGATGACAGTATTGAATCTACAAGAATGGTATCGGGGTAAAACTTTCCTTCGTCTCGGTCAATTTCAATGGCATCATTAGGAGATGGTTTATTTTTAACCAAGACTATAATTTTTCTATTTGGATTTTCTTCTTTTTTCTTCCTCCAAATATGGACGCATGCTTCTGCGGCCTTATAATTCGTAAACCGCAGCTTTTGCACCCCACGGGAGTACTGTCACTGCATTCATGTTGAATCATCAATGCAGAAGCATGACAGCAGAGATGACAGCAGAAGCGATTGCCCATTTAGCACATTCCGATGGTATACTCACGTGACACGGCCATCATTGGTGAAAGGACAGGGTGATGCTAAGTTTCGAACTACGTGACGGGAGAAAACGAAAAAAGGGGCTATATGTAATTTCGCTTCCATGTTGGCGTCAATTTATATATTTAAACGTGGACACTTTCAATTTCCTTGGCGTCATTACAGGATCCTCGAACTTTACAAGAAAACCAAGAAGCCAAGTATAAATAAGAACTTCGTAACTATGATTCGAGTGTTTTTTCCTGTTCTCTACGAGTTTCACCAGTTTGATCCTCAGCCAAGGGAAGAATATATGTTGTGAGCTCGCAACCTGACCAACAATCACAGTAATATCATCAAGTTTTCCACCAGCCAAACAAAGAAACTCACTGGTGGTGTTGAGGAAACAAAACTCGTATTTGTATCAGTAATATAAGAAGTTTTAGCAGTGAGCTTTATGCCAAGAATTTTAGGGTGATAAAAATGCATGATAAAAAGGAATGGTAACATACTTATGTACGGTTTCATACCCAGAGACACCGCCAGCAACGGAAACAACTCCCCCAATTGTCGTCGTGAACAAAAAGCCCGTTTGAGAAATTACGTTTCTTCACAAACGCGCTCCCTTAATGTTTGGTTAAATAAAAAAAGTTGTTTACTGTGCGTGGGTCATTTCATTTATTGTGTTCTCTCAGCAGGAAAATGAAAAACAGGAAATGGCTGCTTTTTGCATGGCAGCTCTACTGTTCAGTGAACAGTGGAGCATGCTCCACTGTTCACTGAACAGTTTTCTTTTTTTATATACCAATGTAGTTAATTCATTACATTAGTATTATTCACGTGAAGAATAAATTTTTTTTTATTTTTTTTAAATTAATTTAAGGTGAATTAAATTTACTCGTAGTGTAATCTTAATTTTATTCTTGATAATATTTTATCTAATTTTATAGTTCTTGTCGGATGAATTTTATACGTAATGAAATTGTAGATAATTTTTTGTTAAAGTAATTTTTTAAGTGTGATTTATTTCATGATGTAATAGTAATAGTTAAATTCATAAAATTTAAATTAAAAACCATTAATATTAATATATATTTTTTAAAATTATTTTATAACCTCAATTTCAAAAGCATTCTTAACCAAACACATTAAAATTACTTTTTCTTCAACCTCAATTCTAACCACAGTTTTAACCAAAAATCTATTTTTTCAAACCAACCTCAACTAAAAGTACTTTTTATAAAATAATTTTTTTTAAACCACAACCACAACAGCTACCGCAATACCAAACACACTCAAAAAATACATCATCCCCACCTCTCTCAACCTATCAAAAGACCGAATTTCAAAGTTCAAATAAACGTTATTAACATCCAACCAAAAGCATAAAGATTAATAAGCAATTGGCTTACCTTTTTAAGGTGCAGGTAACACTTGCCAGTTGGCTCTCTTTGAAGGAGCTAATTTTGAGAGCTCCCGTTCAGGCTTAACTGCCTACATTACTATTGCGTTTTTCTTTTTGCAATTTTCAATAAATTAGTGAAAAGGAAGAAACTGAGAAAAACAGTTACCGCCGAATTGTTTTGGTTTCGGATGAAGCTGCAAAACAACTCGTTTTTCTTAGGAATTGAATTCGGATTTGATAGTGATATATTTGGAACATGGATTGGGAGAGACCGAGAAATCGAAGCCCTTAGTATGGGAACCATCCCCATTTCCCGCTTCGACCCTCTCTCAAGTAACTATCCACAACCCACCCTTTTCACCTTTTGCAGAGCGAGCTCAAATCAAATGCGTGTGGTTCTAGTTAAAAGTTTAAACAAACAAAGCACTCACTTCCAGGCAACCAAAAGTTAGATTTTATTTATTAATAAAGTAAAATATCTTGAGCACATAGCTCAACAAGCACCAGTGGTCTAGTGGTAGAATAGTACCCTGCCACGGTACAGACCCGGGTTCGATTCCCGGCTGGTGCAGGAATTGTTATTTTTAACTTTCTGTATTTACTGCTCTTTTTATTTTTAAAATAAACCAATCAATCTTGGCCTTGCTTTCTTAGAGTTTTCTTTCTCAATCTCCATCTCCAACGATGAACGCCACTCCCTTTTCCCCACCCGATCTCCTTCAAGGTAAAATCAGTCAATCACATTAACATTCCTTTTCTTTCCTTATTTTTGGTTTATAATCTCCAATTTACTTTTCTTTTCTTGTATCTGTTTTGTAGACAACAATTTGGAAAGCGATACCGAAACGAATCCCGATGACACATCCGAATACTACCAGCCAATCTCAGCCGTTGATTACGACGACTCTCACTCCGATCAATCAAACTCAGATGAAGAACACCATAACAATCCCCACTTTTCTGATTACCACGAGCACCACCTTGACAACGGCCACTGTGCGCGTGAAGCAGAGGATGGAATCTCGGCTCTTAATCTAAACGAAGATGTCGAGGGAAAGAGCAGCAGCAGCGAAGATGGCGATGAAGAGGAATTAGAAGAAGAGAGAGTAGGAGAGGCATCTGAGACGGCGATCTTGAGGGCGTTTAGAGAGGACGAGAGTAGAAGGAATGCGCCGTTGACGCCAGAGAATGCGACACGTGTTATGGAGGCAATGCGTGGTGTGTCGTTTGGTAGTTTTGTTCCTGATTGGGCGGGTGGGGCTGGTGGAGAGCAGTGGATTGATGAGCTTAGGAGGTTGAGGCAACCACCTGGTGCTGGAAATCAACCTTCCTTTCAAAATTAGATGTCTTGCTTTTGGGATTTTGCGTTCTTTTTGTTTCTTCTTTATGAAGACTATTCCTTGCGTCCTTTCTTACTCGTATCTAAAGCTTTTTAAAAATTTTAATGGAGTGTGATGTTAAGAATCTATGAACATTTGTAGTTGAATCCATCAGTCAACTGTTTTTAAATCCAAATGAGCTAAATGGGGATGGGAATGGGAATGGGATTTCCCCGTTTCAACAAGAAGCAAAACTGAAACTAGTTCAGAAATTCCATTTTGCATGCAATTCTAGAATTCAGTGCTCTTTTTAGCATTCTGCGGTAATTCTTCCCCATTGCATTGATTGTTCAACTTTTTGCCTCATGGATCCCTATTTACTTCCCACCAAATTACATAATTATAGGAGCACCGAGCCCACCTTGCGATGATAGCAGCCAAACCTCCTCTGCAGATACCTCTTTGCACACTCCTGCTCAATATCACTATCTCCAACGCGACTGTAAAATATTTATCCTTGCTCCATACCTCTCTGACAGCAGCGCAAGAGAAAAACAAGACTTGTTTTAATGCTCCATCCCGTTCTAACTCGCCTGTTTTGATGGTGAGCCTATTCAAAATAGCTGACCGGCACAATGAAGCTATGCCTTGGTATGTGCAAACTACCCCGTGCCAACTTATACCAGTCTACTCTTACTTTCTTTTTCCTTTTTTTTTTTTAGTACAAAGTCAACTCTCACTTGCTTCTCCCTGATGCGATCACATGAAGATTTCACGGTAAAATCACAAGCTAACACCACAAAGAGTCACACCATACATCCGATCTAGAAAGAGCCAATCCACCTGCTTAGGAAGAGTGACAGAGCAACACTTCTTCCGACCCAATCCACCACCTTGCTTAGGAAGAGTAACACTTTTCCATGAGACTTGCCCCTGCAGCCGAAAACCTTCTTTACCCCTTAGAAATGCAAATCATCTCTGCTCTACCTCTGATGACTTTGGATGAGATGACAAAAAAGGGAACCGATAGTTTTGCATGCTAAGTATCTTAGAGGAAACCAACTGAATTTTCAAGCAAAAGAGACCTTATGATGCCCAACGCGGAGTTAGAACAGGAAGTTTACTGATAAGGGGCTTACAATCATCATAGCTGAGCTTCTTTGTAATAAGGGGAGCACCTAAATATCTCACAGGCAAATTCTCCAGATTTCACAGCCCATTAGTAAAAACCATTAAATCATCCGCAAAACAAATGGGTGGGAGAAGAATTTTCTTGCATTAGGGTGGCAAGGCACGCCAGCAACATTATTAAGCAGGCTTGGATAGAACCTCTCCATACAGATCACAAAGAGGTAAGGTGATAATTAGTCACTTTGCCTTGACCCCTTCTTCCCTTTAAACTGTTTTTTAATGCTACTCCACGTACAAAGAAAATCCATACATTATAATTATTTGACGCAGCCGACAATCCGAATATATAGTTTCTAGTGCGCATTGAGACAAAATAATCTCAAATCAAAACTGAAGATGCAAATCATGGTCCTAGAAATTTTAAACTGCCATTCACTGGAATGAAGGTCCTGTGCACGTTGTGCTCCAGCTGTGATTATGTTGATCAGGAACCACTTGGGGCATGCTTCTAGTTTCCTTCTCATGCACTGATATTCTCTATTTCAGCCTTCTTGTCCATTCTCTTGAAAATACCAGCAATAACCTGGTAAAATGATTTTAATAAACTAGGTAAGATGGGAGTTTTCAAGAGTGTAGATTAGAATGAGTTACCACTACATGACTCTGGTTCTGTAATTTATGAGATGGGCATAAATTTGTACCTTTCCAGGTCCCAATTCATAACTCTTCTTCAGCCCTTTGGTTAGGAGAGTCTTCACTGTTGTTTCCCATTGAACAGGAGAAGTCACCTGCAAGTTTGAATTTATAGGATCAAATTATTGTTTCCTCTGCTTTATCATGGAGAAGCAAGTTCCCAGTAGTTTACTTGGCATGCCAAGATCTTCTTAATTGTTGCAGGATCTGCATGTGGTTGTGCATCAACATTGGATATAACTGGTATTCTTGGTTGTCTGATTTCAGTGGCTGCCAATGCAGCTTCCAATCTTGAGACAGCTGGTTCCATGAAACTCGTATGAAAAGCACCGGCAACTGCTAAACGAACCTGCGAAAAGTCGGAACCATGGTTATTAACAGTGAAAAGATGATGACGATGACGACGACGATGACAAAACAAAATTACCGTCATTCGAGCTTTGAATGACTTTGCTTTGGCTTCTACTGCTTCTACTCCCTTCACACCTCCAGATACTGCATAATTACCCTAGCAAAATGCATTCAATACCAAAGTTCATACATTAAGTTAATAAAAACACCCAAGTATGGCACTGATACTAAAAGAATCTGATTTAAAGGAACCTTACAGGACATAGGTAATTTGCAATCTGAACTCTATCAGCTTCATCAACTTCTTGATTGGCTGCATCACACAACTGTTGAACTTTGTCAGAGTCCAGTCCTATAACACTGACCATCGCACTTTTAGCAGCATCGGCAGCTTCCTGGAGGCAGTTTCATAGAAAACGTTATTACTAAAACATGTCATGAAACACTCCATACGAGGTACAAATACTATAGCCATCTCTTAGCCAGCTATGATTACCTGCATGGCTTCACCCCTTAGTTTGACCAGCTTCAGTCCATCTTCGAAGCTATAATAAGATGGAATCCAAAGAAATAGGACATGTGAATACATAAACACAAGTGACATATAAAAAGGCAGGAATCATATAGGCATATACTATCTGTAAGCAATTAAAACTTTTATTCTGAAAACAGTAAATGGTGCACAAACTAAAACATGAGTACGAAGATGTTCTATATGCCCCGATCCGATACACAGAACACAGCATAAGCAATGACCAGATACCCACCCAGCAGTGACAATCATCGATCAGATTTGAATATTGCTGGATTAATCTAGTTTGCATGTCACATTAAATGTTGGGCAGAGCTCACCTAAATGAGGTAGTCATCACTTAAGTTTGAATATAACTAGGTCCTTCCAATTTGCAAGTCAGATCAACTATTGGGCAGAGCTCGTCCAAATGTACGACACAACAGGATTTTAACAGAAGCATCATATTGACAAGCATTGTAATCTAAAAGTGCTTGGCTCAATGCAGGATAAATTAAAATATGAATACGAAGAAGGAGGTAGCAAGCTCATAAATCAATTTGTGCAAGCACATCAACACAATATTGTTTCAACTCAGTTAGAGTTATTGTTAGATGAAGCTGCTTTAGTTTGCAAATACAACAGTTGTTTTCTTGAGTTAAATGCTCACCTGAAGGCTCCAGCAAATGCTAGTGCAGTATATTCTCCCAAGCTGAGACCACATGTGACATCAACAGAGTCAATTATCTGCTGGCCTCCATCACGAGCTCGGAGCACCTCAACTGCAGCTAGACTTGTGACATAAATAGCAGGCTGCATTGATAGTTACAGGTGCTCACCATTAATCACCATTTATAAATCTTAACCGATAATAACACCGCATGCATGACAGCTAAGCATCAACATCACCAGAAATTAATGCAGCTATTTAGATAAAAGGGTGTAGATCCGTGACATATTGTTTATGCTAGTTTCAAAAATAAGATTAACTGATCAAGCCGATTGGTGTAGTAAATCTTTCACATGGGACCTAGTAATTTAAAAGAAAATGTTGACATCTTTTCACCAAAGTTGAGTCTCTTCACAACCATACATGTTGCATCGGGTGAGCTTGTCTCCTTATGGCATAAATGACTGTTGATTATTGCCAGGACAATTAAGCCCAAAGTAAAGCAGTAAACATTGCATAGCAGAAAGAGGGAGTACCTGGCTTATAACAGTCGAATCCAGCTTCTCTTTTGGACCACCGGTGCAGAGTTCTAGAAGATCATACCTGCATCCAACAAATGCTTATGAAGACAATGAATATAGATTCCAGACCGAATTTCTCAAGCTGACTGAAAGAGAAAAAAAAAGGGGAATAATTCTTTTGAATCCTTACCCCAATATATCATTGGCTTTTTTGTACAGCTCGGAAGCAGCTGACACACCATGAGCCTCCTTTCCCATCCCAACAGCTTGTGCACCCTGAATTACTTAGAACAAACAACAACACACCACTCTTGTTAGGACTTAGGAGTAGCAATTAATTAATTAATCAACAAACTAACAATTTAGCTATTAATCTTTAATTCCAGTCCCAATTAAACAAAAATCAATCAAGCCTTATCTAACGATTTCCTACATTAGGAATTAACCAATGCAGGTAAAATTAGAAAGGTAAAAGAAATCAATAAAAGACTGACCTGACCAGGAAACAAAAAGGCAGAGGTAGGCTTATAATCGAGAAACAAAGTATCATCAACAACAACAGCTTGAGTTTGTGATCCAACTGACAAGCTCATGAAAACCCTTGATGGGTTCCCATTTTTAAGAGCAAATCCTCGAATTCCTTTGTTAAAAGCGTCAGAGGAAGTGAAAGAGAGGGTTTTGAGAGAAACGGAAGGGATAGCGAGAGAAGAAGAAGCCATGGTTGAAGAAGGGAGGGTGCGTAGGATAAGAGGGAGGGTGGTAGTGGTGAAGGATACTGGCATGTGAATTTAGTGTTTGTTTGTTTGGGTGTATATAATGTGAAATGGCGTGGGTATTGAGTAGCGGAGTTTACAAAGAGAGACGTTGGAGATGGCTTCAAAGCCAAAGTGAGCAGCCAACCAATACTGTTTAGTAATATGATATTAGTTTTTTTTTAAAATAATATTTTATTTTATTTTTTAAAATTTATTTTTAAAACTTTTATATCAAAACAATTCAAAATACAAAAAAAAAATTATCTAAAATAAAAATATATATTTATAAAAAAATATATAGTAATATCACCACAAAAACAAACTCTCATTTTGTGTTCCTTCTTTTATTTTAGGGACATAACTTCACTCTGTTATTACCGTTTAAGAAAAACTAGAGAACGGGGAGTCGATGAGAGAATGTTCCAAGGAAGAAGGAAGGAGAATGCTTCTCCTCACCTGGAGAGGTCTCGATCATCAGAACCAGGCCATGTCAAAAAAATAAAAATAATAATAAAATTCTCAGGAATGACTTCTAAAAAATTCTGACGGAACCATCGAACATCTAAAATTAGGCTTTTCTCATCGAGAGTAGGAAATCTCAGGAGGATGTCGGCTAAATTAAAAAAAAAAAAAAAAAAAACCCTCTTAACAGCATCTGTAATTTGCGATTCTGAGACTGAGAGGGTCCATGTAATTAATTTACCCTCTAAAATAATAATATCATGACCTACTTGAAGTCCTTGATACGATACTTATCGAATTTGAGGTACTCAAGTACATGGATCATTTAACACAAAATATTTTGCTTCGTTTTGCTAACAGGAGTTGAATTCCATTTTTGAAGCTCTTGTTTTCTTCATTCGGTATTTGCTAGATTTATGCGGTGATAAAGAACTAGCTGGTTTAGTTTTTTTCTTACTCGAGGAATAATGCAGCGACAAACCCAAAAATGCGAAAAAAGAAAAGCAATATAGTGGATAAATTGCATATACCATGGCGTTTGTTGATACAAATATGAGCCACAGGGAAAATAACGGGGAGGCCAGACATTATCTCCGCGACCACGTCTGTCTTGCCTTGATATGTTCTCCAGAGCCTGCTGGTGCTCTTATTCTTGCTCGATATAGATCAATTTTTATGTGGCAATCACTAGCCTGCTTCTGATCTTATTACAACCTAATATTTACCAACTTCAGAAGACAACAATATGAAGGCTGGTTCCCCGTATATCCTCCCATTTATGCGTACGTACTTTGGACTTTTTGTCTGAATATCCACTTCTCCTTTGCTGATTTGATGTTGAACTATTTCTTTTAATTACAAAACAATTTAACCAATGGGAAGAGAATCGGCCACAAAAAGAGTCACGGTAGGTGTATTCCTGCGAACATATAAAACAGAAATAGAACCCTTAAATCCCCCATCATTTTGAAAGTGATATACCCTAATAATAAATAATGCAGCTTTTCAGAAGCAAATACATTACGAGCTAAAAAGCATTGCGGCAGATAGTTATATCCATCCAACGCAGAATCTGCAAAGCCGAACTGTGTCCTTGCAGAGCATTTTACTTTACGTGGGGCATGAAATAAAGCAACAAACAAGAAAAATTGATTCAGAACAATACCTGGTCAATTCATTTGCTTCTCTTTATGTATAATCAACAGCCTGAAGTTCACTGAATCTGTCCCTTTTGCTCCTTATTACTCTTGCTTTGTTCTCTACTATTTCAAGCACCTGAAGAATGGAAGTGAAGGAATAAAAATCCATCACCTTTTAAGTGGTTCGTTGTTTGCTTAGATGACAAAGAAGTGCTTTACAGGGGCTCCTCAACTTGGGTGCAAGATCTTTTGAAGCAAATTAATTTTCCTTTTTTCTGTTTTCACGTGTTCTATGCAGCAGAATTGTGGCACTCCAAATTCAAATTACCTCTGGTCTTGAATTTAGAACTCCACTGGACATTCCAACATCGATGCACCATATGCTACAGTTGTATTTACTGCAAGAAACACACAGAATTTCAGAACTGCGACCAGGAAAAAGTACCCGCCATGTTATGATGCAAAGCGGAACCTAACTAAAGACAGTATATATAGATGAGTACCAATTTACGCCTGTAGTTTGAGGAGTATGCCCTACCACCATTGCCTTAGCTCCAAGCAATTGCAGCGTCTCTTCAAGAACGGATTGTATCTGATGAGCATACAGTTTTTAGTTCCAAAAGCCAGAGAAGTTACAACAGTATTAAGATTGCGCAGTTCAAGCTTGACTCCAATAATTGAGTAAAAATCATGGGAAAAAAAACACGACGTCATAAAATCTCATTTTGAAAGAGGTTGATTTCTTCTTGCTTCAAATACGAAGTAATCCAACCTAAAGCAAATCAAGATGGCAGACAAATGCATGCTCTGATAAACAGTGGTTGTAGTTTTCAGTGGCAACAAGTTTGTTTCATTTCATATTATTTTTAACTGCCTGATTCCCTCACAAGAAAGAGATAGAAATACACGCCATCAAAGGATACATACCTGGTTAATCTGATAGCCCTCCAAACCCAGCATGTCTCTAGAGTATAAGCGGTTCCAAACAACAGAATCAAAACCCTTTGTGGCTATAAACGGGAAATTAGGACTAGTATCATCCTCACTGAAACCTCTCATCCACTGAGATACTTCATAGTTCATCCTTTCAACGCCATATGCAACTGCAGAAGTACCAATACTCCTATCAGGCATTTCAAACAAGAAAAGATAAAAATCTAACATGTCTTAGCAAAGCATAAACAGCATGACAACCAAATCTTCCAAGAAGAGATGCTGCTATTTTTATTTCTTACCATGTCGAGGAAGGAGGCCACCATGACAGAATACCCAGTCATTGATCTTGAGCACAACTGCATGCCGCGCCAATTCACATGCTAACGGACCACCTGGTCTCAACAAGATTGATCTGGCAATTACCCCCTTTTGCCTCTGCCCTAATATTTTAAGATGATATCAGTAAATGCGCCATATGCAGGTAAAGGCAAAGACGGAGAGTTTCTGTGGAGGAACAGAAGGAGAGCAGATAGGTTCACTGCATTTGATAACTGAAAGGACAGGATTTTTGTACCTTCACCAGATTCCAAGGACCCCAGTGATTCTGAGACAATTTTCGATCTTCTCTCCACCTTTTAGACTCTCCAATCCAGCCAAGAAAAGCATTTTCCCAGTTGTACTGGTGGTCTTCCAAGTAGGCCAGGAAATCTGAACATTCATCAAATGCCCCCGAGTCAACATATCTAAAATCTCCCTCCACATTCATAGTCTCATGATTCCCATTGACCTATTATCAAAACAATAATATAGTTAAAACATAAATCAAGAAAATTTTTACAGGAGAATAATATCTTGGAGTTTCACAAGAAATCCTTTAAAATGAATATATTGAACTCAAATTACTGAAAAGTTTGCAGGATGACAGAAGAGTACACGCTTGAGACAAAAGAGGTAGAAGTCCTAAAGGAACTTCAATAAGCCTTAATTCATATACTGTTGTGCAATATTTAAAATGTGGCTGTAGCATGATGTTGATGTTGCCTCACTGACAGAGCTCTTTCCATCTTTAGTACTACAAACCTGAAAAACAGCTCCACCTTGAGCTTTTGCCTGAATATCCAATGAGCGTAGTAAGGACAGTATTGCTATCTCTTCTTCACCTCGATCAAGCACATCTCCAAGCTGAATCAATACCTACATTTCCAAAGAAGGATTAGAAAAACATTAAGACAACAAATATAGAAGCTTGAAGAGGATAGTGTTATCTTAATGATATCATATAAGATTACAGTCCATAAATTGTAAACCAATAGGAGTTCAAAGTTTTCTGCATATTAGAAGAATAAAAGACATACGGTTTCTCCACCAGTCCATAAATCTTGACCATCAGAACTCAGTACGCCAGCGATCTCAAGCGCACATCTTGCTTGGTCAAGATCTCCATGAACATCTCCAACTATGAATACAAGTCAAAGTAGACAGTGAAGAAAAAGTTAATGAATGGCATGCATAAAAGCCAACACAATAAATTGATAGAGATTATATTTTTCTCTTCAATCTCCACATGAAATCTTCACAAAGATATCTTTTATCGCTTTGAAAAATGAAAAAAAAATCAATTTTGACTTGTACAAAACTAACAAAAACATTTCACAAATCTCCTTCCAAAATAGGACTTAATGACAAAAGACATCACAGCCGAGCAAAATGGCACCTTGAATGCCACAGTGGGGAAACCCCAATTAAGTTAAGCATACATCCTCCAGTAACCATCAAGAATCTGTATATTATCCTTTGAGTTAATAAATGAAAATTACCAGCACTCATACTAGTGTATATCAACATGCAGAATGGATACAAATATGCGTTTCAGTTCTCTGAAAATTTAGTCAAACTTACTAATTTGGGTGCGTTCAACAAAAATAATCAGGACTAACTTAGTTTCTGTTACATAATTCAAACTTTGCATTGCAACATTAAGACTGCCTTCCAACAATTCAAGTTCGTTAAGTCATGAAGCTGAAGTATATAAAGAACTCACCAAAACCAGAAAATGACAATACTGTATCGATACTACTAAGAACCAAGCTCAGACAGAGTAAAACAAAAGCACCAAAACCAAAAAGGGAGATGATGACTAGTAAATTACCAGCTACAATACGGCGACCAGGAGCAGAGACAAAAGTAGGAGGGTCTCCATTGATAACTATAGGCTTCAAGGCTCCTCCTGTGCTGCTGCTAGTAGGATTTAACGCGGGATAAGAAGAAGATAAAGAAGCACAAGTCTCTGTTACTCTACGAGGAAGTGAACAAGGTGGTAGAATTAAAGAATTCAGACATGATGAAGCCATTGGTTTTTTTCCCTCTTATTCACTCTTCATTTCTATAGTTTAACGCAAGTTACGAATATAGAGGCTTCTTATTTTTGTTGGTTTCGATTTTCAGTAAAGGGCGAAATTCCTTGCCTCTCAGCCACGTATTTACTTTATATCTTCTTTCTTTTTAGAAACTTTGTGGATGGAGATTCTTTTGAATGGTGGCCTGTTAAAATCTCTTGGTTTGTTTTGTTATCGTTAAACGGCAAAAGGCCATCGAGACAGTTGGGCATGGGATGTCCACTTGTAAACGGCATCGTTTCTTTGTTTTTCCATTTTTATTTTTGTTAGCGTAAACTCTCTTTTCATTTTTCTCAGCTCCTTTCGGTACCATTTATATCTGCATAATTTTTTTTTTACTCGAGGTCATTTATAAATTTATTAAATTCTGTGAAATTCACTGTGAGGATCCACATATCAATTTTAACTTCTTAATTAAATATGAAAAGACACAAAGTTTATCCTCTAAAAAAATAAAAATAAAATCAAGAAGAAGTTTGACGATTATCAGTTGAGATTGAGAGCGAGATTAATTCATATCATGCAAATTGTTAGACAGTGAAAGAAGGTGTCCAGACTGCAACCTGTCCATCTTGGGTGTAAGAATAAATCCTTGTTTAATATTGTAGTTTAATTATATTTTTGAAAAACTTTAAATTTATTTAAATTTTAAATTAATTTTCTCATATTTTTTATTATTTTGATATATTTATATTAAAAATAAAATATAAAAAATATATATTAATTTAACATATTTTTAAATAAAAAATATTTTATTTTCAAAATGGATGATGAGGTGATTTTATTTTATTTTCAAAATATTTTATTTTATATGGGCTTGAATTTGAAAAAATGGCTCCAAGTGCTGTGGTGATTTTTATCCATGTTCACGGGATTGTTAGTTTTGGACCCTATTCTGCACACTGTTCGTTACTGGGCAATTTTCGTCATTAGACCAGATTCGATCAAGCCCAGCCCAACTTTGCTAATTAATTTGCCCCTGATCATAGGCCCATGCATCCACGAAAGAGTTAGATGTCAGCTAGCAGAAACTCATATGAAATTAAAGTACACATTCAGATATTCAGGCCCAGACCGAGCCACTGGCCCATCGCCCAAAGTCGAGACGAGTTTTCTCTCATGGCTAATGGTGCAAACCCAACCGGCATCTATAAAAACAAATGAAGAGAAGAAACCGAAAGTTTTTTCAAAAAACATCCATTCGATTGTGTGTGTTCTCTAAATGGTAGAAGAGAAAATGTCGAGAATTAATCTGTTCATTTTTTTTCCTTTTTGCTAAAAAATATCTCTCTAACAGAGGAAACCGTTTCCTCTAGCTCATTTAGTAATATGCAAGGATAAGTAACCATGAGAGGTATCGCTTAATTGATCATGTTTTAGATTTGTTTTTTAAAAATTACCTGTTTGAGTTTCATAAATTTTAGAATTATATAATTATTAATTTAAAATATATAAAATTAATACAGATAAATATAAACATTTCGAATATTGTACATAAAAAAAAATTCAAGGATGAGAAATTCAATTCCAACAGCATAATGTGAGAAGCCCGAATCAGGACAGGATACCGTTGAAATGATGGTTCTATCAAATCAAACATCCAGCATACCTAATTGTAGGGTCTCAAGAACCTGCTTTCGAACTTCTCTTTCCACTCTTCATCGGAGTTCGTTTGATTTTTTTTCTTCCTCGCCAATAGAAGTTACAGGATCTGACCAGAAAATATAACAAAGGTGGGCAAGTGGGCATGCACATCCACTGAACAATCCCTGGGCCAAATATGTCCCAGCTGAAACGACCACAAATATCCAATGTCAATGGATAAAAAGAAAAGCACTCCGCGGTGTTTTCTCGGAACATGTTTGGCTCTTTCACATGATCTTGTGTGTGGAAATATATGTGGATAACGTACCATCTATACTATAGCTTCATGTCATTATTCACAGCTACCATTTACACACGAAGCTCGGAACTTACCAGCTAGAAAGGGTAGCGGAGAGGATGCATGGTTGAATCTAAAATATGTACAACGTTGATGAAAACATAAAATTAATCAGTAGTATTATATGCAAACACAATGAGATGGATATAGAATGAAAAATCTTGAATACGGAAAATGAAGTGGTTGGAAAACAAGTTTCATTTTAACACCATATTTGTTTACTAAAAAATTAATTTTTAAAAAAATTAATTTTCTTAAAAAATATATTCCTGAAAAGTGAATTATTTTTTAATATTTTGTAATATTATAAAAAATAAGTTGGAAAACAATTTTTAGTATAAGGCTATATCATAAAAAATAAGCTGAAAAATAACTTATTAATATTTTTTTAAGTTTATAAAAATAATGAGAAATAAATCTTACAAATTAAAATTAAATAAAAATGAAATTAAAAATAAAATATAATTTCATAAATTATCTCAAATAAAAAATAACAATCAAAATAATTGAGATCAAATCTAATAGATAAAAAAGTTGAAAGATGATGAAATTAAAAAATATATATAATTTCATAAATTACTTCAAATAAAATAAGTAATAATAAAAAAAAATAAGAACCAAATCCGATAGATAAAATATTTCAATTAAGAAAATAATAACAGAAAAATAAATAACAATAATAAAAATAAAGATCAAAATTTATATAAAAATAAAATAAAATCAAATTATAAGGGATGAAATTAAAAAAAATCAAAACAAAATATATAACAATAAAATATTTGAGAACTAAATCTGATATTATCAGCAAATAACATGACATTTCAAATTTTTTATAATTTCTAGAAAATATTTTTTATTCAAAATAAAAAAAATATTTTTTTTAAAATCCATCTAAATTTTTCTTTAACTAAAAAATATTTTTCATTCAGCAATTTTTCTAATATCAAATAAATATAAAAATATCTTAAAACATAAAACCAACCATGCTCCCTCACAAGCTATAAGTACAAAGATGAGAATTAAAGGGAAAAAACAGCTTTATCAAGATTTTCTTATGTAGTCATGATTAAGCCATGACAAACTTGCATCGAGTAAGAAGCGAAGGAGTCAGTTCTCTTACCATATCTGGTTTTATATCAATATTGAAAACAACACCTGCATCATAAGCACTGTTCATTTCATAATTGCAGCTCCTAGCCCAACCTGTGGGATGTCACATGCATGTCTCAGAGACATACAAGCATTCGATTCTTGTATAATTTGACCTCGTCATTAACAAGGGATAGGTTATGACGCTGATCTAAGAAGTCAGACTAGCTGTGTTCTTGGCAGATATCCCTGGTTAATTAAGTTTACAATATAGTATTTTGATAAATATCAAACATTTAAAAACGCTAAAAAAAATAACAAGGCCTTCTTATCGTATCCGGACTGATCAGGCGCCATCCAAGTGGAGAGTTTTTCCTTGTATGTCCGAGCTATGAAAGTGAAGTAGAGGAAGATGGAACTCGTATATATCTGATAATACAAGAGTATCGTGGGTACATTAGCCACCCCGTCAAATCTATACACAAACATGGCAAGAAATGTGCATCGCTAGTCATCTTTGTTGCCGAACTTGGAATGGAGTTTATGGTGGAGGAATCTCCCTTTTTGAATCGATCGTATAAACGTATGCTGCACCTCCACACACGAGAGAACGTAGATGCCATAACTGGCTATCTTCCATCGTTCTCAATTTGATGTATGCATTATGTCAGGTATCTTATGTCAGGTCCTTGGGGAAAAGTTCCATGGCTACATAATATAGGTGATATTTTGCTGAAGGTGGCGAAGCAATTTTACTCGGATCTATATATTCACTTCGTTTTGCTTTATACTTTATATACACCTCAAAACATTTGAAGTTTATTTTCTTGTAAGGAAGCCCGATATATTGCATAACGAGTAAAAACCTTGTAATTGTATGTATTGTTAACAGAATACAAAACTTAGTTAAATCCAAAGAAAAAGAAACTAAAACGAAAATTAACCAGTTAATATCTCCAGGTAAATTGGTCTCGTTTCGGTTTGTAAGAATTTATAGGAATTTGTGTTCATGTATGGGTTCTTTTTTTTTTTGGGCAATTTGTAGAAATATATATTCATTACTCGAATCGAAAATTTCTTGCAAGGATAAATTAATTGGGTTCTGCGAATTTCGTTTTGAGTTATTTTATTAATTGAAACCTCAACGAAATTATTTTGATAAAAAGGTTTAGAGGTGGTCAGTGTATTCCGTGATAATTAGAAAGGAGTATGGAGTGTCATGGAAGCTAAGATGTAGGGTGTTGTAAGCCACCCACCGAATTAAAATAAAGAAATGGAAATGTGAAGGGGTGGATTTCGATTGATTTGTTTTATCTTAGTTTAAATTTTATAAGCTTATTAAAAGATTATATAATTATTAATTTTAAAATTTATAAAATTAATCAAAACATATATAATGATCTGAATATTTATATTAATTTTAAAAAATAAGAAATAAAACCTGGGATTGTATTTAAATTGATCGGGTGAGGTCTGAGTTTGCTTGTAAAAGTTATCAGTATATACGTAGATGTATGGTGTTGTAAACCACCCACCGAATTAAAATTAAAAAGTGGAACCCTGAGGATGTAGTAAACTAGCTAGATTTAGATTTGCTCTAAAAAATTACGTATTCGAGTAGAATTAATCGAGTGACATGAAATCTAAACAAACACTTACAGTTTTCTTTTAAAAAAAAACAAAGAAATGGAAGCAGAGCAATAGGGGCCCGGGGAAGCCTGATCCGGCTCTGACGTTAGGTGTATTGCTAAGATTAAGACAAGTGGGAGAGCAAATATGAAGAGATTGTCGGGTTGTGGACCCCTTTACCGAGAAGTCTTATTCTTCTCTAATTCATAGAGTATATTTTATTTTTCATACGGAGATTCGTGATTTGACCAGTGCCCCCACACACATTCACTTTGACCTTTGTGAAATTCCCACCCACTTTCTCTAGATTTAATGATTTTATATCCTTTCTTAATTCTATCTCTTGGGATTTGCCTCCCCACCTAATACCTCCTCGCTATTACATATCTTCAAAAGGATATAATCACACCATGACCAATCTATAATTTTATCTTGGACAGGCTGTACGGAATCAAGATTGGATGCAAGTCTTAGCTTGGTTTTTTTAAGCTTGGCATGCCGCTGATCTCATTTGTCCATTCAGATCTTTACAGCCTTTTCATCTAAGAAATGTATTCTACTCTGTCAATTGTAAGGCTTTGCACAATCCAATTGCATCAATATGCCTGCTCTTGAAAAATAAAGTGAAGGAAATATATAGTTTTAATTAATTAATAGTTTAATACACACACTTTGTAGTGTCCAGGTATTGATGTCAATGCAGTATTCAAATGGATCTAGGGGCTGACGTAGCGCACAGAGTTTGCAGGCTGCTGCAAGGATGGCACATCAGCCAAACCGCCATTAGGGTTGGGTGTTAGAAAAAATATATATTTGTGACACCATCCTATGCAATCTAGGGTGCGCCCTTGTTCTTGATTTTAAATTCAAGAAGAGTTTGTGAGAGGAAAATTCTCTATTCTTGTAAGTTCTTAGTAATCTGAATGTAAACGACTATATAAAATCTAATTAATTAGGAGTTGTTTAGCTTTGATATACAGATTATATACAAGAATTGATGAGTAAATGTCTGTCAAATTTGCAAAACAAACCTGGCATATAATCAATTGTGATTTCCGAAACTCTTCGATAAAGTTCATATTATTCAGTTAATTAAATGAAAGGGCTAAGTTCATGGTGGGAGATTTTATCAAGGATTATACCATTACTCTAGGTAAGGCTGGAAGAAAACAGGGGGAGGGGGGGCATAGCTGAAGAAGAAACCTGTGAGACCCAAGTGGCATTGAGGCGGCCCTGTCCTGAGTTTTCGAGTATGTTGACGTGACCTATACACATCCACACACACAATATATATATATATATATATATATATATATATATATATATATATTAAACTATACACTTTTTTTATCTGGCTAGAAACTGATCATGTTCGCTCATTTGGCTACAGAAGTTGCTTTGGGCCATTCTCCTCCTCAACTAGTACGTGGTAGAATCGTTCAGCCTATTGTTATAGATTAGTTTTCCCAAATTTATCTCTTAGATTTGTTGTCGAATTGTTAAGTCAACTTTTGCCATTCCCTCTCGCCCTATGAGCTACGAGTTATTTGCATACCCTGGTTTTTCTGGTGGCACCGAAATTCGGACCATAGCTATGGTTTTGGCTTATACAGCACCACACCAAACAGTGTCAAGGGACTTTGATTGTCTATTTACAAGTAAAGCATTGCGTTTGGTAATATTGTGAAAACATTAAAAATGATCGTTTTATTACTTTTTCGAACTATACATACTTTGAGAATTGCTTCCGAATCTAGCTCAAGTCCATCATCAAACTTTTGTCATTCCCTTTCGCCCTATGAGCTGCGAGTTATTTGCACGCCACCACTCGGATCATAGCCAATAGTTTAGGCTATACAACTCCAAATCAAACATGGTCAAGGGGCTTCGATTGTTTATTTGCTATCGGAGTACCGTGTTCAGTAATATCATGAAAACATCGAAGAATTATTTTAATATCATTGCAGTCTGTATATACAAAAAAAAAAGTACTTTGAAATATAGTTTAAAAAGCATTATTAAATATGACCGAAATTCTAGTCAAGAAATTGTGTAGCATTTAGAGTTTTTTCTTTCCTTGACATTTTTGTAATGAGCTTGTTTTTTGGAATTGGAAGAGACCTTCATATGAAGACGGTTTTTATTTTTTTTTTTACCAAAAATTGATACACATCCATGGTTAGCTATTAGTATTAATGGGGAAGTATTAATGGGGAAGGGAACGACAAGATTTATCAATTATTACAGCAACAACTAAGAGACCGTTTGGCATTGCTGCCAAACCGGCGTTTTGTAAAAATTCAAAATTTTTTTTTTTTTTTTGCTAAAATTGAGTGACGGTTGTACTTTCTGGATCGTTTTGATGTGCTGATGTCAAAAATAATTTTTAAAAAATGAAAAAACATCATTTGCATGCTTTTCGGCACGAAAAGCTATTTGAAAAGCAACCGCTACCACACTACCAAACACGCTCTAAATTGATCACCGCATCAAATGCTAATGAAGGCTAAAGATTCGAGCTCACAGTGACAAAACTAATTAATCAGATCTCGAGTTTTTAGAAATAAATATTTAATTTCTCTATTTTTGATCTGTATAATTTAATCATTTTGTTGATTTCATGTTTTTTTTGGACAAAAAACTAAATAAAAGCAAAGCAAATTTGATTAGGAAAGAAGATATTTAGAAAGGAAAAACCAATTAATTGAAATAATTCAAATCCATCAATGAAATACTTAATTATTCAATTGTTAAAAATTAATTAATTAATATTGATAAATTACAAGGACTAAGTTGCACTTAGCTTTTCCACACAGGAAATAGAAAAGAAAAAAAAGAGAGAGAGTGGTGGAATGGTACCCTAAAACCCGTCAATATTGACCACCACATGCAAGAATGTTTGAATATTTTCCAATATATTAATTAACGAGTTTCCTACTCATCGGCAGTGGCTTCCTAGTTTCTATTAAATGGTCATAGAATCGATCACGTGATAGCATTTGCTTGGAAATAATTTGCTTCTACACCACGCAAGAGATTTTTGTTCCGGTAATTAAATTAATTTCGTGACATGAAAGATATTAAACTCGGTATTCCATTACGCTTTGATTTATATGACCTGTGAAAAAAGAGAAAAAAGAATAGCCAGTAGTACATATATAAAACTAGACATTTAATATTTAATCAATAGTTTTTAATATAGCTATGTTTTTGCGGTATTTGTTCTGCAACGCATTTATTAATTTTCTTACCTTTTGTTGACTTGCTAACCTTTGGTTTCGACCATATTGGCCAGGAAAGGATTTTACCAAGCCAACAAAAACAAAAGGACAAACACATACAAGGTTTTCATGATTTTTTACGATTTCCAAACCTAGTTAGCTAGAGACAAGTCATGAGAAACTAGTAAAAAAAATGCCCTAAAAGGCCAAAAAGGATCAAAGATTGCTATCACCTTTTCGGCAGAGGATGGAGAGGGGCCGGTCAGATTCTATCAAGGCACTAATGTCCTTACGATTGAAATGTGGGTTTCCCAGAATAAAATAAATGAAATGCAGATCATCAGGGGTCACGATTTTCGAGAGAGTAGCAGGCATAGCTGAGTCTGTGGAGAGTATGTACTGATGAATGGAGAAAATAAATAGGAGAGATGGGGTCTCCGAGAAAAACCCCCTGTCGAAAAGCTGAACCAAGTGCCGAGGGGTGCTGCTCCCTCGAGAGCCAGAGAAAGTAGGGCATAGAATGACCAGGGCCCAAGGCAGATTTCCCTTGTATCATGCTTTGCTCCTCGATGAAAACAGAATTTCAAGGGACTACCCTTTCACTTGCGTTTTTTTCCTGTTTCCCCCTCGTGTGCTTCTCATCTTGAAGTTCAGCTAGCTAGGTCAGCTCGTGAATTAATATTGTCTGATCTCTCAAAGGGTGTACAATCCAATCTTTACATGAAACTTTAATCATACATTTATACAACACTTAAGTAGTCTTTAATTGTCTTTTGATAAAAAAAATACTCGAACAAGGGCCTTGCACCCTTCCACTTAATGCTAGATGAAACAGTGACTTAAAAATAGAGGATCGATGTTTTTTGGGTGGCTATCTCATGCGTGAGCCATTTTACGAAGTTAAAATATGAAAATAAATCATTTGTGAAAAGAAGAAGGATAGTGGTCTGAAAGTTATGTAATAACCCAAGACTTTCATCTGGGAAGTTAATTTTTGTTGGACTTTGTTGTCTTAAAATAGCAAATTACGTGAGTATTATTCAGCTACGATGAGTTTTTTCTTTTTGTTAGAATAATGATCATGCTATAAATTTATTTTAATGCATGACGTGTTGAATTGTTTTCTGATTGAGTTTGGATTGTTTTCTTTTTAGAGTGTATTGGTATATATTAATAGTAAAGGGTGAATTTAAATTAAGTAAAAGTTAACAGAGATAATTAACTTCATTATATTAATATAAAAATCAATTAGATCACGAGTTACATGAATATATAGAAAATTAATAGAAAAGGTGTTGAATTAATACAAAAATATTCCATGCCTCGTCAACTAAATTTTAATCCTGAAAGAAGGAGCAAAGGTTGAGCTAATTTTTATTAAAAAAAAATGATTTTTTTAATTTTAATATGTTAATGTTAAAAAAATATTTTTAAAATATAAAAAATGTTATTAAATATATTTTAAAATAAAAAATATTTTAAAAAATAATTATACTACACTCGAAATATAATTTTATTGTTTTTTTTCTTTAAACTCAGTCATTGTGAGTTATAACAGTAAAATTATAGTTACGCCACTGACAACAAAACACAAATGGCCTTCAGCGAAATAATGCGATATTTTTACTGTTTCATGCACTGTAAAATAACTAATACATCCTTAAAAAAAATCATGTGCCAAATGACAGGGGTATTTTTTTATTTTTTAATGTATAGTGAAATTAACACAATGCCGTTGAATTTAAATTGTCTTTGCCTTAAGTGAAGGTATTTATATGTCTTTTCCATTTGTTTTTTTTTTTAATTATAAAGTTTGATAAGGAGCAAATTAATATTTAAATACATCTAAAATATTAATTAATTTTAAAAAAAGTGATTGCACATGAGATTCACGCGAGCATGTGCAAATGCGCCCACGATCTTCGGCCAGCCTGTGCATCATTGTACAAAGGCTGAAATCCAGCTTTCATGATGGCTTTTTATCCTTCACGGTATCACCTCCATTAATGGGGCAGCATATGTATAAAAAAACAATATAGGGTTTTGCTACGGTGGCTTTTTAATTTTCTCTATCATTCTTGGTTTCAGAGCTTTCTCCTATATTTTTAAAATAATTCTTTAAAATGATTTTAAATTTTACTTTTAATTATTTTTAAAATTTGAAATAATACATGGAATTAACATTCATTAAATTTTAAATTTGATGATCATCTTTTTTATTATTAATTTTTTTTAATTATTATCTGATTAATTTATCTTTTTAATTACATCCTTCATCATTTTATATTATTCTTTTAATTGAAATTTTTATTCAACTTGATTTTCAATATTTTAGTTCAATTTATTTTATTTTAGATATATTTTTTCATTTGTTATTTGCAATTTGTTTAGTTTAAATTCCTTTTTATTGGAGTTCTTTTCATTATTTTATTCCCTGATATTTTATTTATTTGAATTTTATTAACTTTTCAGGTTATGAATTTAAAAAATTAGATCGAGTTCGCTTAAATATTTTTATGGATTTTTTTTAATTAATTTTTTATGATTTTATCTTTACAAGGAGCTATTACAATTTTATATGTCAAATCACAGGTTTTGTATAGTGAATTTTATTTATTTATTTATTTATTATATTATAAATTAATCAAGATTTAACCTTACCTTTTGATTTTTGAAAACTGTTTAAATTTTTTACATTAAAAAAAATTGTTTCCATTGTTTTTTTTGAGCAATTTCTAGTTATTTGTGCAAGTACCGAAGCAGATGGCTGGTGAAGAAAAGCCAGTGTTTCCTAGACATGCACACTCCTAATCGAAAACCTAATTATTATTATTTTAATTTTTATTAATGTATATGTTTTACTAATTTATAAATATCTTGATTAATTTTATTAATTTTAAAATTAATAATTATAAAACTGTTTAAATTTTTTACATTAAAAAAAATTATTTCGATTGTTTTTTTTGAGCAATTTCTAGTTATTTGTGCAAGTACCGAAGCAGATGGCTGGTGAAGAAAAGCCAGTGTTTCCTGGACATGCACACTCCTACTCGAAAACCTAATTATTATTTTTTTAATTATTATTAATATATATATTTGACTAATTTATAAATATCTTGATTAATTTCATCAATTTTAAAATTAATAATTATAAAAACTTTTACTATTCATGAACAACCACATAACTCATGAAATTAAAAAAAAAAATCTTAAATTTTTACCGACCACCTCCCACAATTATTCTTCTCTTGAAATAACGGTAGGATTCATTGCATATTAAATGCAACCACCAATGCCATGCATCATGTTCTTACCCCTGCAAAAGAAAGAGTAAAGTTGCAAAAAGATCACAAACGCCTTTCTAGATAAGGGTAGTGATAGTGACAGTGACAGTGACGGTCACAGTATCACAGTTAAAATAATACACTTAAAAGCATTCAAGGACTCTAATTACACTTATTAGTTGCTGGAGACTAAATAAGTAATTATCCAAGCTCTGAGTGTGATGCAGGATGATGGAATATCATTTTGCCGACTCTAATTGGGATTATTAAGTCATGATGTTCACTTTGACGAATACGGGGTTCCAGTAGTATATTCCTCTAAAACTTTTGGGTTTCTTTACTTGCAGGGCTTTATTGTTCATCAATTCACGTGTTATTGTGAATGAATTATCTAAAATGTTATATTTTTGAAGATTTAGTTTTAATTAAAAATTAATGAATTTTAATTTTTTAAAAATAAAATTAAAAAAAGAATTAAAATGAAAAGAATATCAAATATAGTCACATACTATAAGTTTTCACAAAAAATACACTTCGATTCTTAAACTTTAAAAATAATACAAATTATATATTTTTAGTATTTCAATACTTTTTCATTTTATTTTTATTACTTTCTTATCCTTGATTAAAAGAGAATAAAGAGAAAGATATCATCGAATTCAAGTGATGAAAAAAAAATACCGCTGATATTGATTTATGGCACTAAAACAAATGATATTTATATTAAATAGTTATATTTAATAAGGGGAGTTCATAATGGGTGTTTTTTACTTTTAAAGATCGTGGAAAAACATATTTCAATCCAGGTTGCTTTTTAGATCTGGGTTAATTTCGGTTCTTTGAATGGTTTTTTTAGGTTTTTATATATAGATTTATCATGATTTCTACAAAGTTTTATAACCATTGTGAGTCAAAAATGGGTTGGAAAACATATTTTTTTTGTAAAAAAACTTAAACCTTGATTTTCCGACCACTGCAAATCAGACGACACGTCGTGTGATTTTTTTCTTCCATGAAAATTTGGAGCATGTCATCCACCCTAGTTGTAAACAAAAAACAATTCATGATCCAATCGCGCGGGCCTTGACAAAATGGGCTAAGCAAGTGAAACCTAATAGCACCTAAACCTTGCTCTCTTTTTTTTGTCTAAATATTTTTTTTAAAAAATAATGATTATTTATGATTTTTTTCTCTAAATTTTTTTAATTTACATTTAAACTAGTACCCTTTCTCTTTTTTATTTTTTTTATAAATCATTTTTTAAATCATGATTATTTTTTTAATCATGTATTTAAATTTGAAGAGTTTTTCTGATTAATCTATCATTTTTCTTAATCTTTTGTATGGATGAAATTTATTTTTGATTTATTTTTACATAATATTTCTAATATATGCAGTCTTGATTGATTTTTTTTCCTTTTATTTTATTCAATCAATTTTATTTGTATCTTCATTTCTATTATTATTTACTTAAATACAAAAATTATTTTAATAAACAAATTTAGTATATACAATTGGGTAAATATCCTTATTTTTTAAGTTTTATTTTTAGATATTGTTAAAGATTTTTATTTATTTATTTTCAAATATAGTTCTTAATTTATTTTATTATATGTATATATAAAATTCTTTTATTTGAACTTAAATTCTTTAAATTATAGAAATATATTAAAAAACATGTGTGTGTGTGGACATACCCACACGCGTCGGATAATAGTGAAGGCAACTCCTTGAACCCTGCCCCGGCCCAATGCTCATTTAATTAATTATACATTTCAATTTTTTTTTAATATAATTGTTCGAGTTAGTTTGTACATATCTAAATTAATTTTGTGGATCTTAAAGTTAATAATTATATAAATTTCAAGTGACCCTAAGATTTATAAAATTTATCAATTGAGCTATCTTATTAATTAGAAAATACATAGAGAGAGTAGACATCCATTATAATATTCCATATCAGCGGATAAGAGGTATGTTGCTGACCTTATTAGTAGTGTTAGTGCTAACATGTTGAACGCATTTTGAAACGCCAGGCTTAGTAGTGGGCTCGCGTTACCAGGAACAAAACCGTGAGGGCGATAAGGCTCAAAGCGGACAATATTCAGCATGTTGGGCAGGGCTGTTACATTTGGTATCAGAGCCGACCTCACGGATCGTCGGGCTTCTTAAGGAGAGTGGATTGTAAGATCTCACATCGGCGGGTGAGGAATATGTTGTTGGCCTTATTATTAGTGTTGGTGCTAACATGTTTAACGCGTTTTGGGACGTCAGGCTCAGTAGTGAGCTCGCATCACCAGGAATAAAACTGTGAGGACGGTAAGGTAAAAAAAAAACAATATTCAGCATGTTGGACCGGGCTGTTACATCCATGACAAACAGTATCAAGGATTCATTTTTTTTTCACCCATGAATCATCCGCAACATTCATGTATGTTCTGAAAGGCACCAATCCAACCTTGTTTTTGGATCAATAAAGGCTTTAAGCTGGTTTTTTTTTTTCGTGAAAAAAACTAGATTCTAAAAATCAATTTTACTAATCTAGTTAATTCCCAATCTGGGCAGAGACAAATTTTTTTTATAGGAAAACCAGGATTAGAAAAAAAATTTAAAGGACAACTTAAATTTTACTGGATCTAGCTTTAAAATTTTAAATTCTTCAAGGAGAAAGCATGGAATTTTTTCCATTCAACGGCTCAGCCCCTGTCGGTCTCTACTGATTCCACCCCTTGTTACATCCATATACCTATTCATGTTAGAAAACGTGCATATATTCATATTACATGTACGAGCAATTATTTCGATACATATTGAAATTTTGTTTCCTCAACATGACACTGACAATTAAATTGTTGAGAATTTGAAATTTTAAAGGTAGATATTTGAGAGTATCAGTCACTAGATGGGTTGATGAACGAGGACTTGGAAAAAAAAAAAGTGGATCATAATGCCAAATGGACGTCTTGAGATATTTTATTTAGCTCGATGTAAGTTTGAAATTTCCGAAAAAGCTAGCTCACTAACAAACTCGTGAAGGAGGAAATAAGACCAGGGTACAAATATATTTAACCCTTCAGTATCATCGTAACAAGAAGAAGAATTAGGTAAAAAATCAGGATATATTTCGGACAGGAAAACTCTCATCAAACACAAGCAAAAAGAATGAGGTTTTGACTCTGTACACATGCTAGATCATGGATCGTAAACTGGTTATTGTCTCCAATTTATATAACTCTCTATCTTTAGAGGCTTAACGGCTTGGTAAATGAGTGTCTCTACATACATACATACATACATACATACATATATAGATATATATATATATATATATATATATATATATATATATAATCATCTTATAATTGAACTCGACGTTATGGAGAACAAATATTACCATATGGTTTTGATCAGCCGTAAACAGCTGGTGTCCAGACAATTCAATGCCTCATTAATGCTAACAACGATAACCATGTCATTGCTGTATTGGAAATGCTTGGAGGTTGAAACTAGCTAGCTCCTTGTCAATTACTATCTAGTCCAAATTGTCCAGTGGTCAAGATATGGTAGAGTGCATATTAGACAATATCGAGGCTCCCTACTTCTAAACATTACTCGAGACAAATTTTGAAAGAATTCATGGCTACCATGCGGCAAAGCTGCGAGAAAATAAAAAATAATTTCGAATTTAGAAACAGTCCATACCGTATCCCGAGTGATCTTCCTAGCATGAAAGACGTAGTCGGCAGAACTATATAGAGAGGTAAAGAGTAAGAAAAACAGTACACACGGACTTAAACCATAATAAAAAAATAAAAGAAAATACTACTACAAATAAAATGATAAAAAAACCGTCCTTCCATAATGCTCCACCACGTTCCTCCCTTTATAAATAGACTCTCACCCTCCTTTGCACTCCCCACCATGTGAGTCATCGCTTGAGGAGCTTCGTTAGCTAGCTGCTAGCTATGGCTCTTACAAATATTGCTTGCTTCAGGCTCTCTTGATAAAGGCTTCAATGGATGCTATGTGCACAAGTATGGGAGAATCTGTGAAGCTCAGGAGGGATAGCGCCATGAGCTGATGATAAGTTGATGTTTGATGGGTTAATCTCAACATAATCAATCTAGTCATTAGTGGCGCTATCTATCCTGAGTTCTATGGGTTCTCCTTGCTATTCCGGTACGGTTTCAGCTTTAAAGATGGTTGTTGGCTTCTGGGTATGTGTGTACTCTTCTTATATAAATGCGTTCTTAATTAGGTTACAATTTCTCTCCCTCGCTAGATTTTCTTTTAAAAGACAAGAGTCTAGATTCATGATCATGTTTGGGGTATTTTGGATAAATATATCCTTGATCTTGCCATTTTTGTTCCTGGTTGGATTTTCAGCAGCATAATCATACCAAGATCAATGATGTGCGTTTTATTTTCTCTTCCTCCTAACTCAACACGATATTTATATACATAAGTTGATTCAAGATGTATTTTTTTCTTGATTTGGCTCTAGTTTCCTGGAATTAGCGTCATGAGGGAAGCTCCACATCTTTGCAAGGACACGGCTTTACTTTCTTCCCTGTTCTGGGTTTTTATTTATTTTTTTACTTGCTTTATATCAATAAGGTTTTGGTAATAGAAAGATAAATGATCTTTGGTCTTTTTTCCACAATTCCTTTGTTTCATGGCCAGATTTCTTTGGGATGCTATCATTGCAAAATAAAATATCTGTGATCATTCATGCTAATCAGGTAATTAGGTATGTTATTTTATTTTTACTTCTGCTATCGTGGTTGATTATCCCGTTTAAATTGATATTTATGTCTCTGAAATTGTAATTGTTTTCAGCTTGCAATCTTAACCGCTTTGGCTTATGTGATGGTCTAGTTAGTTTCCTTGAACGGTTCTGATCCCCATGATTTTCTATATTAGTTAAAAACCCCAGGAATTCGTGATCTATTTGTTCGTCTGGTTTGTATAATTAATAAGATTAATTATACAGTAAGGTTTTTATACTGCTGAGTAATATTATGAATTGGGTACGTTAGGGTTTATCTTTTGTGTATGCCAATCATCAGTTCTGTTGGTCCACTGTTTAGAAAGGTACTTACCTTTTCTTCTTACTAGAAAAATCTAAGGGTTTTAACATTTTTCTTTGAAACAGGTGCTTGGTGAGTGCCTTTTGAGAGATTACCCTGATTTTATGGTTTTGGCTGGTTCAAGTTTTAATGTAAGCTATTCTGAAACTAACACCGAAACCCTAGAGATTCCTCGTATAAATTTATGGTGTTAGGGTTTTTTGTTTTGATTTAAATTTTTTGCAGGCTATTCAATAATGGGGATTGGTTGCTGTGGATGTTGACTCCTTCCCCACTTTGTTCAGATCACGGTTCGTCGCTTTCTTTTTCTAAAATTTTTTCTCCCACCACCACCACCATCCCTGTTAAAAGCAAACTTTTATGCAAATTACATAGTAATTGTCGATATCTTTATTCTACATGCATTTTTATAAAGATTGCTGTTCATAGCCTTTCATGTGGATGATGATGGGTGAAGTTGACTTGAATATTTTGAGAGTTCTTTTATATAATATAACCATCCATTCTCTGTTCGATTGCAAAAGGGGATCATTTTGTTGGCCATTATAACCAAAATGCTAGGTTGGAATGTATATTTATTAGTTTGAACGCATCTATTGAGAAGTGTAATTTAATTTTAGGGTACGAAGTGTGTCCTATTGTTTGGGGACAAAGAAAACATCTCGTGCTTATACAGAAACCCCCACTTTTCCACAGTATGGAGAGCTTTAAGGGTGTACCTCCAGTGAGAGACAAAATCTTGACTGTATCTTTGACCCAAAATAGCTACTGATATATAGTATTCTGTTTTTCCTCCATGAAAATAATGCCTTATAATTGAAATATGCATTTTTAGATTTTGAATGTTATGTAATTGTTCCGGAGGTTTATAAATTGGGAGGATGGTGGTATATATCCGGGTGTTGATGCGAATCCGATAAGGTTATTTTCCTAGAAGGTAGATAAAAATGCTGTCATTTCTTTTTTTCCCCAAGATTCTGCGAGAATCATCATTTATTTTTTTGGTTAACTTTGGGTAAAAGAGATGAGATAGCAACCTATGGCAGAGGCTTAAATATCTGTACTTGCTTAAACGTCATCATCGACCAAGTTAAATGGTTTTTTCTTTTTCAAGAATTCTGTGTTTATGTGCGAGGCCGGTTTTTCCCCATTTGTTTCCTTTTGCAGAAGGTCCGACCTCCAATTCTTAGACAAGTAGAAAATATAAAAGTGAAAGTTCTGGTAATATTATGCAAGAAGTCGCTACATCGCATAACCATAAGAACAGAACTTATAGTCTTCAACAGAAGTAGACGACACTTTCCGGGCAGCGCTGTGAGCTGACTGAAAACGAGTGTACCGGTAAAAATCAAGACGCCGGAAAAGAGCCTAGCACATGCATCAATTCTAAATTGCAAGGACGAACTGGTTTGTCCTTAATTGGATCCGCAATGTAAAAAAAAGTCAATTAAATGACCTTCCACGTACATACATAGTCTCTCGCCAAAATCACATGTCTCATGCAGTAGATCAGGGACGGTGATTTGAAGACAACTTGTAACTGGAACTTTTATTTATTTAGATTTCATTTTTTTTTTAATTTGGGTTTTATTATTTAATACAATGTAGCTTATTATTTACACAATTTTTAGGCTATTAACGTTGTTACGAATAATCTTCTAAATTTATCAGATCATGATTTATTCTACCGAGTTGCACCAAGAGATTTCAATTTATTTTATTTATAAGCCTAAGAAAAGTGCGTTGTCTTTCAACAGGAGGGCTTATTTATAAAAATTTCTACCAAGAACCTTAAAATAATGGATTATTAAAACTACCGGATCTATGCAAACCAAACCAGCTGCATTTTAGGTCAAACAACACCATGCTAACAATTAAAGAAGTTGATTTAATTATATGAATCAGATCCAACAAATAGCTTTTTAACCCCTTTAATAGTTGGCTACGTGCAAAGAGAGGATTGGAAAACTTTTCTCAATTTTATATTTATGCAGGTGGTGGCTGCAACGCAGCTGAATATATTGTATTCAAATCATCTTCACAATAAACGGCCGTCTTCTACTGATTCTTGATACAAATCTTCTAGGCTTGGCAATAACGAAGTCAAGGCAGGCCTTAGTTGTAGGCCCTGTCGTCGCTTTGAGGAAAGCCCAGATCGTGGGGCCTATATGCTTCATTTCTAATCCTTCTCCTAATTAGGTTTTAATTTGCAGGTACTTGTCATGGCCAGATTTTTAAACCCTGCTCCCTCATGCAAATGTATCCGGTGATCTTAATACCACCGTCAAAGTTGAATCAAGTGACTCACACTTCTCGCTCCTTCGACCTTGTTGTACGGAGAAGACCCTTTGAATTTCAACTTTAACCTCGTATTGCTTGATCTTGCTTTGATCATCTTAATAACTAAGATGATTCGCCTTCTTCTCAAGCCTCAAACAGCCAAGGGACGTCTGCGAAATCATGTGAGTGATTTCTTCTTTCAATTTATAGACATATACGCACACATATATGAGGATAGTCTAATGGTAATTAAGGCCTTGTTGAAGTTCTGTAAATTAGACATGCACCTAATTAGACAATATTGTATACCATTGAAATTTGAATGTGGATTGTGACTTGTGAGTGTTTCAAATTATTTCCCTCCTAAATTTGTGTAATGGAATGATGATTTTCAAGGGTGCCATTTCTTTGGACCCTCTGTTCCAGGCCGGAGCAAGGAGTTAACGAAGCAGTTGTTACTAGATAATGCCCGATTCGTGGTGGCGAATCTTATTGGAACTATTGGTTTTGCACATTTCTTATCTTTGACCTCAGTGGAAACGGTTTTCAGTGAATATAGAAAAGACGGGAAGAAACAAGTCTTCACTGATCTTTCTTCCCTTTATAATAGTGTGTATTGGTGCACACTATTTTCAATCATCAATTCATGGGAAGCTTGCAAAACCCGTTTTATCTGGAGGGGTTGCCGCAAGTATATCTATAACTGCATTTCCTGTGATTTATCTTGTCCTTAAAGAGTGACAACTACTCGCCTCCGAGGTTGGACGATTGGCATTGACCCCAGCATTGGTAAGCGATGCAATAGGGATTATTGTCATTATTGCATTTGAAACCTTTAGACAACGTCAAAGCAGTGCTTTAAGTGTTTTGTGGTTCGTGATTTCGGTGATAATTCTAGTGGCCCATGGGATTGTTTTCACGCGGAGAGCACTGATTTGGATTGTTGAAAACACCGCAGAAGAGAAACCTGTAAATCAATCATGTAGTTTCCATTCAGTAAGAGTCTCACTCTCGGTCTCATGATGAACTTGAGAGTCACATATGGGTATTTCTAGAATGGCTGAACAAAAGGGTAATTCTCTATGCTCATGTTTTTTCTCTTCTACATTCTCTTGAAAATGTGCTTACTTTTTTGAAATTGTGAAGGAAAAGAATAAAAAGAATTCAAGTTCGCTAGATATTGGTTGCTAGCAACTTGCTTCTATTTGAACCACTGGATCGTATAGAATAATGCATCTCTTCATTTTTGCAGAATAATGCCAAGAGTAATTTCACCCGTTGATGTTAAAGAAAGAATCAAGGCCATCCATCGAGGCCGAGCCATCCATCGAGAGGCCGAGGATCAGGCTTTGCACTGGAAGGCGTTGTTGATTAGGATGTGAGTTTTGGCCTCTTGTAACAGCGTCTTCAAGATTGTAAAAAAGCTTTCAAGGTTGTAAAAAGGCTTTTGGTTTGTCTGGGTAGGAGTACAAAGTACAGGTTGTGAGGGGTATGATCCTTGTCTTGTTCGGGGAAGAGATGGGAGAGAAATAAGATCTGCAGCAACATAACCAATTCTTTTCAGGGCTTGTGGAGGAATAAGATCAACAATGTCGTCAGGCCCTTTTTTTTTCCTTCCGGGACTAATAAACCTGTCGGAATTCTTGTCGACAGGGTCACACTAATGACTCTGCTGCTATGCAATATTACAGACGGCGCTTCGTTAACAGATATGCTGGCTTCTCATGAGGTGCTTGCCTGTGCAGACAGGATGGTCGCTAATCGTGAAGTCTCTCTAACAGTAATAAAGCTTCTTTCATGTAATAATGTTGGAGATAATGTGAATGAGTAGAAACTTGATAAGTGGGTGGTGACATCTTTTTGTGTGAAGAATGTAAGAAACTGGACTGTTGTTTATGTAGAAAATCTTAATTAATTGCAATTTTTAGGTTAAATTTAATTTTGATGGACTAAATATATGGGAATATTATTAATTCATTGCAATAAAGAGTTTAATACAATCAGTCGATAAATTTCATGCAAATTTTAAGATATTTCTATAGAATTCCATGCAAGATAACAAAATTAGAATTAAATTTAAACGAGTAATTAAATTAAATAAAGTTGTTAACAAACACTCTTAACACATACCATACCAGAGTATTAAGCTTATAGTTTGAAATATTAAACTAAAGTAGTGTAAATAGAAAGCATTGTTGTTAAATATTAAATTCTTTATTCTTAAAACTCGAATGTACATGATGCAACCAGTCTCATTGCAAAACGTCCTTTATGATTCTAATAATTTGATTTTTAAAGAGTGCATAATCTTTCAAAGTCTATGAATCAAAGAAATATAACTTGACTTCTCTCTGCAACTCAAAATTCTATAGCTCTAGAATGTGAAAGCAACTACAATGAAAAATACTCTACTAAGACAGCAAAAAAACCTAAATAAAAAAGCAAAAAAATTGAGATAAGTAAAAAGTATTTATTTTTGTTTTTATATTTTAAAAGTGTTTTTTAAAAAAATTAAAAATTTATTATTATTTTTTAATATTTTCATATTATTTTGATGTGTTAATGTTAAAAATAATTTTTTTAAAAAAAAATTTTGATATATTTTTTATTAAAAATATTTTAAAAAATAACTATAATTACACTTCTAAATACGATTTTATAACAATTCTTAATCCTTATTTATGTAGGAACTAGGGTTGCTAGACTTAATTCTAGCATTTTATATTAAATAATATAGGTTAAGAAATTTTTAAAAAACGTTTAGGAATTTTGATTATCTAGGTATTACACCTAAGCAACTGAATAGAAAGATTCTTTGGGAAAACAGAAGTTTACTTAAAGTCTTGTTTCACGAAGTTCCTTTTCCAAGAATTTCTTATTATCTTCTAGGTTCAAACTCTACGATGATACATATTAAATATTTTTCTTAATTTCCTCTTTGTTGTGCAATGTTCAATTACGGTACCGCAACTCGTTTTATTTGTAGCATCCCTACATTTGAAGAATCTAGCTAGTTCTTCATACTTTTTAAATTACAATATTTTTTATTAATTTATTATCTTATTAATATAAGCTTATGTGTTGATTTTTTTTTTAATGAATAATTGAAGCAGAAAATCTGATCAATATTTTATTTTAATTTTGGTATATTAAAGTATAAGTATCCATATTAAATATTAAACTTTAATTTTTAGATTTAATTTTCAATTTCAACCACCTTGAACAGTGGCGAAATTTCCGTGGTAGCGAAATTTCTGTGGTTGCCATGGAATACATGGCAATATGTTGACCGGTAGGCTTCAAAGGGGCAAAAACTCCAAGTTCTTTCTTTTATATTTAGATAGTGATTAGAATTATGATAATAGTTGTTTTTTAAATTTATTTTTTAAAATATATTAAAATAATATTATTTTATTTTTTTAAAATTTATTTTTAATATTAACATATTAAAACAATGCAAAATTATAAAAAAATAGTTTAAAATAATAATAAAAAATCCTACACACATGTATAATGCTGTCAGTTCTAACTAAAGAAATAGGAAAAAACAAGAGCATGTTTTTTGTTTGGAATAATAAGCTGTCTTGTAATATTTTAATGAATGGATGAGATTGGTTTTAGAAATCTAAAGGCATGGTAGACTGAGCTAAGAGAAGATCATCAAATTGTAAACCCTGACCAAGAACGTAAGCTAGCCACTGCCCCCTTTCACGCACGTCCACATCCCTTGAAAACGAGGAAGTATTTCTCTCTCTTTCTGTGCTTCTATTCTTCTTAGCTAGTATTTGCATTTCAGGAAGTCATTATTTGTGATGGTCAGATTTGTCCAATTGTTTCATCCCCTCCCTGATCACGCGAGATGGAGACATGCAGAACAGTATTCCCGCGATCTTCTTCAGACTACAGAGGAAGTTGATGAGTCCAGTAGTACTACTCCTCATCATGTCTTTATATGTCGAAGAACTCATCCTGGTCACTGCCTGGGCATTTTCCACGGAGAAAACCCTTTGAACTGCTCCTTTAACATCATCTTATTTGATCTTGTTTTGATGATTTTGATTACTACCGTGCTCCGTCTTCTTCTCAAGCCTTTAAAACAGCCAAGGATCGTCTCAGAGATTATTGTGAGTAATTTCTGCTTCCTTATTTTGATCTGGAAAAAATCACACGGTCATATATACAGGTACTTGGTTCAAGTTGCATGTTCCCAGAAATTAGGTGGCCCAAATTAATATAGAATGAATTGGCCCTCCTCTTTTCTTAATCATCTTGAGGGGAGCTACCTCTCATTTTCTGTTTTATATTTTGATTTTGATTTTGATTTTGATATTTGATGCATACATATATGTGTGTGTATGAATGTATTAGTTTGTGAGTATTTCAAATTGTTTCCCTACTAAATTTTTGCAATGCAATGATGCTTTTTAAGGCTGGCATATTCGTCGGACCCTCTGTTCTAGGCCAGAGCAAGAAGTTAACCGAGCAGGTGTTACCAGATAATGCCCAGTTTGTGGTGGCGAATCTTGGAGCTATTGGTTTTGCATATTTCCTTTTTGTGACTTCAGTGGAAACGGATTTCAGTGTACTTAGAAAAGTAGGGAAGAAACACGTCTACAGTGCTGTGATAGGAGTCTTTTTTCCAATTACAACAGTGTGTATAGTTGCATACTGTTTTAAATCATCAATTCATGGGAACCTTGCAAAACCTGTTGGGATTGGAAGCGTTGCTTCAAGTGTGTCAGTAACTGTATTTCCTGTGATTTATCTTATACTTAAAGAGTTACGACTACTAAGTTCTGAGGTTGGACGGATGGCAATGGCCACAGCAATGGTAAGTGATGTGATGGGGATTATTCTTGTTTTTGCATTTGTAGCAGTGAAACATGGTCAACATAGTGCTGCCGATGCTTTGTGGTTTATGGTTTCTGTGATAGTTCTAATGGCCTTTGCGATTATTGTGATTCGGAGCGTACTGCTCTGGGTTGTTGACAAAACCCCCGAAGGGAAACCTGTAGATCGGTCATATGTGGTTCTCATTTTGTTGGGGGTATTGGTGATGACATTTTTTAGCGACATGTTTGGTCTGCTCTTTCTTCATGCATCGTTGCTGCTGGGGATTGTGATGCCTGATGGGCCTCCACTAGGGGCAACCATGGTGCAAAGGAGCCGAACAGTAGTAATGGAGCTTCTAATGCCATTTACATTTGCAATCTTGGGATTGAATGTGGATGTCTTCGCCATGGCCAATTATGGCTGGTCGAATTTGGAACCGCTATTTGCCATGGTTATTGCAGGGTATCTCTCCAAATTGATTGCAATTTCTGCTGTTGCTCTCTTCTTTGGAGTTCCATTCAAAGAGAGTTTCACTCTCGGTCTCATGATGAACTTGAGAGGTTTATACGAGGTTACAATATTTTTGAAATGGCTGGACGAAGGGGTAAGCTCTCTATGCTCTCATATTCTCTTGAAAATGTGATCAATTTTTTGAAATTTTGAAGGGCGAGGGGAAAAGGTTGAAAGTTAATTTCTTAGAAAACGAATATTGAAAGAAACTAGCTAGCGTAACCAAGCTCCTATGTGAACCACTAGACACTGTAGTGTAATCAACCTTTCCTTTTTGATGAATAGACCTGCTTTGATTTTGAGTGCAGTATGCAGGTTTAATTGTAGTTTTAGGGCCCTGTTAGTAGCCATCCCCTTGTTGGTTCTATTATCCTCTTATCCATGACTTGCAGCTTCCTTTCTCTAATCTATTGTCATCTAATAAAATTACGTCGCTCTTCAAGAAAAAAAAATTGCCATGAGTAATTTGGGCAGAGGAGGTAAAATTAATGAAAGTTTAGTCTAAGATGAAATGTGATGGGAACTTAGTATAGGTTAGTTGGACTGAAGAGGCCAGCCCTGTGCTTGGAAAAAAGCACGTCTTCTTCATTTCCTTTTTCTTTTCCAAGTATATTGTAAGAGACAATTAGAAAACGTTCGTATAGTGGCTTTCAAAACACTTCACATTTTGGATTGTTAGGTTCTTACATTTTTGGTTTGCTCGCAGATTTTGGAGACACCTACATACACATTGATGCTGCTATTAACAACATTGATGACTGGCACATGTTCTGCTTTGATTTGCTTCATCTACGATCCCACAAAGCAATACATGACAAACAAAAGAAGAACCATACAACACACCCCTCCAGGAACAGAGCTCAGCATATTAGTTGGCATCCACGATGAAGAATGTGTAGCTGGACTCGTTAACCTCCTCGAGACCTCACATCCAACTACGACCAGCCCTTTTGCAGTCTTTGCCATCCATCTATTTGAGCTTGTAGGCCGTGCGTTTCCCGTGTTCATAGACCATGATAAACCAGAACGACCACCCAAGTATATAAACTACAAAAAAATTCACAATGCCCTAAAGCTATATCAAAAACCAAGAAGTGAATATGTCAAACTACGTTCCTACACTGTTGCGACAGTGAAGCGAACTATGCACCAAGACATTTGCGATTTGGCTTTGACGTATAAAGCTACTCTAATCCTTTTACCTTTCTGCAGTAAAAGACTGGATAACCTTGCAGGAAGTGAAATTGTCAGGCATGTTTATGGAAAGCAATCTATAAACTCTAGAGTCCTAGCCAATTCACCTTGCTCAATTGGAATTTTTGTCGACAAGGGTTATCATAACCCAATTGCCATGCAATATTACCATCAGCTCTTCTTTCGCAGATGTGTTGTTCTATTTTTGGGAGGAGCGGATTCTCGAGAGGCACTTGCCTACGCGGACAGGATGGCTAGTAATCCTGAAGTTTCTCTCACGGCGATAAGGTTCCTCTCATACAATAATATTGGAGATAATGAGATGGAGACGAAGCTTGATGACGGGGTGGTGACATGGTTTTGGGTGAAGAATGAAGGGAATAGCAGAGTGGCTTATAGAGAGGTGGTGGTGAGAAATGGAGAAGAAACCCTAGCAGCAATCCAGGCATTGGACAACGATACTAATGAACTTTGGATAGTGGGAAGGAAACAAGGAATAAACCAGGTGCTCCTTGAGGGATTGTCAAAGTTGAGTGAAAATCCTGAATTGGGAGTGATTGGAGATTATGTTGCATCAACTGATTTTGGTAGCACAGCTTCTGTGTTAGTAGTACATCAGCAAATTATGAGAGGATGAGGGCTGGCTACTGCTGACGTTTTATCAGAGATAGCTTTGGTAGTAGGTTTTCTGAACATCCCTGTGTAAAGACTAATTGATTTTTATTGTTATTTTTTAAAAATACTGGGAATTATATCTTTACCCGATTTGTTGATCAAGTAGATATCAAATGCGATTCATCTGGAATTTCACTGGTGCAAATACTGTCTTGTAACGGGTTCTTCCACCAGGTATTTGCCAATTGTAACTTCTGGAGGTTCTTTCCAGCATTAATGCAACGAAGAACTTGAAATCAAATAGCAACTGTTAAGAAATGGAAGCACTAATTACATGTATCCTCGCCATATAAATTAGTCTTCAGATAAGAACAACGTACACGGAAGCATTATGAAATGCAGCTAAAGTTCATTACACTCTAAAAGTGTAAGATTTTCTATTGACCGATGCCAAGTTAAGCAATTCGCGACAAGAGATCTAACTGTTAGAACTTGGAAACTCTCAATCCATAAGTTTCAAATCTTCATCGATGGTGGGCTGGCAGCTTGTTCGATGGATTATGTTTAGTCTGCAGCCCCCAGCTCAGATTCAGAAATGGTCAAATAAGACGATATCACAAGTCTATATACTTGTCCAGATACTCTTTACCATCCAATATTTTTAGTTCTATGATGAGACGGAGAGAACTTCTTCCTTGATTCCAAACAGGACACGATATTAGTGGGGAAAAAGAAAAGGCCAGATTGAGAACAAGGCGTATCTTTCGTCTCACTCGAGCAAACTGCATATATGTTACAATGATAGTATTTTCGAGAGCATTGATAAACTCCACCCGTTTTTTTCTCAAGAAAAGAAATGTCGAGTAAATTGGCTATGTCTTGGTTAATCTGTATATTTAATTCTAAATTAAAAGTGGACTATATAAAAAAATATTTTTTCAATATAAACTCTATAATATAAAATATTAATATATCTAAAAGTCATATTTTATATCGAAAGATTGTAAGCTTTATGTTTAAAACTCTTTTGTTTTTAGATGAAATATTAACTTTTCTCTTTTTTGTTTTATTGGTTTATACTTATTTTAATTTTTTTATTAAATATAAAAAATAAATTTCTATTAAAAATATTTAAATATCAAAAAACACATCTATAATATTATCATATTTCTCTCTTATATTAAAAATTAATTTTAAATCCTACCCTTAACCAGGGTTACAGCACCAGTCAGAACTAAAAGTCACCGTTAAGACTAACGAACCTTGAGTTTTCTTTTTCTCCAAGAAAAGGAAGAAAATACTAGCTTCACAGCATGCTGGTGGAATATTCTGTTATTATTTTTTAAGAACTCAAAATATTGACACCTGTATATATAAAAATTATCAAATCTATATACATAATAAACAAACAAATAATCATCTGCTCTCTAGCCTAAAACAACTTGTCTGCGCTTCCAAGTTCTAACCAATACTAAATCCAAGTCCCAACAAAACACGCCCTCCCTTATCTCACGCCATTAACATACTGCCACGTGTCCAACCAACCTCACCCTAGCCCTACCAAAATAACCAGAGTTAACCCCATATAAAATCACAAGTTCCACAAAATCATAAACGCACAAAACCCTTTCTCCTCAACTCTCTAGAAGCCTCTCTCTGTCTATCTGATAGCCGCCTATATCATCATCCATCATGCCTCGCCGAAGCTCTGGAGGTCAGATATTTGCTTATATTTGTTATTTCTTTTATGGGTTATGTTTGTTTCTTGAGTTTGTGTGTTCATTTGTGCAACTTCTTTGCTTTAGATTTTGATAAAACGTAGGCAAGAATACAAATATAGCTCTGTTTCTTTTCTGTTTTTTTTTTTTTTTTTCGTTTTGCGATTAGGGAGGCCGGTCGTGTTGATTATATTTTTCTAGTCGTTTTTTTCTTAAAAAAAATACATTTCGTTTGTGTTAGTCTTCTAATTCGTGAAAGTTAATATCCAGCATAGAGTTTGTTACATTTTATCTGTTTAGATCTTGAAAGATCCTAATTGTTATGGGTTTCCATGTTTTTGCTGATATAAATAAGTGGGTAGCTTGATTTTCTTGTTTTATTGTTTAGTTAATATTGAACATAAAAACTTGGCGTTTAGATTCTGGTGTATTTCAGCTTTTATAATTTTTGGGTTGATTGATTCATTTCTTGATTACCCCTTTCTGATCTTTTTCATTTCACTGTTTGGGATAATCTTCTGAGCCCTTTACGGGTTTCCAATCATTTTGTTTATAGACGTTTGTTAATCAATTCTGCAACTTGCATGAAATACCGATGACCCAACTTCTTATTTACACACATAATCCAATGTTTTGCAGGAAGATCTGCCCGCCCAGCTCCTCGTCCTGCACCAGCACGCAGCCCGCCTCCCCAAACAGGTAATGTTGCTCTGCAGAGTCTTGCAGCGTATTTGAAGGTCTCAAAACATTTTTTTAAATATACTCAAGAACAGATTTAGTTTTCATGCATCACATTTAGTTTTGGATATGGGATTTAAAATGCAATTTTACGTTGTCATCTTAAATTTGGCGTTGCTTTTTTTAAGCAGAGCTTGCCTTTAATTCATTTATTTTTTTCCTGATGCAGTTAACCATGCTCCTCCACCAGCTCATACTCAGAGTAGTGGTGGTGGATCATTGCTTGGAGGCATTGGCTCAACCATAGCTCAGGGTATGTGAAAAATGGAATGTTGTCTTGGGATTGAAATTGTCACTTTCATGTTGTATCTTGGGCATGCTATATATGATTTGAATCAGCATAAGTCTGAATTTTTCTGCTCTTCTGTTCTCTCTTAACACAGGCATGGCTTTCGGTACTGGAAGTGCAGTGGCACACAGAGCTGTAGATGCTGTGATGGGTCCTCGCACTATTCAACATGAAACCATGGTCTCTGAGGCTGCTGCTCCCTCAGCACCCGCTGCAAGCAGTATGGGTGGTGCTGATGCATGTAATATCCACTCCAAGGCATTCCAAGATGTATGTGAACTTTTCTCATTTGGTTACTTTTTTGCTAAGATTAGCCATCTTAAATTAAGTGATTTTTTTAATGTCTTTTTTCTCATTTCTGGCTGTAAAATTGCTTGGAGAATGCTAGAGAGTGACAGTTCGGCAAATAATTTTCTTCTATACTGCCTCATCCTTTAACCTAACTCTCATTTTTTGTCCATGCATCATCGTCTTGTTTAATTTGAACTAGTGCTGTGTCCAAATCTCATCCAATGATTTCTGACCAGGGTCCCTGAGATAGGGATCGGTAAGAATAGTAAAACAATCTGCTCAGTGGTGTCATTGTGAGAACAAGTTATTCATAGCATATTTTAAACTCTTCAATATGAGCATGATAACGCAGAGGCTTTCTCTTGCTAAATACTTGGTTTTTAATTTTGTTTCTCTTTCTGTTCATGCCTGATGCTGCTTGTATTTTTTTATGTTATACCCAAACTTAGGTTATTAATTGCTCTTGCATTGTTTCACTGGTCTTCCTTGTAGTGTGTGAACAACTTTGGAAATGACATCAGCAAGTGCCAGTTCTACATGGACATGTTGACCGAGTGCAGGAAGAACTCAGGCTCTATGTTGAGTGCCTAAATGTTGCCCCATTGCTTTGCGCCATGAAATGGAGTATTGGCTTTGAACTAAATTTCTATTTTGATTTATGTGATGGTGTTGAAGCTATAGTCCATCTATGGTACATTTATTAATTTTTGTGGTGAATTACTAGATGCTGAGATTCAAATACTCGACCTTTCCAGGTTATTATTGAAACCTGGTTATCTGTGTTTTGTTCCATCTAGTGCAAATTCATCTGATTGAATGCCAATGGTTGGTCTTGAATAATTACGATGGACAGTGATTCATTGATGTTACCAGCTTTTCTGATTCTTAATAATTTTGGTATTTCCGAAATATATTCACTTGTTCTGAAAATATTAAAAGAGTTAATTTGCATGACTTGTGCACGTGTTTTGAGGTATGAAATTATGTTTTTATGAATAAACTCCGACGAGCAATAAGTTTGAAGAATTTTCTCAGAGATAGTATGAATTTGAATAAATATGTTATAGGTGAAAGCTCTTCATGTCCAATCAAAGAATTTTTTTTTACCTAAATAGGTAGGCATAATTTTGGATGGACAACAAAAAGGAAAGTGTTAAAATTTACCCCTATTGTTGCAATTTTTACCTTTCCAAAAGCTTATGTCTGTGGCACGCGCCTGAGTTTACATATTAATTAGAAGTCTATAATTAAGAATATAAAAAAAATATCAAATTATAAATTTACGAAGTTACGAAATCTGAATTTTAGAATAAAAATCTCTAGTTTATTGCAAGCTAAAATTCCAGGTGTTCATGTGCCTGTTCCTCTCCGCAACTCTTTGCATTCAAGTTACCATTTTCTACTTGATTCTTTTGAATTGCAATGGGAAAGTTTACAGACAGGGGGGAGCTACAGTGTATCTTCTTCCCATAAATCCAACAAGAAAACTGTTGCGTGCAATGCTGTTGAATTTGTCCAATCCCCTCTGATTCTCAGCCTTGGCAACAGCTTTACCACCAAAAATGCACCGCCACTGAACTCTTGCACCGATATAGACCGCACAAGATTGTAGGCATACCGACACCCACCACCCATAAAACCACCAATTTATCATCTGGGCACCCTTTTATCCAATCTAGTTTTACATCGCACCATTGATCTCACGGTCAATGGTGCTCACCGTTGATCAAAGACTAGTGTCGTTTTGATTTGTGAGAGAAAGACTGAAATTGCTTACAAGAAGTTTATTGCTGTTGTTAATGAAAGTGTCAGTATTTTTGTTTTTGCATTCAAAAATTATTTTTAAATTTTTTTCTTCAAATTAACTTTTTTAAATGATTTTGAATTGTGAATCAAGATTCTTAATCAAACAAATATTTAAGGATAAAATTCAGAATAAATAAATAAAACAATGCAAAATAAAACAAATACCAATTAAAAGAATTATGAGTAAATTTAACATAAAAATTAAATGAAATTGAGAAAAAAAAATAATTTAAAAAATAACAATTAAAAGAATTAAGACCAATTTTGACATAAACATTAAATTAAAATAAATACTTATGGATGAAATTAAAAGAAAAAAAACAAATCGATCGAGAAAATGATTCAAAAAAATAACAATTAAAAAATAAAAATCAAATTTTATAAAAACAAATTAACAAAATCAAACAACCAAAAATAGAATCGAAAATAAAATCTAATTAGAAATAATTTTTGTAAATAAAATAATTGCAACTAAGAAAAAAATGACCGAAACAAAAGAAAAGTAAATTAAAAGGCTAATATAATTTTTTGCATAGTCAACGTTCAATCTAAGGAAGAAAGAGAAGGACAATAAAAAAAAAGCAAATTGACGCCAAATTAAACCTAACCACCATACACGCGCCACCTAGAATGGAAAAGAACATTAAAACGAATCAAATGATATAGCAAAATCACGATTCAAATCACTGAAGTCAGTTGCACGTATCACTTGACGGTAATGGAGCAATTGACCAAGGCATACACGTGTCAGTAATTTTTTTTTATTTGTACAAAAAAAAACCCCTAGTACTAAATAATAACAAAAAAAATATTATAAAATTACAATGAAGCTCCTAAACTAAAAATAAAAAATTTTAATGGAAATGATAATGGAGGAATTACATTGTTCATTAATTTGTAAGAAAAACATAAATGCCCCTAGGATTAAACAACAATAATAAAAAAAAAAATATGAAATTACAATCAAGCTTCTAAACCTAAGGCTAATAAATTTTAATGGCAAGAGCAATGGAGTAATTGACCTTTCCATTAAACAATTAAAATTACTATAAGACCCCTCGATCAAAGGTTTGAAGGGCCATGATCCAATATAAACTCCATGGGTGACAAATTCACGAATAACAATGTCATGTTTGAAGGGCCATGATCCAATAATATTGCTCTCCTCACTTTATATATACACACGCAAGCGTTGATCAATTGAAATAGTACGGCAGCATAGCTATATGTGTTTGATGGTTTTGTAATTTGAGAATTATATGAGGATATTTTTGTTTTAAAAAAATAAATTGAGCAGCTATAAATCCATTCCATGAAGCATTTCTCCCCCCTTCTTTCTTAAAGTATGGTGCCGAACACTCTTGTCTTTATTACAAAATCAACGTACCTTCTTTCTCTTCTTCCTGCAAAAACCAAAGACCTTTCCATCAAGAGAGAGAAAAGAAAAGAAAAGAGAGAGAGACACGCACTGCTATATATACATTTAGGATTACTGATGTACAGAAGGAAGTTCTAATCCTTGCAATTATTCGATTGATCAACGATTTAGCGAAATCTCCCACCTAATTGCTAACTGATTGTCGAGTACTAAGCTAAAAAATTAACATCAACCCTATGGGACCAATGCTCAAGACAAGGAATGATGTATAGATAATGCGTGTATTCCATATCATAATCATCACAAGAACAATATAATATACGAAGATGTGATGACAAATACAAAAGCCACAGCAATACCTGAAAAAAAATGACATTTTATAATGTTTGTTATGAAGAATTTCGATTTTGAAAGCAGGACTTAAGATTTGACTTCTCAAAGTTAGCATATATGTAAACTACAATTCCATCACTAGAAAGTAATCTTTGCCATGTGCATTGCCGTCTGTCGAAGTGATTTTGAATCCAAGAGTGGCCCCAACACAAGCCAACATAAAAAGGGTGTTGATTTCAACTACGTGGAGTATAGATTAATGGTTTAAATTTAGATTTATATGATTATTAATTTAGATTTACGTGTTGATTTTAGAAATTATCTTTTTGAGTTTTATAAATCTCAAAATTATTAGAAATTTATGTGATTATTAATTTTAAAACTTGTATAATTAGTTAAGACACGTATAAATTAACTCAGATATCCTCTTCAATTGAAAAAAAAAGAAGAAAAAAGAATGATGTTGATTTAAGGCATATAAACTCGTCCCTCTTATCTTGCAGCTGTGTGCACCACCTTAACCCGTGGAAAACACCCCAGTGGTAGTTGTTAAGCTAGAAATGATGTCTGCTAGAAATTAATGACTGGCTAGAAATAATGCCTGCTAGTACTCCCAGAAAAAAATGTGGCCAGGATAATGGATCAGTGCCCAGAAAAATCATCAAATAAGCACAAATAAAAAAATATCGATGATGATGATGATGATGATGATGATGTCAAGTTTGCACACTTACTTCGAATTGAATTGAGCGATAGAAGGTAGCTGAAACGTTGTCATTATGCAGTCGACGATGATGGTTGTACACAATAGACAGGCACTTCATCGTGTAGTTGTTAATCAGCATGGACTCGACAGAAGAGGCTCTTTGAGACGGTGACTTGGCAAAGCCGACCTGTATTTGGACACTTACATTATCTGTCTGGATATAGAATAGTGAATGAAAGGGTAATAAACATTAAATACCTTTTTAATTGAATGTAAGAGGAAGAAATGATAAATTGGATAAAATTGGATTTTTCAAAAAGAAATAAAGATGAATAATAAGACTTTAAAGGGAAATGGATTTTCTTCCCAAAATAAAATGTGTGTTTGGAATATATAGTGTCAGGTGCTTTTCAAAATATATTTTTTACTTGAAAATATATTAAAATAATATTTTATATATTTTTTTTAATTTTTAAAACTAATATATGAAAATTATTAGAAAACACTAAAAATATAGTTTTTTTATTTTTTAAACCAAATATACTTTTAGAAAATACCAAAAATACTCTCAAACACACCCTTAAAGATACAACATTATAAATTTTAAAATATTTGGAATAATAGAATGAAACAACTATGAGACACCAATTAAAAATTATTAAAAGATTGTGCAGAGTGAGATCAAGTAAAGTAAGAAATCAGAACATGTAAAAAAAAAAAAAAAACAGAGAGAGTCAAAAATCAGATCTTTGTAATCCCACCGAAATGGAAAGAACAAAACAAAAAACGTAGAGTGCATTTTTTAATTTGCATAAACCATGAACGGCTTCTGTTTTCATGGTTTAAATGTGCATTCCAATTTTTTAATTTCCATTGACTAAAAATGAGCTGGATTTGTAAAATAATACCGCTTCCTGCTAAGTGACAAACACTTAGCAGTCAGTTTAAGAAAACGAGTAAAAATCAAAGCTTACCAAGAGCCCATGACCCTCAAGCTTGAATTAAGAAATTCTAGAGAATGCTCGTGAAAGGTCAAAACTGAAGCCCCCCCTGCATGATCCTCAAAGGCCATCTTAAGAGGGTGATTCGGATAGCATTTCAATCGGAACTCCAAATTTTAAAAAATTCCTTTTGTTTCAAATTAATTTTTTTAATACTTTTTAACTGTTTTGTTGTTGATGTTTAAAATAAAAATTAAAAGATATTATTTTAAATATAAAACACATTAAAAATTAATTACTGCTGCTTTTTCACACGTAACCGAGTCATCTCTTTGCACAACGGTGAGGTGCCACCATGACACCAACTCATTTTTTAATAAATTCGGGAATAGATTGAGAAACAAAAAGTTTCAACTTTTCAAGAACGTAAGGTTCCTTGCAAAACACCCATTTCATTAAAAAAACCACCTGCTTGCATTGTTAAAGTCATACATTAGCTAATTTGACCAAGTACGCAACTTGCGGTTTGGCATAAAGCACGCGCTTGCCTCGAGGACACAACTAACTAGTCCAAGGCATGCAAGCTGTGCTTTCCCGTAAATTCCTCCCTCCATGCCTAACCAACTTAAAATAAACTGCTTCAATTGTTCCTTCCAAAAATATTTATTATTTACAGGTCAGTCTATTTATTTATTTATTCTTGATGAAAATAAGAATTATAATCGTAGTCAACCCTTGAGAAAGTTGATGCACAGTTTCTTCCATGCCTCCCTATCTGGTTCGGTTCCCTCCACGTTTGCCTTAATCTCGTCAGCATAGGAGTCCTGATTGATAAATTAATTACAAAGGGTCAGTCTAAAGGTGTAGTGCTGAGGTCAATATTGAAAGTGAAGACGCATACCACTATGAAATCGCGTTGGAGAAGACGGTTGATCAAGTGGAAGAGAATGTCTTTGGTGTACTCAGGGTGACCTTGGATGCCCATGATGTGGTCCCCACATCGGAACATCTCGACCCCTGTCTTATCAGACCACGCAATCACCTCGGCTCTAGCAGGAAGCTCCTTGACCTGGTGTTATTACGAACGGTTGCAAAGCATTGGAACGGTATCCATTAAAACATAGAAATGATTAATTATCCATGGATTGTAAGTTGGTGTTACGAAGTTCATTTTTTAACCGAACAAACCTCGTCTCTGTGACATTCGATCACCGAGAGGACAGCAGGCATTTTCACCGAGGAGGAGAGCTTCGATGGAGCTGAAAAATTGATGGTTGTTATCCCTATATCCCACCCTGAGACGGCGCGTCCAGTCTTCCCCCCCAGAGCACGGCATAGTATCTGATCAAAACCATAAAACGTTATCTCAGAAGCAATATAAATTGTATCGGGAACAAAATGTGTACAAAGTTTCAAGCAAATTATTTGCTTTGCCATTTTATAAAGCACCAACCAATAAAACAGCCTTTCATGTGCCACTAATATTATGATATGGACTTACATTTAGTTTGCCAACTATGTGCACAGAAAATACACACCTGTCACCCACAATAGCTATCAATCAACAAGTGAATCGAAATTCCCATAGCACTACGCCTCAAGAGATAGCCCATCACAAACAGTACTGATCATAGAAAGAACCCAAAAAACAAAATGTCCATAGTTCTCCATTATATATATATATATATATATATATATATATATATATATATATGGGTTTCCATCAAATTTTGTCTACCGACAAATCTTATCTCACAGTCTTGCATTAAGAATGAGACCATTTGGCTTCACATTTGCTTTGTCCACCATAGGGACTCTACAATATATGGATATGACCAGTTTATTTCGCCTCATGGTGATGAGATTACACATAATGTACAGCATGTGTTCGTGTCCCTTGTATGTGGATGCTTATCCAGCAAATATTACTTTATGCAATCAACTTTAAAAAAGAAATTTTGCGCATTAGGAGGAAAAAAAACAGAAGGCAAAAGCTGTTGAAATTATATTGTAATGATCGCCAAAAGTTTTTACACATCATAACGTTACATGTGAATTGTTTTGCACTCTTATAGGCTCATACCCCAAAAATAACGTAGAGCCAGAAGGATGTTTCTGTCTGGCCACTCTTTTAACATCCGGAAAATAATGCATGACACAGACACCCTTGTTTAAATGAAAATTGGTTTTCCCACTTTGTTTTTTTTTTTTTTTATCAAGTAAAAAATTTATCAGTAAATGAAACTATTAAAAGCCGAGTAAAACAGGTGCGGATCCAATTGCACATCATTCCCACATCAGTGGAAAGGATGGCTGAGCGACATGAAGCATAAAAGAATCAGCTGAGATAGGGCTATCATCTAAGAACAAGGTCAGAATTAGCGGTGATGGAGCACGCGCACATCAGTTATTTTCAAAGTGAACCACACTGGAAGTGCTACTACGGATTTTTTTCAGCTGCTTGGATTGGATGGGTGCCTAATTCACTTTCTACTACTAGCATAGAATCTGCGCTTTTTTCCACATTTATTTTATCTCCGAGCCTCGGTACAAATATTTTATTTAATATTTTATTCACTTTGATCAACTTAATACCTTTTTGACTAGCCTCCACAAACGGAAAACTAAAGATTTAAAACTGGCAACTCTCCCCGAAGCATTCGTATCCAACCTCAAAATAGATTTTGCCTCTTTCTGTCTAAAAGGATTTTCAAACTTCTAAATGCAAATAAAGATTAATCCCGTGATATCTTTTCCTCCAATATAGGAAGGGAAGATTCGGCCCATCTCTTGCCCTTGCTAAGATAAAAACTACTGTTTCGTTAAAAATGAGAACGGTAAATATTTGAGAAATCAATGCCACTACGACAAAAAATAAAATACTAAAAAAAAACTCAAATACAGTTCAGTTCCATGGGACGACAAGCGTTGCAAAGGCATGAAACTATAAGGACGCCAAAAAAATATCATGAATGCGATATTAAGGGGGGGGGGGGGCAAAGAACTAAATCAATAATTAAATACCTGGTGGCCGAAGCAAATACCCAGAATTTTTTTCTTTTTCGAATCCAGTTTCTTTAACAGACTCAAAAGCTTGCAGATCCAAACATCATTGCCATGAGCATCATTGCAGCTTCCAGTGATCACAAATCCATCAAAGGTGTCAGTCTCATCATCTTCAGGGAACTCTCCAGAAGCCACCCTGTAAACATCCCATGTCTCTCCTTCTTCAGCCAACATTCTCACAAACACCCCAAAATACCCTCCGTACATCTTTACCACGTATTCTGAGTCCTCTGCGCATAACAAAACCGCAAACCTCTTGCCACCCATTTGTGTTTTTGCAGCAAAAGAACTCAGTCGTTTTTACACTTGATATGAAAAAAATGTGACTTCCTCTCTCTAAAAATGAAGGTTTTTAGAGAGAGAGAGATAGAATAGGAGGAGGGTTTTCTCTAAGAGACAACCCGAGATAATTAAGGGGATTTTGTTTTCTATGTTTGTTTTAAAGGTGTTTTTTATCGTGAAAATAAAGGATTGTGTGTTTCGTCAGAGAAAACTAGCTGTATATAATAAGAATGGGTTTGTAACTAGGTCATGTTTTTTAGTCTAATTTACAATTGTGTCCTGATTTATTTGTTTACCAAATTAGCCTTGATTTTTGTGATTGGTTTCTCTTTTTAGGTTTTCAGTAGGTGGGATTCATTTTCGTGGATCTCACTAAAATTATGGCAAACATTTTGTACAAGTATTTTCTTTAAGAGGCTTTTTTTCTTGGTTAGAAAATGTTTTTATAAAAAATTATTATTTTTTTAAATTAATTTTTAATGTTTTTTTTTATTTTCATATGATAATATCAAATTACTTTTTCTAACATGTAACTAGCTGTTTTGCGAACTTATAAATGAAGTAACATGTAGTGTATATATATATATATATATATTATTGTGGTGTATGTTACTTTTAAAAATTGATATCTGTTTACAAAATATATTATAATAATGCTGATTTTATATTTTTTTAATTTTTATATTAATATATCAAAATAATTTAAAAATACCTAAAAACATATAAATTTAATATTTTTTTCATCATTGGTAGATAAAATATCTACAAGTAAAGCAATGTTTGCAGTAACTTTGTTATTTTTTTTTGTCACTGCTGCAATATTGAAATTGTAAATCTTGAAGAGACAGCACTCTATCTATATTTTGCCTCCTTGCTAGCTGAAAAGAGTGAACATAAGATAAATAATAATAATATAACTTATATAAAAAAAAATATCTTGATTACTAAAATATTAATTAAATTGAAAATTCAAATCTTATGAGAAAAAAATAAAAAAAAAATTATAAACAGTAATTTATAGGTCAAATTAGCATGTTGAAGAACTTCTATTGTAATAAGTTATTTTTTGAAGTATTTTTTTATTTAAAAATATATTAAAATAATATTTTTAAAAAATATATTTTTAAGATCAGTTTATTAAAATAATTTAAAAATATTAAAAAATGTTAATTAAAAAAATAAAAAATATTTAATTATTTTTAAAAAATATTTTTAAAATATCAAAAAATAGTGGAAAAATCTTTCCTGTTTGTGACTGTGTGTGTCCTTTACTGTAAGGTAATTATTATTCTAAAGTAATAGGCATTCAAATCAATACCACTGTTGTCCAGTGATAAAAGAGAAGGGAGATGGTACGGATAGTAACAAGTTAATTTGCAGGGAACATATCAAGTGCATCCACAATAAAGGATTTTTAAAAAATTATTAGTTGTTATTTTTTTGGAGTATTTTTTATTTAAATATATTAAAATAATTTTATTTTTATATTTAAAAAATTAAATTTAAACAAAATAAAAAAAATTCAAATTTTATACAAAAAGTTTTTTTTTTTTTTTTTCAGGATGGAACACCAAATGGAGGCTTAGCCGTCTTTGTCGCAACGTGAAAAAGTATCATAAAGGCAGATTAATAATTGTCATCAGGAAACATTTAAAAGGTGATTTAGTATTAAGAATCTGAAATTAAAATATTTGTTATTTATGTTTTTATATTTAAGTCTTATAATTACTTATATAATAGTTACTAGAAGTTTATATGATTATTAATTTTAAAATTAATAAAATTAATCATTAAAATATATATAAATTGATCTAAAAACTTATTTTAAATAAAAAAAAATCATCAAGTTTTTATTTGAGATCAGGAAAGCTTCTCCGTAAGGCCTTGATGGAACGCAGACTCGGAAATCATATAGCAAACATGTGGGCCAGATTATAAAAGAAATGAGCATAGTTATAGATTATTTATATAAATTGAGGCACATTATAAAAGAAGGTAGAAATTGATCGTTTTATTGCTTATCATGTGAAACATAAAATTATTTGCGAGCTCACTTCCATGATACGATATGACCTATCCACAAATAAAATAACATCATTAATTCTACTATATTAATCATATAGTTTTAATCTAGATTATATCAACTATTATCTGCGGCTATAAAGCCAGAAGACAATCACATTAGAAATCTGAAGTAATCAAGTACCGTTCATTGTTTGTTCTCTCTTGACAATGTGAGTAATTGCCGTTTCACAAGAATCATAGGCGACCAGTGATGGATTTCCATTTATGCACGCATTAAGGAAAATGTAGAGACAACGAAGAGACCAATAACAAGATGTGATGTGGCTAGTGCAATTTTAATGGGTGTAATTTAACTGTTAAAATTTTAAATTTATTTTTTAGAAGTTATTAATTTGAGTTTTAAAACCTCAGGTTACTGAAACTTATATTATCTTTAGCTTCATAGCTAGTGTAAATAGTTAAAATATGTATAAACTGGTCCGAACACCTAAGTTAATAAAAAAAATTATGGTCCACGTGTACAACCATGTGTGTCATTAAATGGGTGTTTAGGAGTGTGATAACGATTGTTTTTCAAAGTGCTTTTCATTCCAAAACACATTAAAATAACATTTTTTTATTTTTAAAAAATTATTTTTGATATTAGCATATTAAAATTATCTAAAAACATCAAAAATATATTAATATAAAAAAATAAAAAAAATTAATTTTTTAAAAAAACCTCCCCAATCAAAATGATATTGGGGTGACTTTGCAATATGTCTACCTGTTTATTTATTCGTTTCAAAAGCGTTTTTGAAAAAATTTTAAAATTCTTTATTTTTTTATTAAATTTAAAATTAATATGTTTTTAGTGTTTTTAAATTATTTTAATATGTTAATATCAAAAATATTTTTAAAAAAATAAAAAATATTATTAAAATGTATTTTTAATCATATTGCATGGTTACAAGTTTTTGCACATCCCATTTCAAATGGCACCTTGATTACGAGTCCCCAGCCCAAGCCGCGTGAAATGCTTTGACCCTTGTTAAACAATAATTGAGGATATTTGGGGTGCAAACAAAGTTTGTTTAACATGTTATTAAACATAGAGAGTTTTTTTATAAAAAAAAAATCTTCAAATTTTTAAATGGCTTCTGTGATATTCTAAATATGATATTAAAATATTAAAATAAAAGTGAAAGAGTTTTGAAGTTGATCGATTACAAGGAAGATGCTATTTTAAAAGGTTAATTAATAAATAATATAAATATAGTTTTTTTTACTATCTATACACCGATAAGAAAAAAAGTTATTTTTAGCTTTCCATTATTCACACCCCCTTGAAGATGCTCTTATGGGGAAGAAATGAAACAACTTTATATTTTTATTTGAATTGATAGAAGCATTACTAACTCATCGGAGTGATGCCTGACGGCATGCGTGACACGAGCAATCATGACATTCTATTTTTTTCTACCGCAACTTTGATATATAACAATGGTTATATTTTGCTCCTGGACGCATATACAATGACACGTGTCTTTCATAATTCATTGAATCTTTTTTATTTATGCCTCCTCGAGAAACTGAGAATAAGGCACAACTTTTTCTTTCATTTTATTCTCGGGAACAACTATATCAGGTTTTTCTCTTTTTTTGACGTGGTGTTTCTTATATTGCTATCGAATTGATTTTTAGTAACTTTATATGATTCCGAAGGTATGTTTATTTCAGATTTAATAAGTAACGAGAACAATAACAATTTAAATACAAGATTCTTCACATCACAAAGACATTAATTAAACATAAATTCTTCAAAATAATTTATTTTTCCAATGAAATAAAAAAGTTATGCTTGAGCCAACTGATACAATTAATATTATTTTAATTTTTTTTATTATTATTAATGTAATTATTCGAATCAGTTTGCACGTATCTCAAATAATTTTATGAACTCTGAAATTAACGATTATATAAATTTTTAGTGGCCCTAAAATTTTATAAAATTCAAACTAATAATCTCTAAAAAACAAACCTAGAATCTGACCACTTAAACTGTATCTTTTATAATTAATCATATAATCTCATTTTTAGCCCTTTTTGTTCAAGTCTGACGATGTTGTCTTTGTAATACCTTATAATTTGTGTGCATAAGCATATATATATTAACTCTGATATTTAGGCTCGAGTTAGCGCATGCATGTACAACTAGCTATATAAAGGGTGTTCCTTTGGGCGGCTTAGCTTTCTTTTTAATAAAAAAATAATTTTTTTATATTTTTTGATTATTTTAATATAATAATATAAAAAATAATTTTTTAAAATAAAAAATAATTTTTTAAAATAAAAAATACATTATTTTAATATATTTTCTAAATAATACTTTTAAAAATCAACATCATTACACTTTTAAATATTTATAACTCAAGTAATGTTATTGTCTTTTTTTTAAAAAAAAGAAAAAGATTTTAAATTCAAACAATTGTTTTTATAATAATAATAATAATAATAATAATAATAAAATAATCTTTTAATAGCTTTTCGCATTGTCATTGATAAGCAATCCATTGAAAAAAGGTACAAAAAAAGTAATCAAACATAAGTTGATTATATATCCTGTCTTGATAACTTTATGGTAAGGGCCCTTTAATATAAAGCCAAAGTTGATGTTGTTATTATCCAATTGTACATTTTACTATTTATGTTAGTAGTATAATTACTATATTGTTTATTAGTTATTTTCTTTTTAATCTTCGCTCCGGGATGTAGGATAGTCCTTTTCTCATTATGTAAATATCCTTTAAGAATTCAGTTGGGTTTATTATGGTTATTGCATTTTTAAATGCATAGTAGAATAATGAATATAACTATAGAATAAAATAATTTATTGCTTTATGTACAGGGGTGTTTTTGTACTTTTATGTTAAGTCAAACCATGGATTTGGGACTTTGCTTATGTCATTTCATTTTCTAGCATTGCATTCAAGTGCTTTGTAGTAATTTTCTCAGTCTGTTCGTGATTGTTAACTGGGATATTTTTGGTTTTGGGTATTTTTTTTTAAAAAAGTTGTCAGTACGTATAAAATACATGTTAACGCATCAGCCGCTCTGCCAACTTCAGATGGTTAACCCTGATGATTATACTTGTATTTTTTAAACATCATTGGATTTATCTCGACGTCCTTTTTCTTACTGGATGACGTGTATATGGCAATTCAACACGGTTTGCCCGCATGCTATGTAGAAAATAAAACCAGCCCTTCAATAGATTTTTTCATTTTAATTTCATCTTATTTGCATTTTTTTATTAGCATTAATTGTTTCAAATTGAATTTATTTTTGATTTCATCCATAGTTATTTAATTTTTCAAATTTAGTCATCATTTTCTTAATTGGTTTTTTTTTTTGCATGGTTTTTTTATTGATTTTTCTTCTTGATTTCACCCCTCAATAAAAAATCTAGTTCTGATCATTTTTCTCAATTTTTTGGATAATTTTGATTTTTTTCTAATTTTATATTTATTTTATTTTTTCCTATTAGATTTTAAGCCCATTTTTTTGTTGCTCATTTTCTCTTACAAGTTTTTTTATTAATAGTTTTTTCAATGATTCTACCATTCAAAATTAAATTGGATAATATTTAAGTTTGTTGTTTGAACTCAGGTCCGTGATTCAACAAATTACGGATTTTTTTAGATTAAATAAGCTTTAAGAGGTTGTCCCATGATTGCTTTGTTTCCCTTATTTTTTTTAAGTTGATGTTTTATTTATTTTTTATTTTTTTGAAGTCTGACTCCTTTTATTCTAGTTTTTTTTCATTTAAATTAAGATCATGTTGTTTGATAATCCAAACAGGCTTGAGATGATTTTTTTTTTATCTATTTCTCATTGGTTTTGATCAATTTATTTATTATTGTTGCATTTTTTTCATATTATTTAAATTGTCACTTTAACCAATGATCCTGGACTTGAATTTTTTTTTTACTTGTCATTTTTTACACAAAAAAATTATTATTTCACCAGCGTCAAAGCGAATGCAACATGTCTAATAATTTATTTTAATGGTGAAAATGTTCCTATTATAAAATACCAGAACAACTTTCGAGAATAAAATGTGCATCATTGATGAAAGCTCTATAAGGTAACTTATAAATATTATATAAAGCAAAGAGCTAATATTGCAAATTTCCAAATTACGTGGGGGGATGAAAAGGAAAGGAAGAAGAAACTAAAGTGCATGGTATGACCGTGGAGGGACTAAATTATAATTATTTGAGCAAATTTTTTTTAATGGAGGGTATTATAGTAAATTTCTTTTTTCAATGAAATGAAATACACTATAATTTAAGTTGGGAGATTTATTTGTAATTAATAATTTTGTAATTTATTATTGCATGGAAATTTGAGTTTGTTTCGACGTGTCGGGGTTGACGTACGTGGAGGTTGCCATGTGATATTCTATCACACTGTCGCAGTCACGTGCACTTATGAGCAAATGGTGCTGATACACGTCTATGAGCAGAATTTGTTCACTATCAATAAAGACAATTAATAAATCAATTGAATGAGCTCGAGCTTGTTTTCTTTTTTTTTTTTAAAAAAACTCAGTGAATCACCTTTGAATACACGCCAGCTTGGACTTTCTATTGGCTCATATCCTATAACCAACATTATAGCCGAGTAACTTTTTTTTTAATTAAAATTAGTAGCAGAAAATTGTCAGAATTTTTGGTCCGAAACATGGAATCGGGAGTTGCTTTTGGGTTGGTCAATGTATTGCGTTTTTAAAACCATGGTTTACATTTAAAATCATATCGTTGATTTGAAAACATATTAAATTTCAACTTTATGGATTTTAACTTTATTGAGTTTTTAAAATTATAATTTTAAAAAAGTTATCAACCACCTACTTTTATATTATAATATCTTTTATTTTTTACCCAATTACACAATAAAAAATATTTACCTAGCCAAATAGCTTATGTGTTTTAAAATTTAATATTGTAAAGGTTAAAATAGCATTTTTTATCTATAAAGACATGTTTTTTTAATTTATTTTACATATAAAAATTCATCTAACAATAATTTTAACCAAAAATATAATTTTTTAAAAACATAATTAAAAATATATTTTTAAAACCTATATTTTTTTTAAAATCACAATTATAAAAGCCATTTGAACTCATAGCTGGCTCCCAATGAATACGGTTTTCAAGGGTTTTTCACCGCTGTAGCTTCAAGATTGCGGGCATCAATATTCCCATGCCCACTTATGCCTGAATGACATGTACTGAATGCTCTTTACGTTTGGGAAAAAAAGAAGGAAATCCAAATTTTCGAGACCTAAAAAATGTAGCATTTACGGATTCGGTCGCTCTCTCTTTTTCGTGTAGGGCAGTGAGATTTTATTTTGTGGGTTGTGACTTGAGGTGTCCCGTTGTCTTCTTCTTCTTCCGGTGACGGTGTTCCCCTTCTGTTAGTTGTATAAGGAATCCGGTGGGTGGATAAATTAATTGTCCATCAGTGTATGATTTATTTTAAAGATCATATCGTGTCTGGATTCCGTATCTTCCAATCGATACAAGCAACATAATTTTTAGGCATCGCTGCCTGGGGTGCTTCCACATAAGCATACCCTTTTATTTTTAACTAGAAGCACTTCTCCTTCTCCTACATATATATAATTTTAACTGTTAAAGAAAAAAAATGTAAGGGTTTATTTTAAGAAGGAATGGCTGGTTGAGGCTGATGTGATGTGCATTTACAAAACATGTTCAACACTACACATGTATGATTAGTTTAATGTCCCAACATGTCACGCGTGTTGTTTGAAAGTGCGTTAGTGGTTAGTTTTCTTGCTCGTAAATTAATTATAATAGTATTTTATTATTATTATTTTTTAAAAAATATTTTTAAAATAATTTACAAATATAAAAAACTATTTTTTTATATGAAACAATGTTTTATCCGCGTTACCAAAGTACCTCTAGGTAAAAGCAATTCTCTGACAGATTTGCGCAATAAAAGCAATTGATTATTTTGCTAGAGAAGCACTGCCTGCGGTCAGCTTTCCCATGCCTGTATGTTCTTCAGAAAAAATGAAAGAGAGAGAAACGAGTAAATGGAAAACATGGGGCGATTGTAGAATCGTAGATAAGACAAATCATTGTCATCGAGATGTTTATATGAACCGTTCATATGAAAAGATATTTTCAATACGAATCGATTTTTATTAAAAAAATAATTAAATTATTTTTTATTTAAAAATTAAAATTAAAATTAAAATTAAAACTGAACTCAAACCATTTTAAACTAGCCAAATTCAATTTAGTTTTTTAAAATAAAAATTGGATCAAATTAGTTTGGTTCTATTTTTCTAGTATTGACTCAATTTTTTTGATTTGACTCGGTTTGACGCGGTTTTTTTTTATTTTGGTCTGGTATGGTTTTTTTAAATTTAGATTTATAAAACCGAAACCAAAACGAATCAGTCTGTTATTTCAAAATTTTAATCAGGTTTTTTTATAATTTGATTTTTTGAATTATTTTTTTTAGTTCTTTCAATTTAATTAATTTTTCAATTTTAATTTGCTTATCCCTACGTCCATCCTTTCTTGATAAAAGAAAAAAGAAAAAAGAAAAAAGAGAGGCATTGATAAGCCGTTCGTTGTCGTTATTTGGTAATTGGTGGTTTTAAATGCTGTATTAATCATATAAGTTTGAAATTCTTTATTTTTCTGGGGTGTAATTAAATTCCATCATGTAGATTTATGAATAGTGAATAGCTAAGAATGAAAGAAGATACATGTACAAGTAACGTCACTAATATTAGTGGAGAAGGAACAACTTTCATATGCGTGGAAGCCAGAGAGGCAGTCAACGAGGCTCTAAGAGGCTTGACTTAATTCCCGCTGTCAACCTATATTAGTCCATCTTAAAAGGGTGTGGCTAATTAATAGGTTCATAAAAACCATTTGAATTTACTTAAAAATACAGCATAAGGCCTCGTAAGGAAGACTGTAACTCTTCGTTACCGTCACATTAGTCCCTTGTATTGTTGACAATCTTGTTTTAGTCCTTGTACAAGGTATTTTCATTACAAAGAGGCCCTCATTTGCAAGTTTTTTTATCCTCGTATTTTTTAAAGCTACATTTTAGTTCCTCTATCAAAAAATAATTGGATGGGAACAAATAAAGATAGCGCTTGAAATTCGAAAAAGGCACCATCGATCCTTGTGACATTCTTAGGCTTCGAATAGGATGAAAACGGGAAAACATTATTAGAAGGAGTAGCTTTCCATGAGATGTCAAATATCTTTTGTCGACGTCTCTCGACTGTAGACCGACCGTGAAGCCTTGAATGAGCCACAAACAAACAATTGGATGAGAGATTGTGGCCGGTAAAAGCTAGAATGGCAACCTTACAAAGAGATGTTCATCATGCGGGGGAAAGCAGCCTTGCCACTGGCTTGCAGCAAATAGCTGAACCCCTCGGTCTCCGGTGTTTTTTTCTTTCTTCAATTGAACTCCCTAATGAGATGCAGTTGCAGTTTGCTTACGCAGCCGCTGCTGCTTTTAAAGCAAATCGTGTAAATAATATATTTAGTAATAATAAAACACGAATTATTATATACATGGAGCCTATTAAAAACGTTGGTTCGTGAAAAGCAGCTCTTAGCTGTTTCTCACACGGCAGCGTCTAATGCCCAGGTGAATTAATTCACCTGGGCACTATTCATTTATTGTAGTAAACAGTGCTATTCACAGCACTATTTACAGTGAAAAAAAGTGTTTTTTTTTTTTTTATTTATGTTTTATTTGAAAAATTAAAAGAGGATTACTCAATGACATAGTAAAAAATTTAATTTTTATTGTTGCACGTTTAAAAAACTATAAAAAATATAGTTCTTGTTTGATAGATTTCATATATGATGAAATTATACATAGTTTAATGGAATAATAAAAAATATTTAATATCAATATTATTTATTTACATTCGTTAAATATACAATATTTAAATTAAAAACAATCAATATTAATAAATACATTTTAATTCTTTTATTACCTCAATGTGAAAATATTTTTTTAACCAAACACATTAAACTACTTTTTGTTTAATCTCAATTTAAATTATAGTTTTAATCAAACATATATTTTTTAAAATCAATTTCAATTAAAAATATTTTTTATAATTTTTTTTAATTCATAACCATAATAACTACCACCGTATCATATACATTCTTATTACATATATACATTCTTATTACAGCTCCACGAGACTTGGGTGCGGGCCAGGTATAACAAAATCAATTAAAAGTCATGCCAATATCGCAGTAGTGAGACGCACGCCAGTGCAAGTGCAAGTGCAAAGTGAAAGGATCACCTCTTTTCCTTTCTTTTTTGTTTTCCTACGTGGACAAATGTCTACTCTTTTGAACTATTGTGTTCTAGTTGAAGAGGATCATGGAAGCTTTATTGATTCCGACTATATAGCCGAACCACTTCTAAGTTACCGTGTTGTGCAATTTTTGTTTTTTTGATTTATCATTATATATATTCTCTGTATTAATTACGTGTATGATACTTAACATATATAAGAAAAAATCAATTTTTTTCTCAGGTCAACGTATCAATATCTATGCGGTGTTTGTAATTTAATGGTTATTCGAGAATTGATATAAATAATTGACCTAATTTTGTTAATTTATAAAAATGATAAACAAGGCGAAACTTAGATTTCTTTGCATGTCCATTCTCCCTACTCTAGATGGATTAGTATAATTGAGTATTAAAGAAATTAATTCAGTGAAGAATATATTTGTTAATTTCCAGCTGAAGAAACAGAGAGGCCATGAAAGCCTCGCGAAAATTCCCTGGTCAAATTAACCACTCCTCGTATTTGAAGAATTTATTTCCAAAGCTTTAGGATGGTGTTCCATCAACGTTTGTCGAGAGTCAATTATCATGCCAACCATGTCAAATCTAACCCACGGCACCAATTGCATAATAACTTCCTCTGTTTAATGGATCCAGTTTGGCTGTTTCCCTTGATCCGTTCATTCACAAGAACTTCTAAAGTCAGTTCCATTTTTACTAATTTCTACTTTTAATCCACCAAATAATTAAAAGTTCTAAACTTCAAAATTCACCGCCCAGAAATTTCAGAAACTTGAAGCACCAAAAACAAAACAGAATCAAAATTTGTACACATATACACAAAAATATGGAGAAAGAAACTTACCTGTAGCCCCAACAAAGACAAGCAAGAAGTAGAAACTAATAACTCGATGTAGTTTAATTAATTATGTTTACATTTGTTTTTTAAAAATTATTAATTTAAATTTTATAAATATCAAGACCATTAAAGATTTACATAGTATATAATTTTAGAATTCATAGTACTAGTTAAGATATATGTAATATGGTACAAATATCTATATTAATAAATAAATAAAATAAAATAAAAACCACAGCGAGTGAGCATAGGAGCAGAATTGGATTTGATAATGAAGTACAAAAAACCAATGTAAGGAAATAAAGAGAAAACAAAAGGCTGCGAGGCAAAGCTCTGTGAATCAATGTTGGGTGCCCATGGATCAACTGGAAGCATCAAACCGACAATTGTTTTATAATTACTATTTTTTTTATTTTTTTCTAATATTAACCTAGTCAAATTTAAAATGAATTTAGCCGAGTAAACTGGGTTTAATAAAAATATATTTTTTTTCTAGTTTAATTTAGAATCCAATTGAATCAAGTTTTTAGTCGGGAGTCTACTGGATAAATTGTATCAAACTGGTTTTAAAAACTATAATTATTATAATTTTCTCTGTAGTTAAATTTCAATTCAAAAGGGTTCTTACATGGTGCCCTAAAAAAACATGACAAAAGAGAAGGCCGTTAAAGTGTCCTTCAATGGTGCCACTGTAGGCTATTTTCATGACCGACAATTCCTATCTCCTAGCAATAAACCTCATCCGGTTCCCACTAAAGTTTCAACTTTTTTTTTTTTTTTTTTATCTGATGTTTGTTGTGTGCGAAATCGACACAAATCTGGCTGCATTTTTTTTAATGGTTACAAGCAGATATTTTCTAAACCGGTTCCTGGACCCAGGCAGGTCATTTCATAGCAAGATTCAAACATTCATGAGACTTTTTTTTTCCTCCCTTGCAGCATATTCTTCCACTTGAGTTTTTTACCATTAGAAAAAAAAAAAAAAACACGCTTGCTTGGACAGCTGACTCCAAACTAATGAAAAGAGAAAAGAATAGCTAATCAATGAGCTTAGTGCTCGTCAACGACTGTCCTTACAGAATTAATTGTGGGCTGTAGGCCATATAATAAGGAGCGGCCCCTAATTTCTTCCACTCATCTCTTATTCTATATTAGGGTTTGAATTATGACTCGAGTGTCGTGTCTCTAACCTCTTTTACCGGAGCCTAATTTTGCTAAACTAACCTTGAAGCTCACCTTTTTGTGCGTGTATGAGCCTGTTTCGAGGGGAAAAACGAATCCAGCACACATATTTGATATAATTATATATAAATAAAAATGAGAATTAAATCAACTTTAATGCAATATATATCATTACATGGACCGGTGTGAGAGATGATGATAGACAGACGGATTCATGAACTTGTTTTTTCAAATGGGAGGTGAAAAGCATAGCCGGTAACGTACCTTAACAAGAGTGTTTAGGTTTTTTTTTTGTGGGCCGGACTGTATGTTTTTTGGGCTTTTGCAAGCTTGAAGCAGCGGCGGTTTTTTTATGGGCTGTATCTCTTTCTTCGACGATTTGGAGGCTGGTCCTTCGTTATCTCTCTCCTTTTTCCACGACGGGGGGGTTCCAGCACGAAGTGCCCATAAGCACTTTGCAAAACCTAGGCATGGATGCGTCCAAGCAGTTACTTTCATCTCTCAGAAACTCTCCTCTTTAATGGAGCAGTTTTTCTAATATTCATTTAATGCTATTTATGCGAAACCAACATCCTCATCGAATCAATTTTATCCATGGTTTTCAAAGCAACACCCTCGACTTTAATACGGTGTGTGTGTGTGTGTGTTTATATAATTTGATCTCCATTTCCTATCCATAGATGGATCGTTTGACACAAATAATCTACAACCTATCACATAAATCTTTTGTGATTTCTCCGTTCTTGATTAGTCTCAACTGAAGTTGATCAAATGCTGTAATACCAACTAAACACCGTGAGAAAACATGCACGTTGCCGTCTTTGCATTCCCATTTGGTTGCCATGCTCTTTCTCTCATTAATCTAGTGCAGAAGTTAGCAAGGGCTGCGCAGGAAACACAATTTTCCTTTCTGAACACAGAAGAATCCAATAATTCAATCTTCTTAGCATCAAGAACCAACCTGCCTGATAACATAAAAACCTACAATGTAGCGGATGGCGTGCCGCTGAATCATGGATTTTCAGGAGATCCAATAGAAAGAGTTGAGCTATTCATAAAAGAAACGCCAAAAAACTTTAAGATGGCATTGGACATGGCGGTGGCAGAAACTGACCAAAAAATAAGCTGCTTGATAGCAGATGCGTTCTTGTCCTTTTCCGGATCAGTCGCTGAGGATTTGAGCATTCCTTGGATCCCTGTTTGGATCCCAGTGCCCCATTCCCTCTCTACACACATTTATACTGACATGATTCGCCAACACTACGCCAATTCTCTTAGTTATGGTTGCAGCAATAGCTGCAGAGATGGCAACGATGTAGAGCTTGAAGAAAAAACCTTGGAAATCCCAGGATTATCTGAATTGCATATTGCGGATTTACCTGTAGAAGTGTTACCAAGAGATGCACAAGAAACACCCTTTTCTTGCTTGTTAGGTCAAATTGGAAACATGGTGCTAAAAGTAGATACTCTAGTTGTGAACTTTTACCAAGAGCTCTACCCTAAACCCCTCTTAAATGATCTCAAATCCAAGTTTACGAACTTGCTAAATGTCGGCTTTATTAGCTTGTCTATGCCTCCACCATCGTTGCCACCGTCAACTGAAGATACCACAGGCTGTCTATCATGGTTGGATAGCCAAAAATCAAAGACGGTGGCGTATATCAGCTTTGGAACTGTAGCGAATATTCCTCAAAGTGAGATAGAAGAACTAGCAGAAGCTCTTGAAGCGAGCAGAATTCCATTCCTTTGGTCTCTTAGGGACAATATAAAGGGTTGCTTGCCAAATGGGTTCCTCGAAAGGACTATAATGCACGGAAAGGTGGTTCCATGGGCACCTCAGACCCAAGTATTGGCACATAGCTCAACAGGTGTCTTTATGACACATTGTGGAGCTAATTCTGTGTATGAGAGTATTGCAAATGGGGTTCCAATGATCTGTAGACCATTTTTTGCGGATAATAAGCTGAATGCACGACTAATAGTGGACGTTTGGAGAATTGGTGAGAGAATTGATGGAGGTTTTTTTACGAAGACCGGAGTTGCCAAGAGCTTGGACCTCATTTTGCAGCATGAACAGGGAAGAAGAATTCGGAGCAGAGTCCAAGCCGTTAAAGATCTTGTATTGAAGGCATCTGCACGTGGCGGCCATGCTACACAAGCTTTCAAAACTTTGGTGGAGAAGATCACATTGGTGTAACGTGTCCTTGTATAGTTAATTTGGAGACATTATAAAAAGGCATTTGCATGTTCTAGCTTTTCGACCGAGAATAAGTTTAAAAGTGTTTTTGGATTTTTTTTTTTGAATTTGCTAATTGAAAAATGAAGTTTAAAAAATAAAAATAATATTATTTTAACATAATTCTAAATAAAAAATATTCTAAATACTAAACATACTGTAAACAATATCCTTCCTGTGCTTCAACAACACCCAAATTTCTAGTGGTAAGAAAATAAAAAGAACAAGACGAATCGGGATGAATGGAAGAGGGATAATTTTCCAGGGAATTAATTTCAAGCTACTGTCGGTATTTTCCTGCCCCCACAGAAATAGATGCTATTTACTCTATTGTTCTAGAAGTATTTATTTAAACAAAAGAATTGATCTAACAAGAAACTCAATCGAATCGACTCGCATCCCTTTCTTGTCCAAACAGGGTGCAACCGAGTCTTGTTCACGTACACATCTGTACTCCAGTAACTTGTGCTCTCTTATGTTTCCGCTGCCAGTAATCAACTACAAGTAGTACTCGCTAAATTCAACGAGAATATTTTATCAAAGGACACGTTTCAGCTATAGAAGGCGAGTACTCAAGCGAGTAACTATATCACAGCACGCAAAATTAGGACATATTTGTCATTTCGTAAATCAACCGCTACAAAAGCGACTTCTTCGTTTCACACCCTTGCTCTCCTAGGAAAATCTTTCTACCCTCGCTTTCCTCAACAATGGTTCCTTACTAGTTAAGATCTGAACAGAAGTTTTGCGAAGATTAAGTAAGCTGAGAAAAACTTCTCGAAGAGGCCTGCGTTCATGATGGGTTTTGTAGGGCTTTTGAAACTTGCTGTGAAATGCCTTGATATTCTTGCATGGTATGCATATGTATGTGTATCTTGACTTTGGCAATACGTACAAATGTACTGAAAATTCTTACTTATAATATGGTCTTGATACTTGATTCTAAATTTTTACATCTCTTTGTTACTTCTAAATAACTGAAGTCTCAATTTCATATTTTATGATTGATTATGAGCAATGCTTGATTTTAAGCTCCTTTTTTTTGGCTGCAACAATTAATTAGGAACGTCTTGTTTTCCTTTGCTTTGTGTTTTCATGACTGTGATGATCACGTGTTTCCGTTATATGGTTGCAGGCCTGTTTTTGGTTTGGGTTATCCTTTGTAAGTCTCCCCTCTTTGTTTGACTTTGTGTGTGTGTGTGTGTGTGTGTGTGTGTTCATGTTATTGACGATACAATTTCTAATGATCTGTCAATTATGTTATTCAGAATGTCAAGTCAGTATTTATTTATCGAAGAAGTGATTAAACATTACTAATACATGAACAGATGTGCTTCCATTCTAGCGATCGAGACTAATTCAAACTCAGACACCCAGAAGCTGATCACATATTGGGTATCCATTTCTGTGGTTTTGCTCTTTGAGCATACCTTTCAGCTTCAGTGGTAATTTTTTTGTTTTCTGTGTTTTACATTATGTAGCTCTGTTTTTGTAGCGAATTGAAACAAATAAAAACATGATCTCTTGCAAGTCGAAACAATTTCAGTATAGTTTCCGATCTAGGGGGATTTTTTTTTGTTCTGTAATTACTCTTGACTACGATCAATTAATGGAGGTTTATGTTTTCAACATGATTTTGGACATCGGTTCAAATTGTTGGAACAGGGAAATATGTTGTGTTATGCTTGATTAGGACAAGAGGCAGTACATTACTGCTGAATCTTCTAACTCAGTTTCTATTTTTGTATCTTTATATGCAGGCTAGCCTTCTGGCCATACATCAAGCTAATGATTGTCGGCTGCTTGGTTCTGCCTTACTTTCATGGTTCCCTTTATGTCTATAAACACCTTGTTCTTCCATGTCTATCCATTGGCCCTAGAATTATCACCTGCCAGTTCAACAAACTGAAGTTATTTTTCAAGAAAGATGATTTTCTTGTTGAGGTGAAGAGGTATATGAAGGAAAATGGCTCTGATGCTTTGGAGGATCTCATTGCTTCCACGGTATACAACCTTCTTCATGGCAACAAGGCCTATGGAAATCTTTTTGATTTGTACCTGGAATCAATTGGATTAATTTAATTTTACTTTCTTATCACGTGCATAAAATTGCATGCATGTTATGGTTGGATTGAATCAGGGTGATAATAAAATTAGTTTAATAGATGCTGTCTATACTTGATGTAATAAGTATGTCTTTCTCATCATTGCTGCCCTCCCAAAAACTGTCTCTTTCTTCCAGAAAAAGAGTGCAAAGCCTAATGTCGCCGTGAACGAGATCAGGGCAGTTGCAGCAGAGGATTGGGTAAGGCCACTAATTTCACTTGCATATTGTTTTTGTCTCTTTACATGACTTCCTCGATCCAGATGTATGTAGAAGCACACCTCAGTTAATGGTGTTGTAGGAACGGTATTTATAATGAGAGCTTGATCAAAGCAGCAACCACATAATTCATGTTTCCTTATTATCCATTTGTTATTATTTATTTTTGAAAAGAAGTCCGTACTTGTGAACTAATTCAATGTTCTTGTAGAAGAGTGGTTGTTAAGTGTGATGCTGCGGTAAGTACAGGGCTTTATTTCTGAGCAATCAAATTAGCTGTTTTCAACCATCTGAAAAGAGAGAAAAAAAAAGGAGCTGATCAAGAGTTTGATTCATGCAGCCAAAGTCTGAACAACCAAAACTTCCAGTTCGATATAAAGACGGTAATGCTGTCAAGATAACAGAGAAGATAGAAGTTGCATCAACCAAGCAGGTAATTTTGTTCAACTGTTGGGATTTTGGGCACTTTTAAAGGAAAATTCAACCTGTGCTTTTGGAAATAATATTATGAACTGCGAAATCTTACTGCCTAATAAGAAATTTGAACATCTTCTGATTCATGCAGCTTAAGTTGGAACAACCTAAACTTCCAGTTCGACTTGAAGACAGTAACGCTGTGGAAGTAACTGAGAAAAAAGAAGTAAAAGAAGTTGCATCAACTGAGCAGGTTATTTTATTCAACAGTCGAAAAATTCAGCACTTTATATAGAAAAAGTCCACTTGTGCTTTTGGGATAATATTATGAACTGTGAACGAAATGTTGCTTCCTAGTGCAAAATTTGAATATCTTTCGATTCATGCAGCTGAAGTTTGAACAACCTAAACTTCCAGTTCTATTCAAAGACAGTAATGCTGCGGAAATAACAGAGAAAAGGGAAGTCACATCAACCAAACAGGTAACTAACTTCATTCAACAGTTGGATAGTATTATGAACTGTGAAATGTCAGTGCCTATTAGAAATTTGAATATCCAAAAATATGTAGGAAAGAACAAAAATTTTTGTGGAAAATAATCCAGGAATGTTGGCAAGGCCCAATGAACTAAAACAATTATTGGCCGCCTATACATCCCAACAGAAGTAAATGGTTGTAACAAAAATTAAAATATAGAATATTTGTACTTCACTCCAAACAATCTAAAACTTCTTAGGAACTTGTGTTATTTGATAAATTTTCAAAAATTCCCTTTCTGGGTATCACAAATTTCCTTCCCCTCTATGATTTGAAATTTTACCTTTCTTTATTGGTTTCTTATTAGTCAATGTTCTCGTAAACATTGCATATTTACTATGTGCATTTTTTTTTACATCCTCTAAGCATCTATATTTACTGCATTTGCAGGTTAGACAAGTAGAATCTAACACTAGTCAGACAGAAAACAGTACATTTCCACCTCTGGAGTTCATAAACACAGTAACAACAACAGAGGGAGGCAGAGATCTTTGCGAGATACTACCTCCCGAGAAAGTCCTAAATGTATGGACTTGTGCTATATGTCAAATGACAGTCCAAAGTGAGACAGTTCTTAATTCACACCTCCAAGGGAACCGACACAAGGCTGCTTGTGAACGGCTAAAGGTCGAGAATCAGATACCAAAAAGCGAGGTTCCCCCTGTTTCAGAGGGAAAGAAATTTAATGTTACCACAGCAACCACAGGGATTGATGTTGCTTGTGTTGTATGTCAGTTAACACTTACAAATCAGATAGATCTTAGCTCACATCTTCAAGGAAAAAGACACAAGAAAGCTTGTGAGCTGCTGAACTCCAAGAACCAGGCATCAAACAGCAATGTTTCCCCATCTTCAGTGGGAAAGAACGCTAGTTTTCCTGAAAGCAAGCCAGAGAAGTGTACTGTAAACAATAGTACTCCACCTGAAAATAGAGTACACGAAGAGAAGAAGCTAGAGAACCTGATGAAGAGCCCATTTGTAGAGATTAGAGATTCTAAGTGGTGGTGTACAATCTGCAATATAAGTTGCACCGGTGAAGGAAACATGCGAAGTCATCTTAATGCGAAGAAGCACTTGGCTGTGATGCGAGCATTGGATGGTCCTGGAAGCGGTGTCCATGCCTGAGTCACTGAATATGCTCATACCATTATTGCAGAAGACGTTCTAATCTGGAGGTCTAGGTGGCTGTGAGCATCCAAGGTACCTGCAGATTAATTAATCACTTAGATCTTAGCCCCCAATTACTTTCTGTATCCCTGAATCTATCTTTTTGTTTCTAGTTACACAAGTAAACTTTTAAAGGCAAGCGTGTCATGGTATAAAGATGAAAGCATATTTTCTCTCGGTCCATGGTATACACGACTCAGGGTCGCCGGACAAACAAAAATTAAACAACTACTGAAGGCAAAAACTTAGAAGGTATATGTAGGCTAGCATTTGAAATTGAAGGCTTTTATTAATGAAAAGAGTTTCATTGGTCCAAAGGAAACAAGTAGGAGCTTACACTGACAAAAGCAAGAATCCAAATAGGATTACAAGAAAAATAATCAGAGAACTAGCCAATGATTCCAAAGAAAAGAAATTTAGCTCTCTTTTATTGGCATAGGCGTTGACTTCATCAACTGTTGGGGTGCGAGCATCTCAAATGGATTGATGATTTTGACAATGGAATCTGAACCCGTGCATGATAGAGAACCAGGAAAGTTGGATAGGAGAGCTCTGTCCATATTTGCAAGGGTTTATGTCAACAGAGAACCTCTCAACTTGCTCTTTCGTCAAAAGTTCACATACATTTATCTAGTAGACTTCATGCTTCTTCCGTTCATACTGGGTCCAAATTCTCCAACTTCAGAGTGTTTGGGAAGGTCAGAAAAACTAGCAGAGAATAGACGGCGATATATAAAGGAAGTCAAAGAGTCCCATAAAATGTTCAAGGATAAATCCGCTCATGCATGCATTAGGCAACTGTCTTTCTCTCGGCTCAATGGTGCATGAGAATCGAATATTTCAATATTCTTGTTAGATCTAACTAAGATGGTGTTCATAAATGAATTGATCAGTCATCTCAATGGTGCCTAAGACCAATATGGGCCAGTTACTTGTGAAAAAAAAAACGACCTTTTTATGATTTTCGTGCAGTATCTGAACTCGTTGATTAGGATTGGTAAAAATTAATGTTCATCAACAGAGAGTCAGTTAAATATTTCAAAGCCTAACTACTCTCGATTTAATTAGCTACATAATTGGGAATTAGCCATGGAATTAGCAACTACTTGAACCAAATTAAAATGTGGTCACCAAATTTGCTATCCTCGTGTCACTGAAATCACATGAAGAAATGGCAACTATACCTGAAGGCTGATTACCATTTTTATGCAGGATAGATTTAAAGCATTAATAAGCATCAGGTCATGATTCTTTTCCTGGAAAAACTGTGCAAAAGCTCATGAAGCAAGTGCACTGTGCATTTGGATATCTTTGCAACCATGATGAGAATATATTCCAATATGGGGCAGCTAGCTATACGAGAAAAGAAGGGTCATGTGGTGGAGGCAAATAATGTAGCAAATCTGAATCAGATTTTGATTCTTTCGTTGGGTTATAAATAGGATGTCAAAACCATCACATTTTCAGCGTGAATACAAGAGGAAGAGAAGCCTAACATAAAAACAAGAGCTGTCGGCTATCCAAGGAAGGCGGCTTGCCTGGTCCTAGCAATTAGATATGTCCTGGACACAGTAGCCAGAAACCCACATTACGGGTTTCAGGCAGTCTCCCTGGCTAGGTTGACAAGCTCTTCTTTGTTATGCTAGGCCTTCTCTTCTTCCGGCCACCGTGCCATTCACTCCATCTTTGTGTCGTTTTTATTGGAGGATGAATTTTTGAGAGGAAGTCAAGTCTTGCATGAAGATAAGAGTCGTGTTTGGTAGCCAAGAGCGACTTGCCCACTCCATTGAAAGAGTTTTTCAAGCATATGGTAGTGGAGACCTTTTCTTTGATTCCGGGCAGTCGTCTTGGCTATGCTGACGGACTCTTCTTTCTCATGCTAGACTGTCTCTTCTTACCTGGCAACCGGCAAGTCCTCTGCATCAACTTGGAGCTCCAACTGAGTTCATGCAGCTATTCCATAACATGATGCAGTTAATTGTGCTCTGAAAATCAGCTGTTAAAAAATTGCCAAGGACACGTATTGTTTATGGCATCTGACTTATTCTTTAGTTCAACAATTAAAATTGATATTAAGAGACTTGATCACGGATTTTGGCACTTTTAAGGGTTTTTTTTTTCATCAAAAGATTTGTTGGACTTTTAGAGGATAAATAACTAGATAAATTGAGGTCGTAAGAACTGGAATTTATTCCACTAAAAAAACTATCGAACATACAACCATTAGCCTATATTTATCTATGTTTCACACACTTAGTTTTACTATAATGTATTTTACCTATTTCTTTATCTTCCTTTTAAAAATGATGTATGTATGTTCTATCAATGGGGATCCTATAGTTAAGGGAAGCGATTGTCATTTGTCGAAACCTTGGATCTTCCAAAATTATATCCAAAAGTTGATATTTGAGCTAATTCTGTTAATTTTTGGATTTATTGTTTTTATTTCAGATTTTTTTTAATTTCCTTAATATTTTTTAAGTTTAGATTATTTCCTAATAAACATAGGTTTTCCTGATTTATTTAAAAATTTTATAAATTGTTTGAGAAAACAGCCATCATATACTTAGATTTTATATAATAAAAATGTGAATTGAGAATTTACATCTATAATTTTTTTTCATCAGAATTCATATTGCATATAAAAAAGGGTGTGATGCTCGACGTTATACGTTTTACGAGAGCACTTCTTTCAAGTCTTGCGTATAGAACTCCAACTTTTGTGAGTACTTATCTTAATAAGATTTTGTTCTTTCCTTCTCATGTAAGTTCAGCATCAATGCTTTACCTTATTAGGAAAATACTTAGAGGATTTGCCAGCTAATTGAGCCTCGGCTTCAGTTATCCTGGCTAATTTTACAGCTTTTTTTTTTTCGTTAATCCGAGGTGTCCGGATCAACTTACGTATATCACAATTAATTCCTGAATTTACTAAACATCTTCCAAGTCTAATGAACAAATAAAACAGTACAAAAATAAAAATATACACAAACAAAATTTAAATTCTAATGCAGAAGAAGGATACAAGGCTCTTCCACTGCTGGCCACAAGCTCAAGGCCCTTACAAGCAAGGTGTGCATTTCTTTATTTGTCGTGAAAGGTTTAGGCACCACCTTAATAATAAGATATATAATTATTGATACTAACCATATTTACAAAATAATAATAATAATAATAATAAAAGAAAATGGAGGAAAGAGAATAAAATGCCTCTTATTTAGTGTTTGTTGTTAAGCTTAAATTGTGCTTTTGATTATTTTTTTTATGTATTTATTTTTGTTTAAAATTTAAAAAATATTATTTTATAATATTTTTAAATAAAAAATATTTTACAAAACAACTACCACTGAAAATATCAAACTTTTTTTTATAGGGGGGCATGTGGCCTGAACCTATCGTGCCTACGGGCTTGCTGCGTGGTATAAATGTGATTTAGATTTTAGACCCTGTGTGGTTAGACTTTAGTCCCTGTGCTTTCAAAACCTACTCTTTAACCCCGATGTATTGTACACGTAGCTATCTTTCAATCAAATAAGAACTTCATTTTCATGGTTACTCCAAGTCACTGTGTAGTGCTTTCATGTTGGAAACTTTTAAATATTTTTATTAATTATGTCTTAGTAATTTATCTTACCACTCAATAAATAAATTAATTATTATGTAATATAGTAATTATTAATATTATTATACACATTGTCTTAACCTATCTGAGAGGTTGGTCTGCGACCCGTGATTTAGATCAAGTTGAATTTTATTTAAAAAAAATTAAAATTAACATAATATGATTGAGTAAAATACCAATAAAAATTAATAATTATTTTTTAAAAACAAAAAACCCGAATTGATTCATGAAATAATCAAGCCAGGTAAAAACCAATAAAAATTAAAAATAATTTTTTAAAAACATATAGAAGTCAGAAGTTCGGGAACAAGGGTGGCTTTCACATCGCCCGCCCCTTTTTTACTTTACAGGATTTTGTCAAACAAATTGAAGTCAAAGTCACTGGTAATGTCGTTACAGGATATCGGAATTCAGCGCGGGTTTTTTTCGGAATTCAGTAAAAATAAATTATCAAAACACACTAGATTTAAGAAAATAATACTTTTAGAATTTCTCACAGGACCAGTTTTTAATTTCATTAGGAGTGTTTGGTATTAAAATGATATTTTTTAAAATAATATTTTGCTTATAAAAGTAAAAAAATAAGTATTTTTCATATATTTTTTTATCAATTTATTAAAATTATATAAAAAAATCTAAAAATCTAAAATATATTTTTTAAAAATCTAAAAACAAATGCTTAAGCAAACACGTAATAAAACCTAGACTTTAAATAATTACTCCATAGAAATACCATACTGGCCTTTCCTTTTTCACTTTCCTTTCGTGCTGGTGTCGATATCTTGTTTCCGTACCAACAAGAATCTTGCTTCACGTGAGTAGCTTTTAGACATTTAACTAAAAAACCGTCAACAACAATAGTGAGTATGTATTCCCCTTTTTTTATTCTTTTTTTCCCCGTCTCTAGAACGGAAAGGGGGGAAGGCTGGAAGCGAGTGAAAGGTTCCTCGCTTTTCTGTTACCTAATATTTGTGCACATAATTTGTTACTGACACGATGAGGATTTTGGTAACCCGCCGGAGAAGAGAGGGATACATGTGCTTAAAAACGACAAGGGGGAGCAGCAGACCTCGAATTACTTTATTCATGGTTTAAAAAAGCATTGCAGATGATAATTGGTAGAGACATGGCATCGTTACAGTTTCTGTGAAGTCGGCATTGCTAGAGAAACTCCACCACCACCAGGTAGATCCTTCCATTGCTGAGTTATTGTTTTGATCTGGGTGTAGAAATTAACCCCAGCCTTGCCTGCAATTATTTATAAAAAGAAACAAAAATTAAACATCTCAAGGATGTTTACATGGCCGCCAGCTTTATACAACCAGTATGTTGGTGAAGAAAATAAGAATGGTAACAGTTTCAAAACGAAAGAGCAAGGCTTTAGAGGACGTATGCATTACCATAGAAATTGAGATCGCCGGCAAAAGATGCCTTGGATCCAGTAAATGAGAAAAATGGCAAGGGAACTGGTATAGGAACATTGATGCCAACCTGGATAATAGCGAATTATGTTAAGCCAAGGTGCCTATTTCAACAAAATATGAAAGTTAAATTATCCTGGAAGTAATTTTCAAAGTTCCTCTTGTGTGGTTTGAGCTATCAAATCTTGCCATAGAAAGAGTGATTAGTAAAGTGGGGAGCTAAAATTGTTGCCCTTAACAGATAAATTATGCAGTTGTATCCCCTTAAATATTCTTTGATGATTGTTCAGTGTTTCTTTGTTTCTTTACCTGCCCAGCCTCTATCTCAGTTTGGAATTTCCTTGCAGCAGCACCAGATGTAGTGAATATGGCAGCTCCATTGCCATATCTGTGACAAAAATATTACAAGCATGTAAACCAGATAGATTCATGGAAGGAGAAACAATAACACGAGCAAACGAGAAGTCATAACAAAAAAGTACTTATTTCTGTTCACGAAGTGGATGGCTTCTTCAAAGCTGTCAGCCTAAAGTTAAGAAAAAGAAGTAAATTCATTGCCATGCTAATCGATCAGAGGCCTAATTATCACAGAAACACAAAAGGAGTATTTAACCCACCTCCACGCAAAGAAGAACTGGGCCAAAAATTTCCTCCTGCAAAGGAAATGTATGGAGAGCAGACCAGTCAATTTTTCACCAAAATTTGAAGTCTACATCTTCATACACTTAGGAATTTAATAAATTATAGATTTCTTAGAGTATGATCTACAAAATCACTTTAAAAAAACCTTGTAGCAATCCATATCAGCTGTGACACCGGATAAGATGGTGGGACCAATGAAATTGCCATCCTCGTATCCTGGAACCTGTTTATCACCAGAAACAAATTGGTAAGCAGAACAGTCTCTTTTCGGTTAAAACTTAATTGAGAAAAAAGGATATAAAAGGAGCAAAAGCACCCTTGCAAGAAAGAGGAATAAAAAAAGCACAAAGCTAATTTAAAACTGATGAATGTTTGAGATTAACAAATGCTGGCCTCAAACTCAGTACCTTATCCGTCTTGCTTTCCAAGAGAGCCAATGCTACAAGACTACTGGTCCTAATGTATATTCAGTTCCTTACTACGAAGAGAGATGCTATTTGCTCTTCCAGCAATTACTAAATTAATCGATCATTTCCACTATATTCCATGCTTCTGGTCTGACATGCATATTTAGGTGGCTTTACTCAACATTATATAAAAACAGAAGTATTGGGTCCCATCAACAAAACAAAGATGCAATAAATACCACTATATTTCTTCCATCAAGCAGAAGTCTGGCACCACTTTTGACACCACTTTCAATTAATTTGCATACTCGTTCCTTGGCCTGCAAAAACAGAGAAAATTTCCAAGTAAAAAGTTTGATCATGGTGGTGCAGAACAGGTTAAGAATAATTCTTAAAGATACCTGTTTGCTGATCACTGGACCAAGGTCTGCATCAGGTTCTGTTCCTGCATTTACTTTTAGAGACTTTGCACATTCCACCAGTTTATTCTCCCTAGAAAAGTTTGAAAAGGTTCTATGTTATACAATTACGTCTCGGCCAATCACCAAGTTACTCTTATTTTCTAATTTTATAAAACAACATAGTAAAAGTTTGCAAGGGGATGTGATCTATGTACATTTGTAAGGGGATGTGATCTATGTACAACTGTGCAAACAGTGATAAAGGCTAAATCTTGTGTGCGGCCTCAGAACCCACCTACACAGACAAATGCCTCCCTAAGTAACATGATGACATGCATGTGCCAACTCTCAACAAAGGAGCTGTGTCCTATTCTGGCTACTAAAACTGATCCAGATTCCTTGACATGGCTCAAAAATCATTCTCTCAACAGCATTTTCCTTTGCAGCTAGCTAACTGACAGCAGATTATTTGAAAAATCCAGCTAGAAGTTATTAAGTCAATGAGTTGTGGATTTTAATTGGAAACAAACTTACCATGACTGTGAGTCTCCAACAAAAACTACGGTGCTCAGTGCCATACATCTCTGTCCCGCTGCACCAAAACCAGCAGCTACCAAGGCATTCAAAGTGGCATCAGTGTTGGCATCAGGTAAGACGATTGCATGGTTTTTAGCTCCCATGTTGGACTGCACAAAAGAATCCAGATAGTCAGTTAATTCCAACTTCCAACCATTTGAAGAAATCATATTGATCCCAAGAGACTGAATAGTTATTACTAAAGAAATGATGTGAACCCACTTGTACACGTTTTCCTTTAGCTGATGCCCTTGAATATATGTGCATTCCAGCCTGTGAATATGATAACAAAACATCAAGTACTAATGTGACTATCAGGTAGATAATAACAAATCAATTTTGCAGAAAAATGCAATTATCTCCAGAATGGTGCCCACCCAAAAATAGCAAGAGAATAATTTAAAGATTATCCACCTAAAAACTGATCTTGTTCAGGATCTTCATTTTTCTCAGAATGCTTGAGGAGTGAAATGTAAGACCATCAAACATTAATTAGGAAAACCTGGATATCATGCCGAGTAACTTACAGTATTAGAACCCACAAATGATATAGCTCTAATGTCGTCATCATCACAGATAGCGTTAACAATATCCTGCCACAAATAGAAACACATTATAAAAACAATGATGTAAAAGACACATCAATAAACAAAAACCACAAGTCCGTATCATAGGTATAAATAACTACAGCAAATATAATTGTTTTTCCACTATGTCAAAGCCCTTTAATTATGTAGATTTACTAAAAACTCTGCAAATGAAACTCCAAATCTTAATAATTTAGAATCAATTAAACAAAATCCTATTTGTCAAGATTATTTTCTTAGGAAGCTATAGCTAATAAATCACAATAGAGATTAATTAGCTAAAAAGAGCTTGTTGTTGAGCAAAATCATACATTGGTGCCATGAACAATATTTAAGACACCATTAGGTAAACCAGCCTCCATGGCCAATTCCGCAAGTATTGTAGAAGCACCTGTTTCACCACCAAAGAACAAAGTTACTGCTATGGATAAAAGTACAATGATTGATTCTTTTGTGCAGATATGCCTGGATTTGGAACTATGATTAGTGAACATCTAGGCAGAGGCTGCCTTTGTCCCAGACCAATGCTGTTTGCCCGAATTTTCCAGGACTTTCAAAACTACATTTCTTCACATTACTAAAAAATGCAAGAGAAAGCATCCTATGGAAATGCCAGGTGCAATTTTCAAATCTTTGAACAATTTCCATTAACTATTCAAAGTGGAAAGCTATTTTTAATAAGAGGAAAAAGAAAGGCAAACACCATTTATGACAGGAGCAGAAAATCTGACACAAGATTCAAGCTTCCAAACACTTTCCTTATTGGATAAAAGAGGTCACCTGATGGAAAGTCCCACAATTCTTGGCCAAAGGTGCTTCCAATACCCACAGGAAGCTATTACATTATCAGTGTAACCAACTTCTAAAAGCTTTTATACCACATATATATGACCAGAGAAGATAGGAAGCATCTCTCTTGCCTGAATACAACACAACTTGGTACCATGAAGAGGTGCTCCAAACCTTTTACACAAAGCATGGACAAGTAAATTCTCACCAGGATCTTTCTCCGATGGCTTCAAGACAAAGGTATTGCCACATGTAACTGCAACAGGGAACATCTGCAGCAAAAAAGGTGGCATACACGTTTTTAAATTACTTTTTTTCTTTGAGAACTCAAGATTTGTTCACAACAAGAGAATCCTTTAAATGTTTGTACAGTTGTGAAACATGATCAACTTCAAGATGAAGCTAGAAGTTGGCCTGGTTAACTGCATGTTTTCATCTTAACAGCAAAATTTAAGTTCCACCTTCGTGATAATGAAATATGCAGGCATCGTAAATGCATGGAAAAAACAAATAGTGAAGAAGAATACTGAAGGCTTACCCATAAAGGAATCATTGCCGGAAAGTTGAAAGGGCAAATCCCAGCACATACACCAAGTGGTTCTCTGATGCTAAAGGTATCAATTCCATTTGCCACATTTGGGACATACTCTCCCATCTGCAAAGTTGCCATTCCACAAGCATGTTCCACCACCTCTGTATGAGAAAACAATCAAAATTGAGAAACAATAGATTGCACCGAAAGAGATTTTAGGAAAGGGAATAAAAGATAGACTAACCTAGCCCACGGAAAACATCTCCATGAGCATCCTTCAAGGTCTTCCCCTGTTCAGTAGTAATATTCATCGCAAGCTTATCCTACAACAAGATCAAAGTGATTCTAATCATCAAACAAAAGCCAATAAAAAAATAATACAAATACAACGCAACAACAGCATACGACAAAACAAATTCTAGTATGCTTACAATGTCTCTACGAATAAGCTCTTGAAGCTTGAGCATGACACGCTGACGGGTAGTAATTGGCGTGTTACGCCACGCCGGAAAAGCATGCTTTGCTGCAGAGACTGCAGCTTTGAACTCTTCATTCGTCGTCAAAGGAATTTGTGATACAACTTCTTGTGTTGCCTATCCCCAAATGTCAATCCATTAAACCCAAAACCACAACAACTTCCAATAAACGAGAGAAAGAACATTATAAGTTCATATACTCACGGGATTTATCACATCAATGGTTGAAGATGATTGCGAATCAACGAACTTTCCTCCAATAAGATTCGGGACTCTCTGATACAACAAAAAAAATCAGAAAAACGAGATGAAGAAAGCAATAATAATCTTGTATAAATTAGATAAGTGAAGTAGAGTTCCTCAAGCTTTTGAAGAACTTTCTAAGAGACCAAACAGACCATAAAGCATCGTATATACACAGTATGTATGTATGTATACAGAGTGTATTACCGGAGGGCTACGGAGGCTTGAAGAAGGCTCAACAACACCAGTGGAAAAATAATAAGAGCTTCTTAAAGCAAAGATCGAAGGCTTCAAGGCCTTTAGATTTCTCGCTGAAAAAAAACCAAAAGGATCAAAATAAATCAAGATTACCTTAAATAACTGATTGATGATTAGTTATGAAATCATCTTGCGCAAGTTTCTTACCTCGTTGAATCGAGATTTTAAGAGGCAACATAGTTTTTTTTTTTTTTTGGGGGGGGGGGGGGGGGGGGGGGGTTGTCTTCCTTGATTCAACGATTTTGATGTTTTTAGGATAAATGTTTTTTTTTAAAAGATATATATCAGTTTTTTGCATGCTAGTAAAGAGTGATTAGTGTTGTGACCAGCAGACGGGTTGAGATTTGAAGACATTGATTTGTTGGGATGTGAGCCGATGGATTGGAATTACGTGCTATCTGACGGTGGAGATTCAAAAGTTATTTTATAACGTGTCATATTAGATGAAGTTTCCTAATTTGCCTTGTTTTTTTTAAAAAGGGAAATGTTAACATACAACTAATTTGAGCAAAGATTTTAAGGATGAAAATTTGATTTTATCAAATGCAGAATTGTAAATATAGGAAGAAAAAGGTCTTATTTAATTGTTATTCCTTAACACCTTGTATATATCCATTACTAGTATACTCAAGAATTAAAATAAATTAATTATGAGTTTAGTTTAATTAGTTAAATTTTAAATTTATTATTTAAAAATCATTAATTTGAGTTTCTTGAATTTCATAATTATTAGAAACTTATATAATGGGGTAAGAAAATAAAAGATATATATATATATATATAGATTAACAATGACTTCTAATTATTTTTTTTAAGTATTTTTGGTTTGAAAATGTATTTAAATAATATATATATATTTTTTAAAAAATACTTTTTAAACATAAAAGTAAACCGACCAAACGGATATACATTGTCCTATTCCGCAGGAAAAGTTAGCAACTAGCAGGAAGAGAAGAGAGAAAAGAACAAACTGTACTCCCTACTATCAACGATGTTGGCCCCGCTTTCTATTTTTTTTTGTCTCGTTAGGAACTTTAACAATGGCCGTTCAAAAAGTATGTTTAGAAAAACTATATAAATGAGAGTTTTTATTATAATTTATAAAATCTATAATATATATATATTAATTGATCAAAAAAAAATAAATCATAGTTAAGGCAAATTGTAATTTCAAACACACCACACTCCCAAATAAACATTTAAATAATATATTTTACTACATTATTTTTAATTAAATTCATTTATAAATAACAGGTAATTAAAAATTATTCTTAAAAAAATAATAATATTGATTATTAAATAATAACATTATTAATATGTGTTAAAATAAATTAAAAAAATTACTGTGTTTTTGAGACAGAGGATGGAGTGAATCTTGTTTTTGTTTTTGTTTGGTCAAAAGAACAATAGAATATCGTTTCATTAAGAAGTTGATTTGACAGCAAAAGTCTCGTCGCACCAATGATCTGGCGCTTTATTAAATGCTTGGCAGAGAATGTTTGAAAATATAATTATATCTGTATTTTTAAAAATTTTAAATTTTTTTATTTATTTTTTATATTTTCAATCATTTTAATAATTTTAATATGTTAATTTCAAAAATATTTTTTTAAAAATAAAAAAATATTATTTTAATATATTTTAAGATAAAAAATATTTTAAAAACAACTATAATTAAACTTCCAAACATTTACTTATAATTATAAAAATAATCATGAATTTTAATTCTTGTCCAAATATTTTTATATTACTAAAAATTTTAACTTTAAAGTTCATAAAATTAATTTATATAAACATTAATCTAAATAGCTATATTAATTAAAAAAAAAAAACCTGCTGCGTTTCTTACTCATCAGTTGGCTAATTTATCCACATTGAAGAGCTGGTAGGGAGAATTGGTGCCTCTTGTGGAAAAATTCCGTTCAAAATTATTTATTTTTTTTAAGAAAAAAGGAGGAGAGCTGACCTACTTAAAATCTGAGGAAAGGAGATCCAAAACTACTCTAACCATAGAACCCCAAGAAAGAAAAGCTTCATCTCCCCTTATGGCATCCAACAATGGAGTAAGCCAGTGACAGAAACCGTACTCATGCCCATTGGCCGTCCCCACCAGACTCCGTAAAAAACTAGATACATAATCCTCAAAGACGAAGACACAGATCAAAGGAAGGAAGCATTAATTGCTTTTAAAAACGTCACCGTTCTAAAAGGCCACACAAACGAATCACTGCAGAAGCGAGAACCATGGCCATCACTTTATAGCATTTGATTGAAAATAACCTCATCACCACCTGTAGCTCCACACTGGGTCGTCATTATCCAGGAACCATAGCATTTTTGCTGTCGCTTGGAAGAAACAACCAGGCAAACAAAGAGAATGAAACCACTCTGTGCCAGGACCCAAGGACGAGATTGATTATAAACAAAAGGTACAATCTCGCCCAAGTCCGGGAGGGTAAATAATAATAATAATAATAATAATAATTTAGCAATTTCTGTCTGTTCTCCCTGCTATTTCTGGAGCAGTCTCTATCTAGGATCGTATCTAGGAGCTTGGCAACTGGTGAGATGACGAATCGTCACTCACTAAATCTCTCCATTGTTGAGTCACTGTTTTAACTTGGGTGTAAAACTGAATTCCAGCTTTTCCTGCGGCAGTTTATGAAACTCTACTTTAAAACTTCAGAAACTAAGATCCCCTAAATGTGAAAGCTTTTCAAATAGGAGGCAATTCACATAGAAATCATCCAAACCACACATATTTACCGTCAAAGTTGACATCTCCAGCAAAAGATGGTTTTGCGCTAATAAACGAGGAGAATGGCAGCGGAACCGAGATAGGAACATTTATCCCAACCTACAAAAATTCCAGTTCATGTCAAACATAAAAAATTTAATGAATAAAGGGAATTTTTACAAACAAATGTTTCACATGGGCAGCAATACTTCAGAAACTAAGGCTTTGCAGATTGGAGTAATCTTGAAATTTCAAAAAAAATTAAAAATTAAAAAAAGGACAGCAACATGCGAGGCCTCTGATAGTGAAACACAAGTCATTCAGATTAAGGTTTCACTGTCTCTTCATGTTTTACCATTAAAAGCAGACCCATGACAGGCTGCACAGGACTATCTTACCTGCCCAACCTCAACCTCAGTCTGAAATTTCCTTGCAGCAACGCCTGATGTTGTAAATATAGAAGCTCCATTGCTATATCTAAAAGAAAGAATCAGGCATAGACCATGAGACAAGTATTCAAAACATTCCAATTCTATGCATGTCTGGGAGAAAGTAATAGTTGAGATTACTTATTTCCATTAACAATGTTTATGGCTTCTTCGATGCTATCAGCCTGAGAAACAAGAAAAACACGTGTTAGCGTCCTGGACTAAATAGCTGGTAAGACAAATAGGAGGATGGATGGGTAGCAGCAAACCTGCATACAAAGAAGAACTGGGCCAAAAATGTCCTCCTGCACAAGCAACAAGCCTCATTTAGTTTATGATGCAGACAAGCTTGCTGGAAACCATCCAAGGTCACTTCTGTAAATATCACATAAACTACCTTGTAACATTCCATGTTGACTGTGACATCCGATAAGATGGTAGGACCAATGAAGTTCCCATTTTCATATCCTGCAACCTAGCATTAATAAATGAACTGAATTATAAAAAAATGATGGGCTTGATCATTTAAAAACTCCAGAGCAGAAACACAACTATTGGCAAGCTTCTCAGTATTGCTTAAAGCAAATCACAGCTTTCATTTAGAATTCAAAACATTTATGCAGGATCCATTATAAATAATTTAACTATTTAAACTGTGAAAATCATGTGCAGATGTAAATTAAACCAAATTATCTTATCTTATTGTTGATAAAAAGAACACATACTATAAATTTGAGCAAAAGCTTATCAAGAAAACTGTTGAGATCATAGAAGACAACATAAAACTAGATACCACAATATTTCTTCCATCAAGAACTAGCTTTGCACCACTTTCAACACCTGTTTGAATCAATGTGATTATCCGTTCCTTTTCCTGTTGAGTAAAAAACAATATTGATGAATAACAAAAGTCACTAGTTGGAAATATACATGAAGAAAATGAATTTCTCATATACACAGCAGAAGCTGCAAACTCTCTCAAATATCGCATAGATGATGGGGCATTTCTCATGATCAAAATTATTATATATCAATAACTTAAAATTACTCTCTCTAGAATGGAAAACTTGATAGGTCAGGAATCTGACTCTAATATGCACCTGCTTACTAATAACTGGACCAAGCTCTGCATCCGGTTCTGTTCCAGAGGTTACTTTAAGTGCCCTGGCATGCTCTACTAACTTCTCTTCCCTGGCAAAAAGGTCTAGCAAACTCAGTGAAGGAAATGCCAGTATTCTCTACTGAATCATAATTGGGAAAAAATAAAGGAATAAATTTACAAAAGAACGTAACATTGTAACATATATCTGTTATCTATGGTTTCATTCACTGCCTTCGTTTGAGATAATTCACCCCATACCTTTCAAACATTTTGCTTTGGCAAAAGTTCTTTTTTAAGAAATTTAACCTCAAAATTCAAACAAGGTTTTATTAAACTTAAAGGATATTGCTATTGTTTTCACGACAGGGCTGCACCTGGACCAGCACTTAAGCAGCCAATAAATCACTTCCTAGACATTCCATTGAAGGAAGGGGGTAAACAAAGACATGATCGACTACCAACCACTAAGGGGGCGTCTAGGACCACTGACTTCCATAAAGAATCGCTGCGACAAATTATACAAGTCGGTAGGTCTAAACAAAAAATTCTCCACAAATGCTTACAACTTTTACCTCCTACAACTTTGATTCAGTTTTACCAGATTAAAATCCAAGGTGTTTTTTTTAGATAAAAAAGTCCAAGGAAATTAAAACAAGTACAACAAAAAATACCATGGGCCTAGGCCTCCAACAAAGACAGCCATGTTCAGGGCCATGCACTTTTGTCCTGCACCACCAAAGCCAGCAGCAACTAGAGCATTTATGGTAGCACCCACACTTGCATCGGGCATGACAACTGCATGATTTTTGGCTCCAATATTGGACTGAAGTAAAAAGGTCAGCCAGGAGTTAATGTCCAGTAACGATTCATGCCATCCATATAGCCTCATAAAATGAGCTGCACACTTACTAAAAGCATTATTTGGAGTTACCTGTGTACGTTTTCCTTTAGCTGATGCTCTTGCATATACATAAGCACCAACCTATGAGAACATAATGACAAGATTAAAATACTCTTCAACAATACATCCAAACAAGGCAAATAATCTAGCTCCCACCCAAGGAGCAAACTGTCAAATAATAAATCCACAACCTTGAAATTTACTTAATAATACAAATTAAGGTGATGTTGATCCAGGGCTTCAAATTACCTCTGGTACAATTAACACCCCCCCCCCCCCCCCCCGGGTGGAAAGATGTGTAAAGGTTACCCTGAATCCAACTACACACAAACACACATGTATTCCTTTCTTTCTGTTTTCTCATCCCTGATGTTTTTATCTCTTTCCACTAAAAACTTATCCTTCCATCTAATAGCAAACCAAATATCCTTGTAACTTTCACACAGTTGCACAGTTGCGGCATTACAGTTACTCCTATAGCAATTCGCCTGCACTATTTTAGCTCTGAACCAAAATTAGCTTAAGCGGCAAGTCATTAATTTTTACCAAAGTAAACCAACAAAAATCAGTGAATCCATCCACACAACTTGAGGGAAAATAGCAAATTCTGTGATAATATACACCTAAAAGATGCAGATTCAGCAACTTACTGCAAAAACTTGACAGGTTGAAATTACTTACCACATTTGGACCGACAAATGAAATAGCTTTAATATCATCGTCATCGCAAATACCATTAATAATTTCCTGCCCATATCAAATTTAGATAATGAGAATTAAAAAAATAAGAAAAGTCACTGCAATCAAAATAACAGCACATATGGCAGTGACGCAAACACATAGCAAGCTCAGTTCAGTTAAAAGTTCATATGAAACTAAGGACGCATTGCAAACAAGTAACGTGTGGTGGACATAAAAGAAAAGGTCTTGTTTGTCACGCCTTCAATTGAAAAAGATTGAGTTGTTAAAAGCAAATGTCTTGTATTTGTTTCAGCATATGTAATTCGATCCTCTTATGCTATTCATATGGTCCACAAAGGCATGTGATGATGCAAGCAATAACCTGCATGCAATTCTTAAACTGGAAGTAAAAGTGCAAAACCAAAATTGTAATATTTAAAGCAAAACCTTACATTAGTGCCATGGACAATATTTAAGACACCATTAGGCAAACCAGCCTCCATAGCTAACTCTGCAAGCATCACAGAAGCCCCTGAAATAACACCAACCAACATATTTCTTGTAACCTGCAAATGTCTAGTAAAAAATCTTTCAAGTCGTATTAAAAGCAGATACAGAAACTCTAATTGACCTACAATCTTGGGAGCTGCAAATAGCATAACACTTTGGAAGGCAGAACTATCTTATATCTTGGGGGTGTCATGGGCTCATGGTGCCCCAAAACTTTAAAAATTTCTTTATGCAAGTCCTAAAGTTATTGACACTTTTCAAATTTACCATTATTTCATAGGAAATAAACATTTTGCACTGCCAGATATTACTACCATTCTATAAACATCATTAGTTTATTTTATTTATTAAACGTACCCCTATACCATTACATATAGGCACCCTCGTTTTTTAAATCCTGGCAGATTTGCAATCCAACAGTTTACATCTGTAATGTGCTTCACGCACCAATAATGATAGTGAAAAGGCTTTACATGAAATTAAAATGCGTGTTTCAGCTACCATGATCTAATACACCATATCAGGAAAATGGAGACATAACCACCAGGAATCATTTGGCAATCACCTGGGTCCTTCTCCGATGGCTTTAGAATAAAGGTATTACCACATGTGACAGCAATTGGAAAAATCTGCAAACAAAAAATTTAAAAACAAAGAGCAAAACCATCAGTGGTCATATCTAAACCATGTAATTTCCCTAGTCAATGTTTCTGGAGAGCTTTGAAGCAGGAATGGTTTCTTTTAAATGAGCAGATAATAATAAAATGTGAAAAAATAAGTTTATTTTCATAACCATGATCTCATTTTTTATTTTTCAAGCACATAAGTTGCAGATACAATGGTGATCTGACATATCAGATACTTGAAATGAACCTAAAGTCCATATCAGAAGGGCAGGTAATAACAAATGATAGTTCAACTAGCTTACCCATAGTGGGATCATAGCTGGAAACTCGAAAGGGCATATCCCAGCACAGACACCAAGTGGTTCTCTAATGCTATAGGTATCAATTCCACTCGATATGTTGGAAACAAACTCCCCAATCTGCAGAGATGCCAATCCACAAGCATGTTCCACCACCTCTACGAGGGAACATCCAAGACTTTGTAGAGCAAAGTGTCAACAAATGAGATTTCTCACAGATAACAGATAAGACACTAACCTAATCCTCGTAATACATCACCATGTGCATCCTTCAAAGTCTTTCCATGTTCAGTAGTAATGCTCATGGCTAGTTTGTCCTGCAAAAAAGTAGTAATTCACATCGATTGGACAGATATGCAGGCTAGAAGTTTATAAATCCAAAAATTTACAATATCTCTCCGAATAAGCTCTTGGAACTTGAACATGATGCGTTGACGGGTGGTAATAGGTGTGTCTCTCCACTGTGGAAAAGCTCGCTTTGCTGCAAAAACTGCAGCTCTGAACTCCTCATTTGTAGTTAGAGGAACTTGAGAAACAACTTGCTGTGTTGCCTGTCATGTTTGGATAACATAATCATAACAAATGACTTGATAATTATTGACTAAATAACTTCGGATACATAAATCCAAAATGATCTTTTAATGGAAATAAACTCACAGGATTTATGACATCGATGGATGCAAATGACTGTGAATTAACAAGTCTACCGCCAATAAAATTAGGAACCCTCTGGCACACATTACTTAGTAGGTTAAAATCCAGCATTAATATAGTGAAAAGTCCCACCAAATAGGGGAAGAACAAAAAAGAATAACTCAAAAGGTAGAAATTTCTTTTTGCCTCTCATCTAAGTTACTTCTACTTATGTCTGGGCTTACCATGGGGTAGCGCTGCCTCCAAGAAGGCTCAGCAATTGAGAGATGTTTGTCCCTTCCAGCAGATTTCTCAGGTCTCAATGACTTGAAATTTCTCACTGCACCAAAAAATAATTCAATCACCCACTGTAAGGAAATGGGCGCTTAAATAAAGGCCACCTGCCAGTAGATAACTGTATACAATGTTCTTCAACAAGATCAAAAGATGCTGTGATGTTGTATAGATTAAGGTGTGAGATATACATCATGAAAATGTGCTCCCAGGTACCACCAAGGAAGGGGGCTCTGAGCAAAGAACTAATGCACAGATTGGGTTCATCCCTGTAGTAATAGGATGAATTAAGTTAAAGACATGAAAGCGTAAGAACTCAGCAGCTCCCCCAACTTTCAGGTCTCAATTTAAGAGTTTTCATGGTGTGGGAACCATAATTAGTCATTAATAGTTACTTAATTCATTGTAGCAGCAGCCTTGGTACAAGTCAATGGTGGAGCAAATAGAGTCTGACAAGGTTCAAAAAAAATTTATCAAACCTAAAACAGCCGAGTGACGACAATATGTTCAAGCAGCCAAAGTCACAGTGCATGAAGTTCATAAAGGTCAAACTTAATCATCTGAACATTGACATTCTTCATCAAATACCTGGAAAATGTAGAGAGCCCAACTTCATTGGATCATGAAATGAAGGTTTCACAATGACAGATTGCACACATTTAATATGTTCAAAGCAGAATGAAAGGGGTTATAGTAAGGGAAAAAGGAAAAGGAAAAAAGAAAAAGAGTGCTTGATAATAAAATATTTGCAAAGTAACCTGCCTGTCATATTTCCTTGTCGAAGTTTGGCTTTAACATTGTAAACATGCTTTGGAGTGGACAAAAGCTCTGGATTGCTTTGTCTCAGTCGCTTCAGAATCTGGCGAGGTTTTAATCCAGCTTCTGTCATCTCCTTAATCAACACAATCTCACTCTCAGAAAAGCGACGAGCAGAAGGATGTTCTGTAATGTCCTTCAGTGGCTCATGGTTGTGTGTTCCGTTTTTAATAGTAAGCACCCACAACCCATCATCCTTCTTACCCACAGCTTCAAAGGGACAGTTAGTAAGTCGTGAACCAGATCTTTTTCTGCGCTTCCGTTCAGCCGAGGTCTCTTCATCAGCTTTCTTCCTGTTACGGTAAACACCTCCCCTGTCACAGCCAAGTACCACTACTCTATCTCTCTTGGACTGCTTGATGGTTACAACATATCCTTGAGATACAGCAAAGTCCCCAACATGTTGTATAAGTTCTTCACGATCTACAAAAGTTCCAGGAGGAGGTGGTTGCATCTGCATTTGAGCTTCATCCAATCCACTTCCACTACTGCTCTGAATATCCGTCATTAATATACAAACGAAACGACCTGCAACGAAGCATAATATTTATCGCATAAACATATCTTCAAATTTGGATGAATTGTCTTCCACAATTGCCAAGATAATTCTCTGCCTTCTCGTACAACAAAACTAGAAAATAAAATGACGACTTGAATTCACTTTCTTTTTATACAAAGGGATCCATTGCATGATCTCTAGAATCACAATTTTAGTTAGTTCCAGTTCCTGTATTTTCACAGTAACCAAACAGGTAGCAAGTAGGGAAAAAAGTTATGTACAAATAGTGCCAAGTAAAACAATCAAAATTTGAAAACTTAATTAGCATTTCAAGAATCAATTGTTTATCAAAGTGTCAGCACAACTCAACATATATTCTCCTTTAATTTTTTTCTTGTTTTCTCGGTAACCAAACTGCACAGATAAAAGTGACGGAAACTTACAGGAGAAATTGATCGAACGGTAATCGAAGGAGAAGGACGTCCGACGAATCTAGGGAATTTGAATTTTTTATAGTGCATAGATCAGTGTCGCAGAAGAATTACGAACCGTTTGTAGAGGAAACGAGTTAGGAACTGTAATTAGCTAGTTTTGGGCAAAACCAAAGTCTAGTGTTTGGCTTGATAAAATTGAGGTGGGTTACTTGAGGAGCGTGCAGCGGATTTATCGGGCATTCTTTTTGTTTCAAACAAACAGCACTTTGGAAGGAATATTGGATGAGGCGATTTGTAAAATTACTTGTAGTGCATTTTGGTGTGTATTTGCCCTGTAAGATTTTATTTTTTTTTTGAAAATTTCTAAATATATAATTTTTATGTATTTTTTTATGATTTTAATATTAAAAATTTTAAAATAAATTATTTTAATATATTTTTTATTAAAAAGTTATTTAGATGTGCGGTAATTGTTGGTTTTTAAAATATTTTTAAAAAAATATATTAAAATATTTTTTAAATTTTTTAAAATTTATTTTTAATATTAATATATAAAAATAATTTTAAAATAAAAAATAAATTGAAAATAAAATATATATTGAAACTGAATGTATAAACATCGCTAATACATCGCATTTCAAATCACAGTTTTGGTTTACTTGTTGCTGATAATAACATCAACCACAAAAAATCTTGAAATTTAAGGGTTTGTCATTATAATTGATCTAGTACCTAAAATACCCTGTAAGAAAGAATACCCTGTAAGAAAGAAAGAATACCCTGTAAGAAAGAAGAAGAGGGAAAAAACAAGAGGGAAAAAAACAAGAGGAAAAGACACAGAAAAATCAGCAACGGCAACAATGTTAACCTCGCCGCCACCGCCAGAACCACCTCCCTCTCTCAAACCATAAGCCCCCTTCCTCCCTCACCCACCAAAAAAATCTTCATTTGTCCTCTCTCACCCACTAAAGCAACCTTCCCTCTCCTGTAAGCACAACCACCTCTCTAGTCACAACTATTGTTCTTCCACGAATACACATCAACCCACTTCACCACCATCGCCATCGATCAACACTACCCAGCCTTGCCAGCATCATCTTCCCACACACATTTTAACTGAAGACAGTCGCCAACCAACCCATCTCTTCACATCATCACCAGCGCTAATTATTCATTTTCTTGTTGCGTTAGTGATGACCCATGAGTGCGGTTGTGAATCAAAAGGAAGAAGAGAGGTGTTTTCCATCTTGTAATAAGTTATTGCAATTAATTACGAATGGTTACTTACTTAGTTACACTTTCTTGCTACACTGAAATTTTGTCCAATCATGGTGTAATTTTACTAATTACCATATAATATTTATAGTTACAAATGATGAAGGCAATTTTTTTTTTTTAACTTTATAAAAGGAAAACACTGTTACTTTCTAAAAGAGGTTATTGTGAGCGATTATAAACTAAGTTTTTTTAACAACTTATACATTAACTTGGACTAAATTCTAACGATAAGATGAATAAAATTAGTGTTTAATCATCACAATAGTCGGCTTTCAGTTGCATGAACAGTTAAAATGCATGGATCGTGTGAATCTTGTAATGTGCATGATACAAATACTGTACAATATTCACAATTTACCAGCAACCATTCTTCCAAAAAAAAAAGATTTTTTTATATAATTTTAATTTGTTAATATTAAAAATAAATTTAAAAAATAAAAAATATTATTTTTATATATTTATATATAAAAAAAAACACTTTAAAAACAATGCCACCATAATTACAAACACAAAGGTAGTTCAAAAATTCAAAGATGTACATCATCGTTCTGCATTAGAAGAACGTTGGCGGGCCAACAGTTTGTTTCTTCCCTTAGTTGCTGTCACTGTGTCACATATAGTGGAAAGAAAATGAAATATCACAAGCACTAAGAACCGAAAGAGAGCTAATTTTGTCAGGAATCACAGGCATCATATCACTGTAAACGATGCAAAGCTTCAGTATCTGCAAAACCAGGATACATGCTAAGATGCAAATGAAAAATCTTGCAGTAATGGAGTTTAGCTGTCCAGCTTCTTAAAGACGAAAGAAAATCAAGAACCAGAAAAAATGGCTTTCACTTCCCTGCCCCAGGTGCCATTGGCGTGGCAATTTTTTACCTCTCTTCCACATCATTCTAGTCGTATCCACACTCCACACACATTCTGCAAAGCAGCCATTGCTTCACAGGTTGAGATTATTATGCGTAATTGAGTTTTCCGAGCATCATAAGTCAAACACATACCAGTACTTGTAAGGAATTGTGGTCTGGGGTCAATGCCGGTGGGCATAGACAGTAGATTATTAAGGAAGAATCAGAGTTGGAGCTATAACTGGGGACGCAACATTAACTTTCATGGCCATTCAAAAAGCTAGCAGCCCGAGGTTGATTACAGTACCAATGATATCAAAAAAATAAGCAGCCTGAGATTTATTGTGGTTCCAATGATACACAAGTTACGAAAAAGGATCTCTTATACGTAGGACGAAAGCACGAAGCACATGATCCATGAACAGGGCATGTTATTCTACTACAGAAGATTTCTGGACACTTCTAATACTGTGGTTTAATAGTATGTAAAAAAAAGTTGAAATTATTTTTCACATTTTTAAATTATTTTAATTTATTAATATCAAAATAAATTTTAAAATATATATATATATATATTATTTTAATACATCAACAACATCTACCCAGAAATAAATCGTTGCAGATTAAATTAGAATTAGGAAACAACAGTAGCTGAAAAGACAGTGAAATGCATTTACCCCAGGTTGTCTGACACTATCAAGTGTCTCCATGAAATGCATTTACAGAATTACACGAATACATTGAATCCAAAGACATTAAGAAAATACAGATTTAACAGAAGTGTATTGTAAATGCTTTACAGTACATGTATCATTTCTACAAAGGGCTTATTTCACCCTGATCAACTCGATACGAGTCAGTGAAAACCTGCACTAACCAATTATTCAAGGTGCCATCAAGAACTCAGAGAACTGAAGAGTCCATGTTGTCAAGAGATAGATCCAGCGCATCTTCAATACCATCTTCCATGGCGGAACGAAGATAGCTCATCCTTGCACCAGACGCTTCAAATTGATCCACTTCATCACTCTTCACATACTGCCTCAGCTTTTCTCTGTACAGTCTCAAATTCTCCTCCATTTCACTCCTTTCATGCTCGAGATTGATTATGTCCCATTGCAATGATTCAATCACTTCTTGAAGAAATTCTTGTTTCTGTTCTGCCAATTGGCGATACTGTTTGGATTCAATCTCCGTTGAACTCTTTTGATTCTGAAGCCTTAAAATCATTGCCATAGCCTCATCAGCCGCTGATGCGGAAGCCATTCTCTCCTTTTCAAGTTCTGCATGAGCCATGTCTGCTCTCAGCCTCTCAATCTTGACCAATCTCCTCAGTGCCGTCACATCATATTCCTCATCTTCAACACTATATTCTCTTTCACAATCATCATCGTCAAGAACACCATCGTTCACAGCTTCTTTTCTCGTCACTATTGAACTGTCCTCATTTTTTGCTTTTGAATTCTCCAAGCAAGACGGAATCTTTGTATCACACAGTTTATCAAGATCCAATTTTGAACAAAACCCATTTTTAGGATCACTCGATTCCCCCCTAAAACCACATAGAAACTGAACCAGAGACTTACCATGCCAGGTAAACTGCAAAAACCTCAACCCTAAACAAAACAAAAAAAACAGCCACAAAAAATTGAAAACCGACGAGAAATACCTAAACACAAAAAACCCACCTTTGAATCGACCGTTTTGAGTCAGAACCTTCAAGTATGATACGTAATCCATCATAAACAGCCCCAGAAAAGCCAGCAAGATTCCCTTGTACAATTCAAGAACAGAGCAAGTGACAATCAACTAACAAACACAACCCAGAATCCGCATGTGGGTCCAATACTAGTAAATTCCTCTCGTTCTATATCCTTCAATTAAATGTCGAAACCTCTCAAAACTTATGACCATGACCATTTAACCAATGAAAGCCCATCAAATATGGAAATCCTTTTTGTATGATAAACAAGAAAGAGAGGAAGGATATGCCAAATTGTAATTAAGGCGTTAATGTTTTGAGGAGTAAAATTACTAGGCAAGTAGAAGTTTTGTTGTTAGTGACCTTCATCTATATTAGAGAGAGCCTTGATACAGAGACAGCTAAGAGAGGGATTGGTGTGCTGGGGTAAGTGAGGGAGTGTCCGTGTGTGTGACTACGAGCGAAAGGAGGGGTATATATAAGGAACCGAACTATAAGCGAGAAAATCGAGGGATTTCCTTTTTTGAAGAAAACAATTATTGAAGTTATTAAAATTTCCACATGCTTGATTTTTTTTTCTTTGTTTTGCTTCGAGAAAAAAATTATCATTTCTAACATATCCAATAATCTAATAATAGAAACTAATTAGATCATTCTACTCATCGTGGATTGAATGGATATTTATATCCAAGTTTTGTTAATATGTTTTTAATAAAAAATTAAATCATATTAAAATTAATTTAATATAACATGATTGATTTGACAAATCAAAAAGTAATTTAAATAATTAATAAAAATATAATTTAACTAATAAAATTAATAGCTGGTATTTCATTTCCATTAAATAATCAGACCAGAATGCTATCTATCAGATGTTTTACATCATCTAACCTGTAGATTCTTTACTAAATTTATAACTCGTTATTCTAGTATTCACGAGTTTACCTGAAATGTCCTAACAAGTAATTAATCACAGTGCTGTACAAACTCGAAATCATGTTAGATATTGCCTGTATTGAAATGCATTCTGTTGGAATTCATGTTAATGGCCTCAATTTCTACTGTCCTGTTTTGGTTTCGAATCATTGCAGACTCTCATTGAAGTAGAGCTGGCTCTTCTTCAGGACACACTTATTGCTCAGGAATTTGGAGTTTTTGTTTGTGGTGTCTTCTTTTCTTTTTTATGGCCTTTTGTTTTTTTATTAGAGATTGGGGGGCAAGGAAGGGGGAAGGGTTTTTGGGTGGGTAAACTTGTTGACCAAGGGTCATCAGAGAGCTTGGAGGCCACGTAAAATACATGTTTATCAAGACTTTTTTCAGAGCATGAATCTCAAATCATTCTCTTTCTCCCTCTGTCAAATACATTTGTCCGCAGCAATGGGACTCAAGGAAAACAAGGAGAGCAAGATCAAACAAGTTCCATTGTCCAACAAAGAAGCCAATAGCCAGAATTTATGGCCAGATCTTCCACAGCAACTTCTCCACTTAATAGCACGTGAGTCGACTTCTTTCCGCAACATTTGTTACAAGGGCGTGACGAAGTCATGGAGAGCAGAATCTTACAGGTGCAGTTCACGAAATCCTACTCCACCATGGCTTCAGGTTTTTTTTCATGACAACAAAGGTGCTGATAAGCAACCTCACATCTTCAATATTGCATTTAAGCAGATGGGATTTTGGTATTGGAAAAGGTGCTGGGATTTTGATCGGTATCCTAAGTTACATTTTCTGGGATCTTCCCATGGTATATTAGTGGCTAAAGGTCATGATGTGTGGGATCCAGTTGGCGGTTCACGGTGGCGTCTCCCACCATGGGATTCCAGGGATCCATTTATATGTGCGTTTTTGTCTGCATCACCATGGCAATATACTCTGAAGATGGAATGTTTTGTTCTAGTTTTGACAGGAATCAGTCATCCAGCTTTTGTTTTCTACCAAATCTGTGGGGGCTGGAAAAAGCATGCATGGATAAAAGCAGACTGCACTATTGTAGATCCCAATTGCTCGAACCCGTCCGAACGACGTCATTTTATGCGATTTACGAATGCCATTGGGTTCAAGGGAAAGTTCTACGCTTTGAGTTTACAAGGAACTCTTGCAGTTATAGAAAATATTGATTCTCATTTGAGGATTACAGCTTTGGGTAAGAAAAGAGCCATCCCTTCTGACTCATCATTGCATTTTCGAGAATTAATGGTCGAATCCGGTGAAGAAGTCCTGCTAGTTTTTCTCATCTCTAAAGCATCTTCCAACATTGTGGATTCGGTAGAAGTTTACCAGCTTGATGTTGACGACCTCACGTGGATTAAAATGGAGAGCCTCGGAGATCGAACATTGTTTTTGGGCTCTAACTGCTGTATGTCTGTGTCCGCAAGCAAAGTCGGATGCAAGAGAGATTGTGTCTATTATACTCATCGCTCTGGTGATTATGGATGGTGGGTGTATGACTTGGACAAGGCGACCATCTCTCCGGCCAGTTAGGATGATTCCAGTCTACCCAAAAATCTCCTGTTCGTCTTCAGCCATTATAGCACCAAAAGAACAAATTAATTTTTATTTCACAAATGCTAAAACTGATGTAATACATAGTGACTTCAGGTGCATTTTACTTTTCAAAGCTGCTTTTTGGATGAATGCAATAGAAGGAACTGTGGGCACTAGGCTGCCATGACTTGGAATAATCCATTTGATGTTTTTTTCCTTTTTGATGCTTTGCCAACCCTTTGAAATAGCATGAGTTTTAAGGTTATGTAATAAATAGAACTTTTACATGTTATTCGGAAGTAATTTTTTATTGTAATTGAATTCAATAATAATATTTATTTAAATTTAAATGATAAATACATTGAATTTAAATATTTTAAAGGATATAAAATTCATTTTATTTTTTATATTATTTTTATCACTATCATCTTATTTCTTAAAAAAATTCTCAAAAAAAGATACGGGTAAATAGATATTTTACAAAAGCTAATCTTAACATTAATTTTTTTTAATTGTAAATCAAAGAGGCTGACCTCTAATTTATTTTTGTATTATTTTTTGAAATAAAATTTTATCATAACATTTAAAATAATTATTAACATAATATTTTTACTAAAATTTATAAATTGAATTAAATTTAAAGGATTGCAAATATGCTGTTAGAGACTTCTCAAAAGGACTCAAGGACTCCTAGGAGTTTTAAGAGTTATCTTAGCACCTTCTCCCGTTGGAAACAAAGGAATAAATTGAGCCGGAGGCCCAACAATGATTATTTGATCAAAGATATGTGATTGCAGACTGTTATGGGCTTAGTCCCAATAAATGGACAAAAATATTTTATTTTTATTTTTAAAAATTTATTCTTAACATTAATATAATAAAACAATAAAAAATATTAAAAAAATTAAATTTAAAATATTATTAAACTTTGGCTATATTGTTACCCCCAAACGAGCTCTAAGTATCATTATGAACAATAAAATTTTAAATTAATTTATAATGAAAAACAAAAATACCAGTGTTATGGATATGTTATAAACATTTTAAATTTAAAAAATAAAGAGATGATGTTTGTATTTAGTATAGTAAATTAAATTTTTTTAAATTGATAAATCAAAGAAGAGATATTAATGCTAATTAAAAATTAAAATAGAAAATTATTTTTTTATATAAAAAAAATATGCACATGCAAATAAACATACCTTAATTATTCTTTTTATTCTATATATTTTTATTTACCTTAAAAAAGGTTAGATGCTGCCAGGCTTGGCAGCACTTTCAGCTTGTTTGCAGGTAAGATACAAGAGAAAATGAGAGTTTTGAAGGAAAGAAGAATTTGGTCTTGTAATTTTTTCAGGGTTATTCGTTTTACCTGGTTCGAATCCTGGTCTTCCTAACCACCATTCTTTATACTAGAAAAATAAATAATGAAATTTATTATAAATCAAAATATTTAATTTTTATTCATGAAAATCTTCTCGTCAAAATGTTACCACAATCATTTAAATAAATAAAAAAAACTATAATCTAAATAGAAAAATAAAATAGAATCCAAAATTAAGTATCCTAATAAATTTATTCTCCGCTTGAATATTAAAACTAACGAATCCTAACAAATTTAACAAATAAATAAATTTGTATCTCATGTCAGAAAAAGGATCTCACTTCCATTATTGAACAAGGCCAGAAATCGCTTCTGAGATTGGACAAAGACCTTTGTTAGAAGCTAACAATTAGCAAATTAGTGCCACTTCCTGGAGGGGAAACCTTAATTGTGACAAGCTATAATTATATATTAATTCAAGCTCAAATCCGATAGTATTAAATCCTTCTATATTTTAAATTGTTTAAATAATGTGAGTGCTTATTATTTTAGTGGTCAGGAAATGTGAACGCCTTCTATTTTAATGAACTTGCAAGCATACGATCCCCACCTCAGCACGTCTATATATATATATATATATATATATATATATATATAAAAAGCCTGTCCAACCATTCTAGTGGCCAACCATTGAAGTAGAAATTGGCTTTTTCGCCTTCATTTCCCACTAAATAAACAAAGATCCAGTAGTGTGTGAGTCTTTAATTATATTTAGTTTTGGACGTCAGGAATCAAACTAAATAAAATAATAGTAATAATAATAACTTCTACCCCACGCTCTCTTGAATTAGACATTGTGTCGCGATTTTTGCAACATTTAATTTATTTATTTTTATATTTTTAAATTGTTTTGATGTAATAATATCAAATATAAATTATATAAAAAATAAAAATATATTATTTAAATGTATTTTCAAGTAAAAAATACCTAAAAAGATAATTATTATCACAATATCAAGTACTTTTTTTAATTTTCAATGGTATGACTTTCTAATGCATGTTAAGCTAGCATCAATAATATCATGTATTAATAAGTGAAGTGTTCTTGATTTAAGCGCTCTTCAGTGATTCTATTTTGTATATCCTTTAATATTTTAAATTTATATTTATCATAGTTTTAATAACAAACTGGTTCCATCAATAATTTTAAATTCATGTTCTTGATTTAAGAGCTCTTCAATGATTCTATTTTGCGTGTCCTTTAATATTTTAAATTTATATTTACCATAGCTGTAATAACAAACTAGTTTCATCAATAATTTTAAATTCATGTTCTTGGTTTAAGAGCTCTTCAATGATTCTATTTTATGCATCTATTAATATTTTAAATCTGTATTTACCATAACTTTAATAATAAACTGGTTCGATCAGTAATATCTTAATTATTATTAAAAAACAAAGAGGCTAGTATCAATAACAATTATGAGGTGTTTGGAAGAGTGATAATGATTGTTTTTAAGTAATTTTTACTCGGAAATACATCATAATTATTCTTTTATTTTTAAAAATTATTTTTAATATCAATAAATCAAAAATAATTAAAAAATATATAAATAAATTAATTTCAAATAAAAAAAATCAAAATTAAGAGAAACATGTTTTTCTCAACGATAATACTGTAATTAGTGCTAATTTTATTATGAACTTAGCGCCGATCGAGCAAGAAACTCTGATCAGCTTACAGATTTACACATGTGGTAATTAAGACGAAACGTTATTCTACTTCGATGAACAATTTGAGAAATCAGCCAAATGCAAATCAACCTCAAGTGGCAAGAACTCAAGTTTTTATCTGTTCTCCAAGGTGAAGAGGCTTTCTAGTTCAAGTTTCTAGTGTGGGGACTTTCCAAAGACGGATGTTGTGGCTCGCACGCACGCTCGTAGCTGGTCAATGCACTGATCAATGATTGTGTTGATGATGGACACTTGGCTAATCTCTTACCTGCAAAGCATGGAGCTTTGTTAATTACTTTAATTAAGTACTATTAATTCAATGACCTAGCTAATTGGCGATTAAGGAAACATCGTATCTCTATTGGACAGCGGAATCTCCGTCACGTGGTCTCATCCAATCAAAGGTTGAGCTCTCAAAACTTGCCCCAAGTCGCATATTTAATAATATTTTGGTGTATTAGCTGGTGCAGTCATTACATAAGGCTGTGTGGGTACTGAATAAAGTGATCATCGGTGTTTCTTGAGCGATAATGTTCCCTTTTGCATCCCTCTTGGTACCGAGGGATAATTTTCTTTTAAGATTCGAGATTTGAATTGGTTTAGCAGTCTAATTAAGCTTATCTCCCCCTTTTCTGTTTCTTTTCTTCTTCGTCTTCTTCTTCTTCTCCTTCTTCTTAATTATATTAAGTGCGTTCATTCATGTTTGCGCACAAACAAACACACCTTGTCCCAGGATAAATCATCGCTACAAGTTATAGAACCAGTTTTAATTAATTCAGTCCAATCTTAAAATTAGCTAGAAGAATAATAATTTAATCATAATTTTAATGTAAATATACAATAGGGTAGCCAAATAACATAACAAGAGAGAGATCTTGTGTATTAAGGTACACACAACTAATGTTCTTTTGACATGACAGTACTATTATATATTAACGAGTTGGGTCATGTTAAACATTGTCAAAAAATCACCTCAATCTAATAATTTATATGTTGTTAGGTAAGGTTATAAGATATGATTTATTGTATTCTTTAACACTCCTTCTCAAGCGAAAACCCTTTGGGTTTAAACTTGTACATGTCCACATTATTTTATACTTAATTTTTATCAAATAAATAAAAATGATGAGATTCAAACTCGTGACTATTTAGTCAACAAGACTATAATACTATATCAAAAAACTATCTCAATTGAATAGCTTAAACTATTATATGAGATTTTAAATTATAATTTATATTTTTCTCTATTAAACATTAACAAACATGTTGAACAGGTCATGAAACCTGCGAAAAAGAGGAATACATTGTTTATAACCAGATAGGCATACCTAACCTCCCCATCGACATAAAGTCCAGAGGGCCTTCTTTTAAAAAATGGATGAAAAATGATGTCAATATTCCGATCTACAAGCCGATAGAGTGGGAGAGAAGCGTGACTCATGCAAGCAATTTATGGTATTCAATGATATATAAAACATTATAAAATACCTGGACAAAGTCACACAGATAAATATATACCTTAAAGAATCGAGCCCTAACTAATGAGATTCAAAATTTTTTCGAAGAAGAATCGTATGTAATTAATTAGCTATTCAAAATAATCTGATTAGTTGTTATATATTTAGTTACTCTTTCCTCCAAACTAAGCACTGGGAAAATTGTATAACTTGATCTTAAGAACAGCAGAATTTCTCAAATTCTATCGGCCTCGTTTCCCAAAAGCTGCTAACAACTTTATATATGGCGTGTGCCTCCTTGAAAGCACAAAGTTCATTGACAAATAATATTGTACACGTCAATTAATTCGTTCAAATCTTAGAATAAATTAAGCATGATGGAAATCTTTATATGTATGTCAAGTTTCTAATATATCTTTTTATCAAGATTCTTAAACCACTGAGATTTGCTATGTGATCTGCACACAAAACACCTTCATTAATTTGTCTAGGAAATCTTGAGGGATGTCAATGGTTGAATTAAAGATGTAATAACAAGTTGAGATATTAACTTATTCATCATGTAAGAACATAATGAGCTCGAGCATAAATAGAATTAATTAATCAGAAGATATGTGTGGAGAACATATTCTTCTGCGTTAGTCATCTTCTGATCACCAGAAAGCAATTCTTTTCCCTTTTTGATGAAAAAGAAAACTAGTGGGTATCTTTTTTTAAGTACTTAATGCAGTGACCAAAAGAGCAGAACTTAGCTACACTATCTCTGTGTGTTTTCTTGTTGTTCCTTTTGGCTTCGGAGTTGTACCAGCGGTTGCTTGTTCATGACAGGTGCAACTGCCATCCAACAGCCTGGAAACAAAAAGGAGCAGAGATTACTTTTCTGCTTCCGAATTTCTGTATCCTCGTTATCTTTTTGCCTGTTTTGGTAACCATACCGAAGCTAATTCTTTGTCATCTCACAACTAGGCGTTTTTAACTCGCTTTTTGATAATTACGTTAATACTTTCTTTTCCCCTCGAAGCATGCATACTCTAGCTAGCCTCGTTACATTACTTTTCCTGTATAGCCACTGCTACAGCAAATGTGATGGAGCGAGCATTAGTCGCCAAACATGCCGTAAATCATTCTCCACAAGCTTCTTCGATCCCTGGTCCTAATTGGTGTCTTTCGGTTCCGATCTATATGTGATAACTTTTTTTTTTTTCTGTCTTGAAAGGTCACCACCCGCACGTCGCTTCCAATTAATTGGAAGCTAGAAATGCTCAAGCAACATATATTTGTCAAATATTTCTAAATGGGTGGTGGAATATTAGTAGATAGACTTCTGATCCAGCGAAGGCATGATAAAAAAAACTAGTGGATATATATAAAAAAAAAAACTAGTGAATATTTGAGACTTAAATGCGAGTCCATACTAGAGAGAGGGGGGGGGAGATTAAGCCTATCGCGTTGTGCAATATTCTAATGGATACTCGAAAGAAAGAAAAACACTTCACTGTAGCCGTTGTGTTTGTATGAATTGAAAGAATGAGACCCTGTGAGAAAATCCAGTCAATTTAACCCAATATTTGTCAATTTCAGGCCATTCCAACCATTTGGTAACAGAGCGAGGACGTCTATTGAGACTTGCAGTGACGGAATGGTGACGGAATGTAATTTTCAATGCTCAGGCGGCAAGGGAATCATGATGCCCGCCTCCCAGATCTTTAAGAAACTAAATTAACTTCCATCCTCGTATTTATGATTTCTCAGGTAAAGACCTTCTAAAAAGTGTACTTGTTACACCTGTAGCCTTATCTCCTACTTTATATTTATTTTCATCTTCGCCATTGCATGTTTCTCATGCTGGCCCCCTTCAAGAGCAGAAATCTGAACATGAAAATAAAAAGAGCTTGAAGTATATAATATAAACTAAATGATTATTTTTTGTAGGTTAGATAAAGATAGGGGAAATGGCTGAAAGCAAGAGCGATTCAAGATTTTCTTACTAATTTGTTTGAATAAGAAGATCGAGTCAAATTACCAAGATTATTTTCCTCAAGGGCTACTTTACTGATTGGGGACAAATACAGGGTCTAAAACGAGGAAGAATACTTGAGCAGCTGCTTTCCTAAAATAAGAAAAAAAAATATACAAAAATAAGGAAACAAGTGCAAAAAAAGGCAAGGCCCGGTTTTGGTAACAGCACGTGTCGATAATCTATTAGATAGACAGCTAAGCAGGAGTCGGGGACCCAGGTACGAGGAAATCATATTCTCCACTTGATGGAGTAGCGCTATCAATCATACTCGCTCTCAGCTACCGACATTTGTCCCTAGCAATCTTGCGTCTGCTTCTTAACTCCTTATTTGATTCTCTTGACCCTGAAGAATGGTCAATTAAGACACCTTGGTTGGATTAACCACTTAATTAAAAGAAAGAATTTGTTTTAATCTCTCATCAAAGGCCAAAACACCCACTTTCAACTTTCCACATAAAGCAAAAGATTGGCGTCCTCAACATTTCTCCAAAAGAGGAGCAGCAGCTACTCTTCCTCCATCCATTCTCCATCACACCTCCAGCACAAGTAAGCTTCTTTTCTCCTTTCTCCTTTATTTATTTTTTCTTGCTTTTTTTCCCCTGATAAATAGTAAACTCCCTATTTATAGACTTTTCTTTAATTATCTATTTACATGAAATTACTTTCCGTTTATTCTCGCTTAATAATAGACCAATTACTCTCCTATATCTAGACTAATTAATACCACGTCTTCATTTTTCTATTTTTGAAAAAAAAAAAAAAACATACTGTTTCATTCCCTATAGTTTGTGACCCCTTCACTTTAGTTGTGTATTTTTTATTTTTTTTTGTGGAGTATTTTTTGGAAGGATCCCAACTTTTTATTGCAATATACCATCAATTTGTTTTTTTGGAGATTCTTTATCAGCACTAATCAATATATTAATTCAAGAAGGATTTTTCCTGTAATGTTTTTGACAATTGACTTGGTTGTGAATTCAGATCTTGGATCTACCTAGCAATAAAAGAAGAGTGAGAAAACCCCAGGATCAGCAAGATGGGGAGAGGAAAGATTGTGATACGCAGGATCGACAATTCGACGAGTAGGCAAGTAACTTTCTCCAAAAGAAGAAATGGGTTGCTTAAGAAGGCTAAGGAGCTATCAATCCTTTGTGATGCAGAAATTGGAGTTATTATCTTCTCCAGCACAGGCAAACTCTATGACTATGCAAACACTAGGTCAGACCTCTCTCTCTCTCTCTCTCTCTCGCTCTCTCTCTCGATCGATCGATCTCTCCTCTTCTATTTCTTTACATTTTGGTTTATACAGTATGATTTAATTAACAGTAATTAGTTCACTCGTATTGATTTGCTTGCTCTTAATTTATCCTCCATCTCCATCTTTATCGTCCTTTTCTCCTCCTCTTTCACAAAATAAGCAGTTCCCATGCTCAGGTAATTAGAATTTAATTTTTACATAAAATACAGCTTCTAAAATATGGTTCATAGAGATAATTAAGGTTATTGCAAAAAATAAAGTTACAACTTTATTTCGCGAGAGCTTTCCAACCCGAAGACCACCTTTTTCATCCGCATGCATGTTATTGCCGGCCGACACCTTTCTCATCGGGGATTCAAGGTGATCAGCCTGGTTATTGTTGATTCACATCCATTTTGTTTGGCCACATATATAAGCAGCTTATTGCAGATGGTAATGGCTGTAGTTTGAGTCTGAAAAATAAGGAGCTGCAGCATATGAACACTGTTTCACTGTTTCGGAGTGTCGGTAGAACCTTTCTCATCGGGAATTCAAGGTGATCAGCCTGTTTACTGTTGATTCACATTCATTTTGTTTAGGCACATAAGCAGCTAATTGCAGATGATAGTGGCTGTAGTTTAGGTCTGAAACACAAGGAGCTGCAGCATATGAACACTGTTTCCCTGTATCGGAGTGTCGGTAGAAGTTGTTTTTTAAAATATTTTTTTATTTAAAAATATATTAAAATAATATTTTATTTTATTTTTAATATCACCACCTTAAAATATCTAAATACACATATAAAAAAATAATTTAAAATTCAAAAAAATTCTTAAAATATCAAAAGTTTAAATTCAACATACAACTAGGAAGGGGAAACATATATTTACTAGGTTTTAATGTTATTCACCAACTACTGGCTAGACAGTACTGCATAGTAGGGATAAAAAAAAAATCGAATTAACCGATTAAAAAATCATAAAAAAATTCTGGTTTGGTTTGATTTCAGTTTTTAAAATCTGAAATTGATTAAACTGAACCAAACTGAACCGGTTCAACTAGAATAACACTTAAAAAAAACAAGTATAAGTATTTTCTAACCCTAAATATAAATGCATTCTCAGCCTGTTAGCTAGCAAGGTAGGCATCTAAAGAGGCCTGTTTGTCTGTTTATGGAAGGTGGATGGGTGATTGGGAGATGGGTGGTAGTTTAGGAGTGGGAGGAGGCTGTGTGACTAACCTTGAGGTAGAGAAATAACTGGTGGTGGCCATGGATGGTCAGAAATAGAAGTTAGCAGAAAAAACAGGGATGAAAGCAGAACAGAACCAAAAAGATATTCTGGGGACAAGACTTAGATCAATGAGAGCTTTCAAATAGTGATATATTCAAAAGATCCGAACGGTCAGTTTTTTGTGGGGGTTAAGGCACACAACATATCTAAAATTGGATATGATCCAACGATGGACAGAGAAGATGTTCCTCCAGCAGCACAACCTCTATCTAATCACCAATTCCAGAGCTTCTAAATGCATTTCTATTTGAACCAGTTTGGTTGGAAAAAAAACAAACCGAACCAAACTAAAATTAATTGGTTTGAACCAGTTTTCGGTTCGGTTCAAAAACTTTTTTAAAAAAATCAGTTTGATTGTTTATTTTAGTCCAAAACCAGATCAAACTGAAAGTGCTCAGCCTTACTGTATAGCTATAGTACAGATCAATAGTGTTTTAACGATTATTTTTTTAGATATATATTATGTGTCTATATTTAGATGTGACTCTTTTTAAAAACATTCATAATAACTTAAATTAATCTTAATTGTTCAAATTTACCCTTGTCCTATCTAAACATTTACCCTCTTATTTTTTGAAAGTTTGTTCATCGGTTCATGTAGTATAGACTACACTAGTATATTTGCCGTGCTACACTTATGGGATGGATTAAAAAATTGAATATAAGACAAGGTGTTTAGGTAGTACGAAGTGATTTGATATTCTTATTAAACTTTGCCTATCAAGCAACTTTAAAACACTACCTAATATAAATTTAAAAATAAATTGTGTAAAAATTATTTAAATGTGAAATAATTGACTTAACAAGTCTAAAAATAATCCAAATAATTAATAAAAAATATGATTTAACTTAAAAAAAATTATGGTGATAATTTTTTTTAATATTAAAATAATAATATATTAAATTGACTGGATTTTGCAACTTAACCCGCGACCTAAGTTATGGATTTAGTAACTTACTGTAACTATTTTTTTAAACTATTATAAATTATTTTTTACTTAATTATACGATAATAAAAATGGATGCTTGCAAAATCGAGCATAGACTAAACATAAGGATATTTGTTTAAAATTACGATAATCTCATAAAAATAAGTTGAAATAAATTATAAAGACCAATACAAAGTTAACTAAATATTGAAGAATAAAATAAAAATGAATCTAAATTTAATGTTGAAAAATAAAATTTTAAATTTTAAAAAAAAAGAGAGAAAAAGAGAAAAAAAAAAGGTCTCCTTCACTGTTTATATGAACAGTAAAGGGTGGTTCATGCCTAGTTTTTTAAGTATGTGGTGGAAGTGGGATATGTAGTTGTTTCAATTCAATTATAGTGTTCTACATCTTTGCCTTCAAGGCTTATAAATCCAAATCCATCTCTTGTTAATCCCACTTTCATTTGCATTGCTTGGATATCAAGACCTAGGCAATGTTCTTTTCCTGTGAGGATAGCAACGGTATGCAACACAAAAGCTTCTGGGAGGACCAACGTACACAATACATACATACGTACATACATACATACATACATACATGTGTGTATCAGTGTGCACTGTGTAAAATCTAATAGTGAGAAAGCTTTTACGTACATGGGTTTAATTAACATGCGTAGCATTAGGTTTTTCCAGTAGTGCTAATGGAAAACTTGCATCACGGTAAAGAACCTTGATGATAGTGAGGATTCCGGGCCTTTTTGCCTAACCAATATTATCGAGATATAAAGTAAAAAAAAATTTAACTGAGAGGTATAAAGTAAATTGTCCGGGGCGCAAATACATATAGAATGAAGTTTTTACTCGGGTCTATAGGGTGCATGGTTCAAGAGAAAAACTGTTGATACACCTGTGCTGGGACTTGGGAACCAATGATATTCATGCACCTTCAATATATACACATTAACCGAATCAAACCCTTAAACAAGTTTACCAATTGCATAGGATTAATTAAAATAACTATAGAGAATTTTATGTAATAAAATTATCATCTTTGAATGTTAATCAAACGTACATTTGTTTTATTAACACCTTTTAAATTTTCAATTATGCTTTGTCGGCTTCATAGTTTACTCTTTATTGTTCATGATGCGTACGCTTCTTTATCATTTTCATTATGTTTATATTTCCTCTTTAGTTTCCTTTGCGAGCTAGGTTCAGTATAGAAATTGTTCATGAACTTGAATTATGAAATTTAAAGGATCGGCAACGATCAATCAGTCAAATTCAAAAAGAGATGGTCATATTTGTCAAGTAATGCTAGAAATGAAATTTGAATAGCAACAGGTCTAAGAAAAACGTAAGGTTAAGAAATTAGAAGGCATGATAAATAAACCTGTAGAACACAAAATTAAAGCATAATTGAAATTTGTTTCATCACTATTCTGTGCGGATGATGAAGATCTCCATATATATATAAAAAGAGCTTAATCAACTAAATAACAATTTAAATAATTAGAATTTAGAGCCTAATAGTTTTTCCTAAATAACAATCATATAATTAATGATAATGAATGAGTGAACACCTCATAGAACACGTATCTATGAGATTGAGCGTTTGAGAATCCATTTTATATTGTGGTTAGAATTGTGTTTTGTCCCAACCATAATTTATAAATGTTTGGTTAAAAATTTAAACTTTAATTTAGAGATGGATTCTATTAAAAATTAAAGTCATACCATTGGTTTTGCTAAAGCGAAAAATTGCTATTTTTCATTGGCTACGTTCCACACCACTTACTCTCTATTGCCATTTAACTCTTCACTATTCACTTTACAAAAGTGAGCAGTGCAAAGTGAATTTAATTCACTTTGCACAGTTTGGCTGAATCCACTGTTCATGGCTAGATCGGGTTCGGCTCGAATCTAAATATATTAAATTGGATCCAACCCAATAAAAAAAAACTATTTTTTTTTAATTTTTAATTGTGTTTATTCGACAAACTAATGTTTAACATTATTCAATGACACTACATAAATTAGAAAAAAATCGTATGATGGCATAGCATTTATAGAATTTGATCGTAATCACAATTTTATTCCTAATGATATTTTGCTTGATTTTGTTGAACGCTCTAAAAACCATGAAAACTTTAGTTCTTGTTGGATGAATTTATATAAAGTATTATTTATTTTATGATGTAATAACAGTAGTCATAGTTCGACTAAATCCACCATTCCCAAACCTAAATATATTAGACCGGGTCCAACCCAGCAAAGAAAACCAATTTTTTAAATTTTTAATAGTGTTTTATTTGAAAAACTAGTGTTTAACATTATTCAATAACACTACATAAATTAAAAGAAAATTGCATGATTACATAGCATTTATAGAATTTGATTGTAATTCTAATTTTATTCCTGATGATTTTTGCCTGATATTGTTGCACGCTCAAAAAACCATAAAAACTATAATCTTTGTCGGATGAATTTATATAAAGTATTATTTATTTCATGATATAATAGCAGTAGTTAACTCTACAATATTTAAATTAAAAACCATCAATATTAATATATATCTTTTTTAGTTATTTTATAACCTCAATTTGAAAAGTATTTTTAACCAAATACATTAAACTATTTTTTATTTAATTTCAATTTCAACCACAACTTTAACCAAACATATATATATACATACTAAACCAATACCACAAAAAAAATTATAAAACATTTTTTTTTAAATAACAACCATAAAAATTATCCCAATACTAAACTCAAGTCTGACCAATAGCCACCTATAATTAATCCCCACGTATAATTGTAGCTTCTCTAAAAAAAAAAATGTCCTTTAAACTATGGCCTCTACATAGGAGTGATTAAGAGTGATGTGATATATCCATAATATTTATATTTCATGTAACAAAAAAAAAAACATAAGTATAATTAACCTATCCTTCGACTGCTACTTGTTTTTCCAAATTTTTCTCATAATTTAGATTCAAAACATATATAAAACTTACCACTAGACATCTCACCCTGCATGCAATACTTAATTGTCTTTATAGTTTATACGAAAAATAAAGGATGCCTTTGATTTTCACTTAAAAGATATATAGACATGTATGTGCAACTTTATTTTAGATTGGAATCAAGAAAATTGTTTAGATAAAGAAGAAGAATAATAAAGGGCTTTTGACGTTGAGTGCCTTGTGTCGCTTCCACCTCTTCCATGAAGATCAATGTCGTTCCCATATCTAGCAAGTTATAATACCAATATCCAAGAGAGTATATGCATCCTCAATTTCTTATATTTGCGTACTTTAACGGTCTGTTTTTGTATCACTTCCTTTTTTTTCCCTCCTTTTACCATGTTGATTGTCCCCTCCCCTTCTTTTCTTGTCTTATCAAAAGCCGCAACTCGTGTTAGTATGATGGTTTTAATTTTTAGTTTTTGATTTCCAGAAGTGATGGTAATTACTAGTTGTTGTTATTAGTTCATAGCGGTGCATACTGGCCAGAGGTGGTGGTGACTATTGGAGTTGCCGGCGGTGGACGGTTGCTAATATGGTGGTGATGGTAACAACTAGTAAGACACTGGTTGGTGGCACCGGTAGTTGGGCCATATGCCCCTTGAATATCTGTAGTGGTGACAATAAACCAGCCTACGATATAATTGCAGTGGTCACCAAGTGATGGTGGTGATGGCAGCGCCCACTGACCTGTGGCTGTGGTAGCAACCAGCCAAACACTTCACTAATGCACCTAACCTTGGATTACTAGCGTCAATGATGGCGTGGTTAACTGTGGTGACCGGTGAAAATTGTAACATATAGGAAGGTCGCAGTTTAGCTTGCTGCAACCAGCCAATCATGGCGTTGGCTAGGTGGGCCCAGTGGCGGCGGTCACCAGTTGACATAATAAGTCTGTATTCAGCGATGAGAAATTGAATAACGTTGATAAAATCAGGTATTGTTAGTAAAATCACTCTTTTATTTTAAAAAATCAAGCCAATCAGTTGCCAAATTTAGTTTCTTCAAACAAAAAAAACTAAAATATTGGCAACTGTTCATTTTTGGGCTCGTTGAAAACAAAATCAAAGCGCTGAAGACCGAGGGGGGCCACAAGAAAGATATTTGAGTACCTTCTCTTTGCCTGTAACAGAGACCAAGGTCCTAGGCCAGTAGAGGGCAATATTCTACACCATACTTCCGTTACAGCCTTGAGAAGTGACAGGTAAAGGTAAAGACAGGGTGCGCCAGCAACTCTCATTTGTTCACTTGGATCTAAACTGTAAATCATTCGATCAGTGACCAGAAAATATGGAGACAGTATCCCAATTTAACATGCAAATTTGAAAAGGCATTGATAGGGGCATCAATTAGTTACATAACATCAGATGCGCTTTAGTTTTCTTTCAATTGTGAGCATGCGTCCCGCTTCTAACTTGTGGATTGCACCTTACTAGTATCATTAGTTCATGAAATTCCTGGATGCAAAATTCGAAGAATTATCACCACAAAGAAGAAACCATGACTCTTTTTTTAACTTCCTGCTCTCATACAGTATGAAGTCCATCATCGACCGCTACAACAAACAGAAGGAGGAGCAACAGCAGCTGTTAAATCCTGCTTCGGAAGTCAAGGTATGTACTCCACCAAACACCCCTTTCACTTGGCAGCTTTTACAGCATGCATAGTGGCATATGCATTTGAGTAGTTGAATTACTTCAGAAGAATTGCTGTCAATGGCTCTAAAGGTCAGTCTGTACAGGAACAAAATTCACAAACACTAGATAGATTATAATAACTGTATGTCGAGGAGATGGCTCCAAGACTAAACATCGGATGGCATCATTATGGTTCCAGGTCATATACAATAGAGAAGCATAGAAGATCATCAACTCTGAGCTATCATTATCATACCATGCATGAGGGTCACCATGAATGATACGACCTTGTAACGGGCCAAGACGTCCACTTTTAACTTTCTGCAACCAAATATGGCAGTAAATCACCATACAGGATCATTTACAATTTTAAAACATTTCATTACTTTGTGTGCAAAACTCTGTACACACACAACCATGCGATTCAAAATGTTTTTTGGTTTATAAATATATTATGATAATTTTTTTTAATTTTTTAAAATTTACTTTTGACATGCACATCTAAAAACACAATAAAAATTAAGTTTAAGCAAAATAAAAATAAAATAAAATATTCTTGAAATGGAGGTTTGGCAGCAAAATGACAAACACACCCAAGTGTTCCGTGTAGATTGTTGCGTGACATTCAAATTTCTAAGGCAGTCACTTCTTAATGCAGCTCTCATCAATTCTATTCTACATGAATTATTGTTTGTCAAATGATGTGTGCTTCATTTAGTTTTGGCAAAGGGAGGCAGCAAGCTTGAGGAAGGAACTGCAATACTTGCAAGAATGCCATCGGTAAAGTTATTAATCACCCAATATTCTCAATAGATGATCTCAACAACACATCACCACTGGAATTGAAATGATGATGTGTAGGTTTTTCTGATCAAAACATTTACAGCCGTGTAACCTTACTGGCAAAAATATCTCTAAATGTTTCATATCATTGATCACAGTTGCCGCCACATCCGCCAGAAACGAAAAGCTACCAGACTTTTTAAGTATTTATGAAGAGGGTTTTTTTTAGCACCATATTCATGGACGAAGACTCCGGCACCACACCTAATACTTTGCCCCTGTGACATTGCAGGCAATTGATGGGAGAAGAACTGTCTGGTTTGAGCACCAAGGATCTACAGAATCTAGAAAACCAGCTGGAGATGAGTTTGAAAGGAGTTCGAATGAAAAAGGCAAAGCCTCCCTGATCTCAAGATCACTTTTTATATGCACATGCAGCATGCACATAATGCTGACGCAGCCTTTTTCTTTTTACACAGGAACAAATTTTAACTGATGAAATTAAGGACCTGAACAGAAAGGTTTTCCAAGACTATTGACTTCAATAATTCCCGAATTGATTGTAAAGGCATTCTCATGTTCACTGGCTTTCGTGGGCTTCATTGCAGGGTAATCTAATTTATCAAGAAAACCTAGAGCTGCACAAGAAGGTTAAACTCGTCAGTCAAGAAAATTCAGAACTGCGTGAGGTACAAGTCTTGGCAGCACATGAATCACTAAGAAATATTTATCACCTCCCCTTCAGCTCCAAACTTACTTAATCTTTTACCACCAAATAAGGAACCTTGACAGAATATATACACCCAGTCTGTTTCGTAGATTCGTAGAATGCACTCCCAATCCTACAACCAGTTAGTTCTTCAACATCGAATAGAATTTAATGTCTTGTGCATAGGAACCATATCAAGAGCAGTAAGCCATTAGTAAAGTGAAACCTAAACTTCAGGATTTTAGAAACTGAACACTCATAACCGCACTCTTATCCCAGGTTTATGGAAAACAGAATGTGGATGGAGCAAACAGAGCTTCCCAGGCCCCTTGCACAGTAGGAAATGGATGCGACTCCCATGCCCCAATCCACCTCCAATTGAGCCAGCCATATCCTCATAACATCGAGGCACCAGGAAAATCAATGAAACTGGGGTAAGTTCTTTTCACGAGATATGGGAAGCTGTACAACTAATAGTTATGAGAAATTGGCTGAACCATAATCCAATGACAATTCTTTTCAAAATTTGCAACAGGCTGCAACTTCAATAGCAAAAGCAGTTTATATCTGAAGATGGTTATCAATCATCATCCATTAAATTGATCCTAAGTTGAAATGTGCACGCTTTCTAGCGATGAGATCTCAAGCCTCAGCTAAGATAAATATGTTCAGCAGCACGACCATCCTATTTGGTATGATATATTCTATAAAATGTTTAGAGAATAATGTAAATGATTGCTGGACAAGCTATCTGTATCAAATATGCAAGAATGGAAAGCTCAATATGAGTTGGGTACTCTAGATGTCTAAAACATTTAAATGCGATCAACAAAATTGAACTACTAGAAGAAATGTGCTATGTATATATGCTTTGCTTAGTGAAGATTCATAAGACTAAGAGGGAGACTTGTGCAACTGATGATAGTTATTTTATTGGACGATATAATCCATATATGCTTTCCTGTAAAAGCATACATTCTTCGATTCTTTAACTATAAGTTCATGAAAGAACATGTAGGAAGTCAATAAAACAATAATATGCTGCTTGATCTTACAGCATACCAACTTCAAATGAGAGATAGTATAGTTACCAAAACAGAATGCTTGATTTATAATGACAAAAACATGATCCTGTAGTTAAACACAATAAAACCTAGTACATTTGTCATATAGATGCAACAAAATCTATGCATTGAGGGAAAAAATCATAACTAGAACAGGATTTTTCATACTGTAAATGAAGAAAAGCTGCATTTTAGTATCATTAAATGATTAAAGAATAAAAATGCTGTCACAAACTTATGTTCTCTATCAGAAATTTCGTCAACTATAAACCTTGAATAAAGACTAAATTAAACATCACAACATAGATTATGCAGTAATATTGCAAATAAAAGAATACACGCAATATCTCGAGAATACAAGTTCATAAATCTAAAATCGTCAGAAGAATGATTTACAGAATAGATAACCGTACCTCATTGCCCTTTGCCAGGTCTAGCATAGAACTCAGCAGACGAGCTCTAAGCAGACAGGACTCCTCGGTAAATGCAGTGGATAATATCCAATACCTGAAGTTCAAGACCAATCAGGATTCTTTTAAGTACAAGACAGAGCATATAAAAGAATCGTGCTTGTGTGTGTGTAAAGGAATTCAGTAAATATGGGGCAGAGCATCTACCTTAGGCATTGTTCAAAGATTTTCCAGCGCCATGTGCTGTTACCCAAAGCAACATTAGTTTTAACTGTTCTTTTTTTCATATAAGATTTTAGTTAAACTTTTTCCTAAAATAACAAATGGATAACTTTCATGTACAGCAGCTTCTGAGCAGTGTAACTTGCCATTTCCAAGTCTCAGGTAATTCTTAACACAGACTAAAACTTGCCTCTCAGAAATGGCTCATCAATATATAATGGGAAGCCAACAATAAATTCTCCATTTCAAAAGTGAAATTCCAAATGTTGAAGTATACCATCAAACTTCACAATATGAGAAAACAAACAATTGGGAATTGATAGTGACAGAAGCAAGTGATTAAAACCAGAGCAACACAACTGTAAAGGACATTTAGATGTTCATTAGTGGAAAAATCAGAAGACTAGCAAGTACAACCACTGTCAGCAAGCGTGCATGCTGATGCATCTTCCAATATTCATGCTTTACCAAACCTATGTTTTACTCACATGTGTCTACACTACATTAAACAAAGGAGATGGGAATGGATAGTGAGACAATTTTCATGGAACTTGTATTGTTTTGATATCGATTTTCAGATTAAAACTAGACATTAATAAAAAAATAAAAAACTTCCAGTTATCTGTGTTTCCAGCATCTACTGAGTTGCCTTTGCAGTAATCAATATACCTCCACTCATAATAAAAAGATGTGCTGTAAAGATTAAAAAGATAATTTTTTTAAGATTCATGTGTGTGTGAGAGAGAGAGAGACCAAAATTTCTCTTTGAGCCTCCATGCTGTTAAATATTTTAACTTGGTCTTACTTCGCAGACATAATAACACAACCATGAAAAATAAAAATGGAATTACTTCTACAGAATTTTAATACCTGCAACTTAGAGATCCCTCATGTGAGGCACTTGGCAACACATGATGAAGACGGATTTCTTTTAGTTTGTTAACTTGGGTCTAAGTGATTTTGGGCCTCAATTAACTTCAATTTAGGCATTCATTCATAAGTTTGAGTGTGTCAACAAGCAACAACAAAATCTAACCTTTTATGGGCTAAGTTAGTTTTAATCTGGAGGTAACCTTACCCATTCACATTTTCCATAAAGTTACTTTGTACAAAATTCAAAACAGCATCTCTGCAACCCAAGCCAATAACTTTACCGTTGCATAAGCAATGGCCCTTGAGTAAGATGGCTCTCTGAAATCAGGACCACGAGACCAATGTGAGCAAATCTCAACAGTTAAAGTGCCCCCTACCAGAACTAATACAATAATTTAGAGACAGACTGATTAGGAAGTAACGTGTCATAATGCCAGTGGCAAAAAGGTTCTTAATTCCATCAGTTAAACTACATAATGGATTGAGTGAGTCATCAAACCATGTGTTCTCAAATTAATTTATAAAGAATTACTTTGTTTTAGACACATATGAGCGAGATTTATTACATTTAATTTACTTGCTATACTTTTCAGAGAACTGTGTAGTGTTACTGCCAGAAAGTAGTTATAAGTACCAAAATCAATCCATGTCTCCTGAATAAAAGCATATCTTGTTATTTCAAAACCAATAATGGGAAGCTAGTAGCAAGACCGGAACAAGTTTCATGCAATGTAAATGAACATGATCCACAGTGGTTCTTTACTAACAGTTAATAGAACCATATAAATTTTATCTTACAAAACACAAGCCCATTTATTTGAATTTCAAGATTTGATGATGATTATTTTCTTTCAATTTAAGAACATAACATGCAGGCATGATGACATAAAACATGACCTACATGATTGTTACCTGCTTTCCAAGTTACAACCTATCTTGAAAACAAATTTCTTGAATTCTATCATATACAGCACGTAATCCTCAGACAATCATTGTTACACTATAACCTATCTGTTTAAGCAAAAATAGTTTTAAACAACATGATATGAGTACACAATGCTCCCATTCAACAAAAACAAAATGTACACTAAATTCAATCAATAAGCCACTTAAGTTTCCTGATTAAATAAAAAAAAACATTAGGACGTAGCACATGCCATGATAGTGCTGGTTTGGGGAACTCTCTCCTCGGGAATGGGTCCTCTGCTCCAAGGTTGCCAATTGATGATTTTAAAAGCCTTAATAACCCTCAAAACAAAGAGAACATAGTGAAAGACTTGTCTTGAATAAAGCATTGACTAATAGCCTTGTTGGTGATGGAACAGGCTAAACCCACCCGGAGCATGGGGTCCAGTCAATAGACATACCTATTAGGGTTAGGTGTTTTGGCGATGCATGTGAGATGCAAAGTCCTAAGTGGAATGCATACAGGGTTGGACCTAAACTCTTGGCTTTTAGGATCTACTTCTGGGATTCAAGTGGCTTTTCATGCCCAGTACAAGGGGGGTGGACTAGGCTAGAGTTCTTAGAGAAGAAGAGAAGGAGAATGGGGAAGGTGCTCCGTATTGCATTTGTTCAAGTTAGGTAAAGGACTCAGCCACCCTACTGGTATTAAAATACCCGATTTTCATCGAAACATTGAAAAACTGGGCCAGACCCAGTCCAACCATTTTAGACTGAGCTGGCGATGCTCGGCCCAATAAACAGTAGAGGATCTCTCCACTGTTTACACTACTCATAGTAGCATTGAAGCTCGTAACTCCTCCATAGGCACCATAATGCTCGACGGACACCACAGACTACGACCAATGCACTATGCAAACAAGGAAACCAGGCAGAAGGGCTATAATGTATTCATCCTAGGTCATGGAAGAAGGGAGGCAACTCATCCAAAATATAAGACAATAGGGACTTTTATTTTAAGGGGCTCGTAGCCATGATAGGGATCAGGGCAATAGCTTTAGGGCTAGGGAACTCTTAGGGTGTGTTTGTTTTTTAGACAAGTTTTGTGGTTGTGATTTGAAAAAAGCAAATTTATAAAAAGTATTTTTAGTTGTAATTAGTTGGATTTAGATACGTGTTTGGTAAAAACTATGGTTAAAGTTTATGTATAGCAAAAAAACATGTATAAAATACTTGGATAAAATATTTTGGCTTTTTTACAAACAGTAAAAAAAAGACCAGTAAAGAATATTTACGAAACTCAGTTAAAAAACATGTAAAAACTGCTGCACAAAACTTGCGTTTTCTACTCAGTTTTTTAGTGGGTCCCGCAGCATAAAACTCAGTTCTCTTTAATATCAAACATGTTGCATTTAATTCACCGCTAGCTTTAACATGAAAGCTAGCGGAAAACAAACACGGTTTTAATTAGCTTGCTTCCTTTGTGGGTTATGCTAGATATATTTGGCCTTAGGTCACCAATCCACTCTGCTTCCTTCTCTCCTTTCCCTATAGTCTATATTAGCTAGAGGACCTCCACGCATCAAGCCTTGCTGCTTATCCTAATGCACCCATGTTCCTCAAATGGATCTCTTAATTGTTGAGAGGGTTGCCCAAAAGCAGTATAAAAGGCATACCCAGTAAAACTTACAAGTAAACCAGATATAGAGATGGCGACTAGGGTTGCTATTTCCATTATTATATAATAAGAAAAAAATAAGAATTTTCATACTACAATGGATCTATGATAAAATCATTTATTTACAACAGAATGGTATACAAAGTCAACATATCTCAGTTAATAAAAAAAAAAGGCTACACAAAGCATTGAGGGGAGTTCTAGATCTAATCCAAGACAAACTATTGTAGGGGATTTATTGAAACCATTGAATTCGGAATATGGTAAAGTAGCTCCGGGGTGGGAAACTACTCCTTCGATGGGTGTCACAATGGCTCTATTTGCGGTATTCCTTTCTATTATTTAATTTTTTATAATGATGGAATTCAATGAATAAGATTTACAAGAATCACTAAATTCTAGCTTTTCAATACAAAGTGAAGAGGCCAGCAAAAATAGAAAGTATAAAATACAGTTACCAACTTCTAACTTTCAAGTGATATTGACTACCCATAAGGTTTAAAACATGGGGGGTTTGATATATATATATATATATATATAAAAGCTTGTCCTTAAGCATTGAAAGAATAGCAATCATTAGATTGGGCGCAAAATTAAAAAAAAGAAAGAAAACTCTACCTTTACTACAAGAAGCAGGAGAAAAAAGACACAGTGAGCCTACGGCAACTCATATCTTAGAGATAAAATCAGGAGAGCAAGAAATCATAGTCCATTCTGATGAGATGGAGTAAGTGGTGATACAAATGAATAGTCCCAATAAAAATTTCTCTATTGATTGAGAAGTCGCCCATTAAAATGAACCCTAAAATTTCCCTTCTGTACTTTATGGATGTTAAAGCATCCATTAAAAGGAGGGAGAAAGAAACGTTGAACTTGGACATGGCAGCACCCAGAACCATCTATACCTACAACTTTAAACACCATTTACATTCATTTACCAGCTAAACATTACCAAATCAGCAGACAATCATAACTCCATCCAATATGGGAACATAACAACGCTGATGTATAACTCAATAAATCAGCTTTCCTAGTAAAATTCAGAAGGGAACCACTATTTACCATCTCTTGACAGAAGTACCCATTAGCACAGGCTTTATTCTCCTCCACTCCTCTAGGTATACCAGACAACAAAACTCTTTTCTCCCTCCACTAGGATTGCATGGCAACACAAGCATAATCAAATAACCTTGAACAAAGTGTCAGTATCTTTTATGGATGTAAAGACATGTTTCATTTATGAACCTTCTATGCTTAGAAACCTTATCGAGTGATCATATCCTTTAATCATCAAATATAAAGCACAAATCAAAGTAAGAAGTGAAAGGGCCAAATCCCCTCATCTTCTACTTGTTTTCTGCCATCTTAATTTTCTTCAATTAAATTTCTCAACATGTATTGAATCTCAAACTAAATCAAGCAAGCACTAGTTTCGATTGCAAACGGGTTGTCTCCACTACCACTTGTTAAGGTAATCAGTATTGCACAAACAAGTTACTGAGCAAACCGAATTAATAGAAAAATGAAGAAAATGAAGACAGCAATATAAGTGCGGGCACAAGATTTAATTGGTTTGGTAAAATCCTGCCAGCCTGTACATAGAGAAAAAATTTCTTCACTGTTAGGGATAAACACAACACAGCACGATCATTGAGTAATTTTCGAGCTCAGTACAAAAACTCAATTACACCCACTCACATAACCTGAGGAAACCCCTCTCTCATCACTGTGTCCTAAGCCAACACCACAAATTAGGTCACGCCGCTAAACTCTTACATGTATAGAGCTCCCAGAACCACTATGTTGTAACAATTCCTTTGTACAAAGGAAAAAATAAACCCTAGACCATGTCAAGCAAAGAAAAAACAGTAATTAAAAAAAACCTAGAAAACCTCAAACCATGTAGAGTTGCGAGATATGCTAGGAAATTGATGCAAGAACCTCAATACACAGATCAATATAAAGTCAGGTGACAATAATCCATCACACAACACACAACAAAAAAAAACCAAGAAGTTATAAAAACAAAAATAATTACTGAAACATGTGTGTGCATAAGGAATGCTCGTTTACCGATAGAAATCAAAGCCACTCCATGACCTTGAAACTACCTACTACACTCGGAAGTTTAAGCCCGTCGAGGTAAGAAAGCAACCTGCAAATAGAAAACAAACCGATCACGACCAAAAAACTGAAGAAAAACATGAAAATGCAGTTAATTCAAATGTCATGGAAGTTCACGCACTTAATCAAGAAGATGAGAGAACATGAAGTTGGAGAATAACAGAGAGGGAGAGGGAGAGGGAGAGGGGGATCTAATTATTCTTAGGAGGAAGTATACAAAAGGATCGCGTCTGTTTATGTATGTAAAGGCTGCATTTTCAGTACGTGGATGGAGAGAGAAGAAAATATCTCAACTAACTTCATCTCCGAAGATGCTTAAATAAGGAAGGGCTGTGATTTAGTACATTTGAACTTAATGGACTTAGTGCACTTGGACAAGTTTCCGTCCTTCGCAGGGCCCCGTGTGTGACCTTGTGACTTGCGAGTTTAGCACTGAAAAAAGGCTTGCTTCAAATGTAACACGGTAATTTTAATTGTTCATTCAATATATTTTTTATATCAATTATATTATAAAAATATATATTTTAATTAAAATATTCTGTTAGGTACCTCAATGTTTGTCTCCTGGTGTTGGCAAAGGAATGGATGAAACCTAGATCATGCGAGAGTGGAGGCTTAATTAGAGATTGACTGGTTCTTTTTATCAATGTAATAATAATTATTTTTTAAAAAAAATACTTTAAAATAATATTTTTTTATTTTAAAAATATTATTTTTGATATAATCCCATCAAAATAATTAAAAAATATTAATTTTAAGTTAAGAAACAATAAAAAATAAATAATTTTTTAAAAAATATTTTTAAAATACAAAAACAAAGCAGAATAAAAAACTTAGAATCACTGTAAATATTTATTTATCTGTCAAGGCAAAATTCTGGGTAGTAGTGAAGGGTGTTGAGCTTGCTAGAATGCTGGGTATTTAGAAGCTAGTTTTCAAATCGAAAAGCATGCTTGTGGTTAATCTCATAACACAAGAATTTAATCAAGTTCACGCAATATTTGCTTTGATATCCAAGGCAAATAAGTTGTTAACGAGGAAATAGATAGTTAAAGTACAGCATATTTTTCATGAAGTAAATACTGTTAAAACTAAAAAGTCAACTTTGACTTGTTAAAAACTAACTCGATAAAGATCATTGAATTTTGTAATTCAATCTGATTAAGTCTAAGTTAACTTGTTTAATTTAAGATTTTTTTTTAATTGATTTAAACTCTATTTTCAATAATAAAAAAATCATTAATTACGTGTGTTACTCACGTGATCTTACTAACAGGTGAAGTTAGAAGGAAGTTTTCTTTTTCAATACAATATGAACAATAATTAGGAATATTATTTGAAAGTATTATGATATTATGTGAAGCATCCAATTTATTGCCGCCACTTGTTGGCAATTCAATAACCACGTGATCGAACGGTAAGCGGCAAGGCCAGTGTGCTCTGACACTTGTAACACTCAACATCTCTTCTTTTTCTAGGCATGTTGTCTGGTCCAGGTGACCTCTGCGTGGCCGAAGGGAAACAGTTTTTATACTGTCTTTGTGTTGCCGAATTTTGGACCAAATCAAGCGTTGCAGCAGGAGCAGACCAAGATTTTTGGATGGGAAGCACGGAAAGATGCTGCATACAATCTCCAATGTTGGGTTTAATTACGTGAAACTGTCGGACTTTCCGGGTTTATATTTGGACGTTTATGGCTAGGCGTGTGATACTTTTACTTATTAAAAATTATATTTTATTTAATTAAATAAATAAAATATCTTAATTATTCTTATTTAATTCTCTAAGTAATGATGATTAAAGATTGAAAAAAGTTTAATTTTTTTTAATAGTATATGTTTTCAAATTCAACAATGAGCCATGAAATTCTAGGTGGATTGGTCTAAACCAGAGCCAAATGATGCCATCACACCATCAATTTTTGACCATTTTTCACTTAGCACTAAGAGTTTTGAAAAAATAAACATGCCCTTTGATTATAGGCCAGATTCATTAAAAAAAATAATTATTCGACAATATTTTTTTTATTTAATTTTTAAATTAATCCTAAATAATTTATACTGGCACTCCCATTTTAAAAATTCCAGTTTCATCCATGCCCTTGGTCCCAGTAAAATAAAATAGAATAAATTTCATACAAGCAAGTTATTAATTTCCTTTCAAATCTGATATAAGACATGCATCCCCCTCACGTACATTATGCAGTGTAAATAAAATACTCCATGAGTCTTCATCCACGCTCGGTGCATAAAAAGAAAAGTTTTTTGATTAAACTGCATAAAAGACAGGTGAGTATGGTGAAAGTGAGAGTTATATTTATTAGCTGCACGAACAAATACACACGCACGAGACACCATTCCAACGGTATCCAATTGTTTTCATCGTGCGCCCCCCTCATGTTTCATTATTTACGGACAAAATTTTCTTTCCAGATTCCTTTTTTTTCATTATTTTTTAAAAAATTTTATTATCTCAAGTTATATCTACTTTATTTTATGTTCTGGGATTTATTTTGATTCGTGTACTTTAACATATTTGACATGTCCCAGAATATTCTTCAAATTATTAGGTTATAGTAAAAACAATTGAAGCTACAATGACCGGAATTATATTAAAGAACTTTAAAAGGTGGGGGAAAGCACTATAGCTTCCCCATCCTTTTAATTGTACTTATATATAATAATAATAATAATTATTATTATTATTATATTATTATATTATAATATATATTATTTTTCGTTTTTATTTTTTTTCTGTATTTGTTTTGGTTTTTTATGTCTTTATGAGATTTTTTTGCTTCTTTCTTATTTTTTTTTCCTTTTAATTTTTTTGTTTAATTTAGTTTGTTAATTGATCCCGAGTTTGACGGGTTAACCTGGTTTGACGAGTTAACTAGATATTTTATTTTTTTTGTTTTTTCTTTTTAATTAATTTTTTTCATTTAATTTAGTTTGTTAATGTTAAATTTTTTTCTATTTAATTATCAAACTTTCATAATGCGAATCTAATATTTGATGGGTTATCCTGGTTTGAAAGGTTAATAAGAACTCTAAAACGCGTAATTTTTTCACTGTAGCTAAAACTGTTTTTTTTTTTTTGTTTTTTCTTTTGTGGCATTTTTTTTTCGTTTTTGGTTTTTTTTCTGTAGCAGTTTTTCCTTTTTTTCTTCTTTTTTATTTGTTTTTGTTTTTTTTACATGTTTTTTTTAATGCATGGGTTTTTTGTTGTAGCAGCTTTGTTTTTTTTTTCCTCGCTTTTGTTTCTTTTATTTTTTTACATATAATGTATCACTGTGCACACAGTGAAACACTTGACTTTTTTTTTTCGTTTTTGTTTTCCTTTTTTTTCCTGTTTTGCCTATGGGTTTTTTTTTTTGCTTTTTTCTTTGTGTTTTTTTTTCTTTTAATGAATTTTTTTTGTTTAATTTAGTTTGTTAATGTGAAAAAAAAATTAATTTAGTTATCATACTTTCATTACATGGATCTCAGTTTTTTTATATATTAAGCTGGTTGAGAACTTAGCTTTGTAGCTTCTTTTAAAAAAAGAAAAAAAACACTATGGATTACTACAGTGTTTTCCTTACATGATTTTTTTTTTTGCTGCAGTGTTTTCCCCATATATTTATTTTTTAAATTATCTTTGTTAAATTTATTTTTTTAATATTGAGTTGGTTGAGAATTTAGCTTTAGCTTTAGCTTTTCCCATATTTTTTTATTATAATTATTATTATATTGTATTATATTATATGACTGTTTTTTTCTTTTGTTTTTTTTTAAATTTTTTTTAATGAATTTTTTTTGTTTGATTTAGTTTGTTAATGTTAATATTTTTTTATTTAGTTATCATATTTTCATGATACGAATCTCAGGTTTGATGGGTTAACATGATTTGACGAGTTATTTTTTTCATTTAATTTAGTTTGTTAAAGTTAATTTTCTTTCTATTTAATTATCAGATTTTTATGACACGTATCCTGGGTTTAATGGGTTAACTTGGTTTGATGGGTTAATCCGGTTAATTCTAGGTAAACCCGTCATTTTTTTTTTCTATTTAGTTATGAAATTTTCATGGCGCAAATCTCAGGTTTTACGGGATAACCTGGTTTAAAAGGTCAACCTAATTAATTCAATTTTTTTTCTTTTTCTTCGTTAGTTTTTTTCTTTCTGTTGATTTTTTTTCTTTGTTTTTTTAATTAATCTATTTAATTATCACACTTTTATGACATGGTCTTATAGCCAGATCCACATCCAATATTCTTGGGTCCGGTGTTACAATCAAACTCACTTAAACTTGGGTCATGCAAGTTTAATTTTATTATTAATATTATAAATATTACTTTTAGGTCAGGCGTTGCAGCCAGACCCAAGATTCTTGAGTATAACTTTGCAGAAAAACCTAAAATTTTTAATTTTTTTTTTTTAATATTTTTATACAAAAAAAATGACCCGCAGCATTGCGCGGGTATCAAAGCTGGTATATATATATATAAACCATCGTTTTCATTTTCATTGTTAAAAGAGTGTGAAAAACTTTGGTTTGGTTATGATGTTTTGTTTTTGTATTTGTTGAGTCCTTGTTGTTTTAGATATTTATATTTTGACTCTTAACTTTATTTTTATTAATTTTTAGTTTTGTTTTTGAATGTACAGAAATGAGAGAGAGAGTCATCAAAAGAAATGAAAGAAAGTGTATGGTCAACTAGATTTTAAATAAATAAATAAATAACTAATTTGAATGTTAATAGATTCATCGTTGAAAAAAATATTTAGTTATTGTTGTTTTTTGTTTTTTGAATAATTTCTGCATGTGTTCAAGGCTGTAAATGAATTTATTGAGGTTCTCAATAAATTTTTTAAAATATTTTTAAATAAAATAAAATTAAAATTTGAGTTTTAGGCTTGGACAATGTGTTATTTACTATATTAACAAAAAATCAACAGATGATGTATCTTTTATTATTTTTTAATAAAAAAAAACAGGCTCGCTGGAATGGGCTTCCAAATCTAGATGTTGCTGTACCTTTTCATTTTATAGGCCAACCAAGCGAGTTTTTCTTTCCGACCCCAGCAACACTGACCTTATTTATTTATTTTTCAATTAGATTTTTCATTATTATCCTATCTCTCGTATTTTTAATTGCTTGAATGTTTTTTTATTTTTAAGATCTCAGAGTATCTTAAAGAAATTATTCTAATTTAAAATTTTTTCATCTCAATTCCTGGATGGATCAATTTTATTTTCCTATGTATTTATAAAAGAAAAAAATCATATGTACTTATCAACTCTAATAATAAATAAAAATAATGATTGAGGTAAAATATTTATATGTGTATCCATATTTTATTTTTTTAAGCAGAAAAATCAACTTTTTTTGAAGTTAGTATTGATACCTATATGTACTATTGATCCGTTCATGTATATTTGTAATTCATTATATTAACTCTTTAATTAATATATCTAGGGCTATCAATAAAAATAACTATTAATTTTAAAAAGTGCAGCTCAATTAATTAAGTTTTAGATTTATTTTTTACAAATCATCAGTTCGAGTTTTATAAACTTTAGAACTATTGAAACTTACATGATCGTTAATTTTAGAATATATAAAATTAATCGAGATACACATAAGTTGTCTCAATATCCATAATAATAATAATAATAATAATAAAAGAAAACATATCCATCATGCTAATGCCTTTTTAACTTGCATTCAAATTAACTTGGAATCCTGCAACGAGCATAAGAAAGATACACCAGCTAGTATCTTTTTATTTAACCATGTCGTCAACTTTAAAATAAACATACAATAGTTGTGGTCATGAGAGAAATTTTCTTTATTTTTTTTAATTGAGAAGAGATAAAAATTATTTTATTTACTGATGTCGTTTTTTTTATTCAACAAACAAAATATCCTCGAACCAACTTAGCATTTCAATGAGACTAAAGTGTCTATTGGGTATTATTGTGCTTTTAAAGCATAATTGTTTTTATTTTCTTTAGCTATAAAACAGAGGTTTCATTAACATCTACTTTGCTTTAAAATTAACCATAGTACGTGTCCCTTCAAGAGAAAATTGCTTTGCTTTCGGCCTTTGGTTATTGTGTTTCAAAATGGATGTGGGTAAATTTTATTTATTTTTTACTTCAAATTATTTTTTTATATATTTTTAAATTATTTTAATATGTTAATATAAAAAATAAATTTTAAAAAATAAAAAATATTATTTTAAAATATTTTAAAATAAAAATATTTTAAAAAACAATCTTCATCTCAATCTTCAAAACAAAACAGCACAGTGAGCACACCGATGAAAGGATCTATTTTATTTTTAATTAAAATGACAACCTTTTCCGTTATGTTTTTTATACTACTGTTTTACATAATTCTATTTTTAAAACTTTTATATACAATTGATTTATTGAGATGACGTGTCTATTTGTACTGCCAGTCTATTCATTTTTTTTTTTAACTTAAGAAGTACTTTCATAAAAATCTTAAACTATTCAATATAAAAAATATATTTATTTAAATATCTCTGTACATTCTTTGTTGATTCTTTATATATAAAAAGCACGGTAGTATAATCTAACCAACTAAAACTTGGTTACTTTAAATATCTATAAGCATGATCCAGCAACTAATCACTAGAAGTAAAACGTTGCGTATTGCACAACGTTACTTAGCCTAACGGTCTGATTTTTTAATCAACCTTGAGATACTGTAGCTTCTTCTCTTCTGCTTCTCTTCTTCAGGTTGCAGGATTGTTGAATCTGGAAGATAACGATCGTGTTGAAATGGATCTTTTAGGTGCGTTGAAGATAGGAACTTCGACGATGTATTTTACCTGATATTAGAGCTTTTAATGATGGAATTAGTGAACCAAGTTTAACTATATATGTCACTCGCTCGTATATGCTTGAACAGGTTTGAGGTTTGATGATATATTATAATTAGCTATAAGGTCAGGTTTGAGGTTTGAGCTTTTGTGTGTTTCGCTCATGACATTTAAGTGAAATATACACAAAATCCACATGTTGGCCAAGTTACCATGGGAAAAGATTTTTCCACTCGTTCACGTATTTTCCTGACCTTATATATAGCTAATTATAATATTACTGTGCATCATCTTATGCTCTGGCAATGATGGTCTCAGGCCCACAGGAGCTGTCGTGTACATGCAATGAAATGATCTTAAGATGTGCTTAAGGAGCACGGAGAGTGCTCCTGGTACCTCTGAATTAAGTTGCAAAGGTTGTGCATTTTGACTAGTGAATATCTTCTAGTTCCTGAATTGACTGTTTTGGGAGACCATTTCTGAACATTTATAATAAGGATGGATGAGTGTAGTCAGTGGCTTTCAGTTCATGCATCATTTCTGAACATTTATGATTTATAATTAGTTCTTTCTGATCATTATCTCAATCGACCTTTGCTCAAGAACAAACAATATCGCGCCCACAACATGTGTAAGTATTTTTTCGCTTTCTTTTTATCTGTCCTATTTCTTTCTCGATATAACACATGCATGTTATTTCAACAACGATAAACCATATGCATTTTGTGTGGCTGTAGGTTTAGTCAAATCAAGCTAAATAGCTCTTGATTATAGGGTAGCACAATGTCGATAAAATATGAAGTGCCAAATCATCATACCAGTTTCAAGGGAATGAGTATACTATGATAGCAAAATGTTTGCCAGTTATGATGCATCACCCATTAACAATTATTTTGTTGCCACTGCTGCCACAACTGCAGTGTGATGCTCCACAAATGCATCCTGGACAAAATCCGAATGGCTCCTCAATGTGAAATGAGATGGTTTTGTCCGAAGGTATTCAGACGCAAGTCGTTTTCCATGGAATAGGATTTTATTTAAATATTGATAGACACGCATTAAAATATTTCTAGTTCAAAACAATGTACACATGAAGCTGGCTTTATAGCTGAACTAACATATGAAACCTTGAGTTGCCACTATGGCTTGATGCATGTTGTTCAATACCTGCTAATTCTATCCTGTGTAACCTCTTAAATAGAAACTTGTATCAGAAGGCAACAAAGTTAGTTAACTGGACAGCCATCAACCATTATGCCCTTGGCTGTTGGACAAGTTGCCAATTCACAGTGTTCACCATTTGTACCCCACCAATTCAAATTCCTATCTTCTATTCCAACTGAGAAGTACAAAAGCACTGCCATGAAAGCCACCCCGGCATCCAATGCAGCTGAAAGAACATAATTGTACCTCTGCCACCACGTCTTTTTGTAACGGAAGATGAAGAAATTGAAAATTGTTCCAACTATGATCCAGGCGTTGTAGTTTACTGGTGTGGCTGGAGGCATATATGCAGTTGCTCCTAGAAGGACCGGAAGATTAATTAGGGGAATCCAAGATTGCTTGGGGAATGATTTGTGTAGCAGCCAAACTATAACCGGTCCTAGTGCACCTCCAAGGAAAAACCAGTTCATGGCCTGATAGTTTCCAAGTGTTCCAAAGATCCGCTTTGGTCCCACCAAACCCCATATGACAGAAGCATCAAAGAAGACTCGGTCACCTGGGCATGTCCAAGGACTGTTAGCGGGTAGCAGATCATCCTGGCATATGTTTGCAATGGAGTTCAGCAGCCACCAGGCTACTGCAAGGTTGATGGTTCCGGCAAGAACTGTTCCTATGAACTAGACATACCCAGATGGGAATGCAACAAGCGAATAAATATATCAGTCGCTCTAAGTGGAAACAATAAATAACGTGTAAGACTAACAACAAATTGTTCATTATAATTGACTTTGTCAGTTTAAGGTCACGGTCTTGAGGAAATTCTTGGATGGTGGATTCTTTTACATACATCACATGAACAATCATAACAATTAAACAGGATATGTGGATTTAATTCATTTATTATCTAGACAGTAGTTCTGAGAAAATTTTACCTGAACCAAGAACATTGATCTTGGAGGGATCTTCATGTAATGTCCTAGCTTGAAATCATTGAGGAAAGAAACAGCCTGAGCCATGCTCATATATCCATAGGTTTTGAAGCATACATTGGCTATTGGCCTCCCCGGTAATATGACACCCATGACATACTCTGTTATTATGTTCAGCCCTGGTGTCTGTATATGAAGTGGTAGAGCATTAATAAAGAACAGATTTAGCTGAGATGATGAAGTGAAAGGGAATGACTATCAAAGCCCAGGTGGATAGAGCGGGAGGTTTCGAATTTTTATTTTTCCGGTTGATGCTGAATTTCACTACATATTCATCTCTTGTTCGGAATAAGATTTAAAAGAGAGCCAAGTTACCTGGTTTGTTGTGGCAGTTATGATGCTGATGGGAAGGGTGAAGACAAAGGCCATGGCACTCGCGAAGATGAGTCCCCACCATGGCATCTGAACTTGATCATTCAAGAAGATGCACAGTGCAAGAGCAACAATTAATGTCACACCAAGCAACAAGTAAAACCACCAGGAAGGTATGTCCTTGTATCTTTTCATCAATTTTGTATGGATATCCTCCTTGCCCTTGTAAGAAGCACGATATTTCTGGAGAATCTCCCTGTAGATCATGTTTCATATGTCAGAACATGCGTCTGTTAAAAATCTGATTGCAACAACATGGATGGGAAATTTAGGCGATTCTGATTCTCAATTCTGTTTGTTGAAAGATTTACCTTCCATAGAAGAAAGCCACGTGAGTAAGGGTGGCGGCAATGGTTGCAAAACCGAAGCCATAAGTGAGAGCAAAAAACATGCTTAAATGAATTCGTCCTTGCTGCTCATAGTTTGGTATATCCAGCTGAAACTTGTTATTAACAATAGCTGTTATATTGTACTTGTGACCCTCTGCTGTAAACAGGTGTGAGGAGAAAATGGGAAATTTTCGAGCACCGTACAAGTCGAGGCCCCAGTAAGCTAAGGGCATTGCAACGTAAATTATGAATACATATCCCACAAGGACATTGGCAATGGCAAAGAATGGACTAATGAGGGGGCTGAACAAGAAGGAAGCCACGACAGACCAGTCGAGTGTAACGGCTCCAAGTCCAAGGCCCCTCATGCCTGAACCAAGTTGCTGTGCGGTTACTGACTTCGGAAATACCCAGCAGACCCATGAAATGCTCGAGAGTGTTGTAAATAGGTATCCTGGGAACAGATACCAGACAAAACTGCAAGCCAGTGCAATAACGAAGAACTTTGCCCGTGTCATGCGGTGACCATCATCTTTCTCATGCAAAGCCCTGCAAGATTTTTCCCAGGGAGTTTATATGTGCATTTAGTCACGTGTGTTATCTGAAGATATTAAATGTTTCTAATTATGGGTGCATGCCAGATCAGGTGCTTGAGAATTTAGCTGCGATGACTGACCATACAAACGGTATATATAATTAAGGCATATCCACGAAGTTGAAGAGCAAACCCATTTATGTAATGCCTTATGAAGAAACAAATAACCAGGAGGTCGCGTGACAACAAGACAAACGGTTTAACCTTTTAGGTATGGTAGGCATCACAGTGGTGGTGGAAAAAGAAAGAAAGGAAAAGAACAGTAAGGCAAGGACTTGTCACTTTCAAATCAATCTTCTTGTTGTTTTTTTGCAATCCAAATATATTTAAAAAAGAATATATTCTTGTTTTGTTCTAAATTATAGTTTTTTAATATTTTTAAACCAGCTCTCACTTCAATTCATGGACGTGTGATGACGATGACAATATAGGTTGGATCGATGATGCCATTTCCAAAACAGACAAATAAATGATCATTATCGTTATCATTATACTGACCACCTATCTTAAAACCTTTCCAAGTTCCAACCACCCTTTGTGCCTTTCCTGTTCATGATTTATTAATTGAGAAATTCCACTCTCATCCATTGCAACTGTACACCATTCCCCAACCACTGGTATGCGCTCCGCAACCACCTCACTTATATCCTTGACGTACAATGTTCTTTTACCTTTTGATTTGGTGTTTTTCAGTGTAATAATAATTGTTTTTTTACAGTGTTTTTTTTTAAGAATTATTTTTAATATTATAACATTAAAACAATTCAAAAATATAAAAATAATAATTTTTAAAAGAATTCAAATCTCAGCTGACCCTGTTTCAAACGCAGGACAAAACAGGATATATTACCTTTATTAATTTATAAAACTTTTACAAATACTGAAAAAGACACCTGAACCTTCTGTGTTATCACGTCCTTATTCGCCGGTTAAAGTGTGAGAATTAATTGTGCCTTCGTGTATTTTTTATTTATGAGCTGTCATGTAGCCAAAACTTAAAAACTTCCATCCATTTCTTCACGTGATGTTAGCTTGATTCCGTGGAAAGTCAACAGTTCTTTTTTCCTAATTATTAAGTTAAAATCACGCTCACCATTTAATTAAGATAGTGCTTGATGCTATAATTGGAGTTATTTTTTAAGCATTATCTTTTTGAAATATTTTTTTATTTTTTAATATCAACATATTAAAGTCATTTAAAAATATATATAAAAAAATACTTTTAAATAAAAAAATACAATTTTTTTAAAAATTAGCGGACAACATCATTGTTAGACAGATTCTAAGGCTATGTTTATTTCTCGAAAAGCAGTTTCCGGAAAATCATTTTCCAAACTTTCCTGTGTTTATTTGTCATTAGAAAAGTTGGTCAACGGAAAACACTTTCCGGTCAACGGAAAATACATTCCGGTCAACGAAAAACACTTTCCAATCAAAGAAAAATTTGACTTGGTTTTCAAGAAAGTGTTTTCCCTTTAGCTGTGTTTGTTTTTCGAAAAGTGGTTTCCGGAAAATCATTTTCCAAACTTTCTTGTGTTTGTTTGCCAGTAGAAAAGTTGGTCAATGAAAAACACTTTTCAATAAAGAGAAAAGTTTGGCTTGGTTTTCAGGAAAGTGTTTTCCTGAAAAATTTAAGGGGAAAACACTTTTCCGGAAGTTGTGAATAATTTAAAAATATCATTATTTGCTGATTATATCAAATTTGATCCTCAAACTTTTGATTGCTATATATATATTTTGTTTTGAATATTTATTTTTTAATTTCATCTCTTAAAATTTTATTTTTATATTAACTTTGGTCCTTATTTTTATAATTGTTATTTGCTTTTTCCTTATCATTTTTTTATTGAAATTTTTTATCTATCAAATTTAGTCTTCATTCTTTTGATTTTTACTTATTTTATTCGAAATAATTTATGAAATGTTGATTATTATTATTTTAATTTCTTCATCTTTTATTTTTTTCATTTTTTAGATTTGATCTCTATTATTTTAATTATTTTTTATTTTATTTGAGATAACTTATGAAATTATATTTTTTTTTCAATTTCATTCTCATTTAATTTTTTAATTTGTAAGATTTATTCCTCATTATTTTAATAAACTTGAAAAAAATAAAATATTAATAAGTTATTTTCCAGCTCATTTTACATGACATAACCATACACTGAAAAGTGTTTTCCAACTTATTTTTTATTACACTACCAAACATTGAAAAATATTTTTTAAAATTTACTTTTTAAAAAAAATTATTTTTCAGCAAACAAACAGAATTTAAATCTAGGACAAATTACTAATTAATCACACAGAATCAGCCAAGCCTCCTTAAAGATTCTAGTGGACTTGATGGAAGAAAAGGGGGGAGAGGGGGGGGGGGGACAGTAATAAAAGGAATCGAATCCCGGGAAAAGGGCCATGTCACGTGTTATCCAGTGTAAACCATGGAGCAGCCGTTCAATAAAAAATTATTTATATTTACTTTAGTTATCAACAAAGTAATTAATTATTGCAACTATTATGATAAATAAAACAACTTTTTTTGCACGCCGTGTGGACGGAAAAGTGGTGATGTGGAAGAAGAAATTGTTTAGTATTTTTCTTTTTAGCTTTGTTACATGTCAGGGCGGCGACTGTGCATCAAATTGTTCAATAACTTTTCCCTTTGCGAAATAAAAAAAAGCAAAGGGTCTGTAAAGTGAGGGAGTGAGAGATACCTGAAAAGAGAGACCTGAACGAGAGTGCCAGGCCACCACATAAGGGCTGGCTCCACCACATACTTCCTCAACAGCCCTGCCCAGCCATATCCTAACACCTACCATTGCCAATCATGCACCCAGATCACTCAAAGTATCACCACAGCAATGCTTAATTAGCAGAATTTTCACATCCAAATCGTGACACAGTTTTTTTTCTTGAAAATAAATGCAAGATTTTCCTAGAAGTTTTATGAAAATATAGTCATCGGAAAAAAAAACAGCTAGATATGCGGTATCTACAAACTCCAACAACCAAGCCAGAAGGGCCAAAATGCCAAGGGAAAAAAAATAGAAAAAACAAAAAAAAGAGACAAGGATCCACCCAATATTGACAAAAAAGAACTTCATTGCTTACCCAGCTTGAAACCAAAACTAAGACCAAATTTTGCTTTCAAAAATATTACAAAAAGAATACCTTTTTTTTCTGGGAAAAAAGAACACCAAGATTTACCTGAGTGGTGGTAATGAGAAGCCAACCAGCCAAGAAAGAAATACTCCTTCCGTAAAATGCTTTGATGATAGTAACAATACCAACAGCATAAGCAGATCCACTACCAAATGCACTTCCAGCGTTAGCAAATATAGAAATGAGTACGTGTTCTTTGATGTTAAACGGACCTGGGTTGAGAGAGAAAGTTCTGGACCCAAAACCAGGAATCTTGAACTTGGTTTTCGGTAGCACAGCAGCCATGGAGCGGCCTATAGGGAGTGAAGCTATTTGGACGGTTATCTGGCTTATAATAAGCGGCTCGGTTCTGTAAGAAAAGAATTGGTTGAGGAAAGCTAGAAGGCTGCATGAAATCAGGCCTAAGAACCACATCCGGAAGGTCCATACAGGTAGGGTTGGGTCGTCCGTGTTGGCCACGGTCAGTCGGACCTCCTCGATAGGGGATACGTCGTCGTCTTCGACAGCATCGGTGGTGGGTTTTTCAAGGTCAGTGAGTCTAGAGGAGGTATGTGGTGTTTGGATCTCTAGGCTGCCCATGGCGAGTGGGGTGGTGGAAGGGAAGGGGTGATAGTTTTTTAGTAGGAGGGAGTAGGGAGGGGCTTGGCCCTTTTAAGACATGGTTTGTGCTTTGTAGGAGTGGACGGTTTAATATTATGGCGTGGGACCCGAGCAAGTGTGAATGGAAGGAGTCTAGTGGATGAATGTGGAGATTTTGCCTTGTTTACAAATTCCTAGTATGGATGGGTTATCTTGTCTGTTTAAAAACAAAAAAGGCTGCTCGTATCCGTGGACCTTGTGGCTAGATATGGGTATGGAAACGTTTGCAAATGGCCATGAACTGGAGTTGGGTCACAAACTGCGCCTGCGTACCACTGACCAGTGAGTGAATGCGCTTAATATGGGGGCTGAGGGCTTGCAACTTGGGAAGAAAACGCGTTGCCTTATTGGAGTTTACTGGCATAAACTTTGCTTTATCTCTGCCATAATCCTTTTTTTTATATAGCTAACTGAGAAAGGTATTGAGGTTTTTGGTTTGGGAATTAGCACGTTGTGATTATTTTTTATTTAAAAATATTTTAAGATAATATTTTTTTATTTTTTAAAAATTAATTTTAATATTAACGCATTAAAATAATATAAAAATATCAGAAAAAATATATTAATTTAAAGTAAATAAAATAAAATATTTTTAATTTTTTTAAAAAATATTTTTGAAATGCAAGTGTTCTTACTGTAACAAATTAACCATCAATCCTCCAAGAAAAGGTGCCTAAAGATCAGCGAGTGAAAGATTGAGAATATCTCCCTCCGAATAATTTAAAATTAATTGTGAATCTTGCTCCTTGAAATACAAGGTCTGCTTTGTGTTATACTATTCAATGAATATTGTAATTGTGACTCGTAAACACGGAGCTAAAAGAGTGGGAACTAATTAGGGACACCAACGCTCTCTCTCTCTCTCTCTCTCTTTTCAATGATACAATAGTGGCATCTTTATTTATTTTATAGTTCTTTAATTGATTAAAGTGTGCGGCTAAGATAATTTTCGTTTAAATTTTAATTTTTTTTTAGTATTTCTTCATTATTTTAATACTCTTATATAAAACTAAATTTTAAAAAATAAAAAAATTATATTTCTAAATAAAAATATTTTAACACACTGGAATAACTTTGAATTAAATAATCCACTAAGGTAATGCAAGAGACAAGTGGAAAAAATATACGTGGGCCGGACAAATAATCAGCCATATAGGACCAATAACCTCTTCGTTACTGGAGTGCCAAGTCAACATAAAGCAGAATAAACATTAATTACAATAAAGCAAGGCTTAAGTTTTTTTTAAAAAAATAAATTTTAAGAAATCTTATAAATATTTTATTTTTAAAAAGTTTATTAAAATAATAAATAACAAATCTTACAAATTAAAAAAATTAAATAATAATAAAATTAAAAAAATATATAATTTTATAAATTATGTCAAATAAAATAAATAATAATTAAAATAATAGAGATCAAATCTAACAAATAAAAAAATTGAAAGATTAAAAAATTAAAATAATAATTATTATTATTTCATAAATTATTTTAAATAAAATGAGTAACAATCAAAAGAATGGAGATCAAATTTGATAGATAAAAAATAATAAGAAAAAAATAAATAATAATTATAAAAATGAGGACCAAAGCTAATTTAAAAATTAAATTTAAATGGATGAAATTGAAAAAAAAAATTAAAACAAAATATATATAGCAATTAAAAGTTTGAATATCAAATTTAATACAATCAGCAAATAATATGATATTTCTAAATTGTTCACAACTTCTAAAAAGTGTTTTCCGTTCAAAATAAAAAAAAACCGCTTTTCTAAAAATCAAGCTAAAATTTCTTTTGACTGAAAAGTATTTTCTATTGTCTAATTTTTCTAATGACAAACAAATACAGAAAAATTTAAAAAATAATTTTAAAAAAATTAATTTTCACCAAACAAACGAGTACTTAAAAAATATCTTGGAATATGTACTTAACTTGATATATAAAGTTATCTGAAATCATTCTAATTTTAATAAAAAAAAATCAAGTGTTTTTGGTCTTTATTTGTGTGTTTATTTAAAAATGTTTTTAAACGAGTGCTGGCCTTTTTATTTGACCAGCCAGTAACCAAAAAAATTCTAATAAAATCATTTATCAACAAATGATGATGATGATGATGATGATGATCACCATCATCATTTCTCTATTGATTCTCTTATACAGCCAGCCACCGATAGTTGGAGCCAAAGGCCAGCTCCCCTCCCTGTTGTGCAGAGGAATCCATCATGAATCCAACCGTCAGAGCGAGTTCCTTCTGTGCGAGAGGTTTAGGATTCTTTGAAAGGGGACCGGAAGGACATAATACATGAAGATGTCATTATTATCCTGTGAGGCGGATCATATTTAGAAATCCTGGAACCTTTTTAACAAATGTATTTGCAGTTTTGCACTCGACGATGGCAAAATTTGCATGTGAACCCTTGAGAAGCCAGTTCTACATGTGACGGTAACAATGACATTGCGTAATGGTAAGGATAAAGTTGGCAATGCCAGGTATTGCAGTTATAGACTCGTTGTGGATTGTGATAGCAAAATTATGTTGTTGTTCCTTGTGACAAAAAATCATGCGGCTTGGCTTCCGAGGGTGATAGGGTTTTTTATTATTTTTTAACGGCAAGTATATAAAATTACCCTTGCCACCTGGGACGTTTTTTGCCATTTCCATTTTGAATGCACATTAAATTTACTGGGTTGCCATTGAAGTGGGAAAAAAAAACTTTCAACTCTGGTAGGGTTTTTTTTGTCACCCTTATTTTTTATTATTATAGTTTAGTGGGGTATAGGGTAGATTGGTCATTTTCTTGGTAATAGATATTAAAAAAAATGATTGACTTATTTGTTGCTATGCGATTTGTTATTGCGCTCTTCTAGTAGCGTGTAGCGTTGTCCAACGATAAAATTATAACTTTTAAAATTGTGATTGAATCGTTCTAATAGCCCCTTCATCACTAGTCAACACGTGTATTAAACGTACCAATAGTCATTAGTTTTTTGGTAAAATTTTGATTTTTATTCAATTTCATCAATCAATCTCAGTTTCTCGTATGCTATATATTTTTTTTTTCATTTTGATCCTTGTTCTTTTTTTTCCTCGATCCAAACATAAAAAAAAATATAGTTGTTCTTTGATTGTTTTTTAATTTTAATCCCTATTTTTTTATTTTTTTTATTTCAATCATTTTGTATAATTATTTTTTTAAAAAAATTCCATCATTCAATATTTAATCGATCAAGAACCAAGCTTCATAGTTTTTTCATACAAGGTGCTTTCAGTCTAATAACTTGAATCATGAGTTTAACAAGCTAGCACTAGTTGACATATTTTTTATTTTTTATTTTTTTTAATTTTATTATTTGACATTGTTTTTTTTTCAAAAAAAAAAGGTTGGTGTCTCGTGATCTAGGCTACAAATTTGACGAATTAATTTAGATTGCTAAACCTTAACTACTCAAAGCATGTTTTTTTTTTACCCTATTTTATTGTTTGTATTTAATCCCTACAACCCGAGTTGCATTGTTTTTTTCCTAGATTATTATGATTATTTTTGTAATTGATCTATTTGTTGTCATTGCCTCTTCTTTACTTACAATTTAATTAAAATAAAAATAACTTATTTAATTCATTCAAATACATAGTTTAGTGGGGTATAGGGTAGATTGGTCATTTTCTTGATAATAGATATTAAAAAAAATGATTGACTTATTTGTTGCTATGCGATTTGTTATTGCGCTCTTCTGGTAGCGTGTAGCGTTGTCCAACGATAAAATTACAACTTTTAAATTTGTGATTGAATCGTTCTAACAGTCCCTTCATCACTAGTCAACACGTGTTTTAAACGTACCAATAGTCATCAGTTTTTTTGTAAAATTTTGATTTTTATTCAATTTCATCAATCAATCTCAGTTTCTCGTATGCTATATATATATATATATTTTTTTTGGTCCTTGTTCTTTTTTTTTCCTCAATCCAAACATAAAAAAAAAATATAGTTGTTCTTTGATTGTTTTTTAATTTTAATCCCTATTTTTTTATTTTTTTTATTTCAATCATTTTGTATAATTATTTTTTTAAAAAAAATTCCATCATTCAATATTTAATCGATTAAGAACCAAGCTTCATAGTTTTTTCATATAAGGTGCTTTCAGTCTAATAACTTGAATCATGTGTTTAAGAAGCTAGCACTAGTTGACATATTTTTTATTTTTTAATTTTATTATTCAACATTATTTTTTTTCAAAAAAAAAAGGTTGGTGTCTCGTGATCTAGGCTGCAAATTTGACGAATTAATTTAGATTGCTAAACCTTAACTACTCAAAGCATGTTTTTTTTTTTACCCTATTTTATTGTTTGTATTTAATCCCTACAACCTGAGTTGCGTTGTTTTTTCCCTATATTATTATGATTATTTTTATAATTGATCTAATTGTTGTCATTGCCTCTTCTTTACTTACAATTTAATTAAAATAAAAATAACTTATTTAATTCATTCAAATACATATATTAATTGTTTTCTTTTTATAAAAAAAGACATGCATTAAAATACTAAAACATATTTAAAAAAAAATGATACCACAAGCTGAATAGCGGTCTCACTTGCGTGTTTATATATACAAGTCAAAAGGATTTACATGAATCAGTTGATAATTGAAGATGCGAATCTTAGAAACAGAATCCATATCATCATCATCATCATCCAGCTGTTATTCGAAGCGACCCTCAATTTTCAGTCAGAATCAACTCGTCTGCAGCGGTCTATGCTTTCACATGGTGATTTCATTGATCGCGCTCTAGAAGGCCACGTGGCACTACGTGCATGCTGAGATTTTCAAAGGCGTCGTGTGATGTTTCTGTACATTAAACATTTTTACTTCTAATATTGGAAAATGCTAGGAAGTCTTTGAGGATGAGAACAAGTATCCAATGCACGTGAGATGCTCAATTGTCTAAAATAAATTAATTATTTATCTCATCATAATATTAAAATAATTATTTTTTAACATGTATTTTTACTTGAAATAATTTTTTATTTTAAAAATTTTAATATCAAAATAATTTTAAAAAATATATAAAAAATTAATTTTTAAAACAAACTCTAAAAAACTTTAAAAATATTTTTCAACTACAAAAACAACCATGCTCGTACAATGGATTGATCGAACCAAATGCATGGCTGTTCAAATGTCGTGGCAATCCACCCGTGATAGGCAAAGGGCTGAATTAACAATTCAGAACACGTGCTTGATTGATTGCTCATGAGTTATTATTATTATTATTAATTTTACCGCTTAATTACACGTCTTTATATTCCCATGCAACTGGAAATTTGGTGCAGGTTCATTAATTCGATGCCATTAATTTCGGCCACATTTTTCCAACGCGGCAACCCCTAGTTAACTCCACAGTCACCGGTGCTGAAACCGGTCCACACGACAAATACTTGTGGAAATTAAGGAACAAGGACGCATATTGATGGAGGCATTTAGAATATGTTTGGTAGTGAGGTTGCAGTTATTTTTTAAATAATTTTTCATGTTGAAATATATATCAATGATTTTTTTTATTTTTTAAAAATTATTTTTAACATCAACATATCAAAACGATTCAAAAAATACAAACTGAACTTAATTTTAATAAAAAAATAATAATTAAATTTTAATAAAATATCGTTTGAAACGCAATATCAAACTGTATCTTACTAGGGTGGCAGAACAAACAATTTAATTTGTCCAAAGCATCTGCTTTCTATTTTGGAAAAATTCAGAAAAAAATAAAATACATTGTCATGGTCGTCCTTGCTGTTCTTGTCAACGTCATTTTATTGACGAGAGAAGAAGTGATATACCAACACTTGTAAGGTTACAGATATATATGACGTTTCCCCCCGACCCTATCAACCCACTGCTTCAAATCACAGCCATACAGAGTCAAGCTCTGTGTCCCCGCATGGAGAAAAGTCAACAGCCCTTATCGCTCACACGAGAGAAGTCAGAAATTCGTTCTGCATCTCGAAGACAAAAAGGAGCTATTAGAAGAATTAAATTAGTAATTCAGCTTTTTTAATAGTCTAAATATGTTATTTTTTACATGTGCATTCCAATAGAAAACAATCATTTAGAAAAACTAATTATATTTTAATATACTTGACATCGACAAATCAAACCATTTATTAATTGCAACTAACTAATAAATTTATGATCAAAACTCCTTTTCTGCATAAGAATATATTAAATAAATCTTTAGTACCTTTGACAAATATATAAGAATGACTCTCAGGGATAACAATGCTATTTATTTTAGCTCAACAACATAGCTTTTTTCCTTGAAGTTCTAAAAATGTCACATCTATATATTAATTTGTTTACACATCTCTCTTTCACTTCCACTAACTAATCGCGTAGGATATGGACAAGTGGTTTGTATCTTTTTCATACCGATTGATTGCTTGTATGATCTTCAAAAAAGCCATATTCACAATAAGTTTTTTTTTTTTTTTTAATGATAAGTGCAATGTATATTCATGCATCTTTTTTCCCTGCAAAAAGATAATTTGTGGCACCATTCATACGATTTTTAAATGAATAATTTGTTTCGGAGCCGATTTCGTGTAGCCTAGGGGATGCTAATCGTGGTATACATGCATCAAGATTACGTGTCAGGGAGAGTGGTGATTGATCAAAAGGCATCCCTTTTACGAACAAAGTAAAGGCATGGAAATTTTATAAAACACCGAGCCCCCTAAGCTTCGCGAGTAAGAATCCAAGCGCATTCAGACTCCATGACGAAGCTAACACTGTAATGGCACCCAACTCTGATGAAAGGCAGAAGAAGAAAAACCAACTTCAGCCCCATTCAACGACTCATGTATATTTGCCAGGGCCTAAACAAAAGGCCCAACTCAACCCAGGAAGAAAGGAGGAGAGGAGAGAGAGGAGGGAGCCCAAAGAGAGAGGAAGAGGAGAGGAGAGAGAGGAGGGAACCCAAAGAGAGAGGGAGGAAGGGCCCAAATAAGCCCAAAGAAGAGAAAGAGGAGGATAGAGTGAGCTTATCTTGAAAACGTTGGTTTGCTTTTGTTTTTACAATTAAAAGTATATTTGGCAGGGTATTATCGTTTTTTAAAAAGTTTTTTTATTTAAATATATATGAAAATAAAATTCTTTTTATTTTTCAAAAATTATTTTTAATGTCAATATTTAAAAATATATAAAAATTAATTTAAAATAGAAAATTCAATTTTTGTTTAATTCAAAACTACTTTCCAGCCAGGAAAACAAAGTAGCCCATGAGATGAATTTGTAAACTGCAAAACCTCAACCTTGCCTTTTTTATAGTTCATCCACATACTCCGATTTACTGCTTCTACTCTTTCACCTCACACATTATCCTCTTCATTTATTGTACGAAAAACGAACCAGCCAATTCTGGTCACTATTGCCCTTTTTAGTGAGCGGTCAATGGTAACAGCAAATTCCTACAATTTATTCGAAGATAGAAAACCTAGAGAGTGGATAAAACTGATTTGTTTTCCCCATCAACGTGAAAATATTTTATGTCGTTGTATTTTTAGGCTGTAACATAAATTATTACTCAAAATATCCCGATATTTTTTATATTCTTTGAACAATTCAATACCACCTGCCTGGTCGTTTATTGCTGAACCATAAACCAAAAGAGGATTACTGGGTTTTCATTTTCATCATCTTCTCTCTTTTTGCTGATCTTTGGTGGTTTTTAAGGATTCTTGATCTGGGTTTTTCTTATTGAGGCCTGCAAAGTTTCTTTATTATCAATGAGGTAAAGGATTCTTTTTCTGTTTTATTGAGGGTTATATGCTGTAATTTTGATATTTTGGGATTGAGTATAAGCTGAAAGATGGGAAATTTCTATTTGTTATTTCAAGGATTGATGAGCGAACAATCTGTGAAGTTGGAGACTTGTAGATGTGAATTATTGGGTTTGTTGCATAATCTGTGAAGATTTCTGTTAGGTTCTTTTCTTGCATGTCTAGTGCTGGTTTTGGTTTGTATTGAGGCAGTTTTAAGGGATTTTGGTTTGATTCAGTATCACCTTCTTCAGCTCTGATATTGGAGCAAATGAGGAGTTTTTATGTCTACTCTTGTGATTTGACCATTAAAGAAGGATTTTGTTGTTGACCTCAAATTGATTTGCTAGCGAGGTTGACTTAGCAAGTTTTTGGATTAGATTGACTTGATTCATATGCTTACTACATTTTGGATTTCATATTCACAGATATCTGAAAACATTATGCACATAGACAGGGAAGAGCCTGTCGCCAACGTGGAGGCAGAGGAGATGGACGGAGACCTCAAGGAGGATACTCCTCTCGGGGACATCCCTCTCTACCGCCACCATTTTTTGGGTATGGTGAGACAGAAAGCCTATATATTTGACGGTGATGGAAATTATTACAATAAAGATTGGGATTTTGCTGAACCTAAAGAAAACGAGTTTTGTTGGTACAATGTAGAACTTCCAAAAATTAACCAGAAGCTTCCGCTCTTCGCACAAAGCCTCATTGACATTCTTTGCCCTCCTTTGAAACTCCAAGATATTCTGTCACTGGTTAGCAATGGGCCCTTTTGTAGTTATGTTAATGGAGCACTCGTGTTCAGAGTTAATTCTCCTGGTCCTCCGACTAGCAATTATACATTTAGATTAGCTGCTAGAATTACTGAGAATTCGGTGATTACCGTGTCACTAGGACGGGTTCCAAGATTGGGTTTCTCACCAACGAGTAAATCCCTTCTCTCTGAGATTCCTAGTGTGGAGACTAGTGGTGGGCCGCCCTCACATAATGGAGGGGATCAAAAGGAAGGAAGTGAGTTTGTGATTAGAGAGCATGTTCTTGAGTTCTTATTAACAATGAACCACTCAGAGGAGGCTGATAATCCCGTGCCGGAATCTGTCTCAAATCTTGTTGTTCACATCATTGACACGCATGTTGATCACCTTCAAGATGTTACCACCAAACTCGAGATAGAGCTTGACTCAGTGGAGCTTGAATTAGACAAAGGTAAAATTCCTATGTAATGACAACTTATGGTCCCTGTTACAAAATCAAGGCTGCCTTAAATGTTCGCATTGTTGTACGCTTACTGTTTAGATTTCTTTTGGGTGAAACACTGTTAGTTTTGTTGCCTTTTTTCTGGTCATGGCGATAATTACAAGTGTTGAGCTTATTCTTCTTTGATGCTAATATACTTGCTCCACGTTTCTAGCAACCCCGCAATGGTAACTTTTTTAATTGATCTGGAAGGATTATTGGTATATGCACTCTCCGCCACATGTTTTTTTAGTAATTTCTCATCCTATTTTGGGCATATTAGTTCTGTTATAGTTTTGGAAAATTGCAACCTTTTATACTTGGTCCTCGTCGTTTGTCAACAAGCAGCAAAACAAATGACAATCGGAGATGTCAAAACTTTTGAAAAACCAAATGTTGAAATGAAATTTGATAGGATTGATCTTGTATTTGCAACCTTGATGGCTTTTCACTCTCAGTATTGAAATTAAACTTGGAATGCATGTTGTGATGTTTTTCCAGTGTCATGCGGAACTGATATTTTATATGATTGGCTAATAAGAACATTTTTGGGAAGAGTTAAGAGGTCATCAAAGCATTGCCAAAGTTCACTTGTGAATGGGGCAGGGAAGCTTGTTGCTAAATGTGCTAAATATTGTGTCAAAATAAGAAACGGTTTGCAGTTTGAAGAAAAAATATTGATTGTTTTCCACATTGATGGGTCTGAATAAGAAGCAAACTCCAATAAAGTTGGTTATCATGTCCTAAATGATCGTTCCAGGACAGTTATCCTTCTTCACGTGGCATGTTTGTGCCATTGCACATGCCTGATATTTATGTACCATGAAGTCCTTGTAATTACATGATGGAATCTCATTGTTACCTTAAAATCTATTTTCACTCTCAATGGATTTAATTCTCAGAATTTCTGCTTGATACCTCAGATGTTATTCTTGTTAAACTAAAGCCTATTTTGTGGGTAAGAAAATAGGTCTACACAAAAGTCTGGATTGCGTGAAAATCATGATAAATCAGCATATCCATGGACCATCAAGGTACCAGAAAACATGGTCAGCAACAGTTACAAGCCTATATCTTTATCAAAGAAAGTATTCCCTTTTCTGTTTGTCCTGAAACTCAAATTTGAGGTGCTTTCTGTTTGGTACATGATTTCTTTCAACTTCTGAGTGGAAACTGAGTGTTGTTTTTATGGTATACTGCAGGAGGTTTTGCATTAAAGAAACAGATGCTTGATGATAGAAGATTTCCTAATATGCATCTTAATCTTCAACGTATATTGCAGGTAGTTTGTTCACCCTGTTTGATTTCTTGTAAACATGAGAACAATTTTAAGTTGATTGGTACAGAGCCACATAAGTAGGTATTTGAGTAACGCCCTTACAAAATCAGTCTGGATAAGGTGTAAAGACCCCTCTACTAGAACAGCAGAAGGTGTGAAGATTGAAGTCCTTGATTGCTATGGTTGAATACTTTCAGGGGTTCATATTATGGAGTTTAAAGCACTTTATTTTGGACATTGACCATAGAGGTTTTTAAGTGCTTTAATTTTTCACCAATAACATCATCTCTGCATTTATTTTGTACAGCAATGCATCCTAGACATTGATATTTCTAGGAAGATTGCAGCTTGTTAAATGTGTGTTTTTCTCTAACAAATATAAAATTGAATCGCATGTATTAAACCTTGTATTTTAACTGAACTCAGGTGATAGCACATGGGGAGCAAGTATTTCCGCGAGTAAAAGAAAAATGTTCTTCAAAAAAATGGTTTTGCAGTGAAGACATTAACTCCCTAGAAGAGTTAATTGGAAGGCTAAGGAGGCTAAAAGAGAGTGTGGGGTTTATAGCAAATCGTGTCACCGCAATTCAGGCAGGTTTGGATAGCTGGCAGGCTGAGCAAATAAACAAGAAACTGTACTATCTCTCGTTCCTTTCAATTATATTCCTCCCATTGTCAATCATCACTGGAGGTAAATATTTCTCTCAATTTTTTTTTTCAATCATAGTTAAAACTTCTTGGATAACTGTTGAGAATCAAAATTTAATAATGCTGATATTTTTGGAAGCTCGTAACAGTCTTTGGCATGAATGTGGGAGGAGTTCCATGGACAGAGCAAAAGAACCCAAAGGAGAAAGATGGTTTCCGCAATGTGATGTTTCTCTGCGTGGGAATGCTAGTTCTCCTTCTTCTATGCTTCCTTTTCCCAACTCTTTACACCCATATAGCTGCCTGGCTACGAAGGATGGCTTTGAAAAGAAGCTGGTCTCTCAACAGGAAGTCTTTTCTCAAGAGAACTGTTCCGGTTAAAGAAAGAGGTGGTTATATTCGCCTTTGAGAGTGTAAGCCTGAGGAAGAGAGGGATGCTGCAATTGTGGTACATGCGCTTTTCCGTCTCGATGTGATTCCAGTTGCGGAATTTGTCTTCGCTTCTGAAGATACATGTCCTAGAGGAGACTTCTCTCAACAAGCCTTGATTCTGTTTCTTTTTCTCGATTCTTGAACGACATGCACTCTGCAGATAAACAATCGTCAATGTTATCACAGATCCTGTCTCAGAAATGGGAATTCTGGTAGAAAATACCTTCTTCCTTTTCAATCTAGATAAGAGGTAAAGAGTTTTTTCGAAGAGCCGATTCTGTTTTTTTTTTTTGCAATAACGTTGTTAATGACCGCATTCTTTTGCAATCTTTGTAACAAAGTGTACAGATTATAACTTTCATCGCACTGAATATGCATATAAATATTCAGAGCTTGTATCATTATGATTCCACTCAAACAATAATTGTGAATGCTGCTTGACATCTTTCATTCTCTCGCCATTTTTTTTGTCAGTGGCTATCCTTTCTCTTTTCTGCACTGCCTTTCATATTGTAGAAATTACAGTGAGTAATATATTTGATTCAATCCCTCTTGATATATCCGGGAATCAAATTCAAATATGGGATATTGTTAAGAGATTGAAATTTATGTGGTTTAATAAATGAATGAAGCATCAATCTTATTTTAATATCATTTCCAGAAAAAAACAAAGAACCAATCTTCAGTAATTCCATGAATAGCCACTTCGTTCTAGGGATCATGTGACGATTGACATCACTCTGTCTACTTGTTTTTTTTTCTTTCTATTTTCAACTCTGTATTTATATAATTATTTTTTTTCCCCATGAAACGATTCCTTTTATTTATTTTATTTTTATAGTTGAAAACAGTTAATGTCGTGGGAGAAAGGAGAGTCAAAAGAAAGCACCCATTCAAATTTCAAACATGGTATGGCCGCACAAATGCTTGGTACAAGAAATGCCAACTTTGCACTGCTGTGAGCTGCTCAAAAAATGGAAAAACTCCTAAATTATGTAGTAGCCATGGTCAAAGAGGGACTCTTTATTCTAAATTAAAAAAGGATTGTAGTGAAATTTGCCACGTGTTTTTTCAATGTTTTACATTATGCTCCCTGTCTTTTAATTTTGTTTTCATAATACAATTTAAAACCATATCTCATGAAATTAGGCAAAAAAAAATAAAAAAGGAAATGAAAAGAAAAGAAAAAAAGAGTTGCGTTTTGCCGATTCTCCCTGTATCTGAAAGACCGAGTCGTTGACTATACGGGATGAACAATAGAAGAAGAACTGACGGTGGGTTAGGGAGAGGAGCAAACGACACAGTTAAAGAAGAGGTTTCAAATTCAGTATTAAAAACAGAGAGATGAAATTGAAAGGGGGAGCTGCTTAATTATTCGTAAAAAAAGGAACAATTAAAAAAAGTCTAAGAACATAATGCAAAAAATTAAAAAAATTAAAATGAAAAATAAAATAAAAAATAATTGACGAAATTGATAATATGAACATAAATTAATCTAATAATTCGATGACTCATATCCTTTAGCTCGAATCAGGAACTGGATACACATGTTCAGTAATCTTTTCTTTTCATCCAAGAAAAGAAAAAAGAAAAAAGAAAAAAAGCCAGCTAGGCAGGCAACTACCCCTCTTGAAGTGTGGACACCCCTCTTTCCCACACGTGACAACGCGACCCCAAGCTTCAATAGCCCCAAACGGCAACACCCCAAATCCCAAAATGACTTCCATCTCAAAAGTTATGACTCGACATGTCGTTCAGGGTAGGCTTATTCATCAAGAAACCGCTTAACGGTGTTATTTGGTCCCCTACTCTCATCTCTATTACATTACCATCCTTAAAGTATCTTTTTATAATTTGATCCTCTTTCCTCGTTCTGTAACTATTTGATCCTTCATTCAATTTTCATAAATAGATATATTTTAATTATAAATATAATTTTTCGAATGAGAAAGGAAAGACAGTAATGATTATTGAACTACAATTCACTAATATCATGAAAAAAATAATATTTGACAATAAAAATATAAGAAAAATACTGAAATCATTTCATTCTGTAACCAAAGATTGTACATTATAATACCATAACAGTATTTTACAATGACTTACGGAAAGATCGTATCACCATAAGATAAATAGAAAATATAAAATAAGAGGATGATGTTGAGATATAAAAATCAAATAACAAGAGAGCCAAAGTAAAACGCTCAAGAGAGTAAAGGGACCAGACTCGGCTTATAATGCATTTTGTGTATTTTGCAGGAAGAGTATATATCTAGAACCTTCTACGCTTGCCAGAAAAATCGTTCGCGAGTTGCGCCTCGTTAAAAAGCCTTTGCTCCACAAAACCCTAAACCCTTTTTTATAAACCTCCAAAACACTGTACCCGCGTCCTTCTTCTCCGCTTCCAATCCAAATTAACCGGTAGATCTCTTCACTTATGGCCACAGCTGCTCTCCTCCGCTCTCTACGACGCCGAGACGTCGCCTCCGCTCCTCTCGCGGCCTACAGATCCGTGCGTCTCTTCATCATTTCTATTCCTTCAGTTTTACTAATTTGGTTGTTTGTTGATGGAGCTCAAACCGAGACTTGAACTTGATTGAGAGATGAATAAAAGATTTAGGCTTTTTTGTGATTGTGTTTTTGATATGGTAGTGTAGAAACTCGGGCCCTTTAAGGGTTCATTTGTTAGGTGGTTTTTCATTTGGTATATTACATAATCATGCATAGCTTTTTTTCTTCGGATATTAAATACTTTGTTTTTTTATTTGTTTTGTTGTTTAATTCTGAATGATCAGCTGAGAGTTTTGATAAATGTAAATTTTAAGTACTTAGGCTTTTAGGCAATGATTGAATCGTTTTTACTTATTCTTGTGAGGATAAAAAAGTTGTATTTGACGATTGAAAAGTGTTGATTTTTGTTTGACTCTAGTTGTGGTTGGTCTGACTATTAAAAGTTGTTTGCAAACTGAGGTTGAGATTGTGAAATGGCTGAGTTTAGGTGCTTATCTGTTGTGCAGTTGAGTAATAATGTGAAGCCATCGTGGGCTCCTTCTAATTTCAGCCAAAATTTGGCTGGTTTGTCCAGAGCTTTCAGGTAGCTTGTTAAGTTTTTGGTGGTTTTGATTTGTATTTCTGTCATTTGCGGTTCCTTTTGGTATGTTGAAGGTGAGCGTTTCCTCTTCTATGTAGTGCAAAACCTGCAGGCAGTGATGTTATAGGTATTGATTTGGGTACCACAAATTCATGTGTTGCGGTCATGGAAGGGAAGGTAAGCATGAATGGTGTTTGTTCAGATTGTTTATTTATTTGGTTATTAGGCTTCCTTTTCCTTTTGATTCTAATTGATTCCATGATTATACACAGAATCCCAAAGTTATTGAGAATGCTGAAGGATCTAGGACAACCCCTTCAGTTGTTGGCTTCACCCCAAAGGGAGAGTTACTCATGGGCACGCCAGCAAAACGCCAGGCTGTGACAAATCCGAGCAATACAGTGTTTGGAACTAAGCGTTTGATTGGTAGGAAGTTTGATGATCCTCAAACACAAAAGGAGATGAAAATGGTTCCGTATAAGATTGTCAGGGCTCCAAATGGAGATGCATGGGTTGAAGCCAATGGACAGCAATATTCCCCGAGTCAAATCGGGGCCTTTATTCTGACCAAGATGAAAGAAACTGCTGAAGCATATCTCGGAAAAACAATTTCAAAAGCTGTGATCACTGTGCCAGCTTATTTCAATGATGCTCAAAGACAAGCTACAAAGGATGCTGGAAGAATTGCTGGCCTTGATGTGCAGAGAATCATCAATGAACCTACTGCTGCAGCACTTTCCTATGGTATGAACAACAAGGAGGGTCTCATTGCAGTGTTTGACCTTGGAGGTGGGACATTTGATGTTTCTATCTTAGAGATCTCTAATGGTGTTTTTGAGGTATGTGACATGTTTTGCTATTTAGGCTAACTCTGATTTTCATTTAGTTTGGTAAATTGAACCAAGTGACGGTCCTTGTTTAGGTCAAAGCTACAAATGGTGACACATTTTTGGGAGGAGAGGATTTTGACAACACCCTTTTAGAGCACTTGGTCAATGAGTTTAAGAGAACTGAGGGAATTGATCTTTCAAAAGATAGGCTAGCTCTGCAGAGGCTCCGTGAAGCAGCAGAAAAGGCCAAGATAGAACTCTCCTCGACCACTCAGACTGATATCAACTTACCATTTATCACAGCTGATTCATCAGGTGCTAAACATTTGAATATAACGCTGACCAGATCCAAATTTGAAAGCTTGGTAAATCACTTGATTGAGAGGACAAGGATCCCATGCAAGAACTGTTTGAAGGATGCTGGCGTTTCTACCAAGGAAGTTGATGAGGTTCTTCTTGTTGGAGGAATGACTCGTGTTCCCAGGGTTCAAGAGATAGTATCAGAGATCTTTGGAAAGAGCCCTAGCAAGGGAGTAAACCCTGATGAGGCAGTGGCAATGGGAGCTGCAATTCAGGGTGGAATTTTACGGGGAGATGTCAAAGAATTGCTTCTTCTTGATGTCACTCCCTTATCACTTGGTATAGAGACACTTGGTGGTATCTTCACCAGGTTGATCAGCAGGAACACAACAATTCCTACAAAGAAGAGTCAGGTGAGTCTTTAGTGCCAAATCTGTTTTCAATTTATCTCCAAGAATTTTAAGCGTGGGCAATAAGTTGCTATGCCTGTGCTAGTGCCCAGGCAGCCCTCCAATATCTATCTGATGTTCTTTTGTGCTTCTGGGCCCAGTTATATATTTCTCTGATCTTTCTTTATGTAATCCCAGGTCTTCTCTACAGCAGCTGACAACCAGACGCAGGTTGGTATCAAGGTGCTGCAAGGTGAGCGTGAAATGGCATCTGACAACAAGATGCTGGGAGAATTTGAACTTATGGGTATTCCACCAGCTCCCAGGGGCATGCCTCAAATTGAGGTGACCTTTGACATTGATGCCAATGGTATTGTCACTGTCTCTGCCAAGGACAAATCCACTGGTAAAGAACAGCAGATCACCATCCGTTCATCTGGAGGTCTTTCAGAAGATGAGATTGAGAAGATGGTCAAGGAGGCCGAACTGTTTGCGCAGAAGGATCAAGATAGAAAGGCCTTGATTGATATTAAAAATAGTGCTGACACCACTATCTACAGCATTGAAAAGAGCCTTGATGAGTACAGGGAAAAGATCCCTTCTGAAGTTGCAAAGGAGATTGAGGATGCTGTTGCAGATTTGAGGAAGGCAATGGGTGGAGACAATGTTGATGATATCAAATCCAAACTAGACGCCGCAAACAAAGCAGTTTCAAAGATTGGAGAACACTTGAATAAGGGCAGCAGTGGTGGAGGTGATAGTGCTTCTGGAGGTTCACAGGGTGGCGACCAGGCTCCTGAAGCTGAATACGAGGAGGTGAAGAAGTGAGGGGTTAATTTTGGTAGCTGTCTTTTTTTTTTCATGGTTTTGAACCATATTCGAAGAAAGATCCTTTTTAATTTTATTTGCACTTGGGATGTGTACGTTTCTTAGGGGTTTTGTATCTAAATGGCGGAGGTTAAATTGAACGTGTTAGTCTTTTTGTTCATTCGAAAACTGCCAACGGGATGCTGAGGCTGAGACCCTTTTTATTATATCAATAACCAATTTTTTTTCTCGAGGAAATTGTCGGTTAATTTGAAAACTTCACTCTAGATGTCGTTGCTAATTAATTCGCTTGCTGTCGTTGTTTTCTAGCCCTGCAGGCAAGTCATGGCAGGCTGTCGCTGTCGTTGTTTGCATAAGAAAAAAAATCATTGTAACCAGTTTTTAAATTATTTTGATGAAATAATATTAAAGATAATTTTAATAAAAATATTATTTTAATATATTTTTAAATAAAAAACACGTTAAAAAATAATTAAAATTACATTCTCAAATATCCTTTTCTCAAACACCCCCGTATTATTCCACCACTAGCATCCCCCGCAGCCACCAACCTGTTACTAAATACCCGTTTGGCACTGCGGCTGTGGATAAAAGTAAAAGTAATATTGAAATGTTTGGTTAAGTTGAACCACAATTTTATTCATATGGGTCCCACTCAAAAACTGAGGTTGGACCTCAGTTTTTGAAAAGCAATTTACAATTGCTTTTCCGTGTTCTCCTCTCTTTCACCGACACTGTAATTAACACAAAACTTTATCAACCCCTTTTTCTGTCCTTTCTTCTGTCAAACGAGGCTTCTACCTGCACCAAATTCCTGTTAGCTTGTCTCCTCTGCTCCCTTCCTCTCTGTTCCCAAATTATTGCCATTGATCTAGACTCCCATTTCCCAAATTTTTCCTTCCCCTCTGTTCCCTTCTCTCGTCTCAAACAGAGGCAATAATGAACCAAATGGGCAACACGAAAAGGAGCAGATTGGGAGCTTTCAGATGCCCATCACTGGGATGTTGAAGAGAAAAAGGAAGTATGCCATGAGAGCTTTTCCTTGGTCTCGTTATATATCCTCAAAAGATGCAATTTTATCCTTTCTAGTAGCATTATTAGTTTGAGCTAATTAACAAAAATTGTATTAATTTTGATGCCAATCTGTCTAAGTTAAAAAGACAAGGGCAAGATTATTCCGTGCACCAAACACAAGAGGTAAATAGTTGATTGTTCTTATAATAAAGTAAAATAGCATCTATTATAAATATATAGATATATTTTTTTAAAAGTAATTTTACAATCAAATCCCATACAAAAAATATATTAACCAAACACAAGAAACTAATTTTTTTCAATCATAATTTTAACCGCAGTTTTAACTAAACACATCAAATTTTAAAATGAACCTCACAAAAAATACTTTTTATTAAACTATTTTTCTTAAACCACAACCACAAAAACAACCACATTACCAAACAGACTCTAAAACAATTTCACAACCACTATGGCAACACCATTGTACCTCCCTCGCTGGCATTGTTGCCTTGGTATCAGTGTTACCACCACCACCACCTCTCACCAACCTCCATTACTGTGTCCTCAACATGATTTGTTTTCTTGTCGTGCTATAACTATTTTACAATCAATAGTTTTTAATATTATTTTTGAAGTATCTAAATAATAAAAATAACTAATTTTATGACAATATTTATCTTCAAAGCAAGTATTTTTCACAAAATAAAAGCACCCTTAATTTATATTTATACTCGCAAGTTTTAGATGCATCTTCGTACTCTTGCTTGCTATGTTATAGTGTTTGCTAGAAAACTTTTAAAGAAAGTGATGGTGTATAAATAAATAAATGGCTACACACTTGTTGCCTTTGTTGTTGTCTGGGCCATATATCCAAACCGCAACACACTCAACACCCGATACCTAGATAAATAAATAGCGCCTTTACATATTTTTTTTCTTCTTTTTTTTTCAACATATTTACCAATACATGCATACCTAGATATTTTTCGAGTCACGAGAAGGAAGCAACCTACGTCACACACCGCTCGCGCATGAATTTTTTATACTGTCACTCATAAATTCTTTGCAATACAAGCTTTTATACAGGATTGTAATCGCATTTTGTAGTCAATATTCAACAATGCAAACTCTCCTATTTTATGCAATTAGACATCTCATTTATCTACCAATTAGTTATTTATAATCAGTATATCATTAACAATTACAAAATTCTATGTAGATAAAAAGCTAGACATTACAACCAATAACAAGCACCGATATTTTTATTAATTAATTATTATGCAAATCTATATATACTAAGATCAATAGGTAAAAGAAGTAAATAAATTTTATAAGACTCAATGTTTCACTCTTCAACATTTCATGCTTGTATTTTTTTTTATTTCTCCTCATTTATTTACTAATATAAAAATAAAAGAGTACCTCATTTCACAATAAACCTATTTTTCTATGAATAATCAAGCAGGCATGAAGCACATCTCAGACTCACATGTACAAGTCCAGAATTATAATCCATGAAAAACTACATGTGAAGTTTTTTCATCAGCTCATTAGAAATAATATCTACATAGTCAAAAAGGTCGAAGTAGAAAGTGTTCGTAAAATTAAAACCTGGTGAGCATGGTTAGATTCCATACTCAACATAACAAAAATCTGTCTACATTCAAGGACTACATTTCCATTTTGTAGACACTTTGACTCGCGATACAGAAACTGTGCAATTGCACTTATATTTTTGTAACAATAATTTTTCCTCGAGGAATTTGGATTATTCTTTTCTTTTCTTTTCTTTGTTTTTTTTTTTGCGCCCTACTAGTTTTTAGTTTTGATATTTGGAAAAAGTAACAATTGGTTGTGTTTGATAGGGTTTTTTTTTAAATAAATAAAGAAAACATATTTATTTATATTTTAACCAAATATATCATGATTATAGACATGAGTGAGTAAAATAGTTTTGTTAGCATTAAAAAAACCCATAAAATTAAAACAACTTAAGATATTAAATTTAATAACCCAATTATAACATTTTTTTTAAATATCCAATTCAATTCTGTTTTGTTTTTAAATATGAAAAACCAAAAAAAAAAAAAACATAAACCATCCAAACCAATTTGTTTTTAAAATACAGATAACCAAAAAGGCCTAGATTCACCACTTAAAAAAGAAAGCCCAACTAAAAAACGATTGACTAATTTGGTTTTTCCATTAAAAAAACCTGAACCAAACCATTCATTTTAACCAGTTCTTCAATTTGGTTTTAATAATTCTTTAAAAATATTTTATCCAAACCAAAGCAAACTTGCCCCATAATCCTTCAACTTTCCTCTAATTTTATAGTGCAAACTGATGAATTTCTACTAGTTATTTTCTACAACTTAAAAAAAATTGATATAAGAAGAAAGAAATCCTAGATGAAGACATAATTATTATTTTTAATGAGATATGAATTTTATTTTTTTAATATTTATCTCCTTTAAAATAATCTCCTCTGCATAAACCTTAACCCGACCCTAGTTTCTAAAGGGGTCAAAATCAAATAACCTAAAGAAGATGGATAAAAAAAAAAAAAACGAAGAGGAGAATGGGCCCAGTAAACACTTCTATCCTATATTTCAGACAGGCTACTGGACTAGGCTTCCACTATGCTAATATGGGCCCATATGTTTAACGCCCTGGAACAAACCGTGGTCTCCTTTCTTCCTCTCTTTTGAGCACCACAAATAGAGTTCGCCGCACAGAAAGGGAAAAAGAAAAGGAAAACCTAATCGTCTCTGTACCCTAGCAAATCCTTAGATTGAGTAGATTTGATATGGCATCAGCTGCTATCTCAAGAGGCGAAATCCTCTATCTGTATCGTTCTCTTCTGCGCACAGCCCGTCAGTTCTGTGATTACAACATCAGAGAGTACGCTAAACGACGCACTATCGACGCCTTCCGTCAAAACCAAGACCTAACCGACTCGTTGGCCATCTCCGCTGCCTATTCCGACGGTAAGACCCAGCTTGATGTCGCCAAACGACAGGCCGTTGTTTACTCTCTCTACGCTCCCACAATCAAGAGCGTCATGGAGGCGAAATCAATTTGACCTTGCCAACGAATTCTGAGCAACCAATTTGATTTTTCTCTTTCTTTTTTATTTTAAAGAAATAATTATGCTGTTATAAAACTTGTGAATTTGAGTATTTTACTGTCGGTCATGGTCGTAGTGATACCGAAGGCTTATTTTGTTGACTGTGGTTATTAACTGAGTGATGTTTGTTTCGTTAATTAGAGATGTGCTAATGCTATGTGATGAGTTTTCTACTGGGCGTGCCATGAAAACACTAAAAAGCCATTTCAATCAAAGTTAATTTTTTAGGTGATGGACTGGTTTTCCGTCATCAAAACAAGCTGCCAAACGGATTTGAGGTGTGGTTACAGATGAAAGTGTGGTTGGTGTCTGGTGAATGAATGGATATGTGCTCTAGAACTTTAACCTTAAATGTATGAATGTTTAGCTTGCGTTTGTAACTTCAGCAGAGCACTAGTTTGAGACATGTTTTCATGTACAGCAGCTGTATCTTTGGTTCATAGAGAAACAAAATGAGGGAACAAGGGGCTGTGCTATGGTCTTCCTCGAGATTTTTTTTCAATGTATGCCATGGGCCTGGAACCGCGAAATCTGAGGTGCCGTGGGGTGATGGCTCTTTTCCAATCTACATTCATGGGATCTAGTTGCATTCCGATCCCGAGTGCGATTTTATGCTGTAAATCAATGGGTAATAGCCGGTCGGATATTTTTATATTTATATTTTATTTATTGTTTATGAAGTAAAAAATTTAGATGTTCATAAATTTTTTATCCGTTTCGGTATTTGATGAATATTAATTATTAATAAATAAAATAGTTAATAAATATTTGAAATATTATATATATATTGAATTTAAAAAATATCTAAATATTTTATAAATATATTTATATAATATAAATTTATATTTTGAATTAAGGTTAGTCAGATTTTGTATCAGGTTTGATAATTATTATACCTTAATTATTATTCATTCATTCCAAAAATACCCACCTTTTCCCGGTATGTAAAGCTACAGGAAGTCTTAAGTGGTTGGCATAAAACTTGCTATGAAGATGAGGGATAACAGAACGTGTTTGCTAAAGCTGACTGCCTTTCTTTCCTCTTTTTATTTTTTTAATGAAAAACCAAAAAAATTATTAAAACGAACAAAAAAATAAATATAATCAGATGTTAAAGCATTGCAGAGAAAAGGAGTGCCTTCAATCTACGTTCTAAGCTCCAAGTATTAAGATTGTTTCCGCTGAAGCATCGCGGAACTGAAATGGAGTTATCCGAGGTTAGGTTTAGATAAAAGATCAGAGACATTTATCCAACCCGAGGACTGTTGTGTGGCCATCATCAAGAATTCAAAACTTGCTTAGCTGACTGCCCTTCTTGGGATAATTTATTTCTTTAATCTATGTATATAACCCAGTCAATTTTTCGCTCTGATAATCAAAAATATTTTTAAATCTAGTCAATCAAAACTAAATTCATTCCCATTTCTGATATGATGCATCTAATAAGAGAAATTTATCCTTTTAGGCATACTTTTGAAACCTGGCCCGGTTCGGTGGATCGACCTGGGACCCGGCCAACCCGGTGCTGGAACCGGGCCAAGCTGAATAAAAAAAAAAAAAAAAAAAACTCGGTATGACCTGGCGACCAGGTAAAAAACAAGTTGGTTGCAATCTGTTGATTTTTGTTTTTACTAAAACGATATCTTTTTAATTTTTATTTAAAAAAATTGACTCAAGTAACCTGATGATCCAATCAAAACCTAGCAACCTAGTTAAAACTTGAAACCCGGATCTTGAATCAGATTGGGTCTAAAAACTATACTTTTAGGTACGAGTTTCAATCAAAATTAAAAAATTCACAAAATGGAATAAAAAATTTTATCCACAAAAGATCTCCTTAGAGCATCCCCAATGCAAAAAGCTAAATTGATAAAATGACTTTTTGAATAGTATAAATATAGTTTTTTTGATTATATGCATTCCAATGGTAAAAAGCTATTTAGAAAAGCCATTTATATTTTAATATATTTCATGTTAAATTCATTTTTATATAATTATATAACTAATTTAGATATTTTATATATAATATAATTATGATGTTATTAATTATATGAGTAATATGAGTAATTTATAAAAATAATATAAAATTTAATGAAATAATATGAAAGTTAAAAGATATAATTTAAAATTAAACTTAAAATTTATTTATATGAATATTTTTAATTTTTAGTTTTATATGTTACTATTAAAAATTTAATTTTTTAAAAGTAAATTTAAATTCAAACTTTAAAAAACACCGTCAATATTTTAAATTTTGATTTTCATTTTTTTTTAAAAAAAATTTATGCTTTGAAATAATGACCGCCACCATTTTAAATTTTAAAATTTCAAATTTTAAAAAAATAACGGCCAACATTCTAAGATTTCAAAATTAGAAAAAATAATCCATCTATAAATATTCTCATATAACTTAACATTTTTTTCTCATCATTCCATTGTTTTCTCTCCAATCAAAAATATATTTTATTAAAATTCATCATGAATCATTCTAATTTTAATTTTTATAATGCTTTTGATTTAGATGATGACACTCCTGTGTTCGCTTTTCAAGTTGCTGCTGCTATGGTTGCTGAAGAAGAATCGAATAATCAACGGCGAAAAACAGGGTATCGTGGCTCCATTCTTGGCCATAATATTGTCAATCGTAATATAAAGGAAGGTGAGTTAAGGTTATATAATGATTATTTTGCTGAAAATCCTAAATTCACCAAAATTCAATTTTAAAGAAGATTTAGGATAAGTCGTCGTCTTTTTCTTCGAATCGCAAATGCAGTGGAAGCTCATAATCCATATTTCAAACAAAGAACAGATGTTCTTGGTGTTCTTGGTTTATATTATCTTCAAAAGATAACTGCAACTCACAGAATACTTGCATATGGTATTCATGCAGATCTTACTGATGAATATCTTTAAATTGGAGAAAGCACTGCGATAGAAAATCTTAAAGCTTTCGTCAAAGCAATTGTAGAAGTTTTTGGTGATTGGTATCTAAGGGCACCAAACAAGGCCGATATTTGTCGATTATTATCAATTAGAGAACAACGTGGATTTCTAGGGATGTTATGGAGCATTGACTATATGCATTGAAAATGAGAGAAATACCCAATTACATGGCATGAGATGTATACTAGTAATTGTCGTGAACCAACTATAATTCTAGAGGCGGTGGCTTCACAAGATCTTTGGATATGACATGCCTTTTTTGGAATGCCTGGATCATTAAATGATATTAATGTTATTGATCGGTCACCTATCTTCGATGCACTTGCTGAAAGTTGTACTGCTTCTATTAATTATACAATTAATGAGCATGAATATATAATGAGATACTATTTAGCAGATGAGATTTATCATAATTGGTCAACTTTTGTTAAGACAATCCCAAGGCCATTAGGAGCAAAGAGAAAATATTTTGCAAGTAAGCAAGAGTCTGCAAGAAAGGATATAGAGCGAGCATTTGGGGTGCTCCAATCTTGTTTTACAATTGTACGTGGACCTGTGCGATACTGGGATGAAGAAACGCTTGCAAATATTATGAAAACTTGCATAATAATGCATAATATGATTATTGGGGATGAAGGAGGAATGAACCTTGAATTTGACCATGAACGTGAAGTCAATTCCTTTATATCAGTGTCACAAGGTGAAATACTAAAACTACATGATTTTCTTCAAACTCATAATCGAATCAGGGATAAAGCAACTAGCTCTCAACTACAAGAAGATTTGGTTGATCATTTATGGGAACAATATGGTAATAAGTAGAATTATTAGTTGTTGGCAACGTTAATTTCATTTTAGCTATTTTTATTGAAACTTGTAGAAATAGCTCTTCCCTAATTGAATAGCTATTTTGGCTTTTTATTTGCTTGATGTGTTAGAATAGTAAAATAAAAAAATAAAAGTTTAAAAGACATGTTTTTAAATTTACCTTTCCGGTTGGAGATGCTATTAGGCTTCCAAAAGAATCCTACTAGTTAATCGAAGTTGCCCACGTGTTAGTAGACCAGTGGTGACAGGAAAAAAAGAAAAAGAAAATGACACGGACCTAGAAAACTTGTCAAAAAAACCATTCCCATGTATTAGACGGGCCGCTAGCTCGGCCTTTATAAGTTCTCTAATCGGGGTATTCAATACTGTTCGATAAGAGGAGCCCATTAAATAACGGTTCAGAAAAATAAACGGCGAGTCGGTGACCCTCCTCCTCTTTTAAGCAATAAAGACAGTGTGGCTAATCAGCTAGGGTTTTTGATTTCCGCCTATACCCTACCCCACGTAGAAGAAGAGGAGGAGACTCTCCATACCCTATAGGTAACACTTGCATAACCTCTCTTGATGTACCTTGATTAGGGTTTCTTTCTATTCATTCCTTTTACCTCTCCAACTGAAGCTCACTTAACCTCAAAACTCTTCCCCCCCCCCCCCAAGAAAGTGTGTCAATTTGGTTGCTTTTTTTTTTTATATATATAGTTTTAAATACAATTCAGTGGTTTGTATTGGTGCTTGAGCCTCAGTCTCACCACTTTTTCTTAATTTTTAAGTCGATTTTTTTCCCTGGATTTTACTTATTTTTTCTTTGGTGTATACAGTTTTAGCAAAGACATCTGAGTTTTTTGGCTTAAATGGGAAGCAAGAAAAGAAGCCCCAATTCAGCAGCGGAAGTTGAGAATTTAGATAATACAGACACAAATATCGAGAATTCAAGCTTAGAGGATACGAATAATGAGAATGCAAGTTCAAATTCAAGTAGAAAGAAAATAAAGAAAGATAAGAATAAAGAGACCAAAGCCCCGGATGGGGATGCTTCCAAAGCAGGCCTTTCTAACATTCCTAGCTCAATGAAACCCATGGAAAGACGGAAGAAAAGGAAAGCATTGGATAAAGAGCGGCTACATGCTGCTTCAGAGAGTAAGGAAGTGAAGACTAAAAAAATGGATGTTGATTCAAAGGTTACCGAAAGTAAAGAGCACATGGGAGCTTCCTCGAGTGGGACGTTGCCGAAGTTTCATATTGGTGTCTTTAAGGACCTGGCATCGGTGGATGTATATGTGAGAAAAGGTGCAGTGGAGAGATTGGTCACGGAGTTGCAAGAGGTTCAGAAGGCATATGAAGTTACGGAGAATAAGGAGGTGGTTGAAGGTGGATTGAAACTGGAAGCGGAGAAGGATGATGGGTTGAATGATTGTGCACCTTCTGTGAGATACGCCGTGCGTAGGCTTGTTCGTGGTGCTTCTTCATCAAGAGAGGTATGATTGGTTAAATTGCGCACTGTGCTCTTGTTTCTTCTTTGTGAAAGCTATGTATCATGCACAAACTCACACCTTTTGAACCAATTTTATGGTTCTCTGTATACGCTGTTAGGGGATGGAAACTTGATTTATGATATCCAACAATAAATTTTACACAATGTTTTTGAAGTTCAATTTCATCAAGGATAAATATTTCCTGGAGCTGAATCAACTTTTAGAATTGTCTTTTTGATGAAAATGGTACATTAGTTTAGTTTGATTATCACCTTCATGGTGTGATTAATTGCACAATCATGTCTGATGCCTGTTGGGTTTTGATTCTCATGAATGATTCCATAAAACATGCATTCTTGGTGTATCTGTTGCATTGGCTTATTTTTCAATACCTGCTCATCTCCATGTTAATAGTTGCTTTATACTTTTGACCCTGCATTTCATGCAACCGCACCCATTATCTGATTCTTGTTTCTCAGGGCATTATATCTTGCTGGACATTACGTAAAACTCTTTATTTGGGCATTTAGATCTCACGTGAGCTGGATAAGACTGTTAACCTTTAAAACATTACTGTAAACTGAACATGGTCAAATGGCAACCTTTTCAAGCATTGGATAATTTCTTCTGTAGACTGTAGTATCTATTGTGTGGCTATAAACTTGGGCTATCTATAATGTGAGGTTGTTGGCTAACTTGTGTGTATCACATAATCTGGTTTTGCTTTTTGGAGTGTGCAAGGCAAGGATTTGCACTGGGCTTGACAGTGTTAGTTGATACAATTCCTAGTGTCAAAGTGGATTCAGTGCTGAAACTAATAGTTGATTTGTTAGAAGTTTCTTCATCAATGAAGGGTCAGGTGGGTGAGGATTGGCCCTTTGTATTCTGTTGCTATCTTCTCTGCATACTATTCCTGAAGTTGCTTCTTTGTGTCACTGCAGGATATAAGAGATTGCCTTTTAGGTCGGTTATTTGCTTATGGTGCTCTTGCCCTATCAAGAAGACTGACTGAAGAGTGGATTTCTGATCATAACACCCTCATCATTAAAGAATTCACCGATGTGCTTATCTCCCTTGCAGCAAAAAAACGATATCTGCAAGAGCCTGCTGTTGCAATTATATTAGAATTGGTTGAAAAGGTGCCTTATTCTGACAAATGAAGAAAATTGATTTTCTTGGACAGCTGCATCCTTTTTATTTCCTTGGGGCTTTTCAGTTTTTTTTTTTTTGGGGGTGGGGTGTTCTTATCGTATGCCCACTTGGGGTGCGTGTCTTGCAATTCCCTCAGTGTATCGTGATCTTTGATCCTTGATCCTTGATCCCTCCACTGCCTTGTCTTGTGATTGCAGTTGCCAACCGAGGCCGTGACGAATCACATTCTTGAAGCTCCAAGACTGCGCGAGTGGTTTGAAGGTGGTATTGACACCGGAAATCCTGACACCGGAAATCCTGATGCATTGCTTTTAGCTTTGAGAATTCAGGAGAAAATTTCCATTGATAGTGAAATGTTTGGAAATTTTTTGCCACATCCGTTCAGTCCTAGTAGACTTTTTGTGCCTGGTCATTTGTCCTCTATTATTAACTGCTTGAAGGTGATTCTTTAATTATTTGTGCAGGAGAGTAATATTTCATGGTCATAAAAGGTTTTATTATTTACTCATGATGTTATTGTTTGTCACAAATGGCAGGAATCAACTTTCTGTCAGCCTAGAGTTCATGGTGTATGGCCTGTTCTGGTAAATATTCTCTTACCTGATATTGTTATGCAAGCTGAAGATGTGTTGTCAGCTTCTAATTCTCTAAAAAAGCACAAAAAAAGTCGCAAGTCTAGCTCATCTGAAGAAGAAATTGCCAGGAGTGTTCGGTGTTTCTGTGAAGTTATTATCGAAGGCTCCCTTCTTCTTTCTTCACATGATCGCAAGCACTTGGCATTTGATATTCTGCTTCTCCTTCTCCCAAGGCTTCCCGCATCTTTCATTCCATATGTTCTCTCTCACAAAATTGTGCAATGCATGGTGGATGTACTTTCGACAAAGGACTCTTGGCTGTATAAAGTTGTTCAGCATTTTCTCAAGGAGCTATCAGATTGGGTTGGAAATGATGATGTCAGAAGAGTTGCTGTTATAGTGGCTTTACAGAGACACAGCAATGCAAGATTTGATGGCATCACAAAAACAAAAACAGTTAAAGCTTTGGTGACAGAGTTTAAAACTGAATCTGGTTGCATGTTGTTTATTCAGAATTTAATGAACATGTTTGTGGATGAAGGAAATGCTTCAGAAGAACCGTCAGACCAGAGTCAGACTACTGATGACAATTCAGAGATGGGTTCAGTCGAGGATAAGGATTCAAATGGTGCAATGGCAAATTCTGATTTCTTGAAGACTTGGGTGGTGGAATCCCTCCCAATTATTTTGAAACATTTGAAGCTGGAGCCAGAAGCAAAGTTTCGGGTGCAGAAGGAAATTTTGAAGTTTCTAGCTGTTCAAGGTCTGTTCTCTGCATCTCTTGGCTCTGAAGTGACATCTTTTGAATTACAGGAGAAATTTAAGTGGCCAAAGGCGCCTACCTCGAGTGCTATTTGCAGAATGTGCATTGAGCAGATCCAATCACTGCTTGCAAATGCTCAAAAGATAGAGGGGTTGCGTTCTTTGTCTAGTGGCCTGGAGCACAGTGATCTTGGGTCTTACTTCATGCGTTTTCTCAGTACACTACGAAACATTCCTTCAGTTTCTCTTTTTCGATCTTTGAGTGATGACGATGAAAAGGCTTTTGAAAAATTGCAAGAAATGGAAACTAGGCTTTCCAGAGAGGTAAGCTTTGTGTTCTTGCTTTCAGCAACTCTAATTATTCTTACATTTGAATATGGACATCAAATTGGTTCTGATTTTAGAGTTGGGATGCATGCTGAATCCTCAAATAACAGATATGATGCATGTCTTGATTACACTTTAAAATTGAATGACTGGAGGGAACCTTTGGATATGAATCAGATCAGATTGTTTTTACCTGTAGTTTTTTCAGCACGGGCTTTGCCTTACGTGGGACTGTTCCTTATTGAGTTTGCCAATAACTGCTTTCCCTTGCATTATTATGAGTTCTTTGAGAACTAGTATTTTTGCCCGAGTTTCAAATGCTAGCAAATCATATTTATTTACTTGTGTTCTCAAACATCCCAGCTGTCACTTTATCGGCTTTTTAATCTTGTGCAATCCAACTTTTAAAATGTTTTAATTATGCAGGAAAAAAATTGTGTGATTGGTGCTGAAGCAAATAAATTGCATGCAATGAGGTTCTTGCTGATCCAGTTGCTGCTTCAAGTACTCCTTCGACCTGGAGAATTCTCAGAAGCTGCATCTGAACTTGTTATATGTTGTAAGAAAGCTTTTGCAGCTTCTGATCTTCTTGACTCAGGAGAAGAGGAGTTGAATAATGATGCAGATCCTAAGTTAATGGATGTCCTTGTGGATACATTCCTTTCATTGTTACCTCAGTCATCAGCTCCCTTGCGCTCTGCTATTGAGCAGGTGTGTGCAGTAATGGAAGGTTAATTTGCATTTGTATTTGCATATGTATGTTGCATATCTATATGCCCCCAACCTTAATTTGGCTTTACAGTGCACATTCTATAATAAAGTTTTATATTACTTTCATGACAGGGTAAGCTCTTGAGTAATCATGTGTGGTTTCTTCATGTTAATACATTATTTCTTTGTGATTGTTTTTGAGAATTTCGGAAATTCAACTCGCTACTGGAATGATGCAGTTGGCTGAGTCCAGATTGAATAGCTGAACTGTTAGTCAAGTATGAGTTGCTTTCAACAATCATTGTGCATGGCATGCATAATCTTTGTTTCACAACTTATGTAGGGAAGAAGTCAATTTGGTTAGAGTGAAGGGTTGCTAACAATGTCTCTTCTTGTACATGGATTCCCATCAACAACATGATATTAACTCTGGTAGCAATTTATGTTTTTAGGTTTTTAAGTACTTCTGTAACGATGTGACCAATGATGGACTTCTTCGGATGTTGCGTGTCATTAAGAAAGATTTGAAGCCACCTAGACATCGGGAAGAAGGTAAAGATGATGGAGATGATGACGATGAAGATTTTCTTGGTATTGAAGAAGTAGAAGAAGGAGAAGGAGAAGAAGAAATGGATGAAGCCGAGACAGGTGAAACAGGTGAGGATGAAGAACAGACTGATGACTCTGAGGCAGTGGCTGAGGTTGAAGAAGCTGGCAAAGAGCTGTCTGATGATTCTGATGGAGGAATGGATGATGATGCAATGTTCCGGATGGATGCTTATCTTGCCCAGATTTTTAAAGATAGAAAGAATCAGGCTGGAGGTGAAACCGCCCAATCCCAGCTTGTTCTGTTCAAGCTTCGTGTCCTTTCATTGCTGGAGGTTTACCTACATGAAAATCCAGGTAAGCATTTGTTTCTTGTGTTAAATTATCTGGTATTTGCGAGTTAGCCTTTTGTTTGTTCTAGCATAATTCATAAATTCCTAATAATTCTCTCATGGCTGGATTTAGCGGTGGCTTTGGATCAATGAGAAAGGAATCATTCATTTATATATAACATTGGTTGTGTTAATGACTTGTCAGAAATGCTAAATGGTATTTCATGCCTGGGGCTGGGTTTTGGCAAGCTTTGTTTTTGGCTGTCGGCAGAATCTCCAGTCTCAGTGCAAGAATTATTTATTCCACATTATGTTGCAATTTTAGAAATTCTGTTTTGCCTTACTTTCTCTGGATGACGTTTTATTAAAAACCTGCATCCTCATTTGTGTTTTCTCGTTGTCTTCATTCTACAGCTGAGCCTGAGGTTCTGATGGTGTACTTGAACTTGGCTCGGGCATTCGTTAACCCTCAGACTGCAGAAATCAGCGAGCAGCTTGGACAGCGAATATGGGGAATTTTGCAGAAGAAGATATTAAAAGCGAAGGACTTCCCAAGGGGTGATGCTGTGCAACTACCTACTCTTGAATCTTTGTTGGAAAAGAACTTAAAGTTGGCATCAAAGCCATTAAAGAAAAAGAAATCTGCTGGTAATTTATCCAAGAAAAAACAGTTGGCCATGTGGAAGCGACACAAAATGATTGTTTCCCTGGCTCAGGATTCAACCTTTTGGATTCTGAAAATTATTGGTGCCAGAAATTTTCCAGAGTGTGAACTACAGGGGGTTATTGATATTTTCAAGGGTGAACTGGCGCGATATTTTGAGAGTAAGACATCTCAAATAAAATCTGATTTTTTGGCAGAAATATTCCGAAGAAGGCCATGGATCGGGCACCATCTCTTTGGTTTCCTTTTGGAGAAATGTAGCAGGGCAAAGTTGGAGTTTCGTAGAGTTGAAGCACTTGATCTAGTAATAGAAATATTGAAGTCAATGGTTTCTTCTGGTAATGATGAAAGTAATCGCAATGCATCAAAGAAAGTCTTGAAAAATCATCTGCAAAAACTCAGTCATCTGATAAAGGAATTGGCAACAAATATGCCAGAAAAGCCATCAAGGCGGGCTGAAGCACGCAAGTTTTGTGGTAAGGTCTTCCGGTATGTGTCAACATATGACCTGACCAAATCATTTCTTAAATATCTAGCCCCAGAAGCTGAAGCTGCTTGTGAATCTCAACTTGGAGAACTGTATCTCAATTTCAAGAAGATCGAGAGATAACTACAATAATTGATAGGGCTTCATAGTGCTGAAGCCCTCGATGCTTCTTCCAGCTCTTGTTCCATTCGAACATGCCCAAAGTATTTATTCAGGATTGTTTGCTTGAAATAGTTTGGAGAAGGAACTTCTCTTGCAGAATTTTCTTTGTGATGGTTGCTTCTTGTCCAGCATCATCAAGTTATCTATTGGTATGGCTATTTAAAGCTTTCGTTAGCTGTTTTTTCTAGAGGTTCTTTTTAAATGAAGACGGGGTATTGATTTGTTTTCTTATAGGAAAAGGTTTAATCAATGAATACTTGAGAGGGTGAAAATCCTTTGCCATTTTGGTCGAACACAAACGTGCTATCTAATCGTTATTTAAGTTTATTTACTTTCTGCGTCTGCTATGGAATCTTATTAAAATTTTGTTGTATGATGTTGACGTTTCAATCTTGTTGATGGGTTTGGATATTTAAAAAAAAAATGCTTGACATGTTTGTAAAGTTGTCGAATAACAAGTTGCTAGAATTTGGCAAGCACAGGGAGACAAAAAGGTTACGAGGATCCTCTCTGTTTGTACATGAATTGACTTCTACCCGGGTTATCTCCGGCTCACTGCCAACTCTTTGCCGGCGTAGTAGTTGAATCAGCAGGCAGCCCTCGAATTTACAGAGAGTGGTTTGGAGAAGAGTAATGCCACTGGTTTATTTATACAGTTGTGCTCGCCACAACATTAACATGTTTGCTTCAACTTCAATTATGGGAGAGGGAGTAATCAATCATTTGCTCTGACTTGTCAAGGCCCTACGTAAAATAAATCCTTTCAACTGCGTTAGATGCATTTAATTTACCAAGCTGGAGATGGTTAAAGCGCTTTCCAGAATTCGTTGTTGGGGGACGCTGCTTTCTTGGTCTGGCTGGCATGTCTTGACAAGAATCACCATCCATGGTTTTATTAAAGGGTGTGTCCCTTCTCTAAACAAAAAAAAAAAGAAAAATAAAAAAAGAAGAAAAAGATAGCAGCATGACATCAATTGAAAACAGCGTTTTTGAGAATGTCATTTGTGTTGGTGAGGTCATTTTCAGACAAGGTTTTACTAAGAAATATCTCGATGGTGGCTTACGTGATCTTGAAAGCAACGCGCTAGAGTTCATAGAAACTTCCTCGTGAAAAGTTTAGTGGCGAGTGATTAGAGGGAGGAAACTTCATTTGTTAAAATAATTGCGATTTGCTTATCAAGTGAATAAACTCAACGTAACCACACTGAACCACTGCTTCCTTAAATCGATGGTTTAACTAACCCTTCTTTTCTATCAGAAAAATTGCTACCTTCAATTTGAAACGCCCAATTATTCCGTTCCTTCTCTCTCTCTCTCTCACACATCTATCCTTGTTTGGGAATGTATTAATAACTATTTTTTAAAATATTTTTTATTTAAAAATATATTAAAATAATTTTATTTTAAAAAATCAATATTAATTTCTTTAGAATAATCTAAAAATAATAAAAATAGTAATTTCAAGTAAAACAAATAATAAAATTTTAAATTTTTTAAAAATATTTTTAAAATATAAAAACAAATATGCTATTAACGCTTGATAATTTTAGAGAGAATAGGGGGTGATGGTGGGGTGTCTTCCAAGTTACTGGAGAAACACGAAATTTCAACTTTTGCTTGGGAAAATTGATCTTTCGAGTCTTTAGCCTAAACAAAAGATGATGATTGAAATGGACAATTAATGGTAAGGAGGGGGTCTTATACCAGTGGCGTTTCTTTCATGGATTTTCAATTTATCAATTTGATGAATTCAAATCTATCTAGGTCAGGTCTCTTTATTTTATTCTATTAAGTTCTTACTGGTTGTTGTTTAGAATCAATTTTTTATTATAATTGAATTTAATTATAAATTTTTAGTTTGAATTGAGTTGATAAATAAATTAAATTTATATTTTTTTAAAATATAAAATTTAAGTAATTTTGTTTTTTATATTATCCCTGTTCCCTTCTTCAAAATTCTCTAAATTGTTTTTGATAAATAAACATTTTAGAAAAGTTAGTCTTAACTTTTTTTTAAGTAAATTAAGGCTGGCCTTTAATTTACTTTTATATTATTTTTAGAGATTAAATTCTATAACTTTTTAGACTGAAAATAATTTTAAATTTCATTAAAACTTTTTAATCCAATTTAATTTAATTTAAAGAGTTCAAAAGTTAGAAACATGCCGTTCAAGAGACAGTTTCTTCTTAACATTTATGGAGTTTATTTGGAGGTGGAGAGAGTTAGGCCTATTTGTTTTTGTATTTTAAAAATGTTTTTTTAAAAAAATAAAAAAAATTATTTTTTTATTGACTTCAAATTAATATATTTTTAGTGTTTTCAAATTATTTTAATATATTAATATTAAAAATAATAAAAAAATCATTCATATATATTTTAACACAAAAAATTATTTAAAAAGCAACATCAACTACTCTGACTAACACGTTATTAAAGATGCGAAACACAAGTTATTAAAGAGTGATTATTATTGAGTTTCAACTATTTTTTTTAATAAAATTTGAATTTTTTTATTCTGCTTCTAATTGATATTTTTAATGTTTTTTTATTTTTTTATATAATAATTTACTAAAATATATAATGACCATCTATAGAGGAATCTCCACTTTACTCAGTTTACAATGAATTCTATACTTTGCTAAAATATGAGTGGGTCCCTCATATTAGCCAATAGAAAGAGCAGAACATTAAAAAAGAGAGACGGGAGGAGAGAATCCTATCTCTTTCTGACAAAGGCTTGAAAGGCCAGCAACTGCTCTCAATTATCTTAATACAGGACACGGGGGGCTTTGACTATGGTCTGTCTGCTCAGTAAATTAAGAAACGCACTTTGTCACGTTCAAACGGCTTGCATTGGCCAGATGAAAAACACGGCCGGATCAAACCTTTTCCATTAGGCGGCGTTATTATTAATTAATTAAAGCCGCCCGCTTGGCTGACCCTTTTCCCCCGTCCATCCCTCCATTCCATATTCATATCTGCCGCACCTCAATTTCACATGCTTGCTTTTGCTTTCATCTGTTCGTCTCCCTCGAAGTATATTTGCATGGCATATGCTCCCAAATGTTCCATTTAACAAAATATCTATATATAGAGATTGGATATTTGCTTTGCTTCCAATCTTTCCTGTCAAGGAAATAAAGAAAGTACTCGCTACTCACTTTCCGAGATCCCTAGTGTGCAACACTTAATATAGGAGGAGCTGGTGAGGTACTTTTTTGCCCCCGCTGGAGATCCCTCTTGCTTGCTTGCTTGTACAAATGCTTAATATCATCTTGGGAAAGGAGGCTGCTTGCTTATTCATGGTTCATCAGTTGTTCAATGGTAAAAACCAAGAGGAAGAAGAAGAGGGCATTTACAGATGATAATAAAAATCCATGTATTAGGTGTTGTAATGTGTACAAAAGTGATTCAACCACCTCTCTAACCATCTACTTACTTTTTCACTGCTTTTCCTACCATCCTAACCTACAACCTTGATTTCTACTATTTCCTTCACATCTTTTTACACAAATTGCAAACGCTTTCAGTCCCCAGCCAATGCAAAGCCACTCCCTACTCCATCAGATTTACCTCTCCTAAGACGCAACCCAACACAGTTGTTCCCTGTACACAAAGAAAAGAGTCCATACAACTCCATCAGTCTACTACTGAAATGAAAAATTGGGTTTTCAATAGCAACTACGGGCATCAAGTGAATCGCCACATACCTCATCCACAACCCATTTCAAGGTACTTCAAAGAGACACCTGGAAAGCTTTAAAGCAATCCAGAATTCATTCAACTCCAATAAGATATCATCATGAATGCGCATCCTCTGAATCACTCCCTGAAGAACTCCCTGAATCAGAATCTGCAGTTTAATTCAAGATTAGCACTTCTGCAACAAAACAAACTCGTTTAAATTAGACTCCAAACATCAGAACTGAGTTGTACCACTTGAAGATGAAGAATCATCACTCGAACTACTGGAGCTACTGGAACTGCTACTTGCATGTCCATTATCTTTCTCAATCTCCACTGGCGGAAAACTACTCATTGGCATCTCATCGCCAATGTCAACATCTTCATCCCCAACATCCCCTTTCTTCGGCTTCTTTGCCTCATTTACGACCTCCATTCTATCATTTCCAGGTACATCCTACTCAATTGAACACCCAATAATAAGCCATTCAAGCACTACAAACTCAAAACAGAAATGAAATGAAAACAATGCCATAATAGAAAACTAAGACAAATCATATACCTTATTATTGCCTTCACTGATAGCAGTAGCACCCGCATTTCTGTTAATACCCATCAAAGCTTGCCGCTTAATCTTGCTAACCATCTTCTTGTAATTAGTCACAAACCGATCCAGCTCCCATAATGTCTCTGTATCAACAGCCTCGATATCAAGCTCGATCTCATCACCCTCTTGCCTCAAATGTCCATTCCTCTTCCTAATAATCTGCACAACTTGCTCCATTTTCTCTTGTGGCAGACTCTGCAAACCAACACCTAGCTTGTGCTTCTCTTCAAGATTCATCTCTCGCTTATTTGGATCCTTTGCTTTCGGCTTTGGTTGCTTCAATGGCTTCACTTGCGGCACCCTCATTGGTGAAGGCGTCCTCACGGAATTAGGGTTTTGATTCATCCCGGTTGGCTGCTGCCGCCCAATTGGATCAGATTTCGCTGTAACTGGCATAAAATCACCATCAATTTTACTAACCCTCTCTGGCTCTCTTCTAATGTGATCCCAAGAACTCGCTTGCACTTCTTGAACTAGATCATTCTCCTCCTCTTCAACATCCTCGCCCACCTTCTCCTTAATCGGCCTATACAAATCCTGAAATCTTGCAAGAAACTGCTCGGCTAGAATATAAACTTCATGACCCTTAGGGTTATACTTCATGGCATTATTAAATGTCAATCTAACATCAGCAGCGAAATCCCTTGGCGATTCATACAAATTCTTGCTCAAATTTGACTTCACCGTACCCAAATCCATCGGATTCTTGATTATATCATGGTAATCATGCAATTGCAAACCCACAACATCAACTGGAGTATTAAAAATATACCCTAATTTTTGCTTCATCAATTTCGACAGAATTTGACTGCAATTCTTCATCAATTGCGCATTATCTGGACTTGATCGCTTAAAATTGTTAAAATTTGAAGGGGCCGGAAACGGCCGCTTGTTGCCGGATACTTTCTTGTTTGAAGAGGTTTGCTTTTTGCTACTGAAGTTGGAGCTGGGTTGTCCGATGTGGAAATCAGAGGATTCCATTCTGTTTTTCAACTCCCGGATCTTTTCAAGCTCGTAAACTAATCGACTTTTTAGCTCGATTAGTTCTTTCTTAGAATACGAGCTAACATTGAACAACACGTATCCTCCGGTGTTGAAATCGTGGTGATTGTTCTGTGGACGGCGGTTGATAGACGACGCGTCATCTGAAGCGGCTGAAGGAGATTCATCAACGTCGGGGATTTGTGGTGGTTGAGGTGGCTGAAATTGGCGTTTTTTGGAGAACTTAGGGTTAGGGTTGGAGAAAGGGATTTTGCCCATGAATTTAGCTCCACCACCACGTGGCTGTGGCTGCGTCCAATTCGGTTCGTTCCGGTTCGCTAACACAGCTGACGCCATGAATCCGGTTCGATTCCGGTAGATCTCCGGTGAGAAATTAACATGAATCAAGCGGGCGTGAGTTACACGCGTTGCCGGGATTTTAACCTCCACGCGCTATAAAAATATAATTGGAAGCTAAAAAAATTTCTGATAAACGTGAAGAGTTAGGGTTTGTGAAGGATTGATTTAGAGCGAGGAAGATAGGAAGCGAGGGTCGGTTCTTAAAGGCGATGAGATCTGCCCGAAGATGTTACGGGCAAGATCTGGGCCATTGACTTTAGTTTTGTTTCTTGATTTTCTGCCCAAAAAACCGACTGCCTGACCTGGCATCGATGGTGAGGATTTGATATCAAGGACACGTGGTGGTGTTGAGATGCGTCTGATTGTGATTGTGATTTGGGGTGAATTTGGATTGAATTTGTCGTGAATTTAGGGTTTTTCTAGGTGGGGGCCAGGCGGGTGATGACGTGGGAAAGCCAACTGGGTGGTCCGGCGTAAGTGAGAAGCTGACGCGAATGTGATAACTGATAATACCGTATGCCTATGAGGTTAATTGAGTAAATATAGGTTTGCGGAGGAGGGGAGAATGATTGGAGTTGCTGAGGTGAGGTTTTTATTTTAGTGTTTGTCTAGGAATGAAGTGTATGGAGGAGAGTTTGAATTTTTTTATGTATAATTTTTTTTTGAAGTGCAAAATATATTTGATTAAGAGTTAAAAATATGCGTTTTTTTAGTCATATTAAAAAATTTAACTGCACCTCAATTAATCCAGAGCAGTGTAATAATATTTATTTTTAACATAAATATATTTTTTTAAAAAATCAATAATATTTTTTAACTAAAAAACAAACATGTGTTGAATTAAAGAATCACCCTTGCTCATGCAGATATCAAAAGTTGGATTTTATTTCCGTAAGTGGTAATCATTAAGTGAGTTTTTAGCACGAGAAATAAGAATTGATGTATGGATTCAGGCAATTCGGTTTAGCATTTCTTTAAAGTGGATAATAACAATAAAAAAGTAGAAACGAGAATCTCATAAGATCCAGGATGGTCCAGTTGTGTTTTGGAGGGAGAGTGAAAATTTAGAAATGCCTCCTCTTTGCCATTTCATTTGTTTTGGAGGGAACTTAGAATTTCATATGTATTACTTTGGAATCCATCACGTTTCACATTGGTCTTTGTAAAACATGATGTCCATATAATGTTATGAATACATGTGGGTGGGGTTTGCTTTTACTTCATTTTATTTTTCAAATTTTAAAGTTATTTTATAAAATAGATATTATATTGATTTTTTATATGTTTGATTTTTATACTATTCATTTTGAACTTGAACTTGAAATTCCTATATATATTTAAAAATGTTATGAAATTCCTTATTTACATTCATTCGAAGACAAAATGGAGAGTCTCCGAGAGAGAACAACAAACAATGATTGTAGTATAAGAAGCAGCCACAACAAAATTATAGCAATAACAAGTTCAGTGGTGAATAAGGAGCAACAAAACAACATCATCGTACAAAGAAGACATGGCGTCTAGATTGGAGATGGGAACTCCAACTATTTCGTGTTGATATAAGATATTTTTTAAAAGTATTTTTTTTATTTTAAAATGATTAAGAAAACTTATTTTTTATTTAATATTAACATATAAAAATCATTAAAAAATTCAATTTAATATTTTTTTATATCAAAAACACACTTTTCGGAAAAAAAATTGAATGCCAATTCTGATTTCAAATCCAAAAACATCATGGATAATAAGTATGAGAGGAGATCGTCGATGACCATTTATAGGACCAGAAAAAATTCTAATATAAAAATGACTGCGAGACACAAGGATTTGAGAATTTTGATTGGGCGGCCCAGCTTGGAGATCAGGCTTCGGAGATTCTTGGGTTTAGCATCGCTTAGCTTTGTAGAAGTTTCAGGTAATTGAAGAGTGAAAGCCCATTTCTCTTCGAGGCCTCCTTTATTTATTTCTCTCCTGGAACCCTAAACTCTTATATATAGCTAATGATAGAGTTGTAATTTTAATTAACTTTACAGATATACATAAATTTCAGGCGGGTATTGCTTGGTAGAGCAGCATCCATCACACGTTTCAAAATCCAATTTTGTCATTATTATCAATATTAACCGTCTATAAAATATCCATCAAATTCAAATGAAATTATTATTTCTAATACTGTGCAGGAAAAAAAAGGTAGAAGCAGCTATAACGATATTATTTTCTTCCATTTTTAAACTCTCTTGATGAACTCAATACAGCCACTAGAGAATGCTTCACAAATCTTTTTCAGCCCAAATTTGGTGAATTTGTCTAAGCTGGAGAAAAAGTGTCCTTTCTTCTGCTGGCTTTCTTTTACTGTTTCTTCAATGAGAAGAGTCGTATGTACAATGGCAATGGTGATAGAACAATAAATTGGTCCGGTGACATTTGGTTCCCTTTCCAGGGCCCTAATGATTAGATGTTATACATGGGTCTGAGGCATAGACGAAATTGTCACAGGTTTGCTGCTCCAAATTTCATGTTGGTTGAGTTGTCTATACGAAGAAGATAACCCCACTTACTCTAACAATTCTCTTTCTTTTCCTCTCTCTCAGGTAAGGAGGTTTTTGAATCACAACCACATATGTAGTGCCGTGTTTGTGCTGTTTTAGTTTCACACCAACGAAGTGCTACGCACAATTCATTTGGTTCAACAAAATTCTTGTGCAGCCACAAGCATTAAATGCATCTCTTTATTCTCTGGAAACAATGATGTGAACTGCTTGATTTAGGTGTTTGATTTGAAGAAATGGCCAAGGAAGCCATGTTTCTATTCTGGGGGACAAGTGGTTAGTGTCAATACCACATTCTTGTTAATGAACTCGACAGAAAGATCTTAAGTTTCCAGCATGCTCATTGACAGGCAATAGATTTGTAAGGAATCTGACAATTTTCAAACTCAGATGCCTCAAAAAATTTTAAAGATATTTTGAGAGCACTGATTCCATGAAACATCAATTGTTGCAGGGCAAACTGATTTGAAAGGGCACAACTTATGGAAACTTCACCGCCAAATCTGCTTAATTACACCATTGCCGCAGAGTCTCTGTACTGGCAAGACATAAGGAATTGCTGATAATCTTATTAATTATTTATGATGTTAAGCGTGGAGAAAAAAGATCGAGACCCTATCTAAGGATCGAAAGCAAGGAAAGCGTAAATTTTTTTGACAAACCAGAATCCTCCTAAAAGCATTTCGAGATTTTTAATATTTTGACACCCAGAAATTCTGCTGTCATTTGCAGGAATCCGCAGGAAGTTGCTAGAGGTGAATTGAATAGTGCTCTGGCACCCTACCCTGATGGATGCAGAGATAGCAATCCAGGCAGTATTAAAAGTGGGGATGAACTCTGTCTAATGGAGCATAGTACTCGTAGGAAAGGCTTATGAGCATCGTAGTTGTTTACTTTCAGAATCTTTGTTTTTTTTTTTTTTTCCAACTCCGTTTGTTCTGGATTTGATGAAGTCATCGCCAATTTTAGATGTACAATGCACTTAGAATATAGGAGACCACTCATGATCAGCTTTTAAAACACACTTGGGGTGCTATTCCATTAAGGTTAAACACATACATTTGTTAGCAGAGACTTGTCGCCTTCCTGCTGGCTCTCAGTTTTAAGGTTGGATATGATGGCCGAAGTTCAGAATTATAGATAAGGTGCTAATAATACAGGATAAACGTAAAATATATTACAGCAGCGTTAGTCTAGTCTAATTAAAGATCAGAAACTTTGTATGGCAACAAATCCTTGAAAGCTATTGAGGTCACAGGTGGTGGAAGTTACTTTATTACATTAGAGCGGAAACACATTGCAGAGTACTCCCCGAGCTCAATCCCATGGTACCATTATTTGGAATGAAAATCTGGAAGTGTTTGTATGTTGTAACTTGTCAAAACAGAAGTATAATTCTAAATCTAGAAATGCTACTGATATATCCTACATTCAAATTAAGGTGCTTGTTGCCGATGTTAAGGCTCAAGGCTATTGCTTTCCATGTTGGATTTGGCCGGCCAGTTGGTTCATCTTGGCCCTTCAGATCTTATAGAAGTAAATCTACGGCAGCATGCCTTGCCAAGTTTTTATTTTGCTGGGGGGAGCGGGCTTGGCCCTGCGAATTAACGATAAACTGCTACACGATAGGTTATTTGATTCTGCAATGTTCATAAAGTTCATGGTTGATTCCTAGCATACTACAGAACAAAGTTCTTCGCACTGCAGATCTTCTTTACGTCAGTTACATCTCATTTCTACCACTCCTGCTGTTAATCCATGTGCAAAAGAGTGTGCCATCTGGTATTAATTATAATGATAAGAAGTGGATGAAAAAACTACATCTTGGATGTGCCAGAGCTCTAAATCCTTAGCACAAACATGTACTAGAAAGATCCACCATGATAAATAAAAGATAAATTTCATCCAAAAAGATAAAACGGGATAATAAAAGATAGCGAAAGATATCGCATACTCGTCAATCAATAGTTTTATATAATCAACAAAGACCCTTACATGTGTCCTAATATAAAACATCCAAACTCTTTGTGCCGTATAATCACAGGCGTCATTAGGTGACAAGTACAACTGAAGGGTCACAGCAACAATCATCCAAGAGACAGCAGCAACATAAAGCTGCAAGACTGCAACACATACACCATAAAAAGAACAATCTTTAGAGCATCAACATGACAAGCTACAGAGTCTATGTGTATGTAGCAAATATTCAGAGTGAAAATGAATGAAGAAAGCATACCATCCCTCCAGAAAGCCTACTTGCCGTTGCGGTGGTGGTGGTGGTGCATAATATTGAGGAGGCGCCATCACGGGAGGCGGTCCTTGATAAACCCCTGCATCATTACTATTCTGGTCAAGAAAAAACCAAAATTTCAAAAATAAATGGTGGGCATAACTTGAATAGGACCCATTTGATTCTGTAGCTTTATTTTGCTCATCTGTAAAATTAATTTGCTAGCAAGGAAGCCATCATCTAACCGTCGAGACTAAGATTAGATGATCGTTTCTAGCCTGATGACAAAGAGAAAAAAGTTTTCAATCCATGACTTCGGATTAAATAGTGACAGTGATGTATCCGTATGTGATGCAACATGCAAGTACCATAAATGCTGACAATAAAATATTACTAATTGTACACGACGACAAAGAACTCTCTCTCATAGAGGAATAGAAAAGAAAAACAAGCAATACCTTGAGGGGGGTAAGGATAACCATACTTGGGGTCATTCATTATGCCAAGATAAACCCAGAACACAACACCAGAAAGAGTTGATGGAAGATTGGACTTGTGGGCAGACGTGTGGCTTATTAATATATGCAAAAAAGTTGAAAGGAATATATAGTGTGGAACAGAACTGAAAGCTCCAGAGACGCATGTCTCCAGTCTAGCACTACTAGAGTATAAACTATGCGTTCAGATGAACTGGAATATGTTCCTTTTCAAACTGTTATTTTCTCCTTTTGTGATGATTAAAAATGTTAATGAACTAAGTGAATGTATTTTTTAAAATGATAACCAGCTAGTTCAACTGTGTCAACCGGTGGATTCTGGGGTAGGATAGATATGCAGTACAACGGGGCACGTAAAACTGGAAGGCAGTAGCTTACTTTACAGGTTCAACCGCGGAAACAACCAGGTATAAATAATAATGATCGCTAAGTATTCCTTAAATAAATGAAAAGCTTTCACATTAGCTTTCGGCTTGTAAGATCTTATCAATGAACTTCATCAAGAATATCGGGTCCCTAAAGCAATTGTTCCTTGCACACAGCAAGACTTGTCTACATTTTAATAAAATGACAGGGTAAACCGAAATAATCAGAAGGAATTCCCTTTTTCCCCTTCTCTCAGCACAAGCAACTGAACTCAATCCATTCCCGGATTATTACAGCACTTGGTGGAACATGGGATGATCTAGAAAAGATACCTCTGTTTATGTTTCTGGTAATTATTGCTGGCTGGAGTGCTATTAATTTACCATGCATAGTGCTTCGAGTATCTGTAAAATTTCTTTCTCTAGGGTGACTGGTATCTATAAAGAGATGATTCTCTTAGTTATGCTCTCACCACTTTACAAGCTATTCCATTTCACTTTATTCCTTTTCCTCCTATAAAACAATATGTATCTTTTATTTCGCAGGCTTTGCCGCCCATATAGCTCAAAGACACGTCCATGGTCTATCACTGTATGCATATACATACTTTTTTTTTTTTTATTATTATTAATTTGAGTATTCGATTAAGTTTGCATCCATCTCGAATAATTTTATAGGTTTTAAAATTAACAATTATATAAATTTCTACTAGCTCTAAAATTTATGGAACTCGAACTAGTAATTTTTAAAAAACAAACCTAAAACCTGATCAATTAAACTATACCCTTAAAAAATATCCATGTTCATACCTTATCCGGTAGCGTAAAAAATATCCATGTTCATACCTTATCCGGTAGCGTCATCTTCTACTTCGTTGTTCAGATATGATAAAACTGATGTGTGAAATGAATATATCTACTGGAAGCCCACAGCATGCCTTTCGGCTCTGTTTATTATACTTGTGAAGGGTCTTGAGCAGCTTCCTCTCCAAACAGAAAGACTTTAGAATATAGGGTGAGTCTAAATCCAATATCTCAAATTCTAAATCCACGCGACATCAATTTTAAGTAGCATAGGGTGTGGAGCAGAGGATCAAAGTACATAAAGCAACGCATGAAGGTTGTGTTTGAATTTTTTCTCTCTAACTTTTTTTTTAATTGATTTTTATTTAAAAATATACTAAAATAATATAATTTTTAAATTTTATTTTTGATATTATCATATAAAAAAATCTAAAAATCTAAAAAACTAATTTAAAACAAAAAAATTAAAATTTTTAAAAATACAATTAGATCATGTAAACAAAACATCATTTTATGTAGATTAAGAGCCTGTTTGGCTATTCGTTAGAGTTTGCGTTTCTTCAAAAACACACCGAGCAAATGTTTGGTTAAGAAAAAAAAGTTGTTTATTGTGCATGGATCCCCCAATAAATTACATGCGAGATGCAGGGAAATGGAAAGCAGCAAATTGCTGCTTTCTTGCTCGGCTAGGAATGCATCCATGCTACATTGTTCATTGAACAGTGTAGCATGCTTCCACTGTTCACTAAACAGTGTCCACTGTTCCGGCTGGACCGGGTCCGGTTCAACACACAAAATGCATTGAACCGAGTCCGACCGAGTAAAATAAAAAAAATATTTTTTAATTGTGTTTTATTCACTTGATGACATAATATTTGTAGAATTTGATCACAATTCTAATTTGTTCCTGATTATATTTTACAAGTTATGTTCTTGCGTGTTAAAGAAACTAAGAAAATTGTCGGATGTATTTCAGACGTGATGGAATTGTAGATAGTTCAATGGAATAATAAAAAAATATTTTATATAAAGAATGATTTATTTTATGATGTAATAGCAATAGTTAAATCCACAATATTTAAATTAAAAATCGTCAATATTAATATATATTTTTACAAATTATTTTATAACCTCAATTTTAAAAGCATTCTTAACCAAATATATTAAACTACTTTTTTTTCATCCTTAATTTCAACCACAATTTTAATCAAATACCTATTTTTTAAAACCAACTTCAACTAAAAGTACTTTTTACAAAACAACTTTTTTCAAACCACAACTATAATAACTACCGCAATACCAAACACACTCTAAGCAAGGACGGTGCAAAACCTAGCCCGTGTACATGTTAGACTGTGCAAATAATAGGCAGTACATGATCGTGGCTTGCAATTATTGAAGGATTATCATTAATAAATGTTCAGAGTACGAGTGACTTCATTTTTATTTATTTTTACATAAAAGTTAATAAAAAAAATTATATAATTTATGAATCAAGTATTATATATATATATATATTATTTAAATTTATACTTAAAAGAGTTCAGCATAGTAATAAGCAAATATTCTTAAACTCACCTACATTATAAGTCCGAGTATATGTAAGTCTGATGAATTGCCAAACTTAACACTTGAAGGTATAGAAAGATTAAGATCCAAAATATAACTAAGCTTATGGGAGTTAAGCTTTTCTCATGGGTTAAGTCCATGACATTTGACTCTTCTCCAATATTGATTCTATGAAAGCTAGGCTCTTTCCTAGGTTGAGCCCATAAAAATTGGATCCAGGCACGTTGCTTGAAAACATGGGTTTTTAGGTCTTTGAGGGAGTTTTTTAGACATGTTAAATTTAGATTTATCATCCCTTATTGATGTTATTAAGAGGAAATTACATTTTAGCTCATCTTTTCCATAAAACAAGCAAGATTCATGGGTTATATATACCCTGCAAATCCTTCAAACTTTAAGTTTATGATCTTCATTCTTTATTACATATATATTTTTAGAGCATTTCTTTCTAAAATATCATTGCACTTTATCTTTTAAAAAATAATTACTTAAGGATTGAAAAATCTTTAAATCTATCAAAAATAGGCATTTTATAAGTACTAGTCAGCAGTCACCTTGACTTATCAAGTACCAAGAACCAGCCATCTTAGTTAAAAATAATAAATCAAATTGCCAAAACCAATAAATTAACTTAATATCCAACACATAAATTTTATTTTTATGCCACTTAGATATTTAAATACATCATCAACTTCGATGCTGATAAGTGCTCTTACCATGCTTTAATTGTATTTAAAGTCTATAATATTAGCATTACCCACGTTGTACCATGTAAATAGTTTTTTTTTTAAATAAAATAAACTCTAAGATCCACTAGACACCTAATGTGTTTATTTTCGCTTTTACTTTTATATTTATTGTAGGGTACAACCCTCCACATAAAAATTGCAAGAGTAAAAGCAACAAATTCATGTTTTTAGTACTATAATTTTTTGTGTTTAGTGGTGGGTGTCACCACTAAAAGCAAAAGGCAACAACAGCAAAAACAAAAATACATATCTTCTTAATTACAAATATTTTTGTTATAACATCCCTTATTTATGGCCCAAATATTCTCATACTAGTTTGCTTAATGATTAACTAGTGATTTTAATAATCTAAATAACATCTTTAATCATTTATGTTAGAGAAGTAGCCTTACTCAAACCATGTTTACATGGATTTTTTAATTGAATTACAATTGCTGGCCTTCAAATAACCTTGTTATACATACACACACACTAAAGAAAAGTTTTAAAACTTTGAAATTATCTGAAAAAGAGATATAAAGATGTGAGTTATAGTTTATTAATTTTAGAGAATTATTTAAACTGGACTTATCTATAAATATTTTGTATCTCACCTTGTATTTTCGAGTCTTGATGGTTAAGAAAAGAGGTGTGTCCTTAAACACTTGTTAAACCGAAGAAGCTTTCAAGTTTAATTGAAATTGGTGTCTCTCATGATAAAACTTGTATGATTCTGCCAAATACGAGCCAGAAAGCAGAGGCATAAAAATCCCCACGCAGATGACTTGTGCATATGGGCCGGGAAGACCCAATAGTTTTTCCTCGCCCAGGCTAGCTTTTCATTTTAACTTTGCAGTCAACGTCGAACAAGAGCAATCCCCACATAAACTGGCGCCACGCCATCTCAAGAAAGGGTCACCAGATAGCGACCGGACCACCATTAGAGTGGGAAGCTGGTGATGGAGTTTCTAGGGAAATATATAAGATAAAATATTAGTGTTGGATAAAGACTCTGCCTTCTCTTACACTTCAATTCAAAGAAACAACAAGGGTGGGGTGGTGATGGGGGGTCATCATTCTGTGGGTATTGATCATCACTCGGAAAAAACTGCACCCTTGTCTCTGGAATTTCCCAACTGCAATGAATAAATAAATATTATTCGCCCTTTTCTCTGACTACTATTTCTATTATTATTTCTGTATTTTAAATCTGAATCTCTTTGGATGAGAACAAAAACATCTGGCTACCCCTCCGCGTCTGTCAACCAACATACAGTGCCAATGGCACTCGAGGAAAATGACACGTCATGTCAGGACCAGATAATTTATCAAAACTATGATTTTTTCGAAGGGGGACAAAACCTGAAGGTTAAGATTAGAAGCCTTGTGAGATGATATCTTGCAAACAGCTGATGATCTTTTGAGTTCGAGCAGAAATTGGATCCATGCGAATTTTGTATCGTCTGTTGATAATGAAAGATCCTCCGATCTCATATTCTATATTAATCTGCAATAATGAAGACAGGCTTGGAATTCAATATCCACACGCATTATCATCCATGTGAATGAGGAAGTTATCATAATCAAAGGAAATTTTAATTAATAATGTCAAGATCAATCCAGAGTAAAGCTCTTTGCAAATGGACCACAATATAATTATACCAGGCTGGTAGCTAATCGACCAAAGATACAGCTACCCCGTACATTTTCCTTTCCATTCTTGTGATGAAGTGCAAGAAACTCATTTGTTTCGAAAATCCAATAATAATTGCGACAGCATTGACAAAAGACGACTAGGTGTCAATTTCCTATAGAGTGCAGGTTTTGAAACTTGTTCAAGTTACTCTCGAGGATAGCCAGTAGAGGCTTAATCTCCATGCATTATTGAAGCCGCTCAATAAAGACTTTTTTTTTTTACTCTCTAACATTATTGGCCTGTCAATAATTCCTACAACTGCTCTCTCCCGCAAGGTAAATGTCAAGATTATGATATCATCCACCACCCATTTCTGGCCGAATTCAAAGTTCCATCATAAAACTAAGACGAAAGGATCGGATTGCTTTTAGAGAAAAGGGGTAATGACTTTCTACAGGCGAAAGAATTCCGGAAGGATAACAAGAAAGAGAGGGGAATCTCTAAGGAAAAGGAGGTAAATAGCAGATTAAGTAAAAAGAATAATTATCTGGGGCCGGTAACAAAATGATATTAGAGGGATCAAGAAAGCTATTGAAACCCACTGTCACTGCCCTTCTTGTCAAGACATAAATCAGAACCACGAAAAATTATAAATTATAAAATATATAGCTTTTATAGCCAAGTTGAGATTGGAGAAGCACAGGAGGAAGAAAAGTCCGCAAGGACCACTGGCATCTCGTTGAAAAAGCTGGCAGAGCTTCTAACAAGTGACAGTGACACCAAACTTGCTATGACCTGAACTAGACTTGCACAGAGAAAACTAGATTTGTAAGATATTAAGGGATGTGTTCGGATAACGTTGCTGGATCAAAATCGAACTTGTAGATCCATACTGACTGGTCTACACCAGATAACTAAACAAATCAAACCAATCACAAGATATTAGCATTAAGGGCGACCAATCAGGGGTAAAAACCACAATTAGCAAGGGTCAAACAAACTACTAGTGATACTGATACAGCGATAATAAACTCATTTCATTTCCACCACCAGTGTACAAAACCCCAACATTTATCATGACATAAAAAACAACATTTACTGTAATCGGAAGGACATATCTATAATATCTTATAATATAAATATTATATGTAATCATGATTTAACATCTTTAATTTACCCATAATCACACAGAAGCCTGTGGAACCTTTGCTGTAACAACCTTAGCCTCTGGACCCAATGGCCCACCACCACCACCATGTCTCATCTCACCACTTACTGCTACACCACCACCAACCCCTTGATACTGTAGTGGTGGTTGCAGTTGCTGCTGTTGTTGCTGGTGAACTGGACCACCCGCCGCAGCATAGTAAACCTGCCTACCGACCGTACTATCATAAGCCATCTGCGCGTATCCGGAATCCGGCATGGCTACCCCCGGCCCACTAGGCCTCACAACTCCCATTGGACCCATTGGTGGTGGGGGCTGTTGATGTTGTGGGACCATATTATATACCGGCTGCTCTCGGTAAACATCGGGTCCGTGACCTGGACCACCCATTCTTTGCATGTAATAACCCTGACCGGTTTGTCCGGTAACCTGTCGCATTACGGGAGGTGCATGATAAACAGTCCCTGGACTTGGACCCTGTATCACATAAACGGGTTGCTCCATTTGACCCGGTGAGGTGGTCACGGTCATCCCTGCCGGAAACCCGCCTCCGGCAGCCTGTTTCTCGGACCAATAACCTGGTGAAGCGGTCACCTGTTGTGGCATAGTCACAGGCAAATTCGCAGGAGGTGCTCTTTCAGGCAATTTTTGCATGTAATAATCACCGCCAGCAGCAGCATAACCACCAACCAGATTTTCATCGCTGTTTTTTCTATTATACCCAACTTGCTGCTCAGGTTCTCTAATTTGCATTCTCTGCAACTGGGCCTGCAAATTCAAAGGATCCGACCCAATAACCCGATCATCATGACCCGACCCAGCATGGATTTCAGGCAAATCCGGCACTTTCACAGGCGGCGGCGGCGGGGGGGCTCCTTTATCTAACCCGAATAAGAAATCAACGTTATTCGCTGCCGTTTTGGTTGCTTCAACAACCTGACTCGGAACCGAATTCAAAGCCTCAACAAAGCGCTCCCGATCCGATCTGCCACCATCGGAGCCAAAACTTGCAGGTGACGGGTTAACCGGGAAAAGAAACAGCCTCATGCGGGCAGGCTTAGCAGAGGCACGATAGAGACGATCATACTCGTGCATCATGTGTTCAAGATCATCATCATTAGTAACAGATATTAAAGCGTCAAGATCTTCACCTGGGAGCTGGTACTTGAAGGCCACGTCGGTGTCACCACAAAGCGCAGAGAGTTTGCTTATCATGACAGAGAACTTGATGTTTCGATCAGCAGCGAGGATTTTGGTCTCTCCACCCATGTAAACAAGCTGGTTGTCGTGCGGACGTGGGTGGATCTTGCCTCCATAACTACACATGAACTTTGCTTTGTAGCTTTGAGGCTGTTGTGATTGGTCTTCCCATGGTGTCGGGTTGTCAAAATCGATTTCACGAGATCTAGGGGACGAGTCGCCTGAATCTGGGTATGAATTAAAAGAATAGGTGTTATCCATGAAGACGACCTGGTAAGAGAAGAGGGTTTGGGTGGAAACTAGAGAGTTGCGGTATTTTGTACTTATGGAATTATTAGCAAGCCATGAGACTAGAGGAAGAGAGGAGGGGAGAGAATCAAAGGTGCAGACTGAACAAATCTTTTATAGAGAAATAATGATAGAGTGGATTGTGGTTTGATGGATTTCTCGTGCTATGTTGTGTTTTTATGGTTTGTTTGCGACAGGTGGTGGTGTAGGAATTGGGGAGGGAGGGAATTTAGGTGATATGAAGAAGTCCTGAAGGGAGTGTTGAGTATAAGGGCTAGATGGACTTTTCAGGGTTAGAGTGGTGGGTCCCTGTGAGCATTGATTGAGAACGTGAAGGAGGAGGAGATAAGAGAGTGATGTGTTGACTGGGGGGGTCTGGCGCCGTAGTCTTTGTTTGGGTGTTTAAATTTATTTTTTAAAGTTTTTTTTTTTTTTATGAAAATATAAAATTGGTTTTTTAAATGTTTTATATCAAATATATATATATATATAATAAATTTTTAATTAAAAAATATTTTTTAAAAAATATAATGTATTATATTACTAAACATACATTTAAAAAATATAAATTTTTAACAAGGAACCGCTAATTAAAAATAAAATAGATGAAAAAACATTACAAACTTTTAAAAATTTAATATAGTAATAATTATTTTTTAAAATATTTTTTGTTTGAAAATATAATTAAATATTAATTTTTATTTTTTAAAATTTATTTTCAACATTAAAATTTTAAAATGGTATAGAAATAAAAATAATAATTTAAAATAAAATAAAAATATATTCTGAAACTGTTAATTGGACAGGTGGAGAAAAATTTAGACGCCGTAAATGTGTGACTCATAATATTAGATAATAGAAGGAAGTAATTGTTTTTATAGCATAAGATAATAAATGCTTTGCGCCTATTTATAAAAGGACGAATTAGTCCTTTTGATGTTAAGTCGCAGTAATAGGCAATGATGGGATAACGGGGAGTAGAAGCAAAAAGCTCCTGTTTTCGAGCTTGTTTGTGGTAAAGAAAGGGCAAATGTAAAAGCAGCGTGATTTTCGCGTTAGTAGTGGCCCCGCGTCCAAAGCAAAAGGAGTAACAGAATTATGATTTTTTTATTATTTTTTGTTGATGACTCTTTTTAAGTGCATCTTTTCTAGTATTCTTGAAACAATTGAGATTTTTGTCAAGGAATAACCTTTCCAGCCAACGTGAACAAATTAGCAGCGATTGTATTCTTAGGACAAATTAAGTGGTTCTTACAGGACACCCTTTTTTATTTTAAAATAAATTTTATTGGGCATATTTCAATTCACAACTGATGGGATACCCCTTTGGTTATTCATCGTTGTTCTAAGAGAATAGGGGAAAAATATATGTTTTTTTAATTCCATATTTTTTTATATTTTTTTCATTCAACCGAGCATAAATTTCTGGGTTTGAGATTCTTCGCGGGTTTGTGCTCGTGATTTAGAAAGAAAATTAAACTATCATGTTATTCGCTCAATTCAGAGAAATCTTAGTCATATTTCATGGTGGGAGTGCAATACAAGTAGCATCCTCACGCCAGCAAAGTGGTTAAAGTGAGATACCTCTTGACAGCTTAGCCATCACACGACGATCCTATTTGAAAAATGAAGGTAAGAAGTAGATTTTTCTGCTATGTTTGTAGTTATAAATTAAGTTTCCGTTCTTAGAGGTTCTATAAAGCTGACACAGCATATAATATAGTATATATTGACCGTGGAGAGAAGTCAAGAATAAGGAAGAACAGCCGGAAAACTTGTGTTATTAACTGGAACTAGCAGTGAGACAACGAGATCCACTCCTCGGAGAACGTGGCATGTACAGATTAAGATCTTCACTTGAAGATTAAAAGAAATAGTTGACTGTGATTCTCCTTCCAGTAATGAAGGGTTAGCAAACAAAAAGAATCGTTTGACCTGCTTCGATCCCTGTGAACCGCGTTAACTGCCAGTGCCTAGCTTGGCCAGCCCAATTTCTTTCAATTAATGGTCGATTAGTCGTTTCTTATATTAGAATGAACAAAGACCTCCCGACGTCGCCCTCGCCCTCGCCTTGCCGGCCGGTAGCCACCCACCCCTCTGTCTCCAAGGAAAAAACCAATGTGCCATGTTTCAGAAGGAAATCTGTGTGCCATGCCGGGTGGGGCAGTTTCTGATGTGCTTACTTTAATGCGACTAATATATCCATAAATCTAAATTTATTTGAATTGAGACCTCGAGAAAGAGAAAAATGGAGATCGTGTTGACTAGCTGGTGTTGGACGTGCTCGAATAAATCCATGTAAGGACCCTTTTATTTTATTTTTGTTGATCAAATGTAGGGCCAATATACGGTCAGTTAGTTCCCTTTTCTTAAATGACATTTACTGGGTTCACGTGTTTTTGGCACATCGACTGTTGTATGTGATAATTTTATAAGGTTATGTTTGTTATTATGATGAGGATTTAAAAAAAATATTAAAAAAATATTAAAATCATTTTTTAATATAAATACTCCAAGATTATAAAAAAAATACTAAAAATATTGATTTTATGTTCTTTTAAATAATACATATTTTCAAAACACATCCAAAAATAAAAATTACATCACTCTCAAACACTCACTGAAATATACGATTAGTTAATTCCCGTTTAAATGATATTTAATAGGCTCACATATTTTTAGCTCATCAACTTTTGAAATACAATTTCAATCACAACATTTCTCGAATAAGGTGTTCAATTTATTTTCCTTAAGGTTGTCCTCTTTTACATTCAATTTACTCTATTTAAATCCTCAATTAATAAAAAAGAAAAAAGAAAAAGAAAAAGAAAAGAAGAGGCTGATCTAAATCGATGTAATTTTGAAGCAATGTCATGAGACAAAAACGAAGCAGACAGACTCGCCGAGAATCGGCAATAGGGGAAGAATTATATGGGAAAGAAAAGGTGAACATGATCCACCTGCAAGCCGATAAATATCGAATAATTAAAGAGATGGTTCCTTTGGAAATTCTTTGTTTCTTGGAGGAATAACTGCCAACTTGATCGTAGTTAAGTAGGCTGTCTGAAATACAGAATTCTCGGCGATAATATCTCAAGGAAAACATGACCAGCCAAAGTTGTGTCCATGCATGTTCTCCATTGATTCATTTACTCCTACTCTAGTCTTGCCTGGGAATATTCTAATAATTCTCATCCGTTTTAGACAGCAGGACTATGGGATGCAAGATGTCATCTGTTACATAGAAATTCAAAGATCTAACGAGGTTGAATTCTAAGATTTCAAGGATTTTTGTGCTTTCTCTTCTTTGTTCAACAACAAGGATTTTGTGCTTGGCTTGCAAGAGATTTCAGACTCTTTTAAGAACTTCACATTTTCAAGTGCCACTAAAATGAGAGATCAGCATTTCCGTGCATCTCATCTTCTTCGGTCTTGAATTTTCGGAATCTTAAAAAAAAAAAAAAAAAAAAAGAGGTTAAATTTTGCATTCCAATCGGCTTCCGACCAGCAGCGGTGCCATGTAATGCGATGCGATCCGCACACGTGAAACACAAGCACACGTTGATGCATTTACCATGTTGTTCCTGTCATAAAAAAGCTATTTTCAGGCTGCAAAATTGCGATTTTGCGATGGCAACGGCTGGTTCGCCCATTTGCCACCCAAGGTGTTTTTCTTGGTAAAGACAAGGAAAGGGTCTTTTTCTTGATCTCCCCACGTTTTTATTGTTGATCCATTATTCTTCAGACATTGAATGGTTAAGGTTCATCTCTCAGCATTGACCGAATTTGGATCGTGGGCAATCGTACGTGGCTTGATGTGTGCAAGAAGAGAGGAAATGCTCTTTTATCTATGCGGTGAAACAAGATTTTATAAATTTGAGCTGTACCTGATACTTGCACTCATCCTTTCTTTACTTTACTGCAGTTGAATTTTAATTCTAATATTTAATTTAAATTTAATTGATAAATAAATTGAATTTATGTGTTTGGATGAAATAAAACTCAATTTATTTTGTTTATTATATTGTTTTCATTGACTCCATCTTATTTCTTCAAAGATTTATATAAAAAAACGGGTAGATTTTATCAAGATCAAAATGACTTTAAACATGAGATTTTATCAAGATCTCCGAATTAAATTTAATTCAGAGACTTCCAATCACCGTAAATAGAACTTGAGTAGTTTAAAATATATAGAATGGAGGCAATAAAGTAATTATCATTAAGCATGCACTTGAATGATTAACAAAATACACAGACAAGACGGATTAAAGTAATTTTTCTTTTGAAAGAGAGATGAGAATAGACTAGAGTGGTTCAAAATCAAATCATTGTAGATTTTATGTCGATTCGAGGCTAATAAGTCCTGGTTTAAAACGCTGCATGCCGATAAAGCCAGCATAACTCAATTTCAATGAAATTGTATTCACAGTACCATGGGTGTTCTTGGAGTACCAATATTTTACAAGGCTGGCATGTCGCGCGTGTGGTTAGGTATTTGTTAAGATGATTTGGCCCTTCCGATATAACAAATCGAAATTTGGTTGGGGAACTTGTCAATTCATTGTTCTATGAAGAGCATCATCCCCCCGAATAATGGCCTGTTTTTCTTGAGAAGCTCCCTTTGATTTGAGTGACTGTTGTTGAGGATGCTGTTGAAGTGAAAGGGGGTGGAATTTAGTTTTTTTAAAAACCTTTTGTTTTAAGAGAGGGATTAGAAGGATTTTTAAAAGCTTTTTCATAAATTTCTCAATGAAACCCTAAATTCATAGGTAAGTTAAAAAAAAAATATTGTTTAGGGTGAAAAATCAAGGGTTTTTTTTGTTCAGAGTAGTAGTACTTATTTTTTCGCCCAAGTTCAGAAGGTATTTTATAATTTAGCCTTTCAAATAACATGACTCTGGCTGCGAATGCATCTCAGTTACCAGTATAAGGAGTGAACATTGGAGTAAAGAGGCCACAGTTCTCCAAGAACGCCAAACATTTCATTTTCAATGCACAAATCAATGTCAACCTGTTCATCCCCTAAATTGAATTGGGTGCTTCTTCCTCGGCATCATCACTAGGGAGATCCGACCCAGGAGGAACCTTTCCAGGATAGTTAGTTGTTGAAACATCCGATCCAATCATACTGGAGAAAGAATACAGACTCATGTAAGAAGCTGTCTAGATAACTCCATCATTATACTTTATTATAGATTACCAGCTCACCTTCTGTCAACAATGACCATGGATCGAAGCTCACAGTTAGCAAAGCTGCAAGAAAAGGAAGTAATTTCTTATTTTAGGAAATATTTTGTACTAAGAGAATTAATTTGACACAAAGTGCAATCCAATTAGATACTGCAAGAAAGTGCCCTACCCTGAAATGCAGTGCATGTCAAATTAGTACAATAGAATGCATGACAAGAAAGAACATAAGATGCCTTGGGAAAGCACGAGAATAAGGCAGTAAGGCAACAATAGGGCAGGTAAAGGCTTAAGTCAAATTTCGTTGGCCAAAAAATACATGATTCCTTTCGGTTCAAATTCAAGCAGAAAGGAAAGGTAACCCATAACTTCTACTGAGAGGACTGCCGGGAAAAAAATGGAAAAATAAATTGTTGTAATAATGCAAGAAAAATAGCAGAACGCTCCAGAAGTTCAGGAAAGCAGCCATTGCTTGGTGCTATGGTAGAAGCCTCGGCTTGCAACCACGTGGTTGCAGCTTCAAATTTTGGGCAGCCATGTCATTGGAAAATGCTAAAAGGTGACTGCAACTTCTCCAATGGCATGTGCACATAGCGAGCTAAGAATTTTGCAATTAAAGAATGCCATCTGTATGCAAAACCTAAAATAGCAGGCAGCTTACCGTGTGCACATTTCTTTTGAATTTTGCAATTAAAGAATGCCATCTGTATGCAAAACCTAAAATAGCAGGCAGCTTACCGTGTGCACATTTCTTTCTTCACTGATGGAACGCAGTCATTTCCAAATGCACGTAATGTATGAACCAAAAACCCGCTATGGGTAACAATTGCTATCTCCTTCTCTTTCCTAGTCCACAACCTGCCAAGTGAATGGGTGAGGCCTAAGGTGCACCATGTAAGAAAACTTTACAACAAATTCAAGACATAGCAACACATGAGTTTCTTAATTCAATATTTTTGTATAGGCTATACTGCAAGAGCAAAGCTTTGATATCTAAATTTAGGAGCTCAAAATCGCACACGACAGCAAATTGAACAGATGGTGATAACAGATACTATCAAGCAAAATGAGGAATGTCTGATGAAAAGCAACCCCGGATTCCAGTCACTTAGAGGTAAAACACAAGGAGCCTATGAGGTTTGAGCTGATACAAAAAGTTTATACATAATTTCCAGATGGGGTCTTGAATAGATATACATTTACGCGATTCTAACAGAATATACAGAAAAACTGTGCCCTATCAATGGAGAGATAGTATTCACCAGTTAAGAAACTTCAGTCCCCTTGCAGCAAGTTCTTCAGTTGACTCTCTCACATCAGCCTTCCACAGTACATCCTCATCTGTTTCTATCTGAAAAGAACATCAAATGGTCATTTAGTTTCACATTCAAGGAAATAACAAGAGTATAGCCTTAACAAATATAACCACCAACGATAACAGGGACAGCAAATGAATTTCTAACTTTTACTAGTATCACTTTTATCTTAGATATCCAAGTACTTGCCAGTGAAAAGTCAACTGCAGGAAAGAGAAATTGATAGTCACTGACATCGTGTCTCTTGTCACAAGGATGCACACCCTGCAACCAAAACGACACATAAGAGAACCGTGTAAGACTGTTATGCTTTAGTTTCCCTCTGCATGAGAAAAGAAATAGAACTAAGTTTAAAGGGGCTCAAAGAGTTCTTGTAATACATAAAAGTGAAAGAAGTTAAGAATCAAGGTCAATGTCCAATTTTTCTCAAAGACAGCAGTAATTATTCTCTTCAGATTCCCTGCAGAACTTAGAAATGTGGAATTTGTCCAATTAGAAGCACATGTTATTGCATGAAAAGCCAATAGAATACTAGACGTACAAAATGTTCTCGACAATCTTCTACTGCAATGAATGGTGGAGAATTGTGGCTTGAAATTGCTGCTCGACCACTGCTTCCAACATTTGCCACCATTAGTGGCAGTGGATTCGTCCTATCTGTGTACCCCTCCCCTCCAAAAACTCCGACAGCTGTTTGCAATGTCCTGCAAGTCACAGTGATCAAAACTTACTAATGGAATATTTCAGAAAGAAGAACAGGGGAATGAGAAAGCATCCAAAGATCTAAAGCAAAACATAGAAAAACACAGGCAGTGAATTGAGAACATATTCTCTCTTCAGAAGACTTAGTTGGATGCTTAAATGAAAATTTTATGTCTCTCGCTACTAGTTAGAAGCTTAATGAATCTAGAACTTGATATAAGATCAATTTTAACAAGGAAAGAAATAAATTTATCAACAAAAGAAACGCTATCTATCTGTACTATAACGGCTGGATATATATCCATAAAATTGGTACCTGAGCAATGGGGATGTAACAACTAATTCAACCCTCTTGGAGAGCCCAGATGCATGGACATGCTTCCGCAAATTATCAACCTATAACAAAAGCAGTAACTTCTTTTATGAGATATCTTAATAGTGCAAAATTCTGTTCAGCGCTAGCTTAAGAGCCTCAATTGAATGAGTTTCCTCTCATATTGAAATGTGATTGTTTGGTTTGTTACCTGTTGCCAGCCTAGTTGAGTGAGGGGGGCGTCCAAATATTCAGGATTCAAGTATGCTTTGTAGTTCTTTTCTCCCTCAACATTATGCAATCCTTGAGCATGTCTCACCTGGATGCATGGTTTTGTAAGACCACAATGCCTTGAGTTCAGAGCAAAAGCCAAGAAAGAAGGCAATCTTGGACATCCTTCATTCATTCAGACATATATGTAGCAGATTCATATCCATAATTGACACAGTAACATCATTTATGAAACAAAAAATTCAATACCAACCAGATGAATAGTTTTGCAGCGGTGCAATGGATACAAACTCGGACCCGGACCACTATCCATAATCTGCAACCGAGGCTAGTAGAAACATTCATTAGCTTTTAAAAACAAGAGAAAATAATACCATTAATGAAGAAAAAAAAGATTCGGTCAAATATACATTTTTATAATGAATGGGTTTCAGTTTCGGGGGGAGGATAATACAGGCTAGTTTACCGAGCACAATCAACTAAATCAGTAATCATTTCATAAATGAACTACAATAGGGATTAGGGACAACTGACAAAATGAAGAGATACAATCAGAAAAATAACTTAGAAAGCAGTATTAAGATAACAAAATTCGCTCACCCCACTTTACCATTACAGTTCATTATTAAGATGAAGCAGATGAAATCACCAGGCAAATTGGAATTTATCAACATCCATCATACTAAGAAGCAGGTATGCATTGAAAACATAAGAGCAAGTAAGGTTGAAGTTCCTCTAAGCAGATTAAAAATTCAAACACAAATTAAATCTAAATTCATCAACGTTACCTCATAAAGAGCAAAAAAATAAAATAATCAAACTGAGTAAGGGTATACAGAATTTATCTAAGAACCTAACAAAAAGAACGCCTGGATTTCTACATTAAAACAAACGAACAAAGAAAGAAAACACCACACGCGATTACCAAATCGACAAGTAAAAAACTGAAGTCGATAAGATGAGATTCTAATGGCTGAAAAAAGAGAGGAAAGGAACATAGACAGAGACAGGCAGCCAAGTGAAAGATGTTCAATGAATTATTAAGTATGTAATAATGTTTTAGGTATGGTATTGTGTTCTTCGTTCTTACCTGAGAGAGGTGGAGGAGAGGTGGAGGAGGAGACTTCTTTCTTCGTTATTATTATTATTATTAAATTTATAATTGCACGACTGGCTGTACTTAATGTGAAAATATCTCTCGTCTCATCTCTCTCTCTCTAGGGACAGAGAGTCAATTATTAATTTTTGCGTCTTTTGATTCGCTGTTAGTATTTTATTTAATTCACAATACCAGCAGTAGGCTAGTATTGTCTGTGTACATGGAATCGGAGTGGTGTCTTTTTCATTGCCTGTTTACGCAGATAAAAACAGTAGAAATCATTTTATTATTATTTTTACAATTCTTATATAAATTCAAAAAACTTAACCTGAGCAAAGTATAAAACTAAGAATCTTAAAGAAAAACCAAATAAAATGCTAAAGAAATTAAAAATAAAGAGAAAAGATAATAAATTATTTTGAGTGGGAGCGAGATGCCCCTTCCTGACCTTTCATGTTTGGATGGGGATGGGTGCTTGGTTAGCGGCAATTGAATGGCGTGGCAAGGAACTGTGAGAGGGATTTTCTTTTCTTTTCTTTTCTTTTCTTTTCTTTTCTTTTTTCATCTCATATATTCGATTGGATGGTAAGTGGGTTCGATTCCAATATTGTCATTGAAGACTTGATTTTTAAGGGGAAAAGAAGCGAAGCTGTGAGAAAGAAAACTACTGTTATGCAATGCGTCTCCGGCCAACAGAATATGACCTCTATTTGACTGAAAAATCAATAGAACATAAGGTAAAAACAAATTTGTTCGTTTTTTTTTAGGTTTTAAGAATTTTTATGGGATGATATGACTTCTATTGCTGTACATAATTTTATAAAGTTAAGGAGTGGCGGTGGACTTGGTCTTGGAGGAAGCGAAAAAAATATATATATATATATACATGTAGCCCAGATTGTAGAAGAAAAAAAAGTTGAAAAGGTCTGAATTTCAGTATTTTTTTGTAATTTATCTTAAAGGGTAAATTCATTGCATGGTCTTCCAAAATTTGAGACTATTAATTCTAAGAAATTAGAAGCATATCTTTAAAAAAACTCCATTAGGGATTCATTTTTCTCCCACTTGAGTAGTCTTGCTGTTTTTCGTAATCCCTCCAATGCAAGTTTATTACAATATTTGTTTTCCTTTAAGATGATGAATCTCTAGTTTTGCTTCTAATTCCATGCAGCTTGCTTACAGTATTATTGTGTTTTTTGAAGACAATTCAAAAGAGAAGGGCCTTCCTCGGAGCAGCAGCTTGCACCGAATGCACTTGATTAGATAAGCTTTTAACCTGCAAGTTACATATGATTGTCTTCGATGGTTTTTTGGCTATTGGTATTCAGCGGGTGGATTCTGTTGCTCTTCTATGTACATATTTTTCTGTAAATTATTCAAAGGAGACAGAAGAAGCAATGGAAATTATTTGGACATTCATGGACGCTGACTCTGATGATAGCGTTGACTTGCGTATCTTCAACTTTAGAAAAAAAAAAAAAAGGCTCTCGCTTGCTACTTGATTTAATCTCAGGAAGCTGCAAGCAAGCATTCATCGACTGTTCTAGCTGCAGCAAGTTCTGCCTGGTCGTTTCTGCTCACAGCCATGGAGGGATGGAGACTCAGCGAAGAACATTGGCAAGGGCATGTAAAGTTCCTATATTTTGCAGATATATATCCCCATAAATGGCTTTCAACATGAAGGTGCAAGGTCTGTTAAGACAGCCGTGAATATGAGATGGGCAACACATCTTTCATTGCTGCATAATGGTTTGCCAAGCACAGCCATGAATTTAACTCTTTCCAGGATTCGAACACAAAACCTTCACGACCAAATTTAACCAGTGGGGTAATGTTGGTCAAAACTAATTTGAATGGCATGCCATTTCTTGGCCTTGCTGAGTCAGTTTGAAATTGGTTTTGTTTGACCCGATCATCTTAGAAGCCTAACTGATTAACCTAGTCAAAACTCGGTAAAAACATGCTGATTTATTTTTTAAAATGATGTTGCATTGACTTTTTTAAAACAAAAATTCTAGATCCAGTTTAGCCTCACCTGTGATTGGACCTTGTGCTGGGTCAACCCCGGGTCGGTTTAATAACTAAGTTGTGTTGCATCTATAAACTAGACGATGTCGTATAATGTTGCCGTCAGTCAAAAATTTAATAATACCTTTCGAAATTCCAAACACAGCACAGCATCACCCAGGGAGGCCTCCGTTCCTCACAAAATCGTCCTTAACCACCAAACCCTAAAACCTCAATCTCTCCAAAATCCCACCCAAACTGTTACTTCAAAAATGGCACTAAGAACGCATCTGTTTTTTCCAAACACCCTCATACGACCTCCGAAATTCCATTCTTGTCCCTTCCGGACTACAACCCATTTCAGAACCCGAATCCCATGCACCAACAAAAACAGCTTAACTGATGCGGATCTTGCATCAGGTTTGGCCACAGAAGTTGCAAAAATAAATACCCATTTGGTGCAAAGAGAAGAGGCATTGAAGAAAAGCAGAGAATTACTCTTCAATGAGCTTTGCAACTATTTGGCATTGGATAAAGAGGAAGTGAAGAAGAAATGGAGCAAAATGGATCAAGAGGAGAGAAGGGTTTTGGTTAAAGGCTTTGTTAATGAATGGAGTCCCAATTTTCACCCTTTATCTGCTAGGTCTGTCAAAGAAATGATTGAAGAGTATTTACATGAAGAGAAACCATCTTCAAACTCTTCTCGTTCAATGCTGTTTCCTGGTTTGAAGAGGATAATGCGGTTTTCTGAATAAGTCCAAATGTTTAAGATAGCATGGTGGCATATCTTGTAGTAATAGAAATTGTGTTTGAATGGATGGTTCGTTGTTTTCTGTTAACTGCTGGATGTTGTTAGTAATCATATCTGGCTTCTTTTTGGCTAGTAAGTTTGATAAATTCACAGAAATAGAAGATTGATAGGTGAATACTTGTTGTGTGTGATGCTTTTTTTCCCCTGAAAGCAGCCCCCATATTCTTCTTCCCGTCACTTGTGGAAAAGCAAATTGGAACAACCATAAAAGACATCAAATGGCAGGACATTAGAATTGAATGAGGTCATCGGTTAAGCAATTTCACCGGAATTCCACTCTGACCAGATAGCTAGCCCCTCCGCATCTTGTTAAGCCGCCGCCCTTTATCCATGTGACGCGCAATAATACATGTATATAAAACTACATGCACTAACTCAGGATTTCGGTGCCCTCGTTCTGCTGTCATGAATTCAACCTTCCGATCTATTTTCGGCCGCTCTGATCAGTCGGTCTTTCCCATCTCTATAATAGCTCATGATTATGAAAGAACTAATAAGATCCCGCAGTAGGCATACATACAATTCTCGATGACCATAAAGGGCAAGTTGGTTTTTCGGGTGGCCATGAATGGCAACATCTTTCTGATTTCTGGTCGGATAGTCCAATTGAACAGAGTCAAATTTGGATGGCAGCAAGCGTCACTTTCCAAGGTCATTTCTGTAGTACCATCCTCAATTCACAGACATTGGTTGCAAACACAAATTTCAACTCAAAGCTGACGCCCTAGTCCAGTATCATGGTAAAAGTGTAAAACATCGAGGTAACATGTCCATGATGTTCTTTTTTCATGTATTTACATCCATATAATTGGGATTTCAGCAACTGAAAGATCCGAAAATCAAAACATAAATCTGAAAAGAATGTTTATATACAGCAACCCTCACGCAAAAACATGTTCTCATCACCGACCCCCACAAAATCTCCAGACTTTTCCTACACAGGAGTGCAATTTTTGTCAGAAATATAGCTGCCTGCACTGCGCAGCTGAAGCCTCAGCTGGACAGTAAGGACACTTGAATGCCCTGGAGCTGCCTTTTGATAGCTTCATGATAGACTGCTTGCAGAGAACATGGAGGCATGGCAGCAGCATCGGTGGATTTTCCTCACTGCCTTGATCCCTACTTACAGGACAGACAAAAATAGAATGGAATTGAAATTCCTTTCCCAGCTCTACTGGCACCGGCAACTGTTTCAAAGCCTGCCACTCTTGCTTCTTTGCAGCCATTACATTTGCCAGCTTCAAGAGAGTCGGCAAACCTTCAATCCCAGCTACTATTGCCACACTTAACGGGCTCTGAAGGGACTGACCGACAAAGTTGCAGAAATCCCGAGCCAGCTCCTCGGTCAACTTCTCCCAATGGATTGGAGTAAACAGTTCAGAGTGAGGACAATTTTCAAGTCTGCCTATCCACATTATGCAAACTATTAGCTTTTGAAACTCTTTCAAGTGACTAGAAGAAAAAGAAGCTAGGTGAGTTTTGGCATAGTTGAGGGCATCAGCACGATTTCCTCTCTTTAGAATCTCTACAAACTGCAGCTGGCGAAGTTTCAGCTCAATATTTGAACCATTCTGCACTAGCTTTTCACGGTTGGTAGAGGCCCACTTCAAAGCTGGCTCAATATTTTTAATCCTCATCGCCTCAAGTATTTGATGCAGTTCCAGGAAATGAGATCTTAGAGCAGCTGCTTCTGGTTCTCCAGCTTCATTTATGAGACAATCTCCAAGATCAAACAATCCCTGATGGTAAAAATGACTTGCTATTATCTGATTCACTATATGAAAGTCAAAGTCAACATCCCTGTATGCCTTGGATATGTCAGGAAATGATTTTTCGAGGACCTTAGGGAACTTGCTAAGGTTGAAATTCAATTCCTTCTGTGACCCTTCTAATAGCTTGAGAGGACTAATTGCAATAAGCTTGTGCTTCAGTTCTGTGAGGATGGATTTCTGATCAACGGGAGACATAGGATCTTCCACTGACTGTATTTTTACCAATGCCTGCTCAATTTCCTGGCTCACTTGATCGATTACTTCTTGGCATTTAGAAAACGATAATTTTTGCTTCTCAGCAACGCGATCAAATGCATCTTTGGCAGTAGTTAGTTCCATTCCTGTAGAAAAAGAAAAGTCAATAACCTCACTACTGATTTCTCTCAAAATAGTCGAATAGCATGAAAATTCTAAACCACCTGCAAGTCAATAACAGATAACCCATCAAAGCTATCACCAATAAATTGTTGAGCACCACCTAGATATGAACAACACACTTAAACTGCAGTATTCAATATCTATGAGAACAAAAATTTAATAACGAAGGAAAAGAAACTGCCATTCATCTTCTCTGTCAATCAGTGAAGACAGTGATAATGCTAGTCATTCCATCTTTCTAGGTTAATTCAGGACACATATCCTCCTCAAAAAAAAAGAGAGAGAGAGGATAAAGAAGGAGAAGAGAAGGGATACAAATAACAGACAACAATTAGGAGATTAACCTAACTAATACCTAAATAACAATCCTTTAAATGTTGTTAGGGAACAAATCATAGATGGCAATTACAAGATCAACCAAGTAGCCAAAACTCGCATAATGACAATAAATACAGAACAGGAGATACACTGACGAGTAATAAAATTTGACAATTGTGGGTGGAGGCATTATTTGGGAAACATGGCTGGAAAAACACTGTAAAAAAACTTCTTTTCCCGTTTCTTTTCATTTTTTTTCCTCTTACTATTTGTAAAGGTCAAGCGTACATTAATCAAAATGCCTGGTGTAAGAGGCACACCGGAGTAGGAAGAGGAAGGGGAATTGTTTGGCGCGGGGCCGGGAAAAGGAGTGTTATAGTCAGTTCCGAGATGGATAACAATACAGTTTGCATGAACTTGCTAAATAAACGAAGATACAGTAAGCAAGTTCAATTTTATCAACTACAATGATTTAAGCGATAACGAAAGATAGGAATAGGAATCATCCACCCTCATAAACCAAAAACCAATAAAACAAACCATGAGAGAAAGAGATATACCTTCCTTAATCCTCCTCGAAAAACCCAAAATAAACCGTAAACAATAATAAACACAATCACAGCAAAAACAAAACACACAGAGTAACACAAAAAAGCCAATCATTCATGTGAATAACACCATAACATAACATGAGTTACATACTCATTAATTGAATCTCTCTCCCCCTCCTGACGATTTCCTTTTCTTTTTTGTGTTGTGACATAATTTTAACAAATTTAAAAGTAGAAAAGATCAAGAAAAGGCAACTACCTATTGAAATAAGAGAGAAAAGGAAGCCAAGATTCAAGCAAGAAAAGAAGCAAAAAAGAAAAAACAAATTGTAACTACTAGGATAGATACAAATGATAACAGATCACAGTTAGTTTGTTAGGGTGGGGATCTTTGCAAATCAAATGATTAAATTTTGTAACTTCTCAGTATCAAGATCATAATCACAATCAAATTTGAATTTCAATAAAAAATCCAAAAGGAAAATCAAATGGCGTTACCTGAACAAACTTTTTAGAGAAAGAAGTCTGCGAGAGCGACTCTAAAGAAAAGAGAGAAATGGTGAGCGTGGGAATCGAGAAAGAAATCTGGCAGTAAAAACTCGTTGGGGAAACACGTGTCAGTTTAGATTTCTTTTGGACGATATTGCCCTTATTTAATTACTTATTTACCATTTATACATTCTCCCTGCTTTTTAATTTTGATTGATTTTGCTATTAGATATTATTGCGTAAACTAAATCCTAATTATACAAATAAATATATTTTGATTTGTTTTTATGTTTCAAAAATATTTTTAAAAATATTTTTTATTTTTTATTTTAAATTAATTTTTTTATTATTTTTTTAAATTATTTTGATGTATTAATTTTTAAAATATAAAAATATATTATTTTAATATATTTCTAAATAAAAAATAACTATAATAATATCCTAAACATACTCATAATATAATATGTAGCATGCAAGGTTTCGTAGAAGAAGAGGGGGCACTTTTAGTATTTACACGGGTTCTTTAGAATAATCCCGCATTTTAAGTATAGTCATGCATGGGATATTTAATGATTTGGCAACTTTTTTGTTTTATTCTTTTTTATGGAAATTTAATAGCTTTTAGTTTTAGTTTTAATTTTAATGATGAACAAAAAATCTTGTTTAAAGAGTTGAAAGGATGAAGAAACTTTTAAAAAAACATTTACAGTACTCACTTTAAAAAAACAATAGACACTAGTGGAAGAAAAAATATAATTTATAATTTATAAAAAAATAAAAATATTTTTATATAATATTTTAATTTTTTACTTGTACTTATCTATTTCTATAAAATTAATTTTATAGAATAATTAATAAAATATATTAGTTACCATAAAATTTCTCCTGGCAATATGGTGAGTTTTCAAGACTTGATACCTTAAACATTTCGATAACTAAATAAAAGTAGTAAGAAAAAGGTGACGTCCTGTAATCTAATAAGAAAAAATTATATTATATTTTTTTATAAAAATAAAAAGAGGAGCATAATAACGCATAAACACAGTTATTAATAAATGGAAATTGATATTCCCATAAACATAAAGACCTGTAAAACATTTGTGCAATTTGTTATCAGTTTCAAGGATTATCAACTGGCTAGGAAATGTTTCATCAGAACGGAATCACAGTAAGAGCTTGGAAGACGACTCCAAGGATGAATGACATGTCGAGTGTAGCAACAAAATCTGTGAAATAATTACAAAATTAAAGAATCACGCTCCTCATTCCTCGACAATTAGGACGATCTGTGGCTACATCGTCTGAATCCCTACTATCCTGACTCTATCTTACTATTGAGCGCACAAAAAAATATGACACGCCACCATTGAGGATAGCAGCCATTATTTCCCTCTCTAAAAAATGGGTCTCCAAAGAATCGATTATTCTGTTTCGGTGTATAACATCACAACAAGAACACCCAGGGAACATCCCTTTGGTGCAGTAAAATGGAAAAGTACCCTTTATGAAGAGCTCACTTCTTGATTCTTTCCATTTTCGTTCGAACTGTGTCCAAAATTATCTCCGTCTCAAGGTCAAACATTCTATTCACAGCATGCATAATCTCAAGCATCTCCTCTGGTTTTTGGCAGTCACTCCTCCCATCGCATCTTAGGTGCTGCATTGGACCATGAAGAAACTTCTTCATCATGCCCATGCTAAGATCATAAATAGCTTTCTTCTGTTTGTCTGTAATATCACCCGTCTTCGAGAGACACTTGTCCAGTTCAGAAGCCCTAATCCTTTCCAGATAAGCCCGTAGCTTTTTAATGGTGGGGACGGCTTCAAGGGAATCCTTCCAAGCTTCAAAGTGCTGCAATTCCTCGGAAATAATTATTTGTGCTTCCATAGCCTTCCGGAGCCGATCCTCCTTATTAGCTGCCACAATATCCTTGAGATCGTCGACATTGTAAACTTCTGCTGTCTCAAGATCCGAGACACATGGTCCTACATTCCTGGGAACTGAAATATCAATGAAAAGCCGCCTTCCCATTTCTGTGTCCACAGGGAGTGTCTGTGCATGCTCTTTCAAGAACAGTGGAGTGTCTGATGCAGTGCTTGTGAAAATTACATCTGCTTCAGCAGCACATGCCATCATTTCTGAAAGGGGCTTATAGATGATTTGAATATCCTTAAGCTCTTCACGGACTACAGCAACTTTCTCCTCAGTTCTGTTCACAACCACCATTTCTTTGCACCCTTTAGCAGCCAAGTGTTTGATCACAAGCTTCCCCATTTTGCCAGCTCCAATTACTAATACCCTAGTAGTAGCATATGAGGACTCTGGAAGCTTCATTAATGCAAGCTCTACAGCAGCTGAACTAACAGAAACTGACCCAGAGGAAATGTTTGTTTCAGTTCTAACCCGTTTCCCAGTAATGATTGCATGCTCAAACAACCCACCAATTTTCTTATTGAAGCCATCAACTCCTTGTCCAAGTTTTTTAACTTGCTTCACCTGAGCAAGGATTTGACCTTCTCCTAGAACAATTGAGTTGAGTCCAGAAGCTACCTCAAATAGGTGTCTTGTGGCATCTTTATTATACAACATAAATCGGTGTTGGCAAAGCTCTGAAACAGAAACCCCGCTAATCTGTCAAAAGAAAAATTGTTAATTATGGACCATGGTCGATATCGATTTTACCACTATGTCTGAATATGAACAATTTAATTTGAAATATGTGTAGAGCAACATATGTGTAAGAGCCACAACAGATGTATCCTTATTCAATAGATGTATTGACCAAATATGTGTAGAGCAACATTCCCGGTTGATGCATGTAGAAATATATCAAATATATTTTCAATGAATTTTGAAAAGTCTATATACAGTAAGAAATGGTAGGAATAGTCTACTATTAGAAGGACAGGTGGATTTGAGCAGGGTGAGCCGGGTCAATTCAAAAGCACACTCCAAACAGACGCCACACCAACATGCAATTTAAAGGTATTTCATCTCTCTTTCATGCTCTATTTGAGAATTCTTAAGAAACACAAAAAAAGGCAAACAAGTACCTTAGACATCCATTCAGTAACTTCTTTGACTCCACGATGTTGAGAAAGAGCCACAACATATACTTCCATTCTGTTACAAGTACTGAGAACAGCAGCTTCTTCTATATGATTTAAAGCACAGAGCTCCCTAATGGCTTGAGGCCACTGGGCTTCTTGGATGGCCAGCTTCTCACGTACATCAACTGGTGCTGTGTGCACATTGAGTCCAATGACAATGATGCTGCTCTTTTCCTTTGTATACCCTGATAAAAAAAAATAGCATTTCAGCAATTAGCATTGATGAACAATTCCAGGAAGGTTTAGCAAGGAGTCGTGTAAGAACAATAAGAAAAACAAAATTGATACATAACTGGTCGATTTCGAAGTGACAAACATGATATAATAAATTCAAACCCCTACGTGAAATTCTCGTAAATGAAAATACATGCAGGAAAAACCTGAAACTAAGGCTACAGATAAAGGAGATTTGAGATTTAGTTAAGACCATTAATGCAGAACAGTAAATAGGTGTCAGTACAACCAGGAAGGTTGGTATCAACAAATTCAGCGATTGGGTGTCACAGGCCTCTGCTTCTTCAATTTTAATTTTTTTTTCTTGCTAGTTAATGGCATCACGGACATTCAAAACCCACACAAGCAAATTATGATTGATCTAAATACTCACAGAATTAACTAATCCTTTTAAGTAAAATAAATTCTTGAACCCAGCCATAAATATGGCTGCAAAACATCTTCCATGCTAATTATATATATATGATCACTAAAACACTCTCGTGTCATCAAAATCAGTTTAAAAATCCTTCCACTTAATAATTATTACCACACAATACTCACATCACCACCAGCATCACTGTCTCTTTCTCATCTAGTAAAGCTAAATTCCACTTCCTTTACAAGGTTTTCAATCCCATGCTTCTAAATAGAATATTTATTTTTTTATCGTAAATATAAAATAATTTGAGCAAGCTAAAAAAACAGTCTCTTTGCACCACATAATAAAACGAAGCACACACATTATCCAATTTCAAATAATCGAAATAAAAGGGAGCAAACTCACTGTCGATTGCAGAAGCCTTGAGTTGCGCAAGCGCCAAAGCGCTCGATCTCTTCAATTCTTCCTTGTCGATTGTATTCAAATTCTGACTCACACTTTCACATCTAACACGAAGGCTTTGGTTAAAAGCCGATGCCCTTCTACTGTTCAAGGGTTTGTAGAAGGTTTGCAATTGAGGACAAGACACGGCCAATGGACGGAGGTTAGGATTTGATGGTGTAGAAGGAGCAATAGAGGTGGCGAAGCCGAATGCCACCGCCATCGGCGAAGAAAAGATGGAGGCGACGACAAGAGAGTTAGTGAAACTTAATCCCCGAGTAATGAGAGGATAACTTGGAGGTGGATCAGAAAGGTGAAGAAGAAAGGGATATAATTTTGAAGATGTGCTGTTGGGTTAGAGAGGGGAGGTTTGGTGAAGAAAAAAAAAAACTAATAATAATTTGACAAGGGAATTGCGTTGCGATGGTCTTCGTTTGGGTTGTATATATATATATTGACCTGTAACAACTACTCCCATGATTTTATGACCTTTTCCAGCAAAGAAAAGGATGAAGGGAAAAGGTCGGTTTTAGGTAGGAGGAAAACGGGATTGGAATCGGAAATGGGATATTTACGCGTTTTGTCCACACGCCCGCCATGGACTGCGCTAGGAGTTAGGAAAGGTCAGATGTTTGATTCTTTTTATAACTAAGCATGGTTTTGTTCTAATCTGTCACCCTCCATTATTCGTCAACTATAGTGGCCAGGAAGAGCCAGTAGCTGATTGGTCTAAAGATGAGCTAACTTTTTATTTTGCGGTCATTTATAACGTTGAGAATTTGAATTTTCCCCAAAACCATATTTGTTATATAATATAGGCCTCGTTTACTGAGTTGACTTGGAATCCATTTAATCCGTTTCCTCGCTCAGTTTGAGCGTAAGAAAATTAACCCAGAGTTATTTTTATATGGTTTGATAAACCTGAAAGATTAATTTAGGATATAATTAAAATTCAACATAATTTCTTTTTAAAATAATTTTTATTGATTTAAACCAACGGGCAATTCCTTTTATTTGAACTGAGTTGTTTGAAATTCGAATGTTGAGGAATCCAGACTGGGAAAAATGTAAATCGAGTTTAGATTACGTTTTAATTTAATTTATCTCAAAATGTAAATCGAGTTTAGATTACGTTTTAATTTAATTTATCTCTTTGGTTCTCCCACCACCCATAGACCGATTTCAGGTATAGATTGATTGTTACCTAACTTAATTTTGGATGCGTTCTGGCCTGATTTGAGACAGGCTAAGTTTTTTTAAAAAAAAATGTACAGTATTTTAATTTGATCATTATAATAGGAATTATTTCCTGTGATGGAATGTTATTTTTTCAATAGATAAAAAAAAAAACACGTGCCATTTAACTACTGGATCGGAGGTGAGGAAGCTAGCTGCAAATAGAGATGGAAATAGATACTAGGTCAGATTTTTTAATATTCAAAAATTATTTATTGAGTTTTGAGTAGATAATATGTTTCTATTATCTACTATCTATTAATAACATAATTATATATATATATATATGTATATATATATATATATATTATTGTATTAAAAAAATTAAATATTCAACAAATATATTAATATAATGTAAATATATATTTTGAGTTATGTTTATGAGGATTTCTGGGGCTTGATAATATCTTTATTGATTATTTATTGGATTTAAAAAATATACACTAGTTCTATTTGATATACATCAAGTTTGTAAATTGTGATTTCTAACTATGAATTCATTCCCACCCCCGTCCTTTGTAGTAAAAATCTATTTTTTCATACAAATATTACTTTTAAGAGGATGTTTGTTTTTATGTTTATAAAATATTTTAGAAGATTTTTTTTTGTCAAATTAATTTTTTTTTATGATTTTAAATTATTTTAATATGTTAATATTAATAATAATATTTTTTTAAAAAATATATATATATTTAAATAAAAAAATTTAAAAAACTAATTATTATCAAAATCTCAAACACTCTCCCGTAACTACACCTTGTATAAATCCCTAGTTACAAGGCATGATGCAGCTAGGAAGTTTCTTGGTGACATGTCAGCTGAAAATTGGCTCAATCGGTGAAATAACTACTTTTTTATATTAAAATGATATTATTTTAATTAATTATTTATTTAAAAATAATATCATTTTAAAAAAATAAAAAAAGTTAAAGCTTGAGTTGATTTATTAAACTTCTAATTTGACAAGCAAGCCCAGACCTTGAGCTATGTTAATTTCCGGGTCAAATCCTACAACTATGAGTAAAACTAAATCCTTTTACGCACACGATGTCACAGTAAAAACTTATTTTTATTTAATTATGTGGTTAGTATAATAAATATTCAAAATAATTTCAATGATTTAAACTCTAGAATGAAAAATGTATTTTTCCTTTTATTTATGCATTTGTTTTATTTTACCTGGCAAGGACGTGACTTTTCCACGAATAACATGTATTTTTGAAAGAAAGAAAAACTTCATGCATTGAAATGATAATTTGTAAGAACCTAAATGATTTAGATGTAGGAGAAGAAATATATTCCCTTAGCCAACAATCTATTTTCGTTAATCATTTATTTTATTTTTACCACACACATGATTTTTTATGTAAAAACTTACTATCATGATCTGTAAAGTAATTTTAAACTAGGGAACAAAATCAATATCTATATATTTTTTATGCAACTGTGAAGGAAAATAAAAGAATAACTAATTGGAGAAGATAACATAAGATATTTTAAATAAAAAATATATTTTCTAATCTCATTAAATATTCATCCATATTTGTTTTTGAAAAATTATGCATGTTAATTTCATACATAACCATTAAAAAAATAAAATTATAACCATGAAAAGATTAATTTTATTTTAAAAATATAGAATGATTGAATGATTCTTGAAATATCATTATACTTTTTTATTTTTAAAAATTCAATTGAAAATATAACCATGTCTAGATTGCAGTTGGGATGATAATAGGTATATATTGTAATTTTTAATTTTTATAATTTATTTAATATTTATTAGGTAATAAATTTAAAAAATTATAAATTACACGTTGAATTACATATATCTATATAAATATTTATTATTTGATTATTATTTAATAAAAAATAAAATAATTAATATATATTTATATATACACACATACACATACATATATACATACACCACACACATACATACAAAGTGTGTGTGTATATATATTATACTCCATTAAAAAATTTAAATATTCTACAAAAGTGTTTATATATATATATATTGAATTAGATTGGTAAGTTTCAGATTGGATTAATATTCATTAAATTTAAATTAAATTATCATCGCTAGCCTGTATCCACAAAGAAAAAGGAAAAGATCCGATGTTTAGGATGATGATATTAATCCGGACGATGGCAAAATGCCATATCAATCTAGATACGGGGAAAGGGATATCCGAAGGAACTATGAGCCCATTGACCCTAACAGGAAGCTACTGATAATCCAAAGGAAAGGCCGATAACTGGTTCTGGGCCGACGGCCCAGTACCCAACACTTCACTCTTTCCCCCTTTCTGTGGGAAAGATTACCGAACACTGGAACTAGTCATCGCTAATCAAAATGTTCGGAAACGTGGTTGAATTTATATCTTTTAAAATTTTAATTTAATTTTATATTATTTTAATATATTTCTAATTAAAAAATACTTTAAACGCTCATCAACACACCCTCGAATTCTGAGCCAAGAAAAGCATTAATAAAACCAATATCCAAAGAAAGCCTCGTCGCTCTGTGACCGAGTCTCTCAAATGGGCTTTAACATCCTGAAACCTCCCCCATTCTCCTCCACCAAAACAATTCTCTCCTCCACACCCGCCAGACGCGCTTTCTCCAAACTTCACTCTCCACTTCCCTCCATGTCCACCTCCTTCAGCAAAACCCATTTCAATTTTTTATCTCCAAAACCAATTGCCCACTCCATTTCAGCTACTGCTTCTATTGGGTCCATCTATCAAACCAAGCGTCAGTTTCGTGGTGGTGGGGTCATAGCCATGGCCGCTCCTGGGTCCGTCCAGAAGTCCGAGGAGGAATGGCGTGCTGTTTTGTCCCCAGAGCAGTTTCGTATTTTGAGACAAAAAGGCACAGAGTAAGGTTCTTATATGAGATTAAATTTTGATTTTTTTTTTCGTTTTCATGTTGTTTTGTGGCTTGATGCTCTGGTTGAATTTTTGAGGAATTCTTGGTTTGTTTTATTCTGCGTCTGGTTTTTACAATTTTTTTGGTAGCTTAACCTTAACATCAAGATTCTTATATGTAACAAAATTTCGATTCATTTTCTATGATGTTTTGTGGCTTGATATTCTGGCGATGAATTCTTGGTTTGTTTTTTCATTTTGTTGTTTTATCCTGCTTCTGGGCTTGGTTAACTTCTTAACAATCAAAGTTCAAGTAGTTCTTCTGAATTCTGTTCTTTGCTCAAGCGATTCAATTGAACTCTGTTGGATGGGACATGCTCGAAATAATCTCTTTTAGCGTCCCTTTGAATGTTATCCCTATTGAAATGCATGTAAAATCCAGCGTGCATGAAAAACTTCTAAGAATATGATTGCAAGAGGAGCATTTGGTTTTTACATTATTTTGTGGCTTAATGGTTTATTGAACGTGTTCGAGTTTTGCTTTGCTGATTCATGGCCCATGCTTTTCAGTTTTAAGAAGTTAAAATGATGTTTTCTACTTCCGGGGCTGATTGGCATTAATGTAACACGGGATTCAGGAGTTTGCAGGGAAAATAATTGTGATAAAAATAGGAAAAGCGGACATGCGTGTTTGTTTAGCAGGTAAGAGATCGAGAACGTGCTAGATCTTAAGAAGTTCACAAAAAAAGTTTCATCTCAAATGCTAAGCTGGTTTAGATTTCCTTTACAAGTTCACAACAACAGAATCCAGGAGGAATAGAAGTATAACCTACCTGTTAGGACTTGGTGACCTGGGCCAGGTTTCATTTTGAACTAGTTTGGAGGTTGACCTAATCCGGGTTGACCCTATCAAATATGGCTGACTTGGATGAGACCTGACTAAGTCAACTTTGAGGATTAATTTTCTTTTTTAATTTTTGTCCAAAGCGACATCATTTAATTTATTTTTTTGTCCAAAACAATGTTGTTCCATATAAAAAACCAAAAATGATATTGCTTTGAGGTTGACTCGGCAAACCTGCAACCCAAGCCAAGTCTGATAACTTAGGATTGGTTAGAGGAATCGCTTTTGCAGATCTTTCTTTAGACAATAAGGTACATTGTATAGTAGAAAATAGAACATTGAGCCCGGGTGTAGCTATGTTCTGTTCTGTGATTTGCCAAAGCTGGCGATCCCAAGCTGGGTTGAGAGTGAAAAAGGTTGATTGATTTATGCCTTGGCAACTAGTATGTAGCTTTTATGGTTGTCTATCAGCTGGACGTGTGGCTTTCTAGCATGTTCATGTCAGGATGATCATAGATTTGGTGAAGTAGCAATACTTAAAATTTTACACTCTGGTGTTACTAACTTGGCTGAATGTCTTGCTGATTGCCTCGACTGCCAGAAGCAAGAGGGAAGGGAGTGAGATGGCAACATGAAAGGGATGAGAAGCAGAAGATGGGTGGTAGTCAGGATAATATTAGAAGTCTAGAACTTGGAATTTTATTGCTGGATGACATTGAATTGGCTGTTAGGAAGATCTCAGATTTTCCTTTCTTCTGCCTTGGTTCTTCAAAAATTAAATGAAGGACTAGAGATATGCATTAGAACCTCTGCCTAAGTGCCTATTCTACAACAACAACAACCAAGCCTTAATTCCAAAATAGCTGGGTTCTGCTATACGAATCCTTTTGTGCCATCTCCCTCAATCACATACAATCCGCCTGGTCTATCTGTTTGAAATTTCTAGTACTAGATGAAGTGCATAATGGTCAAGTGCTCTTGAATGAATCCTGCGGATGTTTCTCAAGAAAGCTAGGAAGGTTTTATGCTTTATTCATTGTGATTTTTCACATTGTTTGGGTGTTGTGCAGGTATCCTGGCACGGGGGAATATGACAAATTTTTTGAAGAGGGTATCTACAGTTGTACAGGATGTGGAACACCCCTGTACAGGTCGACAACCAAATTTAATTCCGGTTGCGGTTGGCCAGCTTTCTACGAGGGTCTTCCTGGAGCCATTAATCGCAATGTGAGCTCTTCTGCTCTTCTAGTTTCCCCTTCTTCGCTTACCATTTTATAGCAATTTATGTCATGAAATATTAACGAGGTTGGCAATTGTTATCAGCCGGATCCAGATGGTATGAGGATTGAAATTACATGTGCGGCTTGTGGTGGACATCTGGGACATGTGTTTAAAGGCGAAGGGTTTCGAACTCCCACCGACGAACGCCATTGTGTCAATAGCATATCACTTAAGTTTGAACCTGCAAATTCTTCCCAGTGAAAACTAATGGCGTGGTTATTTAATGGTTCAGTACCATTGGTTCTGTATAAAGCATTGCAATAATGTCGTGTTTAGCCAAAAAAAAAAAGTGACTATTACTGTTGGTTATAATTACCCCTGTTACGTGCTTATGAACTTTTTGGAGTATAAAGAGATTGCTATCATTTAGAGCGTGTTTGGTAGTGTGTTAACGGTTGTTTTTTAAATAATTTTTCGTATTGAAATATATATCAATGATGTTTTTTTATTTTTTAAAAATTATTTTTGATATCAGCATATTAAAATAATTCAAAAGGTATAAATTGTATTTAATTTTAATAATAATAAAAAATCAAATTTAGGTAAAATACAAGTGCAAACACAGCACCAAACACTGTCTTATGTGCTTCTTGTGTGGAATAGGGGTTGGGAGGATAAATTAAAACTCTTGCTTGTGGGTTTATTTGGTAGTGTAGATTTGATTGTTTATTTAGAAGTGTAGTTGAAATTATTTTTTAAAATAATTTTTATTTATAAATATATTAAAATAATATTTTTTTATTTTTTAAAAATTATTTTTAAAATTAGTATATTAAAACAATTTAAAAACATTAAAAAGTTATTAATTTAAAATAAAAAAAATAAAATTTTTAATTTTTTTTTAAAATACTTTTAAAAAGTAAAAACAATTGAGATTTAATCCACACCAGTGTCTCCGCACTAAAAAAAATGATATTAATTAAGCAATTTTCTGTTTAAACAAAGGTGTAACTCGCTTTTTGTAAGCATGCTGCGTCGTGTTCTGTTAATTTGTATGACAAAAAATTGCCGTTGAATGACCGCAGGGATGGTAATTTTGCCTCTTCTTTAATAATTTAAAGGAAAAAACAAAGCAAACACCGTATAATCCCCGTCGCAATAATTTTTTTTTAAGACAATCGGAAATTTCTTGTAATTTTGGCAATAAATAAATAAAATAAAAATAAGTTTCCGGCGCAGATAATCACAAAGTCAGCATTAGCAATCTGCCAATCCGCCACATGGACAAAAAATTTAATTTTCAGTTTAAAAAAATCCACTTGACAATATGACAAACCAGAAGTTCTTCTTGGCCACTCGACTTTACGTTCCATTTCCTCTTACCACAAACAAATTTCACTCTCCAAATTCTCTCCTTTTCATCTCTCCAAGTTCCAAAATCAGTGGGATTTGATTAATAAACGTGGGGCTACTTATGGCCTCTCCTTTTAGCCCCTGCCTGTAATTGTAAACACAAACACAAGATTACTAGATAACTGGAACTAACAAACAAATGCATTTCAGTTCTTTAGCTAGCTGCTCTTCTCCAGCGCTTGTGTTCTTAATTAAACCGTGATTCTTTTTACTAATATGCTGGAGTCAATCACTTGTTGTTACAGTCCCAAGGTAACAATCTTTTCAATCCTCCCTCCCCCTCCTTTTTTAGCAGTTTCCCATCTTTCTGATTCCTGTTCTTTATTGAGGTTGTTACGTTTAGTAATTGTTATGCTTGAGAACTTTGCTACTTCATTTTCTACACTAGGACTCCATCAGCTTGTTCATTTCGATCTTTTTATCCATGTTTTGCATAGTCGGGTTAGTGCCTATTCGTTTCAAGTTTATTGTTATTAATTTGGTTTTACCCTCGTAATAATTTCTGATTTTAGCCCACATTTTGGAGTTACATTCTTGTTTCTATCGATTTCTCTTTGTTTATACCACTAAGTTGTGAGAGCCACTTTTTGGTTGCGGTGGGAACTCCACATTCTAACTTGGTTCTATGTTGAAAGTTTTTAAACTGGTTACAATATAGTATATATTGTGCATTTATTCAATATTTTGTAGTATTTGAACTAAGATAGTTCTTCTGATTGTAATCCATTTCATTTGTTTGCTGATTTGCAGGGGCACAATATTAGAAACAAATCAAGCCCAATCAGGGCATGCTCTCGTCATATATCACATTTTCATGTACATTCTTTTAATGCTAGATTTTTCACAAAGAAGCCAACGCGCATGCCATCATGTGGCTTAAATTACTGGACTAGTCATTTCTCCTTTGTTTCGGGAAATATATTTGAAGGCAAATCTTTGTTAACTTCCAGATTGTGTGGTTCAAGAGGAATGTACATGTCCAGACATAGATTGGGCCGGTGGGAAAGATCTCGACTATGTGCAGCTGTTGATGTTGGTAGTGCCATAGACGTTATCAATGATTTAGGATTGGATACTTTGACATTCTTAGGCGTGACTGTTGTGGTTGTTCCTGTGTTCAAGACAATTAGAGCTAGTCCTGTAAGATTTAATATTAGCTACAGTTCTTATTACTTTCTTTTCCATTTGATGTACCATTCAACTATTGTTGCATCTAAATGCTTTGGATGTATATAGAAAGGGCGACGGAACCTGTATTGTCCATAAGATTAATGCTTGTGTTACTTGGAAGTGTTGATGGTTGCCTAACGCGTAGAAACATGCATATAGATAATAATGCAGCATGCTTGAAGGTATTTTTTTTTCTTCTGCTTAAACCTTGCATGATAATGGGGGTTGCTGGCTCTTTCAGATACTCGGTTTCTTCTTTGCTGGGATTGTACTCAATCAGTTTGGATTCATTCGAAATCTTACAGATGTTAAAGTACTGTCTGAATGGGGGATACTTTTCTTGGTAAGATCCGTCATGTAGTTCGTAGCTTAATGTGCTATGTTGCTGCTATTTTTTCCCTTCATATGCACTGCTATTTCTGCTGCTGTTATTCTATTTGGAGCTTTTAATCATGGTGCTCTATTATCTGTAACATTGTTGTCGTTATTTGCTCTACTATACATGTGGATAGTAATGGGGGTTGGGGGGATTAACAATAAAGTTAAGCACAGTTACTATCAATCACTGAAACTGGCAATGTGTATTTGCCAAAACCTCATATACTCTATGGGCTTTCTGGTCTTTTTGGGGGATTTTAGATGACTTCAATAATTAAAAATAGCTTATTCCTTTTTAGCTTTTTGAAGGAAGAAACAAATGCATACATATAATATTGTTTAGTTCTCATTGGAAATGCTTATCATAGTTGTTCGGACAAGAGCTCATTATTAAGCATCTTCTATGTTAATTTTATGCATTATTATATACTGTATAGATGATACTTGTTCCATTTGGGATGCATGTTCCTTTTTTCAGCTGTTTGAGATGGGTTTAGAGCTTTCACTTGCACGTCTAAAGGCACTTGCAAAATATGCCTTTGGCATGGGATTGACTCAGGTATAACATTCAAATCTGTAAGCCAAATTGTCATTGTTCCTTGCACAATTATGGAAAGTAAATTTGATAGCTAGGTTAACTTATGTATTAAGTAGATATACATGATTTTAACTTGTTGGAAAATTGTATTTGACAAGATTTCTAAGAACTTTTCAATATGCAATGCTTTATGTTTTTTTTTTCCATATTGGTATGTGTTTCTTTATTCAATCATCTGAAGTTTATGTTTTCAATGTTCCGGAGGCAAATACACATGTAAAGGTTTCAGTTAGAACCGGGATAATTGTGGAAAAAAGGGGTGGTATAGTTACATGATGGTCAGACTATGTGTGAAAATGGAACTAAGTCCTTTTCACTTCTGGCAAAAATGCATTGCAAGGCTCTGGGCTTCTGGGTGGGTCAAAAGACATTGGGTTTCTAAGTTGGGGTTCTGGAGTCTTATTTAGCCAGGATAAAACTTGAACTGTCCTGAATTTGAAAATAGATATTAGGCTCAAACCACTTTCTGAATATGTTTTTGTATGCTTTAACATTACAATTAGAAATTTCCCTTTAGAATACTGTATCATTCATTTTAATGTATGATGTTGTATGCTCATTTTAAAATAGCTGGTTCTTTTTGGCTGTTTGCTCTTTCTTTGAAGATTAAGTTTATAAATTTCATGAAAAATGAATTGGTGTGTCCACATAAAATCTGAAGAAACCATAGGAATGCTTTATTGTGCCAGACAGTTGTCTCCTGAATTTCTTGTCTAGGTGTCAAATAACCCTTGACTTAGCTCCTCTAGAATTAATCTCAGCAATATTTTCTTTATGGCATTTTACAAGTTTAGTTTAATTGCTTTTTTTTCCAACTATTGTTTAGTTTGCATTGCGCTCTATAACTATATACACTTTTGAGGAATGAGAATGTGACAATTACATTATAACTGCTGGGTGAACCTTTGAATTTATTGCCTTGAAGGTTGTGTTATCAACTCTTGCTTTCACAGCATTTGAACTCCCACCAAATGGTGCTATTGGAACGAAAATTTTGGAGTTCCTTTTTCATTCCAGACCTGATTTGGTGAGTGCTCTTATCTACATATTCTCAATCCACGTTGCATATGATCACCAAGCAATTCTTTAAGCAAGCCCAAAGCTAAAATCTAGCAGTTCTTTGGTTTGGTGTGTTTCCTCTGTTGTTGTTTATTGAAAGCCTTGTGACTGAAGTTATCTTGCATGTGTTCTCTAAGAAACAAAGGATAATTTTTTTTTTTTTGGTATTGGTTTGGATGAATTCCAGGTGAACATCAGAAGCATTGATGAGGCTGTTGTTATTGGTGCTGCTCTCTCTCTCTCTTCTTCAGCTTTTGTTCTGCAGGTACTCAAGTTGTAAAATCTAACAATGAGTCGCAGATCATCTGTATAGTCATTTCTATTTCTAATAGTGGAATTTAGGATAACTTTAAATCCTGAAATTATTCATATCCAACCCAAATGATGGTCTACTTATGTTCTATATTTCGGGCTGTTATAGGGTTTCCAGCATGAAGGCTTTTCATTGGAAGAGAATTAGAGTTATGTGATGCAGGGTTCTGGTTTTGAAAAATTATTAACAACATGGATTAATGAATTTTGGAATGATCACACTACAAAACAAGTGATAACAAATTGATGAAGAAAAAGAAGAGAAGGAAATGGGAATGTTTGCAAGTCTTTGCAGGACATTATAGATGATTCAAAGATTGCAAGCAAGAGCTATAGGATGGCTCTTGATAGGTTCAAAAAGTGATTAGAGTATGAGAATAGAAAGTATGAAAGGAGTTGATTTGATTATTTGATTGTCATGGTTTTCCTAAACACGCAAATCAGATTGGAAAAGTGAATAAAATTTAAGAAGCTTAGAAGAAGAATAAGAGAAGAATGCTTAAGAAAAAAAGAGTGAAGAGAGACAGAGGAGAAGGGAATTCCTCATCTTGCAAAGCTTTCAAAAGAGGAGTTTGTTACTTGGTCACCTGGGTTCCTATAGAACCTATAACTGGATATATGGATGGAGATAGGAGTGTTTAAGTCTGATGATGAAGAAGATTAGCAGGACCCGACCATTCAGTAATAAGTATATTGATTCTATGGATTCCACATCTCCCTGATATGTTCTTTGAAGTAAAGCATCCCATGGTTTCCTTGAATTATGTCTAGGTCCTCAAAAGTCCTTTTCTAAGAACAGTTCTGAAGAAAAATCAAAATAGAAGATTTCCACTTGATTTGGTTGTTTTTCAATCATATCAACATACATAATATTTATATTAAATAAGATATCTGGATCTCATCCTTGAGCTTATCGGATGTGTAAATAGCTTCTTGCAGAAAAGGGTGAGCTTCCTACAAGATTTGGCTCTGCAACTTTGGGAATACTTCTTTTACAGGTATTTTAATTACTCACACCTGGTCTTGTCTACATGTATACTTAAAATTTCTGTTATGTTTTGAATTGATTATGTACATGTGTCTTGCCAATATCTTCATGCAAGCAGAGACTAAAATTTTGATATTAAAATGATGTTGGAAGTTGGAACCTCATTACTCTCTATTTACAGGACATAGCAGTTGTTCCTCTCTTGGTCATACTTCCTGTGCTAGAGAGCCAGGTATGTCTAGTCTTGCTTTTTTCTGTCCTGAAGAACTCTAAATAAATTTCATTTTTTGTTACCAGTAATAATAATTTAGGCTGCGTAAATTAATTTAATGGTATGCTTGTAATCCCACTTTGAAGATACCTGCTCCAAACTCAAAAGGTTTCTGTTCCGCTAGCTTTATTTATTTGGACAAGATAACGCAGAGCAGATTAGCCAAAGACTCAGGCTGTCTAGAACAAAGAGTTCAGTGAAAATAATGCTTTTTAACTTCTGGTGATCTGGTTGAGATCAACTAATAATTAATTTAGCTTTTCATTGTGGGGACAATTGCTCAGAATTTTTATGCTTCTAGAAAAACATCTTGATTTCAATTTTCCTTTCCTATTTATGTTTAAGCAGTGATAATTCCTGAGATATATTCCAGATGCTTCAAGTTATTCATTGACCTTGTGTTCCTTCATCTGTGATATATATATATTTTGCAGAATCTGGTAGAGGAAAGTATTTGGCCATTGCTTGCCCAAGAAAGTTTAAAGGCTTTAGGTGGTCTTGGGTTGCTTTCTCTTGGGGGGAAATACCTTCTAAGAGGAGTGTTTGAGGTATGTACCATACTTATTTTATACATTAGATCCAGACATACATATGGATACATAAAATGTTGTTGCCAACACTAAACTAAGTTATTCAGGTTGTTGCAGAAGCAAGGAGTTCAGAAGCATTTGTTGCTCTCTGCCTGCTAACAGTTGCTGGGACTTCTCTTCTAACTCAGAAGTTGGGCTTCAGTGACACGGTTTAAACCTTTCTTATTGGTGATAGAAAATGGTTGATATTGAGTTTTTGAGTCCATGCAGTTTGATTGAATTTGATTTGATCATGCAGCTGGGAGCATTTTTAGCGGGGGCATTGCTGGCAGAAACAAATTTCCGAACACAGATTGAAGCTGACATAAGGCCATTTAGAGGCTTACTTCTTGGGTTATTTTTTGTGACTACAGGGACTTCAATTGACACGCAGGTTCAATTTTTTCTCACCTATTAATTTCATAAGCAGGTCTGTTAAGCAGGATGTTTGAAGCATTGAATACAGACAACTGTATGACATGCTTTTCTTCTTATGGGCATGATATCTTAATTCATCGTTAGTGCCAGAACATTCTGTTCACTGATTGTTTCTTTCATTTCCTCTCTGACAAGTCGATTTATCTTCTTGTGCAGCTCCTTTTTCGAGAATGGCCAAATATACTCTCTCTCTTGGCAGGTTTAATCGCCATCAAGACAATGATTATAACAGCAATAGGTCCTCGTGTTGGACTCACCTTGCAAGAAAGTGTAAGGATTGGATTGCTTCTATCTCAAGGAGGTGAATTTGCATTTGTTGTATTCTCTCTAGCTAACAGGTCAGTCAATATTTTATCAATGTGCTACCATGCTATGACAGCGTTCTGGATTACTTTCTTCTCTAAAATTTGTATCTTCTTGTAAGCAGTCTGGGAGTGCTACCACTCGAGCTTAACAAGCTGCTCATAATTGTCGTTGTGCTGTCAATGGCATTAACCCCATTGCTTAATGAAGTTGGAAGAAGAGCTGCTGAGTTCATTGAAGACAAGTTTGACACAGAAGATGTAAGTTCAGTGTATTATGAGTATGGTTGTGCTAAGTTCTCATGTTTTGAATATTTGCTAGTACACGTCAGATGTGAATTTACCAACAATATGCTTAGATGCTCCAGAATTTTTAAAATCACCTGAACTATTTTCTTCATTTTTGACCCTCACTCAATGTAATGTTTTTAGGTTCTTCAAAGCATATTGTTACATTCTATTAATTAATTTATTGATTTTTTATTACTTCTGCTAATGTGCCTAAAGTTAAATCTGAAATATGCCAGAAAGCTGCTGAGGAGAACTTCAATGTTAGGGAACCTATTGTGATTGTTGGATTCGGACAAATGGGTCAGGTACTTTAGTTATTTAGAAGAAAAACAGCTTCTTCTTTTTTTTTTGGTTTCAAAGAGACGTATCATTTTGACTGTGCTGAAACTGCCCTAATGTTGCCATTTTTGTAAATGCAGGTATTGGCCAATTTCTTGTCCGCCCCTTTGGCTTCTGGGATAGATGGCGGCTTTGTAGGGTGGCCTTATGTAGCTTTTGATTTGAATGTTTCTGTTGTCAAGGTCAGGAATTTTTTAGTTTGATTCAAATAATTTGCTTCTACAATCCAAAGTTAATTCTCCAAAAATTTCCATAAACTGTTCAGCGTAACTTTGTTTCCACATATGTGGTTATGAATTAAGTTCAAAATCAATTTGAGCTTTCAAGAATTATGTTAACTTACACATCAAGTAAATTGCTGTTGCTTACATATACCATGACCCTTACAGATTTCCAGGTACATAATTGTTGAGAACTAAAACATGAGTCTGATTACAATTAGATCTGTCTTTAAAAAGGTACACTGCGTGGAGAACTGTTTGGTAGTATTGTTGAGGTTTCCCATTTCTAATAGTGAGAAAATGAAAGCATCTCTTAAACTGTGCTTGAAGAGAGGATAGAAACTTTTTATCTGCTAATGCCTGATCATCTGCAGATTTTTTTGGCATTAAACCTTTGCAACTTCTCAAGCCATTCTTCTCTTGCTAATAGTTTGTGCTAGGTTATAATGTTCGGTCTTTTAATTTTTCACCATCATATTCACAGGCATCCAGGAAACTTGGTTTTCCAATCCTTTATGGGGATGGTTCACTTCCAGCGGTATTGCAATCTGCTAGTATCTCTTCCCCGAAGGCTTTCATGATCATGTTTACAGGGAGGAGGAGGACAACTGAGGCTGTTCAAAGGCTTCGGCTTGCATTCCCTGGGGTAGTGCTCCCACTCTGAGCATGTGCATCAATTGCAATTTATAAAAATGAATGGAGAAGAAAACAAAGGGAAAATGAATACAGTCTAATATGAGTTATCATAATCCTTCCCTCTTTACTGCCATCACAGGCTGCTAATTCTGTAAGAAGCGGATGAAGCTTTAATATTTTTTTTGGGTCCTTTTTACCTTGTTTAGAAATACGACGTCTTAATTTTGTTATTTGCATAAGATTTCTCCGTGCCAAAAATATTTTCAACCACATTGCCCAATTTATCCTCAATGGAGCTAGGAAGCACTAAGGTTCGTTTGGCATGACTTTGTGGAAAATGACTTTTGATTTTGAGTCGTAATTCAACTATGAGTTAAGTTAGAAGTATGTTCGACAAAAATTGACTCGAAGCAATTTTTTTTAATGAAAGGAGGTGGTATAAGCAAAATAAAATTTTGACTCAATTTTGTAACAACTTACTTGATTGAAGTCAAAAGTTATTTCTTATCACACATCTTTGACTTTTCTTCGAGTCAAAAGTAGAAAAACATCTTAGATCAATTTGCAAAAGTCATATCAAAGGGAACCTCAATTTATTTCTTGATTCCACTCTATTGCTTCTGTTTCATCCATATTTTCTTTTCATTTTTACCTACTTTTCTAATGATATGTTCCTTTTCTTGGTTGAATTGCTATTTTTGGTGCATGCTTGGCAGATACCAATTTATGCCAGAGCTCAAGATCTCACCCATCTTTTAGAGCTAAAGAAAGCAGGCGCAACAGATGCTATATTGGAAAATGCGGAGGTAAGAATAAATCAGTTCCCTTTTGTTGGCTTTCACTTCTGAAGGGGTTTCAATAACTTTCACCAATCACCCTAACTATATATATCATATATTGATCAGATGAGCTTACAACTTGGCTCTAAGCTTTTGAAAGACTTTGGTGTCATGTCTGATGATGTGAACTTCTTGAGCCAACTTTTTCGAGACTCCATGGAGTTACAAGCTCAAGAAGCACTCAGCAAAAATGATGCTCGAGAATTCGATATTACGAAACCATTGCAGGTAAATACATACAGGCTAGGAAACCTTACAATTTGACTTGATGGTCACAAGAATGGCAGGGTATGAGATTTTCTGTACTATACAGTAACAGATTTTTATTAAAACTGCATTGCAATCAGTTTATTTCCAACTAGTGGCCTTTAATCTAACCAAAACATTGTGACAGCTCACTCTTTGTTTCGGTCCACATGCTTTGTCTCTCTTTCCTTGACTTCCTGTGCACCTGATCTTTCTATTCCATTGGAGATCTTTCTATTTTCTGAATATTCAAAGTTTGTTCCATATTTTATGTATAAATCCCATGCTTGAATATTTCTTAGAAGTTATTCTTTAGTTATTGAGTTGCATTTCATCTTACATGCATTACTGTCGTTGGAATTGCTTTTGAGTACCATTTCCTTGATGCACTTCATGGAACCACACCAAACTAACTCTTGATACTCTAAAGGTAAGAGTTGGTGACTCAATCGGTGCCCAAGCACCTATTCCATCAACCTCATCTGGAGCCAAATCGTTAAGTATAAATCAGACAGATGATAGTCATGTCTTGAGGTTTCAAGGGGAAGCAGATCAAGCAGCACATGACAGTGAGCTCCAAGTACCAGAGGATTTGCAGGGAAAGGGTGTTTTATACTGTGAGCTAGATGGAGAAAATGGCTTTCCAGTTGGAACTGACGATGCCATGGTGGAGAAAAACATGTTAGATCCATCAGCACCTTGCATGGCAACTACTGAGGATCCTTAAAACTGTCGGAGATTTTTCACTCCTAAAGAGTATTTTATTTGTTCTTGTGGGCCTCATTATAGCTCTTCTCAATTGTTTTTGTTGCTGAGACTAACGTTACAGACAGAACAATCTAAACTTAGTCAAAAGGGTAGCTGGATTGGCTGTTTTAATATAATTCTCAGACTCCATCACAAGGTTTCAATTCCTGTAAACCACACCATGTATATTGTTGACATTGATAAACTGATTACCGATGAAAAATGTACTTTGTTTAGATATATGAACATATTGATTTCTTGTATTTCTACCTCTGAAGTTTTTTCGTTAATTTGGGGCCTCAGTGAAACAGATTGTAATGCTCTGGGATTTTGATCAGATCTAGGATATATGGCCTCAGTATTTGAGCTATTACCATTTAGCGAAAACAATCACCAAAGAGTTCTGGATACTGTGGAACATTTTGTAAACTAGATACCCATTTCTCAAGATAATTCCCTATTATATCCAAATCAAACTGAAACAATATTTTTCTACAGTCAAGTTAGTCCTCATATGGTGGTGGCGCTAACTGCTGCGGCTGCTGCTGTTGCTACTGATGCAGATCTATTCATAATAGATTAGGGCTGTTGGTGGTGCTCTTGGCTGCGTGGAGGTGGTGGTTGGTGGTGAAGATGTGGGTGGCTGGGGCAAGTTGCCCAAGTTGGATTGGGTATATGGTGGAGAAAGAGTTGAATGCAGTGCCTAGTTTAGGAAATTGCTCGTATGCCTTCATTTGCACTGTTTAATAAAATGCTAAAAAGAGGAGTTGTTGAAGGACGGAAGGGCGAGAAATGTGCAATTGTAAGGGTACAATGGTGGTGGTTATTGATATCCAAATATTTTTTTTTTTTCATTTTTTTAATAAGATTGAGATCGTAAAGTGTAATTTCTGATAAATTTATATGCGGAGTATTCGGCGTTGCAGTGATTTTCCCTTTTTGTATTATATTTCATAAATGCTGTCAAACGAAGTTGCCTTGAAAAGTAAAAATTACTTTTGACTTGACGTTAAGAGGTCAGTGTGGTGATGGCTTCTTGAAAAAGAAAAAAGAAGAAGAAAGAGGGTTCTGATGGGAAGACCTTCAATAAAGGGCATGGAACTTGTAGAAGGGTTCATCAATTGATCAAAGACGCAAAGAGTTGACTTTCTTTTCCATGCAATTTTCATCGTAACAACACTTTTGTGATCCCTCAGCAAGAAATGGCGGACCAAGTTTTGTCCCCGCCCCTGCAAGTGATCTTTGACAGAATAGCTTCTCCCTAGTGCTTGGTGGTATTTGGGGATTCGAGGACAACCTTAAAAAAGGATGAAGCAATCCTTGTTAATGATTTAAGTTATTCTTGAAGATGCAGAAGAGCAACAAGTGACCCGAAAAGCTGTGAAGATTTGGTTGTCAAAGCTCAGGGATGCAGCTTATGTAACTGAGGACCTACTGGAGCATCTTATTGTGGAAGGCAAGCAGTATCCTGTTCCAATTTCAATCAAGGCTTGGAAGGTTAGGAAGGCACTTGAAGCTTTGGAAATGACTGCATATGAGAGACTTGGCTTGAATTTGAGAGAGGATATTGTTATTAATAACAAATATAATACAAGAGAAACTAGCTCTTTCACCGTTGGAATGGAAGTTTATGGAAGAGCGGAAGATAGTACAACAGTTATTATCTTGTGAAGCTACCCAGGAAGGATATCCAACAGTTATTCCAAAAACCGGTATTGGGGGCATTGGCAAGACAAATCTTGCTCAATTGGCATATAATGATGAGAGGGTAAACACAGCACTTCGATGTTAAAATCTGGGTGTTTGTGTCTGAATTTTTTTATGCAAAGATGATAATGAAGACAGTTACAGAGTCTGCTACAAAAAAGAGATGGATGCGCATAGAAAGAGATACCTCATTGTGCTAGATGATGCTTGGAGTGAGGATCACATTGAGTGGGGCAAGCTAAGGCCTTTGTTGAGAGGGGGTCTTGCTGGAAGTAAAATCATCATCGCCTCTCGTAGTAAAAAAGTTGCTATGATGATGGACTCCCCAACCTTCCCTTACCATTTGAAGGGTTTGGATGAAGATGATTGCTGGGCTTTGTTCAGGCAACGGGCTTTTCGGAGAGGACAAGAAGAGCAGTATCCAAATCTTTTGCCAATAGGAAAGCAGATTGCCAGAAATATTGGAGGGCTACCGCCAGTTGCAAAAACTTTGGGAAGCTTGGCGCGCTTCAAAAGAGGGGATAGAGAGTGGTTATTAGTGGAAAATAGTGAACTTTGGAGTTTAAATGTAAACCATGGTGGAATTTTACCTTCCCTGATGCTAAGTTATTATCATCTAACAATACACCTCAAACGTTGCTTTGCTCTCTGCTCAATATTTCCAAAAGCTTACGAAATCAAGGAGAAGATAATTTTCCTATGGATGGCAGAGGGATTTCTACTAGGGGTCAAACCACCAGAAGATATTGGCAATGAGTACTTCAAGGATTTGTTGTGGATGGGTTTCTTTCAAGATGCAGAAAAATCTGATGATGGCAACATGAATTGCTACAAAATGCATGATATCATTCATGATCTTGCACGATATGTTTCAGGGGAAGAATTTACTATAGTGGAGCATGATCTTCTACCACTTAGCCTGGTCCAAACTTGCCACTCATGTGTCGAAGGTAAAGTTGGATCATTTACAGTTCCAGAAGCATTGTATGAGGCAGAACAACATCGGACACTCTTATTGGTAGGGGTGGAGGGCTTGAAAGACATTCCCTGCAAACTGTTTTCTAGGTAGCTTGCTATGTTTGACCTGTCTTGATACACTAATCGGAGTTTTTCCACCAAGCGTAGAGGGGCTTCGTCATTTGCAAACTTTGTACCTGTATGGCTGCACTGGTCTTGCACAATTGCCTGACTTGACAACAATGGCTGATCTGCGACATCTTATTTTAACTGGACCTGACTGTTTACCCTTGATTCCTTTCAGTATCAGAAAGTTGCATCTACTTCAGACATTGCCAAAATATATTGAACATAGGGATTACAACTGCACCCGCCACTTGGCAAATTTAGATCTCTGCGGTGATTTGAAGATTAAGCACTTGCAGAATGCGAATGTAGTCGAAGCACAATTAGCTAATTTGTGCATGAAGAAAAAACTGGAGACACTGGAACCACACTGAGGACACACTAGTGATCGAGGAAGGAGTGGTGTCACAAGCCCTGCACAACAGTGTGAACAAGATGCTTATGTGGCAGCAGGAATTCTCAAAGCCTTGCAACCTCGTCAAAATCTAAAAAAGCTACTTATAAAAGGTTATCCTGGAACCAAATTTCCACGTAGCCTGCGTTCTTTGCAAACTCTAAATATGCGTGGTTGCTGTAATCTTGAGCGGTTGCCAAATTTGTCGCGAATGGCTCATCTTAGTCATCTTATTCTAACTGGGTGTGAAGCATTAACATCAATTCCATTTAATATTGAAGAGTTGCCTCACCTTCAAACATTGGCAATGTTTATTGAAGACGGCTACTATAACAGCATCCAGCATTTGGAACATGTAAATCTACACGGTGAGTTGAAAATGAAACACTTGCAGAATGTTTGGAATGCACATGTAGCGTCATCAGCTAATTTGAGGAAGAAGGAAAACCTTGAGTTGTTGGGACTACATTGGGAAGAGATAGATAATCGAGAAGAATGTAACGACAACCTGATGTCCATTCTTGAAGCCCTGCAACCTCATCAAAATGTTAAACAACTAGTTATAGAAGGTTATCCTGGAACCAGACTTCCAAATTGGATGCTTCCAAATTTGACAGTGGTTAGTTTGACTAACTGTAGAAAATGTGAACGTCTTCCCGCCCTTGGGAATCATAAGTTACTTAAGACACTCTCTCTTTGTGGAATGGATGGCTTGAAGTGATTTGGTCCGGAGTTCTATGGCGAGGAAATTCTCAGACCATTTCCATCAATTGAAGAACTAAGCTTGAGAGGCTTTCCAAACCTGGAAGAATGGTCACCTGCAAATGATGGAGATGCATTCTCTAAATTGAGGAAACTGATTGTTGACAACCGTCCCATATTAATTAATATGGCACGGTTTCCGTCTCTTCAACATTTGGAGCTACGGAATTGCAACCAAGCAATGTTGTCAATTGCAAATTTCACTTCCTTATTGACCCTTGCTATAGATAGAATCCCAGAAATTCACTCTATCTCAGGAAGTTTTCTTGCTGGAAACACGTTTCTGACATCCCTGGAGATCATCTCTTGCCCCAAACTCATTTTGATTCCATCAGAGCTGGGGAGCCTCACAGCTTTAAAATCCTTGACAATTCGATGGTATGAAGAGCTTATGTCTCTGCCGCAAAGTTTGCAGAACCCCAATGCTTTAGAGTCATTGGAGATTAGTGAATGCTATAGCATGACCCCTTTACCAGACAACGGGCTTCAAGGTTTAAGTTCGCTGCGAACTTTATCCATCGAAAACTGCAATAGTTTGACTTCTGTATCTTCAAGTTTGGAGCACCTCACTTCCCTTGAGCATTTAACTATTATGTATTGCCCGAGTCTTAGTTCTTTGCCAGACGGTTTGCTACACCTCTTTGCCCTGCGAAGTTTGACCATCTTAAGCTGTCCTCAACCTTTATCTCTACCAGAGGAGCTTAAATATGTCACATACTGTATTTGTACCATAGAAGCTCAAACGATGTTTTCAATTATCCACGCTGGATACAAGCTCAAAACCTTTATATTCCATCGAAGATGTTTCTTTCCATACTGTATTCATCCATTTTCATACTTGAATGAACATCACCACGTTACGGTATTAGTTACAGAAATGAAATCCTGATATAGAACAGGAGAAATTGTATGGATTTAAGCCAGAGCGCAATCTCAATGTTAATCCGTTGTAGTCTAGCTGGTTAGGATACTCGGCTCTCACCCGAGAGACCCGGGTTCAAGTCCCGGCAACGGAAGCTTTTTCCTTTTCCCCCCCAATTAGATCCAGAGAAACAATTTTCAATTGGATCCTCGTTCTATCAAAATTCCTCAATTGAGTCCTTTCATCCTGTTATGCTATGTTTGATGGAAGCTCTTAACAACTTTAATGGGTTTGGATTAGAGGATCTGATTGGGAATCTAATTAAGAAAATAAATTCTTTGAGAACCTAAGTGAGAATTGGTGTATAACTTTAGAAGGAAGAGAACTGGAGAAGTCTTGAGTTGGAATTTTTAATAGCGTAAGTTCTTAGAGACCGGTTTCAATTCCTTGTATGCGAGATTAGTTAATGGATGCAAGTTTAATTTTAATTAAGTAAAATAAATCGAAACTGATTATTATGATAAAAAAAAAAAAACAAATTTAAATATCATTGTTTTGTAAATTCCACGTGTAAAAAAATATACATGCAATAGTTCTGTCTACATAATTGAGCGTGTTTTTGTTTTAATTTTTTTTCACAGCATTAAAGTATATTCGGGTTTTTTTTTTTTTATTAAATTCACGTTTGATCAGATCCATTTTTAAAAAGGTTTTGTTTTTCCTATTACTCCCGCCCGTGTACAGTGCTAGCGTGTAGAGTAATTAATTTTTTAGGTTTTGTTTTAAATATCAAATTAATATATTTTAAATATTGTTAATATGTTAATGTTAAAAATTATATATATAAAATTAAAAATAATTTTAAAAATTTTTATATGTTATTATAACAAACACATTAAAATTTATTTGGAAGTGTTGTTGCGGTTGTTTTATAAAAATATTTTTCTTACCGAAATATACTAAAATAATTATTTTATTTTTTAAAAATTATTTTTTAAATTAATGTATTAAAATAATTTAAAATATAAAAAATTAATTTTTATGAAACACGATTTAATCACGTTTTGAAACGGTACCTAACTTGTATAATAGAATAATTTTCATTTATTTTAAGTTCCATTAAGATCGTGATTCAAATCACTTGCTATAACTCTAGTATAGTTTATCAACAACCAGCAGCAGTCGGCAGATCGAATGAAAGAGGCCTTGAATTCCATTTTTGTACGAGTATGCAATAAATTAGTTCCAGAAGAATCAATTAATCTCTCATGTTTCAAAAACTAATTATTTAGGTCTTTGATAGCATCCAATTACTACGCTGACTTTTAATATTATTTATTTCTTTTTAAAAAAAATAATTTTTTTCCTTGCGTATCTTTCTACGGCATCCTTTTTTTTCTATTTTTTTAAAACATAAAACAAAATAAACTGGAAAAAAAAGCGTAGAATGAATGAAAATGACTAAATAATTAGTTTTTCTAAATACAAAACTAATTAATTTATTTTTAAAAATTAAAAAATTAATTTATAATTAACTCATATATTTTATTTTCCAGTTGACATATTCTAAATTAAACATATGAAGATAGGCTTAAAGAGAGAAAAATAAAAAACTGTTAACGGTATAAATAAAGTCCCATAAGCCAGCCAAATTATCAAAAACCTCACGTTTTAAATAATTAAAATTATTTTTGATAATATAGTTAAAATTGTATTTTTTAAAAAATATATTTTTTTTATTTTAAAAATTATTTTAATATAATAATATTAAAAATAATTTTTAAATAAAAAATATTTTAAAACACAATCATTATACAGTTAATACAGCCAGATTTCCTTCCTATGTTATCGGGATTGCGCAAATATCGTCCACAAGATCTTAACTTCCATACCAAACAAACATTATATTCTTTGAGTCGCTATTTAATGCCCATCGTCTAAATGCAGCCACACCATAACTTTCATTAAAAAACAACGAAATCACCTTCATTCTCCCCTATTTATTACTTGTCAACATCTCTCGCAACGAAAAAACCATGGTACAGGAAAACGCAGACACAGATGATCCCAACCCAAGCTCGAAAAAAGCGAGAAATAAACAGATTCCGGATTCGTTTTCGATTTAACAGGAAAAAAAAATCTTCGTATTTTCTCATCGTTCGAAGCCAAATCCTTATCTATTACGTAGAGAGCAAAGGCAGCTTCATTTACCAAAAGCCCAATAGAAGAAAGAAAACACAACCTGTGTCGAGCTTTGACAGAAAGAATTTTAGAGTGAGAGGAACACGGGGATTAAGTAAACTCTCCCTCTTTATACTTTTTTTTTTTTTTCATAGGTTTTCTTAACACGAAAAGAGATTTCGTGTTACGTAACAAAAACGTTGGCAGCCTGGCAGGGGAGGTAATTTCATCGAACTTTTAGGTCAACTATCAACTGAGTGCGTTCGTGTTCTAGTCATTATTGTCAGGAAAAACAAAACTTGCGTTGCGTGCCATTCAGCTTCACCTTATTATATTAGTATTAGTTTTATGGCACAAGAAGACGAAGTCAAAGGAGCAAAAGTGTCATCCGAGGAAAACCCAAACCCATCAACAGTGGTCATAGAGATGGCAAGAAGTTCTGCTGCATTATCACCTCCTGCCCCTTCATGGTTCACTCCAAAAAGGTATTTTTTTATGGGTTTTGAACGTTGAGGCCTGAACAGGCATTTTTAGTTTCGGTTTTTGGTTCTGGGTTCTGGGTTTTCTTGGCTATTTAGAATAAGATTAAAAAAACCTCTTCTTTTTAGGTACAAATATATACATGCATATTTTGGATGCATGAATGAATGATGGAATATTTTGGGCTTTAAAGACTGATTTTGAGGTTTTTGTGATAGTATTGCTTTATTGGATATTCAATTGAATTAGGGTTTTCTGGCTGTTAAGGTGATGTCTATTTAGGTTTTTCATACATCACGAGGAAAATATTGGCAAATTATGCAATTTAATACCATCATTTCTTTCTTCTTCTTCTTTTCCGGGAAAGTCTTGCTAAAAATCCGAGGTAGCTATTGATTTCCCCCCTTTTGTCTTAGCTATTGATATGTTAATGGCCCATGGCTATTTCTTTTCTGTCCCGTCCTTCCCCCTGACAGGTTACTGGTTTGAGGGCATTGCTATTTGATTGTGTTTTTTAACCTAATTCTGTGTGATCGTCCCAAGATTGGGGGAAAATTGATCCAGGATATATTGCAAATTTTGTTAACCATATCTGAAGTTTTGTGCTTTCTAGTTGCTACAATAGACCTAGTAAACTCTGCAACCTTGTGCTTGCAGGCTGCTAGTTATCTTTTGTGTGATCAACTTGATCAATTATGTGGATAGAGGAGCCATTGCAAGCAATGGTGTCAATGGGAGTCGTAGAAAGTGCTCAAAAAGTGGTACATGCACATTCGGCAGTGGAATACAGTAAGATTTACTGGGACGCTTTCATTTGAGCCCGATATAAGATTTGTTTTTGGAGGAATATGGTAATGGGCTAGTGGCCACTATTTCCTTCATTGTTCTCAGGGGAAGAAATGCTAATTTTACATGTCTGCTAATTTTAAATTTTAAATTTGCTCTCTAATAGAAACAGGTTGGACATTGTAGGTTTTCTTAAAATGTTAGCATTCCATTATTTTTTGCTTCAATAAAGAAAGTGGTTGTCCTTCCCCCCAAAGTAAAGATCCTTTAAGGTAACACATGTGGAAGCATCTTATAACTGTATTTGCATTTTGTATAGAACCATGAAGGTAAAAGTATTAGTAACAGGACAAGTATGGCTAAATTTGTTCCTTGTTAACCTGCAAGATGAAAATTTTAGAGACTGAGAAACTAGATTCTAAATCATGTCCTTTCACTTCTGCTGTCAAGTGGCCGAGGTGTCAAACTGCAATACATTCTGCTTTATTGCTTAAATACAACGTATTTGTTTTTACCTAACCTGGAGCTTACAGTTGATGAGATATAGCCAGCATAGCTAATATTTTGCAGGAAAAAATACATTCTGAATAATTCTGGTTCCTTTGTTTTCACAGGGGGGATTTTAACCTGAGCAATTTCGAAGATGGAGTTTTGTCCTCAGCTTTCATGGTTGGACTTCTCGTGGCTTGCCCAATATTTGCATCATTAGCAAAGAGGTAATGAGCTTCCAGTTCTTTCATCTTAACTTATGATGAATTGCTATTGTTGCAAGTGAATTTTTATAGACATAATGCTAGGGAGATGGATGGGGCAGAAAAGAAATAGCCATTAAAGGTTGCTAAATTTTAAATAAAAATGTGATCCATTATTGGAGAGAGTAACATTTAATTGAAATGATAACCATAAAAATCATGTCCGTGAATAAATGCACGTAAGGATATGCTTTTGGTTCTAAAATGCTGATGATAGGTTCTGAATGGCAGTTAAGAAAAGCAATCATCATACCATGGGACGTACAAGTTAGGAATAGTATCCCTATTTTTCAATGTTCATAAGCACCAATGCCTATGAGGCAACAATTATGCAATGTTTAACCTTTCTCATTTAATGAAGGTGTCTTCCCTGGTAGTTTTGTGTACAAGTCTAGAATGTTATATGTAGATTTTGTGAAAAGTTGTATCAAGAAATATTGCAACAAAAGTTGTTTGTCAGGTTGTAAGTGCATGTTTCATTTAAGTTGGTAAATTTTGTTTTGCCAAAAATATCTTTTTCGTCAGTTGAAGGATCTCCCAACAGTCATCTCCTTAGAACTAGATATGCATAAAACACACAAAAATAAGTTCCTCTTGGGCTTCAATGGGTTTGGAACTATCATTTGTGGCACCAAAGTATCAGTTTAGCTTTTTGCTGTCAAGTAGGTAGTGTGTGTAGTTCAGTTGTCTTGTTTCTTGATAAGATGTAATGGAGAAATTTCCTTGCATTTTTGCAGCGTTGTTTTAATTGGCAATCACACAGAACTAAAGTAAAGAATATTTGACTTCTTTTTCTCTCTAATAATTTTTGGCACAGAAGTTAGATTATGATTTAATTCTCATGGATTTACTTTTTGATTGAGCCCTTATGCATGTATGAAAAATTGCAGCGTCAACCCATTTAGGCTCATTGGAGTTGGATTATCAGTATGGACAATTGCAGTGGTTGGGTGTGGTTTTTCATTTAATTTCTGGACCATTACAATTTGCCGCATGTAAGTACATGATCTATCTTGTGCTCTTCTTTGTATCATTTCGCTAAACAATTAAGCAAATTTTTTTCTGTCCTTTGGTAAGGAAATAAAGGCTTTTGCGCATGTCAATAATAAGGTGTTATATGATGCACACTAGTTCTGATTGTTTTTCTAGGCTAGTCGGTGTCGGAGAGGCTTCATTTATAAGTCTGGCAGCCCCATTTATCGATGATAATGCCCCTGTTGCTAAGGTTTTGTTTCCTTTCATTTGATCATGCCAAATTTGTTTGATTGGTGTTTATTTTTATTTGTATTAATTTCTTCTGCAGAATTGTTATCTAAAATGTCCGAGCTTGACCTGTTATACATATATGCTGGAAAACTGTGACTTTGCTAGTGTTGACATGTCTTATAATTTGGGTGGACGCTAGCAAGAAGTTGGTACATTGTCTTGGGTCCACTTATAAAATATGTTTTAATTTATTTTTGCCAACTCTCATTATAATTGAAATTAACTAAAATTAAGTTCAACAAGAAGTAAATAGAATACCTTAATTTTATTATACATGAGGCCGTGAAGTCAAGTCACTTTTGGCAAAGGAAATGTCAAAAGCATTGCTTTGAGTTTTTCTTTATTTGTTTTTGCATGGGCACAAAATTATTTGTTAAATTATGAATTCTATGCTGATAGATTATTGGTTATTCAAACTTTTATTATAATGCCTTCTTAAAAAAATTATTGATGTGTGTTTTGTGGACATTAAATAATTTTTAAATTATATACGTTAAGTTTATTAGGTTAGGCCCTTTAACATTTTGCAGAGGTAGTTGAGTAAGAAAAATTTTATAGTGCTCAGGGAGTAACTAGTGACATCTTTTTAATTACTTCCTTAGCTCATCTTGAAGAAAGAGACTGACACAAAGAGGCAAGAGAAAATGAAACTCATGACCCATCAAAAGCGATTAGAATATCCCTATCTAAGATATCTCTCTCCTACTTGTATCTATTTTAAAAAAAAAGTGGATCAAAGGAATAGTTAATAAGATGTCACTAGTTACTTCTTCAACACCATAAAATTTCTCGTAGAGTGGTGAATTGTGATAAAAAGTTTTTGGTGTTAGCTTGTTTTTCAATATATAACAAGTACAAAATTAAAAGGAATTGAAATTAAGTTTGACAATTTTTGATTTTGTACAAAAGGATTGAATGAATAGCACATTAGATCGATAAATCATAAATTACAAAATTGATGGCAGTAAAAGTTTTTTATTCTTTGGTTACTTGTATTTTAGGAGAACTATCTTTAAAAATATTACTGCCTTAATATCTTATCCAAATTTTTGTACTCATATTTTTTCACAAAAAATATATTTTATTGAATATTTATTATTAATAATAGGTTTCATTTTACTTGTAATTGTGACATATTTATATATTTCTTTCAATATTTTGTTGTATAAAATTTAAACCCAAACTCAAAATAAGTAGTTCAATATATTTGGGTTCTAAAATAGAATTTCAATATAATTACTTGTAAGTGAAAAAGAAAAAAAATCGAAATAAATATTTTTTTATAAGGTTATTATGAATAAAAATAATTTTTGAAAATTAGAAAAAAATGAATAAAACAAAAAAAGGGCTGGCCAGGGAGCCAAATCCTTGCACTCAGGCCTGGTCCCTCAGGCCCAGTTTTCTCAATGTTTTTTCCATCTAAACACCTCAAAAGCGTTCTAGCAGCCTCTACAAATTCATTTTCACCCTAAACAGCTCACGGAAAACCCATAAAAAAACCAGATCAAATTAAAAACATAATTATTTATCCAGCTTCCAATCTTTTCTTTCCAGACTTAACACCACCTTCAACAAATACCCTCATCAAACTGAATACATTTGACACCAAGATTATCGGATCCCATGTCCAAAATTCTCTCTCTCTCTCTCTCTCTCTCTCTCTCTCAACCAATGGAGCCAGGGAGCAAAACGTGATGCAAATAAAACATAGGGATTGTAACATAAAAGACTAGAAAATTATTGGGACGGGAATGAAAATAACACTTAAAACTAACGTTTAAATATCCTCTCGCAACAGTGGAAGTGGGTTTTGTTTTATTGTTATGTATAATGTATAATATATTTCTTTTTTGTGCTCTTATATTTCATCTGCTCTAACCCTGTTGTTTGTGTCAGAAAACCTTATGGCTTGGAATATTTTACATGTGTATACCAACTGGATATGCTCTTGGCTATGTATATGGTGGATTGGTAAGCTTATTATATGATTGTCAAGGTCCTTTTCATCAAAGAAAATCTTGCTTACATATGTAGAATAATATTATAATTACTGTCTGAGAAAGGACCAGCTTAGTACATTTTAAAAATTTACAGCATATGTCATCTCCTTTAGAACTGTCAACACTTGCGGTTACTAAATAACATTTGTCTTTTTATTCTTAAATAGATTGGTGGTCATTTCAATTGGCGCTTCGCTTTCTATGGAGAGGCAATTTTGATGCTTCCATTTGCTGTTTTAGGTTTTGTTATGAAACCTTTGCAGTTGAAAGGTGAAAGCTTGTTACATCTTGGTTTTTTTAGCTGAAGACAATTCCAGCTGTTCCTAAACAATTACTGATACAGGTTTTGCTCCTGCTGAATCTAAAAAAGCGCTGACGTCTATAGAGACTGCTGCCTTGGAAGTTCAAGGTGCTGTGTGTAATGATAATATGGAATCTCATTATTTTGTAAAATCTATATGTTCTCTAATTATGAATAGATGAATAAATAAGTCAAAATTTGAAGAGAAGCCATCACATCTGCTCACTTCCACTTGATTCCTTGAACTCTCACATGAAAATAGTGAACTCTAATGAAATGCAATTGAATGAGATTTCTGAATACTTGCTCGAGATTGACAACCATGGATTCAGAAAGGGAGAACAGAATAGATGAAAATCTGTCCAGTGATGTTCAAAAAGGAATAACAGGATGTATGGAAATTTCTAAGTTTTGTATCCCCTTAGGCATCCAAGTACAGCCGTATACTTGACTATCTAAAGTTGCATGGCAGAAGTTCAAGAGGACTGATATATCATTATTTCTTTTTTGAAGGCCTTTTCTTCTGGAATTTTTTTACTACAGTCAACTTACTGTTATATGAAGTTGGCTACATCAGCAAAATGTGCCTCTGTATTCTGTTATTTAGTTTCCTATAAACAAAAGATTTTTTTCTTGTTTTCCATTGACTGGGTTTACATGCTGAACACAGATGCGGGCGTTTCTGTTGACAAAGGCTCAATGAAATCTTCCAAGTGAGCTTGATTGTCCTTAGCTCATGACATGTGTTGTATAGATAGCATACTGTAATAGATATATTGCTTATGTTTTCAATTTAAATTTGGTTATACACCATTATGCGTGTGCATGCACACACTCAGAGTTGGGATATGTTGGTGATTTATTGGATTTAAATTTGTTGCAGGTCAAATCGTTCATTCATTGATTTGAAGCAATTCTCTAGGTTTATGATAGACGTGAAAGTGCTTTTGCTTGAGAAGGTTTATGTAGTGAATGTTTTAGGTACTCTTTCTCACACTACTTTATGTTAACCACCAACATTTCAGCTTTTCTTTTCTTTACGCAGACCACAATATCAAGGTTAAAACTAATTTCATGTGCTCTTAGCTGTCTTTTCTGGTCTTATTCAGTTCAATGATTGCCTTGATAATCCAACTCACCTAGTTTCTGGAATTTGCTCTTTATGAGTTTTTTCCAGAACATCTGCAATTTTACCATCTCTGAAATCATGCTGCTTTGCTACATCTCTGCAAACTGATTTCCTGAACTGTACCTGACTTTTTTGTTAGGTTACATAGCATACAATTTCGTCATTGGTGCATATTCATATTGGGGGCCTAAAGCGGGTTATAACATTTATAATATGGTAAGCTCCAGATTTGATGTGGCTATGACACCAAGTATAAAAGCAATGATAGCACTTACCAATGCCTTAAATCCTTTTTTTCCTTCAATCTTGCTTACCTTCATAGTAAAGGCTTTTGAAACTAAACTATCATAAAATGTCGAGAGTGAGAGTTTATGGTGTATCTATTCTATTTGAAATCATGGTCTTTTTGCAGAGCAATGCAGATATGGTATTTGGAGGGGTTACCATAGTCTGTGGTATAGTTGGCACAATAGCAGGGGGTTATGTTCTGGATTTCATCAATTCCACAATTTCCAATGCTTTTAAGGTATGTATTCTTGCGTTTAAAAGGAATTTTCTAAGATTAGAGCCTTGGGCAATTTTCTTACAACATGAGCTGCTATGCTGAAAATTATGGAATATTCACTGTTTTTTCTTATTATAAAGAAGCTTAAACTAAATATGGTGTCACTGTATCTAAGCCCCTACAACAACTTCGTTTTAGGCTTTTTTTGCTTTGAAACGAAGATGTTTTGCCAAAAATTATAAGTGATTTTTTGGAAATCATCTACTTTTTTTTTAACTTCAATCATAAGTTAAAAGGTTGTATAAAATGGTCCCTGGACTTAATTTGTATTACAATAAGGTTCCTGAATGTTGAGAGAGGAGAGAGAAGGCAAGAGAGAGTAAGGTTTGGTTTCTGGATTTCTAGGATGCATTAGAATGTGTTTTAAGATTCAAAATAGGTTCTTACATGTATTTAGGATGATTCTAAAGTGCTTTTATCCGGTAAAAAAATGGATGTTGGAGGTTGGAGTTTTAGTGGTAGCTGGTGGTGGTTGGCACATGATGCATCACTACGTATAGTCTGGTTTTTTTGTTTGAAATTTTTCTAAAGATACCAAGCCTAGGGCATCCAGTCCAAAAGTTTGGGCCTGCTATGCACTTGACCCAACTTTGTTCTTTTTTTCCTTTCATTTCCTTTTATTTTTTTCAATATTTATTTCTATTATTTGCTCGATATCAATTCTCACTAAATAACTTGTGTTTTTTTTCATACAACCTCATGAAAAAACTATTATTATTTTCCATGAATTTGATGTTTTTATTATTATTTATTCAAAATTAGTATAACAAATAATCATTGTTGTAAAAAATAATTATTCTTCATGCAACTTTATAAAATACTAATGATTAATTGTTAAATTGTTTTGACGACAATAGAAGTTATATAATTGATAATTAATAAATTTAAGATCATATAACAAATGTATCGAAAGGTTAGGTTCAATGGCTTTTGCATAAAATGATACAGCGTTTGTAACTTGGTGTAATGAGTTGCAGAATTTTTTAAATGGCTTTGGGCTATTTGAATAATCCTTGAATTAGCTTTTGTCTCTAAAATTGTTGAATTCGTTGCAGCTTCTTTCAGCGGTTACATTTGTTGGGGCAGTATTTTGCTTCAGTGCCTTCTGTTTTAAGAACATGTATGCCTTCCTTGCTTTTTTCGCTATTGGTGAGCTACTTGTCTTTGCAACTCAGGTATTGAAATTTGCTATTAGCATCTGTTACACTTTTAGCATTTATAAAGCACGTTTTTTTTTTCTCTCTACTAAATATTTATGTTTATTTTCAGGCTCCTGTAAATTATGTATGTCTTCATTGTGTTAAACCAAGTTTGAGACCAATATCTATGGCCATGTCCACTGTTGCAATTCACATCTTTGGAGATGTGCCTTCCTCACCACTTGTTGGTGTTCTCCAGGTTTGCCTTCATAGCTTTCATAGTATGCCTTTGCTGAACTGTTGTTTTTTGTTCAGGAAAAAAATAAAACACCTGTTTTCTCTTCAAAAATGAGGCATGAAACTTAAAGAAAAAAGGAGGCATAATCTTATTTTATTCCTGTGCGTATTTTCAAAGTACAGAATAATTCAATAACAGAAGAATGGCAATGAAGATAACATAAGTGAATAGAATTATGTATCATCTGCAGCATTCTGAATATGTTTGGCAGAATGTCATGCAGACCTAAAAAGGTCACAGATGGATTTTGTGTGGAGTGGGTCTTCCTTCATAAATTGGATCTATGAGGCTGTTTTATTTTGGAACTAAACAGAGAGAGAGAGAGAGAGAGAGAGTTCTTTTGAATTTTTAGGTTATCCAACTATCACGGTATCACCTGATGATCACAGTATATGTCTTCCCCACTTCAACTGATAAAGTTTACACATCCACATTTTTAAGATTAGGTTGATATTTTTCTTTTATGCATGCATAGGCAATTATTCAAGTTCCTCTACTGTGGATATATGTTTCAGGATCATATTGACAACTGGAGGAAGACTGCTCTTATTCTGACGTCCATTTTGTTTCCAGCAGCTGTGATATGGTTTATAGGTAATTTTCGGTAGTTATTCCTCAGTTGTATAGCATAATTATATTTGATTCATCATTTGATCTACGGCAGGCATATTTCTACACGGCGTGGATAGATTTAATGAAGAAAGTGAGCATCCTCAATTGGCTACAGCTGACAGGTCTAGCACAACGCCTTTGCTTGATGGGAAGGCAGCAGGAGCAGCAGAAACTCTGGCAGAAGCATAAAGTTTTCACCGGAATTGTATATAGCATTCGTTTGTTTTCTGTACAATTTTAGTGCATGTCCACGCGCGAGCCCAAGTTTTTCTGGTGTATAAAATCTTCCTACAGCGGATTGGAATTCATTATCAGCTACATTTTGTCATGTGTTTTTCCTTAATAAATTTATCCGAGTTATTCCGTAATTTTGCCCCCAAATAATCCCGTTGACATTAATCCAAGGAATAAGATCATTATGTACACGCCAAAATTCTTACAAATTCAAGTTTAATGTCGGAAATGTCATTCAAAATAAGCAAGAACGTCATGTCCAGGTGATGTACATATCCCAATGGATAATCCCCACGACTGAACGATGCCAGAAATTATTTTTTTTTTATCATGTATTTAACTACTACTGATATGTTAATCTATGATACATATTATATAATCCAGTAATGGTAAGTCTTACCTTGATTAGTAATAAGATCAATATTTCAATCATTTGAAAAAAATCGAAATGATTACAAAATGTAGTCCTCCGGGCGTTACTCGCTACTCTTCAAGAAGGCGTGCCTTCGCCATGGGAAAATCCTCGTCCATCTTCAACTTCCACGTGCTTTCTCATGCTCAACCACTTTCTCGATCAGCGAATCCTTTGGATAAGCCCAGCTGAGCTCACCCTCGTTTTTGCGGTTGCTAATTTGAAAAAAAAAAACATATTTCAGTTTTTTTTATAAATTATAGTTTTTTCTTAATAAATATTAAATAGATAAGTTTTAATTGAATTCATGTGAATCGTAATAGATAATATTTAATCAAATCAGAATTAGATGGGTTTAAAATTGTAGTGTTGAGTATTTTTTAAAATAGCTTTTTGTTTAAAAATATATTAAAAAAAATTCAAATTTTTTATTTATTCTTAATATCAGCATATTAAAATTATCAAAAAACACTAAAAAATATATTAATTTAATATTTTTCAAAGTTAAAAACACTTTTAAAAAAACCATAAGTAAAAGTTATTTTAAATAGCCCATAAGTGATTAATGCAAAACATAGTTCTAATTATGGTATCAATGAGTTTAATCATGTGTTTGATATTATAGTGTAATATACTTTTTAAAAAATATTTTTTTTGTTTTTAATATTAAAATTATAAAAAAAATATTAATTTAATTGAAGACACAGTAGCGACTAAAAAAAAGGGATAACCACAACAAGATTTTTATTACCACAAGAAAATCTCAGCAACTTCGGTCATGCTGCTCAGCAAAGTGGAAAGTAAAGTAGTCGTTTTTTGTATGTACACATAATTTTGGTTCATCGTTTTCATTTAAGACCCACAGTTTTTCTTTGCCTGTTTTAGGTAAACCAACCTTGTGCTATTCTCTATACAAGTCTTTCAATATCCAATTTTGTCTGCATTTTCTTTTCATCATGGCTCTTACAGCTTCGATGCTCCTACTTCCCTACCATAACAAATCAACGTCTCCGTCATCTCTTCCTACTTCAACACCCTCAGCTACTTCTTTTTCTGTGGCTAAGTTCTCTGCAATGAAATGGGTTCAACAAGACAGTCCAATCTTCAAAGGGAGATCTCTGGGCAAAGTGTCATTCATGGCTGGTCCTTCTTCACCTGCTAATGATTCTGACAAGGAAAAGAGGTTTGAAGAAGCACTTGAACGCAGCTGCTGGTGCTAGGATGGCTGCGTGGTTTGCAGTTCTTTCCTTTCAAGTTTCCTTCGTTGTTTTCAACAATTGTAATATGTAACCGAAGGGGTACAATATGTGCATATGTCGTGCCAGGGATCATGTAATGACAACTACTTGTATACGTAAGGTTTTGAATGGATTCTGCTTTGATCAAACGGGAGAATCAAAAAGAACTTGTTACTTTGGTTATATAGTTATTTCAATCGATTCTGGATAAATTACATTAAAACTTAACCAAGCACATCCACTAAGGATACCATCACTGAGCAATCAATTGCCAGTGTACCAACATTATTTATGATAGATGGAGGCTTAATGAAACTCCAATCCCCTTGACTCCTTGTGCATTGAAAATTTTCTTCCACCCCATCCGATGCATATTCCAGCCCTACTGACAGTGGATGGACGCATATGAGGGCTGGTACAGTTCAATGGACAATACTAAACTTGGCGCATCCTAAACAATGTTGGAGGTAGTGGGATTGCCTGAGAGGGTACCAGTCATTCACCAACATAAAAATGAAAGGAAATCTCTAATTATATGGTGCGGGAAAGGTTATGTTTAGCGTTTGCTATTTCGAAATTGAAGGGTGATAACATGAGGACTGTATTCCAAGCTTCCAACCACCATCTTGTATAAAGCATGACCTTAGTAACAGGAATGCAAGCAGTTTTTGCTTGTGTACCAGAAATGTAATCTCAGTCTCACGATGAAAACACAAACAAGTTGCATAGAAACCATGGATTATTCAAACTCGTGAACGAGGAAAAAATGTTTTGAAATCATCAATGTATTGAGACAACACGGGGCTTGCTTGCCAGAAGGTAAAATTTCTGGCAAGTAATGCCAAAAACAATACTACTTCCAGCTCCATCTCCATAATAATACTTTCAGCTCCGACTCTAGTCTGCCAGTGGCTTTTATACAAGAGACAGCTCTCCGGCTGGAATCGATCTCTTGACGAGTTTAGCCCAAGATTCATTGGTCTCGGTGATGACCTTGAGAGCATAGTCCTATCCATCGCACGCAAACCATTAATCAGAGTAGATACGCAAGATTACAGAATGGAACAAGTAGCACTAAACATAAAAAGAAAAAAAGAAAAATCTAAGGCATCTTGTACTATATTATTATACCAAGTTTCAATTGGCTATCAAAGGATCAGAACAGAACAAGGATATTTATCAATTTATTCAATCATCAATCAATTATGACAAAGCTGTCCATGGTGTTCTGCCCCATGACATGAAGGCCATGACTTAGGCAATTGCAATTCAGGGTAAAATCGATATCCCTATATTGTTAAAGAGCTATGGTATTCAATTCATTTATCAGCTTGTGTAGGTCAATGTGCTCAAAATCAAATGTCTTTGATAATTGCATATCTAGATAATGCAATCCTTTTCTGCATGATATAGCTTTTACAGCACGGTTAGCTACACCCACAGCACATGATGGAAAAAAACACAATATTAATAAGGAAAAAGGGAGGAAAATGAGGCAAAATTAGAACTCCACGAAGCTGTAACATGCAGGCAAGGTTCTATTTGAAAAATAAATAAATAAACTACCTTGCTTGCTGCCTTGTTGCCAAGACCAAACCTGTTGGCAGGTTTCCCATCAGGGATCTTATAGTCTCTGAACCAGTCCCTGATTGCAGTGAGAGTGCCCTGAAGATAACCACCAGATACTTAGTACTTCTATTTCTATTTATAACACATTCTCTCATTTCCAGATTCAATCAAAGTCCTTGCTTGTTCTAGGACAATGATTTTCCGGTTAATTCAAAGTCCAGGCAGAAGTTCTATCAAAAAAGTACCTTCATCACAATCTTAACTTTTCCAAAACCATACCACTAATCGTCTAATGCTATGTCAGCAAAATGGGATGGTGATACATAACCCACGCCTTCAACGAATTCCACACCCCCAACTTAGCATTCCAGATATTTTCACTCATTTGTCCCACTTATTCCAATAGCTTAGTATATCAATGCTTACAACTCTTTAATCATTTACTTTCATTAAGCTGATAAATAAAAGGCATAAAATATACCCTTTTCCTTTTTGAATACAATCTAACCATTTAAGTAGAAAATATTTTGAAATTATGACCTCTTAAAAAAAATACCATCTTAAATCCAACATGTACGCATTTGGAGAAATTATGAAACATTTTATTAACTAATCAGAGATATTTCTAGTAGCTGGTAAAAGGACAATTACTTTTCATTGTAACTGATTTTACAAAATTGACAAGTGGCTGTGGTGAGTTATTGCAAGGCTGCTTGGTAATAGAAGAGGACTTACAGGGAAATGTTTCTCTACATCATCAACATCATTCACGAGAGATGCTCGTGGATCATCCAAGGAGATAGCAACAATTTTCCAGTCAAGTTCCCCTTCATCAATCATGGCCAAAGCAGCCAAGGGCTTGACCTTGAGAATTTCACCAATCTTTCCCCGTCTTTCACCAATCTCAACAACATCAACTACAATGGGGAGACAACAATTTTACAAAACTGAAGTGCTACTTAATTGGAACAAGCAAATGCTAGAATCTGCAAGAAAGGGAAAATATCAAAATAGAACATATGTTGATATACCAGGGTCATTATCTCCGAATGCTCCTTCAACTTCGGCATTTGCAAAAGATGGGTCTTCCCATGTTTGTGGAAGCAATCCATAGTTCCAGTTTATGTTGTAGCTGAAAATAAGGCAGAAACAAGAATTCAAAACCAATAAAATATGTTCAGGCAATGAAGTAAGAAGAGGAGATGCAACTGAATGTTGAGCTACAATGGGCTAACACTAAAAGCGCAAGTGCTGAGAACAAATTGAAATATCTGTACGAAACCAGTGAATGATTTATAAAGGAAGCAACAAGAAAATCTTACGGATAGTATCTTAGTTTCCCCTTTTTGGTATCTTGCTTAATAGGAGTGAATTGCTCATCAGTAGCAAGCTCCATCTTTGCGCTTGATTCTTTTGGTATTTCAACAACAAAGTTGAAAGCCCCATCTCCAAAGTGCAACGGTATGTCATGCCAGGGCGAAACCTGTAGTACCAAACAACACTTGCATTACCCATGAACAAACACAAAAAAACCTAAAGAGAACTGTTTTAAATTGTTGAAAAAAGTCACAAATCATAGGTGCTCTCTACTGGAGTGGCATGCCCGTTTTCTTAATGGACTAACAGGTGACCCAGTCTCCGGGATTTGGACAAGTCGTCTTCAATGCAAAATGGCATATACAGAATCTCATCTCCACTATAAAAACCTTTCGTTTCAATTTTCAAATTCAGATTGCCATGGCTAAAATAAAAAATCAAGAACTCAAACTGAAACATAAAAGCACCAAAATCTCGCATTGATTAACACGAGCAAAACTCAACTATCAAAAGAACAATGCATTGTTATTTTCGTAAATAAATATAATTTTAAGCACAAATATACACTGAAATCATTACCATTGGAGACAGGAATTGGTTTTCTAAAGATTTTTCTTCTGGGTTTGGCAAATTACATTCATTCCTCGCGTATTATCACTAACCAATACAGATATCATAAAAAAGAGAAACTTCAGAGAAGTGAAAGATATAACCTTTTTGCCAGAATTGTCAAGAAAGTAGACACGGTAATCAAGGGTCTCAGGCTGGCCTTCTTCCTTGATTTGAACATCAGGATTGTAAATAGACTTGCAAGAAAACAACCTCTTCGAAATCCTTTTGGTGGTGGTGTTGAAGCGAAGGTTGTTGTTGAAGTTGAGAGCTTTTTTATTTAAACTGAAGAATGGTCCTTTAAGGAGCAAGCAGGATGCTGTTGTGTTGGTTGCAGCTGACATCACTCTCGCAGTCGCCATTTTTGCTGCTAGATTCACTGATAGTACCCTTTTCTTGGTTAGATTCACTGATAGAGTACTTCTTGTGAGCCAAGGCTCGGTTTAAAAGGGGGGATTTTTTAAGTTTTTGAGCCACAGAGAAGAGAACGAGTTGTTTGGACGGCCTTGATAGGCTACCTCTACCTGCGTCCCGCACTCTGATGTCATTTTTTTTTTCCCTTTTTTATTGTTGGGTATAAGATTTTAAAATTGGACAGCCTTGGAAGTGGACGGGTTACTATAATGGTAGCATGGGTCTCTAGCGTCTAGCCTTGAGTATTGCCAGAACCTCAGCTATAGAAATATATGTTATCATTCATTCAAACTTGGGGGGACAAATTCGTATAGTTAAAAACCACGAATTATAAGTTTGTTTAAAAAAAGAAAAATAGTATAGTGGAGAAATTTTATTTTTTCTAGCAAGATAACATAGATTAAAATTTATTATGAAAATTGCATAATTTATTGAGAGACATGAGTTTCAAATGCAAGATTTGAAGCTCATATACACGACCATGATATGTTTAAGAATATTTTTTTTTAGATTACACACGCCGTGGCACATGTGACTCGACTTCTAATATAATTTGTTTTAGTATCAATGATTTGTTTTTGTTGTGTCTTGAAATCTCACTTTACTTTTTTTCCTTTCCTTTTATTTCTTTTACTCTAGTTATTATGAGAGCTCTTTTCTTTTTCTTTCTTCTCTATCATTATTTCTTCTCCTTCTTCTTTTTCCTCTTGAGCATTGTATCTTATTACCAACCTGTCATTTTGTTCTCTTACCGTTGGATTTTCCTTTTTTTTTATTGGCCATAAAAATATTTATACTTTGAAAAGAGAATTACATTACCAGTATGCTTATTGCTAAGATTGAATTGGACACGTGTGCGAGGCATTTTTTTAAAAAAAATGAACATAACAATTAAGTGACTGTGAGCTGTGCTATTTTTATAAATAAATTTTTAATTGTGCTATTTTGATTAAAGTTTTTAGTCATTGTGCTATTTAAAAAAAAAGAAAGAAGAAGAAGAACTCTGAATTATATATCATTTTGAATTTTGATTGATACCTTCTCTATCATCATTGTTTTTTCTCATTTGAATTTTGTTTTGATGGACATTTCCCTATATATGGTTAAAGGTGTAGTGACGCCTCCAAACTTTGACAAATTTTATATTCTAACTCTAAAAGTTTTTAATATTTTTAATCATACCCTTAAAGTTAAGATTTTTTTTATTTAACGGTAAGAGTTTTTTTTTTATCAATTTAAAAATATGTAATTTTGCTTTTTATTTATTATTTTATTTAAAGTTTAACCCCGGATTTTTCATCCCTTGACAATTTTATGATTTTTTTATATTAAAAAAAAAAAAAACAATGTCTTGTATTTAGTGGCTAAATTTAGTAGAAAAAACTCCAGAAACCTATCCAGGGAAAGTTCCAACAATCAAATTTAGCAATGGACTCCTAAAGACAGAAGCTTTTGTGCGATTGTCCAAATCATAAATATTTAGTTTTGCTCACATGCAATAGAACCATGCCCCTCTCCTCGACGTTTCCGATCACGAGAAAAGTTGGTTCTTTCTTTCTGGTTACAAATAGCAACATGGTTTACATTTGTAAGAACCGTGATGGAACACAGTACCATAATGTGTCCAGATACAAGCACGCATAACCTCTTTATTTTTTTCAAAAGTATTTTTAAAAATATATATATAAAAAAATTTCTTCTTTTAAATTAATAATTTTTGATATTTTTATATTATTTTAATGTGTCAATATAAAAATAATTTTTAAAAAATAAAAAAAATTATTTTAATATATTTTTAAATACAAAACATTTTAAAAATTAATCACAACCATATTTATCAACCTGTTCTAAAAACATAAGCATAAGGTTATGAATGCCTTCGATTAGTTGGCCTTTGCAAGCCAGAGCAGCATATCTGGTCTATTTTATCAATGGCCCGTGTAATTAGACTCTTCAATTTTTTGTTTGCATTTGGAACACACTTGTCTGCCATAACTTGTAATGTGGATTTATTCAGATTCTAGCTATTATGGTTATTGAGAGATCAAAACTTAAGTTTTTTATCAAAAAATACTTATTTTTATCTAACTTTTTACCTAAAATACCGTAAAAACTATAATAAACCTAATAATAATCTAAGAAAATACATTTTAAAAACCAAAATCAACTTAAAAAAATATAAAATTTTACATAATCATCTACAATAATATGTGAGAAAATAAAAGATGAATCTTGCATAATGAAAAACTCAAGCCTTCTAGAGAAATGATTTGACGCAGATTTATTTATTTATTTATTTCAAATAATCAAGTATCCACAGCTAAGCAGATTCATGGAGTTGGGCACTGCATCAAATCATACGCGCCAAAGAGCACTCAGGAAATGCAAAAGCCGAAGCATCGACTTGCAGATTTTTATACAACTTCGAAAATCAGCAACAAAAAAAAAAAAAAAACTCAGTTTAATGTCAATAATTTGATTACAATTTTAAGGTAAACCACCTCTTAAATATCCCATAAGAATCAAACACATCTTACACGTTATTGAGTTTCGGATCCATCAGTATAATGGCAAACCCTCTTCTTTTCACTTGGAAGTATTATTTTCCTTACCTGGCAGGGGGGATTATAATAGAATGGGCCCTCCGTTGGAACTAATATGGATTGGAGAGCCACTAGCAGCAATGCAAATTGTAGAAAGCACAAAGGAAAAGCAGTCATAAGATAGCAAAACATCAGCTCTGTTGGATTCCACTAGGCCAAGTTTGATTCTTCACAGGGATCAGAATTGCTTCAACTTCTGATAAAGTTTCCTGATCCTTGCCAAACGTAGCAAGTTCCGTTGCAGCAGAAACATTCTCCGCAACCTGATCATCAAAAGAGGTGCATCACCCGCACAATTATGGCGTCAATGGTGTAGACAGAGACTTTGCCATCATTAGCATGGTAAACACGACATATCAGATAAAGTGGATGTTAAAATAAGCACTAACTAATTCAACCAGGTATCTGCTGTCCACCTCTTAGTTACTTGTTTAGCTTTTGAATTGGATGCTTTAAGCCTTTAAGAAAAAATTGTGCGTTTGTAAATGGACAATAGCTACCTTACAAACAGATGATGTTACAAACAATAGAGCATGTTATCGCACAAACGTTTAATACTTGTATATCAAACAAAATGTGGAAATCAAGGAAATGTAGGAGTACCTGTCTAACAGAGTTCATGCCAACCAGCACGGATGAAATATCCTTATTCGACAAACTGTATTGCATTGCTATCTTTGAAATATTCTTTCCCTTCTCTTTACAGAAGGCAGCAGCAGCTTCACATGCAGACTGTGATTGGGGGGTGGAGATCAATTAACTTTGCAAAAATGTAATCCATCTTCAAGTGAGCAAGTATTGCAAGCATATCCAAGATATCTAAGATGAGATGCATGGTACAGCAACCTCTAGAGACAGCCCATAAATATCTTATTCATATTATCTGATCAGGATATGTTATTGGTGGAATCGGAAATTTGCCTGAACCATTGTGCCCTATTAGATCCATATCGAACAGCATAATCTCAGATCTTGCCACTTCAGAAGGCATTCTTGATCTCATCTCATGACATGAGTGCTAGTTGTGATCCTCAATAATCCATTTAATACATTCATATGTTATGTTACAATTGGTTCTTCATCACATGACTTGCGACTCTGTTATCCTAACAAGAATTCAAGTTTGATCATAGCTCCTATAGATAAATCCAGCTTTTTGACACGTAACTGATGAGACTTAAAAAGAACAGTATTAATGCGGAGGTATCGATGGTGGTGTGCCATATGTGGCGTGCACAGATATATGTTTACAACACTCAGCAAACTCCAACTCTTGTTGAAATATTACCAGACAAATTAGCTGGCAACATTTGCTTTGACTGTTTCAGCTAAGCAGTAATGTGATGAAAAGCCAGATGATATGGACAGAAAACTTAACAGATTATTTAAGGGAACGAGGGCAGACCTTCAGTTCAGGAGAAGCTGGATGCCACTCTGGAGGGCCATTCTCTGTTAGTAACCCCATTGCTAGTGGAGACGCACTAATTACACCTACACCTTTGCTCTTCAAGTAAGGCAATAAATCCGCCAACGTAGAATCATTAATACTATAGCGACAATAAGACAAAATAACGTCAACTGTGCCAGGCGGCACTCGATCAAGAACATACGTAAATACTCCCAACGGCAGCCCAGTTATCCCAATAAAACGAATCTTCCCTGCTTCCTTTAGTTTCCGTAGCGCGGGAATTGTTTCATTCACTATCTGTCAATAAAACCAAACCAGCCCAACTCATTCTTTTCCATCACATCCTCGCATTTTTCTAACAAAATCTGAACTTTAGAATCTTAGGAAAAAAAAAGCTAAGAAGAAAAAAGCAGATATTGCAAACCCAGGTAGGAAAGTAAAATAAAATTAAGAACCTGATCAAGAGACCCAAATTCAATATCATGGCATTGGAGTATATCAACATAATCCAACTGCAATCTTGCCAAGCTTTCGTCAATACTCTTAGTCACTCTCTCAGCACTAAAATCAAAGCCCTCCACGTATCTTCCACACTTTGTGGACACAATATATTCATTCCTAGGAACTCCTAGAGCTTTAAGTCCCTGACCAAGCATCTTCTCTGACAATGTCCCTCCATAATACCTTTCAAATAGCAGCATCAAACATTGTAGTGAACAAGAACAAAATAAGTAAGTGGTAAATAAATTGTAATATTGGCAAATTAAAAGAATAGTTCATTGAGAAGGAGACATACGGAGAGGTGTCGAAGAAATTAATGCCAAGGCGGAAGGCTTCGCGGACAGAGGAGATGGCGTCGTGTTCAGAGACAGGGCCGAAGACACTGCCAAGTGGGGAAGCTCCAAAGCCGACGCAACTAAGTTTCAGACCCGTGTTTCCAAGGGGTCGAAGCTCCAGATTTGGGTGCGGATATGCCATCTGATTGATTTGGAAAAAGTTTTGGAGATTCGTTTTTGAAATGGGGAAATGTAGTAGTGAGGATTCGGAAATGGGTGAGAAAGAAGGGGGGAGCGTGGAAGGCAGGGTGGATGGTACAGATTCGCGCAAGGAGTTGAGTAGGCTAGAGGTCTGATGAAGGAGGTCCCTTCTCCTTCACACTGCTATTGGATTCTCTATGAAGGAAAATATAAATATATATTAAGAATATATATATTTTTTTTAGTTTACTTTGATGAAGGAAAAAACTAAGGTTTGAAGAACAAAAGGTTTTCTATATCTAAGCTATTAAAGTTTACACACACTATATATATAATTATAATTTTTTAAATTTCAATTAGGTTTTGATCTTTTTGATATATATTTTTCCATGGTTGGCATAATATTTCATTAGCACGCCAGTTTTAAATATTATCTTGAGTGTTAATATTTATGTCATCATTTAAGGAACATACTTCCATTTAGACATTTTATTGTACAAGATTAAAAAATCCTCTACTTGTTTGAATAGAATTAAAAATCAGATATTTAATTGAGAAAATCATATAAGTTCGTACATCCAATTAAAATCACTTAGAAAAACTTAAATTCAATGCATATAATTATTTGCTAATGCTGTATTTATGTTCAATTTCATCCCTTATATTATAAGTTTCCGTTTAGTTCTCAAACTTAAATTTCATGCTATACCCTTTGTTTGGACGGATGAGGTTTGCTAAAGTTTATTATCGTTTTCTTTGTTTGCAGCAAATAATGAGGTCAATAATTCAATTCAAAATTATATCGAATATCTAAATTTATAAAATTTTAGCTGGTATGATTAATCCCACCTATCCTGTATTTCATGAGCAAATATTAAGCTAGTTTGTTGTCGATATTTATACACGGACACACAAACGTATGTGCTCGCATTTATCGTCACGTGTTATGGGACAATGTTTTTGTCAGGGCAAGAGAAATATTCCTCCCTGGTTGTTACCCAATTCTCGATCGAGTCTACAAACAGGAAAAACAAATCAATTGAGTCCCTGATACGATGGACAGAATCACACGACGTCGCGACCCAATTAATCCAGATCTTAAAAATTCTGCCTTTCAAATCATAAAGAACGAAGACTTATTTGTCTTAAACTTACATCATCTTTTTTCAAGAAAAAATCACAGTTGAAAGTGTTAATTGGACAATGTTTGATAGATGTGAGATAGATTTTATTTTGTTTGAGAGTAGTGTCTGGTTTTTGTTTCAAGTATGTGATGATATTGTGATAATTTTTATTTTTTTATTTAATTTTAAATAAAAAATTATTTTGTTATTAAATAATTTTTAAATCCCACGTGTAATTGTGTTTTAAATATTTATTTTATAAAACTTAAAATAATCTATTTTTCATTTATAAATACCTGTTTTTTATTTATTTTGTATGTAAAAATTTATTTTACTTAGTTTTAATCAAATTTATATTTATTTAAATTAATTTTTTAAAATTATAATTAAAAGTTTTTTTTAACCTATTTGTAAAAAAAAATTACAAAAGCTATTATAATACCATACACCCATTTAATATATACAAAAGTAATTATAAAAGAGACAGCTGGTTAAATAAACAAAAAAAAATTATCTCTAGCATTTTAAAATAATTTATATACTTTCAAAACATAATATATATATATATATATATATATATATATATATATATATGAGAAAACAAGGCTACGAGCGGAGAAAAGCAGCTCCAGCCATCAACACTGTGAATTAAAAGAAAACGGTCTCTTATTGTAGCTTTATTGTGTATTCTTTTATGCTCACCCCATTGTCTATAGCAAAATTTTTCTTTCTTGGGCTATGAAATTTTTAGTTTCTTGTTAATTAATCATTGAATTTATTTTTTTTAATTTCATCATATAAAAAATTATCATGATTTTAAATATTTATTTTTATTTTTATTTACCTTCCCTCACGTGTCCAATATGCCATGGAGTATTTTAATGTTAAATTAAAGATCTATTTCATAAAATAAATTTTAAATTTGTTATTAAAAAAATATAAAAATCAAAATCAAAATCAAAGCTAATAAAAAACAAAGATGTTCTTACAACGAAAAAACTGAAAAAAATCAATTACATCCATAAGATTTTGAATTATATATACATGGTTCTTGTTTTTTAAATTTTTAAGTCAAATATTTCATTTTTATCATGTTTAAATTTTTGAATATTAAGAAATGAGAAAGAAAGGTGCGGAAAAATAATGATGATAGAGAAATAGTTACTCAGCCATATTCTAGTCAAATATCAATGGTTTGACTTTGAAAATAAAATTTAAAGGAGATGGTTTTTTTAAAAAAAAAATGCCAAAAAATATAGATTGAGATTCATTAAATTATTTTATATTTGATTTTATTTTAGATTTTAAAATCAATTGTAGAGTTTTCAGGCTTCAAAATATATTTATTAAAATTTATAGGATGTTTTAAATGTATTTTTAGACAATAACAAATTGAAAAAAAAAATTACAGTCTAAATATCTATCACTGAGGTTACCAGAAAATACAAAAATAAATGATATCTAAGTTTGTCAGACATCATGTCATCCTTTAGAGCAAGCAATGATCCGCATGCAATATTATTTTTTTTAAATAGTTAGGTGTAGCAGTTTGACCTTTTAAGCCCATTCACATCTGGATTTTTCCTTTTATGTCAAACATGCATGTTTGACAACATGTGTAGTCTCTTTTTGTTTCTTTTAATTATCATTTTTTTTTATAATTTTCTTTTAATTATTACCTCTTTTATTTTAAAATTGTTTAGTTTAACTTTTTTTTAAAATATTAATTAATATTTTGGATTATTTCTATAATTTCATGATACTTTAAAGAAATTACTTAATTTTATTTCCATCTTAGATTTTAAATATACAGTTATATTTGCATGATTTATTTATAAAAATAAAAATCACATGTGCTTAATGGGTATAATAAATCTTGAGATTAAATAAAAAATAAAAAAAATAAAAAAAATACTCAAGATAAATATTTACACTCGTATTTCTTGTAAGAAAAATCAACTTTCCATTCAAGTTTTTAATCAAAGTGAATGAATCTTATTCGATTTGTATTTTTTATGTTTTTCAGTCTATTTTATTAAACATGGAGATTATCTTTTCATTTACTAATTAAAAAAATTAAAATACTAAAAAATGTATTGACATTGCCATCAGCCAGCATAATTATAATTAGATTCATTAAGAGTTTTTTTAACGAAAGACATGGGGCGAAGAGCAACTCCAATCCCTTCGAAGGAGATCATTAATCTCAGTGTGCCGGACAAAAGAAGCAGCAATTAATAAAAAAAAGACAAATTTAAACATAATATTATAAAATAATATAAATTATATTAGAATTTTTCTAATTAAATAATTACAGGTTCAATTCTTATCAAATTAATTAATTAATAATATGAGATGATAGAAGTTTATGTAAATTTAAATTCAAATAACTTTCACCATATGATATATATTAAACCATTTAAATTTATATATTGAAAATACTCAGTAAAACGTTCCCCGGTCAATCATACTTATTACGACGAAATGAATATTATATTCAAATTTCAAAACTGGTAAGCAAGATCAGTTGCCGACAGGGTCACAAGATATTGGGATGAAACTACGAGGAAACTTCCCAAGTCCTATCCCGACAAGACAATACCTGCTTCACTTCGAGCCCGTTTGGTTGTGTGGTTGCTTCTGCGTTTGAAGCAACCACAGTAAACAATCCATTTGGTTATATTAAAAACGTAAAAAATATTGGTGGGTCCCGTGTAATTTCACGTTCTGCACGTAAATTTTGAGAAGCAGCTCCTGGCTGCTTCTTGAAATTTAATTTACGTGCACAGTGCAATTCACTTGCACTGTGCACGCCAACAATGCAATTCACTTGCACTGTTCACGTGATTTTTTTTTTTTTGATGTGCTTATTTTTTGTATATATATAATTTTTTTTTAAGTGTGCTTATTTTTTGTATATATATATTTTAAAAAAAATTAGTTTATAGTGAATTAAATTTACTCATATTGTCATGTAAACAATATTTTTTCTCGAAAAACTAGTGTAGAGTGAATTAAATTCACTTGCACTGTAATATCAAATCAATTTTATTCCTGATAATATTTTATCTAATTTTATATAAAGTATTATTTATTTTATGACGTAATAACAATAGTTAAATCCATAACATTTAAATTAAAAACCATCAGTATTAATATATATTTTTAAAATTATTTTATAACCTCAATTTCAAAAGCACTCTTAACCAAACATATTAAACTACTTTTTATTCAACCTCAATTTCAACCACAGTTTTAACCAAACACTTATTTTTTCAAACCAACCTCAACTAAAAATATTTTTTATAAAATAACTTTTTTTAAACTATAACCACAACAACTACCGTAATACCAAACACACTCTTCGAGCTCTCTCATGGCCCATTTTATCTGCATTTTCTCTCCAATTGGATAGAATGTAATGCAAATTGTACTTCACTCTCTGAAACGCAACTCTGAATTTGCACTTGAATATATATACTGTTTAATTTTGTGTTTTAATTTTTTAAAAAAAATTAAATTTTTTTATTTTAAATTAAATTTTTTTAATTATTTTAATATATCAATATTAAAAATAATTATTTTAAAATAAAAATATTATTTTAATATATTTTAAAATAAAAATTACTTTAAAAAATAACCACAACTATTCCCTCCACCAAAACTGTGTTCATCGACGGAGCGGTAAGGTATGGACTAAAACAGAGTTCATGCACTGCAACTTTTTGTCAATTTGTTCGGTAGTGTATCATGATATAATAATAGTTGTTTTTAAATTATTATTTTTAAAAATATATAACAATAATATATTTTTAATATTTATTTTTTAAGAAATAAAAATATTAAAAAATAATTAATTTCACTAAAAAAATTAAAATTTTATAAAACATGGTTTTCACTGTAAAAACAATGAGACTCGAATGTTGTGTACATGATTTTTAAAAAGCTATAAATTATAACTTTTAAAATAATATATATATGTATGTATGTAAAAAGTTAATGATATTATTAAAAAAAAACATTATTAAACATTAAAAAATCATAACCTCGGTTAAAAATTATAATTTTTAAATGGGCACGAAGAAGGCATTCTTTGTTGAAACTAGAAAACTTTGCTTGCATTTTCTCATATTTGCCAATTTCATTAGCTTGAACCCGACAAAAGATTTTTCAAAAATAAAACTCATCAAGCTTTAACTTGCCCTATGACCTTGGTTCTTTTTTTCTCTCGTAATGAATTTGTGCGCGCTAACCGTTTTCATTAATTAATGAGAAAACCTTTAATATAATCCAGAACTAATCTCGAACGATCGACCTAGTAGTTAAAAGAGATACGCTCATTTTTTTATTATTTTTTTTATTCAAATTTTAAGGATAATAAATTTTATTTAAATTTTTTGAACAAGTCTAAACTCAATCTAAATAGTATCCTTCACTTTAAAAAAACAACAATACTAATTTTCAATGAACATGATTCGAAAATATCCCTATTATCTAATAAAAAATTTGAGTGTTAAAAGACATTTTTTTTCAAAACAATCAAGCACCGACTACTTCTTTGTTGTATACCTGCCCAAGAATACCAACAATGTGTTTTTTTTTTTTCAAGGAGATTTTTTTAATGTTTACATAAGGGATAAAAAAGATGCTTATCTAAACATGAGATAATGTTTAAGGTTATGATAATAATTTTTTTAAAAATAATTTTTATTTAAAAATATATTAAAATATTATATATATATATATATATTAATTTTTTAAAAATTAATTTTTAATATTAATATATTAAAAAATATATAAATTTATAAAAAAATAATTTAAAACAACAAAAATATCAAAAAAAATTAAAAATATTTTTTAAATACAAAAACAAATACCCTTAAAAAAAACCTAAGAACGTTCTCAATTATTTTCACAGGCTGTCAATTATAGCAAGCTGAAAAATAAAATCAAAGCCCTTTAAACTCCATAGCCAATATTTGCTACCAGCATTTTAAGGCCTGGAATATTCAACCATTGATCCAATGGGAATAAGAAAAAAACATTTATGCAGATACATTTCAAGATCACCGGCTTGTAAGTATTCATTTATAGCTGGTTTGTTATTATGATAATAATTAGTTTTTAAAATGTATTTTAATTATAAATATATTAAAAATATATTTTTTTTAAAAAATTATTTTTAATATCAATATATCAAAACAGTATAAAAAAATATATTAATATAAAATAAAAAAAATTCAAAAGCAAAATTTAAAAGCAAAAAACAAACCATCTTTTATCATACGATAGTGCACCCAGTCAATGCAAGTTTATATTTTAATAATGAAATCAACCAGTCAAAAATCTCCATTACTTGCTGGCACATCGTTACGGGTCCTCGATTTGTAATCATGAGCCAACCTCTTTATGGGTCGGTTTTTGACGGGCCGTACCCACCCACCAACAAAAAGGATGTGAAAAGTAAAAGGGTGTCGTTACCTTATTGGCTTACGAATTCAAGAAAAGTCACTGGAAGGTTCAAGATTGAACCAACCATCCGTACCATTCAATGACGCGTTTCATTTATAAGTTCTTTGGCTAGGATAATAGGGTTTTTATTAAAGTGTGTTTTATTTTAAATATATAGAAATATTTTTTTAATTTTTTTACTATTAACAATATAAATAAAATTTTTTTAAAAAAAAATCTAATTTTTTTAAAAACTGCAGTGCTAAACACCCCTAAAATTGTTTGCTTTATTACTTAATAGACCTATATTAACTTTTTATTTATTTATGGATTTAATGTTAAACATGTTAAGGACCAGACAATAGCTATACAAAAGTCAGTTTTAGCAGTCCACGTACAATCACTAAGGTTTAATTGCATTAAAATAAATTGGCTGTCTGAAATGCAACAAAATTAACGTGGGCTTTATAAGAAATATAAAAAAAATCAATTTGGACCTTGCTAATTTGATAGACATAGTGTGGGGCCACATCCTCTAAGATCAACGGTTTCTTATCAGCAACCCTTGAATGTAATTTTTCAACGGCTAGCTGGTAATCTATCCCGTAAAGTCTGCAAAACAACAAAAAATGATTTGTTAATTGTTACAAGTTAATTGGCCTGCCAGCAAAAAACGGCCCACTAAGTTAAAATATTCCAATTTGCCATCGGAATATTAAATTAATACAGCCTATAGTCATCAAAATTAACAGTCTTATTCACATCTGTTATTACAAGAGGTGGAGAAGCTATAAAGTTGAATTATGAGGGCAGGGGACTCTCCTGCTTTAGTGGAGGTTTGACATAGAAAGCTAGGTAAGCTCTTATTAATTCTCTTCCATTCTTTTACTCGTCTTCAGAAAGGAGCTTCTGCCATGGAGACTTCATCAATTACAGCTTTATATGAACTAGTAAGAGCACTTGTGATAATTATTGCACTTTAATTATCAGATATAGGAATTTGGAAGCTTTTTGTTAGTAATTCAGGATTTGTCAGATACTGAAATGTAAATATTACTGATGCACAGGGAATGGAGGATCCAGGCTTCACCAACCAGTGGTACATGAACTCCATTGATGATATCAGCTTGCTGCCATTAGCTGCTGCTGCATTTGGAGAGAACGTACACCATCCTTTCTCTCACCAAAATTTCAACCTCAAAACCTCCATGGATAGTACTCCCACTAGCATTAATGTCAGACCAACAAAACAAATGAAAACTTTTCATTTGTCAGACCCACAAGCTGCCTTTCCTCCTAACTTTCTTTCATTTGTCAATCCCAACCACGCAAATCAAACGGGATTGGTGAAGCCTAAAGAGGAAAGCATCAATAACTTCCCTTCTGACATGGTGGTTTCCCAAGATATCTTTGGGAGCCAAAACTATGTATTCAAGGGTTGCCAAGGACCTGAGAGGATTAGCACAAACACTACTAGACTTTCTCAAAGTCAAGATCACATTATTGCAGAAAGGAAGCGGCGAGAGAAGCTTAGTCAACGATTCATAGCTTTATCTGCTGTAGTTCCTGGCCTGAAGAAGGTATCAAGCTTAATCCAGATTATTCTTTATTATCATTCCTGATAGCTTTTCATTTCCAATTAATCATGGCATCTGGGATATCTTATATATGTGAGCATGTCGTGTTTTAGATGGACAAAGCTTCTGTTTTAGGAGATGCTATCAAGTACTTGAAACAACTGCAAGAGAAGGTTAAGACACTTGAGGAACAAACAAAAAGGAAAACCATGGAATCAGTGGTCATTGTGAAGAAATCTCATATCTATGTCGATGACGGTGATGTCGACTCTTCCTCAGACGAGTCCAAAGGCCCTATTCATGAAACTTTGCCAGAAATTGAAGCAAGATTCTGCGACAAACATGTCCTCATAAGAATCCATTGCGAGAAAAGGAAAGGAGTTTTGGAGAAAACAGTGGCTGAAATTGAGAAACTCCACCTATCAGTAATCAATAGCAGTGTTCTCGCATTTGGGACATCTGCTCTTCATGTTACTTTTATTGCGCAGGTAAGTTCTGTCCTCAACCAGTTCTTTCAAACATCTAGTTTAACATGTGCATGTATGTGTCTTCTCCCTTTTCGAATACTAATAAAGGACTTGTATATCCACTTCTTGCAGATGGATATGGACTTCAACATGTCATTGAAGGATCTAGTGAAGACCTTACGCTCAGCTTTCGAGTTCTTCATGTGAAAAAGAAGCTGCTCCAAGCTCAGTTAGTATGATGGTCTAATCAGTTTCTCTGATGCTGATGGAAACTTAGAAGACACCATAAATAATCAGCATATAATCTATACATATTATACAGCTCAAAGCTATCCTTCTAAAAGTAGACAAGGCCTGTAATGCTCCACCACTTTTGATCCTTACCTGTAAGCTTGTTTGCTGTGAGGTTCATTTTGCAGGAGGGTTTTTTTTCCCTAATCAGTTTTTGCATGGTCAAATTCTTAGCCATGTCGAGGACCCATCTGTTTCAAAAGAGTGATCTCACAGCTTGTTTAGTCTTTTTTAGTGGGAGGTTGATTATTCAACTGAACATTTTAAGTCCCTTTCTTACCTAAGATGGTTTTTTAGGTGCAGACAAAAGGCCTTGTATTGTTGTAATTTTGTTTGATCAGTGTTTGAAGAGGCCGTCTGTGGCCTTCTTTTCTTCTTCCCTGTAATGCTCTAATAATGATTTGTAACAGTTTGGTTCAGACCAATCGGATAATTTACTATAGTAACTTCCATCCGCCATGAACATGATTATCACACACACACACACACACACACTGGGAATCTTGTCCCTAGATTTACTTGAATGCTGGGAATGGCTCGTGGAGACGAAAATGTTGACCACCACCATGCTGCTGGATTAGTGAGTTGGGAATTCAGTGCTGGTTGGTGTGTATAGTGTTTATTATTTAAAAATAATTTTTTTAATATTTTTTATTTATTTTTAACATTGAAAAATCAATAACATAAAAATACAACACTAAAATAAAGCTACCATAGTCACTTTCAAATGAATCCTTCGCGGGACAAGACGGAACCGCACGCAAACACGGTAACAGTCCATCTATACTTGAGATTTTAGAAGATTATGTTAAAAAGCTCAAGAAACTATGTATAGAAAAGATAGCCCAATATTTAACTTATTTTTAGGCTCAATTGACGCTCCAAAAAATTGCATCAATCATGAATCCATGATTATAGAATGCCCCACCTAGGACATTAATATTGTTTATATATATATATATATATATATATATATAAGTTTTTAAAAAAGTCAGAATCATAAGAAAAAATTGAAATAGTATTCTAATATCACGGGATTAAATACTAGCCATTTTTGCGTAGTTGCAGCCTAGCCTAGTGGATAGGTTAGGGATGAGTTGGAATTGAGATATGGCTCCCAGACTCTGTTAAGTTTAACTAATTATTATTACTAACATAAACTAATTCGTGAGGGGACAGTGTAGCTGCCAACACCGTTCATTCTCTTGTAAATTACTGTAAATTATAATATTAAAATTTGATTCCTGAATGGTCTTTTTGCACAATTTGGTTTTTAAAAAAAAACCTAAATTAGCAACTAATTATATATATTTTATATATATAAAAAAAGATTGAATTGAAAGTTAGTTCTTTTTTAACCAAGATAAAAAAAAAATCAGTTAAAATAGATGGTAAGCTCTAATTTCACACAAAAAAATATTTTCATCCCTCATCTTTTTAGAATTATAGTTGATCGATCTCTTTAATTATTTAAAATTTAATTTTAGTATAAAAGTTAATTTTCCATATCTTTTCAGTCCTTTTTTATTAGAGAATAAAGAGCGGATGTTAAATTCCGGTTTAAAGAGAAAAAAATATCATAGACAACGATTCTGGCTACTGAAAAGGTTGAAATTGGTATCAATGAGTTCTATTCATTATGACAGTTTTACCTATGTGGTTTTTTTCCTTCTTGCCCGAGAAGGCATATCCGACCGCTATAACATTTTTTGGTTCATGTTGATTTTAGTTTTTTGAATTATTTTCAGTCTATTAATAGGTTTATCAAGTATTTCGCGTCAATGTGAGTTTTTAAGTCAAAAAACCAAAGTCCTATTTTTCCAGTGATCTTTAGTTGTTGAATTCTGTACAGGCAAATGCCACATTGTTTGCTTCTTCTTCTCTCTTTTATTTTGTAGAAATATAAAAAAAATTAAAGATAGGCTCATACATCTAGGTTGTTTTTTTTTAAAAAATGCCTAGGCCCATGCACCTAGACTTCTTTTGGTTTAATTTGTAGCATCTAAATTATTATTATTTTTATTTTATTTTAATGCTTTTATTGTCTCTTAATTATTATTTTTTTAAAAAAATCAATTTCATCATTTGTTACCAATGATATACTTTTACAATCTCAACACCACATTCCTATCATTTTTGTTTACTTCTGAAATAAATATTTGATATAGAAGATTATCATGCAATTTATTATCATATAATTAAATAAAAAATAATCTTTGAGTTAAAAACATTATTGAATATGATGACATGTATGATTTGTTTTGTAAGTTTACTTTGTTGATTCAAGTTCATTTTTTTTTTTCAAAAAGTAAATGCTATTTTTTTAATCCTTTTTGTCCATTAATATTGAGTTAATCCATGATTGAGCTTCTTAATTTTTTTTTAAGATTATTCTAGTCAATTTTACAGGTCAACCTATATTAACTTAAGTAGGTTAAATGTTTCTCCATTTTAATATTAGATAAAAAAAATTATTTAATTCATGATTAAAATTTATTTTTTAAAAAACATGTCACTGGTACTTGAATTTTTTTCATGCTTTAAAAACTTTTTGATAACACCCATGGCATAGCATGAGCCAACGTATGAGTTAAATGGCTATTTGGTGCATGATTGATAGAGAGCTTGAAAAAATGAGCTATGTTGGCTTTAAATGATCACTTTGAGCTTGTTTATTATTTTGTAATAATTACTTTTTAAAGGAATTTTTTTTTGAAAATATATTAAAATATTATTATTTTTATTTTTAAAAATTTATTTTTTATATTAACATATAAAATAATTTAAAATAAAAAAATTAATTTTTTTCAAAAATATTTTTTCACAAGCGTTCCTTCTAGAATTGACGGCCCGCAAAAGTTTTTGTATCATAGTGACAGACAATAATAAAATTGATATGGTTGTCGTCCAAGACTTCTTTCCGACTAATTTAGGCCTTGTTTGTTTCTTGGAAACTACTTTCCAGAAAACTATTTTCCAAACTTTCTTGTGTTTGTTTGTCATTAGAAAAGTTGATCAACGAAAAACAATTTCCGGTCAGCGGAAAACACTTTCCAGTTAACGGAAAACACTTTCCGGTCAACAGAAAATACTTTCCAGTCAATTTTAGTCAAAAAAAAAATTAACTTGGTTTTCAGGAAAGTGTTTTCCTTTTAGCTGTGTTTGTTTTCCGGAAAGTGGTTTCCGGAAAGCACTTTCCAAACTTTCTTGTGTTTGTTTGCCAGTAGGAAAGTTGGTCAATGGAAAACACTTTCCAGTAAAAGGAAAATTTAGCTTGGTTTTCAGGAAAGTGTTTTCCTGAAAAATTTGATGGGAAAACACTTTCCGGAAGTTGTGAAAAATTTAAAAATATCATTATTTGCTGATTATATCAAATTTAATCCTCAAACTTTTGATTGTTATATATATTTTATTTTGAATATTTATTTTTCAATTTCATCTCTTAAAATTTTATTTTTATATTAACTTTGGTCCTTATTTTTATAATTGCTATTTGCTTTTTTCTTATCATTTTTTTATTGAAATTTTTTATTTATCAAATTTGATCCTCATTCTTTTGATTGTTACTTATTTTATTTGAAATAATTTATGAAATGTTGATTATTATTATTTTAATTTCTTCATTTTTTATTTTTTTTTAATTTTTTAGATTTGATCCTTATTATTTTGATTATTATTTGTTTTATTTGAGATAATTTATAAAATTATATATTTTTTTTCAATTTCATTCTCATTCAACTTTTTAATTTGTAAGATTTGTTCCTCATTATTTTAATAAACTTGAGAAAAATAAAATATTAATAAGTTATTTTTCAGCTTATTTTCCATGATATAACCAAACACTGGAAAATGTTTTCCAGTTTATTTTTCATAACACTATCAAATATCGGAAAATATTTTTTTGGAATTTACTTTTTCTGGAAATCATTTTCTAAAAAGAATTCACTTTCCTGCAAACAAACAGAGACTTAATATTACTTGAATTATTGAAAGGAACCATTGTAGCCTCAGTCCCCACAAAAGATCGTGATCTTGCTATGACATTCATCTCTCTCTCTCTCTCTCTCTCATCGAAGATAACCAGAAAACTAATTGTTAATTCCCAATAAAAATCAAAAGCGAAGAAAATGAAAATTCAAGCTGTACAGGTAGATATCAAAAAGCAGAAAATAGCTTGGAAAATTATATATTCCAGAAATGACAAACCTATACAATAAATATCATGGCCTTACCGTCACCTGCAATGGATTATCCTTTGATATTTGATACTGTACATGGCGTTCATTCGATAACCAAGAATACAGATGAAGAAAAGACAGAGTCCTTTCTTATCACTAGCCACTGGTATCAAACCGGAGTCTAGGGCAATTCACTAAACCAATGGGACTTTTGCATCACTTCAAATTTTCTTCATGATTTGTCAAGGAAGCAAGGCTATACTACAAGCTAGGCTTTGAAAATTTTACTCGAGGAGAGTTTCCTCTGAGAAAAGCGTTCGATCTTTAACTGAAAGCTATGTTGTCTACTTATTTCAAATTATTAATGCCCATTTTCTCCCACATATTTATCTGCTATTTTAAACTATGATGTCTTGCTGATTTCTTCAGCCCTGTGTGGAGTGCAGTTTAAACTGAGCTTATATATTTTTTAAATATTTTCAAATCATTCTGATATTGCTTAAGATAATATAACTTAAGGGTCGAAAACTCAGTATGAGGTCTCTCGGAGAATTAATGGAGACACGAGTGGTTTATCAGCTGCAAGTTGCTCGATGTTCAAGTCATTCTGTTCTCGGGATTGTCCTGAGGAAATACGAGTTCTAAAAATGATTAAAGAAAAGCTAACGTAATGGTCGTAAGGATGTGATTGATTAGTTGAAATTTGTGATTCAATTATTATAATCAGTAAGAACCCACCATCTTTCTTAATCAACAAGTTTAATTAAATAATAGATGTTACTTCCCCGGAGGGAAGTATATCATTATATAAAAACGATATATAATTAATAAAAAACATATGAAGCACAAGTGGGTGTACCAAATAAATAAATCAACCCATTTCCTGGAATCTTGGGATCATTAATCTGTTTCATATTTCAGCGTTTTGGAGCCGATTTCGCTAATTTGGGTTGGATAAATTTTATATTTTATATTTTAAATTAATTTTTTTAATATATTTTTAGATATTTAATGTACTTATATCAAAAATAATTTTTAAAAATTAAAAACTATATTATTTTAATATATTTCAAAAAAAAATATAATACTTCATGCATTGAGGACAGACAAACTGGACCAGCTAATAATGTAACTAGATTGACTTACTGAACCCAACCCAGGAGCCAGCAGATTTTCACTTAGATATTCAATTTTTGTAATAGCAAATTTTCACTTGGATATTCAATTTTGGCGCCTACTATTTCATCGTTAACATATATTCTCGTGAACAGTCATTGGTAGTTCAAAAAAAAAAAAAAAAAAACTTGTTTTCTTACCTAACCATCTTTCTGATCAGGTTGATCTCTTGGAACAATGATACATGGAAGAGGTTTTTGTTTTTTGTTTTTTTGACAAAGCTGTAAGAGCCCAGTAGGCTTTGAGATAGATAGATATACAGAGTGACAGATATCCCTCTGAAATTCCATGTTCCTTCCCGTCCATTACAGCCATGATTAATTAGTTGTATTCTACATGCCATAGTTGCTGGAAGTGAGGATGCATGTGATCCTCCACCTGTCATGCGCTGGAAAATTGGGTAACAAGAGATTGAATGCAGCCATGCTGAGTTGGTACCAAATATTGGCACCGACTATTAGGAGGCCTTCTAGAATGTTTGACCGAAAGTATCCACGCGGTACCATACTCCTTTGACTGTGGGCTCGGTGGTGTACGCGTGTTTATATACTGGTTACGTATTACATTGATTTTGTTTATTTATATATATATTGATTTTGTTTTTATATATATATATATAATTAATTTTAATTTTAATTAAATATTTAATTAATAAGTTTAGAGTAAATATAAAATCTATAAAATAAAAATACTTTATAGATAAAATTAAAAAATTATTATAATCATGTGATTTTTATTGCATAAAAGTATTGTTGAGATTACTACATTTTATTTATCTTTAATTGCATATTTTAAAATTGAGTTATTATTTTTCTACGAGCTTGGATATGTTTTTTTTCTTCTTTTTACTTCTATGTATTTAAATGTTTTGATATTGAGGTGACAACCAATCTTATAAAATACAATTTTGTCTTCTTTTCAAAAATTAAATTGACAAATTATGTCCTATTCAATAATTCACATGGTAAAGTTCCATTCAATCTCTATAATTTTATATATTTTTTCTTTTCGGTCCATGTTCTTTTATGTTATTACATTTTATTCTTAAACCTTATTATTTTTACATTTTAGTCATTGAAAGTTTTAAAAGGAGAAAGAAGTTGTCAAAAAAAATTAAAGAGAGAGAAAGTCCTTCGCCAATAACTTTAATTTCATTGTTTATATATTTAGTTTTAAGAGAGTAAATTAATAGAGGTGGTTTCTACTTTTAGTGATGTTCGAGCATAAAAAAGGTTTCTAGTCTTGAGTTTTTTTTTTCAATTAATTTTTCTATTGTTATAAATGAAGTTTTAAAAGTCTATATAATATTTTTATTTTTTCATGTTTTTGAATGAAAATATAGTTAAAATTTGAGTTTTTTGGTCCAACATGTCGGATTCTAATTTTTCAAATCATCGAGAAACAAGTTTGATAGCTGTAAAATTAAACCCGACAATGACATATTGTCTAAACAAGAAGACAACATGTTATTGCCTTATATTTTTTTTTAAAAAATAATATAAACAATGTGTTGCCAACTTGGTTTATAATTTTTTTTTAGTGTATGGGCTTAGTATGTTAGGGACAAATACATGGATTTCTCCTTGTGAGGATCAAGTGCACAAGCCTATGAAGGCCCAGAATACCTATCATATCACTTATTTATTTTATTGTATAATAAAATATTTTTAATTAGGATTGCTACAATAAAATTTATAAATTGACCAATTATGCCTTGCTTCTCAAATAAAATTTGGTATTCTTTGGATAATAGTGTCAATTAATTTATAAATTTCTTATATGAATATAAAATGTGTATGTATTTTTTTAATATATTTTTTAAATTAATTATTTTTGTTGTTTTTTATATTGTTGAGTCAGAATTATCATGTCACAATTTTTTGGTTTGTTGTTTTTCAATTGATATTTACTTTTCATATAACACTAAGTTTTTATTTAAAAAAATTATTATAATGAAAAAAATGTTTTCAATAGGAAAAAAACTTGATTAACGAACGGGGGTTTTCACCAAAGAAAATTATTCTTTTCATTGATTTAAATCATTTGAATTCTTGCAAATATATTTTTTGTATAAATTAAGTCATTTTAATTATGAAAAATATTCACTCTGATTATTGTATAATTAAATAAAAATAGGTTTTAAAATCATCATCCCAATACAGAGCACCCATACAAACCTAGTTAATTAAGCTTTGTTTTACTTTTTTGAAAAAAATAATATTCTACGCACCGATATGTGAACATCATTTATTTATTTATTTATTTTGATAACTCTAGGTGTCCGGGCCAGCTTACGCGCACCACAACTAATTCCAGGACCTACTGAATATCCTGTAAGCCTAGTAGGCAGGTAAGGCACTGCAGGGGTGACAAACTGGTACTCTTGAGGATCGAACCCAGGACCTTCACAAAAACAAGCCTTGCAATTGACCAATAGGCTAGACCCTAAGTGTATGTGAACATCATTTATTGATATGAGAAAAGGAAGAGAAAGGAGGCGTGGTTTTTCACTTTTGGTTTCGCCTTCTTCTCTCTCTATCTTCTACGCACTGCGACTGATCCCGTAGATAAAACAACAGCAAGCAAAACAAAGCAAAAGCATTTATTTATGCATGGTTATAGGGCGGATGCCACAGCAGCTAAAATATAAATTATTGTTTTTTTCTTTCTATTTTGGTATATTTTATGAAGCAGATTACTACTAGTGGATATATAGATCGAAAAGAAGGAAGCTAAATCCTCTTTCCCTACCAACAATCCCTTCCTTTCATTGCAGTATCATTTTTTTTCTTACAGTCAAATAGTTTCTTCCATGAAAAGGCGCTAGAAATGGTTGGTCCTCGACTTTCTCAGAATGCATGTTCCATGGTAGCGATTAGTTTGTCGGGAGGGAAGCTAATGATTGTTGTGAATCTCATGGCTTCAAAATCGTATGGATTGCAAATGGATCAAAGTAATCCGTTACCTTTTCTTTCCTCTGTTTCATCCTCTTATATCCATTAAAACGCTACTCTGTTATCAAATAAAATCACAAAAAATATGAAAAAAAAAATTCAATCAAATTGATGCAACAGAGGAAAGAAAAGGTAGCGGATTACTGTGATCCATTTGCAATTCATACAAATCCATAAAATCTTGAAGCCATAAGATTCGAGCCCAAATCAAATAAATTGATGCGAACCCAAAGAATCCAACCAATTAAACCCCGGGCATATGGTGATGGTGCTCAATTTTTTAGTTTGAACTGCACAACAATGTCAAAACTTGAGCCATTTCTTCTCTTTTTTGTTTCCTTTTTGCCATCTCTTTAAGCCTCTCCACACGTATCCTCAACTCCATAATCTCATCAATATCAGAAGCAAGCAAATCTCGCCTATCGACTTTCTTCTCCTCTGAGCCTTTACTTTTCTGCTTCTTAGCTGACCATGATCAAGTGGTTGCTTTGGTGCCATCCCTTTACGATATCCCATATTCGCCATCATCTTGGAAGCTATGGCCCGTGTGTGATTTTCCATTCCCTCCTCTACAAACAGCTTTGCTCGTCTGGAGTGGTTAGATGGGTAGCTTGTAGTCAGTAGTCCCATAGCTTTTAGCTGGACATGATCCGAAATATTAAAGAAATCCCATAAAAGATTATCATTCGTAGGACAATTGCCTGAATTTAAATGTGTATTTTTATTCCCTTTCCTCATGTTCCAACGGTTGTGCCGGTTCAACAAGCTGTTAAGTTTATAATTACAAAGAAGATAGGTATGCTTTGGGTTATTTTGTCAGTCTTTTTTTTTTATTATTATTATTAACCTAAATATTTGAGTTAGTTTACGTATATTTCGATCAATTTTATGGACTCTAAAATTAATAATTATATAAATTTCTGATGGTTTTGAGATTTATGAAACTTGAATTAGTAATTTCTAGAAAATAAATCTAAAACCTAACTAATTAAATTATATTTCTTGAAGTTTTGACCAGTATTTTCTTGTAAGGAAATGAGATGGGTGTTAAAATCCTAGTGATGGGAAAAGGATGAGTGTAATATTTAATATAAAAGCATTTTGTTATTAAATGAAATATATAAGTAATCTTGTAAATAATTTTATATGAAGATATTATGTGTTAATACATTAATTTTTCAAAATTTAATAGAATAACATATAAATGCCGTGTATTTTTTTTTTTGATAATTTAAAATATCCGAACCAACTTATATGTATTATAATTAATTTTTAAATTTATTAAATATCCTATAAGTACAATAAGTATATAAAACACTGCAAGAATAACAATTATGCACAAATAAAGCTTGAACTTGATAAAAAAAAATAACAAATCCTTTTCACGTCACAAGCTCAAGTGTGGGGTAATTTTTCTATTTAAAAACAGGGCTGATGGTTATGACGTCAGTCTAACACATTGAAGGTTCAAACGACAAGTCAATTCTACAACTTCAACCGACCCATCATTCAGCGTTGAATCAGCCAGAAATGTCTCCTGACCCCACGACACCCCACCCTTACGAGTTACGCCAATACCCAAACTCTCTCTCTCTCTGAACACCATCAAATCACAACCAATCATCTTTCATCTCCACATCATTTCCTCTCTTCGCATTGGTCCATTTCTTCCACGTCACCATTCCATAAATCTTCGGAAACTAATCTAGAACCTTCACCCTTTATAAGCCCCGCAATAATGACAAAGAAATTCACAACTAAATCAATTTCCGCTCTAGAAGCATCAACTTACCAATTCTATCGATCTCCCCTCTACTTTTGACTCCCTCCGGTTCCGATATCAATGGCAATCAAATCATCATGCCGCTACCTAACCCTAATTTCCGTCATATTCACAACTCTGTCCTTAGCCGCAGCTCTGTTCTCCGCACCCGACATCAATTCCCCTCCCCATCCAAAAGCAATCTCCGTAAGTAGTTAACTTCACAAACTGCAAAATTCTTTAACTGCACCTTCCCATATCTTTATTCTAATGACAATTTTTTATTTTTGCTGCCTGTAGGATTTGAAGGAAGCGATTGTTAAGGGCTTAGGGTTTCAAGCGGATGATTTCAAGATATCTGGTTTTGACTTGAGAGACGCACTCGTGGGCCATTCGGTGGCTTATGAATTTGATGTGGAAGTTGATAATAAGGTGTTTCCGTTCAAGTTATTGGAGGATGTGAACCGGTGGGAGTTTGTTGATTTACCTATTTTTAGAGTTGAAGACCCGATTAGACCCGGTGATGAAAACGGGTTGGTGGAGCAGAAAAAGGATGGCAATGTATCACCTGTTTTAGCTCCGTTTCAGCTTGCTGGACCCATGGAGATATGGATTCAGGATGCCAAAGATATGCGCATTTCATTGCCGGTATGTGATTGATTTCGATTTTATTCTAGTTCATTCGGGCTATTTCGACAGCTAGAATTTGTTAGTTTTTATTTATTTATTTATTTTTAAAGGAGTTTATGAAGGGCCTGTTTTTGGTTAGCCATGTTTTTGTTACAATGATTTTGGGTCATTTTATTTGCCCGATATTTTCACCCCGAGTTTTCTATAAGAAATTGTGTTGAATTTCAGTTCAGAAGCTGAAAAAATTAATTTCCTTTATCTGCAGCACGATGTTGATGCTGGTGTTTTGAAAAAAGTAATTTTAGCTGATGGCGCTGTGGTTACGGTGAAGGGTGCGAGATCAGTTAGTCTGCGTCACCCTGTTGATCTTCCATTGCCTCTAAATCGAACTCAATCTGGTTTTGCTTCTGGTCTTCTTGCCTTAGCTGAACAGCTACGTCGTGCTACTCGCTCTGAAGAAGCTCCCCCCCTCTCCCTGCGCATTGTTGGGCCCACGTCACTCACGTCTCCTTCCTCATCATCACAATCTTCCAATAACAGGCTCAAGCTGAAGCGCCTTGCTCCTGGACTTGTGGAACTATCCTCGCCTGCAAAATCCCAACCTGTTGATTCCCTCCCCGCTGTTGATTCAGAACGTGCTACAACTGTCCTTACTCCTAAACATTTCACTACAATGTGGCCATTTGTTTCTGTGAACGGCTCGAACTCAAATTTGGTTGGTTTTGAGAAATTGCTTGCCTCAGTTTTGGGGTCCAAGGCTAATAAGAAAGGTTCCTTCAAGTTGTTGAAGGCAGATGTGTCAGCTCAGACATTTGTTAAGATAGGTTTTGGTGTTGAGAAGTTGTTGAAAGAAGGAGATGGACTTGATTTGGAGGCTGTTCCTTGGTGGAGGACGAAGCCTGAGAGTGTGAGGATGCATTTTGAGGTATTGGCTAAGGTTGATGGCCAAAAGGTTGTACCAGAGAGTGTGGTGCAGGTTAATCCTGTGATTCTAGAGGATACTGTGGCTCCTCATCTGCTTACAGGAAATGTGAGCATGTCCAGAACTCCTGTTGTTCACCCTCCTTCCAATCCTTTCACCACTTAAAACCATTGGCCGGGGACTAAATTTTGGCAAATTTGCTGGAGAAATTGTAAATTTCCCCCCCTTTCCAGTTATACACAATGAGATAGTAGGGATGCACATTGTAAAAAGATGTAAACGAAGATCTGAAGAGGTCCTTATTGTTTGTGGTACGAGTGATAATATGAGAGCCTTCATCTTGTGGTGTTGCTTGTTAATCATGTGTTGTTATCAACCTTTTCCCGGTAGTAGAAGCCTCGCCCCTGGAACTCTTTCAGGAGCTATGGTCTTGCACGTTACACATAATTTTTATTCAGGGTTAATTTCCAAATTCCAATAGCTCCCTGGAAATACTGGTTGTAAAATCAATTGAAAGTGCTGGTGATATATCAGCTCAACAGAGAACAGGCTGATCAAGCTTTAGCCTATCAAGATGGCGTCCACTAGAGTAGCCAATATTCCACATCTATGGAATGGTGATGAATGTTCCATATCGGGAAACAAGGCTACTTGTTGCAACTCGTAAGCCAGTGAGAGAAGGGTATGTTACTCTGGGCATTTCATTGATCAATTGACTCCGTCCTTGGGTGGGGAGAATTGCGTGTTTCTACAGTAAAAGATCGATTTTAGGATTTCAAAAATACAGAAAATTATACTTGATACTCCGGTGATATTACATAAGTTCAAGCCATAAAAGATGATCGAGAATGACAATATCTTGGTGAGTTTCAAACTGGTCTGGATACAAGGAACTTCTCGTTAACTTCACATAATTTGCTTCACTTGGATTGAAACTATTTCCTGATGAAGGAAATCCCCTTCTGAATGCTTTCCGCCAGCTCCTTTTTCGCCTTTTGCAATCCCACCCTGTTAAATATAATTACAAGATCAATTTTTTTGTTTATTTCTTTCTACCAACAAAGGAAAGCCAGTTGAGTAATTAAATGTTTCTTCATACCTCTCATATTCGTTTAGGGGACCAAGTTGATAGACTTCCTCAGCTCCTCTACGGCCAAGCCGTACCTTGGTCGCAAAGAATGGAAGTTCTGTCACCTATTATAATCAATGTGATTGATTATTAAAAGGTTAAAATAGAAAGTTTAAAGGCTCTGACAAAAGGAAGGATTTCAAAAGAATACCTCAGAAGCTACAAATGCACATTCGACAACACTAGCATCTCCCCTCAAGCCACGGAGGCAGGCATCTGCAAATTTAACAGCTGCATATGCCTGCACAATTATGTAACCTTGTCTTCATTTTGGTACAACAGGTCCATTAGGTTTGAAGTTCTATCATTCATTTTTGCAATCAAAGTTGGAGAATGAACAAAAGAAGGAATAGATTGGCTAACCATTGATAATGTTGCAGAGCCAGCCCCAGCTTTTGCCTGCCAATCACAAAAAAACATTGTTTAATGTAGTTTAACCGATCTACTGCATCCAAATGGAAAGGAAGCGGCAACTAGTAGAAGCAGTTTGAGGAGCTCATATGCCGGGAACCATCAACTTCAGAACAATTGCATTAAGAATTCATGTAGTAGCAGCGTGGCACTTTCCATCGAGGCTCGCAATCAGGATTTAGCGTACATCATAACAAAAACATGCGGTGCTATACAAGCAATCAAAATTCTACAATAAAAGGTGAAAATGATTTTCTGAACTAAGATTAGAGCAAAAACAATTCAAATAGTGTGGAACCGTGAGATTGAGCTCCATCTAGGAATGTACTGTAAAATGTTTAAGGGTTAACAGAAGAACTAAATGGAAAAGTTTGGAAGCTTCGGACTTTATGATCAGCAGAGATGCAGTAGATGAAATTCGCAAAACTTTTCTTCAATAAAAATATCAACTTTTGCCAGTCCAATCGAAGATACCACCATCCTTGTCCATGTCCACTTGGAATTTTATGTTCGATTTACAATAACAAGCTGTTGTAGTGCATGCTAATCTATATCAGACCACTGAAAAATTACCAGAGAGGTGGTAACATATTGTATGTTAAACATTGGCTTGTTCTCTCTCTCTCTCTCTCTCTCTGCCCAAGCAAATGACACTCAACAGAACACTTGGAAGGATCTAATTACATCCAGTGTTGAAACCCAACACGCTCCAAAAAAATAAAAATAAAAATATTACCTGAACAACCTCTGTTCCACCATCTTGAATTCGTTTTGTCAGGTATTCAGTTTCTTCAGGGGTGAAGGAGGAAGGGGGCTTAGCCTGCAAATAGTGCATCAAGTCATTGCATTAAAAGCATTCACTTCATAACGTGCCAGATTTTTAACATCTAAATTGGTGTTGACATTTTCTCAAAACAATCTACCCTACCTGCGACAGAAGGGGCAAAATTGTAACTCCAGCATGGCCTCCAACGACTGGAACATCAACTTCCCTAGGATCAAGTCCAAGAACTTCTGCCTGCAAAGAAATCAGGGAGCAGAATGTAGAAAGCTCATAAAAGTAAAAAAAAAAAAAAACATAAAAGGTCCGTTTGGTGTTCCAGTAAGAAATATTCTGCTTGGTCTGGCAGATTTTAGCTACCTTAAATGTCAAAGCGTAAGCAATTTACAAGGGCAGAAAATTATTAGCTAGTCCAATTCGCTGATTACATACCACGAAAGTGTTTGCTCTCACAACATCAAGCATTGTAACTCCTAGAAGTCGCTTTGGATCATAAGTTCCAGCTTTCTTGAAAACCTCTGCTGCAATTGGAACTGTAGAATTAACTGGATTGCTGATCAAGTTGACAATCGCATTGGGGCAGCACTTTGCTACTCCCTCGCAGAGAGTTCTGACGATCCCAGCATTGATGTTGAAAAGATCATCTCTAGTCATTCCAGGCTTCCTTGGCACACCAGCAGGTATGATCACAAGGTCCATCCCTATAAGAGCACTCTCAAGTTGTGGCTGCCCTAGGAAACCCCGAACCTAGAAAACCAGATAGTATAACATAGCTATCAAATGCTTTCAAGACTACATGATAAAGTTTGAAATCATGAATAAAACTTCTGTTACTTGGATGAATGATTCTTACCCCTTGGGTTACATTAGAAACAGTTAAAAAAATTCAGTTATAAAAACATAAAACAAGTCATAATTTGCTCCAAACCAAGAACATTACAATTCCAAGATAAAAGGTTTACATTCCATTACAGTCGGACATGACCACATATATTTAAGATATTAAAAAGAAAAACATAGCTAATGATGGACTGATAAATTACCACAGCACCAGTGTCCATGTGACTAATATCAGCAGTGACCCCGGGAGCATTCACAACATCATAGAGGTGAAGAACTGAGACCAAAGGATTCATCTTCATAAGCATTGCAAGAGGTTGCCCAATCCCTCCAGCAGCACCCAAGATAGCCACTTTGAACCCAGGCGCTCCTCCTTTTGCTCTGCAATCCGTTCTCTTCAAAACACAGCTTTCCTCCGTCTATTGAAACATTACCCACAGATCTTTTTCAAGAAAAAGTTCCAACTTTCTTGAAAATCACATAGAAGGGTATACACATATATTAACCGCAAAACAAGTCAAAAGATTAAGCAAAACAAAGACCTGGGAATTTGGAGGTTGGAGATGAGCTGATACCCTTGCAATCCTTTGGTTAGCCACCGACTCCATAGCTAGGTGTTTTGCAAAACTGGCAGGTGAGAAAATTGTTTTGGTGTCGCTTTACTTGCACAACTACATGAAGCAAAGAAGGGGTGGGGTAGATTTATTACTCAAGAAAATATTTTTTGGAGATAAATGGCAAATATAATTTTTGTGGAAACAAGTTTTTGAGCCCTTATCTCATCTGAATCTCTCAAAATGTACGTGGCTATAATTTTCTTCGCAAATTATGTTCTTTTTATCCCCTCAAACATTTGTTTGGTTTCTCCTGAATTTTGATAGAGCAATAATGATCTCATGGCATTTCAAGAGCTCGCATTTAGTTGATGATATATATTAAAAACAAAATATATTAAAAAATTTAAAGAAAAATTTAATATAATCAATCAATAATATAATATTTTTATAATTTTTATAATTTCAAGAAATTTTTTTTATCTAAAAAAATATTCTAAATACCAGATTAAATTTTTCTTTAACTATAAAATAATTTTTATTAATCAATTTTTTTATAATAAATAAATACATGAAAATTTAAAAATTATTTTATAAAACAAATGGATAATATATCTTAACACTACTCTCAACAGCCACAAAACTATAGAATCTGTCGGGAATCTAAGATAATAAATACACTAACTATATCCTACCCTTTTAGAATCCACACAAGACAAGAAAAATCATGATATAATTCAATTTTCTGAACAAATTTTAAGTAATTTTATCATGTTAAAGTATTTTTTTCCCTCAATTTTTATAATTAATAACCAGATTATAAATTTATAGTGATAATCATAATTTTTAAATCCAATCTAGTAATCAAATCGTATTGAAAACCAGTTCACTGAATTGTATTGTACTAACCCTTTTTTTATATAAAATAAAACAATGTTATTTTTATTAAAAAAAAATGAATAAGTTATAATTAAGTTTTTGATCCATTCAACCAACTTACTTCAGTTCACTTCAGGTTTTCACCTTCTTATATATTTTTTTAAATATGAGCTGTTCCCAACCTAAGTTTACCTATTAGGTTGGGCCGCGTTTTGAAAACTAAGGTAATGATTCCATTAATTTGTTTCTCCTCGCCAAGGAGAATTAAAATCATCGTTTTCAAACTGCCTGGTTAAAAGCCCAGTTATAAACCCTCCAACCCAAGCCCTATCTCACTCTACTCACTTAAGTGGGCTATTATAGCCCAAACAGTCAAGGCAAGGAGCCTGACAGACGAGGCCCGACACTTCGGTGGTACTGTGCTTACATTTCCAGGTCGGTCCCACTACCACAGCAAGGTTGGCGGGCCCAGGCCCAGAAGATAGGGTTCGGTTTGAAAGTTTGACTATGGGCACATTGCTTTTATCAAGTTCATTGAATCATCTGCATGGTCGAGAGTGAATCCAAAGTTAGGCCTTAGTCTTTGACCTCAAGGCACTCCCTCGCATTGATTTCTCGTGGTCATCATGCAACTTGTTAGTAGTTTATTAGACCTCAGGCAGGCCTTTTTCCAGAATTTCTCTATCAGATAGACTTCAAATTTCCTGTCACGGACAGACAGAGCTGAAGGAAATCGCCCCTCCATGATTTGTAATGCTGTTGAGGAACAAATACAACCTATACAATTACTTTATTTATTAAATATCTATCACTGATCAGGCAATTATTTGTCAATGAGTGCTTTTACTTTCTATGGATCATCATGCTCTGCTTTGAAGTTTGAACATTGCCAAAGACAATATGGTTTGGTTTCTTAATATGAATGATTGCATCGAAGGTCGCATCCTCGATTCGGTAGGTGGTGCATGGATATCCAAGTAATTTTCATGTTTTTATAAAAAATAAATTACTGAAAAGAATATAATTTTTTTATATATATATTTGATAAGGCTACGAAAATAAATTCAAAAGGTGTTTTTTAGAGAAAATTAAAGATTTTTTTTGTTTGGAAAGTATTTTTTATTTACTAGTTCTTAAGGTTATCAAATATTAAAAAGTGGGGGAAATAGTTTTTAGAAAAATATATTTCATAAGATATTAAATATTTGATTACGAAAAGGAAATGACAGATATGCTTAAAATATACGTATGGCCTTTCTCGAATCTAAATTCATGGATTCATAGGATAGAAAAATGGATCCATGCTAAAAAAATATTTGCAACGAGGAGGGGCTAAGATCCGTCTACCTACTACAAATGATCTTGTTCGTTGCTGTATCTGCTGGATGCTCTACGATCTTTTAGATTTATCAGCCACCCTTGGACTTTATTGTGTTTAAAATTCCAGATCATAAAGTTGTCCTTTGCATCTTTTCTCTCTCTATATATATCATTAAAGTTATATTATTTATATAGATATTCTTTTTCCTTAGAATTATGGGAAAGAAATGCAATAATATATATATATATATATATCATAAATTTTTGATTTTTTATATTTTAAATTATTTTTTTATATTTTTTTTATTGTTGTGAAAGAATAATATTAAAAATAAATTTTTTAAAATAAAGAAATAAACAACTGGATGTCGTTTCATCTTCTTGTCGTCTAGGGTGGCACGGGAGGACTTTCAAAGTGCTTGAAAGAGAGAGAACAAAAGAGGTTAATTACTAATTAAATATCACTATAAGGGAATAATACACATGATATGCCAGAGTAGTATTCTTTGAACACAAAAACAACAACGACAAAAAAAAAAAAAGGAAAGGAAAGGTTACAATAATTACTAATCAAGGTGCTTCTAACAACGACACGTGATCTTACTTGAGAAGACACGAGGAAGCAGAAGTGAAAGAAAAAGGGAAGAAAAGGCTTTGCCTTGAAAGAAACAGCAACTTTACAGGTCAAAATGCACCGCTTTCCTGTAGACGCCATGGCGAATAGATGGGACATACTTCTCCTTCAGTATCTAATATCATATTTATTTTTATATTTTAAAAATTTTTAATTTTTTTTAATTTTTTTAATTTTATATTAATATATTTTTATGTTTTCTGATATTTTGATATAGTGATATTAAAATAACTTTAAAAAAATAATAAAAATATTATTTTAATATATTTTTAAATAAAAAACATTTTAAAATATAAACATAATTATATTTACAAGCATACCCTAAATCTAGAATCATGGACCAGAGACTAGCTGGGTGATTGGTGATGAAATTATGTGTAGCTCTTCTTATATTGCCAATAATCACCGGCAACCAAGCTACACGAAGACTTTTTGTGCAGGACCTTTATACTATTTGAGCGTTTTTTGATGAAAATTTGATGTTTTTTTCCTGGATTTTTAGTTGTTTTTGCCAGTGAGGTTTTTCTTTTCTTTTCTAGGGTGAGTTCAAATGAAGAGATTTGAGAAAAAAAAAAATGGAAGAGATTTGAGAGAGAAAATGGTAGTTTGGGATATTGAAAAAGCTAGAGAGAAGGGATCAATTAAGATTTTCTTTCTTTCTTTCATTTTTATTTTATTTGTTTTTAGTTATTTTTCAAAAATTTAATTTTTTTTGTGACTTATGTATCAATTTGATATGAATTGTCAATTTTTTTTATAAAATTACTAAAATTATAAAATATTAAAAAATACGATGAAAATACAAGACAAATTAAAACTTAGAACTAAAAAGATTTCATTGAAAATGCTATTAATCCTCCTCTAGATGAGAGACAAGCTAGCCATATAAGAATAGAGATCCATAATTTCTGCCCAGGGGTTTTTCTTATTAAGTTGGAAAAGCTTGTTGCCTCCACCTTTAAATCCAAACCACGAATTAGCCTCCGAGCCAAATCCCAGATCTCAATTCGATTCCAATTTTTTTTTTTGTTCGAGCACCCAAAGTTTTCAAGAAATACCTGGATGGAGTCTGCCCTCTGAAAACAGCGTGGTTCTTTACACATAAACATAAAACTTGGACGGAATTTATCCAATCAAGACCCCCAAGGAAAAAAAAAAAAAAAAAAAACCTTGAAAACTCAATAAGATCCCGGTTATATTTGATGGGCTTGTGTGACTGGCCATTTCGATCTTCCAATCGTTTCTTCTTTCTGACAAGTCCAAGTCAGTGTTCATGAAGTGATGTTACATCAAAACAGGCAGACAAAAGCAAGAAACGCGAGGATCATCCACCCTACAGGGCCACAAAAACCAAAACGTGGACAAATACAAAAAAGCCAGTACCAGTCAACAGTCATTAATACCAAATTTTTCCCTGGCGGCAGCCACATAGTCCTCCTCCATGCACAAGTCAACCTCGGCGGCCATAAGGTTCCATCTCTTGCTCCCCATCCTGTTCCTTGCCCCCAGCTAAAAAGTAAGAAGAGTTGCCCATCTTGGCGTTACAAGCACAGAGATCCCAAAAATGAGTTATTATTGCTTTATCCTTAACAGCTGAATAATAATTCCATGGTAAACTCTTCCCGGTTGGACTTGCTACGTGGAACATCACCATCTCTTCACCTAAATTTTGTTCTGTCTCTCATGTGAACTGGCCTCAAAATTCAAGCCCACCTCGTGCCGAACTAGGTGATAGTTAGTTCAGTTTACTCTGCATTACATTTCCACGCTTCTCTTCCTCCATAGACTAACCAGAAGAGCACACCACTCCCTCCTGAAACCCCCACCATTCCTAGACCTCATCGGCCGAAATGTCGGTCCAATATTTCCGGCAATGGTTTACTTTGCTATTTTTCTATCTAACATTGATCATGCTCATCTCTCCGACAAAATCAGATGATCAGTTTCAAATACTTTTGAAGTTCAAGTCTGCGGTTCAACATTCAAAAACAAACGTGTTCACCACATGGACACAGGAAAATTCAGTGTGCAACTTCACTGGAATTGTTTGTAACAAGAACGGATTTGTCACCGAAATCAATCTTCCTCAACAACAACTAGAGGGTGTTCTTCCATTCGATGCAATCTGTGGACTACGATCGCTTGAGAAAATCTCGATGGGGTCAAACTTTTTGCATGGTGGCATCACTGAGGACCTGAAACATTGTACAAGCTTGCAGGTCTTGGATTTGGGTAACAATTCGTTTGCTGGGAAGGTGCCTGACTTGTTTACTTTACAACAGCTGAAGATCTTGAGTTTAAACACCAGTGGATTTTCGGGGCCTTTTCCGTGGCATTCATTGGAAAATCTTACCAATCTTGCTTTTTTAAGCCTTGGTGACAATCTATTTGATGTAACAAGCTCATTTCCTGTTGAGCTTTTAAAGCTTGACAAGTTGTATTGGCTTTATCTGTCAAACTGCAGCATTAAAGGGCAGATACCAGAGGGCATTTCAAATCTTACCCTGCTTGAAAATCTTGAACTCTCGGATAATCTGTTGTTCGGAGAGATCCCAGCTGGGATTGGGAAACTCAGCAAGCTTTGGCAACTTGAGATTTACAATAATTCCTTGACAGGAAAACTTCCTATGGGATTTGGAAATCTTACAAGTCTGGTGAATTTTGATGTTTCACATAATAGGCTAGAAGGTGAGCTCGTGGAGTTGAGACCCTTGAAACTCCTTGCTTCCTTGCAACTCTTTGAAAACCAATTCACTGGTGAGATTCCTGAGGAGTTTGGTGAGCTCAAGTACCTTGAAGAGTTCTCTCTTTATACGAACAATCTCACCGGTCCACTTCCTCAAAAAATAGGCTCGTGGGCAGATTTCGCTTACATTGATGTTTCAGAGAATTTCTTGACAGGTCCTATTCCTCCAGACATGTGCAAGAACGGCAAAATGACTGATCTTCTGATTCTGCAAAACAATTTCACAGGCCAAGTCCCAGAAAGCTATGCGAATTGTAAGTCTCTTGAACGCTTTCGTGTAAGCAAGAATTCTCTTTCAGGTTCTATTCCTGCCGGAATATGGGGTATTCCAAACCTTTTCATTGTTGATTTTAGTACGAACCAATTTGAAGGTCCTGTGACACCTGATATTGGCAATGCAAAGTCTCTTGCTCTAGTAAATTTAGCTAACAATCGATTTTCTGGTACATTGCCTTCTACCATTTCTCAGACTTCTTCATTAGTGTCAGTCCAGTTGAGTTCAAACAGATTTTCTGGTGAAATACCTTCAACAATTGGTGAATTGAAGAAACTGAACAATCTTTATTTGACTGGAAACATGTTCTCTGGTGCCATACCAGACTCATTAGGTTCATGTGTCTCTCTCACTGATATAAACCTCTCTGGCAATTCGTTTTCTGGGAATATCCCAGAGAGTCTTGGATCTTTGCCAACGTTAAACTCCTTGAATTTGTCCAACAACAAACTTTCTGGTGAAATTCCAGTTTCTTTGTCACATCTAAAACTAAGCAATCTTGACCTATCAAATAACCAGTTGACTGGTCCCGTACCCGACTCTTTCTCTCTCGAGGCTTTTCGTGAAGGTTTTGATGGAAATCCAGGTTTGTGTAGCCAAAATCTGAAGAATCTTCAACCATGTTCACGCAATGCTAGGACATCTAATCAGCTTCGAGTATTTGTATCTTGTTTTGTTGCTGGGTTGCTAGTTTTGGTCATCTTTTCTTGTTGTTTCTTGTTCTTCAAATTGAGGCAAAACAATCTTGCTCATCCATTGAAGCAGAGTTCTTGGAATATGAAATCTTTTAGGATACTAAGTTTCAGTGAAAGTGACGTTATCGATGCCATCAAATCAGAGAATTTGATTGGCAAAGGTGGATCAGGAAACGTGTACAAAGTTGTCCTTGATAATGGCAATGAACTGGCTGTAAAACATATCTGGACAGCAAATTCCATCGACCGGACAGGTTTCAGGAGCAGCTCAGCCATGCTGACAAAAAGGAATTCGCGGTCGCCAGAGTATGATGCTGAGGTTGCCACATTGAGTAATGTGAGGCATGTGAATGTGGTGAAGCTATACTGTAGCATCACAAGTGATGATTGCAACCTGTTGGTCTATGAATATCTACCCAATGGAAGCTTGTGGGATCGGCTACACTCTTGTCACAAGATCAAGATGGGGTGGGAGTTGAGGTATTCAATTGCTGCTGGGGCTGCAAGGGGATTGGAGTACTTGCATCATGGGTTTGACAGACCAGTGATTCACAGGGATGTGAAGTCGAGTAATATTCTCTTGGACGAAGAGTGGAAGCCTAGGATTGCTGATTTTGGACTAGCAAAGATTGTGCAGGCTGGTGGTCAAGGGGATTGGACTCATGTCATTGCTGGAACTCACGGATACATAGCTCCTGGTAAATTTCTCTCATGTTTTGCCTTTCCTTGTTTGTTTTACTCTGTTTCGTTTAAAGATGATTTTGCTAATTTGGTTGTTTCTGCACTGTGATGCACAGAGTACGCATACACATGCAAGGTAAATGAGAAGAGTGATGTGTACAGCTTTGGTGTAGTCCTGATGGAACTGGTGACAGGAAAAAGGCCTATAGAACCGGAATTTGGAGAAAACAAGGACATAGTGTACTGGGTTTGCAGCAAACTGGAGAGCAAAGAGAGTGCGCTTGAAGTGGTGGACTCAAACATCTCAGAGGTATTCAAGGAGGATGCTATCAAAATGTTGAGAATTGCTATTCACTGCACATCAAAAATCCCAGCACTTAGACCCTCAATGAGAATGGTAGTTCATATGCTGGAAGAGGTTGAGCCTCTTCAACTCACAGACGTTGTTGTTGTCGATAAAGCAAGTGGAAGTTGTTCAAAGGAGAAAGTGAACACTGGTAGCATATCTGATCCAAGCAGTTAGAGTAGGAGGTTAGGTTTTTTTATGGGAGCTTGGCCTTGTAGGTTTTTTTATGCAATAAACCTGTAACTTTGAGCTTGTGAAAGTGCAATAGGATTAAATATCTCTATTGTAAGAGTTATATAGTAACTTTTATATCAAGAATGTGATATATTTTCTCGTGCATAGCAGTAAATGCTAAATAGTTGGGTGCAAAGGAAGGCAGGCGCATCACATATTTGCTTCTACACAACTACTTCACATTTGGGAATTACACTGAGACGACTTATTTTTTACCGAAGATTGTAGAAAATTGAGAAGAACAATCGTCCCTTTAATTTGATTAGATCTTTTGGTGAGAGGGATGAAGTCGAAACTAGGTTCTTGGTTGACAAATCATTTTTCTGGCCATTAAACCACAAACTGGTTTTTAGTGGTTGCTTTTTTGCAGTTCTAGTTACCACCAGCACCTTGGTAATCAATAGCCATTACTATGGAAGGTCAAAATTAAGAACAAGAATAAAAGAACAGACAGAGAGTGTTTAAAGACCAGAATGCAACTGCTAATTGGGCTCAGAATAAAACAAAACTGAAAGGGGTAAAATTAAGAATAAGATACAAAGGTATAGAAATAAAAATGGGCATATTTCATTTTAAATTCGGGCTTGGAATCAGAACATAAATCCTTGAAAGCTATCCAAAACATTACCCGCACCAGTTATGCCCACCAAATCACGAGTTTAGTAGGTTTCACCGATTCACTCCTCACTTTCACACCCCCTTCCCTTCCCTCACCCTCCATCTCCTTTCACTCTCTTGTTTTTCCATCAGTGAGTACCATCTCTATCTGTTTTGGGTTTTAAATTTTATATACAGAAAACACTTGTACTTCATTAATGTTTTTGTAACTTCGCTGGAAAACAGAACCCTTTAATGTTAATGTGAGAAATCTTGATTGCAAGCATGGATCCCAGGCAATTGGGGCTATACATGGAACCAGCCAAGGAGTCAGTGGTCTTAAATGGGAATCTTTATGGAAATATAGAGCCTTATGCGACTGGTTTTTTGAAGTTTCTGATCTTCACACAATTTACTATGAACAATCAGGAAATCCGACTGGGCACGTAAGTAGCCACGGTCCATGAAGTTTGCCTTTCTATTTATAAATCTCTATGTTCATGTGTTTTTTCCTTCCGGGTTATCGTTGTTTATAGTGTTTTTGATAATTGGAATTGTGTAATTGATCATGCATGTTGAAAGCAGCAGTCTTTCAAAGTTTTTGTAATATGATTTAGTCTTTTATGAAGTGTTGTCTGGAAGTGGGTTGAAGGAGTCTCCATATCTCTCTTTTGGAACTGTCTACGTTGAGATGTTGTATTTACAAGTTTGAAGTTTCAACTGTGGCATGCTTGTTGAGATTATTGTGTACCTGCTTGCTACAGGCGTTTGCAAGGATAGAAAATCATTACTTTGTGAACAGGGGTTTTTTTCCTTCAGATTCTTTCCTATTAGAAAATGTTGATAAAATACGACACATCAACACCACAAAGCACAGGTATGTGTTTCCTTCATCTCTGCTTGCAAGCTTTGTTTGGAAAGCAAGTAATCTTTTCAGAAAAACAAACGATGGCCTTGTGCTATATGAAACCATCCTTGATTTTCTCTCTGATCTGCTGATTCTTTTAACACCCTATGTTTTAGCCAATTCCTGCAATTTGATCTCTATGTTAAATTTCGATTGTTTCTGTGGTGGTTCCATCTTCGAAGGTGTGAAGCAGTAATCGATTTAACAGAGTCAAATTATGTTGCTGGGGAGACATGATGTTTGCAGTCCTATGATCTCTGCTTGGGATCTTCATAGGGCATGGCCAGAGGCAGGTCTAAAGGTAAGTGAACTTCTCTAAGCTGTAGGCTCGGTCACAAAAAGAGAGCAACATTTTCTTTAACTGGTATTTGCTGAATAAATTTTAGATTCAAGAAAAAAATATATTTTTACTTTCTTTCATCTTCAGGTTGCATTAGGCATCTTCCTCCCTATAATCAAAGCAGAAGGAATTAGAGCAACATTCTTCCCAATAACCATGCAAACTCACTACAGAACTCCTACTGTTCGTTGATTAAATGGAAAATAAGAAATTTGTGAATAACAAAGAACGAGCAGTTCTACTGCTTTATTTAATTTTACTGTCAGAGAACTTGATTCTTCTCGGTTGGGTATTTCTAGTCTTAGCTAGAACAGGGAAACATTGCAATAATTCTTCTTGCTGTAGCTTTAATGCTCTTCAACCTACTTATTTTTTTTTAAAAAAAAAGGGGGATTGGCTAATTTTTTTGGTGAATTAATAATATTATTGGGATATATTATTAAAAAAATAATATATTGGTATCTTATTGTTTTGGAGGTGGGAAGAGATTATATATGGAATAAATTATAATGTTAATATTATAATTCATTACTTCACCTTTTTGTTATTAATTTGAAAAATTAAGTAAAATGTTTTTATTTATGTAATTCAGTTATAAAAATGTAAAATAAAATAAATTGAAGTAGGCATTACTTCAAGTCATGAAAGCAAAATAAAAATAGAGGAAGATCTTAAAAATACCATTCAATTATATAGGTAATCGTAAGTTACCATCAGACAATTTTTATATAAATTTTCATTATAAACTCTTAAAGAAAATTAATTAAGAATTTTCATCTATTTTTTAAAAAATTATCTATATTTTCATCCATATTGCATTATTTTTCTTTTTGTAAGAAATAACGTCATTTTATAGAAAACTTAACTTTTTTTGTATTTTAACAAAAATTCTTAATTGAAAAATTAAAATAATTTGATGATAAAATTGATATAAAAAAATATTTTGGATATAAAATTGATAATATTTCAATAATTTCACGGCATATGGAATGCAATAAATTAATATGTGTTGCTAAAAATAAATAAATAAAAATGTTAGTTGTAAAGCAATTTAACACCGATTTAATCTCTTAAAATATTAATTTTTGATTGACTAAAACACCCTTAGTTTTCAATTAAATACTATACCCATGCCAAAAAAAAAACCTCGGTACAATAACGGGGAAAATAAAAAAGAACAAACTCTACAGTACGAGTCTGCCCATTTCATCCGCTAAGATGCCCACCATAATCTTTCTTTTTTTGTTCTCTTTATACAGCTAATTTCACATTTTTTTAAAATTTTATATTTTAGAATAACACCAAATTTGAATGTATATATATAAATTGTGTTATTTTATCTATTTATTTAAAAATTATGTTATTTTTCTAATATTTTCAAAAAACAATGTTAATAAGCGAAAATAGCCCATATATAAAATGGAGGACAAAATGTATGTGCTGTCCGAACAGATGGATTCCAACTGCCTGAGACGTATCACGCTCTCTTGATGACACGTTTCAGTTAACATTTATTAGACAATGGTTTTCCTTTGTTATCTGATTTCAATTCCTTGTTTCTTTCTGGTGCATGGCTTTTCGTACCTTTTGAAACCAGGTCTGATTTTCTTTCTTCAAACGGAAATGGTCTGTACCTTTTGAAAACAGGTCTGGTTTTCTTTCTTCAAATGGCAATGGGCCAGTGGCATTCCATTATAGTATGATCGTACGTCCTTGACAAGACTTCTCATAGAGAAAACAAAGGACCCCCCCCCCCCCCCCCAGTATATATAACTAGCAGAGAAAAATAAGGCACAGGTGTGTTCGAAGGAGTTATAGTAACTTCCTTGGAAGGTTTCCCTTTACCCTCAGTTCAAGAGAGGAAGGACGAAGATCAAAGCTTCAGGAAAGCATTAAAAAGATCAGAAATTGGAGATCAGAAATTGCTGGAAGTACTGATGTCATCATCGGGTGCTGGTGTTTCAGCTTCGGCCATCTCTTGCTTACACTCTTGGCTCATTAACACAGAACGTTAACGCAAAGGTATACACACACACGTACAATGGTAATGACCCTTAACAGCCTTGTTTTATTCTGCTATATACAGGGCAGATGGCGCTTTCTTGTAATTGAAAGAAACTTGACTGAGCTTAACAGAATTGTTTAATGGTGAGCTCCTACAACCTGGGGGCTACAAGAAATTAAATAGTTATTGGCAGTAGCAGAAATTTGCTTTAACTGACCTTATTCTTTGAAATTCTCCTCGTCTATTCTAGTATATATTTATCTTCAACTTTTGCACGGCTGCAGATTGTGTAGATGAGATTGATGCTTAGTGAGTCTTCGGTTGTGTGCTCTATGGAAACAATAAAATCTTGAACAGAGAAGAACGAATGGGTGTTTATTTTATTGGTGAAGGAACCAATAATTCCTCCAAGCTGAATCCCCCCCTGGCTATTCTTTAATCATACAACGAGCAAACATTGTAATATAAACTGTTGTATTAGTAATAAAAACATTTTCTCAATGTCCATTTATGGATTGCAAAGCATAATTTTAAACCTAGACTATTTTCAACTTTAATCCACCTAATCTTTATCGCTCTACTTACTTGTATATAAATATATAATCTTATGAAACCTATTTAATAGAAAATTTGAAAAGTCAAACGAAACGGTCACATTTAAATTGAATCTCATTTTAGCACCATCTTGAAAATCAATTGTAAAACCTGCAGTATTTTAAATTCTCCAAAATATGGGAAAAAGATGAAAAATCATCTAAAATTTAGAGAAATCATAGATAGCGTCACACATATGTGTGTGTGTGTATTATATTTTTTATATATAAAAAAAAAAGGATGGAGGAGATACTACTGGACGATAGTCGAAAAAACAAAAGAAAAAGGTTTTGGGCCTGGACTGGAAGTAAAATAGATGCAATTTGAGAGGCCTAGAGAGTGTGTTTATGGTCTTGTCTGGGCCGGGGTTTCTGCCTTGTCTTCTGACATTATTTAATTGGACGAAAAAAGACACGAGAATGGTTGTTATTACAATCGTGTCTATCTGAATTTGCTTGTACCTTTCCCAACGGCTACTTAGAGTGAGAAGGGGATAGCAAGCAAGCATGTTTTTTTTAAACGTCGTCCCGATCCTCTCTCTCACCATTTACCAACCCAAACATTCCATAACCAGCGAAGAAGGATTCTTCTACACACAGTTCTACTCTCTCTCTCTCCCTGCTTTCTCTTTCTGAAAAAAATAAAAATGGAAATGGAAGAAGAATCTCAGTGTTTGAAAATCAACGGCGAAGAAGACTTCTACGAGAAGATCGAGGCTCCGAAGTTCGTGGACCTTAACGCTCCTGATCAGTACCATCCTGGAGATGACCGATACTGGTTCTGCTTGCGTGTTGGTAATTTTGTAAATTACTGTTACATGTTTGTCTCTGTTTTCCAATACTACTTGAAATCTGAAGCTCTATCGATGCCGTGCTGTTTAAAATCTGATGGGTGAGGCCTAGAATATAAGACTTTCAAAGATGGAGGAGGTTACAGTCCCCTTACTTCATAGTTTTTATTAAGAATTAGTTGACAGTAATTATTTTAAATACTGTCCGTTAAAAGAGGATTATGGGCTGCATTTATTTCTTAAGCTTACTTAATGTGTGTTAATTACCAAATTTGTTAAGAATTTTGTAAAATTATCAATGCGGCACCCTTTTTTTGGCTTGGCGGATCTTATCTTTTGTGGGGATTGAATTTTGAAAAAGTTAATGTTAGAAAAGAAAGAGATTTCTCTTCCGGGGGAAATCTGTCCTCCTTGCAGATTATTTATACAGTGGAGTTGGAATTGAATTATATATAATAATATTACTTGAATTAAGTATGCAACGAGATGTTTGGGTGGGATAGAATTGGATTGTGTGTGCTGTTCATTGTTTTTTTTATTTTAGTATGAAAACATTGTCTTTCCAATTTTATCTAGTAATTGTATTTGTATTTGACGGGATTTTTATTTAATACTTCCGAGTGAAACTGTGATCAAATCTAATTTTTGCAAGAAGAAGATTTCTACCTTTTAGCTAAACCTAGTTGAATTGTTAACGAGAGAAATGCTACCATCACTTGCAATGGGCTTTCAATGGATGCGTGCAACGCACACCTTTGAATTGAATGGTGAAAGGGTCTGTCACTTGCGAGTGAGGGTCGCATTTCCCTCGCTGTCAGTTCAAAGTCTCCGGGTAGGCATGAATGTTAGAATTTTATCTGGTATAAATATTTCCAACATGGCAATTTTTATTATTGAAACTCATGGATAATATAGTCCGTTAGCACTATTTAAGTTTTCAAGTTGAGGATGAGAACGTTGCATGGTGAGGTCCACCATGCAATGAATAAATCAACATAAATCTGATCCATACGAAAATTTATTTTTAAAAGCCTTTTGAAATCAATTTAAAAGGTACTGGCAAAAAAGGAAATGCAAAAGGTGATAGAATTGGAGTAAATTCTGCATGGATTTGCGCTAGATTTGTTTGATTGGTCTACTACATGGTAGGACTTTCCAAGCAATGGCTACATTCTCAATTTTGAGGATTTAACTAGCGTGGATGGGGGTTCGTATGTGTTATCAATAAAAGGAAAGAAAAGAAACGTACATTGGAAATATAGTAAAATCATACTAGTTCATTTCTAACTCTTGCATACTAGTGAATTCAACGTAAATTTAATTCAACTTCACTGCAATTCTACTCCAGAATCATTCTAAATGAGCCTTCTACATTTTTCAATAGAGTATTTGATTATTTAAGGGTTTTTTTTTCAATTTTCTTTTTTGTTGAGTGACTTTAAATGCTAAAATTTGAATTTCTCTATCTGCATCCACTGTGCCTTTGCCTCAGGATGTGATCAAAAGCATGAAGAAGAAATGGATTCTGAAGCAATCTACAAAAATTTTGTTCTTCGGGTTAGTTAACAGTTTCTTTTCTGCAGTAAGTTGGTTTCTACATTTAGATTTAGGCTTGTAAGTTATTGAGTCCTGCAGGTTATGGCTGCAAGGAGTCCCAACATACGGCTTCGGAAAGCATTGTACAGAAAGGATTCAGGGTATATGCATTAAGCTTCTTGTAACTCAGATTTAACATACGTCTTCTCTTATTGATCTATACTAATACGATTTACTAATTGTATGTGATAGTGCCAGTATTAAATGTCCCCAGACAGTTCCAGCAAAATCTTCGAAACCTCGAGTATCAAGATTGGTCCTGATTTCCTCAATATCTAAAAAAATGGTCGATCAAAAAGTGAACGTCAAACCTCTTGCTAAGCGAAATGCAACTCCAAATGTGAGGGAAAAGCAGTCTTCTGTTGCATCCAAGGCTCTGACTACTCCAAGGAACAAAAAGCGACTGTCAAATCCTGATGCATTTCGGAGTGTTAGGAACCCAAAGGCAATGGACATTGCAAATAGTAGAGTGGTAGCAAAGGCGTTATTTCGTTCACCTAATAAGTCAGTGAGCACAAAAACTTTAATAGAATCGGATACAACTGTCAAGAAAATATGTGCAGGTGTGAAGAAGTTTGACGTCACTGATGGAAAGAAGCATGCTAATACACCATTGCCTTCAAATGCTCTAAGAAAACAACCGCGAGGACGAGAGGTTAAAAGCAGAGTTTATGATGGGCCGCTTTCCCGAAATTGTAACGGAAAAAATTTAAAGCAGTATCATGGTCCTATGCCTCAAAAAGGGACTGGAAATAATTTCAGTGACATGGAGCTTCAGGAGAAATCAAGAAATGGTTCTCGGGGAGTCTGCTCTACTGCTAAATGTGATGAAGGAAATAATCCACATGAACCATCACTGGTTGAGAATAAAGCTGAAGCTTTGTCAGATGCCAACGAAAATACCCAGTCAAATTATGAAGAGAGGGGGTCGGGAGAAAATGACGTTCCCAAACTTCTGGCTTCAAGTGAAGAGGGCAATGAGACCAGTGAAAGACATGGTGAAGAAGATGAAATGAACTCGAGTTTGGATAAGGGCACTGATGGAATCATGGAAAGTAATGATAGAAAACATATTTTGATATCAGATGACAAGGAAAATGTCAGTGAAACCATGGAGAGCGACAACAAGGAAAATGCTTCAGCCTCTGACGATAACAGGTGAGTAAACTCATATCAATAATTCTATAAGTCTTTCTAGGATGTTGTTAGATATTTTTGGTCATCAGTTATCCATGAATTTTGGAGTTGCAGAGACATGGATCTTAATACCGGCCACTTGAAAAGACAAACCCTTGGCAAGCATGAGAGTGTGAAGAGCACACAAATGGTAATTTTTTTATTAGGAATTTGAACTTCTCTCTCTTCTTTTTTTTTTTTGGTTTCTGTTTTTGATTTCTTTGTGAATATGGAAATGATTCAGATAGCCAAAGCAATGAGGAAGCCATCTAAAAAGAACTTCGTTACTGACGCTACTGGTGTTCAAGGACTGAAACATGGAAAGCCTAAGCCTACAAATCCCAAGCCTTTTCGGCTAAGAACTGATGTATGTAATTTATTACCTATCTAAGTCTATAAATAGTAATCTTTTAATTGAATCTGAGAATATTTAATTTATATATAGGAAAGAGGGATTCTTAAGGAAGCAACCTTGGAGAAGAAGATTCACGCTTCTCCTCTGAAAGAAATCATGTCAGTTACGAGGTTCCCAGGAGGAAGTTTACAGAAAAAACAGAAGGGATTGCTAGTGAGTTTTCATTTAATTTACAGAAAACAACAGGGTGCATTGGCTCGTTTAGCTGTCAGCACTGGTTCAAGTAGACTGAGAATATGATTCTGATTGCAGAGAAATGACAAGAGCCTTGAACAAACTGAATTAGCTAATGATGCTCAGAAAGCATGTGAAAAGGAAAGAAACACAACACAGAAGGAACAACACGTAAGGCTATCTACTTTTGAAGCGTAAAAAAAAAAAACATTTAGGCTTGGTTTTCCATGGTTGTTTACATTGGCTCAAGCCTCATATTATGACACCTTTTTGTAGCAAAATCAGGCTTCCATCTTGAAGAACTCCAAAGAAAAAGTGAGACGAAAATTATCTTCAGCTCCACAGAGACATACAGTTTCGTCCCAACAGAAGCTTGTGTCTCCACTGAAGAAATATAGTCATTGTAAGACAACAGCTCAAGATTTGGGGAATACCTTGAAAAGGGCCAAATCACCATTTGTGAGAAATGTCGTGAGACCACAAGAGTGAGTTTCTGCTATTTTAACAAGTTATTTTAATACAGGAAGCGTTTTTTCATTAATAAAATAAGCTACTCTGCTCTTGCAGGACCTCATCGACTACAAAAGAAACACTCCCTATTACGTTACCTGGTCAACTAGGTGTGATAAAGGAAGAATCACCAGAAATCTTGTTGAGACCCAAAGAAGTTGCAAAGCCTAGCAAAAGCAGTGCTTCCCCAGAAACCAAAGCTTCTGCTGTCCCCAGGCAATCACTACAGGGGAGGAGGAGGTCCACAACTATTCCAAAGGAACCGAATTTCCATACCATCCACACGCCAAAGAGCTGCACACGAAGAGTGGCTTAAGTTATTTTCAAGGAAAACACTCCAGTTTGTGCACTATCTTGTCGCTGTTCAATTCATCCATTGAAGTATTTCTTCTGCTTAAACTGTTCGAGCAATTCTTTGTTGTTGTTGTTGTCGTCTACATATTGTATTCTTATAGCCAATGAGAGATCTCGTTCCTGTTCCATTCAATCAAAGCAATGCGAGCGTGTTCCTTCTAAAGGTCCTATATTCTCAGTTTTTATTTAAACATATTGAGTGTTATAGCTGAGTTGCTGTATTGTCTAATTAACCATCAGAGTACAATTTTTGCCAACGTTTTGTTTTGTCCTGCTCTCTCTCTCTCACTATTTTCTCATATAGTAAGCAAGCCTCTGCTCTATTTCGATTATTGGTTGTGTTGACATGATAGGACGAAAATTGTGTATAATTTCATGCTTTTAGATTTCTTGGGAGGAAGCAACACTGCATCATCTTAACAGTAGAAAAGATGCACTGTTCATTCCCATTGCATCACATTTGAGAGTTAGGGGTAGTGCTGGTATTATGATTTGTTTAAATGTGACAATTTTGGAAAAGAAATATTTCACAATAAAAAAAATAAAAATGCTATGTCCTTTCTTTTTTTAGAGCCAGAATTTATCTAGAAGTAGGTTTAGAGGAAAGAAAAAAAAAAGATTTTCTCTAGCTTTCTTCTCTAGAAAAAATTTAGAGGGATCAAATCAATACTTATTTATAAATCTTTTTATAAAAAAAATAAATAATAAAAAAGTCATATTTAAATTCATAAAAATATATAAAAAAAATTATAATTATTCCTCAAGCACGCTAATTTTATTTTTTTTATGTCCCTTGCCCTAACACAATTCAAAGTTTAAACACTACCTAATGACTACGGGTGCATAGCGAACAATAGTTGTGTCCTCGTGATATGATGTGGAGTCGGATTAAAAAACAAATGATGTTCAAATGTGAAGAATAATATGTCATTTAAGTTGTAGACTGTATTAAATAGATTAGTTTTATTTTAATTAGATTATATAAAAAATAAATAATAATAGTAGATGAATCAAATAAAAAAAAATCACAATATCTTCAAAAAAAATTAAAATTTTAAAAGAAATGGTGCAACTTAATTCATGATTCATTAAATATAAAACGAAATTGAAAATATGTTGAAATTTCACAAAAAAAATAAAAAATAAAAAATAAATTAAATTAAATATTTCAATAAATTAAAGAAAAACTTTGAAATTGTACACGGAAACATGATTTTCAAGAGTGAAAAAAAAAGGTTCACCGACATTACATCATCACATCAACACTGCCACACACACAGCTCCCCTAAAACAAAGGAACATAACACTATAAACCAATAGGTTGTGGCTCAGTGGTTGTTGGGGCAGCTCTTCTTCCTTCGAACTTCGGTTCGAGTCCCAGTGGAGTGGAGCTGGAGAGTTTGTTCCCTTCTTATCTCTATTGGGTCCTTCTTGTGCGGTATGCCTGTCACCCCCGCGGTGCCTTACCTGCTTACTGGGCTTGCAGGATGTTCAGTGGGCCGTGGGATTAGTCATGGTACGCGCAAGCTAGCCCAGACACTCACGTTAATCAAAAAAAAAAAACATAACACTATAAGAGTTGATGTTTGGTTAATGAAGACTTTATATTTGCCATTATTTTATATTTTTTAATAATACTTTAGACTTATTGAAATACTAAATCTAACCAAATAATACTAAAAAGCTCTTTGAAATTAATTTACAAAAAAAAAAATCAAAGTATTTTTACAGTTCATTATGCTTTTAAAATAAAATAAAATAAAAACTTATTTATAGTTGATTAATTTAGTAATAACTATCACATAAGAAAACTTCATTTACCTCCGGTAACCAGTTTAATAATTGTTTTACAAGAAATATAAAATCATCATTCTACTAATTCCAGTAAACAGTGCCTCTTAGTTTGCATGAACATTGTTTTTCGAAGCAGTATGAGTTTCGGTTAATTTGGCTAATGTAACGAGGACAATATAGACGACAGTGCTTTAACCTTGGACTACATGTCCTTTGTTCAGCGTATCATTTTATTATTTGTATGCTGCAACATCATATGACGAAAGTACCCTGATTGTAGATTCCAAGTGACAGCAGTACCCTCAAAAGTGACATATTGAACCCTAACCTTTTGTCAGAATTCCCAAATTAATTTTCCACTTATCCTCTTGTCTCTGAACTCTTATCTTGTCCGTAGAAAAATCTGATTATGGGACTGTGTTTCTAAATCCAAGGTAAAGACATGCCCACTCGTAACACTTATATGATTCCATCCATCTTAAGGTTTATCTTTTCTCTTCCTGCTCTCCTTGAGGTCTTATTAAACCTTTGTTCTTGTGGATCTAAAACGAATTCCTTACATGAAGTTTATTTGTTTTTACTTATGTAACTTCTAATCATCTTGTTTAAGTACTTTATGCTTCTGGGTTTGTCTTGTAATTGTGCTTTAGATAGGTTTTTGTTTGTTTGGTGAATATAGAGAAGTTGCTCTAGTCTAGTAAAAAACGGTGCCTTGGTGGCAAAATAGGAGTGCCCATTTCGGTTTTTCTTGTTTTTCTTTTCGTCTTGCTTCACTAGCTTGAAATGAATTTACAAGTAAAGTTAGGTGTTATCGTATATCAGTGGTAATGATTTTCTCTCTTTTTTTTCCTCTCTTTTTGGAAAGGGTTGAAAGTTGGATTATGATATACAAGCCAAAAATTTATAGTCCCATGGTTAAGACTCCTTTGTTTTTTAAATTTTATTTTCCTTCGAATTAATATTTTTTAAGTGTTTTTAAATATTCTAATATCAAAAATAAATTTTAAAAAATAAAAAAACACTATAGCGAAAAGTTTTTTAAGAAGAAACCGTTACTACAATGACAGATGGGCTCTTAGTATCATATTGCATAAGTGTTTTATCAGAAAAGTAGTGTATTTTCCCCGGAGATATTCTTGCTAAATTAAACTGTGAACTTTTAGGTCTCAGCATATAAAAGAAGATGCTTGGGAGGATTTATCCTTCCAAAAGAAACCAAGTGAATGAAACATTTCTAATAACAGATGCAGCGAGATCTTCTAAGAACAAAATGTGATAGCGGTAGGGATTTCGGTTTTTGCAGAGAGGCAGCAGTGCCATTTTGTTTTTAAACATAATATTAATAGCATTAAGGTCACAGTAAATTGCTTCTGTTAGGATGATGAATATAATATTTGGTTGTATTGATCTGTTATTGGGTCCTGAGTTTTCCTATGAATATAATCCGTATACATTTACAAGTTATGGTTTTTATTTCCCTTTGGGATATTCCATGTTGTTTAAAGATCACTTTTTTGACATTTGTCTGATAGAAGCATTTAAAGATTGGCTTATGTTCCAAATAATTGGATAGCTAAACGTTAGCATAAAAGATGGTAACATTTAGCTATTGAAACTTGAATGTTCCTTTCGACTTTACGTTGGACAATGTCAGTTTTTGTGTATCACAGTGAATGATTTTCTTCTTTCAAACCTCCAAATCTGTACATGTATTAGTATTAACTTTTGCACCAATACTTTGTGTTACAATTCATTTGCCTTGTGCTCTTGTATGTTTTTCCTTGATTTAAAGTAATGGTTTATGTGATAGCATTTTAAATATGATCTTTTGCCTCTTGCAGGCTTTTTCTGGAATGGTCAATTCTTAATGGAGCTCAGTTTGGATGCGAATAGTCGAACTCCCATCCACTGATAATGGTGGTGTTCACAATCACATGTCTAGTGAAGGTTAAAATAATCTATCCTTTTGTTGAAAGGGCGGGGTTCTGAATCTGTCTTGGTTTTCACATGGAGAACCACACTTTTGTTGTTGGTCAAGAGTTTCCTGATGTCAAGGCTTTTCGGAATGCTATTAAAGAAGCAGCAATTGCACAACACTTTGAACTTCGTATCATCAAAAGTGACCTGATTCGATACTTTGCAAAGTGTGCTTCAGAAGGTTGTCCATGGCGTATTCGTGCAGTTAAGCTTCCTAATGTCCCGACCTTCACAGTAAGAAGCCTTGAAGGTACACATACTTGTGGTAGAAATGCACAAAATGGCCATCATCAGGCTTCTGTAGATTGGATTGTGAGCTTTATAGAGGAACGACTGCGGAATAATACCAATTACAAACCAAAGGATATATTACATGACATCCACCAGCAGTATGGGATAACTATTCCATATAAGCAAGCCTGGCGTGCCAAAGAACGGGGTCTTGCAGCAATTTATGGCTCTTCTGAGGAAGGATACTGCCTGCTTCCTTCATACTGTGAGCAAATAAAGAGAACTAACCCTGGAAGTGTTGCAGAAGTGTTCACCACTGGTGCAGATAATCGGTTTCACAGGCTCTTCATTTCTTTTTTCGGATCCATAAATGGGTTCTTAAATGGGTGCCTGCCTATTGTTGGGCTTGGTGGAATCCAACTCAAGAGCAAATACCTTGGTACCTTACTTTCAGCGACATCTTTTGATGCTGATGGCGGGCTATTTCCACTTGCATTTGGAGTTGTTGATGTGGAAAATGATGAGAGCTGGATGTGGTTCTTGTCAGAATTGCAGAAGGCATTGGAGATGAACACTGAAAATATGCCACGGCTCACATTTTTGTGTGATGGACAAAAAGGCATTGTAGATGCAGTAAGAAGAAAATTCCCAAGTTCTTCTCATGCATTTTGCTTGCGCCACTTGAGTGAAAGCATTGGTAAAGAATTCAAGAACTCAAGGCTTGTCCATCTTTTGTGGAAAGCTGCATACGCTGCCACTACCATTCATTTTAAAGAAAAAATGCTTGAAATTTCAGAGGTTTCTTCTGCAGCTGCCAAGTGGTTGCAACAGTTTCCTCCCTCGCGCTGGGCTTTGGTTTATTTTGAAGGAACACGGTATGGCCATCTCTCTTCAAATATTGATGAATTTAATAGATGGATTCTGGAAGCTCGGGAGCTGCCTATTATCCAGGTGATTGAGAGAATCCACAGTAAACTCATGGCTGAGTTTCAGGATCGGCAGATGAAGAGTAATTCATGGTTTTCTGTTCTTGCTCCCTCTGCCGAGAAACGTATGATTGAGGCCATTAATCATGCATCAGCATACCAAGTCCTTCGATCTGATGAAGTGGAATTTGAGGTTCTGTCAGCAGAGCGCTCAGACATTGTGAATATTGGGACGCATAGTTGTTCCTGCCGTGGTTGGCAGCTTTATGGAATACCATGTTCACATGCTGTCGCAGCCCTTGTTTCATGCCGGAAAGATGTATATTCCTTTACAGAGAAGTGTTTTACCATTGCTGGTTATCGCGAAGCATATGCAGAAACTATACATCCCATCCCTGAAAGAATTGAGTGGAGAAAGATTAGTGAGGCTCCTATGGATGATGATGATGATGATGATGATGCTCAAGTTGTCAGGCCACCCAAGTTTCGTCGGCCACCAGGACGCCCAGAAAAGAAACGAATATGCGTAGAGGACGACCTTAATCGTGAAAAACATACTGTGCATTGTAGTAGGTGTAACCAAACTGGCCATTATAAAACAACATGCAAGGCAGAGACTATGAACAGTATTGAACAGTTTTAGGTAAACTAACTTTGTACCTTACAGCTCCCCTGAGCTAGTTATGTTGAGTAGAGTAGCGTTGCTATGCTCAAGTCCCAACTGTCATTTAGTATCTGTAAAATAGGAAACCTGTCATGTCACTAAAAATGTACACGTGTCATCCAAATTATGTAATTTAGCCTTTTTAGGAAATGACTAGTCACCTCACCCCTTCTTCGCTTCGCTTCTAGTTAGATTAAAATGTTAATATATAATGCACAGAACAATATGCAAGCGTTATCAATTTATTTTATCATCAAAAAATGTGAAATGTAAACCGAAAATTCAATGTGTTTAATGTAATAAAATAAATTAATAATTATATACATCATTTAACATTACAAATAATAATACAAAATAATAATCTATCATGTACTGAAACAAAATTTGTATCTCTCTAATTCAAACTTTATTTTTTATTAATATATTTTCTCGATTATTTTATTAAGAACATGTTTTTTAATTACTGATACTATTTTTAAAATAAAAATGTCATGATCAAAATAAAAACTTCTACCATAGCACTACCCATGTATTTGCTGTGGTTTTATCAACTTGATGTGTAAAAATTTGCATTGCTAACATCGCTAGAAGGCTGTCTTGGTGGCTTCCCCTGCTTTATGGAGATCTTCTCCTTTCGAGAGTCCGAGCTTGTTGTGAGCGGGCTTGCCGTTTTTTCAGAAAATATTCTGCCTTGGTGGTCTAACCAAGCTGAGTGACATTAAAGAAGTTTGCAGGCTCCCGTCAATGCCAAGATTGGAAAAAGAAATCAACCATTCTGTATTTCCCTCTACTATTCTATTTTAGTCAACTTGAGAAACACACTACGGGCTTTGAATAGCTAGCTACTAGCTTAATTCTTTGGATGACGAAAATATCTAATTTTGGCGAGGACTACTGGCATTTATTTTTCGTTTTCCAATTCCAGTTAAAAAGAACTTATCTGCGAGGTGGGGCGTCACGTACTGTGTGTTTGTCTGCTAGCTGTCCAGTACATGCATGCCCTGTTTATGGACAAAATGCAGCCGCGTCCATCTACCGATCTTCGTCAGTTGAACAGCCAATAGACAACGAGAAATTGATCATAAAAGTGCGCACGAGCCTTGGCAGCCCATGGTGCTAGAAACACGCCTTGATAATTGTTATTTTCACTCCCTTCCCGCATCAATTCAAGCTCTAGTTTCATCCTACTGATACACCTCAATATTTTGGCGCCCAAAAATAAGCTTAACAATTTGTTACAATTTCAAGATGAGGGTCAGCCATGAAAGACAGAATCTAGACCTCCCTAGAAAGTAAAACTGCTACATGGTTTGCATAGAATTCAACCATAAATGACTAGTATCACCAGATAAATAAACCACACAATGGAGGCAGCTGCATGTATCCTTGTCAAAAGGGAGGCAAGGGACACAATACATGTTGCTTCAATTGTAAAGCTGCTTGAATCTTCTGCAGGCTTCTAAGACATTTTCCCTGTGGCCAAAAGCACTGACTCTGACAAAACCTTCACCACCAGGTCCAAAACCACTCCCAGGTGTGGTAACTACATGAGTTTTCTCAAGAATTTCACTGAAAACATCCCACGAGCTTTGGCCAGGGAAGTGAACCCACACATAGGGGGCATTCTTTCCTCCATATACATTAAAACCGAGCGAATTAAATGTATCCATTATAATGTTGGTGTTTTCTTTATAGAATCCAATCACCTCACTCATTGCCTGCAAGGAAATCAAACGGTTAAGAGTTTATTCTTGGTTTCATACAGCATTCGCAAAACACAATTCCCGAGTTAGAAAACAGTGGGCTATACTACCCCAAAAAGAAAACGCACTGACCTTAAGGCCTTCAGGTGAAAGGCAAGCCCGACCACCAGCTTGGCAAATGTTGGATGCCCCATTAAAGCTCGTGCAAACAACACGGTTGAAATCCTTTACAACTGGGAACCCATCAGAATATAGAAGCTGTTTTGGAACAACAGTCCACCCCAGACGAACTCCAGTAAACCCAGCATACTTACTAAAAGATGATGTCTCCAAAGCAACCTGCAATTAGTTTGGGAACTACCACATCACAAACATGCATCACTAAAGAGGGTCCAAGGACTCCTCCAGCTCAGAGAAAAATGATTGACAGCCAACATCAAAAATGTAAGAAGCAATACTCTAAATGCCAATCAAAGAATGATATTGCATGATCAGATTATCAGAGTTTTGAACAGTCCACAATTTATATCCATGTTATGTAACAGATACACTGTGTCCACAGGAATTGAAGTGAAAAAAAAATCATGCAGGTTCAGACATGTCAGTTCTAACTTTTATGAAATCTTTAAAACAATAATGTCATTAGAAACACAGTTTCTACAAAGGCATTTTAAACTAAGAATGGTTCGTGAATGCCTCCTTGGTCCAAAAACATTTGAAAGAAACAGGGAATTTCAGGTAATAGAATACTTCACATCCAATGGATTAAAGCCATTTTTACAGTCAATTGAACATTTATAATTCATGAATAGAAGGAAAATAACAAAATTTACCATAAATGAGTTTTACTAAGAAAAGGCAGGAACTTTTACCAAGAGAACAACAAGCAAAGCAAGATTGATATATTGTGGGCTACCTCTTTGGCTCCTGGAATTTCAAATATGGATCGTGGGTTATCATCAGACATGTACATGGCATATGCTGAATCATAGACAATGATTGATCCATTGTCCTTTGCAAATTGTACTAGTCGGGTCAGTTGCTCCCTTGTTGCAGCAGAACCAGTAGGATTGTTCGGTGAACAGAAAAATATGATATCCGTTCGAGAAACTTTGGATAAATCAGGAAAAAAACCATTCTCTGGAGTGCACCTCATGTATTCAATCTTACTGTACTTCTCAACGTCTTTCTGAAACTGTCCAGTCTGGCCCATGATGACACTAGAATCGACATAAGCCTGCACATAATTAGATGGTAATCAACAGAAAGTTATCCAGGAATGTCTTGTATCTTCTTCTTCCTTTTCATTGAATGTGTGGATGTTAAACACAATTGAATCATCGAGTAGCCTATCACAATGGACACATTACATTCTTTAAGGTTCGGTTAAGTATAAAGTAATGCTCTTTTCTCTTTCTCACAATCAAACTTTTCCACTAAACACCAAGCACAACCAAATATGCAACATAAGGAATCAATAAAGTCTTTAGCAGAACATCAATACAATAGGGTTCCCCAAACCAAACTAAGGAGGTTTTAATTTAACCATCTAAAGTTGAACTAAGAAAAGCCCCACAATAATGTTCCCTCCACACTAGCCAGGAAAAGAAAAGTTGGAATGAAGTGCTGCAGTGGCATACTAAAAGGTCTGACTATAATTATCACAATAAGGATCCACAAAGCATCACAAATAAATACTGCATAATTTAGGAACATGTGCAAGGAGAAGGTGTTGAAAATGGGGGAGAGGGGTGTGAAGGATGTGCTACAAATTTCAAATTTCACTACCAGTTTATAGAAACATAAATTACCGGGTATGATGGATCTTGCACTGCCATGGTTACATTTGCCCCAAATACCATCTGAAAGAATATTCAGTCAGGCAGAAGCAAGTCAATTATGATGAAGTTTGCATATAACTAAAGCCAAGAAAATGCATACAAGGGCATATCAAGAAGAAAGACAAAGAAGCAGGATATAAAATAAAGAAGAAGAAAAAAACATAACAATGAAAGATAAAATCAAACCTGGAGGCGAGATATGTCACATTTGGCACCATCAGAGACAAATATATCATCCTCCTCGATCCCAAGACCTGCATAAAATGTTGAAGCAATTGCAGTTCTCAAAGGCTGCACGGATTAACAATTTGTGTTACTCTTAACTGTCACAAGGCTTGATGTCAGAGAAAAGAGACCACATAATAAACCTCATAAAAACTAGAACAGTTGAATAGTTTATCTTTTCTTGTTCAAGACCATGCCGGAAGCAATGCATTCAGAGCAAAACACATGGCACCTAAAAATTACCATACAAATGGGAATGATTATTTTTATAAGAAATCTTATTGTCATTTAAAAAGGATTTCTAACATTTCATCTACAAAAAAAAAAGTGGGTGATTATAGATAAAAAAAAATGCAAAACATCTCACCAAAATCCATCAAAAATGCTCAAAACTATCAAACACCTGAAATTACAGCAAAATGAAAATAGTGTGTTTGGTTATAATGCTCACATACTTTTTCACCTTGTTCAGGTCCATAACCACTGTAACCCTCCAAAGTAGACAGTGCTTCTGCTCTCTGCCAACAATTAGAAAAGAAAAGAAAATTCAGATACATGGACAGACAGCAAATGCTTAAAAGAAAAACATTAGCAATACTGTTTTCATATTATGTAACAGAAACAGTTGAATTAAAAGCTAGACACACATACACATCTATTAGCTCAAGATGGTTCTTTCAGTAGATGGTTAATGCAAGAAAAAATAATAAAAAAAAGCAGACTAGGTTTTCGATACAGACCTCAATCGTAAACCATAAAACAATCATTAATAATAAAAGCTATTTACGTTAAACAAAAATAAGCCTTACCTTTGCTATTGCAGAAGTTATAACTTCTGGGATAGGTTCTGTAGAGTCACCAATTCCAAGGCTTATCACTTTTGCATCAGGGTATTTCAGCATGTGCGCATTCCTCCTTCGAGCAACCTATTATTATTTTTACAGCACAGACATAGAAAACACAAAGAAAGATAGCATCATTTTGAATTTTTTTCCGATTCCATACCAAAAATAAACGCCTCTATTTTCTCTGCTCGAAATTTATCAGTATTTTGAGGAGAATTAATCACAAACCTCTGGAAATAAGTAACCAGCTTGAAGCTTTGCAATATTTGCATTGCGGGAGACTTGTGTTTTGTAAACTTCACAAAAAGAATGAAATAAAAACATAAAAATAAAATAAAATCCAGCACGGAAAGAAAGAAAGAAAGTTTAGAAAACCAAAACGCACCGGTTTTCTGTTCTTGAGGAGCAGCGGCACACGTGCAAATAGAAGGCGTTTTCGACGCGAACGAAACATTCTGGTTTCTGTACAGAGAGAGAGTTCGAGGTGAAAAGGGATTAAGAAACCGAAACACAAACACAAATGCCGAATCAAGATGGTAAGACCAGTCGAGTACCTAGCTTTGAAGGCAATAGGTGCGGCTAAAAAGGCAGAGGAAGAAGAAGAAATCGAAGTCGATAAAAGTTGAGTCGGCGACATTTTTCGCTTTTTCACCGCAGCTCCCAGGTTTTGAGAGCAGAGCACGGAAGTGACGGTGCTTGTATTTTGAAGGAAGCTGCCCTAAAGGTTTTCTTCCTTTCATTTATTCGTTTTTCTATTCCTTTATTAAATTAAATAAATTAAAATCAAAATCAAATTAAATAAAAGAAGATAAAGGAAAACTAAAATATCTATTATAGCGAACATGATCACGATGACTGATGACTGTTTAGATTTTTTTTTATTTTTTTATTAATTAATTAATTTTTTAAATATTTTTTATATTAAATTGTTTAAAGCCCTATTTGTTTACTGGAAAGTAGTTTTTTTTTGAAAAGTGAATTCCGAGAAAAGTGAATTCCGAGAAAGTATTTTTCGATATTTGGTAGTGTAATGAAAAATAAGTTAGAAAACATTTTCCAGTGTTTGGTTATGTCATGGAAAATGAGTTGGAAAATAACTTATTAATATTTGATTTTGCTCAAGTTTATTAAAATAATAAGAAACAAATCTTACAAATTAAAAAGTTGAATGAGAATGAAATTAAAAACAAATATAATTTCATAAATTATCTCAAATAAAATAAATAATAATCAAAATAATAGAGATTAAATCTAAATTTTTTAAAAAAAAATGAAAGATGAATAAATTAAAATAATAATAATCAACATTTCATGAATTATTTTAAATAAAATAAGTAACAATCAAAAGAATGAGGACCAAGTTTGATAGATAAAAAATTTCAATAAAAAATAATAAGGAAAAAGCAAATAACAATTATAAAAATAAGGATCAAAGTTAATATAAAAAAAAAATTGAAAAATAAATATTCAAAACAAAATATATATAGCAATCAAAAGTTTGAGGATCAAATTTGATACAATCAGCAAATAATGACATTTTTAAATTTTGCACAACTTTCGAAAAGTGTTTTCCACCCAAATTTTTCAGGAAAACACTTTCTTGAAAACCAAGCTAAATTTTTCTTTTACTATAAAGTGTTTTCCGTTAACCAACTTTCCTAATGGCAAACAAACACAAGAAAGTTTGGAAAGTGATTTCCCGAAAACCACTTTCTGAAAAATAAACACAGTTAAAAGAGAAAACACTTTCTTGAAAACCAAGTCAAATTTTTCTTTGACTGAAAAGCTTTTTCCATTTACTATAAAATATTTTCTATTAACCAGTTTTTTCTAATGACAAACAAACACAGAAAAATTTAAAAAATGATTTCCTGAATATTACTCTTCTAGAAACAAACATGGTCTAGAATTAATTTTAATGGTTTATTTAGGTTATTTTAATAATTTGTTATGGTGAACTTGATATTCAATATTGAATCCTTTTATCATTAAAAAGTAAATTTAATATAAATTGATGATAAAATTAAATTTTATTTTATTATTACAAAATTATCTAAACTATAAATGTAAATAAATTTAGAATTTATTTAGTAGTGATGACGGTTCAAAATATTTTTTATTTAAAAATATATCAAATTAAAAAAATATATTTTTAAAAAAATATTTTTAATATTAGAATATTAAAAAGAATTAAAAACATTTAAAAATTTATTAAAATATATATATCCTTGGAGCCTCTTTTTTTTTTTTTTAGCCGGCTCATGAACTGGACAGGAGAAATGGCTGTCAACAAATTTAGCCCGTTATTTAGCCAACCTAGGTATCAAAAAGAAGAGATTACTAGAGCGTGTAACTCACGCGCTAACGGTGGGGGAGACCGCTATAATTGTGGTGGCGCATGTCTCTTTCTCCAAGCTCCTGAGATGGTCTTCACTGATGTTGTTAGGGCTTAGGATTGTCTCGACAGTGGCATTCTTGTGAGGTAGCGTGTGTTGGTGCGCCAGGATCTCGTGTGACTTTGACTACTAACTTCTCCCATTGGTTTCCGCATCTAACACTCTTCGAAAAGGAAAAAACAGATGTTAATTTTTATTTATTTTTTGGTTGTTGAATTTGTTGTACATTTTTTTTTATTGTTATTTTTAGCAACGCCATTTAATATTAATTGATTGAAAATGATTAATATTATACTTTTTTATTATTAATAAGTCCTTCTAATCTTATAACTTAAATTTAATATTTGATGAGTTGACCCAAATTATTTAATTTATTTATTTTTATTTTCTTATATTAATTGATTTTTTTTTTTATTATTTTGCACTAAGGATGTTGGAAATTAGATTTTGTATTTGTTTTTATTTACTTTGTATGGTGATGTTTTGTTCTTGTGATCTAAATCGTGTATTTGGTACGTCAATAATCTTTATTGACTCGTGTTTTTTTTTATTTTTTTATATTGAATAATTTTTATTTTTTAATATTTTAATGATTGGCACGTGTTTATATATGTTTTCTTCTTAAGTTAATTGAAAACATATCCATTTAATTTTAACCTTGATATCATATAAAACTAGAAATATCTTCACAACATTACATGCTTTTTTTTTCAAGCCATCATAAGTATTTTTTATTTATTTTAATTCATGCTATCATGATTGTTTATTTTTATTATTGTATAATTGAATAAAGCAAATTTATTGAACATGACAAAGTCTACGACCAAGTCGTGGATTTTTACTGTTTCCGAAAAAAACATGTTAGAAATGCTTTATCATTTTATTCTCTTTTTTTTTTTGCTGTAAATTTCTTGTTATGATCTAGCTCGCGGGGTAGCATAAGCTACCAATCTATTACAATAGGAATTGCACAAGTGACATTTTCTATAGAAACAAGTGGCGGGCCCGCATGCTGGCTGTTCATGATACGAGGCATGTTTTTCATTCGTGCATCTCTTTTAGTTTTTAGAATATCAACAACGTGCTCTAAAATAACCCGAGGTTAATATTATATTTGAGGTGTAGTTATGATTGTATTTTAAAATGTTTTTTATGTTAAAATAATTTAAAATCAATACATTAAAATTATCTAAAACACATAAATTTTTTTAATTTTTAACAAAATAAAATAATTTTTTTTTGAAATACAATTTGTACTACATTCCCAAATAATGTCATTAATGGTTCTTTATTGTTTATGTAAACATCATAGAATGTTAATATATTGTTTTAATCATCGTATACCGATCGTGTGTTGTGCATGAAGTGGCTAGCATGCATGAGACAATGTCAAGGTTACAAGGTCAAATCCAATTAAAGGTTATCATATTTATTAAATCATAATAAATGATATATCATCTATTTTTTTCATTTTCAATAACATAAGGAGGAAGCAATAGGCCCAGCCCCTCGTTTTTTTTTTTTTTTTGTTTTTATTAAGCTAAAAAAATCACGAGATTCACTAACTCTTCAAATGAGACATGGTTATTAAATACTATCATATATTTTTATTTAATAATTAATATATTTTTTTAAATAACAATACCAATAATAAATTATTTATGAAAATTCAATTGATTTTTTTTCTTATTATATTTTTAAATATATATCGAACATAATATTACCATAATTATTTTTAATTTTAGCTTTTAATCACATAAAACATGTATATACTATTTTAAGATTCTTTGCTAACTTACTTTAAAAATCATAAAATATATAGAAACAATGATTTTGGCTAGAAATATTGTACTGGTTAAGATAAACAATAAATATGTTAATATGAAAGTTTATCTTGAAAAAAAATAAAAACTACTGCATTTCTAGGTTTAATACTAACATCATTTTTTTTTCAAGACCTATATATTTTTATATTTTATAAAAAAAAATTAGATCCTCACAATAGATTTACAATCAAGGCATTTCAATTATACTTTTTAAATATTCTGATTTTTTTATTAAAAATTTTAAAATTAATATTTTATTATTATTTTGATATGCTAATATTAAAATTAAAATTTTTTATCTTAATATATGTTAAAGTAAAAATATTTTAAAACAATTAATTAAAAAAGCCAGCTGTTCTGGGACGTTTGAAAGTCAACGGCGAGATACTAAATATTGGCGTTACAAGGCCCAATGGTGTATGGGCCTTACTTCAAACCGGCCCCTACTCTATTAGCGAGAAAATTCTAGCTAGGCGACGCGTATATTTCTAATCTAACGGAAATATATGAAACAGGGAAATAATAAAATAAAACCTAGGGTTCCGGGTTTTCCTTGGAAATCCGAAGGCGTGAAAGGAGGGAGACTGGGAGAGCAAAGGCGACATTCTTTTTGCTCGACTGAGTTCGGATCTCTATTTCTCTCACAATTGCCTTTTCATTAAACCAATTCGGTAAGTTGTTGTCTTTTTAATGGCTTCAAGATTTGATTTTTCAGCTTTTGTTGCTTGATTGCTGAGAATATCGAGGAATACAAAAGAAACTTTAATTTTGCTGATTTTTGCCGTGTTAGACAATAACTTGTACTTTACTGAAAATCGGATAATTGGGTTAGTTTTCATTCCAATTTGTTTATTTCCTGTTATTAACGATTGTTTTGGACATAACAAAAAACTGAAATTTCCTGGTTGAGTTGTTAGAAACTAACTGAAATTAATGGTATTCAAAATTTTAAATTGTTTTCAAAGCAAAGGAAATACTGCAGTGTCTTTATAGCTCTTGTGGTGCAAAATCGGTTTAATTAACTAGCTTTAATTTAAAATTCGTTTTATATTTTCAATATGTGACAAGAAGCGTAATAAATCCACCCAGTTATTCATGGAACTGTACCTGCCTTTCAAGATTTCACTAGCCAGCTTGTTAGCTGATAGCTTAAGTAGAAAAACACGCAACTACTCGTAGCTGATTTGGCATTTGTGTTATCCATAGTTTTCCAATGAGGAATCACACTAACTTTTCGTGTCGTGTGCGTGAGTTAGGGCTTGCCCACTATACCAATCCAACCATAGCTATGAACCCAATACTTTGTTTGCATACATACTTAGTCACTGATCAATCTTTATTTTTCAAGCAATCATAGCAGGTATACGCGGATATGATGCAACATAATACTAACATGTACTATCTCGAACTTGTTACTGAACTGGTGCTTTGGAGCATGTTTTGCAGGTTTTAATGGATCTAGAGACTGAGAACAGAATAGCTGCAATTCTTATGAAAGAAGCAGCGGAATTGCGGCAGCGAGCTGAGAGGGAAGGCGTGCATGTTTACCTTGAACGGCCTAAAGTAAGAGCACGACCAAATTCTCGCTTCCTCACTGCAACTGTCCTTGGAGTGCAGCAAAGTCAGTGTTTAATTGCTTTTAGTTTTCAGCTTGTCATCCTTTGTGTTGATGCTTTAGTGCTATCAGATAAAAATGTGTGACTGTACACCGACTATTAGTAATAGTAATAGCATACCCTGCCGCAAGTCGTCATCTGGGTTCCATGAAAATATTTTTTTGTGAGTTGGCTGACCTTTTCTAATTGAAGTCTAGCTATGGAGATTAAAAAATGGATATGGAAACAGCATAAAGTTTACCCAGTTGTCTAAAGAATAAAGTTGTGCTTAATCATCTAACAGATTTTCTTCAGATAATCTCAAAACAAACCTTCTTTGGGATTCTTAGGTGGAACCCCATAGGATCATGGGATTAAAGGATAATGATTGGTTGGGTATTTGTGTACATATTCAACAATCTTTGTCTACCATATTTCAACATGTGAAAATTGACTTGCATAGTTAAAGATCCATGCGCACCCATTAAGGGATCCTTGCAAATTGTGTGCAATGTAATGATGTCCCTGTCTTTTACAGGGACTTGAAATGAGACCAATTATCTTTCTTTTCTTTTCTTTTTTATATATAAAAATGTCATCTATGTATGTATTTCTCTTCTCTTGATTTCATCACCGTTTTGTTAACAGACTTAGTATTGGCTTGATATTATGCCACTGATTTTTGTTTTGTCTTTCACTTTTGATTTTTAATTGATCTACTCTTTTCAGCAAATCGAGCTGTTGAACTGAATGAGATGTGGCGGGTCCGGGAAAAGGAGCTTGAGCTGGATGATAGGCTGAGAGGAAGATCAAGGTATGATGGTAACAGCAGCAAGAACCATAGGGATGTTGGTAATGTCTTTGGAAGTACAAGCCAAAGGCATTCTATAAATGAGAACGATACCAATATGCCATCCTCATCAAGCAAAATAGTAGGGAGCTCTTGTTCGAGGGAAGATGGAGGTTTAAGGGATGAAGAAGTAGATGAATTTTTGCACTCGAGGTCATTGGAAATTTTCTATCCACTTTCTCAAACTCATTTTATTCCTCAAATATCATTTGTAACTTTGTTCAAAATTTCCGAGGAAAAAAAAGAAAAGAAAAGCAAAACCTCGTTGGTTTGACGTGAATATTTTTGTTTATCACAGGGTTAAGCGAGGTCGAGGTGCTGTAGGTTCAAGGATGGATGATACAGGGCCTTACCTTGCTCCTTGCCCAGACCCTGACGAAAAGCTGTCCAGAAACTTGGATGCGAAGCAGCAGCGTGTTGTTTTTGGACCGGAGAAGCCTTCTTCGCTGAAATCTTATGAATCATCTGAAGAAGAGCTCGACAAAGATAGGCTTAAAAAGGAAAAGAAGGTTTGTTCAAAGAGCCGGGATAAGAAGCATTCTAGGAAGCACAGATCTAAAGAAAGGTCTAGAGATAAGAAAAGGAAGAGAGAGGATGAGAAAAGAAGTAAACACTAGTAAAGGCCCTGTTTGTACATCATTGTTCCCGTTAAAGATTAACAACTTTATTGTGACGAATATGTATGATAATTCTTGTTCGCGCACAGTGTTTGGTAATTATATCATAGATTGTTTTTTTTTTTTTTGGGAAATATATTAATTTTTTTTAATTAATTTAAAGCTAAAAAAATAATTCAAAATACAGTTGCATCACAGCTAAACGTGGCCTTTTCTCTAAGCAGAGCGGCTCCTCCTGTTCAGGTGTTCTCATCATCCAGATTTTTAATGTCTACCAGGCGCACGTTTAACAAAACACCGAATAAAATTAATTAGCCCTCTCCTAGACTCCTAGTATTATTAATAATATTACTATTATTATTGGCTACAACAAGGCCATTAATCTTGTTGGGGTTGTCAATGCATATTCCGGACAGTTTTTTCTGCATCCTTTTAACAGTAGAAAATCAAGATCGACACAGGTCTTTAGTGGAGAGGAAAGGAAATACGGCATCAACCATGTGATCGGAAAACTGCTAAATATTTTTTCAATATCGGAGGCGAGGCGAGGCGAGAGAGAGATTTTCGAGCTTGCAAGCAGCAAGCAACAACGGCGGAAAAGCCATACTCGTGTTTTTTGAATCTCGGGTAAATCTGTCGCCAACTAGTGGTTCCAATTGTCACCGTCAGATCACTTCAGGATCGCAGGCGCAGGTGCTTCCTAGGTGCATGGACATGCGGTTTTATCGATACATTTTTCATTTTTTGATGTCATAATGAAATTTAAATGCATATTGAAATATTGAAAAGATAATGTTTGTTTTCTATAAAACTTTTAAAAAATATATTAACTAATAAATTGTAAAAGAACTTTAATATTAATTAAAGATTAAAAGATTGAATTATTCTTCATCACATCAAAAAGTAAGCAAACATTAATATTTGATTCAATAACACAAATGATTTTTTAATTTTTATTATAAATATACGAAAATAAAAATTATCTCGAGCTCAAACGTCTCTTATATATATATATATATATATATATATATATATATATATATATATATAGATGCAAACAAGAGATTTCGATCATTGTACCATCTTTCATCTGGAACAACCTTTTCGTCATTGTCTATCCGGCAGTATATACTACAGCTCACCTAGGCAGTGTCATTCAAAATGATGATCTGTCTCATCAAAGATCTCCTCCTACATAGTTCATTGTGCAAATCAGATCACAGTATGAGGTAGTCTCTAGAAATTGTTGGAGGGAGATATATGTAATATGAATAGCAAAACGTAATGTTTACCTGTAAAAGCTCTTCAATGACATCTTCCATTGTTATTATGCCAACTGCTTCTTCTTCCTCAGGAAGCCTTGGGAGTGGATTGCCATTTATGTGCAAGATGTTTGAGTTCATGTCCTCTGTCCACTTCTTGCTCCTTGAGCCTCTAAATGAATTGTTGCCACTGTTGGGAAAGCTTTTCCACTTTTGAAGTGGTCTCTTGCTCTTCAAAGTCTTGTCCTTGGGAGGCTTTTCACCATCAATATTAACTTTAACTTCTTTCACCGGATCTGTTGCATACAAGAGACAGGAGAGTAATAATTATCAAATGATTTACATATCACAAAGACAGATGCTCTCCAAATTAGGTAGATTCTAGTGCAGCTTGGGACTACAAACAGAAGTGGATACCCATATGAATTGACACTTACTGTCACCAGCATTGCTTACAGGCTGCTCCTCTGGCTTTTTACACTGCCTTATAACAACTGCCATGTGGCTATGACCTTTCTGAAACTCATTCAATATATCATATAAAGGCAAAGTTTCTGGAACCCTACAACACAAACAGATAGAACCATCAGTCTGTAGGTAACAATGAACAGCATTTTGTTCTCCAGGAACAACTAAAAATATATCATGTACATAAATACAATCCTTGACCTAAAGGATACCTGGGAATCCTGCGTATAGTGACATTCTTTACAGGTACTTTATCTTCTGGTTGAATTGTCAACAAATTATTGGCCTAAAAGATCAGAATATCAAGAAAAAGTAATCAGAAGTTTCAGCCAATTAATTTAGCGAATGAACCCGGATCAGAAGATATGAAAGTAAAGGCAAGATATGATGGACAAATCAAGTGCCAAACAAAATCAATTAGCACAAGAGGTAGTCTTAATTGGTCACCCTTTATTGCAAAAACTATGCCTCATTTCCCCTAGCCATGCCTGTTCGCAGTTTGCCATGCTTTAGTTCTCAAAGCACTTGGCCCCCTTGTGGTTCATCCTATCTCTTTCTAGTGTCCATGTCAGGGGAATATGTTTCCACATAAATTGAAACATTATTTTTGGTGATTGCATAAAGAAAAAAAATGCAAATCACGGTTAAAACTTAAAAATGAACCTGTTAAGAGCTAAAGCTTGATTCCAAAATATTTACTAGAAAGTGAAGTTAGTCTTGGGAAAATACATTAGCTTTAAACAGAAAAGATAATAGAACAAGCCTCAAGGAACACCTAAAGACAGCATAAACAAAAGCAAACCATCATACAAGGGAAATGCCCATCAAAAAATAAATTCATGCAGATTGAAAGCCTATCACAGATGCCACGGTCCACGGGTCCTCAAAAGGAGAATTTGAAGGAAGGCACACTCTTCTTAGAGACAATCTGAAAGCTATGTTATAATGAAACATTTTTTTTTATTTTAAACTGCAGAAAATCTCATAGCTAAAAGGCCATTGACACGGTTCTCTGTCATATTTGATTTTTAATTTTGTTTGCACATCATATAAATTACAAACCAATTAAGGATACACGAATCACTTGAGTGAGAGCACAAAGAGTTGGCACAAAAGATAACCAATAAAAGCTAAACGTTGGCAAACAAAAGAAGATTATTAGTATACCACATTATTCAACCAATGCTAGTTCGTAAAGACAACATTCTAAGTATATGAAGAAAAGAAAGATCTCTTTCATTGTTGCTGAGTATGTTAATATCATCAATTTACCAGAATTAGTCCAATTATGTTTGTAGGCTGCTCATAATAAACTGGCACTCTGCTATGCCCTTTCTCCAATATCAAACTCATCAACTCCCTGTACATGAAAAATATACAACGCAGCAAATCACAATGAATGTCATGCAACAGCAGTGATTTTTCAGTTTACCCTTTTGAGCACCACACCTGTCAAGTTTGTCATTAATGTCAATAGCAAAAGTTTCAGATATAGGGGTCATGGCATCAATAGCTGTTTTCTCAGTGAGCTCAAGTGCTCCAGCAATAATTGTTGTCTCATCATGAGTTAGTTCTCCACCTTTTCCAGCCTAATAAACATCACTGACAGTGTTACAAAGCTAATGGAAGATATGAGAGAAAAAAAGGGTAGCAGACAACAGAATCTGTACATGCGTTATAAGCAATAGAAAATTTTTAATACAGGTAGACAATTGCACATATTGATGGCTTGATAGGCAGATTTAATGACTACAAACAAGAACCATGAAAAGAAGCATGCAGATAAGCTGCATGGCGATAAATACAAGTACACACACAGACAAGTAGACGATAAAGCATAACATTCTGCTCTACGATGTGTAATTCTCAAAGGTACTAAACACACCTCGTTACCATGCAAATTTACAAGTGTTTTCAACTCAGCTCTGCGAAAAAGAGCAACATGACCATGTCCCAGCAGATAGTCCAGGAGCTGAAAATATCACATAAACATGAATAGTCACTCTAGTGTTTAGGAGGGTTCAACCACACGCAAGCTTTAACCAACACACGTGTCACCTTGCTTATCGGATAGGCAACAGGAAAACAGATCCAAACAAGAAGACGGACAAACGGGGCCACTGTTGCACCAATTGCCAAACCATATCGGGAACAAACAGATTGTGGTAAAATCTGCATATCCAAATAAAAGAACAATCAGAAGGCCCGTAAACCATACTGCCATTCACACCATCTTAAAAATGTAATTATAGATGAAACTCTAGAAGAATCAGGCTTGTATAAGTCCATCATTCCCAAGAAGCATCTCTTGTCAGAAAAACTGGCAACGGCAGAATGCCTGTATATTCAGCAACAGTGAAAGAACTAGGTCCCAAAACAGAGAGGATCATCACAAAACCCGTAGTCAAAAAGCATTAATTTTCAAGTAGCATATCGAAAACAAGCCAAACTAGTAAACCTCTGCTTCCACGGTTCTACTGTACATCTACCCACAATTCCTGAGTGCTTTAAAAAAACTAATAAAAATGCACAAATCAATATGGATGCCTCACCTCGCCAAATAGAAGAATCAGAGTTACTGAAATTACAATAGCAACCCCAGCTGTAACCAGACTATCAAGAAAAATTGGAAGTGCCTGACAAAGTAAAACAAAAAAGACATTCGATTAGAAAAATAATAACCAATGCTTATTAATTACGTCTCTACAGAACATACCTCCATAGCACTAGCGTTGCATATAAGGAGCGTGCAAAGCAACAAATGCTGGTTTTTAACCACTGGCAATATTTTCGCTGTTTATGACAAGCAACAGGCAATAATAAAACCCAGTCATGAAATCTCTTATAGGCTATGATTTCAATTACTCGTTCTGCAACTACCAAAGGCCTACAACTACAAATGAAATATTTTCATTCAATAAAACAATTTAATTGTTTTTTTTAATAAATAAAATAAATAAATTGTTTGTTTATATTCAGCGGTATAAGGTTACTATCACCCAGCTGGAGTTTATTATTCATGAACCTTCTTAAAAAGTTATCGAGGCATAAAAGCCAAATCTACATGGCAGGCTAGCTAATAACCATTATGAAACACTTAATAAGTCTTGAAACTAATTATCACTTCCCTAAGTCCCGCACGACAAAACTCCAATTTTCTCACTATCCAAACAGAACTTAAACGGTCTAAATAAGGCTCTTTTTTTTTTTAAAAAAAAGAAAGTAGCATAAACGTTGTACCTGCGTATTTTCGATTTTTTGGAGTACCGGATTTAGCAAGAACTTCAAGATCGACGATACTCATAGACATAAGGCCCAGAGTAAGGCCAGACATCAGTCCAGCGAACAACACGAGCAAAACTATTATCACAATGTTTACAAAGAAATCCGTTTCGCAGCACTTATACTCCACCGTCATTCCGAACTTCTCTCTTCTAAATTCTCAAAAATCACGAACTTCACTAGTGATTAATCGTTAGAGAAACACCAACCAGTGCAAAATTTCCTCCATTTTTTTTTGTATGAACTTTCTCGAATCAGTTCGCTCACAGTTCGCAAGCAAAGTCCTTTCCAAAAAAAAAAAGAGTGAAAGAAACGTGGTTTTTCGAAAAGGTTATGAAGAAATGAAAAGGAGGATCTTTCTTGACTACTTTTAGGAAATGATTGATTTCTAGAAGAATCGTGCAAGCACTGAATTAAACGGCTAAAAAGTGACTATGACCATGTAAGGATTGTGTGTTATGCTGGGAGAGAGGAGGAGGAGGTTGGGTACAGAAACTTGGTTGCCGGAGGGGGGGGGGGGGTTTGCTTTTGAAAGTGATGTAGATAGTGGAAGGAAAATATGGAGAGACGGAAAGGAAGGAGTGTTGTGGGCGCTGTATGAGGATTACGTGTGGCGTGTGTGCCGGCGCTGTGGTCTGTTTTCCCTCAAGGGACTGTCGTGGAAAGTGGCGAGCAGTGCTTTTTTATGCGATAATCTATCAAGATAATATTTTACTATTTTTATTATTAATATATTAAAACAATTAAAAAACACATAAAAACATATTTTGAAGAAAAATAATTTAAAATTTTTAAAAATTCATATTGAAACACGGGTGAAAAACCACTAAAAATATGTTAAAATAACTTTTTTAAATTAAAAATTAAAAAAAAATAATGTAATATTTTTTAAAAATCGAATCCGCTTTTAAAGTGCACCCTATTTTAAAAACAAACAGATTACTTTTTTTGGCTCGCGGTCTGCGAATATGCGGTTATACATATCCTCTGCCACAGGCTGCGAAATATATAGTTATCATGACTGCCATTAATTAATTCATCGTCAACAGTTCTGGGCTTTCTGGCCTCTCTCTCTCTCTTTTTTTCATACTGTGAAACATTTTCAATTAATAAGACAGTGAGTTTTGTCAAAAACTAGAAAACTCACTGGAAAAAAAAAAAAAAAGTTTCTTATCTAGTCTTGTCTAGAAAAAAACATAATATTTTATTCGTTAATAAATATTTTTAGATCAGCTTACATGAAATTTATGGTGTAAAGTGTTAAAAAAATTATTTTTTTTAACCTAACTGCTAACTCCTTGAATTAAAAAAAAAGAAGAAGAAGAAGAGGAGAAAGAGGGTGAATCTACTTAAACACAGCACTAGTACCTTCAAATCCGTGCTGTTGCTTTCGTTCAAGTCCTTCGGAAGGGAATGCATGAAATTGCAAGCTCTCTATACATAGTTTTGGTGTTTAGGTGAAGTCCCATCAGAATGTTTAGTACTGTAAAGGAAATATTTTAATTTAATAGTTTTAAGAGTTTTGGATATAATTTATATATTATTTTTTAATATATCATTTCAAATAAAATTTATTTAAGCTCCTACAAGTTTTTATAATTTTATGTTTAATTTTTATTAAATAAATAAAAATAATAAAATTTAAATTTGTGGCCGTTTGATCATCAAAACTAATATCAAGTAACTAATTCAATAAAAAAACTTAAGCTATTTAGTCACTAGTGGAGTTTTAATATATGATTTATATTATTTTTTATATTGTATTAAATTTTTTTAAAAAAAGTAATTTTTTTTTTAAATATATATTAAAATAATAATTTTTTTTTTTAATATTAGTATATTAAAATATAAAAAGTAATGCAAAGTTTTTTTTGAAAAAACCAAACATCATCTGAAACGAATAAAAGTGACGAAAGGAACCTGACTGGCTTACAATTGCAAATTTGTTGTTTTGTGATTTATGATCCCTCAATAATTTGATCTGCCGTCGCGAACTTGACAGAGAATCAGACAAGGCAGTTTTCAAGAGCCCATGCATATCAAGTGGCAAAGACACTTTTGGACTCAACGAAAGGGAAATGACGGAGAGATTCGATAGTACACGAGACTCTTAAGTTGTTTGGTATAGTAATAAAAAAATAATTTTTTTAATATATTAAAATGATATATTTTTAAAAAATATATTTATAATATCATATTAAAAAATAAAAAAAATAAATATAATAATAAAATGACAGTTAAACGGCTGCGCTAAACTATCTCTAGTTAAGTTATTATTTGGTATTGCATTTTAAATTAGGTGGAGTAAAATTTAATTTTTTAAAAAATATTAATATTTTTTATTATTTAGATATATTGATATTAAAAATAAAAAAAAATATTATTTAATATATTTTTAAATAAAAAATATTTTAAAAACTAACCATAACTATATTCAAAACAACGCCGAGATTCCAAGAGTTGCTTTCCATGTCTGCCACCAACTCTTCAGTGACAAAATACTTTTAATTTTCACGTGCAATGTTAGGGTATGGCATGATCTTTCGAAATTCCGTAGTCGGTGTTTGCTCTGTATTTATCAAAATTTATAATTTTATAATTGTATCATTCAATACGTATTACATACATACTTCATACATGTTTGTATATATATATATATATTAATTATTTTATTTTTTATTAAATAATAAATAATAGTTGGACAATGAATGCCCGAAATCTAATAAATAATTTGTTAATATCTAAATTTTTTTACTTGATAAATAATAAATATTAAAAAAATATTAAAAAAATCAACCCACGATATTATCTCTATAATCTCTAAATACAACAACATTGATTTTTACATACTAAATCTTAATCTGCATACACACAGTCTCATCATTCTGGAACATTTTTTCTCTCCTATGATCCGAATCCGATCACGTGCAAACATTGTCTGAAAACTAGATTAAAGTATTTTGAGTTTGCTTGGTGGCTCTATTTATGGGTATCCTAATAAAAATAGTAGCTATGCAGATTTTGTTTACCGTTTCAATTATCGCTAAAAAAATTTATAAATTTTGATGGACATAGATGATAGCATGGGATTCTCATAACCTTTTTAAATTATTAAAATCCATGTTTTTTATTTTAATATTGAAAAAAAACCCCTAACCAAAACGTGTTTCTCACGCGTCGATGATGTTCCATTTTCTAATGAAAAATGCCTTGGAATTTCTATCGCACGAGGTGATCATTTCTGGTCAAGTCCGAGCCAAGCACAAACAAAGCTGTGAGCGTGGGTCGTTACTGGACTAAAGGATACGTGGGCCCTTTTGTATTCAGAACAAAATTGGGCCTCGTGCCCAGTATCAAATCCTAGTAAGGCTGCACAGAATGGATCCCCGCTCTGGCGCTGGCTGGATTTCACTCGCAAAGTATACGCAGATAAATTTAAATGAAATAATAAATAAATAAATAAATAAATGCAAGGTGGATTTGGATCAAGCAATCAATCTCTGGGTCTCTCGCTCGCTCTCCCAACTAGCTTACCCTCAGGACAGATAGATCCAGATCGCGCTTTAGAAGATCTCCACCCCTAACCTTTTCAATTCGATCTCTCAGGTAATTCTCTCTACAGCAATAAAAAAATGGTTGATTTGTAAATTGATGTGACATGTGTTGTGTTAATTGAAAGAAAATGCCATTATAATTGGCGCGTTTCTGGTTTGATTGCAGGCAGGCCTCTTTTGTTTTAGGTTAAATAACAAAAAATGTCGAGGAGGCCAGGGAATCCTGCCAGACGTTTGGCTGATGGAGGAAGTCTTCCTTTTGCTGGGTCGATGCATTCTAAATCGCGTTCGTCGCCGTTACTATCCATTGGCCTTGTTGTCGTGGTAATTTTTATTGCTCTTTGTAATTTTCATTTTCTTTGGGATGACAAGTTAGTAAGTAAAGTGGTTTAGGGTTTAGTGTGAAATCTGCTGCTTGAATTTGTTCTTTTGTTGATTTCAGGGCTCGATTCTTCTTATTGGATACTGTTACAGTGGCTCAGGTTTTTGGTTTCTCTACCGACTTTGATCTGTTACATCTGATACTGATTTACTGCTGGATCTGATCTGGTTTAAGTAAACAAGAAGCATTAACTTTGTTTTTCCTGCTAACATGAATAGCATAGCATATTTTCTTACACTTAAAGAAGGGAAAACAGCTGATATCGAAACAAAAGTAAAGGAAATAAAGCATGCCTGTAACGAATTTCGTGTTTCAGTTTGGTTTCCTTTTTGTTGACTTTGAATTCAATTATTATAGGCAGACGAGTTTGAACATGAAAGTTTTATATGCTACAAGTCTTGTGAATTTATGATCTTTTTGTGTGACAGGTGGGCATATCACCAATAGAGAAGCTTTAAGTAAGACAGAAGGTAAATTTAAATGATATCTTTATATTTTTCCTTCTTAGTTTGTTCTTGTTTGGGTCTGTTACGTTAACTGGCATATTGAAAGATGCAACTGTGTTGAATTAGTTGGTGTCAGGATTTTTCTTGAGTGTTCCATTTATTTTTCCTGAGTTTATATTTGGTATCTATCATATTCAGAGAACTCTTAGAGAAGCTTTTTCATACTACTTTAATGTGGACTCTTTTTCGGTGTGATTCTCAAGTAAACATTGGCTAAAATCTTCATTTCCTTGACTGCAATATAATGTTATTAGCTGTTTTTGTTATGGACAACCTGTATTTCCTCATTGCCTTTCTTGTTGTGATTGAGATCTGGAGTTTTGAGCTTTTGATTAATCCTTAGTCAAGTGCAGTCCCCAGCTTTTGCCTTTGATCTAGACTTTGCATGTATCTCTTTGCTCTTAATGGTTTGTATAAGGGACAATGAAGATTACTAAGAAGAACATTTTGAGCATTTGTTCTCTCTTGTCTAGGAATGTTGCCAGCGTAAAAATTCTAGCAATCTGAGATTTGGGGGTATTCATATGCAGGTGGTGTTTCTTGCACGCTAGAAGTCCAAAGAGCGATACCTATTCTGAAGAAGGCTTATGGTGACAGCATGCGTAAAGTACTGCATGTAGGCCCGGACACTTGTTCTGCAGTATCAAGCTTATTAAAAGAAGAGGATACCGAGGCCTGGGGTGTGGAGCCATATGACTTAGATGATGTGAGTGTCAACTGCAAGAGCCTTGTGCGCAAAGGCCTTGTGCGTGTAGCTGATATCAAATTTCCTCTGCCCTACCGGCCAAAATCATTCTCTCTTGTTATAGTGTCAGATGCATTGGATTACTTGTCTCCAAAATATCTCAACAAAACACTTCCAGAATTGGCAAGGGTGGCTGCTGATGGCCTAGTTGTATTTTCTGGTAATTGGTCATGTGCTTACTCTCTTTTAGGCTGTTAGTATTTCTGCAAGCATTCATGTAAATCAGAAGCCAAGCTGAAAATTACTCTTTTTCGTCAACAATGTTTTGAACAGTAGAAGGCTCAACTAGGGACTGCATTCACCTTAAAATATTATATCCTAGACTTGCCATGACCTGGTTACTTGTAAGGATCAAACACCATGAAGAGAGATAGAGTGCACCTTTAGTCATCTTCCTTTTTATCACCCGAGGCTCTTCCCTTGTCAAAGAAAGATGCTGAGGGTAAAGAGTCCAAACTGTGCTCTCATTATTTCATAATCATCGATTAGGAAAATGATATTCTTGTAAAACATAATTATTTGTACTGCCATGCTATAAACAGACATCTAAATAGTCTGTTTATATTGCTAATGCATCTTTTTTCATCTGATATTTTATGTCATTCAAATAGCTCTTCTGATCTGATTGTTGATCTCTTTTTTCGTTCTGTAGGCGCCCCAGGTCAGCAAAGAGTTAAAGTTACAGAGTTGTCTAAGTTTGGTCGACCGGTAAGTGGCCAATGTTATTCACTTTTTGGATTTTCTAGACATTAAGATCTCACTGTTTTTGCCAATACTATTCCTTTGCTTGAATGTTAGTCTGCTGGGTGTGCTTTCTATGCCTTTAGGTGTTAAGTCAGTTGTTGAAAGGGTTTGCTTTCTCTCATTGAGGGAGAAAGGTACAAGGAATATGGAAATTCTGATCATTTCTAAGATAGAATCTATACATCCATTTGAATTTTTATACAGCGCATAGCTCTCAGTCGCATTAATCTTTGTTGTATCATGCTGTGAATTTGTATGTTTATGATTAGAGAAACTAAGATTCTATTCTAGAAGAGATACCTAAATTGTTATTCTTGTGAAGGCCAAATTCCGGACCTCAACATGGTGGATAAGGTACTTTGTTCAGACTGGTTTACAAGAGAATGAATCTGCCTTAAAGAAGTTTGAGCAGGCGGCATTGAAGAAGTCATATAAGCCAGCCTGCCAAGTTTTCCACCTCCAGTCATATGATTGAAAGTTTTGGTGTCATAACATTTTCCATTGCTGTGTCTGCAAACTGGCAACAAACCATGCCAATGATAAGCTATTTTGTGGAATTACGTTCACGTTGGTTCTTATCTTGATACAGTAAATCTCTTGATCATTATTTATTGAGGAAAGTAAGCATGTATGAATTCACTTACACTATTCTTTATGAGATAAGTTTTTGCACTCTATCTGCTGCCTTTGCTTGTATTTATGTTCTGTCGGTATATCCAGACCTGTTCTTTCCTCTGACCGCAGAACATGTCTCAAGTTTCATTTTTGTTATGATAAAATCAGCATGGAAAATCTATACTTTTTATCTTCATTTTATTTGTCTTGTATTTTGTCATTTGTTTCTGCCATCTAAAATGTGTTGAAGGCAAGAACTTTGATGGTGTTTCGGAGAAGATACTATAATGTTTTCAGGGTTTAGCTGCGAGTTCTATTATCTTCTTGTTTAAACGGGTTCTATTTTCCTGAAGCTCTTCCCTTTAAAGCTGAAGAATTGCATGTTGCTAGCCGTCACGAATTTTGATGGTTTTTGTTTATATTACATCGATTTTTTCAAGTTCCTTGCTGGACGTTAGATGTATGTTCAATGAGAATTACAAAAAACTTTCCACATTCATACACACATGAAGAATTGCCGTTGTCATCATTGGCAGAGCCGCGTGCACTCAGCTTAATGCTTTTTGTAGGTCCCCAGTGACTTTGTTCTCCATTTATAATCGAGTTCATCTGACTGAATCTTCCAGTTCCACTCGTCTCATTTTAGTGGTTGAAAACTAAGCAAGTAAATGACGTATCCTCTACTTTTATTGTTTTTTTAAAAGACAAATGATATGTCGGCCTCTCGTGTCAAAGGAAAAAAAACCACATGCACGGGCTTGGATTTTTTTTAATTGGACAAGTGTGATGGGTCACCTAGGCCCAAATGCATATATTAAGCCTATTATTTTATTAAATCTCATGAAAATAAATAGCTTTAAAATATATTAAAAATATCAATTTTAATAATAATTTTATATTTTTATAAAAGTATAAAGCATTGTTTTACGGTTCTTTGTCATTTATATTTATTTTTTGTTAATTTTTGTATTTGTATAACTTTTTTTTTTATTATTATCATCATGTGATTACGAGAAAAATAAAAAAAACAATTCCTCGGTAATATTTTTAATTTTTTTTTGATATAGTTTATTTTTTTTTATTGACATATACCTAAATAAAAAAATTTTGAATTAGCTTCTTATGATAAGAAATCAAATATTTTGGTAAGCACTTATCGTTTAATTTCTTAATATAGCATTTCATTTATAACACACATCTCTTTCTAACATTTATTTATGTGTATAATTCTTGATTGATTTGATTAAACATATGTCAACTTTTTAATTCATCACAATTTATTTTATAAGCTAAAATTCATTCCGACAATACTTGTATTTTTTTTATATTAAAAAATAATTTTTGATCCGATCATAACAAAATAATAATAAATTTGCTAGTCTTAAAATCTGTTTTGTAGTGTGATGAAATATGGTCAAAACTATATTTTATCCTAACTACAATTTCAAAAGTGTAAGGTTAATTAAACAAATCATAATTTTAAATCTTTATTGCTAAATTTTTTTTAAAACATTAGTTATAAATAAATAAATTTTAAAATTTTTTAAAAATATATATTTTAAATTATAACGGTAAAAACTACCTTTATGCTAGATATATTAAACTAGTATAACTTAGTTCAGCTCTAATATCATCATATAATTAGAATTTATTTGGCATGCAGTTTATATTTTCTGTAAAATAATATTTTTATTTTAACTTTAACTTTTATATTTTTAAATTATTTTGATAATAATATTAAAAATATATTTTTAAAAAATGAAAAATATTATTTTAATATATTAAAAAAATAAAATTTTAAAAACAAATACTACTTGTACTAATAGACTGGCTGATAGAAAGAAACAATAATAAACCAGCTCAACTATAAAACAAAAAACCAGAAGTGGATGCTAACGTGCGCCAATTTCCACTTCCAGCATCCCTCCCCATCACCCCATGGCCACAAAAGACCAGCAGCCCAAAAAACTCCCACTCTTTCCCTTGCTCTCTCTCCTCTGCTTCGCCTCCATCTTCCTCGCTCTCTCCCTTTCCCTCTCCAAAAGAGCCTCAATCTCTAACGAAACCATTCATTTCAGATCCACCCCAACACTAACCTCCACCCCCTGCAATTACTCTCATGGTTCCTGGATCTACGACCCAAATTGGATACCCAACAAATATGACAGTACATGTAAAGAAATATTCAAAGGTTGGAATTGCATTGCTGGCAATAAATCAAATGCTAAAGACATCATTAAGTGGCGATGGAAGCCTAACGGGTGTGATCTCCCTCCCTTCGACCCGGTCCGGTTCTTGCAGACCTTTAGAGACACCAGCATCGGTACTCTCTCTCTAAATTAATCATTATGTATGTATTTCTTGTGCTTTCTTTGGAGCTAATGAATGGTGTAACAGTGCAGGATTTGTTGGGGACTCGTTGAATAGGAATATGTTTGTTTCTCTCTTTTGCTCTCTAAAAAGGGTGTCAAGTGATGTGAAAAAGTGGAGACCAGCTGGGGCTGATCGTGGCTTTACTTTTCTTCTCTATAACCTTACTATTGCGTATCATCGAACTAATCTTTTGGCGCGATATGGTAGGTAAGCTCTGCTTGCTATGCCAATCTTATCTTCTTGCATGTTAGCATTTTGGTAAAAAATGGAGTTCTTGGTTATGGTACTTCAAGATTTGAAACTACTTAGGCATGTTCTGCTTTTGTTTGTTTAGGTGGTCAGCTAATGCTAATGGGGGTGAGTTGGAATCTCTTGGATATAAAGAGGGTTATAGAGTTGATGTTGATATTCCAGAAGGCACATGGGCGGATGCTCCGAGCTTCCATGATGTTCTAATCTTCAACACAGGACACTGGTAATTTAAGTTACTGTAATTTTTCTGAACAGTGTAGGATGTGAAATCTGGTCTATATTCGTTTTATATATAATTGGCTGTAGCTACTAGAATTTCTTTTCTGTGCCGATCCTGCATCTTTTTTGGTTGTTTTTATCATGTGAAAGATTTTTCATTGACTGTTTATATGGCTCTTTGCTTCTTGTGAATAGGTGGTGGGCTCCCTCAAAGTTTGATCCTGTGAAATCTCCCATGCTTTTCTTTGAAAAGAACCAGCCTCTGATCCCTCCAGTGCTTCCTGCTGTTGGCCTGGACAAGGTTTTGAAACACATGGTACAGAGTCCATCTGCTTTTAGTTTTCATCTCATTTTCAAAATTGCCGTGAAAAATCCATGAATGTGCCATATGATATGGTTGTGTGACCTCTCACTGCTATTTCAGTGAGTGGTGTCTTTAGAAATCTGATAGATAAAGAAATCCCAATCTCCAGAATGTGCATTGGCCATCCTTGCTTATTTATCTGATCTTTAGTTAGTTTAGTACTCTTTAACATAATGTCACATATAATTCCAAAATTACGCTCCGCTCAGAGTTCTGTTAGCATAGCACTTTGTAAACTACTGACTTATGGATATGGCAACACAGCTATAAATAAAAAATAGACTGATGACAATTGATTCTGACAGGAAAATGATAAACTATTTATCTGCTAGACTCTGCTATTTGTATGCTTGACGCATGCTTCCACACTTGATGTTCTGCAGATATTAGTGATATTGTTTCAGTGCTAAGGCTACATAATTGTAGTGGTTGTTTCCCTTTCTTGCGCCCCTGCATCTGTAGTGCATGCAGGATTCATTCTGTTTCTCTGGCGCTGTGCCAAGAGACCCCTGTCACATGCTACTGTTTATTTAATTAAAATGGGCATTTTTAATTTCTCATGTCCTATGTTTTCACTGTAGATTCTCTTTGTTGAGAGAAGAATGCGTCCGGGTGGGATCAAGCTCTTTCGTACACAATCACCTAGACATTTTGAAGGAGGTGATTGGGATCAAGGTGGTTCTTGCCCACGACTACAGCCTTTGTCACCTGAAAAAGTGAGTCACATCCGAACTATGAGTTTGAACTTAATAGTTTGTTGACTTGATGGCAACTTGATATTACTATGCCGGGAAGCATAATCAGCGCCAAACCTTGCATTTGCTTTTCAACTGCTGCACTTTTGTTCTACAACAGTATACAAAGGTAAAAGCTTCTTCCTTTCTCTTTCAGGTTGAAGAACTCTTCTCTCTAAAGAATAATGGGACAAATGTTGAATCCCGTCTGGTTAATCAGCACCTGTTCAAGGCTCTCAAGGGGTCTACATTCCATGTTTTGGACGTAACTCACCTGAGTGAGTTCAGAGCAGATGCTCATCCGGCAACAGCAGGTGGAAAGAAACACGATGACTGCATGCACTGGTGCTTGCCAGGAATTACGGATATTTGGAATGACTTCTTCATAATGCATCTAAACAGTATTAAGGCTAGAAACTGATGTATCCACTAGTAGATATCCTCAGCAAATTATTTGGTTTCCTGGAATCTGTTAGGTTTGATTTGCTTGGTCTGATGCTTATTCATATACATGATATTGATACCATGATCGAGGATTTTCTAATACAGAATTTTAGAAGTTAAAAGCGAAACACACACACACGAGAATGTGCTTCCAGCCATGTTTTGGAAACCTATGATTTTCATTATAGAACTGGAAATTCAAGAGCTTCTAGAAATATTATTTCAGTCTTGATTTTGGTTGCCATTTCTTTTGTAAAGATTTTGGAGATGGTTAAAAGAGATGAACTATGGCCGCACTTAAGTCGCTTGTTCCAGCACATGCAATTGCTACACCCGAAACAGAAAAAGAAAAAGCTTATTCAATCTCCACGACCCATCCCATAGTGTCCTCAATGCGACCAGTTTGAATTCCTGTCAATGTTCTACATAGTTTCTCAGATACAGTACCCTCGCCTGTTTTATATTCAACCCTGCATTGGCATAAGCAATGATCGCATGTTAAAAGCTGCAAGACCAGAGATGAGAAAGAGCAAGAAACATTTTTTCACTTTTCATATCATATAGTATGCATTGCAACCTCTACCTTTGTCCCTGATAGGTTACACTGCCAACAGGCTTAATTGCTATCGCAGTTCCTGTGCAGAAAGCTTCATCAGCATTTATCAACTCCTCCAGTGGGATAGCACGTTCCTCAATCTGATCAAAGGTCGGTAGAGCATGCTCAATTTAGAGGGAAAACCAAATTAAACTTTAGGAATACTTTACTCCTTTGTGCGTAATTCAGTTCTCAGCTCTTGCCACCAAACACTTGGGCATATCCAGAAAAGGATTAAAAATGATAGGAAAGAAGGTAGATTATGAACTCTCAGTTTACAAATACGAGATCGACTGGTTTTTCTTACATTAGAATTTACTTACTTGATATCCGAACCAGGAAGCAACTTCAATAATGCTTTTTCTTGTGATTCCTGGCAGAATAGTTCCGGCTATTGGAGGAGTTGAGATGACATTTCCCTGCAAAAGAAATACAATGCTGCATTAATATATGATGTTACCCACCGAATTAAACATAAACTAACTGCACTCAGAATATAAGCTATGAATCTGAAGCTGGAACACGAAAAAGTGATCTCGCCTTCATCGAAGATTGATTCTCATAAGTCTTACCTTCATAACAAAGATATTACATGCAGTAGCCTCCTCTATATTTTTGCCAGTTGCTGAATCAAGGAATATAGCATCGGTGAAGCCTTTGGCCTTTGCTTGAGTGATTGCCTTGTAAATCTATAGTAGAAGTGAAAAGGTAAGGCAAGATTTTACCCATTATTTGTTAAGACGGTAAGCATGCGTAGATAGCTAACATAACGACGAATGCATTGAGTATCGCATGAGAAGTTATAGTTATGACCGAATTGTGTTTCTAGTGAAAATAGACAAGAGTAGTACTTACAGGCGAATAGTTAGTGATAGATTTAATGCCACCAGTTCCTCCAGGAATTGCTCGATAGACCTTATCTTCAACAGAGAAGTGCATGGGACCCTGCATTTATGCAAAATTAACACTCCATCACAACCCTACTTTGCATCACTAAATGAAGTGCATTTCTTTCCTTCCCCAGTACTTGACAAAGTTCTGCAACTGTCTACTAAACTCACATTGAAATAGTTGCCAACTGGAGAAGCATATGCTAGGAAGGTGTATTCTGGAGATGGAGCCACACCTAGAATTGGCCCTGTTCCCAGGAGCAAGGGCCTAATATAGAGCGATCCTTTTCCTGGAGGAGGTACCTGTACCCAATTCAAAACACATTTTTAAATGGTAATTACAAGATAACTAGTAAGATATCATAAATGTGAACGAAACTTAAGGCTAATGGATAAGTCAGGGCTGTGAATTTGAATACCCATCTTTTATTGGCCAAAGCAGTTTGCTTTATTGAACTAACAAATTGCTCAGCAGTTGGTGATGGCATGCACATTCTTTCCGCCCCCATTTGCATGCGTAGAGCATTTTGTTCTGGCCGGAAGAGTCGAATACGGTTATCATCACCTCTATATGCCTTTAAGCCTTCAAGTAACCCCTAGTAACAAGAACATTCATGTAATTGTCACTCAAATGGTCGTGAGAAAAGGATCTGTTAATTAATCACATATGTCTGCTATTAATTTAGCAGTGCCAATGCTCATTCGTATGAGTTCTTTACATTAGTGCAGTTTCATATTGCCACTTACTTGTCCATAATTTAGAACTCCAGAGGAAGGGCTCAGCTCGACGTTTCCATAGCGAGTTAGGTGGCCTTGTGAAAATGCACTCTCCCCACTAGAGCATTTCATCACGTACATGTAATCAGTTGGAATGAAACTAAATTTAAGCTCATCCCAGTTGCAAAGGTCATGCTCTTCTTGATCACCATTTATACTGTTATCAAAATGAAAAAAATAAATAAAAGATTAAAATCCCATCAAGTTGCACTGCATTAAAGGCTTCTAGAAATTAGAGAACATTTTCAGCTCTTGGGATGGAAGTGACCCTTCAAGATGGTGCCCGTTTAGCTAAATAACGTCATTTACCTCGCATCACTAGCTGTTTGCACACCTCTTGCATTCCTCGAGCAATGTCGTAGCTGTTGACAAAAGAAAAGGTAAAACCCAGTTATGTTTACGTTAATACTGTGTTCATCAAATATCTCACTGGGTAACCTTTGGTTTAAATCAGTTGTTATTCCTCCTCTCAATAAGAAGAGATCTCAAATTTAAACCCTGGATCAAGAATTTAAGATACGGAACAAAGATTAACGATACCCAATTAATTAGTTCATTTCTTATCTAATGAATCTATTCTTTAGTTATTTGGAGATACTAATCTAATGATAAATCAACAGTAATTTATCCATGACATTTTAAGAGCTGAAGAAAATAAACTCATTTGACGTTGAACAGATCAACGGCTTTTGTTAGAAGGTGACTGGGAAATGTCTTCACACGCAATTTAGAATGATCGACTACAAATCAAATCGAAAGAAAGGAACACAAGGGCGGATTCTCTCTCTCCTCTCACTGGCTTGTTTTCTTTCAGGAGGGAAAAAAAAAAAAACACACTAATTGACACCCTCTCAATATCCAGCTGCTGCCACTTCTTGAATGCATGCAGGTATGATGTATAGCCACTCCATTACCAGTTCTCAGCTCTACCTCCACTGTCTCGCCAGCATCTTTTTTCTTAACTTGTTCTATACCCGCTTTTACTCACGACAATCAAATGCTAATGGGTACAAATGAATAACTTGCTATTCATGAAACAAAAATTAAAAGAAAAGGAGAGAAAAAAAGCGAAGCACCTCTTCGAATGGAAGTCTCTTGCTCATTTTTTCCTCTCGGTTTGTTCATCTTCTGAATGAATTTGGGAAATAAAAGATGTTAAGATTATTATTATTATTAAATCAACATTTGATATTTTTTTCAATCATATTTCGAGACGACAATTCTTTTATGGGAGAACTGAGAAAACCGTTTGAAATTGGAGCCTGAGTGCGAGCTGGAGAACGAGAGTACCGGCGGTGATGAACTGATATTGTGTGAGCGTTGCAGATATTTTTTGGCGACGGACAAAGAGAGTAAATTATAAAATAGTCCTCCTAGTTTCGAGAAACAAATTAATTTGTTCCATTTGTTTTAAGAATTAATTATATAATCCTTTCACCATTATCGACCACTCTTAATTTAACATTATTTTATCTCGATAATTTCCTTTTATTCTCATTAATCTTTTCACAATTCTATTTATTATTTTTATTTTTCCTATTTTTTGAATAAAGAAATAAAATAAATTAAAAAAACGTAAAATGAATGAAGAGGGCTAAAGAATTAGTTTTTTTTAAAATAAAGAACAATCAATTCATTTCTCAAAAATAAAGTGACTAACTTATAATTTGGTGATGAGATACCGAGAATCTGAAATAAACCGAGAGGTGCAAAATTGAGATTCAAAGCAAGAAGCTCCTAACTTAATTTTGCGTGGATGCAAGCCTTGAGCTCCTGGATTTAGAGTCTTCCAAAGATAGATTGAACATCCTCCTATAAAGATCCAAGAAAGAAAAAGAAATATTTGACGCACCTTGGTGGCCAAGACACCTCTTCTAAGTGGTCGATTCATCCACTCGAGGCTGCAAATCTTTCCTCTAGACATTGTATGCAGAGCTGAGCTTCGAGAAGACAGCTAGTTCACTGGCAATCCTGCGCTAAAAGTTGAATATTACTGTGAGCTCATGGGTTGACTGACTCTGATTTAAGCTTCGGGAAACAAAACCATGGCCACACGCCTCTCTCTCTCTCTCTCTCTCTCTCTCTCTCTCTGCAATTCAAAACGGGACTCCAGCCTTCAAAATTAGGCCGTTTTTGCTTTGCTTGTTTGCTACGTGCTGTCTACATTTACTTCCACAATTGGTATCTGCCCCACCAGTGGTTGTTTATATGTACTTATGTACGTAGTTATTAATTGCACCATCTTTTTATTTTATTTTATTTATTTATTTTCTTGATCGTGTATTTAACAACAAATAGCATTCCCTAACCGCCAGGGCAGATTATTAAATAAGTAGATTCTCCATAGAATTTCAATACAGAACCTAATCGATGATCTAATCTAAATCTATACCACAATCTTTCTCCAGATATTGACGAGAATATATGGTGGTTCTCTCACTGAGACTCTGTTGACGCTACTTTGGCCACAAGAAATCAACGACGACGACCATTGAAGTGGAAAATGAATATAAAAGAAAGAGATTGACTGGAGTGGTACTTGACTATTTGTAATCTCAAACAATATAAAGTACTAACAACTAATAATTTAAAATATATTTTTTTAGATTTTTTTATAAAAATACATTAAAATAATATTTTTTAATTTTTAATTTTATTTTTGACATTAACAAATTAAAGATAAAAAAATTAAATTTTTTTAAAAAATCAAATTTCATGAAATGACCCCAAACACACACCAAGCAAGTCAATCATAAAGAATCTGAAAGATTAGCTTGCTTGAATATTTCACAATCTAGATCATGGTATGATATCTCACTATCGATATCTCAAAGATGATGAAGATAAATAAAGATTATATTAGAATATACCACGATCTTGAATATCATGAAAATAAATTAGATCGGATTTGAATATTTAAATTTCTAATACAGTTTTGAATAATTCAACCTCCGTTGCTATATATAGATCAATACAGCATTGCCAAGTTTCAGCTCCCTTCGTTTTTTAGTCTTGACTTTTCCCTCTTGAATCAGCCCTGACATGTGCAGGAGACATGTGCATGAGCTGTGTTTCTTTTCTTTTCTGAAGAGGCAGCAATTAATGGCGTCCGTGTTTTAGCCTTGTAGGGAGAAACGGTTCTGCAGGAATCAAAATCCTTTCTGGATAGGTATTTAGCTCATCATTTTAAGCATCCTAGTACAAAAGAGTAAAGGCTCAACAGACTAACAGCTTTTAGCTGGACTCGGATCCAAAAGAATCCTACTCTTCGCAGGAGACATGTGCAGGAGAGACATGTAAATATGGTGATGATGTTACAAAATCTGATATCCTAAAATTTCAGTTATTTTACTATTAAAATTATAAATATTAAGAAGATTTCATTGCAGGGCCCCCGCAGTGACACCACCGGTCCAAGCAGAGGGGCCGGGGGTAATCCCCTACACATTGAACATCAAGAAAGTTGCCATCTATATTGCTCTTTCAAGTTTAGTAATTGATGAACCATACAAAAAGGGTATAGTCCTCAATTATATTATTATAATTGAGGAAACTAGAGTCATTTGGACTCGGGCTTTGTTTAACTACGCTCGTGTTCACCATCCATATGTAAAGATGGCAGATTTTTCTTTGTTTTTTTCGCATCTTCATGTGGACTAGCAGATTAACTACTAGTGGATATACAAATCGAAAAGAAGGAAGCACTTCACTTTCTCATCAGCAGTCACTTGGTGACCATCAGCGGTCACTTGGTGACCATCAGTACTGTTTTCATAACAGAAACCACGGAACAGAGCGAGAACAAATTAGTCAATCAACATTAATCGAGTGGAAGAGAAGTCAACGTGGCAATTTACATGTATATTCTTTTCGAGAAAAATGTTTTAGATCATAGAGACTCGAAAGAATCTACGATGGGTAAGCTGATAAAATTATAATACGATATTGAATGATCCATTGAAGACTAAATACATAAACTTTTTCATGATTTGAAAATTTTTATATCATTTAATTAAATTAAAACCGCGAGCGAGCATGATTTGTAATTCAAAAAACCCTACTAAAATCTTGTTTGTAACAGTAAGGTAAGTTTAACTCATGAGGTCCATACAAATTGTTCGATTCATGATTAATAAAGAAGAGGAAGAAAAACTTCTCTAGGGAAGAAGAATGATAGTGGAAGAGGCTTATCTGGGACCATCATCAATTGGCCAAGCCCTTGAGGTTTTAGCATGTGCAAAATTGATTTATATATATATAAGAAAAAAGGGGAAAAAATATATATACAAAAAAACCCTGGGCAAGTATTTTAGAATAGGATCCATGTTTTTTTGAGAAGACAATAATGCATCGTAATGCCCTCAATTAATGCATTGTGAAAATCTCATGCACAAAATGTGTGAAGTCATGATTTGTTTTCTTTCTTAATGCAAGAATACAATAGAACATGAATGAAATGATAAAAAGGAATGCAAAGACTTGGAGAAGTTAAGAATTGCAGTAGCTATAAACCACAGAGACATGAACGAGAAGTTGGCACACCTTAAGGAAGCAAGGAAGGAAGAGGAGAGAAACTGTAGAAACTCCTAGTTTGTCTCAAATTGCTGGCCAATCAAAAATATATACAAAGAGAGGGAGGAGAGAAAGAAAGGCAGGCTTCACAAAACCTAGCAAACAGAGATCATTCTGGGTAATTATGTCCAACTATGATCTATACATGGCGGTGCCAAATTAAATTGTGTCATTTCTATTGACTAGCTAGCTGTGCTACCAAAATGTTCAGCCCATGCTGGTCGTCATTTCTTGCCTCCCCACCAATGGTGGTGGTTTCCCATTTTTGCCCGTTATAATCTCTCCCTTCCAAAGAAAAGAAAGGGGAAGTATGGTTAAGCTATGAAAACAGAGAAGAACGTGTTTGACTTAACCAGGTTCCTCTTTGTTATCAACCACAAAGTTATCATTAGTTTTTCCTATTGAAAGCGGGTTAATCTTGACCTGGTAAAGGAGAGCTTCACTAGTGATCCAGAGGCTATTCCGAGCAGCAGTTAAACTATCATTTCGTCACTTTTTTTGGAAAAACAATTTATTTTAGTTTATGTATGTGTTTTTTTATGATTTTAATGTGCCAGAACACTGTCCTAAGCAACTGGAATTTAACACAAAGTGTCATCCAACCAAGTGAGTGGCTCTGTTTCATGAATCTTTTTCAATTGTAGCCGTAAGAACTCAGCAGTTAATAAGAGGAGGATGGATGCGACACACCCAAAGAAGTTGTATTCAAATTAGCAGGCCTGAATTGATATTAGGGCTTCTTTTTTTGAGAAGATAGTAGGGCTTATTAGTTCTGCATCTTTAAGGCAGATTTATTATACAATGTCAGCTTATTACTATGGGCCAATTCCCTTAGCTGAACCTATTTTGGGCCTATTTAATGCCCACGAGGCCTTGGACATATCTGTGGGCCAAGCGCTTGGTTTGCAAAGAACGTTGGAGTTCTCTCCATTTCTCTGCCCATAATTGAAAAACTTGCTTACTCAGCGAAATTGGGCTAAAGGTCTGCACGAGCAACTGAACTGCATCTTTTCTTGTCTTTTTTAGAAAAACTAAACCGCATTTTATTTATTTACTTTAGTCTATAACTAGTTTGCAGGTTTACAGGGGCGTGATAAAATAAATTTAAAACATTGTATAAAATATGGATAACTATTTAGATTATTAAGTAGATTAATATTAAAATCTTCATACTGATTTTTTATTTAGTTCTAGTTTAAAATTAAATCATATAGATGTTTTCTAATCAAGTTAACTAGTATAAAAATAACTTGCCTCACTTATAAAAACAATTTGCTGAGAAAATTGATGGAATAAAAAATTTCTTCACCTGATTTTTTGTGTTGTTTGGGTTTAAAATTAAACTATGAATGAGTTGATTTGATATAATCTAGTGAATTTAAATTGTTTTTTTGAAAAAAATTGAGATTGAAATTGAGAAGAAATAAGAATAAAATTAAAAAAAGAAAAGAAAGAGAGAGGCACAGCTTTAATGTTAATAAAAACAGTAAATTAGTAGGTGCTTTAAACACTAGATATTTTAGTATGTTTAGGTAATATGAATATTTTTAAATGAGCTAAGCAATTAAAAATAAGAAAATAGACAATATTTTTATTAGCCTAATGCTTGAAGAAAACAAATTCAACCAAGTATTCAAATTTAAGTAAAGAAACAAAAAACCTTGTCACCAAGTAAATCCCTTATCTTATCAATCTAATGTTCTTGTTTTATTTTTGTTGCGGCGATGAAAAAGTCTCTTTCCTGTCAAAGTTCTCCCGTGAACAACTGAACATACATTTCCATTTCTACAAACATAATTAAAACGAGCACGCTATTAGGTAATCATCAGCAAGACTTCGAAGGCCTTTTTTTTTCGAAAACAAAATTCTTGACTGCTGAAAATCCTGCGCTGATAACGTGAATTTGGTTTCAGAAGCACGCAATTCCTCCCAGGTATCAATCTCCCATGGGTAGAAAATATCATGGTTTGCTTAGACAGAGATGACAATTGATATTCTAAGCATTACTTTTTCTTAGCTGCACTCTTTTCAAATGTGCGACAGTTGAGTTCACATGCGAAGAATACTATGAATTGAAGTCTTTTGCTTAAAGAAATCTTCTGTAATGGATCCGTGAAATGCTGGGTCTCATCTGTGCTGTTTGCTAGTGACTTAACCTGGGCATATTCAAATGTTTAGGGCAACAATTGTGAGCTCAGTCGCATGTTACACGGAAGTTAGGATAGCGACTTCTATTCACATGATCTCACTGTTTGCCAGTGACTTTATCAATCCGTGAAATGCTGGTCCTCTTTCAATTTTATTTGTTTTTTCTTTTGATTTTCTCCTCTCTTTTACAGGTTCCTCAATTACCGCCACAAAAAGTTCTCAGTAACTTGTAAGAACACGATTGATAGCATATCATGAACATTATAAAAAAAAAAAATCATGAATCCAAAAGATAAATAGATGATAAAAACAATACTAACGTAAGCGGAATTACTCTTTACATTGGTAAACGAAATGCTAACTTGACAACAGTTCTTTGGTTCATGGTAATTTGACGACTCTGCAATCTTTACAACTAGTGACAAATCAAAGAAGCTTGTAATGATGCATCACTGGTATATATTGCGGATTTTAAAACTTCTATTTTGTGTTTTTTCCTTTCCTTTTGCATCATTATGCCCTGATAATGAAGAATGATTGTCTTAACCCCAGTGGGATTTCCCAGGAAATGAATTTCATGAAATATTCCTAGTAATGTGGAGACCATACTGTTTGACGGGGGATAAATAGAACGAAACTAAATTGACAGAAATCTTGCTAGATATAGAAGATTATCGGCACAATTCCCGCAAACTTAATATCAATTTGATTTTTATATATGTGAAGTAATTAGAAATCTCTTAAGACATGTAAGTGGGGTGAGGGTATATTAGTCATTAGGCAGGCGCCAAAAATATCACTATCCTCAGCCCTGCTTAGCTTTTTCTATATATCTTGTTGTATCCGCTTATTAGTGATCGATCAATTGTCTTATTTTCTCGTGTACATTAATAAACTGATGATGATCTGACATTTTTACTCTCGTAAATAAAAGTATCTCTACCTTTTGAAAATCTCATTCGCGTGATGACTTTTCTACCTTTTTTTTTTCCTTCTATAAATACACCAACCTCATACTGCATTGTATTAAGAACCTCAAAGATCACTTGTCTGACTTTTTCTCAGCTCTGCCTTGCATAGAGAAAGAAGATGTGGTTCAGCAAGTTCTTATTAGCAGCCTACTTGGTGGCATCCGTCTCGGTTAACCTCACCTTAGCCCAGAATTCTCCCCAAGACTATGTCGATGCACATAATGCCGTCCGTGCTGAGGTGGGAGTTGGTCCAATTACTTGGAACAGCACCGTGGCAGCCTATGCTCAAAAGTATGCAAATTCAAGGGTTGAAAACTGTGAATTAGAGCATTCAGGAGGACCCTATGGAGAGAACATTGCTGAAGGTTATGGTAACTTGAATGGAGTGGATGCAGTCAAAATGTGGGCAAGTGAGAAGCCTTACTATAGCCATGATACCAACTCATGTGTCGGTGACGAGTGCCTGCATTACACTCAGGTTGTGTGGCGCAAATCGGTTCATTTAGGGTGTGGCAGAGCTAAGTGCAAGAATGGGTGGTGGTTTGTCACTTGCAATTATGATCCTGTTGGAAACATTGAGGGCCAAAGCCCGTATTGAATTATGTTGCTTGGAGTTCTGGCTAATAGTCAGCCACAAAAAAATAAAATATATAAGAAGATAATGAAATCTTTTCTATTGAAGGATTTGTTTGCATAAGTATAATATTTAGGACCAAAATCTACTTGTACGTTTGTGTTTAAAGAAAAGGGTGATGCTAGGGGTGCTAAATTTTATTTGATATTGTAATGTAATATGTTTTTTAATAATGATTTTTATCTAAAAATAATTTTTTAATATAAACATATTAAAATAATTTAGAAACCCTAAAAAAAATATTAATTTAATATTTTTTATGCTAAATTCACTTTTAAAACACGATTCTAACAACAAAAGCAAACACCTTTTTAATCTTATTTACTATTATGTAAGATCTGTTTATTAATTTGTCATCAGCTGTAACAAAGTGATCATTTTGGTCTCAATTGGAGAAAAAAGAGAGGGTCAACGATGTCCTCAAAATTAACCAAATATAAACTTAATTGGCAATGAAATTAATGTAGGCAACTGAGCTGGCATAAAATATTCAAAATTAACCATGATTTGGATTTGATTATGATATTATTCGAAGAAAGGAAACTAATTAACCAATAAGGAAGACATAAGATATGTAATATTGCTCTCTGGTTTCATATGCTACTCGAAATAGTTCTTCCATATATCAAGCCTCGCAATTCCTTCCATTTCTGGCATATAGTGACCTCTGTATTTATGGCATTTAATTAATTACCATATGCAGGTAAATTAGACATCAACTGTTGGGTAGTAAATTTGGAAAGTTTATCAAATGAATTTTAACCTCTTACCATTCATTTAATGTGAAAAATTAAAACAAACAAAAAATTCAATGAATCAACAATTTGGTCCATGTACATACAGCAGCAGCAACATTAATTTCTCCAAATTTGTTCTGTCCAAGGAATGAAGTTTACGAGGTCATCTCTGGTGATTTGCAATATATGTGTATTAGCTTCGGTTCATGTCTCACTAGCCCAAGTTTTTCCTGGTGACTTCGTGAGAGCCCATAACAAGGTGCGTGCGGAAGTTGGTGTTGTCCAAATTTCTGGGGACAAAACGGTGGCAGACAAGGCAGAGGAACTTGCCATGCCAAGGATCTCAACCTGCAATGTGATCGAAGATATTTTCGGTGAAAGTGCAGTCCTAGTCTCCTATCCTCTGACTGCATCCGAAGCAGTGGCATTGTGGGCTATTGAGAAGCCTTACTATGACCACGACAGTCGACACACATGCCTGTGTTCATAGAAATTGCGACCACTACACTCAGGCTGTCTGGAACGAATCAGTGACTGTTGGATGTACAATTGGGCTCAGTGCAGAACTGGGTACTGGTTTATCTCCTGCAGCTATTATCCTGAGGAAAATACCCCAACAAGACGCCCATATATAAAACACTAACTGATTCGAAATTCATCTCCTCTAGCTATTGTCCTGCGCTGCATTGTTGACACATATAATAAAAAGGATTACTAGGTTTCAAAAGTAAAGAGAGAAAGTTGTCATTTATATCGATTTGAACCATAAAAATAATCAATCTTAGTTGTAACAAGTTCTATTTAATGAGAAAAGTTTAACTTGGATGTTATTTTACCCTAACATTATCTAAGAAAATAAATCTAACATAAAAAAATTCTAAAAATGGCATATGGGATAATACCATCAATATACAAGAGTATATGGACAGATTTTTTTAATCTTTATATATATATATATATAAACAAGTAGTGGAGATATATATATACTTAAACAGAATATGATCTGTACATATTCAAACAAAAATCCTATAAGCATTTTTTTTATATATATAAAAAAAATAGCATCACAAGCACTGACGACCTACTACTAAATTATTTGAACAAATACAAATTTGGTATAAAGAAAGGCATCACGATCCTTTTCTGGAGGCTAGGCTGCTGGCAAAGTGTTGAATAAGCATTATGAATTGGTCTTAGCCAACATTTCGTTCCTACCTGAAACCAATTTTGTTAGCTATTCATCTGAGAACGGTACGTCCTCGTATATCTATGGAGTGAGGGCAGCTTTTCTCAATATAAAAAGCTGGTGGTGGTACAAGCATCCATATCCTTTTTTATTTTATTTTATTTATTTATAAGCAGGTTTATTTAGGTTCAGTTAGTTTAGGTGAGAAGAGTAGTCTGTGATGTTGAGGTTTGGGTCACTAATTGTGGTGGTTGTGCATGGCGTTATGTTTTCGGCACATACCTAGTACTTAAAAAACATTATGGAAAAAAACTTCACAAAATCTGAAAAATCAATGAAGTAGGAAAAAAACCTTGAAACCTATTGTAACATCCCAAAAAACTTAAATAAATCATAAAAATATTTATATAAAAATACGTGAGCAAACTAAGATAAGGCTTATTACCATATTTAATAATTTTATGGATGAAAAGTTTTGTCATTATTTACACTTACATCTTTATATAGAAAAATTTCATCAATAATTTTATTTGTTTTTATTAATTTTGTAGTAGTGGTTATTTGAAGAATTTAAAAAACAAAAGACATGATGCGAGGTACAAACCTATAAATAAGAATAATTTTTATGGTAACCAAGAAGTAAATTGTAGCTTCTTATTGGTTATCTTTTGATTTATTTTGAAATATAAATTGGCACAACAAAAATTAAAAAAAATTCATTATCCATAAAAAAAAAGATAAAACATCTTCATGCATCTAAAATTTCAATCTCCACTTCTATATATATATATATATATATATATATCGATTCTAGCTATTACATTCCGCAATTGATGATTAGCTAGGGAGAATAGTGTTTTTTTCACAGACTATCTATGTGCATCACTTTACACGAAAAAAAAAGAAAAAGAATAATCAAGAGTACAAGTCGTGGATTAAAAAATTTATCTATTGTCTGCTCATCTTTTGAAGTTATCTAGATATAGAATCAATTTAAAAATAATTTTTTTCTATACTAATTCTCTGGTATTGCAACTCGGCATTATTAAGTTGTAAATTCTATCAACCACTCAACAATTTGAAAAAACAATGTTTATAGAAATCATGGGCTTGTTATCATTAAAAAAAACATTTTAAATTTTTTTTTTAATTAATAACCAACTTGCTGTTATAATTATTTTCACCTTACATATAAGCATTTAATTGATTGTGCTTTACAACCTCAACAATCTTGCTGAGTTGTGAATCAAGTGTACTAGAGAAATTCCAGATGGTCAATAACTATTAGCTATTTGAAGAAAAATTAAAATTAATAATTAAAAAAATATATTATGATACAGCGGAAGTTTGTTTTGGATCATATTGTAGCGAAATTATAATCCTCAACACGTACTAATAATTTCAACTGGTCATATTCTTAATTTGTTTTTTAAAAATTATTAATTTGAGTGTTATAATTTTAAAATTATTAAAGATTTATATAATCGTTAACTTTAAAACCTTAAAAAGTTAGTCAAGATATATATATAAATTAACCCGAATACTCACTTTTTTTCTGCCTTTGGTGGTCTTGACTGGTCATGAAATAAAACACGTTTGAATCTTCTCGTATATGCTAACTTTTGATGGGTATGTTACACGCTCTTCTTCTCTTAATTTTATATATTTTAGAATAAATTCGGCAAATGAAGATTAAATTATTTTTGTCATTCTGCTAAGGTCAGTTATTGCTAAAACTTTAAGATTTATGAGAACTTTAAAATCCCAAAGGGAAATCTATCCCTAAAAAATCAGGCCAATATTCCCTCGTATTCATGTTAATCCATTTTGTATATCATGGCTTGTAGGTTTAAAAGAAGATTTTTTTTTTAATTTTCTTTGAATGATTACTTGTCACTAGAAGAATCAATTAGTTGTTCGGTAATTTTCTTTGAATGATTGCACCAATAGCATGTCCTTCCTAAAATATAAGGCAGCAGACAAAAGTCTAAGAGCTTATTAGGCTTTTTCATCTAATAAAAAAATTTAAAAATATTAATTTGATGATCAAGGAGATTTGTTTATTGTTATTATTTTCTGAATTCAAACCTTAGACAATTCAATAGTTACAAAGATTTTTAAATTTATCAACATGCATCATACCAATAACATTTTTTATTAAAATTTTCTTTGAGAAAACATAATTTTTATGTTATCCTTTTCATTAAATAAAAAAATATTATAATATTATTAAGATAACCACACAACAAAAAAAATATTAGGCTGGAGTGTTTTTTGATATATTTATTAGATTTATGTTGTTTTAAACTTAGCTTATAAATGCTAAGTCCAAGCATTTTAGATTTGATTTCCTATAATGTCCACATATCTTAGAGTTGACATGTTTGATATACCTCATGTTTGATAGAATCATTTAAGAAGATAATTTTAAAAATATCTTAATAGAAAGTTCACTCATCATCAAACATTTTCATCCAATTAATTAATGTGAAGCAGCCAACAGCATCAACTTTTCCAAGGGACTTGCTTTGGAGTCTAGTTCCTTTGATCATTTAACGCTATTAATATTGTTTTGAACATTCGACGCAGATTCGCATGCATGCATGTTTCTAAGTCTATAAATACCGTTCGAGCTCTCATTGTTATTCATCCATCACCTACGAAACTCATTTGCTTTATCAGAAAAGAAAAAAAGTGTGCAAAATGATGTCAAGCAAGGTTTCTCTTGCTTTCTTTACTCTTATAACCTTATCCCTAATCCTTCCCTCTCGTGCCCAAGACAACCCACAAGATTACCTTGATGCTCATAATGCAGCTCGTGCAGCTGTAGGTGTTGGTCCTCTAACCTGGGACACCACCGTGCAAGCCTATGCACAAGATTATGCTAGCCAACGTGCCAGCGATTGCAACCTTATCCATTCAGGCGGACCTTATGGGGAGAACCTTGCAGGGAGCAGCGCGGACCTTTCAGGTATAGATGCTGTAAAAATGTGGGTTGATGAGGAGGCTTACTACGACTACAACTCCAACTCATGTGCCACTGGCCAGGAGTGTGGGCACTATACTCAAGTGGTTTGGGGTAACTCTGTTCGCCTAGGATGTGCTAAAGTGACTTGCAGCGCTGGAGGAACCTTCATTGGGTGCAACTATGATCCACCCGGCAACTATGCTGGGGAAAAACCTTACTAAACCTTTCTGATTATGAAATCAGTGCTTATATTACCTGGAATAATAATGATAAATAAGCTGATTTATATTGGCATCAATTAATGTATGATACAAAAATATTTGCTACATCTTGATCGATGATATGCTGGCATACGGGAAGTTCACGCGGTACGTATACGTTTGGATGGTTTTTTTTTATATATAATTATGTTCGTGTAATCTTAATTACAGTCAGAATGATCACAACTTATGTGTTATAGCATCCACTTTCAATTCAAATTATTATTAAGTTGAACTAAAATTGGATGTTTTAGAAAGTGAAAATTGAGCACCTGATTTTGCTAATTTGATATATTCTATTGTGATAAATTTGTGCTTTAATAGAATTCGATTGAGGTTAAAAGCTTTGTCTACGAAGATATTCAAATATTGATAAATTAAAAAAAATTTAATACCTGATTTTATTAATTGGATATATTTTTATTATGAAAGAATATTCCTAGAGCTTATCACAAAGATTGGGCCAGAGTATAATTACAACTCCAATTCATGTGTCGGGAAATAAAAAAGAATTCATTAGAGATTGTTTGTGTGTCGTTGTCTTGGCTGTAATAATCCCTTTAGCTAGCTCAAGCTCAAAACTACTCTAAACAAGACTTCCTCAATGCTCACAACAACGCTCGAGCACAGGTGGGTGTTGGACCTTTGGGATGGAATTAAAATTAGCAAAATTTGAAAAACCATGAAAGTAAAAAATAAATAAAATCTTTAAACATAAAATATTAAACCATACTAGTCGCTAACAAACTACTAATTAGCACATACCACTAGTGATATTTAATGATACAATTCAATACATATTGCAAGTCAATCTATTAATACCTTATAAATAATTAGAAAAATAATATCAATGGATATATGATATTTTTTTTCTCTAATTTATCAGGATACGATTTTTTTAGGTACTACAATAAATTTAAAGAGGATTTAAAAAAACATGTAAAAAATTATGGGTTGAGTTGGATAGGTACTTGGACAGATAAAGAGACCTTGACCGGGTGTGGATCCGATGCAAATGATGGTTATAGGTGTACCGAGTTGGGTGCAGGTGCAATAAAACTCGACTCTCAACTTGACTCGGTCCCTTACCATCCTGTTGGCTCTCTGCCTTTCCTGTCATCATCCATTGGGTTAGTAGGTGCAGTCCAAGATGCTACCTCAGTAAGAATAGACTCAACTATTCTTACACATATAAATGTATTTTAAATATATTATTATATGGATTTATCCATCATCTAAGATTATGGATCAGACTTAATTTTTTACATATCATTAAATTTGTTCATATCATTTAATATATAAAAGCATTATTAATAATTTATTTACAATGATGACTATAAGCTAACAAAATTCGCATTCTAAATTCAAAAATACAATTAGTTTGGTAACTTTGCTATTATATGTGAATTCACAGTTTGCTTTGTGCCCATGATTAAGAAGAACAAAGAAAAAAAGCGAAGGAAAGGAGGTGCTCTGTGCCTGGAATGGAGACGGCTAGGTTACAATTAGTCATCGGCGTTCATGTCTCCCTGGCCCAGATTTCTGCCGATGATTTTGGTAGAGCCCATAACGAGATTCGTGTACAGGTTGGGGATGTCCCGATTTCTTGGAACGAAACATTGGCAGCCGAAGCAAGGGAACGTGCTACACCAAGGATCTCTGAAGGCCTCTTATCCATTGACTGCGTCTGAAGCTGTTGGGTTGTGGTGCCAGCGAGAAACTTTCCTAGGATTTTTTTGCACAGTCAAAAATTTTACTTGATTTTTTTTTTTAAATTGGATTTTAAATATTCATAGCAAGCTATCTAATGCATAAATTTATTACTTGTATACTAAAACCGGAGAGATTTTCTTTGTATATTTTTTACTGTGCAAAATTTTAGTTTATTTTTTTCAATTTAGTCCTCAAACTTTGTTTTTGCCAATCAAGTCTTATTTAAAGAGTAGTTAATTTCAAATTCTTATGAAAAAGGTGAGATTAAAAGAGAAGAAACTGAAATTAAAAACATGACAAATATATGTGATGTACCATAAATTTAAAAACATTTATTTTGGTTCTTCAATTTAAATAATCACTCAAATTATATAATTACAGTTCCTCGAAATTATTCCAATTTCATTTTAATATAAATGTTTATTTTTATTAATTTTTTATCTTTGATTAAGAGAGAAGAGAGAAAGGAGTCGTCGGACCCCGACAATAGAAAAAAAAACTTGTCGACTTAGATAGCATCTTCGGATTTATCGAGGCATATGTGGTATGTCTGAAGACTATCAAGAAGTCCTTTTTATCCTATTGAGACAAGGCATCGATTTAGACTATAAAAATAAAAAAAATTATATTAAATTTTTTTATTCGATACGAAGAATTTATATTAAGTGTTTTTATATTTAAAAGTTCTTGAAAAAACATATTTAAATTCAAATTAAAAACAATAGAAAGTGATGGCATGTATTCAGGTTTACTCTTATGCAATTAATTTCTAGAATATCCATGCATCTGAATTTTGTAACTTTATACTCTTATAACTAATATTTATTAGTGAGACGTAATCTTTTATATGCTTTTTAAGAATTTTTCATTCTTATATGTGTTCTTGTATATAAATATTTTTTTCTCGTGTGTGTGTGTATTTTCATCTTTAGCACTAAAATATCTTTCAAGCTATATATAATTTTTTTTTCTAACACTTAAAAAACATCAATGGTAAAAAAACTTAACAAAATTTAAAAAATCAATAAAGTAGAGAAAAAAACTGGAAACCTATTGTAACATCCCAAGAAACTTAAATAAAATCATGAAAATATATATACAAAACACATAGGGAACTAAGATAAGATTCATTGTTAGATTTAATAATTTTATGTATAAAACTTTTTGCAGTGTTTATACTTACAATTTTACATTGAAAAATTTTATATTTTAGTTTGTATTTATCAATTTTGTAGCCATAGTTGTTTGCAAAATTCAAGACATTAATTGAAATACATCATACTAACTTATCAATAAGAAATTTTTGTATGATAGTTGCATTTTATTAATTACTTCCTAATTTATTTTGAAAAAAAAACAACACAAAAAACAAGAATATAAAATTTATTATTCACAAAAAAAGTGATAAAAACATCTAGATTTCTTTCTCCACTTATATTTTTTTATAATTTTAAAATGAATCCTAAGAAGTAACTACTCTACTTACTATAAAAAAAATTTCAAGGATTTTAAAAAGATTATTTGACCAGTTTTTGCTCGATTCTAGCATGTTCCACAATTGACGATTAGTTAATAGTGTTTTTTTTTTTACAGACTATCCGGGTGCATCACTTTACACGAAAAAGAAACAGAATAGCCAAGAGTCTAAGTCGTCCATTTAAAAAATAATAATCAAGTACTGTCTGCTTCTGACTAAAGGATCTTTTGGAAGTTATCAAAATATAGAATCAATTTAAAAATGATGTTTTTCTTCACTAATTCTGGAATTGCAACTCGGCATTATATTTAGTTGGAAATTCTATCAATCACTCAACAATTTGAAAAAAAAAAGTGTATAGAAATTAAGCACGGGTTTGCTATCATAAAAAAAAAAAACATTTTAACTAACTGTTTTTTAATTAATAACCAACTTCTTGTTATAATTATTTTCACTTACATATAAGTTTTTAATTAATCATCAAGTTATATAATTTAATTGGTTAAATTTTAATTTATTTTTTAAAAATTATTAGTTTGAGTATTATAAATTTCAAATCATTAAAAATTTATATGATTATTAATTTTAAATAAAAAAATTAAATAAAATATATTAGCCTGAACACTTACCATTAAAAAAAAAAACAAAACAAAACAAGCTGGTGATGAAAAAATCCAGGTGTCCCTATCATGTTAATCCATGTTACATGGCACTTCTTTGCTTTGAGAGGCTGCAAACATGTGCTTGACCTAAAAAACAAAAACTTTCACTTTTTTTTATATATATACAAAACATGTAGGGAACTGAGATAAGATTCATTGTTAAATTTAACAATTTTATTTATGAAATTTTTTATCAGTGTTTATACTTACAGTTTTACATTGAAGAATTCTATCAATATATATATTAATTTGTATTTATCAATGTTATAGCTGTAATTATTTGTAAAATTCAAGACAAACAAGAAACAAGATATGTATTAATTGAAACACAACATACGAATCTATCAATAAGAAATTTTTGTATGATAGTTGCATTTTATTAATTACTTCCTAATTTATTTTGAAAAAAAAAACACAAAAAATAAGAAAATAAAATTTATTATTCACAAAAAAAAAGTGATAAAAACATCTAGATTTCTTTCTCCACTTATATTTTTTTATAATTTTAAAATGAATCCTAAGAAGTAACTACCCTACTTCCTATAAAAGTTTTTTTTGAAGGATTTTAAAAAGATTATTTGACCAGTTTTTGCTCGATTCTAGCATGTTCCGCAATTGACGATTAGTTCATAGTGTTGTTTTTCTTTTTACAGACTATCCGGGTGCATCACTTTACACGAAAAAGAAACAGAATAGTCAAGAGTCTAAGTCGTCCATTTAAAAAATAATAATCCAGTACTGTCTGCTTCTAACTTAAGGATCTTTTTGAAGTTATCTAGATATAGAATCAATTTAAAAATAATGTTTTTCTTCACTAATTCTGGTATTGCAACTCGGCATTATATTAAGTTGGAAATTCTATCAATCACTCAACAATTTGAGAGAAAAAAAAAAGTGTATAGAAAGCACGGGTTTGTTATCATAAAAAAAGAAGAAGAAGAGCATTTTAACTAACTATTTTTTTTAATTAATAACTAACTTCTTTTTATAATTATTTTCACCTTACATATAAATTTTTTTTAATTAATTAAGTATAACTCAACAAATTATGTAACTTAATTGGTTAGATTTTTAATTTGTTTTTTAAAAATTACTAATTTAAATATCACAAATTTCAAATTAATAGCGATTTTTATAATTATTAACTTTAAAATTTTAAAAAATTAGATAAAATATATATAAATTGATGTGAATATCTATCATTAAAAAAATAAAAACAAAACTAGCTGATGATCAAAACAGTCCAGGTGTTCCTATCATGTTAATCCATGTTACACGGCACTTCTTTGTTTTGAAAGGCTGCCAACATGTGCTTGACCTCAAAAAAAACAAAAACCTTCACACCTTTTTTTTTTTTCTTCTGTCTTTTGGGGTCTCGACTCATGGTCATGACTCATGAGATAAAACACGTTCGGATATTCTCGAATATGCTAACTTTTGATGGGCGTGTTACACGCTCTTCTTCTCTTAATTTTATATATTTTCGAATAAATTCGGCAAATAAAGATTGAATTATTTTTGTCATTCTGCTAAGGTCAGTTATTGCTAAAACTTTAACATTTATGAGAACTTTAACATCCCAAAGGGAAATCTATCCCTAAAAAATCAGGCCAATATTCCCTCGTATTCATGTTAATCCATTTTGTATATCATGGTTTGTAGGTTTAAAAGAAGATTTTTTTTTTTTTTAATTTTCTTTGAATGATTACGTGTCAGTACTAGGAAAATCAATCAGTTGTTCGGTAACTTCCCAAGAGAAAACAGAACAAGGTGTCATGTTTTAGACGCAACAATGGAAGCGGAGTGATTTGCGGAACAAAAACTTGCAAGGACAAGAACAAGATTAGTGCAAGCAGGCGGTAAGAAGAGGAAAAACGTAGGAAATTCAAAATGCCATGTAATAATTCAAACTGAAGTAATCCCAGACCTCCCACTCATCTAAAAACTAATTAATCAGTCCGAGTTTTGATTCAACTGAACATACACCAATACCATGTCCTTCCTAAAATATAAAGCAACAGACAAAAATATAAGAGCTTACTAGGTTTTCATCTAATAAAAAAATTGAAAATATTAATTTGATGATCAAGGAGATTTAAAAAAAAAAATGAATTCAAATCTTATAATCAATATTTACAAAGATTTATTAAATTTATTGCATACATCATACCGATAATATTCTTAATTAAAATTATCTTGAAAAAACATAATTTTTATATTATTCATTTTATTAAATAAAAAATATTTATTAAGATAATTAAACAAAACATTGTTAGCGGTTGTCTTTCCCACAACATGGATGATCTATTACGCCAATCTAGTGTTGTTTTGAACATTCTACGCAGACTTTGCTTGCATACTTCCAAGTCATCGTTCACATGACATGATTTTGCATAACGCCTATAAATACCGTTCGAGCTCTCATTGTTATTTCATCCATCACCTGCGAAATTCATTTGCTTTATCAGAAAAGAAAAAAAAAGTGTGCAAAATGATGTCGAGCAAGGTTTCTCTTGCTTTCTTTACTCTTATAACCTTATCCCTAATCCTTCCCTCTCATGCCCAAGACAACCCACAAGATTACCTTGATGCTCATAATGCAGCTCGTGCAGCTGTAGGTGTTGGTCCTCTAACCTGGGACACCACAGTGCAAGCCTATGCACAAAATTATGCTAGCCAACGTGCCGGCGATTGCAACCTTATCCATTCAGGTGGACCTTACGGGGAGAACCTTGCATGGAGCAGCGCGGACCTTTCAGGTACAGATGCTGTAAAAATGTGGGTTGATGAGAAGGCTTACTACGACTACAACTCCAACTCATGTGCCGCTGGCCAGCAGTGTGGGCACTATACTCAGGTGGTTTGGCGTAACTCTGCTCGCCTAGGATGTGCTAAAGTGAAGTGTAGCACCGGAGGAACCTTCATTGGGTGCAACTATAATCCACCCGGCAACAATGTTGGGGAAAAACCTTACTAAACCTTTCTGATTATGAAATCAGTGCTTCTGTTTCCTGGAATAATAGTGATAAATATGCTGATTTATATATATTGGCATTAATTAATATATGATAGAAAAATATTTGTTACATCTTGATCGATGATATGCTGGCATGCAGGAAGTTATATATATATATAAAAGCAACAACACGGACGGTAATCTGCTAGTATGCAGATGAGTTATGCATGATTAATTTTCACTTTCTAAAACATCCAATTTTAGTTCGACTTCGTGATTACCGTCCGCGTTGTTGCTTTATATATATATATATATATATATATATATATATATATATATATATATATATATATATATATATATATATATTAAATTCTAGTCTACTCGTAACACCAGCAAATTCATAATGAACTTTAAAAATTCAATCAAATAAAAAGAATAAATTCCAAATATTTTATTTTTAATGGGAAAAAGATCTTATTTAAAAAATCATCATCTAGTAATATAGTCACTACAAACACTAATTGATTAACAGATATTAGTACGAGACTGGTTATAAAAAAAAGATATTATCACTTTTTAAGTGTCCTGTCTGAGATAAACTATATTACTGATTTTGTTTGAAATTGCTAAGAGTTTGTTGGTTTATAGTATGATGGTTTGCTTGTAAGATTTTTAACTCTAGAATCAGTAAATATTTAACTATGAATATTTTTAACTTTAATATTGATAAATATTAAGTAGTCTAAAAAACATATAGAATTTTTTTTAATAAGAAACAATCCTGCCTTTTTATTAAAAAAAAAAAAGCACTTCTAGAAAATGAACATGATAGTCCAATTAGTTGATTTCATCGACTAATCACTGCCCTCATGAGATATTATCTTGAAATTAATTAGCTGATGATGACCGCAATTACTTCTTTAGTCAGTCCCTTGTGGACCTGTGGTGTTCATGCCGACTAAATTTTGAGGACATTTTGCCATGATGGTCTAAAACAAGTTTCCCTTACCCTGTATAATATCAACATGTCTAACTTTTGTCATCAATAAGAAATTTTTTTATATATAATGGTATCTCTAAAAATCTAAATTATTTATAAATAAGATGGTTGAAATAGATAAATGGTTGATTAATAGGTCTTATCAATACTATCTATTTTTTCTAGTCAAGATGGTTAATAGTTTATACCTAGTATTTAATAAGTCAAGGAGGCTCATGGTCAATACATGTAAAAAAGTCAAAATAGTTGATAGCTTATATCTAGTATTTGGTAGGTCAAGGTGGCTCATGGTCAGTACATGTAAAAAAGTCAAGATGTTTGATAGCTTATACCTGGTATATGGTAGGTCAAGATGGCTCATAGTCAGTACATGTAAAAAATTCTCTTTGAAGGAGTTATGGACTTTCCAATACTCAAATAAGTATCTTTTTAGATAGAAAAAATATAATAATACTCTAAAGAGAGATGTTTTGGAAATATGTATGTGGCAAAGAATTAAAATTATAAATTTTTATTTTAAAGGTCTCATAATATATTTATAACCCATGAGTTTTGCTCTTTTGTGTAGAAGAAGGACTGAAGTGTAATTTAACCTTTATGATATTTTAAATTGTATTGTGAGTTATATTTCATTTAGTTTATCTAGTTAAAAGATGATGATATGGTTGGCCATCAAATAATTTGTTGAGAAATTAAGTCTACTGAGAAATAATTTCTTTATAATTTTATATAAAAATATATAGAATCGATGATGTTAAACTCAATCATCTCTTGGGTGTGGCTAGTGTCAGACCCAACATGCCTAGGCTAGCACCAAACCTATCGCGCCCGAGGCCTGGTACATTGCCAAGCTCAATCGTGGTTGGGTCTGGCATTTGCCATACTCGGCGCGCTCGGGGCTTAGCTATTGACATACTGCCAGGCCCAATCACGGTTGAGTCTGGTTAATATTGGATCCACTATACCCGAAACTTGAAACATTGTCAAGTCCAATCATGACTAGGCCTAGCTAACACTAGACCTAAAATATCTGCATTGGAGCATGTTTGTGTTATAAAAAATTTATACTTATAAGTTTTTTTTGATCTCGTGTTTTTTTAGTAAAGATATATTAATAAAATCTTAATTCATTACAATATCCAGTGAGAAAACAAACCCACATGAAAATTGTCAAGAATTCACTAGCAATTGCTTTTCTCATTGCCTTAGCGGTAATAATCCCCAGCTCAAAACTCTCCAGAAGACTACCTCGATGCTCACAGTAATTCTCGCGCACAGGTAGGAGTTGGAAATATGATATGGGACAATAAGGTGGCAGCTTATGCAAGAAACTATATATGTTAATCGGCTAGGGGTGATTGGAAATTAACTTGTGCATTCTGCAGGTGGATCTTTTGGTGAAAACCTTGCGGGGAGCAGTGCTGCGGTGAAATTATGGATTGATGAGAAGCCAGAGTATAATTACAACTCCAATTCATGTTTGTGTCTCGTTGTCTTGGCTGTGATAATCCCTTTAGCTAGCTCAAGCTCAAAACTACTCTAAACAGGACTTCCTCAATGCTCACACCAACGCTCGAGCTCAGGTGGGTGTTGGACCTTCGGGATGGAATTAAAATTAGCAGAATTTGAAAAACCATGAAAGCAAAAAATAAATAAAATCTTGAAACATAAAATATTAAAACATCCCAAAAAATTGAAATGAGCCATAAAATATTAATGGTCAAAACATAGAATGGATGACCCAAAAAATAAAAAATCTATGTTTTGCAAAACTTGTTTTATTTGTTCAAAATCGGGTTTTCTTTTTTGAACAAATACAAATTTGGTATGAAGTAAGGCATCGCGATCCTTTTCTGGAGGCTAGGCTGCTGGCAAAGTGTTGAATAAGCATTATGAATTGGTCTTAGCTAACATTTCGTTCCTACCTGAAACCCATTTTGTTAGCTATTCATCTGAGAACGGTCCTCATACATCTATGGAGCGAGGGCAGCTTTTCTCAATATAAAAAGCTAATGGTGGTACCTTTACACAAGCATCCATATCCATTTTTATTTTACTACAAAAAATGAAGAATCTTGTAATATTTTTAGTGTTCGTCATCTACTTCATCTTTCCTGTTGATGCCTCCCTTCCAAGCATTCTTGGCAACAATTTGATCGAGAAAACCTGCAAACAGACACCCTATTACGATCTTTGTGTAAGATCTTTAATATCAAGTCCTCGCAGCTTCAATACAGATGTTGAAGGCCTCGCCAAGATAATGGTTCACACTATTAACGCTAGGGCAACCCACACACTACATCGTATTAACAAGCTGCTCCAACATAATCAGGACACAAATATGAAACGAGCCTTGCAATCTTGTGCCAGTCGCTACGATGCCATAATAAAGGAGGATATTCCAGAATCTCTACAAGCTTTGCGTTTGGGTAACTACAAATTTGCAGAAGCAGGCACAGTGGATGCTGCTTTTGAGGCCAGGTTATGTGAAAAAGAATTCAGGAGATGCATATCGCCCCTGGCTGACATGAATAGGGTTGTACATGACGTCTCCATCGTGGCTGCGTCCATTGTTCAGACAATCCTATAAGCGACTGATATCATTTTAATTTTTGTTTAGCCAACTAGGGAATTCGAAATAAATTTCGAGACTTGCAACTGATCATTAATAAGGACATAACTAATTTTGGACGTTGCTTAATTAATTTCTATTAGGTTTGGTTTAGTTCTTTCCTTGATATCTTGGTCTTCCATGCACCTGATAAATTCTTATTTTGGAAGTAATGGAAGAAGAGTTTTCGTTTTCTTGTTTTTCCGGGGCTCCCTTTATGCTTTGAAAAACGCGAATAAAATCAAAATAGCTACCATCTTCAATGGTGTGGGGAGTGAAATTCTGAGTTATGCCTTCGTCTAAAAGATGAGATTGCTCTTGGATGGAAATGGAGGAGCGTTCTTCTGGGGATTTTTGGTCGCTCAAAATTTCTGTTTTCCGTTCATGAAAAAGCCCATCTCGATTTATAAGGAAGCATAAAGGCCCAATATCAAAGACAGTACATAAACCCATTTCCCAGAGTTGGCCCATAAAGCCTATACTCTAGAGTCCAAGGTGATGTATGGAAACCCAAAACATTAAGTCCACGAGCTAGAATCCACCGACCTAGAATTCAGCTACACTAAATTCAAAATCCATGCAATTTTTCCCTTTTTGATATGTAATGCCTGAGTTACTCTCGGGTGGCCGGGTACTGTCCTGTTTCGGTCATATTATTAATTTGTCAAATGATGTAAAAAAAAAAAAAAAAACTACGAGTAGCGAACAGTTGTGCCGATAATACAATTTATTTTTTTCACTGGAAAAAATACTCTTGCAATATGAAAATAAATTCGTGATGAATATCTACTTTGTCAAAGCCGCAAGAAAAATCAGAGGAAATGGTTAGAAATTTCTTATTTTACGGCGCCATGAAATATCTAGCAATATGGTGATGATGGGCATGTTCAAGAGAGATTAATTATACTAGTTCATATCTGTAACGTTTAAGAAAATCCCAACTTGCAAGTGCAAATAGAACTGCAAGGGGCATAATATAGGGAAGTAAACGAGGGAGTGAACAAATCAAAGAAGAAAAAGTATAAAAATGGTGTTGTTGTTTAATCTAAGGAATGTCTTGGTATACATGTACCAAGTTTATAAGAATTGCTTCGTTTATTTGATTTTATAATATATAGTTGCCATCAAGAATTAACTATTGGTTTCATAAGAGCAATATTGATTCAAAATAAACAACTTGATGTGTTTATAGAACTATTTAGAAATCATGCCACGCTAAAATTCTTAAGATATAAGAGGTATATTCCACAAGAAATGCGTTAGAAAGAAGCTATTTAAATTCTATAGAACTTGCCGTAGATTATCGAACAAGGAAGTGGCGTCGTGTTCTTTGAATCTAGGACCTTGCTGCAAGTATCTTAGCAGCGTCCGCCTCACTTTCAGGCAAGCTTCTGGGGGAACAAACCCATTTGGGTTTGAAGATTGAGGGCTAGCAAAACAAATCATGTTAAACCCACTTTTAATTTTTCTTAACAAATCAAAATGATGCACCTTTAATTGAATATGATGTGACAGAGCAGCTCATTACCTTGGGACTTTTTTATTCTCTCTTTTTAAAAAATATTCCTCGATATTTTAAATTCTGGGAAGATATATAATTATGTACAATTAGTGCCCTGTGTATCCTATCTTTGTTGAAGGAATTTTTTTTTTCTTTTTTTTACCGTCTGTCTTCGGGCATATTTTTATAGTTAAGGTTTTTTTAAAAAAAAAAAATTATTTGAAAAAATTTTTAAATTTTATTTTTAAACTATACACATTTTTTAAAAAATAAAATTTAATGAAAAATCATTCATCTCTTGATTTCCTTTCTCCTTATAATATTGAATCCTTTACGTCACGTAGGCTGCTGCTGCCCCATAACAGAACATGAAAAAAATCCAAAGAATGGTTGTCATTATTAAACGGTGATACTAGGCTCTAATGAGTTTTGGCAAGTAAATAATATATGTAGAAAGATTATTAGATAATATCGATATAGTTCATATAGTTATTGTGATAGATTCTACTTTTATACGAGTACAGGTAAATAGTTCATCGGAATTTCTCCATAGATTATCCTCCTCTTAGGCTATTACACAGTTACATGCCCAATCATGACAGAGCCGATCAGACAAGCAGATCGAGAGATGCCGAAGATAATACGATACTTACTCGCCCTGTTCATCATCACGAGTTTGAGTTTTGCTAACGGCCTTCAGATATCACGATGTATCTACAAGAAACTGGTAAACAGTTTTAACTAAGTTTGAGCAATTAAAATCATCTCTTACCATAATATTAGGGGGAGGAAGGGTTAACCTACGAATGACGCAAAGGTCATGCCATGGCAGTCCAAGTTTTTCAGCAGATACATTCAGATAACAACAGTTCATTCAGTTGAGCCTCATTCTAAGTATCAACTCTTGTGATTCTTTGGACTCTTCTCCAGATACTCCAACTAGTTACTTTTCATCGTTTCCTTGCCTCGTCGAAATTGGGAGCAAATATCTCCGCAATCTTATCAAAGACATTAACAAAAAACCTCTCTTAGATGTATATAACAGATCAAAGTGATTTCAAACACCCTCCAGAAGGAAAAGAAAGCGTGGCCGATTTGGTTAAACTGCTTCCTTGTTCTTACTATTTTATTTCGTTTGCTTCATTCTGAAAAAAGTAAGAACATGGTAGTCTCTTTGATCAATGCAGAAGTTACTAATTTTATCATTTGAAGGATCAACTCTTGGTGACCACGCAAGCTTTATGTCCAAAGGGGGTGTTTTTGTTACTTTAGGTTGCTTAAAACGGTTAAAAGGATGCAAGTTTGTAGCTAAAAAATTCTACATTGTTCCTATAAATCCCCCCATCAACATGCCTTAATGCTCACCAAACATTCAATTAGCTTACTTCAGCATTATAGCAAGAATATAATATGGCTATGAGTAAGATTTTACCTCTTCTTGTCTGTCTCGTGAGCTTAGCCCTTGTGCATCCTTCCCACGCCCAAAACTCACCACAAGACTACCTCAACGCTCACAATGCAGCTCGCTCACAGGTGACTGTAGCAAATATTATATGGGACAACACGGTAGCAGCCTATGCTCTAAACTATTCCAATTCCAGGATCAGCAATTGCAACCTTGTGCATTCTAACGGCCCTTATGGTGAGAACCTAGCCAAGGGAAGTGGCTCTTTCACAGGTACTGCAGCAGTGAACTTGTGGGTGGCAGAGAAGCCTTACTATGACTATGCATCCAATTCTTGTGTTGGAGGGCAATGCTTGCACTACACTCAAGTCGTTTGGCGCAATTCAGTTCGTGTAGGGTGTGCTAGGGTCCAATGCACAAATGGCTGGTGGTTTGTTTCTTGTAACTATGATCCCCCAGGCAACTATATTGAGGAACGCCCTTACTAAGGAATCCTCGAGTTGCCTCAAAATGCTACTACTAAGAGAATGTAGCCACAAATAAAAAAACAAATCAAATACTTGAATGGTATGAATTAGTAATAGGAAATAATAATGTCTTTGATGAGTGAACACGGATCTCACTCTAGTCACGACTACATCTTTCAACTGCTACACCACATTCTCGCTGTATATTTTGTTTCCTTCCAGGGTACTTGTGCTGTTTTAATTGAATAAACATGAATTATAACCAGTGGTGTTGTATAAACTTGTTTTCTTTATTCTGTAAGAGATTAGGATGGAGCAGACAAAAACAAATCAAATGCCATTAATCAGAGAAAAGAAGGAAAATTAAGCATGTTTGACATTCAGAATTAAATATAAAAATAACAGTTTAAACAATACTAAACAAGAAAACCCTTTAGATCATACTATAACCTTAAAGAACATTCTAAAATCACAGTAAACTCACCTCCATACTGAAGCCAGGCTTTTCTCTGCCAAAATAAGTTTCAAGGCATCTCTACCACTTTCAGCAGCTCTTTTTGACCTATCATTTCCTCCTGATGCACCTGAACCATATCATTTCGCAGGCTATGAAGTTTTGTGTTTCTCAAAAGCATGATTTCCTAACACCATCCCTGCTACCACTTTACTTTCCTCGTCGATATCCCACCAGCTATTGCAGATTAAGCAGCAGCTACACCTTCAGGGATACGAAGACCAGCTATACACCAGCATCAAATCCTGCAATGAAAATGCATCCAACACTACCTTATAAACCTTTCACAAAAACAAGGCTGCAATAATCTAAAGATTGATGGGCAGAGAAAGACTTTTGATTACCATTTCAATGACTGATGAATCATTTCCAGCGAGCACTTCAATATCATAGTTCTGTGAATGTCCTATTTGAACAAAAAAGAAAACACAACTTACCCCTTCCAATTGTTCTAACATTTGCACTACCTAGAACGATTCTTTTGCTTCACATATATGTTATTTCAGCAATGCTTATCTCCCCAAACAAAATGGATCCCCGGGGATCCTTCAGTCTGATAACCAACGCTTGAGTTTTTATCAGAACTCATATCAGTGAAGGGACTAATTTGGATATGGCATGACCAGAACATAGGGCCAGAGGTTCACAGGCTAAAAATGAAGTCGCAGCCTCTCAGAATTTTAAGCTGTGATTCAGCCAGTACATTATATCTCACACAAATAATTGTAACACAGTGACCCTGTAAGGCTATAAGCCCATAACATGAGAAATCAATATTATGAAAGTTCAATAACCTGGCTCACATGATCGTCAATTGTTTCAGATTCTGGACAAGGCGGACAAAAACACTGTTCAGAAGAAAACACCATCATAGTCCACTGCCAAACCCCCTGCTTAAATGGAAAATTAGGTATTCTATCTGTGCCACTTACAAAACAATGGCAATCTTTCTCCTGATCACTAAATTCAGTAAAGACTAGATAAAGTAGTATCCTTCAAAAAAAATGTCTCTTTACTAACAGAGAAATGGAGATCACCATGATGACATATAAAACAAGCAAGCAATCAGTCAATCACATAAGAAAATAAAAACATCCAATAACTTATCATATGAATGGACACAGAATATAATGAACAAATATCAAATACGCAAAATATGATCCCATTGCAAAATATGATCCCATTGCCTCTAACTTTCCCATTATTCATTGCAATCCAGAATTCCACATATCCTTAATGATCATTAAACACTTCTTTCTACAGAACCAGTTTCCAAAAGAAGTTAAATTGAGAACAGAAATAGAGTATAAACGTAGTTTCTATCAGTTGGGGGCTTCTCTGTTTGATGGTGTGACTCTTGCGATTCTCTTTTACATACAATAAAGAAGTGTAGTTTCGGCTAGAAAAATAGAAAAACTGTACACATGGGGAGAAAAACACGAAATCTGAGATAGAGAACAGCATTGGATGAGGTAGTGGAGGAACTCTTGTGTGCCAAATGCAAAAGTTCTTTGCTTGAACTGTCCATGTTAACTCCGTTGCAGTAGGCAGAGTTCAGTGAAAGCAGAGAGGCTCCTCTCTCAAGTCTCTGCCAAGAGCCCAGAACCCAAGAGGGCTTCCTTTTACACACCGATTAAAAATCGTAACTGCCCATAAAAGTCCATGGCCTTATAAAATTGAAAACCAAGGCCCGCGCGATTTTTTTATATCAAGGCTTCTTTTCTTTCCTGATTCATTGGTTATATGACAGTTTAATATATGATCCAAACCAGAGGTTAGCGTTTTTTAATAATAAAAATAAATAAAGTATAGATATTGTTATATCGGATATAAAATCCAATCCAAACCTGAACTTTATGTTCAGTAATAAAGTATATTATTCGGATTATAAATATAAAAAGTAAGATATGAATATAATGAAAACCAATATATTAATAAACATTGTCTTGTAAACTGATTCGTACAAAACTAGTTTAGGCTAAATTAGAATCTATAGAATGCAAATACTTTCATTCAAGTATGGCTGACGTGGGATTAAATTATTATAATTGATTTCCACAAATTTATTGAAGATTTGAAAACGAAAGCAAATTACACCAAACTAATATTTATTTGATATATCAGGACCAGTGGCAGAGCCATAACATTTTAAATGAGAGTGCAAATATATTATATAAATATGTATTAAAAATTAATTTGAAATAAATATATCAACTTACATAAAACAAAATTAATTTAAAAATATTTTTAACATAAAAAACTTATATTATAATTATTCTCTTTAAGTTTTTATAATAACAAAATTAAGTTCAGTTGCATAATAATTATAAATCTTTCATATAAAATTCATAGTAAAATACATATTAATTTATCAAAACTCATTTCACACATCCATTACCATATAAAATGTTTTATATAATATATGGATATGGATCAATATTGATAGTTTAAATTTATCATGATAAATTATTTTTAAAAACAAAAAAATAGTTTTTTTTCTTTTTTAAAAAAAAAACAACCTTTAATTTTGCAAAAATCAATTTTTATTCACTGATAACAATTAAAATATTTGTTTATTTATCTCAAGAAAAAATTTAATTCCGTATCTTTATTAATTTAAAAAATTAATAATATAACTTTTAATTAATTTAAAACAATTAAATTAATACCTATTATTCAAAAACAATTAAGGGGGCAATTGCCCCCCTAATATACTACGTGGCTCCGCCACTAATCAGGACCTTTGCATTGGGTTTGGAATATGTAGTAACTGTAATGCTCGTGTTTTATCAATTTTTAATCAATTAGAAAAAAAAAATCAAAGAGGGCAGATGAAGAGGTTACTGTATCATTGTAATGATATTTTGTTAGGTTGAAGCTATCAAGTTGTCTTGTGCTACTCATAACCATTAATGAAGATAGTTTTTTCTGTTGCCAAGTCACTTTAATACCACGTTGTTCAGCCATCAAAGTTAGAGCCTTGAGTTTTTCGAACATTTTAGAAGGGTCCAAGGATTCAGATAAGTTTTGGTTCGATTGACCTGTAGCAGCATCAGCACTTCATCTTCTCCGCAGATTATTTCCTTGTCTGCAAGATTAACTCAAAATGTGGGGCCTTCACGGGTGGATCTGATACACGTTTCAAGCCTTTCTTTGGTAAAAGCAACATTTCCCAAGCAAAGATGACAAGCCTTGATATATATATATATATATATATATATATATGCATGCTTGGTCTGAATGAAGGTTGCATCCAATTCGATCCTTTAGTAAGGTCATAAGGTTGCGTTTCTTGTGAGGTGGAGATACTTTCACCAACAATTCGAAACCTTTCAAGTTGTTATTTAGGCAATAACATTTAATGATAAGCAAATTATATGAAGAAAGACAAATAAATAACTCGTTTTCTATCAGTATTTAGGAAGAGAACATTCTTTTGGGAGGTTATTTTGGAATCTCTTGTTATCTTGACAGTAGTCGTAGATCATGTGGTGCAACCTGACCCACTTGAACCACCTTCTTTGTGTAGATGTTAAAGTGGTATATCTTTCCTTGTTCCACCAATTAGTAGAGCTTTCTGCCCTACAAAACCTTGGATTTCCATTCCAAGGACAAGCATCGATCTTATAATTCCTGAAGGAAGCTATGAAGGGACCCTTTGACCAATCAATTTTGTCTTTCCCGCCTCGTGTTGCCCAGCTGTCGCCGTTCCAGAGGCTGGCTTTGATGCTCATTGGCTGCCACCTAGGATATGCTACTCCTTTGTCTGCATGGTTTCTGTAAAGTCTGATAGGAATCCAATCCACCATGAACCTGAAAGATGAGAAACGCCATGGATATAGTCCCTTAAGTTGTCTTTCTTAGACTTGCTAACAATTAGTTAAAATTGGCTTACACAATTTGGTGAAGGTTCCACAAGACCGAATAAGTATGGAAGTTTTTTGTTGGATCAAACCAGAGATAAATCCTCTCTTCACGATCATCATTCCCATCAGCATAAACATTTGTCTGAAGAATATATGGTTGGCCACTCACATTTCCAAGGAATTCAAAATCTATCTCGTCACGTTTAGGTTGATCCGATGAGAGCTGCAATATTGTCATTCACCAATACATTTGAGATATGCAACTGGACATATAAAAAGAAAATTAAATAAATATATATATGTACTTGATTCAATTTACTTACATAAAATGCCAGTACTGTGCCTGCTGAATGACCTGGTACTAATTTTATTTGCATATCGATCTGCCCGAATAAGAACATCTGGTTCGAAGCAAAACCAGATCCTAAAAGAACAGTAGTAATAAGATAAATGAGCACCAAGACATTTTTCAAGTTAGTTTTCGTAGATTTTGTAACTCATACCAGATTCTTGGTCTAGTTTCAAGCTTCTTGTCCTGCCACCAGCAGTGGTGTATACATGGCTCGGAGACCATGCTACAGAGAAGTCCTTGTTGAAATCTCCGGTTGAAATAACAGAGGAAAATGATACTTGAAAAGTATTTGTGATGAGAAGTCCAATGAAGACTACGAATTTGAAAATAGTGGACATTGTATTGGCGAAGATGACAAGGAGAGGAAATGTAGTGAAACAGGGAAATGCTTGATATGCTATATATAGGTATTGCATGAGAAGGAAATGAATAGGAAGCAATAAGGTTGTTGTTTAAGAAAGAATATCTTTAGAGAGAAGCAAAGGAATTTTATGTTGCTAGCATCTTATTGGATATAACTTGCAGAGTTAGTTAGATACGTATTAGAATGTTATAAACAGATCGATTAAAGCTCAACAAATGACTTAAGATTTCCAGTTTATTACATGGGTAATCATTCATTTTCAGGTCCAATGAACTACCTAGTCGGTCCTTACATATGACTTCATGAATGCCTCATGACAGTATATATCAAGAATGGTCCGTCCATTAGGAGTTCCAGCATTTGAGTAAAAGAGGGGGTCTCGACGATGTTATAACCAAATAATTATGTTGTGTATAATGTCTGCTCACTTTCCACAAATCAGGTAACAGGTGTGGAAGCGCAGAGATGGTGATAGACTCGGAGTTTTTTCATGATAAAGATACCTAGCTTTGGGCATACCTCAGGCTTTCTCAATTAAGAGCCTTTTTCGGGTAGGTTAGCTGAATGCTTCGGAAAGTGAAAAACTAGCTAGACTGGAGCTGCTTTCTTTTCTTTAGGGCTATTATATTTTTAGGATAGCTTGGTGTTTAAACCTTCCCTTATAACTCGTTGAAGGACTCTTTTTTATTCTCTCTCTCCAACCTTAGGGCTATATATGTAACTATCGAGTTGATTTCATGCTTTCAATTCAGGCATCCCTTTAAACATTGCATAACTGAACTTTTTTTCCATAATTTTAACGATTTTTTTGCAGAAAAAGGCATCGTGTAGTTTACTCAGATAAATAATGTTTAATAACAGTAGTCTTGTATAGTTGGCAAATTAACCGGGCTACAGGCAGAATAAACAAGTTGCGTCTCTTTCTAGTTTCTAATACACAGTATAATCATTGTGATTATTACAATCTGTTAGGATAATGGCATGGAGTATCTTCAACACAAAGCCTAACTAAAGTAAAGTAAAGAACATCCATGCATGTCATCATTGTCTTTACACCGTCGACATTGAATTCAGCAGTTAAAATTCTGGGCTGGCTACTTCTGATCTTCATGCAAAGAGAACATTTTGTAATAATAAACGGGATGCTTTATCAATCAGCTGACTGTGGCTTTAAACCAACTTCAAATCATTCCATGCGCACTGATTAAATTTTAATTACTGGAAAATTAGTATCCTACAAGTACAGGGGTGGAGAGAGTACCTACCAGTAACAAAAGTTGTTTGCTTTAGCCAATGTGCATCATAAAAGACAGATGCAAAAGTCCAAGAACGCTGCAATATAAATCTCTCCTCCAAATTAGGGATAAGGAAACATGACTGGTCATGTTCTATATTTCACCATTAATTTTAACGCATTCTTTTCCTTGATTCCCAATGACTTGCTTAGGAAAGGAAAGTAGTTTTCCAAATTGGATCTGACCCGCTGCTACTATAACAAAATTTTCAAGGCACGCAACTAGCAGGAAAATCTTGAATTTTTTATCCATATTAGCCAAGCAAATTGTTCTCGTCGTTGAAATAAGCTAGATTCTGAGTTTCTATCTTTCCAAGAATACCTGGGATGGGTCATCATCAGGAATATATTTTCTCTTTGCCTTGTAGTTGTAAACCGAGTTTTTCCTTCGGATGTTAAAATGGCTGTGTTAGAATGGGACAAGATCTAGAACTGTACTTTTAAGTCTCTCTGGTAAATATAATGGCAACTAGCAGGGAAATATTTCTTGCGAAATTTTGAGTTCTTTATATTACAGGGAAAGATTTTCACTCGTGTAACCATTTTAAGCGCATTGACCAAGCTCTACACCTTTGTAGTTTGTGATGGCTTTATGAGAAATTGAATCCAGATGCCGATATTGCTATGTGTTTTGTTGTTGATGCCCTGAAGCTTTATACTAAAACTGATTACTTTATTTGAACACTCATTCTTATTATATGATGATAAGAGGAATTCCGGAAGTGATGTCGTCTCTGCACTGGAAGTTTTGGACATTTGGTCTATTCTTATTTAGGCTATGAGCTACAACGAATGCCCGCTCTTGACAAACTTCTTCCTGAGAAGAATTCTCAAATCTGAAATTAGTATCATATATACTAACATAATGCAACCATGACAAAACAAGAAAATCAAATCCAGAAAAGAATAAAAAATACCCTGGCATTCAATTTCTTGCTTGTTCGCTGATCATCACTGGTCTGCTTGGTATGATTTTGGCTACAGGCAGATTAAAAGATTCCCAGATACGTCAGAGATGTGAAGTGCCAGAACGAGGCAGGACTGTGCATCAACGAAGTGGCTTAAATTATCAAGAGGAGAAAAATCATTTCTATTAATCTGCTGGGACTCAAAGCGGCTTGTTTCTCCTGACCAAGATCAGGCCTGAACCCTAATGTGAGTACCACCCAACATCCACCTTTTTTTGTTACCTGAATTGTTTTCACATAGTTAATCTCTTTCAAGAAACTCCCCTGCTTTATAGCAAGTCAAGATTTTCTATATCCCACCAATCAAAGACCGTGGACGGACGCCAGCAATAACACGAAAGGAAACGAAGAGAAAAACAAGTAAAATCCAGAAAAAGAAAATTACCAGATGAGTCCAATTCAATAGAAGCAAAGTACATGAAACAAGCAACATAGGAAAAGACTTGTACAAGCACAAACATGCATGTATCAAACAAAACCGATTAATCTTACAAATTCTAAACCTAAAAGGAAGGGTAAGGAGGGTTGTGGACAGACTAGAGAGCACATGTAAAAACACCAGCTGCTCATGAGGCCATAAAAAACAAGTCATAATCAAATCCAATCTGAAGAATCTTGTGGATCTTTGTCAAATACTATCAAAGCAATGCTCATGGTTATGAAGCATTGATCATCCAACACTATCTCTCACTGTCCCGCCAGAACTGCTTCGTCCATTGCTTTCTAACCATTTCTTCACTTCCACAAGATCAGAATCTTGTCGTCTTTATCAAACTCAACCGGCCTATCTCGTGGAGCGGCCCTCTCAGAATTTCCGGTGAAGGATTTGTCGGGCTTCAACCGATTAGTTTTCAAGAAACTTTTTTCACTGCTCAGCATCAACATCGTAATTTCTTAGGCCAGTATAGAGTTGGAAACTAGTTTCGTGATGTAGATAGGCTATTTTCATATACATTAAACAAAAGAAGGTCCTGCCAATATCGAACAACATCATGTTGATTGGATTCAAGCCTAGCTTGCAAATTGAATGCAATACCTCTGATTTGCTAAAGTAATTCTCTTTCCTTCTCTTTTTCTAACCCTACCATCTCTTTCATTTTCTCTTCACCATCGACAACAACTACACGTGTTTGTTTAGTATCTTGCTGCTTTGCAGACTTTCTTTGCTTACGTAATTAGGTTCCCATTCGTATTCAAATCAAATTCAAACCCCACTATTTTTTTTTATTTTTGATGTTTTAGACGACAAAATGTCTATGACTGAAATCATTCAACAAGAACCGTTTAAGAAAGAACGTCGATTTCTGTCTTCTTAAAAGGTTTTATTAGAATAAGAAAGAAATGATCTTGATAGATACAGAAAGGAGTTGTCTAGATGTTATTTCGTTTCTATACGAGAAGAGATGCTGAGCAGGAAAAGTGACATCAGGTCACTGAAATTATTCAACATCCAAGGCAACAATTTGACTCAAGTAAGTTCCAGGACTTGCAATTGACATACTGTTCATGTCATTCCTTGATATTTATCTTTTTGCCCTTCATGCGGAAGAATGATCTTCTTGTTGTATTTGAGCTCTGTGTCTTGGCGTGCTACAAGTGTCGAAGTTGCTGAACGCTTGAAAACCGTACTCTTAAAATGGTTTCAACTTTCAAACATACTGTAATTAAACTGATAAAAAAAAAAAACTATATTGGCCTAAAAAAAAAAAACTATATTGGCCTAGTCCAACTAAAATAAATCGCTTGATTCATCTTTCTTTTGTATGATCCTAAAGTAAACTAATACAATATAATTTCCTTTTTAAATAATAGTAATTATTATAATAATAATAAAATAATCCAACATGAATTACATAAAATTCTTTTAAAAAAATTATTGTGAAAAAACGAGTTGGAACATAAATGCCAATATAATTTTGCGGACGGAGTTTTTTTGTACCCGTACTGGAACATATTTGTCGCAGCTTGTGGAGAAGGAAGCGGAGTTTCCTATCCGTGAAGCACAAGGTCTCGTTAATTTTGTTGCTATCAATTTATAGTGTGTTTTCGTTCCTATAGTTTTACTAATATTTCACTTCGAATCCTATTTTTTAAAAAATTTCAATATCAGCCTCGATTTTCCAATCTAATTATGGCCTCCTACTAGTTTTTTATATATATATATATATATAGGAAAGGTCTAATAGAACACCTACAAAGACAACGAGCAGAGGAATTAGAATATTAATTACTATAAACCCATTCCTAACTGCGATTACTCTATAAAAGTCTATGAAAATCTATAAAGAAATTATAAGAGTAATACTAAAAGGGCCCCTCTATAAATTCTCATTAGGGGCAAAATAGAAAGAGACCATATTCAAATAATTTGAAGATTTTATTAGGTTGAAATAGAAAAGTAAGAAACAAAACAGTCCTCCATTAGAACATATTTTACAATATATGGACCCAAATGCAGTTGACCCTCACCCCACGATCACCGAGTTATTAGATCCCACCTGTTCCTTACCAGTAACTATTAGTTTTTTTTTAATAAATCTCACAAGATGAAATAAACTATTAGGAAGAGAGAAGAGACGTAACAAAGCTCATAGCTTTTATACCTTTTCATTTTAATCCACACCACCCATAACTCTCTTGCTCTCAGTCTCCATTTCCAGGTACTTCATTGCTTAGCCTTAACTCTCTCTTTTTTATGTTATTTTATTTTTATTCGCCAGTACTTAATTTGCAAGTAGCTTTGCACTGTTTTTGTTTCTAATCTTGCAGATTTTTTTTTGTATTTGTAAACTTTAAGTGTTTTTGGAAGATGGGTTTTCAGTTTGAATGTTAATGGCTAGATTTTGGTTGTTTTTGTTGGTTTTAAGTGGGTTTTTCATGTTCAAGGGATTAGGTGCTGACTTTGTTTGTGGGTTTCATTTTTCTGGTTAGGGTTTTCTAAGGGCTTTCACTTGCTGAAATTAGTTTGGCTTTGGTTAGTGATGCATTTAATTGAATAAATCAGTAGCGAAGTAAAGAAATCTGTGTTACAACAATTTATTTTTATGAAATAATCGGCTTGGGATTTAAACTAACAACAAACCATCAAGCGTTAGCTTGGTTAATTTGAAATCAATTGAATTGCTGGTGTCGAGTGTTTTAAAGATGGAAATTGAAGAGAGCTTGCTTGGCTGCTTGTCACGGAGCATTGGTTTTCAGATTGTCTTTGACATCTGAAGTAGTTTAGTGACTAGGCTAACTTGAAAATGGTGCCCATCAATAAAGTTTTCCACTTTTTTGTGTCTGATTGAAGAAGCTATAAAAATGGATGTTGAAGCAGAGGAATAGGCTCAGTTTAGCACGTGTCTTAACTTTTCTGGTCTTGGCATGGAAAATGGTTGACTAAACAAAGAATTGTGAATTTTGTTTCTTGTTTCCTATAGTTTTTCTTCTTCTAACATTAATAGTAGATTAAAACAGAGTAAAGTAGCTCTTATGGGTTGGGTTCCATAACCAAAATGATTTTCTTGGTGTTTTGAAGATTTGATTGATTGAGAGTTCAAATTAAAGTAGGTCAAAACTTCACTATAATGTATTTAATTGTGAATTGAAAAAAAAGAAGAAGAAGAACAAGCAGCAAGAGCATTGGTAGATTAATTTCTTATTGTTATCTAATTGGTTTTATTGGATTGTGGCTGGTTTCTGACACCCTATATGTATAGGGAGAAGATTAGAGCCGTGAATTGGAGTGGATAATGATCAAGCGGTCACCACGTAGAAACCCCAGATCCAAAGGCATCAAGTTAAAACATGGTCTTCAGATTTGTTTGTTGCTTGGTGTCTGCTTCTGGTTGATCTACCAAGTCAAGCATTCCCATGACAAGAAGAAGGAGCTTGATGAGAAAGATGCAAATCTCTCTCTCAGTGCACATACTCATGATGAGCTTCCAAAACTTGGGAGGAAAGACCTCCATCCTGATTTGCAAGGCAAGACCAGGAGTGAGAAACCCGAGGAAGAAGAGGAGGAAGACACTGGAGTAGACGAGGAAGTAAATAAGAAGGAAGAAAAGGGGCATGAAAAAGAGAAAGAAGAAGAAACCAAGCATGAAGAAGAAGAGGGGGGGACTAAGGATGAAGAGGTGGAAAGAGAAGAACATATTCATGAAGAGGAAGAGGGAGAAGGAGAAGGAACTAATCATTTAGACAAAGAAAGAGAAGAAGAAATCAGGCATGACGAAGAGGAGCAAACTGAAGAAGCAGAGAGTGAAGAAACCGAAGACAAGGGCAGACAAGGTGGAGATGATGAAGTAGATGAACATGATCAAGAGAAAATAGAAGGAGAAGCTGACCGTGATGAGGAATTTATGGATGAAGAGAAAGAGAGAGAGGATGAAGGTGAGGAAACAGAAAGTCAAGGTAATGAAGGTGAAGATAATGACGGCGAGGAAAAGGAAAGTCAGGGTAATGAAGATGAGGACAGGGAAGTTCAAGCAGATAATGAAACTCAATCAGAAGATCAGGATCATGATGGAGGAGGTAAGAACTCCCATGAGGCCCGAGAGGAACATTACAAGGCAGACGATGCTTCCAGTGCAGTGACTCAAGACACCCAAATTATAAGCACTGAACCAGAGAAAGAAGGTTTGGAGAAATCAAATGAGAACTTGGCAGCAAATCATTTGCAACAAGATAAGTATTCCATTAGTGGTAACCCCCTGGATGTTAATGAGGATAAAATTAACTCAACATCTCAGCTGGAACAAGCTGAAAATGGCCATCCTTTGAATGCAGCAACTGATGAAAAGCAAAATGACGAGATCACTCTGACCAAATCTGAGGATGAGTCACCTAACAACACAACGGTTACAGTGCTGTCCAATGATCAATTAGTACCAAGCAATAAGTCAATGGAAGTGAGTTCAGAAGCAGGCGATAACCAGGCTGGTGCAAACCTTGAAGTTTCTGGTTCATCCCAGCGGAATGGAACGTGGAATGCCTCAGACTCAAATCAAATTCGAAATGCAACGATTGATGGTCGAGTTACTGGAGATGTATCCAACATTCAAACCACTCAATTGGAACAGGTTAATAATGGCATGGTTTCCAATAGCATTGACTCCTCAAACTCTTCTAGTAATTTGGATTCTGGTGTATCAGATAAGATCATTAAGCCTGAATTAACAGTTACAGAAGATGTGAATTCTGGGTTGTCCTCCAGAACAAATGAGTCTACAGAAGCTACTCATGATGAGAGCTCAGACACCAAAAATGAATCAGGTGGAACAGATGAAAACACCAATTCTTCGAATATGAAGGAGGCTGAAGATGCAATCCTGCATGACCCTATTGATTCTTCAATTGGCCAAGATGAGAGAGAGGCTCGCATAGATCTAGGTACACTGCCAGAGACTGGTACAGGAGGGGTTAACAGTGGAAATGCTGCAGAAGAATGAGATTCTTATCAAACGCTCCTGTGCATGTGAGTGATGTAAAGTTTTAGTTACCTTTTCACTCTGTTTCGATACACGCATGGAGTGTTCTAGTATGTTTCCATTTGGCCATGAAACATTTATCAGTGTTTAGAGAGTACAGCTTTAGATTTTCAAGCAACAGTAAAATATAGGCGGGTTGCAATTGCGGATGGGTTTAATTGTATAATTTATATCAGCTTTCGATGTGATGCCTTTTTTTTTTATGCTTTGAGGTCGTCATTAAGCTTTTCTCTTTAGATCCTTACCTAATGTATGGATGGTTTGGTGATTTGAGTTGGGACCAAAATCAGACTGTTCTAGTGAAAGCATGTTTTACTCTGAAAAACTTTCTACCTGAATTATCTGTTCCTTTCCTTTAAGCTGACAGGCAACTATTATTGTTTATGGAAACAGCAAGATGGAGAGGTTGAGAGCGATTGAAGGGTCTTCTTTAAATTGTAACATGACCAGGTCTTATACTTTAAAGTTCACAGTGAAAGGTATTAAACAGATATGCAACTTTTAGAAGGGAACTCTTTTAAATCTTTCTATCAAATCATCCACCAGTCATCTCTCCTTTTTAAGCAGGAAGCTTGGTCTATTTTCAGGGCATTGACAAGCTCCTGTACTGTGCAATGCTATTCTTTACTTTCCCAGCAGTAGACTTGGCTTTCTAAGGAACCAAGTTGACTTTTCCGATGGGTTTCTATTTCTGATGGTAAACCAACAAAGGGACAGCATTGACGGGGTGTTGGCGTCTCTGGAGTCCAGCCACCTTCAACTAGCTTTCTGACGGTCTCACGGGAAACAAAATTCGGTATCTAGACGCCATACACGTCATCACATTTTCTGAACGATCAAACTTTTGGGATGATTGAAGGAATTTATATACCCGGTAGGGCCGGTACGTGTGTTTCAAGATGATATAATTTAGAAACTAGACTTGGGATTTTTTGTTTTCTTCTTCTTTTTACTTGTAGAGGGTGGGTTCTTTAAACTAGCAAAGAATAATTATGAAAATCTCGTTTCTTTCTCCGTTCTAAACTATTCTTGACAGCCAGTCAGGTTGGGTCACGAATATTCTAGATTTCTTCTAGCAATTGACACCGCAGGAAAAAAGAAAAACAACTGGAATTCGAATCATTGCCGCCTGAGACCGGTTGGTGCAAGCGGGATGCTTTGTTATCATGGCAAGGTCTCTCATGGCAAGCGGGATGCCCACCAACATTGGATTCTCATGGCAAGGTCTCTCATGATGCATCCATAAACTATCTACTAAACGATAAAAAGGCACATAGCACAAGAAAATAAAATTAAAAGAATAGAGCCACGCCTTGTCATTCCTCTCTGTACAAAAAAATAATAATGCATCGCATACAGCTAATAAACTGCTGTTAGTCATCTAATCAGCAAAAAGAATCCAATACCTAACCAACTCATCTAACGCCCCTCAAACGACAAATCAATCCTCATCCACACAAACATCAAACGACAAAACTCTGACCCTGTCTCAACTCTTTCCTTAGCTTATGAGTAAAGGATTTACAAGCATCCACACTAAGATCCACAGCTGCTGCTAATGCCACAAAGGCGGCCGCATCCTCTGTACAGTTCACGTGTTGCACCCCAATCTCCACCTCTGTCTTGTTGCTGCACCGACCATTACCATTGTTGACACTTGATTGCATTACGAAACCTTTGTACACAAACGGGGACAACAACCCTAGACCAAACTCGGATCCGGACCACGATCCGGAACCAAAATCGCAACTGGAATGTGGACTGCTCGCCGGGGTGCTAACACTATTTGTCATGTCAATTGTGAATTTCCCTCCATTTTTAGTGTTGATAACTGAATTGACTAGTGTTGTGGTGGTAGGGGAGGCTGAAACAGAATCATGTAGCAATTCAAACCGGTATCCTAAAGCGTTGGCATTACGTTCACGCCAAGCCTCCAGACGGCCCCATGGCTTCCAGGTACCGTGTGATGGGAGAAGAATTAGCCATGCCCCGGGATTGGACCGACTAACATGGTCCGAACCTGGGGATGGTACAAATGGTGTCACCATTGATGCCATTGCAACAGGCGATCCAGATAGGTCATGGATTGTGATTGACCATCCCTTACGTTCTTTTGCTGGTGGGTCTTTATCTGCTCCAAGGGAGGGTAGCCAATTTCTTGATGGAGTTGGTTCTGTCATCGATGGCCTGCATAATAACAATGTAGCAAGATCAGTAACGACTTATAAACAAGGAGAATGGTAATTAACAAGATAAACAATACTGATTACTGAAACAAACTCAATGTCCAGATTCTAGAAATTTAAAATCTTTTTGGTGGATGGGTCAAAGGGATAGAAATTTCTCTTGAGATAAACAATTACATTTTGTTATCCGCATCAAAACAAACAGAATGAAACAGCTTTTGTAACATAGTTAATGTCAACACAAAGTTTTTGGGATTCGAAAAAATATAGAAGATTTCTGGTTTTCTACGACCATATTTGCATACTTGACCACACACTAAATCCTTTCACTCAGTTTATGCCAAGTCTTCTACTTTGGGGGGGGGGGGGGGGGGGGGCAAAAGCCACACAAGTGATTCAATAATTAAGTTCCCTCCCTGCAACAAAAGGAAAAAAGAAATATACCCCCTCCCTTTTTTCTTTAATTACTTTCTCATCAACCAAACGCCGGAACAAATCGGTAACAAAAGGAGAGAAAACAAAGATAAATTAGAAAACTCACATCGAAACCAAATTACGATCCCCTGGGTTCCTCAAACTGAACTTGCAAGTGAAGACAGCCTGCCTAACACTCCCTTGCACTAGAAAAACCTGAGGACTACATTCAGGATCCCCGCCAAACTGAAACACGTATCTTGAATCAGGCTCAACTCTAACACACAGATAAAACTGCGTAGATTCGCCTTTCTTGTTTTCTCCAATATCAATCCATCCATTATGCATAACACAAGGCCTAGACTCTGTCTTTCTCAGGTCTAATGGCACCGTCACCTTCCCCAACAATTTTCCATCTTTCAATCCACAAGTAGCCCCGTTGTCTCTACTGTATACCTCAATCTCCAAACTCTTGGGTTTCTTGCGAGACAAAAAATTATCAATTTGTGTCTTGTCAAGACTATAACATGCAGCCAAGGAATTCGATAAAGAATTGCTTTCTGGGTTTTGATTTCCCTGTTGGTTTTGATTGTTCACTAAGGGAATTGTAGCTTTTTGAGTAGGGAAATTCTTGAGCTTGATCTTGCAAAAGCATTGTAGGCTTAACAAAGAGGGTTTAGAAGAGACGGGAAACTTGAGTGCTAAGTTACCAACAAGTATCCGTACAAAAGAACACGGATCCATTACTCTTTTGAAAGATTAAAGGTCCCCGAAAACTTCAAGTGAAGTAGTTTTGGAGTTGGTGGTTTTACTTGCTGCCTGAAAGAGAAAGGGAGAGGTGAAGGGTACTTGGGAGGGAGATATATAAGCGTCGCCGACTAGAGAGAGAGATGTGAAGGAAACAGGCTGTGTTTCTTAGGATAAAAGGAAGGGCATGATGAGGTCAAGCTCAGTACACAGCTGTGAGATCTTTGGTTTCTCGGCCAAGGCCTAACAGGTGTGGTTTAAAGGTCGAGAGAAGAAACAGATAGAAAAGAAAAGTACGATGGAAATGATATTCCATGGCTTAAATTGTTTTGTTGACTATTTGGTGTAATTAGATTGTATATACTCATTATTCCTTTTTTATATTTCAATTTAGAAAATAAAATCTCAAATACTGGTTCTTAAGACTTTTGATTTGCATTCTATTAATAGGAAAGGAAGGGAGATAAAAAAAAAAGTTATTGATATTTCGCGCACCTTTTTTTTTGTTTTAATAATTTGAAGTCAAGTTTTTTTTCCCTTTTTATGTTACTATTTTTTTATTTTTAACTTATTATAAAAATAAGAAAAAAAACATAATAACATAAAAGAAAAGAAAAGGAGAAAAATAGCAATTTAATCTCTCTACTCTTTGAATTGTTGTAATAATTCTGTCCTTGTTATTTTCCTTCTAGAGTTAGAAATAAGCATGGGGCATGTGGGGGGCGGGTTGGAGTGAGCTGGCTCCCACTACGCACGTACGCTTAATTACTAGATGCCAGCAAAGCGCATCTCTGTCAAATGTCAATTCCAATTCCTCTTCCTCTTGTACACGAACAGATTTTTGGATTTCAACAAATTAATAATTATGAAAAATATAGCAGTAAGGGTTTGTCGTTAACTCTCTAACATTTTATTTTGAAAAATAATTAAAAGACGTGACTCATCAATTGACACAGAAATTCATACCAGATCTGTATCTTGAAGCTTGTACATGCTGCTTACACTTTGATGCAGTGATCGTGATAATCGAAAATATTGTTTTTCTGTCTGTGAATTAAAGAAAACTCTAAACATTGTGGCGTTTTTCGTAGTGAATTACTATTGTGCTGCACTGTGAATACACTGTAGACTGGTTGTATAATGAGTGTTTTTTATTTTGATTTTTTTTAATTTCACCGTTATTGTAATCAAATTAAAACCAATTTAAATTAATTTATAAATCAAAGTTAAAATTAAAAGACAAAGAACCTAAATAAATAAAATAAAATAAATAAGTTGCAATCCACAAGTTTATGAAAGATAAGTTCAATTTAGTCTTTATATTTTTTAATTTTTTTTGTCCCTTTGGGTTTTGAAATTTCAATTTCAATCCATAATTTTATTTTCTGTAATTTACATATCTGATTCAAGAAAAAAAAAAGTCATCGTATTCCAATAATTATAAAAAAAAATATTGGTTAACATCCATTTAAACAGTAAAAAAATATCAATCTTGACAAAAAAGTCTCACCTGAATGTTATTTGGTCTTTCTATTACCTAAAATGATAATACGTGCTTTAAAGGTTTTTTTTTTATGGTTGATTCTAGTCTATAGACTTGTTATTGAGTTATTTAAGATCATGCACATCTTCATTTTTATCAAGATGTATAAAATATTTCATAGGTGTTCTAAGTCAAAAATCAATTGAAAATAAATTTTTATATCAAAAAAAAAAAACTAGTTTTCCAATTACTATTGCTGCCAAAATCCAGGAAGAAGCACACACATTGTTTATCTTTTTTGTCAAAAAAAGTTTGAGTGAGCAACATGTTGGTCATCCCATTTTTTTTTTAAAAAAAAAAGAAAGCCAAAAAGTGGAAGTCAACCCT